>OZ001654.1:18985730-21485730 GCA_963924145.1 Pyrausta purpuralis
TTCACTTACGAGCTTTTCATTTTTGCCATCGTAGTTTTCTTTTCCTTATCCAGTGTTGATTTTGTCACATTATTCTTATCTTTGTTTTGGTTACAGGTAAGTTAATCACATTTTTGAGATTATTTACTTCTGTATGTTAGACTATGTGTTTTAGGACGTGTGCTTGTAGGTACCAAACAAAAGCAATCCACCACCGTATCAGGAAAATCTTCAGATCCCTTTGATAAATGGGAACATAATGAATATACCGTTGACATCCATAAACATATCGGAAGAGGTAAACAAAACAGGAATTTGGAAACAAGTTAACAATAGCAACAAGAATAAGAACGGAAATTCGAAGGACTTCAAACTAAAGGGAGGAAAGAAAAAGTAAGATGTTTTATGTATTAAAACCTTCTGCCAATTCTTCTAGATAATCTTATCGGTTACTGAAAAAGTTCCAGCTATTGTTTTTAACGTACCTAATCATTTACCCCACAAAGGAAATTATTTTACTTGCTTTATACTATGAATAGAAACTTTTCGCAACACGACGAAGGTTTCTTGTTAAAGTTATAAACTTATTGCTCATTAAAGAGGCCTTTAGGCAAGGACTAATTAAAATTCCGGATTAAAAATTTCTACGCTTATTAGATAGATAGATATTGGCCAAAGTTATGTTACTTATCATGAATTATTAGCTGACCCGGTGAATTTCGTATTTATCTCAACATTTTTTTCCAGCGCAAAACACAAAAAGCTAATATCGAAAACAGCCCAGTCAGAGATCGAGAGACGGCTGTCAACAATGGACGAAGCTGACGAAGATGATTCCGCGAAGGTGTGCGTCAATGATACAAAGTTCTGATGAGCATGACCACGCATGGTACCCGACACTGGCATGAAGTAAAGCAAACCCCCTTTTTAGTGTAGGTATTTTTGAGATCCGGAAATGAGATTTATTCCATTCTAATTCCAAAAACTAATACCACTGGTACTTTTTTACATTAAATCGTTCTATTCCTAACAAATATCACTCATAAACGAATCCCAAAATAGGGTTAAAACATTCCTAAAATAGGGTTATGTATGATGAGGTTCAGTGAGTAGAAACACGTTTGTGTATGTGATTTCTAATAGAGTTTTAGTTCTACTTTCAAGAAATCTTTAAAATATACTTTAATTTTTTGCACTTTCAATACTTTTTAAAATTTTGATGAGATTTTATTTATTGATCCCAATTATTTAGCACAATTAAACTTGATATTTAAGCAATAAACCTTCGAAAACCTGCTTTAAACTTCTGCACATTCATTCCTAGTACTTTGGGAAGAATTCGAAAGCAAAATAATTTGTTTCTGTGAATGAATGTACAAAAACTTATAAATTAGTAGAAATGGGAAACGATTTTAAACTTTTCTTAATATTTCTAATTCTGTATTCGTTAAAAATAGTACGATTTTTATGAGTGTAATCAAAAAGCGTTGGTTTTTGGTGGTTAGAGTGGAATAGATCGAAAATGTAAACAAATTTTAATTGACATACTATAATAAATAGCAAGGAATGACATTACGGAGATTGACCGATAGAATTTGTTCTATCGGTGCAATTAAAAAGCAAGATGCAATTATCAACACACAGTTTCATTTGTTTACATTTTTATTTCGAATTAAAATAGAAAGTGTGGTGACGTCATAGTTTTTAAATGTAAAAGCATTTAAATTAAAGGTTCTTTTACTTGAACAATATTTGTTTATGACGTGCAAAAACAACTTTTAATGTGTGTGTCACTATGACTTTTATTACATATTTTTTTCCAAATTGTATTTCTCTTATTATTTTTTATTAATGTTCTTATTAAGTTCCTGTTAAAAATGCGAGATTAAGGGTATAACCAATCAATAATGCAAATATGAAATTTCATTTCGTATAAATTATTGAAGATAACGTTAACCAGAACTTATTACGACATTTTGAAACAAGACTAGGTACTAATTTTATTTACTATTTTTTATTACTTATATATCCTTAGTTACTCAAATGTACATGTTTAAAAATCTCTGTGTATATTAGTAAGTAGATATTTATTTTATACGTTCATTTTTATTATCACTGTTAACCATTGCAAATATGTAGGGACATAGAGCTACCTCTACATTATATATTTCTAAGATCTTTTTTTACACGTGTAGTTAACACAGTAGGTATAGTTTCAGAAAACTAGAGTAGAATTTAATGTTTTTATTGATCAATGTGTTCTACTATTCTAAATGTATAGTTGTAGTAAAGAAACAATGAAAATACAAATAAAATATAACTAAGCTGTAAGTAAATAAACGAAGAGGCGTAAAACTTATGATATAAGTAGAATAGTTCTTCTTTTATTGTTTTTTTTTATTATTAATCACTTATTTGTGTATAATTACCGCACCCGGTATTTTTATTTCAGAAAAAATAAGCACCTTAATGTCAAGATCTACTGTGTCCTGTCTAAATGTTTTAAGTGTATCTTATAGCCCGGTTATCGCAAGAATGGCTCTGTCACTGCGCGGTGTCGTAAGGAAAGTTGTGCGAAATTGAACTGTATTGACACGAAAAGGACGAACGCGGGTGGGTGAGCGAGAAAGCGGGAGGAGTGCATTCTTGTGATAACCAGGTAGGTAGTAGTTTTATTTCCCAACTTTCTATATTAACACCCTGTACTTTTTATTTGCATGAAAGTGTCACCTAGCATGCCTTTCTACACGGATAACATTTTGATGTTGTAATAAATACAATATTGGCGTTGTGGTGTAGTAAAAAACTTTGATAGAACCTCATTTTTAGAAGTCTGTTTAAAATAATAAACATGGATTCATTTCAGAGCGAAGTAAGACGCAAGGAGTCTTGGAGTGGATCTAGAAAAATTGATTCTAGGAAAAATAGTTCTTCAGCTGAAACTTCGGTCTAACTGTAGCCGTTTGAAATAAGCTACCTTCATAGTAAAAAAAATGTGTTGCATACAATAAGTTGAAATAATAAAACATTATAAACAAACTTAATAAAAACTTTTTAGATGGTTGATATACAGATTCCAAATTTTATTTTAACACTATCATGCAAGTAGATATGCAAAAATAAGTAACACGTCATGTTTTTTTACTACGAAGGTAAAACAATTCGTTTTATTATATTGCCTTGTAACAGTCAATACATAAATAGAAATTGACACGCTTTATCGCATATATTTTTTTACTTAAATATGTATCAATAATTAATAACCGAAACATGTATGTGAACTATTTATTTATCATTGTATCTTTGTAACGCAAAATAATCAACTTGGTGGGTATGTATCATGGTATGTATCAGTACACTTACATTAACTTGTGTTGTTTAAGACTCAGTTGTAGTGTTGTACCTCTAAAATGACCGAATGTGACAAGTCATAATTGTCATTAACCATAAATTACCGGCCAAATTCTGACAAATTCAGTCAATTTGACACAAACAAATAAGTATCATAATGGCTCGGTTGATAATAACAAAGTTACCGGCTATTTTTAAGGTACCGTTAGTCTTTATTTCCTGACTCTGTTTTCGCAAAAAGTTGCGTCGTTGTGTTGAAGGTAAAAAAATGTGTTACGATTATGGTCATGGCTAATAATGATGGCATAGTTTAGTTTTAATAGTCACGTATTTACCGTGTAATACAATTATTTTTATAGTGGATTAGTAGTATTGTTGCACAAATTAATATGTACTTACCTATAGATAACATATAATAAGCGTAAAAGATAAGTATGCATGTACAGTCGCCAGCACATCAGGATACCCACTTTTGTTGCAAACTAGCCCTTATTACAACGGCATAAGACTCCTCGGTGTTTACCTTGACGTGCTGTTGTCCGTACTATATTATTATTAACTGTATTAATAGGTGCCAATAGGAAATTTTCAATGACCGAAATAGTTTTTGGTAAAATGAAGTACGTTATCAAGAGAGAAAAAATGTGCTTAAATATCTCTTTTTTAGATCCCCTTTACCTTACCTACCAAACAATTAATAAATTATATTAATATTGTAATTATTTCGTGTACCATTAAAAGACAAAAAAAATATCTGATGAAGTGATACACAAAATAGTGTACGTAGAGTGAGTTTTTCTTTGCTTGTTGAATATTGTATTTATATCTTTTTTTTAAAAAGGAATGTCAAGATTGTATGCTGTGTTTGTATGTATGTAGCTGATGTTGTTCGTAGACGTAATAATTAAAACCATTTTAGCTATAAGAACCCATTCACGCGCAGAATATAACGAAGTGCCAATACCGTAACACCATTAGATGTTAGATTTATACAGTTATAATATATCATAATTACGTAAAAACTAGGTGATATAGCCGTAATATTTGCCATTCAATTCAAATGTTTTTCATACCTACCTCTCTCCTCTAAAAACAAGTAGAAATAAATAAATTTAGCCACATACTTTGAAAACTTTTGGATTTTATATTTATTCGATGTAATAAACATAATATTGGATACATTTTAGAATTTTAACTTAGTAATAGCCTTTAGTTTTGTTTCAATTAAAATGATTTAAAAAATGATTGAAGAACATAATTAAGTAAGTTAATGAGTGTAACCCAACAACTGCTAAAATTAATACCTGATTTTGAAGAGATTATTATTTACTAACAATAATAAATTACTCAGCCCAGTAATGAAGTAAAAATATCAATTATAAGAGAAAATCTGATTTGGATTTGTTTTTTGATATTCAAATAAAATAAATCTTCAAAAGATCTTGATCTCAAGAACTGTAATTGTGTGATGTAATCATCGTATGATAGTTTTTGTATTTTTGATCGTGTACACTTTTATCAATTACTTACAAGTTAATGACGACATAGTTAAGTAAGTACTACTACATCTAGTTCATCTTCATCTATCATATCCATCCTACTTAGGTATCCATCAACTCTAAATGTAAAAAAATGATAAATGCACTGATATCTATTATGTACTTTGGAATTTCCTATTTAACCAATGTTACAGACAGTAGTCGTAATCTATACATTTATAATTAAAAAAGCGTTAACATTCATAAACAGTGGTTTACATTTTTAAAAGTATTGATAGCTATATGTTCTTTTTAGTATCAAGTTGTAGATCAAAACTTTGGAACACGACTTTTAAAGCCATAGAGCCTAATTTTAGTGGCAACAAAAGTAGTCGTAATAATAAACTGACGCATTAGGTGTTTTAATATCACCAATTAATTATTAAGATGTTTACATTATGTAAGAACCCAATTATATGAATGTACCTGGAGCGTTTGATATAAGGATTTGTATTGTTTTTGGACATATTTGTGGAGTGTTATGAATAAATGGATTTTTATAAATGTACATTATTATCATGTGCAATTGTTGATTTTATTTAATTCCTTTATAACGTAGGTAAGAATATCACTAAAAATATTTTTTTTCCATGCCATCACTTAAGACATCATTGATGATTTGCATCCCCAATCCCTCTCCCCAAAGTCTAATCATGAACTATCACATAGTCCCATCCAGGGAATAGGCTAGTTTCCACTAAGAACAAACCACAATATCAGAGTTTCTAGTGCTTTTTTTTATTTTTATGGTATGGAGATATCAAAATACTAATTTATTTCTTAATTTTAATTAGGATAATTAATATTTTAAATAATTAAGGTGGTCCAAAGCACAATTTTGGTCACGTGACCGTAAACGCCTATCAGAGGATGTGACGTCAAGCCTTGCACAATGGCGGGCTTTTTTCTGTCGCAGACCAGTATTTATAGTATTTTGCTGTCAAGAAGATCTTTGATTGCATGAAGTGTCGTCATTTAGGACGCCATGACAGTTCAAGCGTTTTTGAGGCCCATTGAAATTGAATATCTTAAATTATAATTAAATCATGTAAATCGTGAATATTTTCAAAAATATCAATGATTTCGATAAATATATTTACATATACTAAATTTAAAAGTCAATCAGCGTATTAAATGGACCTTTCAAATTTGTTAAGGCAATATGGATTATGTTGGCTTGTCAATAGATGGCGTTAGAGTAGCTACGTACTTTCAAGTCAGATGTTTTTCCTTGCCAAATGAAACATTTCGATGTTATGAAATATTCGCATATAATTTTACGAGTTAAAATTACCCTTAAATAAAATTAAATAACAATAAATTATACTAAAAAATCTACTAACATTAATTTTTCTTCTTTTTCTGGTCCGGTAATATGCCCATTTCTTCTTGGTATTTCCTTATTAGCTGTTCTTGTACATCAGGTAGGCAGGGCGAGTATCTGCTGTATTCCATACTGAATTCACCTTTGCCTTGTGTCATTGATCTGTAAATGATGGGTTATTGTTGTAATATATGGTGATATAATACTGGTACTTTTTAATGACTAGTCGGATGAGAATCCATTATGGAAAAGTCCTTAGTTTTCCAAAGCATTTTTATTAGTAGTTAGTAGTATTTTTTTCTCTTAATTAGCCTAGCACTTATATTATGGCGAGATTAATTAACTGAAAGCAATCACCTAGTGATGTGCCGAGACGCTGTTTTGGTGGTTCGAGTCGACTCGATTCAGTTCATAGGCTATGAATCGATTCCCTGATTCGAGCCCAGTACCCTAATTCTATGTTTGGTATTCGAACATTCATCCGATTTCGGTCGGGATCGAGTAAAGAATTCAAGTCTGGATATTCTAGTCCAGAACTAGTGTCCGAACAAAAATAAAAAGGAGTTTAAATACAAGTACTGCTAACTGGTACAAAACCAAGAAATGAAAACAAAAAGTTGCAGTTTCAAAATTGTTTGTATTAATAGGCACCACTTCATTGCTAAGTACACAGTTCGCGAGTACCAGCGAGTTAACTAAACTCGAATACTAGACTAAAGTCAGTTGGACTCGCATAAACGAATTGATTCTTTCTGACTAGACGAGACGATACGAGTACCGTAATAGAGTCCGGCGTACTCCAATCAATTAGTATTTGAGTAGGCGAGTCTAAAGCAGAAATCGAGTCAAACCGTACTCGGCACATCGTTAACACATATCTGTACGTCGTCTTCGAGAGTCTTCTGATAAAAGATAGGCGATCACTATAACATAATAAACTTTCTTAGTACATACGATATCTGACTATTAATGCTTTTAAGGCGAAGTGGCTCATAGATAACAATATCTTTGACATAAATGATGGTGTCTTAATTTATTAATTATTAAGACATCATTTATGTCAAAGATATTGATATAAACATATTTGATTTTATTTATACACAATGATTTTATTATTTTCCATGACATGCTATTAGGGGTTTTAATTGATTGTTTTTATTTTTTTATAATATTTGCTTGCAAAAAAATGGCAAGACATGTATGTCCATAATTGACGACCTCCGTGGTCGAGTGGCTAGTACGATGGTTTCAAGCGTCGCCATCTCGTGAGGTTCCGGGTTCGATTCCCGGTCGGGTCAATGCAGAAAACGATCTGTTCTATATTGTCTCTGGACTGGGTGTTGTAGTACCACCGTTGTTTCCGATTTTCCATAACACAAGTGCTTTGGCTACTTAGCTTGGGATCGTAGCAATGTATATGATGTTATGAAATAAATATAATTATATTACATTAATTCCATAAATAATAAATAAATAAATAAATATCCTTTGGACATTCCCACACATCGCCATCTAGTCCCAAAGTAAGCTACTCAAAGCTTGTGTTATGGGTGGCAGACAACGGATATAATACTTAAATACTTTTTTTTCGAAATACATACATGATATACATAGAAAACACCCAGACCAATACAAACAGACATGTTCATGCACACAAATGTTTGTATTGTGCGGGGATCGAACCCGCACCCGCTGCGTAGTAGGCGATTTCTCGACCACTACACCAGACGGGTCGTCAAACATATAATCCATATAACACCTGTTATTACCGTGTTCTTATGCGAATAAAAAAATATCTTTTTATCCTTCTCAGACGAGTCAGGAGACCAATTACTTATATAAAAGTGGTCACCGATCCTTCACCAGACAACACCCTATCTTAAGTATTAAGTTAATACTGTTAGGTATCCAACCGTAAATCACACACAAACGCATAAAATCATCTCACCTCAGCTCGCCAGCATAACCGAACATGTTATTCAGCGGTACTTCTGCATAAATAGTGGTCCATCCCTCAGCGCCCTCTGTGCCCGTGATGATACCTCCTCGTTTATTGAGCTGACCAATCACGGTGCCGTGGAACTCCTCAGGTAATACCACTTCGACGAACATGATCGGTTCGAGTATCTGCCACGCGCCGTCTTCGAACACTGAATGGAGATAAGTTATGAGAGGGATGTGGATGAAAAAAGGACTATTACTACATAGTTTTCAAAAATGATTACATTTGTAACTGTTCCAATTCATGATATACAGGGTGAAATTTTAATCAGTGAAGACTCCACTGACGGATATGAACAATTTTTACTATGGGGGCAATGGTGTATTCATCATCATCATCATTCTCAGCCAAAGGACGTCCACTGCTGAACATAGGCCTCCCCCACGGCTTTCCACAGCGACCGATCACTACACTAGCGGTCTGCATCCAGTTTGATCCTGCTATCTTTTTGAGGTCGTTTGTCCATCTAATGGTGTATTGTATAATGTATAAATATTATACAATTATGACTTCTTAAATATAATAACAATGACTTCCTTAATTATCCTTTAAAAGATTTGTACATTTTTTTATGTAGTGGTGTATTAATTACCGTAGCAAAAAAACAACTCACCATCTTTGACAGCGCCTTTAGCAGCCAAAAAGAAGGCAAGCTCACTCGAATCCACGATATGATGGGCACCGTCCTGCAGCCTGAACTTGACTCCTGATATCTTGTGACCAGATAGGTACCCTTTCTGACACGTGTCGAGGAAACCCCTTTCCACTCCGGGAACGAACGGTTTAGGGATGTTTGTACCGACCGTCTCGTCTGAGAATTCGAGGACTGGAAAATGGAAAAAATATTGTGTTAGTTAAAATTCAAAAATAAATTATATATTTTGTACATAGGCTATTGCTAGCACTTATACACGTCCCTACATTGACCCTACCACAGATTCAGGACAATTGTGGGATAGTGCTGAGAAGAAGCTGCGCGAGAAACTCAGTCACTATTGTCAATGCCTCTTTTTAAAATATTTCAATTTTAATGTTCCTACAAGCTAGACCATACATTGTTATCGTTCATATAATCATTTATTCTATAATATCCTTTAGTCATTAAAGATTGTTTAACAATATATTTGAATTTATCAAAGGGTAATTCAATTAAAGTTTGAGGAAATTCATTGAAGAAAGTAGTACATCATCCAATAAATGAGTGATTATCCTTCTGAAGTCTGAAGTTTGGAATGGCAAGTTTATTCTTGTTTAATCATGTCAATCACTTTTATAGGAAATAAGTGCAAGTTTTTACGAACATTTGTCAAATCAAAGTTACTTCAGGAATCAACTATACAGAACGAGTTACATTACTGTAGTTACATTAAATATTAGTCTCCCATTAGTAATTAAGTATTCCAAAATTGGCAACACTGGCTCCCAAAAACCTAGCTATCTATAGGCGTCTGAAGCAGACCTCAGTAGTTGCGTAGCATAGATACTGTTGATGAGATACTAAGATTTTTTTTCCGAACACAAATTATTTTACAGTCCGCTTGTTTTACAGTCCTTTTTCAAAGAAATGATTAATATTAAAATAAGATAAACACAAAACTCACAGCTTACATAAGAAATTCATTGTTGAATACTGAGATATTTTTAAATGAAATAGTTAATTTATTTTAAAAGATTCATAACATTATAAGACTAGAAAAGAAAAAGACTTTACAAGAAAACAATCTTTTACCAATTCCAATAAAGTACTGAATTATCAACACCATTATCATAACTGCTGTGTATCTTTAATCGCTTAGAATGTTTTTAACACTCAGTGTCATATTTCATCTTTAAGAATATCTTTTATCGACGTAAAAAGAATACATGACGTGTTATCATGACGCTTTCAATGAGAAATAATTTTCGCCTTTTTATTATATTGTAGGAGATGAGGGAATGACCACTCCAGCGTGGCTATATAAGCCGGAGCGTGCCAGCGCTCGGGTCTATTCCGCCGCTTGCTGTCGTCGTGTTCGGAGTTCTCTTAATTTGGGTAGTTTGCATCTAGTTGCTAGCCTAATTATTTCTCGTGATTTTGTTACTATTTTTCTTGTAAATTAAAATCATTTAGCCGTTATTTTTTGTCTTTTTAAAAAAAACATCTCCTTTGGCATTCACAAGAATATATAATAACCACATCACTTTATATTGAACCAACAAATACTATAATAAATCAATACCTATTGAATGCAATAATACCTGTATTCTGCTGCGGTGGTAGCGGTTCCATAACGCCGATAACCCTGGCGTATTGACCGGCGCCTCCCGATTGCTTCTTGTGTAGATAGTCGAACGAGCAAGGCGACATCATCGTTTCTCTGAAAGTAAAAATATATGTTTTTTCTTTAATTATCTATCTCATCCCACTGCTGGTCAAATGCCCCCTTAAACACTTTACATATATGTTAAATTTATACGCCCTAATTTTTAACACTTTGGAAACGTCTATCGCGCAAACGTTAGACTTTCAGAGAAAATGGTTTTAGGAACCTCAATGTCATTTTTATATTCATAGATACCCTACACGCATGCATAGGTTTGACAATTTTTTTTTTAGGGAGCCCTAGGCTCCCTCAAATATCTTTTTTTTAGAATCGTAAAGTGGTTAACAGGATACATCTAATAGCTTAGAAAATCTAAGGCGCAAATATTTGCTTTCTTATTTCATCTTTAAGGATACATCTACCTACTAAATACAACTGTGTAAAGCTAATAGTTTCAGAATAGCTATAGTATAGTGGCTGTGACATACGGACGAACAGACAGACTTGACATACGGCTACGAAACCCTAGAAATGACTAGATGGCTGTCTATTTTCTACACAATGTAGTGTGTATTGCCAAGTTCTATATCAAAACAAATTTAAATTACTTAGCTTACATCTATTTAAATCATAAGTTTAATTAATAATCTTAGTTGGATAACATTAAAATATAACATCTTACTTGATTAGGATTGCTAAGTAAATAAACATTTATTTAATTACCTGAATGCTACTTTAGGCTTCCCAAGCTCCACCGGGCAGTTATACTCTCTCTCCATCCTTTGAGCATAGATTTCTAAATGAAGCTCTCCCATGCCAGAGACAACTGTTTCTTTGTTGTCTGGGTCGTAACGGAATTGGAATGTAGGATCTTCTTTGGTGAATCTAGAATTAAATGCCGTCATAATGAACAACCTATCTACGCAACTTAAAGAAATGAAAAGTAAATATTTTAAAATACCCCCCGACGTATCGAGTTCTAGGCGAAAAACATAAAATATAAGCTTAAAGACTACTTTTCTTATGCACTAACAGTAGTTAAATTATGTATGTAAAATAAACTAGTCACTTAATAGTATTGTCGATAATCCAAAACTAAATTTTAGTTGTGCGAACTTTTTAGCTTTATTTCAAACGTGAAGTGTTTTAAAGCTATGTTTATTTAATTTTTGCAAATTGTTCGTACTAGTAAACACATAAAAAAAACTCATATTAAGGTCATGGCTACCATACCGTGTTATTTCTATATCATTGAAGAAACACGGTACCAAATTACGAATCTGGAAAATAGTCAGATGCCCTCCATTAATAATTAAAGAGCTGATGATATTATTCTCTCGTTTTCACTTTTGTGTGTCAATTTGTTCATAATGAATTGTAATATTGTGTCTTTTTTCAAATGGTTGATCAGATGACCTGACCATTAGGTTACCATATCCTTTCAATATCATTCGATTGAAGTAACAACAGTACCAAATTTCTAATTAATCACACAAATATAAACTAGAAAAAGCTGATGACCTTCAAACAGCAGTACATTTGCATGAAAAATGGCTAAGAAAACTCGTTAATTTGTTTATGACACAAAAAAACGGTTCCTTTTTTTAGGAGCTATACCACAGGCAGACACGTCCAACTTATAAAACTCCTATCTTTTTGCGTCAAAGGTTAAAAATAGCATACAATAATGCAAATTTATGTTGATTGAAAATTGTTTATCGAAATAGCTTAGCTATCCATAAACTGAAAATTTACTGTCCACTGTGCAATATCATATCTTAATACATTTTTTTGACCCGGCTGTACCATAAGCAGTGTCAGGTTTTTTAGGTAACTTTCTCTTTCTCTCGTTGGAAGCTGGATCAGTATAATGATTAAAGTCGAAATAATAAACTAAGGCTAACTAATGCTTTAGATAGCGAAGCGACATCAATTTCCAAGTTGAATTTATTCTGTAAAGAATAACTGCTTGGGCCATCTGTTTCATAAACATACGGCTAGATGGCGCTAAGCGTCACGCAATTGACGTTTTCATAAGAAATCACAAATTTCGCAGGGTCGGACTGACAGCACGGTAGCTCAATTGGTAAGAGCGTTTGGCCCGGTCTGCCAAAAAGGTTGCTAGTTCAAGTCCCGCCCGTGCGCAAATTTTTGGTTTCTTATTTCATCTTTATAAGGCTAACTAGTTAGGGCTTAGTTTTCGCATTATGCACCAAACTTACCTAGCAACAGCTTTTGAGAAGTTATCTCTGTCCTTATTATTCTTCGGCTTGATAGCCATAGACACCACGGGGTCGGGCACGTGTATAGACTCCATTGACAAGTCCAGCTTGCTATCGTTTACGAACGTGTCTCCGGAGGCGCAGTCGACGCCGAACAACGCGAAGATGTCGCCGGCGAACACTTCGTTAACTTCCTCCATGTTGTTTGAGTGCATGCGCACTAGACGGGAGATTTTTACCTGGAAATTTAGGCAGTATTAGTAATCAGGTATCTTACTTCATATCAATAAAATTGCTTCGATTCTGCCGATATGAACTTAAACGTCGATTGTGTAGTTCAGGTCAAGGCCCAATTTTGTTCGCTTCGGATGGAGTTTAAAGCTGAACGCACACTCATCCGAAACCTATATGTAATGTGCGTTCACCTTAACCCGAAACTCACCCGAAAAAGTTTAACCCTCGTTCACTTCATTATCTGCTTGAGTCCACGTGTCATGACTGTTCATAACAAACGTTTTTTTTCCGTTCGAAGAATTAATGTGCCAACATATTTCGAGTTACGCTCTAGTAATCTAGGTCTATACATAAGATACTTAATATTTATGTTAATCGTACGACTTTTGAACTTTCTTTCTGTGAGCCTGAATGAAAAAACACTTCAAACAAAAAACGGTGCGAGGCACATGAGCTTTTGGACCTTAAGGAGACTACGATGAGAGACTGCGATGGTACGTTTGGTACAAATAATACCGTGTTTTTACACCCAAATGTAGTTCTTTTTTTTACAACTTACCCTTTTCGAAGTTCTAGCATTGAAGATATAATCACCCCTCTTCAACATGCCTTGGTAACATCTCAAATAAGTTAGCTGTCCAAATTTGCTGACTTCCAACTTGAACGCCAGTCCCACAAACGGTTTCTTGTCATTCCTGGCAGGATCAAGTATGATTGTTTCACCACCAGCTTCCTTCTTCTCATTTATTATTGCTGTGTTTTCCACTTCGCCAGGGTGTGGGAGGTAATCTAGTACAGCATCAAGGAGAGGTTGAACTCCTTTGTTTTTAAGAGCTGTGCCGAGAAGGACTGGGGTGAATGTTCGTTTGAGAACTGTTCTGCGAACTGCCTGCTTGATGTCCGAGGCTGTTGGTGTTTTCTCTTCAAGGAATAGTTCACCTAAAATTGTAAATATGAATTGAAAGTTAAGGATCATATAGTATATTTACTAGGTACTTTAATATATTAAGGTACGAAACAAAATTAACGGACATTACTATCACGTATCAATATCGAGGTGGACTGGGCATATGCTTCGCTGCAGAAAAGGAGAAATGGAGCAAACAATTGACAGTTTGGTACCCAAGAGATGGCGTTAGGACAAGAGGTCGTAAAACAATAAGATGGGAGGATGACCTAAATATTACTTTGGAGTCACTCTGGACAAGAATGGAGGAGGCCATTGCCAAAAGGCACACCAGTTACGAGATATCATCAAAAATCAAAGCAGCGAAACAAAACACCCACAATATCTCGGAGCAAACGGGCTTTATTATTATTAGGTACTACAATGATACTGCAAAAGGTACTCCAATCGGCAGTCAAATGTGATACACATATATGATTTACTTACCTAAAGCTTCATCAACATTGGAAAGATGTTCAATAAGCTCATGTTTTTTATCTTTGACTTCAGCCCTTCTATCTTGAGGTATCTCGTCATACCGGATTTTTTCCCCATAATCGCCATCAAAGTATACAGCTCTCTCTTCAATAAGGTCCAAAATACCTTGGCACTCCTTTTCTAAGCCAATTGGTAAGTGAAGAAAGGCAGCATTGTGATTCATTTTGGAACGCATTTGTTTTAATACTCTAAGAAATAAAAAATAAACAGTATTACAAAACATAGACTCACCCTTACATAAGCGACTTCATAAAAATATTTTTTTTATACATGATACTAGCGGTCTCCTGCACTGTGTTTGCACGTTTTGAGCTAATCCCCTCTCCTGTCACAGAGTGATGTTTAATAGCCTAAAACCTTCCCTCAATAAATAACTTTTTTTTTATAAATCCAGTACTTACTGAGAATAACAGCACATTGAAAGAAACAAACTTCCTGTTGATAATATTAGTATGAGAATAAAAAAAACATTACCTCTCAGGATTTGACCCCATTCTGTCCAACTTGTTAATAAATGCTAAACATGGCACACTGTACCGCTTCATCTGACGGTTTACTGTTAATGTCTGACTTTGGACTCCACCTACAGCACAGAGGACTAATATGGCTCCATCCAACACTCTCAAAGCTCTCTCTACTTCAACCGTGAAGTCTACGTGGCCCGGCGTGTCGATAATGTTGATGTTGTGGTCTTTCCATATTGTGTATGTGGCTGCTGATTGAATGGTGATGCCTCTTTGACGTTCAAGTTCCATAGAGTCCATTACAGCGCCTACATTGTCTTTTCCTTTTACCTGTAATTGAGGGAAAAGTCATATAAATGTCAGTCAGTTCTGTCAGAATAGAAAAGGCAAGAAATTTATAAACATCATATAAATACTAAAGTTATTATAATAAAATATGATATTATCATCAGTATATGACATACAAATTTATGGTAGTTCTTATTTTATTTAAAGTCTAACTTATATTTTGTTTCAGCAATCAAAAGAATCTTCTAATAAATAGTTGAGTTGAATACAGAATTGGTTGAAGTCAAGATTTAACTCTACCTTGTAAGTAATATCTAGGTATATCTACTAACCTCGTGCATAGCATCAATCCTTCCTGTGTAAAACAATATCCTCTCTGTCAGAGTTGTTTTCCCGGAGTCAATGTGAGCTGAGATACCAATGTTTCGTATCCTTTCCAATTGCTTGTGTTCGGCATATTTGACGTATGATGAATAGGCCTGAAATCAAAGGTATTTTTACAATAAATTTATAGAGATCTTGAGTAATTGTGATAAAGCAGTAACCTGAAGTAACCTTAAAAAGTTTTAGAGCCATCCAGAATTAAGGGTTAAGACAAAGCGGTTGGAGTGATAAAGTTTTTATACATTTAAAATATATAAAGGACACATTGAATACAATTTTATTCCCCTCAAAATCCAAGTGAATAGAATTTTATTCAGAAGCACGACGATTAAGTTTTGTAACAAAAATATTGTTCTCCCTCTCACAAATGTACAATAGTGTCGGTAAATGTAGTTTTGTTGATGTATATTAAATTATTGAACATAGCAGCAATATTACGTAAAGAAATACCCTTAAATCTAAAATCATAATTTCTTAGAAACTATTTTGTAACGTACCTCAATTTGTGACAAATTAAGCTTCACAGTATTTTTCAAGGCATTTGAGAAACGTAATACGTTGAGTATAGTCATTTTGATAATTTAATTAATAAATATCACAGAACAAAATTCCTCATATTCGACAGAGATCTTTTGAGGTTATAATAATAAATGAATGATTGCATGAGTGTCATGAGTGAGTGGGACCGGAGACGAACGAACGGACGAGAAAAACATTTTTGACATTGACATTGCATTTAAATATTGCCAGTGCAAAAAAAAATGGTTGCTTTTGAAGCAATGATATTATTTTTGAAGTTTAGTTTAAACAAATCGATCAAGCGAACGAGTGAGGGATTGAAATGAAACAGTGGTTTTATGCTGCATTTATTGTTTTTGTGATAGGTATAGGTGATTTGTGTTTGTGATATAATAACCAATAAATGACTTTCCCTTTAGTTTCATTGCATGTTTTATATTTCTACGAACTTAAAAAAAGGGGGATATAAATTTAACTTGTGTGAATGTGATATCGTTAGAATTGGGTGAAATTTGAGTATGACGATCCGATAAGGTTCCAAATGCGTGTTCAAAATTTCGAAAGTGTATGTATGTGTACTACGTACTTACGTATCATCATTTTACTTTTCACCAGAACATGACGAACTATCATACATATCGTGTGTTTCCACCCAACTACCATTACCATTTTATCATATTAGCTTAGTAGTTCTTTACTTTGAATATAACCATCTTTTGTAACGGTTGCTTCATTTTGTTAATAATAATGTTACGTAACGCACAGTATGCTTTAATGAAAATGTCGAGATGTCGTAGTGAGATGAATCTTTTTAAGTTCAATCAAAAATATTTCAACTTAGGGAATAGTGTTAGTTTTATCAAA
Source organism: Pyrausta purpuralis (assembly GCA_963924145.1). NCBI lineage: Eukaryota > Metazoa > Arthropoda > Insecta > Lepidoptera > Crambidae > Pyrausta > Pyrausta purpuralis. The sequence goes on from OZ001654.1 coordinate 19,002,647, forward strand.
ATAGGTCAAGTAGTTTTCGTGATATATGACGATAAACAGGGTGGTCCATCCAATGACGTCAAGTTTTTTTTTGAATTCCTCCCTCCTAGAGGTATATATTATGAAATTAAAGTTCCACAATTGAAGTTACTTAATTAGCCAAATTTTCACCCCACTACGTTTGAAGCCCGATTACAGGAAATAATGGTCCCTTTATCTACCACTTTTTTGTACTATTTGGAAAGCTTAGAGACTAGAGAACTTTTTAAAATTTATTACAATCTATGCAACCTTCTTGTTTTTTTTTTAAATTTGAATTTGAAAATTTAACTCTAGCTCGCAGAAACGTAATTCATTAACTTTGGATCAAAATTTTTACAACATGCAGCAATGTTAGGCAGTTAATTCTTATGCATGTGAAAAAACACTTCACGAGAATTAGGTTACAAAAAAAACATAAAAAAAACGATCAGTTTTTTTACGTATTTTTTTTATGTAAACACTAGCGAAATTTTCGATGAAAGCATAAAAAAAAACGTATCTCGAAAACTAAAAGAAATCGGGGAACATACATGGGGTATTTTTGGGTACATACTCCTAGAAGGGAGGAATTAAAAAAAAATCTTGACGTCATTGGACCACCCTGTATGACGATGATGACTAAAAATTACGAAATAAAAAAAAATTCGCTCTTAAAATTATTATTATTATTATTGCAGTATCACCGCTCACTGGGCATCCATCCACGTTCGGTCTAATCCTAGCTTTAAGTTCTATTAGAACTTGAAGTTGGGATTGGATCGGACTGCTCGGGTGTTTTTTTAAGTGGGTAGCATTTTAATTTATTTATGTATAATGGTATTAGCTTAAGAATGTATGGAAACTGTTTCTGAAATAAATGATTTCAATTCAATTCAATTCAAAATACACAGATGAATAAGCTTAACGCATAAAGCAAACTAACGATGTGGAGAGCACAAGCGGCAGCTAACTCAATGTTCGGCATGATGTTCACGTGCAACAGTTCCTATGATTATCTTCGCGAATGTGTGATCGGCAAGCTTGCGGTAGCACTCGTGCACAAGAATTTCGTCGAACGTTTCGTCGATTGACAAGCGAGTCACGAGCGCGAATGTGTAAATGACAGATTTTTGGATTATTTCCTACTACACCATAGCCAATTTGAACAAAGTGAAGTTAGATGATAACCAGCAGCCAATGAACAGCTTTTTTCTTTCATAGACAAAAAAATCAGTTTAGTTTTTGACCCAATGGAATATGGCCGTGTTGGGCCCGTGCGTGAGTGTAAATATGAATGGGCACAATAATATTCATAGTCAGCTAACAAAATCGCTAGAAAGGATTCTTGAAGATGCTTACTTGAGTGGTGAATTAAAATTAAGTGGACGTAAGTTACGAGATTTCCCAAAACCAGTGAAATATGACTTGAGCGATACAGTTGTGGCTGGTAAGTCTGCGTTTATTTATAAATCTTACTGCATTTCTGTGCTATTTGCACTGAGTAAATGGTCCTAATTTCAAATGTAACGCTAGTTTTATTTTTTGTTGTAGAATTGGTAGTTGGTTTATTCATTTTTGATTGCAAGTAGGAACTTTGTTTTTTTGCCGGCACGGGCAGCGTCCCGCATGTTTGAGTGAGCATCGATCGAATATTAAAGATAGGTACAGTTTATTGTTAAAACGACGTATTTCATCTACCCTTTAATATATGTTATTTAACAGAGAATATAGAACTAAATAATAGTGTTGTACTCCATATTATTAAATACCTATTAGAAATTGCATTGTAACCGAAATGCACGCACACTTTCGAAACCGGTAAGTTTGATTTTGTTTCCTGTTCAATTATGTTTAACGTAAGTAGTAATTTTCTTTACCTCGTTAAAAGTTTCCACTTAGTACTTTTTTTATCATATTCTTATTGTATTCTTCTGATTGCAATGTCCAAAAACAACTTATTAGTCCTAATAAAGCCAGTCAGTTTTGCTTTATCTTGACTCCAAATTTAACTATCAGAAAGAAAGAAAAAAAAATGTTTATTGGTTTACATCACAAACACACACAAACATAATATTACACATAAAAATAATATTAATAATCAAACAAAATACAAAGATTAAAAAAAAAGTGGAATTGTCCATGTGTTATACCATACACCATACCAGGCCAATGAATGTGTGTGTGTGTGTGTGTGTGTGTGACGCCCATACCAAAAGGAGCCTCATTCAGCATGAACCTGACGCTGGTTTTAGTGGGTCCCTACTGAGTGAGGTACACAGAAATTGGCTCTATCAGATGATTCCATGTTATTTTCCAGTCTGTTTCTATTTTACAAGTTGGAGGCAAAATTAAGGCAATAAATAATCAAAACTTCCATTAATCAATGTTTTTACACTTCAGTAAAATGTCAAAACATCTTTAAGCCCCATTCAAAATATACTACTAGTTTAACCAAAGTGTGGGTGGTTTGGGCCACCTTAATGTGGGCGGTTGGGGGTGGTTACACTCATGGGCTGATTGTTGAATAACTCGTCTGCTATGACTAGATAATTTGATTGGGAATTTTAGACTTGTTTGAATAAGCTTGTTTCAAAACAATTATAGTTGATATGATGATGTTGATTGTATGATGATCACTGATACACTTTGTGACATATTTTACTGTTTTATGTATGACTTCTTACATTCCAATATATAAATTCCAATTTCATGTGGAAAAGCTAACTAAACCATCTAAACTGCTTCACCCGTCTGTGCAAAAAGGTCAATTGATTATAAGGAAATTACCTCTGCCTCAGACTACACACCCACCTGACAAACTACAAACCCACGCTGGATTTTACGGAAACGAAGACGCTGATTTTGCGGCGAAGGCTGCTGTGACCCTAGACCAGTAACCGGACTATCCCTCAATTCCCATAAGTCACAAAAAACTCAAAAACAAAGAAATTATCTGATCCGAAATTGATGCCCTTTACTCCTGTACCAATACTGGTATTTACTCAAAAACGTTATTATTCCCCACTTACTCCAAACTCATCGATTACTTGGCAATCATTAAACCGAACTTTGCAATCACACAATACCTCACCAACCACGGCTACTACAGGGAATACTTACATCGCTTTCACATATCCACAGTTGACAATTGTCCCTGCGATGACCAGTCCACACAATCATGGGCCACTTAGTATCATGGCCTCGTTTTGAAACCAATATATATTAATATAGACCCATTCAGCATCTCTGAAATCATGAATAAGGACACTCTAATAAAAACTTTCCATACACTCATTGAATTCGTTTACAACTACCTAAATATTTCACAAATATCATCTAACTACTATAAACACACTATTTGTCTTCACCGTAAACCGATAGCACTGCAGGCTCAACGGAACCCTCTACCAAGCTCATTATAAAAATAACATTCAAACAATTTTGTCTACTGAACTGAATCCTACTGGTAGATGCCTAGGCCAACAGTGATGTGATGAGAATCAGATAATCTTTGACTATAAAATGTGTTTATTGAAGTTGTGAGAATTTTAACAGTTGGTCTGTTCCTATAAAGACCGAGCTACTGGGTACTCATCAGCACCAACACATCAGCTCACTGTTTTGCGAAGTGTTGGAACTTATTTATGCAATAACCAACCTTATTCAAAAAACAATAATACCAAAGTCCTGCTGTTTGTTAACAGCCAGAACCCTCTTAGCCCAAGTGGTTACTGTCTTCAAAGGTTGTTTATCTTTGATACTGACAGAGAAAACATCTGGATAGACCTACTTGTACACATGAAATATTTGTCTGCTGTGTATTCTTAGAAAATAGAAGACGATGGAGCTGCATATTGTTATATTTATGTGAATTTAACGAGAGCATTAAAACCAAAGTATTTTACATCATGTGTGTAAAAATAAGAATGGATATTTCCAACTGTAAGACGACTGGAGAACGTGGATGAAATATTTAAGATTGCTGCAACAATACAGCAACATCTGCTATGTTTCTTCCTTTTTTAGAACAAGCCCGTTCTGATCAAAATAAGACGCGCGCGTGTTATCAAGTGACACCTGCATTTAAACCTCCTAATTTTCGCACCTGTCTCATTTTATATGTTAAGCAAATTATGCAATCTCTTGGGTAATAATGAGAATAAAAGTAAAAAATAAGAACAGCTGCAAATTTTACAAAGTCATTTGTATAAACATTCGCGTTTCCACAAATACGGACGCTTAGTGCGAACAGTGAAAGCATGTCACGATTTCTTAGTTTACCAACAGAAAACACGGAAGAAGTGGAAAAGATGGTTGTAACTTTCTTATTATTACAGCATGATTTTGGTTTCTGCAGCAAACATCACCACTTAGTAACTAACTAATCCACTTCGTAGTAGGAACACTTCACAAAATCACAGCGACGTCAAACTTGTTAAATCTGAGACCCTTTGCACACTGCGACTTTTAGCAGCGTTGCAGCATCCATACAGTTGCGAAATATCTATTTTACATACTTGCGCTACTTTTACCATCGATGCAGTCGCTATGCTCACGCGCGTTATCATCGATACGGTCGCGATGCAAAAGTTGGAAATTGACAAATTATGTACAGAACTTGGGCGACTGCATCGATACAAACGCGCGACTGCATCGATGCTAAAAGACGCAGTGTGTAAGGGGCCTAAGATTTCATTTCTTGGTATTCATATTCATACCTGCACAATGTTTGTTTATAAGATGGTTTCTTTTAGTAAATAAGTAGAAAATTGTTTGTTATCCGACCATAGTTCAATGATCACCGTTAGAGTTCACGGCACATAATACGACCGTATATCTAATTATGCTTACCATTGATCTGTCGTGTGCTATCGAGTGTGAGAGCTTGACGCTTGAGCTTGTTAAGTTTTTGCGCCAAGCCAAAAGACAACAAGGTGAAGAACGGCTTACTGGTTACTGGATTCGCAGTTATGAGTATGATAGTAGTTTATTACCAACGTCAGTTAAGGAATATTTGTCGAATATAATACAAATCGCCTAATTTGAAAACGTCAACTTATTATGTAAATGTCATTTTAGAATCGGTCGTTTTATTAGGAACTGTTCAAGTATTACGGAAGCAGATTTATAACTAGGCAGACGAAAAAAAAATATCAAATCAGTCCATAAATGACTGCGATATGAGGTAACAAAACCACAAAAAATATACAGCCGAATTGATAACCTCCTCCTTTTGTTGAAGTCGGTTAAAAAAGGGTCATTATTAACTTTAGTCAACCACAGTAGTTTTAAACTATAACTAAAGGCTGCCCCGTCCGGTGTAGCTAGGCTGAGTCACATTAATAAGTAGCTGGTCTTGAGTGCCTTGCAATGTTTCAACCAAGGCTATTTTAGTAAGTGTACGGTTCATGGCGCCTCATTTCGAAGTTAGGAGTTCGAACCTACCATGCGAACCAAGTTGGGGCAGGAAAATTCTATATTAGGGTATGCGTAAGGCATTTACCAGTCGGAAAAAAAGGAAAATTCTAGATTGGAGATCCTTCGACCAAAGACGCAGCGTAGGACGTCCACCGGCAAGATAGACAGACGACTTTGTACAGATCGCAGGTTCAAACTGGATGCAGACCGCTATTGATAGGTCGCTGTGGAAAGCCGTGGGGGAGGCGTATGTTCAGCAGAGGACGTCCTTTGGCTGATAATGATGATGATGATGATGCGAAGCAAATTAAAGTGAACGCTTCACTCTACCATACAGTACGTAGGTATTTGCCGGCATTATTTAGATATGGCAAGCTTTAAATTGCCCAAAAAAAAACAACGACCTATGTACCTAGAAGATCCGTGATTTGAAGATATAATGTCTCAAACTCAAATTAAAAAAAATCTTAGCTGAACTTTTTTTTGCTGTTTAAGACAAAAATAAACAGTTTTACAATGCGTCTAAGTACTATATTAATTATAATATCAAGAAATTTAAAGGTTAATGTAGAACCAGCAACATTGGTCACATCTTACATCAGAAGAAATAGTTTCAAAAACATTGTTTTCTTCAGGGCTATTAAATAAACTTTACACCAAGGGCCGCCAAAGACCTTTAAGGTTATTTTATGAGATGCTACGATTGTTGGTATGGTAGGCATTGCCCTAGCCCTTGTTACCATTGTTATCACGTCAATTCGATGATGTCATTACCAAGGTCTCTGGTACTTGAATAGCTATGTTACTACAGCTTATCTACTACGATGATTTCAACAAACCACCTGCAGAATGATTGTTGCGTGAGGCTATAACTGCTATAAGTTCCTTAGAAGGTTTAGTTCCTCATACCGTTTGATGAATGAATGCTAAGGAAGTATTAAACCTAAAAAAAGATCTGGATTGTTAATAAAATTATAAGAGCATACTATGTGGTAAAGAAATACTTTAACTTAACTCTCTTCTCTTTGAACAATGTCTGTGTCTAGTAATAACACCAATTATTAAAAAGAAACTGTTGGCATCAATAAATATTGATACTCCTTAATATTGCAAACGAAAACTATCGCTTTAATAAACCGTGAGCCTCATTCAGTCATGTTGGAAAGCTGACTTGCGCCTTTTATGCGACGAAAGTAGCAATTATATCTAACTGGAGTACACAATCTTATAGCTAGATCTTATCCGGCGATAGCTCTAGGTGTGGTGCATCAAAACATGTTCCTTTTGTGTCTGCTTCAGCAATTACATCTAGATGGATGAAGTCACTTCGACTATCGACGGATTGCTTCATCCAATTATACTATTTGTTCAATAGAATTGTCGATGGATTGTTCCCACTGAGTGTTGACGCATAAAGTCCGTTTTTATTTGCTAGACCAATAATGTAAACAATCTTTTCATAACTTTAGAAATGTAATAAAATTAATTAACCATTTGTTTTAAAAATATCTCAGTATTAAATGATGAATTACTTATAAGTTGAATCACTTATTATAAGTTGTGAGTTTTGTGTTTATCTTATTTTCAAATTAATCAATTCGTTAAAAAGGAATGTCAAGTATGTTTACAATATTCGAATAGCAAAAAAAACGGACTTTAATTGTCTGACACAGCAATTCTCAATCGCTAAGTGCTAAGTTCGCTATTCGATCAGAAGGCAGAAGTGCTATTGAATTTGAGCTATTAGATCTGACTGAATACGTTTTCTGAGTACTAGTTTGAAAACTTTTATCGATAGAAGACGCGGTATCTCTATATTCATGTATATTATCTATAATAATAACATTGATGATCTATCAATTGTCTCGATGTGAAACCGTTTAGTCGAGATTCATTATAGTTAACCAGCTTCACGTTATCTACAAGTTTCCACTTCTCAGCGCAGTAATTGTAGCATTTACGTTTCTATCCACGTATGAAACCAACATTTTACTATTAGTTTACCGCAGAAAGTTGCTTTTATAGAGGCAGGTGCACCATGTGCTCGGTCGAGCGTACGACTCCGGATACGAGGGGACGATAACACACCAGGTAATTCCAGTCCACTGCCTATAGACCTTGCAGCAAAAAAGGACAATATAAACCTTAACGCCATATAGTTTTAACCCAACAAACCGCACTCCAAAGCCTTTGAAAATAAATCATTTGAATGCAATTAAAATGAGGCAACAAGTGGCGTCAGTAACCGCGTCATACAGTTACATTAGAACCCCATGATTCCCTTTTCAACGGTGACAGAAAGCAGGTAACGCCGTCATTTTTTGTGTGGGTGGACGAGTGGGAGTTGCATTAGAAAAAAAGTAAACAAACAGAATGGAACGAGCCGTAGATATGTTTGGAAATGTATCAGAGGGTGACTTTTTTAAACAAGACAAAGTATGCTGGCACTCTGATAATATTAATATGAAGATATTTTATACAACGATGTACGTTACACAGGTAGATATGCATCCAACGCTTTCAATTTTCCATTTCGCTGCTTCGTTAGCTGAGCGCTCATGGTCAATTGAACCAAAAGGTTGGCAAACTCGGTGTAATAAAGTACCTATTAGAATATTCATACCTACATCAACATCTTGTTAGGGAACGTCGAATGAAACCCGTCCATAGTTTTGGCGAAGCTGACTTTTACAATGCATCATTCTTATTCGAGGTTCGTACCTCGGTCTTGTTGCCAAGAATACTGATCGGCTTTATCCGGCCCATGATGGATGTAATGCTGTTGTTATGGAACAAAGGGTAACTGCTAGCATTCTTATTCAGCCGGTTAATGATTCTGTTGTAATAAATTAGTATGCGCCTGGTAGTGAGCCTCCTTCACAATCACGACCATGTCTCGTCCGTCGTGTCTCATAGATTTTACATAGACGTAGGCTTGCTTTAATTTTGCCTGTAGCTTTATTGTTGTCAAGTGATTTCCGTTATGCATTATTCAAAGTTCAGTTTGTACTTTTGGCTGTAAACGATACCTAAATAACGCTTTTAGACAATACAGATTTAACAAATCAAATAAGAAGATGACATATTGTAAACCTGGTATATTGCCCTTTGTTTTCGATTAATATCAAAGCTTGAACAATGTAGAAAGAAACAGATCAGACTACATTGAACTTTCTATGAGCTCAAAAACTGATCGCATAAACATGTCAAACCGAGCTTCAGCAAAAACGTGCAAAATAAAAACAAGTTTTTAAGAGCACACCGTGGGAAGTGCATTGATTAAATTAACAGCGTTAATTTAACTTCTTCATCTGCGCCGGCGCATGATCAAGATGCGTACGAGTTTATCTTACGATCCACAACAGGGCAGCTGTTGTTCTGTGTTCGCAACGCTCTGTGTGAAATGTGAATGACTCCTTGTTCTAATGTTTACCATTTGCACACACAATAATTACGTCATTTAGCTTCAAAGTTTAGTTACGCGTATGATAACAAATCGTTCTTACACACTTCTACTACTTATTGTTTTTACATACATACAAACTATTTGCTTAGACAAACGAGTGTTCACGAGTACTACAATTCGGAACAATAGTTTTCGGTGAGAACAGCTCGTTAATGGCAAAAGTAATAAACACTATCTTTTAAATGTAAGCAATCCGTCATAGAAGTAAACTGGTTTTTAATTCAGGTCAGTTGTTATTACAGCATTTTTATTTTACTAATCTATCTACTGCTAGTATAAAAGTAGGTAAGTATATACTTCTGCATGGATAGTAGTAGAGGGTGGGTAGGTAGTTGAAGGTGATAGATGTGATGCGTTTTGATTAATTTGACATCAACTTTGATGCTTATCTCAAGTTTATCGATGGTGAAGACATCAACGACATAATAATTGAGCAATCTTATTACACGAACCCTTAGATAACCGATCAATACATTGTCCCCCATACCTATTTGTGGCACCCTCTCATCTCGCCCTTGCGTTTACTGCATCGGTGTATCTGCATCGCTACTGACCCACATTGCAGACAAGAACAACTGTTCGAAGGCTTATTGTGGTCTCAAAAGAGCAAGGGAGACGACTTGTAAGCATATTCATATAATATCACGCTATAAACTCCCTTGTTTGTAACAGATGTGGTAGATCGTAGGTTTCGAAGAAGTTGATTTTTTAGACGTAGGTGGTACTATATTTATAATTTGCTATGCTACTTTTATTCAATTCATATCTTTAGGTGGACCACATGATATTCTTCAGACGTACGCAATGTATTATATTTCACCAATGACAAAATACTTACCACCAAATAATCTTACTACATCAAGCCTTTTGATTCACGATATAACTTGTTTGACGACTATTCAAAGCCCTTGCTTATGTAACTGTGCTTTATGCCGGCTTGTGTAACCGTCTGGTCATTTTATTAACCATATAACACCTTGCACGAGTGTCTTGTGTCCTATTGAATATTTGTATTAAGTATTAAGCTCGTATACAGAGTTATGACCTGAAACCTGGCTATGTTCCAAGCGTGTTCGTGATGCACCCACTTCAAATCCGGATGCCTCAAATCATTCTAACCCGATTACCTATTTTCCGCATTCTATTTTTTCAACCAACTTCAAAAAGGGATGTTCTCAGCTCGACCTGTATGTTTGTCCACGAATATCTTGCATTCGGCTGGACCGATTTTGATGTTATTTTTACTAAAGTATTTGATACTTAAACAATATTCTCGTCGTTTATTTTAAAGGCCGTTCAATTTTTATGCCATAAAGTAATAATAATACTTATGTATACCTTTAACTTAAATGCAACTATTTAATTCTTTATCCAATTATTATTAAGTTACCCAAAGAAAATGTCCACCTCATATATTTGGCGATAGGACCTTCTATAGTTTACTTTACAAATGGACTTTGTAAAGTAAACTGATGAGTTTTAACTTATTTATCTCCAAAGAGACATGTACCAATCTATCTTACTTCATAAGGAAGACAAACATTCCCAACGTTTCAATGTCGCGTGAAACCAAAACTTGGGTTGAGCAAGAATCTTGCTCAAGAAATGGCATTGTTGGTAGGACATTTGTCTGCTTGAACTTTTGTACAAGTAGAGCCAGACTTGTCTTTGGCACTACCAATTTGGTAACAGAAATGTAATGTGCACGTTAATCGGAACAAATTAATTCAATCATAAGGTTTGAATAACGACACTGACATCAACAAAATTGTCTATAAATGATCGACATCCAAAAAAAACTAAAAGTATTAATTGAATAATTGATGTGGAGAGAGAGAGAGAGAGAGAGTACTTTCGCTTTAACGAAATCTGTTTATGTCATGTTATAAACTAATTGTTAAATGTGTTGCAAACTCACTTGTAGATTATATACTATCCATTAAAACTTGCAATTTCCTGCCATCGCATCTTGATCAGTCCTGAGACGGAAATGCGCTTCCTTCGCTTTCCAGTCGGGTGAGTTTGACCCACCGGGTTGCATGACCAGGACTTGGCCATTGTTTCAGCAAATACGCGACATGGAAACAAAATAAACTTACCAATTTTTTAAAACTTAATATTTAGTGTCGCAATGTGCATGTTTATGGGCAATAAAATATTCCCCAACTTTTATCTATCGTGTAGTAAAGATCCAATGCATGCACCGCTAAGTATCATTGCCTTAAAAGTGATTGCACGTTACTAGAATTAACTATTTTACGACGGTTTCGTGATTCATCTTAGGTAACAACATTGATCCCACGTCTCCAAAGAAATACGCTGAGACTGAATACATGGCTTTGTATGCAAATTACAAATTCGTCTCCTCTGGAGGGTTTAATTTAGACAAATTTCTAACCTATAATTTTATTTTGTCTTTTAACTGACTAAACTCAGATTGTTTGTGTTGGTTTTCCTTAATTATTTCTGTGTTATTAACCAGCTGCGTAAATATTTTGCGTTACTTATAATTAATGTACGCATTTAATTGCCTAGTCGCTGAACTGGAATCAATGACGAATGTTTAAGTATATAAAACTTCAACTAACCGCACACACGAAGAACCTACAACAATTAGATTCAGAGTTCTAAATAATCAGTGTGATATTCTAAAAATACGCTGTCGTCGCGTGCCCTCCCGCCTATCAAGGCCTGCGCCGGCGCAGCGAGGGGAGCCCCACGCACGTGCTCGATTATGAATTCAAAACAAGTCCAAACAAAACGAAGAGACACAACTGTCATGGATGAGGATGCCCCATCAGTTGTTAAGAGCATTATAATTTTATGGTTTCAGATATCGATGGTAGTTTTTTTATAAATATCCGATGTTTTTTTAATGCATCCGTAGTAAACTTTCTTTTAACACAACTTAACATGCTATGAAGCCAATGTAACACGAGATATTTTACGTCCTACGTAAGATAACGAAATATCTTAGAAAGTGTGTTTAATATGCATGATTGAGACCCTTATGTTGTGGAATGTTTGAGACTTTAAATAAAGTATGCAAATTTAAACAGCTTCTTTATTTCGGCTAAAAATCTATAAATTCTGACTCGTAACGGCAATATGACGAAGGTACAATTGCTTCTTCTTCGTATCGTTCAAAGTTACTGGTGTCGCCCGGTGATCTATATTTTGGAACGAATGGAGGCGGAGATCTACAATTTAAAATAGCTTCCCACTCTATCCCTTTAAACCACTTATGATTTTTATAATCCATCACCCCATTTTTCATAACGCCGAAGCGCTTGCTGATATCCACTTGAAGCACGTTCCGTACGAGATCTCTTAAATCAGCGTTGAAACTCGATGGGCATCTATATTTACCAGCAACGATCTTCTCGTAAGTTTTCATAGGCTCGTTAGCATAAAATGGAGGATATCCTGCGTTCATCTCGTAAAGAAGCACGCCAAATGACCACCAATCCACGGAGAAACCATATCCTTTGCTCATAATGAGTTCCGGTGCCAAATACTCAGGGGTTCCACATAGTGTCCACGTTCTTCCTTGTAAAATTTTGCAAAACCCGAAATCTGTTATTTTCAAATAGCCGGTTCTATCAATAAGTATGTTTTCCGGTTTTAAATCTCGATACACTAAACTGCAGTAATGCAGGTATTCCAAGGCTAAGACGACTTGGCTGGCGTAAAATTTTGCTAGTGGCTCTTCAAACTTGCCCATTCTACGAAGGTGAGTGAACATTTCTCCGCCTGGTACGAAGGGCATGATAAAGTAGATGTGACTGTTATCCTTGAAGCTAAATTCCATAGATACAGTAAATGGAAATCGTATTGCCTCTAGAATACGTTTTTCATACAAGGTGTGCTCTACTTGTTTCATTTTAATAACTTTCTCTTTCTCCAACACTTTCATTGCATATAATTTGCTACTTTTTGTGTGTTTGAGTAGAAAAACTCGTCCAAAAGCACCTGTGCCTAGCGTTTTGACGCGCTCCAACTCGGAAAATTCTATAGAGAATTGTGGCGTTTTACACCAACGCTCTTGGAATTCAGTCCTAAGTTGTTTCAAGTATTTTGAGTACTGTTGTTGTTGCTGATCCGTGTACCCATCCCGGACTTCTGCATTTGATGATGGACCAGCTTTGTACGATAAAACATCTTTGGAAGGGCCATAACCTTTACGCGAGTACATTTCGGGCTATTGACTTAACGTACATTATTAAAGATCTGTTTTGGCTCGTAGCCATCGAGATTTCCAAGCCGAACATTCCAAATCACGCAAATTAATATTAAAACAATCGGATAAATTTAATATTTGTGGACTATTAGAATTTGACAATTCTTTCAAAAACATACATAGTAGATATTCAATATCCGCTAACAAATAGCTATGAGGAAATTCAAAAATCTATTGCAAATGTTTTCGCAGAGATCGAAAGTAGCCTAGGGTGCAAAGGAGTGCGGAGTGAGGGGTGAACGAACCGACAGAGGGGAGGAATCAGCTGTGTTTGGGGGTGATACGCCGTGCTGCGACAGCCGGTCGCCGTCCCGACTGTTGTATTGATCAGGCGGCACGTGGAACACACAAAACTTTATCGTTCCCTCGCCCAACCATTTAACATACAACTCAAATCTCATCACAACTTCGCTGCACCTGTTTTGAAGTTGGACCTTTTTATTACCTGGCTTAACTATCTTCGTTTTATCATTTCTATAATATACGGCTGTTGCATTACTGATAAGGTTTGGCTGAATCAGGTCATTTGCCCAAGCACGCCCCAGTTGATTACAGCAAAACGTAAACATACCGATAGCAATCGATCAAAGCTTATTCATCGAATGTACTGCAAACTATTCTAAGTACGCTATAAATTATACAACACCAGTTAAATCAAGCGCTGTTTATTAGTTAGTATACACTTTCTTTTATCACTTACCGTCCCTAAAGAACGGTAATCGCTGCTATTATCTCATATTAGGCTTAGTGGGCCAGAAGCGGCAAAAATAAACTAGCCTCTTGAATTCGTTATTGTACCGTTATTGAGACCTACTCGGCGTATAGAGTCGTACACGCCATTTTTATGAGGATGACGCATGGGACAACATATCCGCTGGCACTACGTCGGCTGCGTTCCAGGCCAGGAATATGGTCCTTCGAGCCAGATGGCCGTTTGCGAAAATTAATCGAGTTTGCAATGCGATATTGATATTGATCGAGCAATGTAACCGAATATATAGATTGTCATTGTTGCTGCTACACGAACGGGGGCACACGATCTGGTCAGTCGTCAACATAATGGCGATGATCGTTGCCCGATCGTATTGCGCTATCACTTTACTGCGTGCTACCGATATTGATGGATCGTGTGTGGTGATGTTTTTGCGAACTTGCATACCAATAAATGAGCGTCTTCTTTTTGCACAGAAAACAACAGTTACAGTAAAGTGTATTATGATTTGATAGCGTGTTCCAACTTTGGTGCTTGCTTCGTTATAAAGTTTCGAGCAATTTGGATAATGAACCGACGTTAAGGCCAAAGAAACATTATACTGTGGTAGACACTCCAAAGGTTATTGTGAGTTGTTTCTTTAAGTTTTAATAATGATAATGACCTTGTGTATAATATTGTTATAAACATAACACCTAGAGCTATGTGTATCGTCAATTTAAGTCATTAGCATAAACCCGTCTTGGTCGAGCGATTCGCAGTCTGGCGCCATATTATGCTAAAGTACGTAACTTGAAAGCACGCTGTCCGTTGAATTTGAAATTGAATAAAGTATTAATGAAGTCCACGCCCCGCGTACAATGGCTTGTGTGGCGAACCTATTGAGTGCAGAGTTTGGGCAGATTTATGCGGCGCAGTCGCCGGTCAAGGTTGCCTCGAGGCCCGCAGTCCGCATCGCGACTTGGCACGTCACCAGCCTGGCGCATTGGTTTCTTAATGCTTTTACTAGATATACTTCTACCAATCCCAAGACGCTGGAATGAAATTCAAAATTGGACATTCCATGGACACCTTCAACTGAAACCTGGCCACATAAAAAAAGAAAGTATTTCCGTTTAATTGAAACGAGTGAGCTTAGGTATCTTTTTTATTATTTACACATTCCGACGATAAATCTGAATGTGAAAGTATACCGAAAACGAGGGACAAAAGATATAGGCCTCGTTAGCTTTACCATGTGCTCAGTAATGGCGGTTATATTTCGAGGACAGTACTACGTAAAAACTAGACTAACAACTTGTTTCTCAACGTCGCGTCGGCCACGAATATTAAATATTTGCTAATTTCGCACATGTGTTTGACGTCAACTGAAAGTAAAGTAAATGAAAGTAATAATAGCGTTTTGGAATGATTTGTTTACGTCAACTAACCTATTAAAAAACGGTTGATAATAGCACGCCAATTCGTTGGACCAAGACTGGTGTAGGTCGTCTTGCTGATATTGATATGACCTCTTCAAATAATTTTCTGCTTGTTCATATATTGTTGTGGTGACGTAATACCTTGATAATGTATCCAATGTCTACAATAAGATAAGGCTGCGATACACATGCCTGTAAAGTGGACCAGTAGCTTTCATGCCAGTTACTGGCATGTGCTAGTTTGGCAATAGTATGAAAATAGGCATGCAAGGGCATGCCTATATTCATACTATTGATATTCACACACGCCAGTTTTGGAGCCCCTTGCGTCCCCTTCCTCACATTGCATGCCAGTAAGCGTCTCCATACACATACAAGTAGATAGCACGTGCAAGTAACTGGCATGAAAGTGTGCCAGCTAAAGGCATGTGTATCGTAGCCTTTTTCTCCTAGGTACAGCGGCTAACAAATATGTACATAACTTAAAACGTCAAAAGCACATTTTCAGGTACTGTTACGTAAATTATTAATGGCATTGTTTCTAATGGACTTCTATTCTCATATTTCTATAAAGTGCTAACCTTTTTTATTCACACCGTGCCAGTCAAAGGTTCACGGTCTATGCGTATCAAATGCCCTTTTGCCCGTACCTTCGTCAAGCTAAAATATCTCACCTTTTACTTTAAAAATAACCACACCCCATCAGGATGGATGTGGATCAACCTAGCTTTCATCGCTCTACGGTTTTGTTGCTTTTATGTTTATCTTATTATAATTACATAGGAAAGTTATCAACTTTTTATAATTTCCTTCTAAAGACCTCTAACCACTGACATAAATTTATGGATATTTCTTTAAATACGTTATTGAGTGTTCAGACAGAAGTAGGTGTAGCTGTGCTAAAGGGCTTGATAGACGTTCCATTTATGATACAGGAAAATTATTTTTAAACGTTCCCGCAGTATTATCGGTTCGGGAGAGTCGTAATGTTAACTCGTCTCGTTCTTACATGATGTTTGTACGTTCCAGTTAACGAAATTAACGATCGCCTTCGCCGCCTCGCCTGGTTACATCATCAAATCAGCAGCTCCAGCTTTGTTTTTACTTGAATTATTTATCTAACGTAACGTCTTGCTCGGATCTTTATTTACTTGATCCCACGTGTACCAATGCCGTTATCTATACATATTCTCTATACATATTCTCTACACCCCAGTTAGCTATTTGAGCGACTGGCAAATGTACTGCGTTTGATGCAATTTTTTTCACCACATTTATACAGTTTTTTTTAATGATGGACAGAATAAGTAGATCATCTAGCTAGGTGTGAAGGGATTTACTATGTTTGTATATTCATGGAGTAGGTACATGCATTTCCGTTATCTGTCCGCGAGGTTACTCACTCGAATGAATCATAACATCTTGTAGCTACGCCTATAGCAGATCATTAACTATATCCACCGGAAATAGAAGTGAGGGCTAAGTGTTTATATCACTGAGACTGTTAACACACTATCGTTTATTATGGATCGGTTTTCTCTTACTATGGGTTTCTACATTTCAGGCTGTTACTTACATATTAAGTTAATCAATCTCGATTATTACTCTTAAGGTTAACAATATGGAACTACCACTCGGAGTAAATAATTTTATAATCAAATAATATCTGCCTGTGACCGATTTATTGATCCGGTATTGTGACTCTAATCATCGACTTTATAATTCAGTATAAAATCAGATAGTATTGAATTTAACAAAACTTTTGTTTGAAAACTTTCAAACTCATATATTAATACTTTGGCACGTCTCTAACACGGGTCTGAGTTTCTGAACCACGCTAAAATTTTCATCACATCTCAAGTAGTTACTCGTCTTCATTGTCGAGCCGTCTCTTGTCATTAACGCTTTGGAGACCTCCCTTTTGTCATCAACGTCGCCTGCTATGAAGGAACAGACCCCCTTTTATTCCAGCTTTTGCTCTACTGTCTTTATGAACCATGCTTTCTTTTCTTTGTACGTCCAGCATATTACTCTCTTGAAAGGAACTTGTAAAATATACTGCGGCTCAGAGAAATTACGAACGGAAAGTCCTTTTGTAATACAACATTTAATGTTTAAGCTTGACTTCCAACGTACGCTTGTTGACCTAGTTTTTGATTAAAATTTCGCTCAGTGTCTCCAGGGATTTCGCCATTACATTATTGCTTTTAGTGTAATTATAATCCTTTAAATTAACCAATTGATGTGGGTATTTCATCAATTTTTGGGGCAATATATTTCCAGTATCGATGTGTTGTAATAATGTTAAACAGATAGATATTTTAAATAAACAGACTTTTTAACATAACTTCTTCGGCTACTTTACGAAAGTATACATCCATATAAGTCTCACCCGATTTGAGAAACCGAAATTCTCACGGAAATCACAGGGAACAAAACCAGTTTATGGTCGGAGTTGGTTGTTGACATACATCGCGTGAGTTGGTCTGACTAAACACTTTTATGATTTTCAACTTACAATACTGGATTGCCGACGAGAAGTCGAAAACCACATTACTCATTTATTGAATGAATGTTGATCTACGTTTCGCATAGAATGCAATCCACGAAGAGACTCCTAAGCGCAGCATTACTGCTTTTTCCTGTTCATAGAAATAGTCTTATCTCAATAATCTCACTCGACCAGTTTCCAGATATGAGTAAAGCCCATGGCAGGACGACATTCCCTGCGACAAGATGACATTGTACGACGATGATAATATCGTTTTGATTAGTTTCGCCCACTTAAAGGAAAAGATAAGCATTGACATTTGCATTCCTTGGAGTTTACGTTGTCATCAAATTTCACAAGAAAAATATTTACGATATCTTATCAGTTTGTTGGTATAAATAGATATCAATGCATCGTTTACAAAACCAAAACCAATTTAACCAATTTCTTCAAAATACCACGCAAATGGTTCTACCTGGCCGAATGTATAAAAAGTATGAATAAAATGTGTTTCTTTTGAAGCTCTTTCCAGTTGCAAAAATATTGCCTTAAATAATGCAAAATCTGTTGATTACTTAATCGCTATTCTGGTAGTTAGTTGTGGTTGGAGTAGTAAGGCGAGCTAACCACAACCAATCCAACCCTTTGGAGTCAACGAACTTATCAACTGGTTTACAGATCTCGCCATTATGAAGGATACATTCTATCCATTAGTGTAATCGCTTTTACATGCCGCACTGTCATAATAACGAAGGCAAAACTGCTATTAATCCACGTTAAGATTAGTTATGTTTTGCAATTAGACTTGTGTAATATGCGTCCAAGTCTGACCACACCGACTCATTAACAACTTTGTAACATAAGTTTCTGCTAGATAAGAGTGACAGGTGTCTTTATCTACTCAACTCTACAAGAACATCAACAAATTTACCAACCAGATTATGTCTTAACAATTGGTCTGACTGCTATATTATTATAAAAGTTTTGGCCCGATTACTTCACCCAGTATTTTCATGGCAGCAATTACTTTGCCCATAAACTGTGTCACAAGAAGGGAAAAAATAATATTTTCTCCCCTCTAACGATCGTCACTCCCCTAGCTTTGAAGAATTATAACCGCGGTTTACTTTCAGTAATAATATCACAGAATTTTGTACGGTAGCTTAAGCAGATTAAAGTGGAGTATTAAATATTTATTTTTTTGTTTCAGATTTATCGAAAAATCGATTCAGTGATGTCCCAGACGAAGTGACAACGTATGTGTATCTAGAAAAGTTGTTGTTGTCACAAAATATTATAAGAAGCGTTCCCGGCGCAGTTGGAGGCTTACAGTCCCTAACGTATTTAGATCTCAGGTAAGTCGCCATTGTTTCGACTCTCTAAAATAATAATCCGGGATGTTATGAAACTTACGTCCCATTGTTTTTAAGACTAATTTTGTTTTAATTTCTGTAACAAAGCTGTCTAATTCCGATGTTATTCAAATGAAACACAGTGCTTTCTTTTGAATTTAATCAAATATGGAATGAAATTTAACAATACGTATGCAAATAATCAATGAGAAGTTAACTTTGTTACTTAAATTTAGTAATGCCGTTCTTAATTATAATATCACTCGTATGCTACCTACATCTAAATAGTCTTTAATACAACTTTTGGTCTCTGTTGGCAGAATAAGTCGCATTTCTTAAAACACTCATGAGATCCATCTTGGCGTTAAGACGCGCTACTTCAGGTATAGCTTTCAAATGTGGTAGCAGAGATAGCAGAAATAGTCTGTCAGGGTCATCATTTTCATATTTGGGTGGAACATCAACATTAGCGAATGCAAATTCATCAGCAGGCTTACTTATTTTTGGAATTTTGACAGGAATTTCGTATTCTACAACCCCATCGTTAGAGTAATCTCTAGACTCTTCATTGTTGTCAAAATGTGTAGTATCATTAGCCTCATCAGAAGACTCGTCATCTTTGCCAAGTTTCAATGTCCTCTTAAACCTCCATTTCTTCGATTTCTTTTCCTGATCTTCAGACTCACTTGAAGCACCGCCGTCATTTCCTGATACCGGTTCATTATCAGGCTTCAGCAGAAATTGCAATTGTTTAAAGTAAATATACGGTCGCCTTGTTTTATTTGGATTCTGAACGTATTTCTGAAAACAGTCTCGGATACTCTTCCATTTTTTCTGTAACTGAATTTCTGCGAACAAATAAAATAAAGCTCAGTAAAATTGACCTAGACTAGAATGCAAGGTTAGTTTCTGCAACCGGACGGAGACATCTACCGGCAACGAGTGCGAAACGTCGCTTACTTTTTGTTACAACACGTGCTTTTTCTCGCATGCATGCATGAATGACCGAATGATAACAACATTGATAATGAATACATAATGACAAAATACGCAGTCTTGTGAATATATTAAACGCACGACAAACACAATTATTAGAGAGACTAGTTTGTTTACAAATAAACATTTACCCAGTTCACGCATCTCGCTCTTCGAGACCTTGACGTCTGGCTGTAGTAGTTCCTGCACGATCTCCTTCCATAACTGGTGTCTTATATTTTTGGCGCGATGGTCGGCATTCTCAAAGTCCCAGATACCCCGGCGTTTCTTCACCTCGTCTATCAACCTCTCAGGGTCGTATTCAAACTGCATCGCCATGGTTACTGTTAGTTAAAAAAAAACACGCAGGCACAGCGTTAGAAATACGCTCTTACGAACGAGCGGGCGCCGGCTGACTGACGCGCGTCGAGCGGGGGAACGCTGCGGTTACGCTCCAAAATGGCCGCTAGGTTGATTAGGGTGGATATCCTTTGCAGGAAAGTTTAGTTTACATATTTCTGTTAGGTAGGGTGTATTTACACTAGAATTTTTTCTTTATGGTCTGTGTCTGTGAGTGAACTGAAGCAACCGTAAAAACAGAATAAGTAAGCGCATTTGATTAATAATCACTTTCGAGATTTTGTTTAAAGTTTTAAACTAATTCAGTTTCGATTTAGTTTGGGGACATAATATACATAAACTAAATGATTATATTTTGTTATGTGTTATGAATCTGTTGAAGTGAATACGTGGAACTGGTAATTAGCCAGCACCTTCGTTAACTTTAGAAATAATTTGACGGTCAACAAATAAGCACTAACCAACGTATAATTCAAATATAAAACATCATTTCGGACGAAGTAGAATATAATATTACGACATTATCAAACAAGTCGTATGCAACAATAGTGTAGTATAATTCTCTAGTGAAACTTGGTCACCGTACCAAGCCGCGGTTATCGAACGGCGCGCGCTGCGTCTGTGGAGTAGGAGGAAAACGCTCACCCTGCTTGTAGAGTTGTTCACCGCAAAACCGCATCGGCCCGCGGCGTGTATCAATTGGCGTTTTATTTCTACATTTTATATTGCGACGCGAAACGTTCCGTGTGATGCCGTAACCTTTTGACTTTGACACTTAATGACGCTTGAAATATTTTTGTCGATCTAGATTTTTGTAGTGGCCAGTAACAAAAAACTATAAAAGTAAATATAAAAATACCTATGCAAGGCTATGGTTACACCAGTCCAGTACCAGTCAGTCTATACAGAATTATCATTTAACCTACACTGACTGACAGAGTAATAAAAATTTTAGTTTAAACAAAATCTATTATTCTAGTTTCAGTCCACACTGATGGTCTGCTAAACTGATGCCAGACTGAACGTGTAACATTTGCCTTATTTGCAAGACTATACTGTTTTTGCAAGAAAGCACTCGAAAAGAGGTTTCAATTCGTATGAGAATAAAACGCTGATTGTGTAATTGGGTCACATAGTATACATAGTATGTCAGTCGTCCTATTCAATTTTAAATGTAGACCGAACGTTTACCGTGTTTTAAACGCATACCACACGCTGGGATCGGGGCTAGAAGAAATGATTTATATATAAGGGGGTGGAAAAGAAAAATAATTATTACAAGTTGAAGACAAACTACAAACAAGTGACTTTATTTTGTTCGTTGTCCCTTAGTCTATTTCTGGAACAAGAAAGTACTTAGAGATATGTATTTCCTCATTCCAAAAATAGTCTTTTTACTAAACATATTCACACCTTTAATCAATGACATTCAAAAGGATAGACACGTTCTACACCAACATTAAAGCATTTTAAAGTGGCGCAAGAATTACTCTATATACGAACGTATAGTTGTGTATAACGACATTAAGCGCTAATAAAGACAAATGATGGGGCATGCCTGTTGACAGAAAGAGATAAATATATAACATTTTACGTATTGATTGCTACTGAGCGCTCATTGGCGCGAGCGCGTGACATCTCGCTCTTTAGCCTAATGTCAGCCATTGCTAAATTATGGTAAAACATAAATAAGTGTTTTAAGTTTTAATACTTTTAAATGAACAAACTATACTGATGAATGTAATGACACGTTTTTCTTGTCTCTAACAGTTGCAGTGTAATTGTTACTACTCCTTAACACACAGGAAGGCATTTTTACCAGCAAACGAGAAATAATTTAAGGCGTTGTCGGGACGTATAGCCACAAAGAGAAAGCGTGCCCAACTAAATGCACTCCGGGCAATTACCTGCCTTTCGTGTTGCCATTTTCGAGCGCATAGGTCGTATCTATATAATTTAAAAACATCTTAGCCTTTAATACACAACTGAAGTAGTTAGTAGCCACTACAATACGATGCAAATTAGCAGATGTTTCGTAACACCAATTAGCATTATTGCAATTTTTTCTACTATGCATTTGGTCTACTTACTACTCTTTTCGCTGTTATGTTGATGGATTAGCTTCCACTCACAATACTAACTATAGCTATGTTTATGTAATGGAGTAAAAACCTGTATTAATTATTCTAGTCTATAAAAGATATCTTATCCTAAATAAAATAATAATCAGTAGGAGAACAGGTTAATATTACCTACCTACACCGATTTGATTATGAATGCCGTCAGTCCACTCTATTGAGATCAGGCTGGTCTGGTAAATTAGTTCATCATAGGTTTTTCTGTTGTATTCAAAATATTCCTATCGTCCTGCAACACCAGAACTGTATTACGTTTATCAGAATCCTGGGATATCCTCTTATACTCTTATATTTAATCCTTATTTCCTTATTCAAACGAACTAGAAAGAACAAAAACAGTAATATAAATGTTATGTATAAATGTTGAGTTTCTTGACGTCTTGCCTCAAGACAGAAATAACAATCTCCTTTTGGTCATCCAGTAGATGGGCCTAATGGCAATGGAAATAAACCCAACGTTTTGTCGAGCGATGTATCTTTTATGATTATTACTATTTACGGGGCTTTTGCGTGCGCGCACGCATCTCTCAATTTATCCCATGCTTTGAACTTGGACTTGAATTATTCCGTCAATATTCGTAAAGATTGATCGTCGATTTCATCGGGTTATTTTTGGTGACTTACTACATGCCCGTAGTTTTTTTTTTATATTGGACACCAATCGCATACATTGCTCTGATCCCGAAGTAAGTAGCTAATGCACTTGTGTTATGGAAATCAGACACAATGTTGGTACCATAACACCCAGACCCATAAAGAAACAATAAAGATTTTTTGATTTCTATAATGACCCGAGCGGGAAACCGGAAATCGAACCTGGGACCTCGGAGCGGCGACGCCTTGAAACCCAGCCACTACACCACGGAGGTCATAAAATTTTGCAGTCTTTAAAGCAGTTCACCAGTCTACAACACTGGTAAAGTAGCCTACAGTCTAACAGGAGTAGAAAACCATAGTAACTATCTTAGATGGACTCTTCATATTTGATGATTGGATGATAATATATTGCAAATTCCGTTTCCATTCCCAGGTAGGTATTTTGCCTATTATTTATTTGCCTTTATTTGGAAAACAAACACCTATAAATAACAAATTTGGCTTAATAGTAATGCATTGTTCTTAAGCAATACAGTTTTCACTATTAATTATTACAACGATTACGTTAACGAGATTGAAGTGTTACAAAATAAGGCAAATTACACATTTATAATTTGAATTAATAAGTTATATATAAAAAAAACAAGAATTGATATAAGGGTTCAGTTAATAAAAGTATTCCAACATATCCTTAAGCCAGCTATGGAAAATGTCTTACACTGAAAAAACTGTGGTTTGTTTTTCAACAAATTTCGAAAACCTCTAAATTTTTCGTGAAATATGTCGATGTGATTATAAGTAGTGTTATACATTTTGCAAGCTCTATAAAACTATTACTTTTTAATTTTTAGTACATATAGGCGTAACGAATGTGCTCATATGCCTGGGGTGTGGTCTCGGACACTTGAAACTATTATCTAGGGATGTGCCGAAATTCGGTTCAATCGAATTCATCATTAGCTATTATCATTCATTAGCAATAACTTTTTCTTGTATTTCAAATGATATGATATGAATCTTGTAAAATTTTATACAGGGGCTACAGAACAAAACAGACGAAATTCCTTTATCAGTGTGCATCGCACAGGTGTTAATAGCTTTATAGACCGAAATTCTTTCCATTTTATCACAGCTGCATGCATAGAGATTAACTAAGCTTTACTTTCATCATGTTGATATAAAACACAAAAATAGCCCTTGCTGGAATGTGATAGGAGTGAGTTTCTTTGTAGGTCGACAAAAAGATCAGTGTGCGGGGTGAACGGCCGAAGATGTCACGGCCGCTTTGCCGGTTGTAATAGTATTGGGTGCTAGAAACACCTAGTCACAATGGCATAAGGTCTACATTGGTGTATTATTAAGTTGGTGGGTTTGGCATGCCTTTACACGGCGCACACGTGGTGTACATGATTTAAGTGCTAAACAAAACTGCCGTTAGATTGGCATGCATAAATGAGACTTCTGTCTTTAGCAATCAACGAAAACGTATAAGAGAATGCTGATATTAAAAAGAGAGTTAGCATCTTAAATACTAATACTGTGATGTGTGTAGTTAGCTACTTAAATACTAATACCGTAAGAACCTATAAGGCATAGATCTATATTTTGTGCATGGAAGGACTATACAGACATGGTTATTTTTTTGATTTTAGGCTGCGAACTATTGAGAATGAGACTCAAGCAGAAGAATCTTGACCTAAGAAAATATTTCCAGTCATGTGTTGTATCTAGTACCTAGTTGTGACTTCAAATTGATCGGTCAACTATTTGTTTCTTACACAAGCACACTAAAACGCTCATACAGTTAGCTCTCCACATAGCATCATTTTACGTGCGAATAGGTACTTTCATAACCGATGCAGCGTGAAAATCTAGCGCAGGTCAATTTTCCAGGAATATGCGTGTGTATTACCCAAACACTAAACATCGTCCATACATACACACCGTAAACCAATTGTTTCTCGTAGTTTGGCTAAAACGTTAACTTTGTTATGGTCCTTTCGCTGAACGGCACAGTAGTGTCGAATGGCAATAATGCTTTGAAGAAGAAATTACTAGGTACAAGGGTTGGGTTGTTCTTTAAAGAGAAGTCTTAACGTATGCATTCCTTTTGTTCTAAAATAATTCAGTCACATCCAACTCATTGATAAAAGACAGCTCAGTTATATGCCTTAAAACTTTGTATTGCATTGATGATGTAGGGATCTTCTGCATCCAGTACAAGCTCTGTTATGCAAGTGGAACCCGCATGATTTTTATCTTGATTCAATTTCTTCGAATTACTTACAAATCATCAATGTCTCCTTCACTTCCTCCTTGTTTCTAGTCTATTACAGTAACAGTTACAGAAGTTAAAGTAAATAAATAGTTTTTCAGGATAAACGTGCCTAATTAATCAAACATTTTAAAATCACACGTCAATATGGAATCATAGTCCATGACGCAACTTTCTTACTCTACCTTGTTTACGCCGCCATTACAAACTAGTTGGCGCGAAATGTGTAAAATCTCCTCGTATAACGCGAACATGAACATGGCTCAATCAAAATACTATTTATGCTCACAAAATCGGTAAATCACCGTCATAAAACCACTGACTGGGTCTAACTCACGCATTGTGATCGCGGTTCGGCGCGCGCGCACAGCCCATGAAGTCGAAACGCGCACGGCCAAGCTTTCGAATGTGGAACACTCGCGCCAAATAGTGACAATAGAGATTTATGCAATCTAATCGTATGGATTGTTCGTCGCTATTGTTTGTAGTAAGTACTAATATCATCATCGATGAAGAGATATGCAAATAAAATCACCTCTGTCTGCCCCACCCGATAGCATCTTCGTTCTCGAAACGGATAACGAAATATCTCAAACAAATTTTACAGTGTCATAAATGTATGTATGTAGTTTTATTTTGCTTATATGACTCACTTTCGTTGAACTATTGGAGTTGATTGAACTACTGGAGTTGATTGGCTTATTGATCAATAAACCTTACCTATTTCAGTTTTCATGCGAATTTAAATAACAATATTTTGACACTTAACAGGTTGTTTTGAAATTCTAACGGTAAACGAAAGCTGTTTCGAGTCGGCCTGTCGTCTTTGAGTCTCATTTAAATATGTACTATCTTTTCATGAACCCACGCAATTCCCACGATCAAGATGGCTTTGGAAGTTGTAGTATTATACTCAATAGCACCAAACTTTCGATTTCCGTATACCCAAAGAAGGACCCGCAATCTTCTCGCTTATAACAATAATAAACATTTCTTAGTAATCGTGACCGTGATAAAGAATTTAATCGGTAATTTTCCAATCGGCCACGGCTATTGTTTAGTCACCCAATAAATATACCTATTATTCATGTTATTCCATCAAAATCCTGCTTGGGAAAGGTTATTCCGTTACTCTAGGAGCCTTAATAGTAGGATTCTTAATTAATTACACTGTGGGAAGTAACACGTGTCGTTAAATTATTTTATTAGCACGCGAACTAATTTGCCAAAGCCCCTATAGACCCGTACATAATGTAAATACTGTCGACCCTCACCGACCCTACTATAAGAAGGAAATGAATCGATATGACATGGACCTTGAAACACCCAGCCATAGCAAATAATCAGCAGTCAACTACAAGGGGAAAAGTCCCAGTGATAGGAAATGAGACGTAAAGATCGATTTGACTGTCTATGGGTACATTTAACCTTGGTTTCTTTGGTTTCACCCCAAATTTGTTTCGTTTAGAGTTTCGTGAAGATGAATTTGTTATTATTCATTATTCTTGTGTGATACTGCTGAGCTGATACAACATATGAAAAATCATAGTCTAGAGATAGGTATTCAGCAGATTACTCTTATTTCTCGACTATGACCATGGTTCAACATTCGAACAGGGATTATTTACTTTCTTCTTATCTGTATGCTGAATTGTTTATTCAGTAATCAACCCTTGCTAGACTTTTCGGACTGAAACTCAAAAGGCCTTTTCATTACTAATGTGCTCCGTATAAAATTAGATTACCCTGCGTATGCCTAGCTTATTTAATTCCCAACCGGCCTGAATTCGCACGTCATCGTTAGGCAACCTCGGAATTATTAAGAGGGTGCCTAACTGCCTACGCGAATGTGCGGACTGCGCAGGGAGGGTCGACCCTCGAAGGTAATAAACTGGCACTGTGGGCGGGTGTCATCGCTCATACATCCGCTAATTTGGCGTAGGTGTGGCCCTCGGAAAAGGCTAATACTGAAAGTAGGTTGAAAGTTCCTTGATTTTTTACTTAAGTTTGCTGACTATATTATTGTATACAAAGAAAAGTTTAACTGATAAGCCAGAGTATTTTATCAATTTCATTATTATGATTTCATTATTATGTGTTTAAAGCTAGCACTTTGTTTCTTTTCATATCGTTATGATCCTTGATGTTGCCAAGAATTTTAACTTACTTTTAATAGCACCTTACTGCGTACAAGTTATTCCGATTAACATAATTTTCATGAATAATTAACTATGTAATTACGTCTATTCTTCCGCCGTGTCACGGACTGTTGATTCTTTTTGTTTTATTATCAGCGCTTCGTTTGACACCATGTTGCCTTTTGCAATGCATGGCAAAAAGCAGATTCCTCAGCAAAAAATGAGAACGAGAAATCTTTTTTACATTAGTTGTCAACTCGCTTCAGGTTTCTTATGACACTGCACAGTTGCCTTATACGGAGACGCGATAACGGTGGCTTCGAATTGTGTTGACGGATCCTATCAGGTTCAGGACACATTTTGCATAAAAAATGTAGGTAAAATTCTCTCGATTTGGTCTCGTGGGCCTGTACAATGACAAAGATCGTTTTGAATGAACGAGCGCTTTGTCGATTCTCTCGGGGGGAATTTGTTATGAGCGATCCCTTTGTGCTCAGCGTTTCAGTTGCAGAAACCACTTTGTATAGATTATCTGGAGTGCTGGCTTAGTTTGTCACGATAAAAGTAGCTTTATTAAAAGCATACATTAGCGGATAAAATATTGCAATGCTCTCCTCAAAGCCGTTTGTACCAATGTATTGTTTATTATAAGCTACTTGCTATTGCAAGTAGCTTATAATAAACAAGTTATTACTTGAATAAGAATCAATTTATTACGAATCAATTATTAAGAATCAAGTTATTACTTGAATAAGACTATAAAAAGCTCTTAATTCACTTCCAAAGTGGCTTTTTAGTCCGTTCACCTCCAGTCTATTTATTGATTCCCAGTCTAGCGGTATTGAACCTAGAGTCAGGCATGTCTACGCGTCTAGACGGCCCATAATGGCCCTTGAAAAAAAAAATGTCCGCAGACAGAGGTGCATCGTCGAAAGTAACAAGTAACCATGCAGCTTGAATTAGCATGCGAAGGGTTTACTAAAAACGGGAGAAGACTTTTTAATTGGCGAAGTGATTCGAAGGGTTGAGTCTACTTAATACCTTTAGATATCTCTTTAGCTAGATATTTTTTGTCATTGCTAGTCAAAGGTGCTTTACTTAATATCTAACAGTGTTGTGCTTTATGCTCTTGATACTGGAGATATTGTTTACTATAGAAAACTTAAATTGTAAGAAACCCATTTTATTTCTTGTATTTATTCATCAATGTTCGACAATTTCATAACAACTGGTATCTCTTTCATTATTTGCTGTTCCACGTGCGGGGGGTCATGATTACATATTTATCTGTCCACGAGAATAAAGAACGTCCAATTATCTCCGCTCTAGTTCCTGAAGTGCCAATATAAAATATGAGAGCATTTTCATGTCGTTCTTTCTACTGCATCAGGAAGTTCCGTCTTAACAAACAGATTAACGGGGTGTTTACAAGTTTTCTTGGCACGCTCACCGCGTCTATTAGGTTAAGCGACGACCGATTTATGTTACAAGTTACAACCGATCTAATTACACGCAATCCTAAGCCTAAGTAGGTTTGTGATAAAAATAGCCACCTAACGCATTACGATTGCGTGCATTTGTTTACGTTTAGGGACGTTGCCTTTTGGAGTGTTTGCGTGTTATAAGCACGTCAAGTATCCTAAATGCAAGAAATTTTGGTAATTACAATTCCTGGAACAAGCCTCTTGAGTTTCTCATGCAATATCTGCGTTACCAATTAACAATGAGTGACAGTGTGGTAGCTAAAATTTAATCTTGATGAATGAATAATGATGTCCGTCTTTTGAGGCGAAGGCTGTGATATCGATCCTTGTGCCAAGGATATTGTTGTGGTGAGATCAGTGATCGGTATCTGATTTCATGTCTGAAATAATTAACTGTGATTTATTTTTGTTTGATGCTTACAACATTCACATATTATGTCCACTTTTAGTTCAGTATCAAACTTATTTACATAAGCCTATAATATCGATCATTGTGCCAAGGATATTTTGTGGTGAGATTAGTGATCTGTATATGATTTCAAGTCTGAAAAAAAAAATGTAAATAAGTTTTGTTTGATTCTCTACCACATTCATATATTATATTTAATTTTAGTTCAGTAACAAACGTATTTACAAGACAGCGTCATTTAATCATTCAATTTTCTTTTTCACAGTTCTAATCAGCTGACAGAGCTGCCTAGAGAAGTATGTCAGATGCCGCTTCAAGTTCTCCTCGTCTCCGACAACTTGCTGTCTACCTTACCAAAGGAGATTGGCAAGATGACGACTTTGGCGGAACTGGACGCGTCTAACAACAGGTTGACGCAAGTGCCAATGACATTAGGCGACTGCGCAGGACTGAGGGCGTTGGACTTGAGCCACAACCAGCTAGGACTATTACCTTTACGTGAGTACTCTATTAGTTAAGGAATTAAGTTATGATGCCGCACACAAGGCAAATTTTTAGACGAGTTTATATTTAAACATAGGTATAGCATTCATGCAGTCGCGTTGTAAGGTTAGGTTTAAAACCAAAACTTAGGTTCAGATTTTGTAGATGTTAATAAATTGGAATGGTTGCAGTTTTAAATCTTGGCTTAAGCTATTCGTACTCACGTATATATCTATTTATATCATACTATCAAGGGAAACAATTAGGTCTTCCTCTACCGATTCGTACTTTTCTATAAGCTCTGCTAGTTGCTAGTCGTTGCGATTAGCAGCTGCGGTACACAGTGTGTGTTAACGCCGAATCGTCAAGAAAATTGCATTATTGAGAAATAACTCTCCCCCTTACAGAAATTACGTATCTGAGGCTGGAGCACTTAGATGTGAGCTGTAATTGCATATCTTCACTGCCACTGGAGCTTCGGAATATGACCACACTCGTCACGTTAAATCTGGACAACAATCCACTAGTCTCTCCGCCTACCACAGTATGTAATGTTTATATTTTATTTACTGTATAAACTGCTGTCACTGGTTAAATTATTGCGAGGCATCTCTTTGATGAAGTTATAGCTCTAATTAATTTAATCGTCCTCGTTTTAATGTACCGTTAAACATTGGTTGCGTGTGTCCCTATTAATAAATCTAGTTGCGTTTGGCAATTTAACACTGACACCGCTATGTGATTTACGATTGCAAAACGGTAACCTAATGTATTTTTCAACACACTTGCTCATAACGACGTCTTTATTCCACCGATTTTTGGCTCATAATCATAGATATTAAACACGCGTGCTTTTTCATTATATTATTGCACTAGTGCCTTTAGTTTATTAACCCGACCAATTTAGGTTTGTACCCTAGTACCAAGTCGTGAGTAAGAAGAAGAAGCGATATAATTTAGTCGGGTTATACAATACTTTTATTTTAGCAACAAACAGTATTTATGCGAAAAATAACAGTATCTACATATTTATTTAAATAAATGGAAAATCCAGATTTATTACTAAAAAATAGTTCAAACTCGTTTAACATTTTCTGTGATTTGTGTTTTAAACACGAATTATTACATTTTTAATCTTGGCTTTTGGCCAATCTAGTTCGCGCCTAAGCCTTGCGCGAGCATCGGTATCGCGGCAAGAAAAAAAAAACAATGCGCCATTTTTCGTAAATAATAATTGTCGGCTGTGACGAAGTTTGCATTATTTAAGAAATTTAATATTAATGAAAATGCCTAATTCAAGTGAAGAAAATGAAGAAAACCTATTATTTACTCCGCCGGACATACGTAACGAGGCAAAAAACGCGTGCGAAAGTCTTTGCCATCAAAATCGAGTGAAATGTATTTTTACTAAATGTTTTAATAATTAAAAACTTAGTAAATGAAGAGTCTTGTTTTTTCCTCGCAAGTGTGTTGAAAAACGTCGTATGATACGCGTGTGCCTGTGACCATTATATACGCGGCTTTCTTATGGCGCACTCGCTTTCGCTCGTGCGCACACAATATCGCCTTGTATGTAATGGTCAACTTAGCACACTTGTATCATAATGTACTATTATGATACTACTTGCCTCGTAACTTGTAATACCTACATACTTTCAATGCCATGATTTTTCATGCTATGCTATGATTGAGGTGCTCGTAGCGTAGTGGTGGCAGCTTTTTGGTGTAGTGATCACCGAAGTTAAGCAACCTACACCGCAGTCGTGTTTGGTTGGACGGGTGAACATCCCGACCATATAAGTGACTTACATCACGAGCATATCCGTGTTGCGGAAGCACGTAGGCCCGGCTAATATCGGTTGATATTAGTCGTTAAGGCTAGTCAGAAACCCTATGCCCCGGCTTGTTGAAATGTGACGGCAAGGTTGGTTGTTTGCAGCTGACTAATCTGCACTGAGCGTGGTAAAGTATGGCTCATACCACATCCTACTTGAAATTAGACCTTTGCCTAGCTGTTGGATGTTTATAGATTGGGTAATTTTATTTTTGCCCTGATTTTATTTCAACCATTTGTTTTAAATTTTCAGATATGCATGCGCGGGCGCGTGCACATCTTCAAATACCTAGAAAATATGGCGAATAAAGACAACCTTCCAGCTCACAAGAGGGTCGAAGACACACGAAGAACGGCGAAGCACAGTTCGTATATCAACAATTCACCGAATCAGTCGGCGACACATCAGATCACTTCTGGCAACGCGACGATAGACTGTCTCAGGCATAAGCCGAGGCATGTGGTGGACAGTGGCTACAGCACAGATGGTGTGGACAAGAGGTGGTCCAATGATGGTGAGTTATCTGATCTTGCTTGCTTTGTCATAACAAATGCCTCATTCAACTGTGGATATGTCTGATGAATCACAGTAGAACGTATACAGGTTGGCCAAAATAGTGACGTCCAAAAAATTTTTTTGGAACCCTTACATCCCGGTCTATCTAAATATACCAAATTTATGATAGCCAATTGTTTTTAGTTTTCGAGGCTTTTTTTTTTCAATTTTTTTAGTCTTAGTTTCAGCTAGCTCATAATTTTATCTAAGTAAATTAAATTTATCAGAATCAAACTGCAATAAAAAAAAACGATATAACACTGTAAAAAGTGGTGTAATTATCTACTATACTAGCGGACCCAGCGAACTTTGTTTCGCCCCCAGCCCCGTCCCGCCCCAGCCCCGTCCCGCCGAGTCCCGTAATTTTAAAAGTTAAGCATTCCCAGCGAATTTTGTTTCACCCTGAAATTACTAAAATGGCTATTAAAAAATAAGGGTTGATCGTAGAAGGGTGAAAATTGAGGGTTGTATGTATTTTTGTATGTTGTATCATAAAAAAATAGAAATTAAAAATTTTGACCATAAAATAAAAATAAATATTTAAGGGTGGACTACCCTACATTAACATTTAAGGGGATGAAAAATAAATGTTGGCCGATTCTCAGACCTGCTAAATACGCATATAAAATTTCATCAAAATCGGTCAAGCCGTTTCGGGGGAGGTTGGCAACTAAAACTGTGACACGAGAATTTTATATATTAGAAGATTAGATTAGATTAGATAAAAATAAGTGGCTACGCTATAACTCCAGAATGCACGAACCGATTTCCACGGTTTTGCATTCGTTGGAAAGGTCACGGGCTCCGTGAGGTTTATAGCATAGAAAATTCAAATATATAATAAAAAAAATATTCTTTTAATCACCAAACGAAATCTATACTAATATTATAAAGCTGAAGAGTTTGTTTGTTTGTTTGAACGCGCTAATCTCAAAAACTACTGGCCCGATTTCAAAATTTTTTTTTACGTTGGATAGTCCATTTATCGAGGAAGGCTTTAGGCTATATAACATAAAGATACGACTCATAAGACCACAGCAGAAATGAAAAATGTTGCGAAAACGGGAGTAAGATATTCCTTTTGAGAGCTTCCGCTGCATACGCTGCGGAAACCGCTTAAGTTACACAAAAATCATGTATGACAGGATTGTTCAGCATTAAGAGTTCTATAAAAAACTCCGCGACAGCATATGTCTATCTTTTATGGTTGACTTACTACAACCTTTTTTACGTTAATAAATTTGTAAAAAAAAATGCATTATTTTTAGAGGTGTATTATACACACAGGTATTTATTCTTATCAAAATAAATACATTGATCATCACGAGCATTTCATTTAGAACCAAGTTGCCCTTTATATCATGTCTATCTTTTATGGTTGACTTACTACAACCTTTTTTACGTTAATAAATTTGTAAAAAAAAAATGCATTATTTTTAGAGGTGTATTATACACACAGGTATTTATTCTTATCAAAATAAATACATTGATCATCACGAGCATTTCATTTAGAACCAAGTTGCCCTTTATATCATTTGATTTCAATAAATATCTTAGGAGCTATCACAGTTTTAACATAACTCCGCACCAAAATAATGTTCGCAGCTTAAGTACAACGTGCGCTTGCGCTAATATATTATAAAGCTGACTTCGTTTGTTTGAACGCGCTTATCTCAGGAACTGCTGGACCAATTTGAAAAAAATATTTCTGTGTTGGATAGCTTATTTATCGAGAAAGGCTTTAGGATATAAAACATGACGCTGCGACGGGAGGGGAGGGAGCAAACTCAAAACGCGCGGACGAAGTCGCGGGGGACCGCTAGTATATTATAAAGCTGAAGAGTTTGTTTGTTTGAACGCGCTTATCTCAGGAATTGCTGGACCGATTTGAAAAAATATTTCTGTGTTGGATAGCTTATTTATCGAGAAAGGCTTTAGGATATAAAACATGACGTTGCGACGGGAGGGGAGGGAGCAAACTCAAAACGCGCGGACGAAGTCGCGGGGGACCGCTAGTATTACATAAAACGAAGCCATCTGGTGGCGAAACGGAGTTCGCGGGGTTTGCTAATTTGTTTATGAATTCTTAAAATTTGTGAAAATAATTTATATCTCGAAATCTACAAAAAATTGGCTAACATACATAGGGTATATTTGGATAGCCCTGAATGTAATCTTTCCAAAAATAAAATAAAATTGGACGTCTATGTTTTGGCCACCCTGTATAGAGGAGAGTCTTGGTTAAATAAACAGATGTGGTATTTTGTCTGTTGGAATCATTGTACTGTCTGGACATCTAACACTATACTACTACGTCATAAGAACTATGACTTCATTTCGTTCGTGTCACAGTCCGTTGCCCACGATTTAAATAAGCCACATTTTAGAGCCTGCAGTCACTTATCCGGAACTGAAATTATTAAAGTGCGCATCGCTTACAATGACTTCATTAATATGATTAATTTGCGCATCTGCCCGTGGAATAGGTGTGACGGACTAGCGTGCCTTAAGCGTAATTATTAAGGAAGTTGTCACCTTGGTGCGATGATTTTTGGGTACAATAGTGTATACTACTTGTAGTTTAGCCTATCGACTGACACTCTGCTTTACTTTATGAAGTGATCACTTCAAATAGTTAAGCTGAGTATTTAGCAGATTAACAGATATCAGGCAGAAACGTAGCTCAGGAAATCGGGGTTATTTTGAAAATCGATGACAAACGCCTATGCCTTTTAACGGTCTTCCATCTGCTGATAATGATAATGATGAACCCAGATTTTAAAAGTATAGTTATTAAAGAAGCGCTGTTAGGTAAACTATGCACTATGCAAATCAATAACATCTAATATAAACTGCCGAAAAAGTATCTGCTTCTTGAAAGAATAACACGAAAACTTCTCCGCAGGAATTTCATTCGTAAAAACTTTACGTATAAGTGCCCCCAAGGGGACCCCAAAGGGTCTTTAAGTCACGGAAAAATCAATCCACAGTATAAATACCTTAAAATATATAAGTATAAATACCCAGTTTTAGTAATTAGTGTTGCGCTGCTTTTATGAAGTGTAGAACAATTGGTTTCTAAGGTCTGTTCGCGTAGAGCTTCTGAAAACTTCTACTCATCGATGAAAAACACAAATTATTGATATGAATCATTTTTTTTCTTTTATAATATAATAAATCTCCGCGGGATAAATCTTGTGTTTTAATCAAGGTGTTCCTTTTTGAAATTCCATACCCAAAATGTGTATCATTCCTCAAACCTCATCTCCTCAGGTGGCGGTGAAGCGGGCGGAGGAGGTTCAGGGCGGTCCACACCATCCACACCGTCGACGCTGTCTCCCGGCGCGGCGCTGTCGCGGGCTCAGTCGTTGTCAAGCGAGACGCCGTTAGCGCCGCTGACGCCTCTGCTTACTGGGTGAGTGTGGACGTACCTTTATGGCTGGGAAGAGTTGGTGGTTGTGGCAAAGAAACGAAGATGTGACCTGTCCGTGATTTTAGATATGACGGGGTCTTGGCAACACAGTGTTATAGGCGGTCAGATGTTCATTATGTAGATCCATCTGATAAGGAATTCGTGACAGAGTGATACTGGTGAACAGTTACAATGAGCTTTTGTGACAAACTTATTAGCCTATGTGCAATATAAAGTTTCCTTCAAAATATTCCAATAACATAAAGTATTAGAAAATTGATATTTTCTGTACATATGTGTCTATAATGGGATACTTTTTGACTTGGAAAGAGTGTTTATCGTGATAACATAAAAATAATCGGGGTAGCCTTTTATCGCTTTTTGCAGATTCCACCCAACAAAAGCTAAAATTATTCACAAACTAAATGGATCACGTCATTAACATACAATTAGTATTCTTATATACTTACTTTGTAAATTAG
The DNA here is from genome assembly GCA_963924145.1 of Pyrausta purpuralis. NCBI lineage: Eukaryota > Metazoa > Arthropoda > Insecta > Lepidoptera > Crambidae > Pyrausta > Pyrausta purpuralis. The sequence continues at coordinate 19,038,890 of OZ001654.1, forward strand.
ATACTGTAGATTTTTATTTATTACGTATTGCCGTTGTTATTTATTTTAATTAATTTTATTTTCTTTTGCATTCGCCGATCCAGAGGTAACAACTAACTTTAGATACGTCACCGCCATCTATCGCTCCTCTGTCTCATACTTTGTCTGTTTCTCTTTTGTTTTCCACCTGTTTTTTATTAACCCCGGTGTTGTCCCTTTCAGCCTACGTATATCGCCCGAAGGGAACCTTTCCAACGGCGATGATAAGAGTAAAGTAGCCCACCAACAAACCTACAGGTACATGGCCATTCATATGCACAACACTCACACACATGCCCGCACTAACTTTGCTTGTATCCGCTGTATAACTTTAATAACACTCAGATAAGACTATGGGTAACTAATTAACATGTAAATAACAATTGCTGTTAACTACTAATGCACCGATAGCTGATAAAATAACTGGTACTAACTTCAAATAGAATTTACCATCGTCACTAATATCTAAGTGTTATTAAAGCTAACAACCAAGTCACACTACGAAACTGATCAACTTATTAAAACTTTCCAGACAATACAAAGAAGCCCTAAGACAGCAGCGCCAACAAGACGTGTACCGACCCCGAACCGACCAGCCCTCGCCTGAACTGGACTCGTCCCCTCAATCCCTGAACCAGAGTCCCGTCCACGCGAAATCCTCCCCCCACTCGCCGGTCAACGGATACAGTAACGTATCACCAAATTTTTACACACGATCCATATCATCCAACGCGAGTATCTCTTCCTGTTCCCCCAACACCCCTCAAGTGCCAAACTCCCCCCTCCTACACTCCACTCCCAGAAGATTCCAGAATCAGAATGGGAACAGTGAAAAAGAAGAGAACAAGCGACCAGTACAAAAAGTGGTGCCATCGCGGAACGTGAACAAAATGTATTCGAGCGTGAACGGGAATGTGGAGTATAACAGAGTGAACGGGCAAGCCGATTACATAAAGCCGACGTCACCAACAAAGTCTCCGACGAGTAGTTTGGGGTATAACAGTTTAGGGAAGTCGAGTATACCCAGGGTGAACGGGGAAGGTGCTAGACTGTTGACTACCAGCGTGTCGTATCTAAAAGGTGCGGCCCCGAAGCCGGCGGGCAAGATGGCGTGGAATAAAGAAGCGGCGGCGGCGGCGGACAAACTCAGCTTCACTATGAAGAGGGAGTTCGACAAGCAGAAAGAAGAAGAAGAGCTGTTGCAGCAGTTGAGGACGGTGAGTTGTTTTTTTTTTTTTGTACATGGTGATTTTGCTAGGTGTTGCCAAATTTTAGGTGAAGACCCTCTGCAACTTTTTCTGTAGAGCCATCATTCAAACCTTTTTTCTTCTGCCTCTCTATACTTTATCGTCAATGTAGCTGACTGATTTTGTGGCACCTGAAATGTTGTACCCATACTAAATTTGTATGTATTAATGGTCTCATTCATCTCCTAAAATTTGGTAACACGTTGCAAAATCACCTTGTGTATTTTTAAAATATAAAAGGCGGTGGGATATTAATCACATTTTTGAGTTTTAACTTTCAACAAAACAGCATATTCTTGAGATTTGTCCTTACCATATTTTGAATATTGTCATCCTTGTTATACAAAAATCTCTACAAAAATAGTGTCGAAGCTTCTAAGGAATTCTTTAATAAAATGTAGGTAACATATAGTTTTGATTCGACAGCCTGCCGTAGTGACGAGTGTAGTACGGTCGGCGATATTTTGTTGAAATAAGCATCAGCCTGATATCTATTCAATTTTATTGAGGAAATCAGTTTCAATTCAGACTTGTTTAATAATAAATAGTCCGCTTCTCGAATGACTATAAATGGTAGAAAAATCTGGTGCAATGAATCAAATGAAGGTTCCGCTCGAAATCGCTGACTAATTGTGACGAGCTACTTAGGTATCAGGCATAACTGATTCTTGAATAGTTTCGACTCTACGTTTGCTTTGATTGGCTGAGTTAAGCAGAAAAAAGCTACTTTTCTTAACGATCGCTATTTTGCTCATGAGTGCTCGGAAGCGTTATTTCATCATCATCATTATCAGCCAATGACGTTCACTGCTGAACGTAGGCCTCCATCTCGGCTTTCCACAAGCAAATACAGTCATCGAATCCAGCCTACCATGTCTACCTTCGTACTGAAGTGCACAATACGTGGTTGCAGATAATAGAGACGCGGCTGAAGATGTCGCTGCCCGCGCAGCTGGCGCCGGCGCTGGCGGACGGCGTGGTGCTGTGCCACCTCGCCAATCACGTGCGCGCGCGCGCCGTCGCCTCCGTGCACGTGCCCTCGCCCGCGCAGGTACGCGCACACACACACACACACACACACGCACACACGCACACACACACACGCACCTCGCCGCCACGTGCGCGCGCGCGCCGTCGCCTCCGTGCACGTGCCCTCGCCCGCGCAGGTACGCGCACACACACACACACACACACACACGCACACACGCACACACACACACGCACCTCGCCGCCACGTGCGCGCGCGCGCCGTCGCCTCCGTGCACGTGCCCTCGCCCGCGCAGGTACGCGCACACACACACACACACACACACGCACACACGCACACACACACACGCACCTCGCCGCCACGTGCGCGCGCGCGCCGTCGCCTCCGTGCACGTGCCCTCGCCCGCGCAGGTACGCGCACACACACACACACACACACACACGCACACACGCACACACACACACGCACCTCGCCGCCACGTGCGCGCGCGCGCCGTCGCCTCCGTGCACGTGCCCTCGCCCGCGCAGGTACGCGCACACACACACACACACACACACACACACACGCACCTCGCCGCCACGTGCGCGCGCGCCGTCGCCTCCGTGCACGTGCCCTCGCCCGCGCAGGTACGCGCACACACACACACACACACACACGCACACACGCACACACACACACGCACCTCGCCGCCACGTGCGCGCGCGCGCCGTCGCCTCCGTGCACGTGCCCTCGCCCGCGCAGGTACGCGCACACACACACACACACACACACGCACACACGCACACACACACACGCACCTCGCCGCCACGTGCGCGCGCGCGCCGTCGCCTCCGTGCACGTGCCCTCGCCCGCGCAGGTACGCACACACACACACACACACACACACACACACACGCACCTCGCCGCCACGTGCGCGCGCGCCGTCGCCTCCGTGCACGTGCCCTCGCCCGCGCAGGCATACACGCACACACACACACACGCACACGCACACACGCACACACGCACGCACGCACGCACAGGAGCGATTGCGACTATATCGATGCTAACGCGCGTTAGCATTGCGACTGTTGGATGAGAGTAGCGGAGTGTGTGAAGGTTGACATTTTGCGACTGCACCGCTGCCAAAAGTCACAGTGTGTAAAGGGTTTAAGATTTGCGCCCATTTATCATTTATCTCGGCAATCAAACATCATTTTAATCATATTTAAAAAGGTTTTAATTATTTAACTTTTTTGCATGCATTTGTTTTTTATCTGCAATTTGGATTGATATACGCGTGGAAAATATTTGGAATCACAGGTCGTTTAGGAAATAAAATTATTTAATCGACGCTATTAACGATATCGAGGAGTGCATGTTAGGCTTACTGGAAACACCGCTGCTGGGTTAAGGATAACCTCAACTATAAGCTGAGGCTGCAGTGCGAGTCGGAGCGAGACTTACTCGATCAAACGCATCGAGCGCGTTAACCCTTAGAACGAGTTAGGTCCCATATGTCCAATCGGCCTTCATATCGTCGAAAGTCACGATCCAATAATCGAAATTGCTGCCTTGGTCATTACGCCCACCCACTAGCGTAAACATTACACCCGTCAACCCCGACGTTGAAGGACGCTCATCAGCGCCAACAGAGAAAACCCTAAAAGCGAGCTCTTCGCATTGTCACTCGTCAGGTTCGTCAATTGTATTCACGATTCTAGAGCACTTGGAGAATATGACATTGAAGCAGCGCCGTCTAGTGGCTTACGTTTACACTGAAACAATCACATATAAATTCACGTTTACGCGCTCGATACGTTTGATCGAGTAAGACTCGCTCCGACTCGCACTAAGGCCTCTGTTATGAGCTGTAGTTGCTTTGGCCTAAGATGATCGCTAAGACGTTGCCATTTCGACAATTCTAACGATGTAACCGAATAAAATTGAAACGATGTTTCGTACAAAGAAATCTATTAATGTATTAACGTTTTATATTGTAATGTCATGTTTTGTATTTTGCGTGTTTTTAAATCCTTTTCCAGACTCAGGACATCAATAAACATTTTAATTTTTTTGACTGAGTCTGTCGAAAACAATTAGAAAACAGTAATGAAACAAGAACAAAGATACTATTCATTTAAAGAAATAACCCATTAACACCAACACTGAAGGTGCTGTAAGCACTCACTTAATTTAATTTTTGTTTTTTACAGCCTAAACTCACAATGGCAAGGTGTAGAAGAAACGTGGACAACTTCTTGGAAGCGTGTCGTCGAATTGGAGTTGAAGAGGTAAATGTCATTTAAATTATTATCCATTATGTATTTGTCATGCATCAGTTTAAAATCTTTCTGTATCATTTGTTTACGTCACTATTTTTTTCGCATAGTAGTCACGATGTTTATAGATCTATACAACATTGCAATCCTAATTGAATTATCTTATTCGCTCCATTTTTGACCGGCCCATATTTCATATCGGTACCGTTTATTTGCGCTGGGATAACCTACTGATTGATTTACTTGCCCTGTCCCATTTAATAACCGTATCGCCGTGTCCGTTTCGAGTGTTACAGGGTCATGATATCCCTTTGCGAGCGGAACAAACAGATTGTTTACTAAAAGAGACGGGTGGCGTGTGTTGCAGGAGGACGTGTGCTCGCCCGAGGACGTCCTGGGCCCCGCCCACCCGGACGAGGCCCCGCCCACTCTCGCGCCTCTCGCTCGCACGGTGCTCGCACTCCTCGCACACGCCACGCCCGCATACCGCGACCAAAGCGATATCGCTGACCCGTACTCTCGCCGCGATCTGCCAGAATACCCCGTCGAACCGGACTACTCGCAGTATTACAAAAACTCGGTCGATTCCGTCGAAGTCAACTACTACAAACGGCAGCTCCGAAGGTACTCCGAGGAACGGTTCGTCAGCAACTTCAACTTTACCGACAGGCAACCCCACACCATCGACGAGTCTGAGGAGTTTCAGCTGAACTACGAGAACAACAACACTGAATCTCCACAAAACATCCACTATTCACCCGTTTACGGATCGAACGATGGTCTCCGAAGTCGTGGGCCGTATTACCAGAAGAACAAGATTCAATTTGTCCAACCTTTCTACAAGGATCGAGTGCTCCAAAGCGAGAACTTCGAGATATACGACACGGATGAAGTGGACTTCCCAGTGGATTTATCTCAGGAGGAAGATATGCAGCGATACGACAGGGGAAAGATGAATCTCGACATACAGGACAATCTGAACAGGGATCTTAAACCAGAGACTGAGCCGAACGGTAGCGAGAACAGAATGTTCTTTACTTGCCTGTGCTTAGGCACATTCCTCGTTTCTACGATTTTACTTATTATGTACCCTTTGTAAGTTTACTGAACTATGTTTAAGATACATGTATGTATGTACAAGTAAAAAATGGTATGTAGAATTTGCACTGCTTTTCTGTGATCTGATATTTTGTTTCTCAAGAAATTTTGCATTTATTTACAAACCCAATTAAATGTCAGTTCATTTTGTCATCAGTTTAGTGGACTTGTTAAAAAAAAAAACAACAGTGCAGATTCTATTTTTCCAACATATGAATTTATAATCTACTTTACATGGCAACTATTTCCAGTTAACATAAATATACTTCGTGCTAAATCAATTGATATGAGTTATGTTTAAATAAAACACCAATGTAACTTATGTTGGTTGATGGAACCACACCTATTGCCTTACTCATTCGCAGTGAAACTGTGACCGTAGTCTGAAATTAGATTTTGAGGCTGCTTTTTTGTATTTTATAATGCATTCTAGGTTATTAAGAAGGGCTTGTTGAAATAAGATGGTATTGATATGAAAGACTTGCATTTACGCTTGATGGTTTATAGGATTTTTTCTCGAAGACGCGTATTTACGCAATACCTTGAATTTATAGGTGATAATATAATGAATTAAAAGTCAAATATACAGTGCAATGAAATAGTTAAGATTATTTGCAAACCAGTTGCCAGTGCGTAAAATATTCACTTCACAATGAGTTGGAAAATAATGGGAACTCTTACTTTGAGGTGTGATATTACCAATTTAAAATTTGATTTAATTCATGCACTGTATATCGTTTAAAACTAGAACTGTTGGTCTTGGTGTCTGGTAATGTCTGACGCGGATTAAGTGAATTAGGAGAATTGGCTATGTGAATGTGATTTGAAGTAGATATTGAAGTAATTGGTCGGTATGATTGGTTGAATTTGATTCGATATCGCTATTCCAATTAAATTGATAAATTCATTCCCATTAGAGGCATTTAAATTCTAATTAAGTTAGGAGGTGAAATCGTATTGTTGATTTTGCCAATTAGTGTTTTTTTTTAAATATTTTCCGTGTTGTTTGTGTGTTTTGTTTTGGTTTATTTTAATCTTATTCCTACGATCTCAGTGCGTTTGTTGTTTTGAACTTTACGAATTCTTTGGAAGCTTTTTTTCATATATTTTAAAATATTTTTGTGTTATTGCAATATGAAGCTATTTAGATGTATACTAATACCACACTAACATATGTAGTATTTTTTGCACCAATTTATCGAAAAAAGATTTGATATATCTTTACATGTTTACTAAAATATATTAACTAGATAGATTTTCAAGCTTACTGATACATGACAATATAGTAAGTACTGTCGGTGGTTGAAAAAGGAGCCAAGAAAATAAATTCAGAAGATAACAAAATTATGGTACAATGAAAAAATATTGGTGCAACAAGTATTATGAATTAAACGAAGAGTAAGAAACTGATGGTATTGATAAATATAGTCGTAAGCAGATAATATTCGTAGCTTAGCTGTTAAACGTATCTTAATGTTTCTTATCAAATAAGAATTGTATGCCTTAATCGAAACTTCATATCGTTATTGTATTACTAATGCAAAAAATTGGTTGATTCGGTATGATTTGCCATTCATTTCAGAAACAAGCATTGGGTACTTTTAACATAAATAAAATACTAATACGATAAAATGAAGTATGTATTGAATACATATTGTTTCTCAATGGGGTATTATTAGCTATAGCAGCACCATTTATGTTTAAAGTAGACTCATTGGTCATTTTATTGATATACTAATAATAAATTCCTAGTTTAAATATTTGAGGCTCTTTTCGCTTATGTCATTGGATTTTAAAAGACAAATGTTTTTTTTAAAATTATTAAAGTATTCCTAAAGTTAGCCAACCACTAGTGATTCCAATAAAAAGCAACAAAATAAATATAAATAAAATAAAATGCGTTGATGGTGTCTTGCATTTATAATAAAATAAGAATGACTTACTTTGCATCACTGTGAGTATCAGTGTGGATAATATTTGCAATGTTAAGTTATTTTTGTACGATTTTATTATCATTCCAAAGATGTTTAATATAAAGACTGTAAAGATTACTGAATAATAATTAATACGCAATAAGCGATTTGAATCTGTTGTATCTAAGAAAAGTACTTGCAAAAATCTCATTTCTTTTTATAACTTCTATTTATCTTCCTGTCCCTTGTTATTTAATGGTTAAAAACTTCAAATCCCGCTCTTAGAATAAGTTTAGGAAAAAAAAAATACCTACTACTTGCAAATTGGTACATTTCTAAGCCACGATACATTTATATTGATTATTGAATACAAAAATGATTATGAATGTATTGAAAAGCCATATCTAGTGGCCTCTACATCTTGTTACACATTTTTGTTGAAAAATAACCCATATTACAACAAAATAAGATACCGCAGTGTTTACCTTGACGTGCTGTCGTCTGTATATATTTCCACTGAGTGTTTGATAAATGTACACTTTTAAACATGCCATATTTTTTTTTCGTCTATCTTTACCGTGATTTTTGATCATGTACAACTTGTCTATTCTTTATCTGGTCAAATTGTCTATTTACTTCATTAATGTAAAGTTATTTTGAGCTTTAAAGTTACGAGTACAATGCTGATAACATAAGATAGATTTATTAATATATAATTTAAACAGTACATATAGCTTAATATTATAGTATTTATTAGCTTTTGGTGCTTGGGTACTTATCTGTGTAGCTCAAAGTGGCTGATTTCTGTTCTTATTTTATTTATGTATACAGAAAAATAATAATTTCAAAACTGATTAGTACCTACGGAACGGATATAATCGTTCAAAATGGTTGTTTATATGACATTTCTGATATATTTAAATAAAAGAACACTATTCTTAACCACAGTAATGATTGGTGAAATTAAGGGAGAAAAAGAAAATTATCTTTTGTTTTTGTTCGAAAAGTATTACATCTATTGTGCTGTATCTAAATATTTATTCATTACATTTTCTGTCTCATATTATTTAAAAGTTTTTTTTTTGTACTATAAACCGTTTTCATAAACATACTTTGTAATTTTCGTATGTACTTACTATGTTTTCTCTACTTAAAAATAAAGTTTTTATTGGTAAAGTCAGTGTTGTGATTTGTTTGTCCTTTAATCCCGCAAGCATATGTGAACGAGACACAATAGATATTCTATTGTTATTCGATTGCCTGCTTGGGTGTTGAAGCGTTTATTTTAAAACAGCACACGTTTAATTTTTTTTAAAAGGTGTTTTGAATTCCTATTTTTGAAAAACATAACATGAACATATGACTACCAGACATTTTAACGGTGAAGCGTCAAGTTTATAAGCCTACGTCACGTTAGGGCCTTTACATATACTGCGGCTCTATTACTTTTATCCACGTTGCGCTTCTGTATCGATGCTGCATCGAGACATAGTGAATCGGTTGTTATCAAAGTCGCGGTCTATTAAGAAATGAATGTATCCTCATCCTATTCTGCTATCGGTAATATGTCGATGCTACGTAAGTTAACTCTTGTCGGAGACTCTCTTTAGTTAGTTGCTGGTTACTACTCAAGAGGCCCTGGGTTCGAATTCCGGGTCGGGCCGAAATTTTATTGTCTTGGAAATACTCGAAAACAGCTCGGAGTCAGAAAGTCTGTGGTGATGACACTCTCGTACCTCACTAACTAAAAGCACGTTAAACCGTCGATCCTGCGCCTGATCACTCACATGACGAATTTGCCGTCTCACCGAATAATGAGTGAAGTAACAACGAGTGCCTATGTGTATTGCGCACACACTTGAGCATTATATAGAATGTCCCGCGCGGGTAGACATGATACGACAAGGAGGACGGAATGAAACCTAACTCTAAAATCCTGTTTTGTCATCAGAAACTAATGTGCTGCGCGGCGGACGTGCTAGAAGGCAAGGGCACAGTGCAAGTGGCGATCACAGTGACGGAACTTCTCCGGCGACACAACAGCCTAAGAGGTTTGTCTACTTCGCTAAGCTCGCCCGCTGCCGCTTCCGCACCCGCTCCCGCTTCTCCCGCGGCCGCCACCTAGCGCCCGAAACTTGCGCTCGCGCCGCAGTCTACGTTGTCGCTTTAAAGATGGCGTCTGTGACACGGTCAAGTTAGGTGTGTAAGGACTTAGTGAGATGAATACTTTTTGTGAAGTCGGATGGTTTAGGTAAGTTCTACCTATTGATTGAGCCAAAGCCAACAAGATCATATTGTACATTGTTTTGTCAGATGGAATAGTTTAAGATCGTATTGTACAATGCTTGTCTCTAGCACTGTTGATGCACACTTACATGAAGGGAATATATGCTGAATAAAATAGACTTGGAAATAAAACGACGAATCATAGGCACTGATCGGAGAAAATCTAAGTTTAGAGCGATTTTTGCGGTTAAATAAACAATTGAGTTAAAAGCATAATGGCGGTGGTTGGTACCAAGCTTTCTTTGCGCATGCGCCCTAAGTGAAGTATGTAATGAGGACTGTGTTGGATTCAATCTGGTGATAAGATAGGAAGTCAAATAATGTCCCTTCTAACTGTCGCAGTCAAATTTATACCATTAACTATTAATTAATTTAAGATCATTATGAAGAAAATCATTCGTTAAGTTAGGCGATGAATATTGATGAAGCACCTTTGTGAAAGTATATCAGTGCTCTAATGGTGGCTAAGTCAGTGAGAAACTAGTGTTATAATATACCAAATACTCGACCCATATAGCTTGCTGCATCATCTCTAACTGATTAAGGTATAATTTAACCAAAAGGTACACTTTTTCTCGAATACACAAGATGGTATATTTTATGAAAACATTTCAGATAATATAAGTCGTATTGCCTAGACTCCAAAGCTATTAATACCATAATTTGCTGTTACTGTTGAGTAAAGTAAAGTTCATAGTCCCTTTCCCATTTCAAAAGGGAAACAAAAGAAAGTTTCAGTAGTAGCGACGAAAAATTAAAAATAAATTGAGACTAACCTAGGGAGTCTGAGGCCCTGACAGAAATATAAACATGAAAATATGTACGAAAATAAGTATAGCAGAGTTCCTTTTACAAATCTGAAACTGATATGCCTAACTGGAATCATTATATCAATTTCGCAATGAAATATGAAATCTTAATGTTATTTTGTCTCAATTGGGAGACAATATGTAGAAATCTAGTTCCCAACACATGTAAGATACCATTTCGCCAAATTTATGTCATGGGGATTTAAAATACGAGACAAAGGAACATACTTATGATTTGGCAACAAATGTGTTTTTTTTTAAAAAAAAACTTGTATGTATGTATTCCTCTTTAAATTTGAATTCAGACCATCATGTAAATAATTTATCCTAATAGAGGTAATATCGATATGATATGGTTCTAGACCAATTAAAAATGTAAGTTATTAAAGCAATAGTCTTTTTGGTAAGATATAATACATTGACCATTATAGTATATTCTAACTTGTTTGATACTTGACGTGTATGTGATTTTGAAATTTATAGTATTATATTTCGGCGTTTATAAGCACACCGCACACTCGTTACATTTTAGCGGTACAGCCAAATTGTCACAAATGTATGAAACTAAAGATTAAATTTCATGGTGTGCGTGTTGCCTTTACGATATTGTAGTCACAATCACTTTAAGGTGCTTTTAAACTTCTGCACAAGAATCACGAATTTACTAGAAAATTTTCGACCTGTCATTTACACATGTTGATTAGGAAAGCATGTTTAGCGCAATTTGTTGTCAAATAGTGAAGTGCCTCGACTCAGAGTATTGTCGGATTCAACTTATTTTATTTAATAGCTTAGATTAGAATGTTTTAAACAACCACAGTGTCACATTTGTATTATTGAAAGATGAAATAAGAAACCAAAAATTGCGCACGGGTGGGACCCGAACCCGTTTTTTCTGAATTGTAAAAACCAGAAACCAACCAGAGTCAGAAATCAGGTTCGTGTCCCATCCGTGCTCAATGTTTTATTTTTTTAGCCAATTTATTTCCTCATTTATAAATATAAATATTGCCCATCTACTTGACGGTTAATACATCTTTAAATTTGACGACTCTTTGATGTTTTCCTTATGTTTAAAATCTAAATCTCCTAATTTAAACCATGCTTATTTTTATGATCAGAGAGTTCAAAGAATCCGACATTACATTCTGTCCAAAGTAGTCAATGAAGTGTCTTAGTAAGATAGTATTTGTCATTCTTAGTAAACATATTTGAAACTGACGGAAAAGTAAGCTGTAATCTAACACTCAGCTTTTCAAGTAATATGACTAGTATAAACAACTACACATCGCGTTGTTTTTATAATATTACGTTATTTCATAAATACGTTAACTGCGTTCGATTGATATGTACCGAATTTATGTAACTTTCTTACGTTACGTAATTAAATACATGTTACCTGTTTTGACCCGTGTTAATAAAAGCAACGGTGTAATACTGTTATATTTTTTTAATAAACCGTAGAGAATTCTCATTGCACTTAATTTTGTAAGTAATTATTACAATTGAAAAGTTATTGCTTCAAGTTAGTGTAATAAAACGAATATGTTAAAATGCATTGTAAACTCTAAGGTTTTTTTTAGATAAATTCTAAAATTTCTGCTGTAAAAAGCACTAGTAGCGTAATTATAAAGTATCAACCATTGTTACGCCAAGTATGAAAAGGCCAGTAGTTAAAAGAACCAATCAATGGATTGAACTGAATGTGATCATTGTACCATAATTTTGGCTGTGCAATCTCTTAGAAAACTCGTAATGGTTCATAATGTAGTGTAATTCTTAGACCTCAATAATTCGTCTCAATTAGATATGTGATTTGATGATAGGCATCATTTCATTTGTGTAATCAGTCAGTTTATCTTTTGATATTGAACATTTATAAAAATGACATTGATTTTCTTTGGCATACGATACTTAATAAGTTATTGAAAAATATTTATGTTCAAATTGTCAAAAATGATTTTTTTTTGTCTATTTCTTATTACAAAATGTAATTTGTGTAAATATTTATTATTATAATGTAAACATATCTTGTCCTGTACCACCGAATTCTGGACATTATGGAATAATATAATACTCATGTAATGTATTTTAGGATACCTTTTCTTGTCACATAATTATTGTAGTCAATTTTAATGATAAGGTCACATTATTCTTTAAATAATTATAAGTCAAGTCTTGTGCATTGATTGGTTTTATGTTTAGATAACTTTCCCAAATTAAATTGAAATAAAAGAAATAAGTTTTATGTTATTAATTGCATTCTAACATGTGTTATTGCACAAAATACTTGTAAAATGCATACATTAAATGACATTTATTGCTTGTTACGTGTAACTATTATTAAAAATGTTTATTGCAATGTAATTATTCATTAGAAGATTGAATTTTATGTAATATCGATTTGATGTCATTTATCGTGAACAAAATAAGATGTAATTTTCTTTATCTATGTTTGTGTTACCACAAGGTATCTGTAAGATAGTTTATATAAAAATATTTGTATGTATTTTGTAGTCGTTACATTGATGTATGTACCTTCCAACCTATGTATTGGCTGCTATGCATTGTCAATGTATTATAATTAAAAACAACAAAAAGTAGTATTCCAATCCGTGTTATAATTATTCTTTTTAAAATCAACTCCATCATTCATAATGGAATGGAGCAGAAAACATTTAAAATGCGGAATACATTCTCAATTATTTTCTGATAATATTGTACATTTTATAACGTCGTCCATGTTTAGAAGCTATAAATGATTTGTGTAAAATATGTACGTTTAAGCATAAAGAACTGGATGTTGGAATCGAGTCTTTGCCCTGTTCAAAGATAATGTGCCAAAGACTATGGGTTGAGGGTTTTCTTGTAAAAACAAACACTGTGTATTGCACTGGTCTCTTAGTTGTAAGTTATTATTCGGCAATACCGTATCCTACACATGTGTTTATATGTAGATAAATAAAACATATACATTTTGAAAATACTTCTTGTTTTCTTTGTTTCAACACAACAAGACGTGTTGAGTAGGTATATCATTCCATTTTCCGCATGGTATCTAACTCTGGGCCTTATAATGAAGCACACAATCAAATAACGAGCGATGAAGAGGCCTAAACTCGGTGTTTGCACATAGCGCGAAGAACTGACGGCCGTTGGTGTAGAAAAGTTCTAGATTGGCGACTCTTTGACCATAGACACAGCGTAGGACGTCCACCGACAAGATGAACAGACGACCTTGTAAAGATCTTGTGATCGGTCGCTGTAGAAAACCGTGGAAGAGATCGTTGTTCAGCACTGGACGTTCTTTGGCTAATCATGATTATGATGATGCCTCTACCAAAGCCTGCTCATATTGATAGAAGGTGTATGTTCTAGGGTTATGCTTAGTTAAGGAGATAGAATTACTTTTAAAAATGACTCAATTTACTTAAAAGGTCAGTTTCAGAAAATAAGGCCCAGTTAACAAGATTGAAAACCAAAAATAGTCAAAAATTATGGAAAAAGTTGAAGTAAAAATAATTTATATTTCCTAAATTAAGAAAAATCGAAAAACATAACATGGAAATGATTTGGATACACCTTGATATGAGGCACCCAAATTTTTACTGAACGTAAACTCCCCGGCCAAACTGTATTTATAAGAACATCCACTGGTTATTGTACTGCCCTTCACTCATGGTTTTCATTTGTAAGCTTTTTATAGTAGGTAACTGAGCTAATCATAAGAGCAAGGCAGTAAAAAAAAAAACTGGCCTACTTTCAAAGATTATGGACGGTGCTGCCACCCGTCATAGGTCCAGATTTCGACATTCTGCAATGTCAACATCTGAACGTAATAAAACAGATTTCAATTCCCATTTCCACACGCAATAACTCTCTCCCATACGAAGCGGCTATTTAAAAAATTAACTTTAAAAAAGTAAAAACCCATTTTACGCAAACAATTTCTTTTTGGAGTCGGTGCTGTGATAGTTGATGCTTGATGGTCAAAGTGATGGCACCGACTCCAAAAAGAAATTGTTTGCGTAAAATAGGTTCCTTTCCTTTCAATAGTTAAGAGTTTATTTAAGACTTTTTAGTGCATTTTGGTTTTGAAGTTGGTTTTTACTTTTTTAGGTAAAGTTAATTTTATTTCTTCATTTTTAGAGATTACAGGAGAATGGGGGAGTAACCTTATGACTCTCTTTTTTAAGAAGCTACAAACTACCTATTATAGATCTTTCATTATAATTACTGAACTCCTAAGCGTTAAGGATTTCCACCATCAGCTCAGCCCCACACGATGTTGACTATTAGACGTAACAACATGTCAACATTAAGATTCATGAAACACTTTACGTGCCTTTAAAATTTGAGGGTTTCCCTCGATTACACCAAGATCCCATCATCAGATCCCAAATTGAAAAAAATGGGACCAACTAGAAGGTATACCCTCTAAGTAGGCGAAAAATTTTTTCGATTCGGTCGACAAACGACTTAGATATGAGGTAACAAACATACAAAAAAAAAAAAAAAACATACAGTCGAATTGATAACCTCCTCCTTTTTTGAATTCGGTTAAAAAACATGGCACCCAAAATCTATTTAGGCAAAAGTTGCAAGTAACCGGCAGTATTATGGCTGTAATCGGGTTCGTCCAATGAGGGGGCGTGACACACGGGTGTAATCGCCGCGCGCTGACTAGCAAGTTTGGGACACGCCTTTGACGCCGTCCGTGTGCCGCGTGCGCCGGCGCCGCGGCGGCAGCCGTAAGAATGGTGCAATAACTTGGCGATTTTAAAGATCAATTCAGTATGAAAAAGAAGGTCAATTCAGTATGCACTTAACAGTAAATAAACCCCCTAATAATAATAGTCAGTAGGTATTTTGATAGCACCAAAGTAATAATAGTAATAGTCTCCCTAGCCGATTTCGACTACGGTGGCCAGTCACAACTACTAACCGACTGCGCGGGACATATTATAGTGCACAAGTGTGTGCGCAAACACAGGTGCACTCTCTATTCCTTTCACTCTCAAGGCGCGATGGGACAGCAATCTGACACGACCAAACGAAGAGAGATCAGGCGCAATATCAACGGCTGTGCTTTTCCGAGGCACGGGGGTGAAACACCGCCAACTTCCAAAATCCGGGCTACCCTGAGAATTTCTGAACAGAAAAACGCAGGTACGTATTTTTGGCGGGGATCGAACCCGGGACCTCTGGCGCAGCCGTCGCTTTAAAGTGCGACCCTTAAACCGCTGCGCCACCGAGGAGTTACACACACCGCCACAGTACCACTGCATCAAATATCTTACAAGATAAGTGCTCTGCCAGAGAGTCTATTAAGTTTGGAGATATCCTTGCACAATTTACTTTCTTGCATAATAATCTATAGTAGATTGTTATACAAGGGGAGGAACGACCCATTTCACTTAAGTTTAACATACTTTTACATTTCATTTTGACTCTGAGGTAAAAAATAAGGTATTAACGTGGTTCAGTGAGAGATGAAACCTTAAGATTTTGCACATCATGTAAGTTTATTTACTGTCGTTAAACTGTATGTTTACACACACACACAAGATTAGAAGGACTATAAATGGCACGAAAGAAAACAGAGTACATAAAACGAGGACGATGTTAAATAATTCAAATCTTTGATAAAAAAATATCAATCGAATTTTTCGCACAAAGAAAAGTGGAGGACAATCAAAGAGAAGAGCGCGCGAGCTTGCATACAAAAAGAGAAAACCTTTTCCAACCCTTTAAAACGTTGTCGGATTTAAAAAAAATATTTTTAACACGTTTGAAATATTTTAAAAAACTACGCTCCTACGTCTTCATTTTTTTTAAACATTGTAAGCACAATAAAAGAACTTCGTCAATTTTTTACCAATCAAGACTTACTTTTCAAAAAATTGAAGACGTACTTAGTTTAGGATGTAAGAAAACGAATGAGACCAAAATTTGTTTTACTTTATTAAGGTTTACGGGTAGGAAAACGTTTTCGCCCGCAAGCATATTTCGACCGTTGGCGTTCAAAATGTAGGCAATTGCGCGCTGCGTGCCGCCTGCATACGATGGTCTTAACCTTGTCACGATAAATAACTACCACAGGTTATGGCAAATTGCAGATTCGATTTGCAGCTATGAGTAACAACTAAAGGTGAGAGTGAGTAAGAAGATTTTATGATGAACGCCATCATTCCGGCGAGTCACCTCCTCCTGCTTACTAATTTGTAAATCGACAAAACTAAAAAAACGGACAAAGAAAAATAAAAAGTGACAATATGACATATGACGTTGTGTATGGCGGGCACCTGAAGATTACTTACTGATTTTTCAAGTGTTAAATATTAGAGCAAGTGTAGGTATATTTTTCAATCACCGATCATAATGAACACGTTTTTAGGGGTTCGTAGCCGAATGGCAAAAACGGAACCATTACAGTTTCGTCAAGTCTGTTTGTCTGTCCGTCCGTATATCACAGTCACTTTATCCTGAAATTATTAGCGTTACACAGATGGAACTTGGTAGGTAGATGATAGGGATATATAGTATACTATAGGTAGGATAGGATAGATATAGGATATAGGTAGATATTCCGTTAACAGCTTTACGACTCCTATTAATAAAAAAAAAATATGACATTGACTCCCATACATGGAACTAATTAAATATTTCATTTTTAATATTCCACCCGTAAAAGTTCAATTTTCCGAACAGGAGAGGTGAAAAGTAATTAGTATGCTTGTTTACAATATCCGTGAGACAGTAATCAAAATTAAATGTCATATTCTGCTTGTCACCAACCTACGGATTGTCATGAATGTAGTTAGTACCTATATATTATTATAGTCTCAATGATTTGTCACGCTGCGCTGGGTGCGGTCTGCACTGTGACAAAGCCTTTAAACTTTTTCTTCCTACCTACTAAATAGGTAAAAAATAGCAATAAATATACCAAATAATATAATCTACTATGCTTGGATGCATGTTATGTAACGCAACCTATTAACCTTATGTATTCGACATGAAATTACTATCCGATCAGGAAATCAATTCCTTTTAATTTCATTGACGCCACAAAAGGAAGGAAACGCCGGCTTTGTTGAAAGAGCTCACGAACCAATAAAGCCGAATTCATTCACCATTAACTGTTGTCAGTCGAAAAAATGGTTGAGCCATTGTTAATTTTACGCCTACCAGCTTTCTACAAGTATTATTTACTTTTCGTAAAATCATCGCCCTTGTTTACAAGTAATTAATTAGTCTCTCACAAAAGAAGGCTCGGCTATTCGAGCTCGTTGGGGCTTTCTTTTTTAATTGTCTATGCCCCGCATGACGGCGATATTTTTGGTAATGGAGGATATACGTTTTGGCGGTAAATCGAGCGGAAAATTGGTAACTTTAGCACCCTCGTTGGAGGGTGTAAATCCAAGGTGGAACTTGATGGAAATTAGGTAGGCGCCTACGATGCGAGTTGGTTCGCTAACAAGGGTTACAAAACATTAATGAGTTGATAAGTTTGTGTTTAGCCTAACGCTCCATTATTTAAACTATTGATAGCAAGCTTAGTTTGCCCAAAAAAAGAACAGTAATTAGTTACTCGTAGCAAACTGTCTCAGACTTTTGGTAGGTTAGTAGACAGCACTGAAACTTTAGCATCATAAGGTGTGATATTGAAGTATGATATCTGCGTATAAATAGTAAAAGCTAGTGCTAGCCTCGCACTTAACGTTCTAATAAAGTTAGAATTTATCGATACAAACACGATAGCTGTACAGCCGACAACAAAGGCGAATGTCCACGCTAACAAAACTACGACTCCATCGACAAAGTACAAACGTCCCACATCGGGATTTGAATAGAATTTGCAAGTGAAAGACGCTGTGCCAATAAAAGAACATAATATTTGCATGGCATTAAACTGATAAAGATAGTGCGAATAAATGTCGCGTGCACGCGGCCGATAGATGTCACAGATAGGGGAACATTGAGGCTTTTGTTGGCTCATTATAGAAAAGACGGGAGGAGGGTGACAATAGAGTCTTAATTTTACCTAACACCGTTGGATAAGTATTCCTAGTCCTAATCAATCATTTCACACGCCAAATTACCTGGCTTTTATACTGCTAACTGTCAATAACTAGCCGGCCATTTGGTATTCAGAACTTCAGGGAGTGCTCGAAATCATAGCATAAGCAACTTAAACAAATACTTACGAAAAGCTACAATAATTGGATGTTTCGAGTTAGGCTGAGTATCTTCCTTTTACACAAAATTTTCAGAGGAGTATATGGTAAGTTATAACATATTTATACACGAAATACTGCACGGACCAATCGTTGTTAAAGAGGTAAGTTACTTTTTTCTTACTAATCTAATGACACGCCCAAACTTTGAATTAAGCATGAGTCTTCTTGACCAAAACCACAATCATCGTTTCCTAATATCCCTCTAAGACACAGCCACCCTATCAGTAAAGTTGTACGCCACCGACGCACGCGCAGCTTTTCGTGGGCTGCGACAGCAACAATTGAATTAATAAACACCACCACTTTACTGCGCCACTTGTGTGCTCCACAATGGACGGTATAATTCGCCAGGATGCTGCAGAGACAGAATTGATAGTATTATAAATAGTTGCTTAGATTTGGCTCCAGTAAGTTAGCCTTTATAAGAAGTCCTTTACTGAAAATATGGAATACAGTTTGGCCTGTATCCTGTATTTAGCCACAATGTTACCTACTTACTCGTTGGGAGTATCTGTACTGATCAAGACAAGAAAGGTGAAGTAAAATGTACTTGTGAGGAAAAGTAAGTCAGACTCAGACAGCAAATCATGCCGAAAATCAGGCACTCACGGCGTGCTTTTAAATTTCGATTGTTCCCTATCAATATCAATGTTCTGCCTAACTTCATGTGGTCTTTTTCTTAGTAAGTAATATCAAAATTAACCGGCCAAGTGCGAGTCGGACTAGCGCACTGAGGGTTCCGTGCCAACTTTAACTGAATTAGGAAATCAACTGACTTCCACTTAGTAAAATACCACAATATTTTGTTGACCGCAAATATAACTTTGTTTTTAATAGTGTTTGTATGAAAAACAAAGTTGTGTTTGCGGTTGTTGAAAATATGCTGTATCTCAAAAACTACTAGGTCGATGCCGTCCAGACCAATTTTCGGTGAAGTATTTTTTAAGGTCTAAATTACTTTTTTTTATCAAAATTAAGACTTGCTTAGTATAGAAGTTAGATGGGGGGACGCCCATTTTACCACTTCGGAAGCGTTTAGCTATGAAATGTTACACTTTAAAAGAAAATGGTTTTAGAAACCTCCATGTTATTTTGAAAGACCTATCAATAGATGACCCACACGCATAGGTTTGATTTAAAAAAAAGGGGGTTTAGTTTCATCTATGGGAGCCCCCCTAAATATAATTATTTTTTATTTTGTGTATAAGAATCGTAAAGCGGTTAACAGGATACATCTTTCTATCGAATTCTATCTGTGTGATGCTGATAGTTACAGAATAAAGTGGCTGTGACATACGGACGGACAGACAGACAGACAGAACGACTTGACGAAACTATAAGGGTTTCGTTTTTTGCCATTCGGCTACGGAACCTTAAAAAACGAGCATGGGAACCACGCGGACAAGGCAAACAAACTGTGCTGTTTAGTAAAAGTAACCTGAGTACCTATGTATGTGTTTTAAACTGACTGCATATATCAAAATCCAGTATTAAGAGTTCTAAACACCACAACTGCTCCAAAAGCCAAAATTATAGTATAATATAAATATCCCCGACCCCATCCCATACTGTTCGCAGTAACTCCAGTAGGTGTCGCTAGCGATGCGCGGGAGTGGGCGCGACGCCCGCTGCGCTACACGCGCCTGCGCGGCGCGACGCCACTTATTTTACAGTATTAGCATAACAAGACACCTCTGGTGCGACATGCGAGCAAGAATGAAGGTCTCGGTAACTATTTTTTTGATACAGTTGTTACAATTATGGTTGGATTCTTGAGAGCTTTCGTGGGCGGGATGAATAAATGCTAAGGTTTTATAATGGTGCATAATTTTATGTTCAAATTCAAATCTAATTAAAACATGTAACTGGTGCTACTGCATTGTCATTAGGATTCTACTGAAAGCTCACAATTATTACGTTACATTTAGAGGTTAGAACATAGTCTAGTAGATGCATGTACCGTTGGGATACCTATTTTGCCAATGCCAATAGTAGATACCTTTTATACTTATCTCCTTTGTTTCCATTTGCCGTGGTCTACTTTATGAACGTTTCTTAACGCCATTAAGAATCTACATAAAGCAATACTTATAAAGTAGAAATTCATTATTTAACCACGCCAAGTCTTCCCATTTGTCTACATAACATTACTCTGACATAAATAAGCGGACTTATCCAATGAGTTACCAGCACAAGTCCTGTCCATTTGCACGCTGATTGTCTGTATGTTTGTTTACGTCTGATGTATGTGGCGCATAAATAACCACGCCTCGGGCCTTCCAATTATGCGCGTTCGCACTCTATTGAGGGAAGTTTCGATGACAAAAAAACGGTATTTTCTGAGGGTACCAGATACGAGTGAAGTGTGAAAAAATGCTATATTGAGGTAAATATTACGAGATAAACCTAGAAAAAAAACTGTCCTGAGTTAAGAAATCGCTCGTCATCTGTCGGATGCCTTTAACATTCAAACAAATATAGCCTTTTAGAATTTGATTTCGAAAATCTTTCAACCATCATCGTCATACTAGACTGTTCTCTAGTGCATAATGCTGCCTTCCTTGACTTACCGATTGGCTTCGAAAAGTAGTGCCAAAGTATATTGGACCCTATTGAAGAAGAAATGTATACTTTAATAGCGATTAAAGCAAAATCAGACACGAGTATGACGAGATATCTCAAGACAGGAAAGCTGAATACGAATATACAAAACATCGTCTTGTGTCTCCAGGCAGCTCGATCATGAGTCGTCTCCTTGCTAACTTGGGCTTTTTGGAGTTTTTTGAAGTCTTGAGTGCCATTCTTAATTTCAATTTCAAGCAAACTATTACTTGAAGAGAAAACACCAACATTCTCAGACATCAAGACGGCAGTCCGCAGAACGGTTCTCAAATAAACATTCACCTCGGTCCTTCTTAGCACAGCTCTAAAAATAAAAGCGAATAACCTTTCCTCGATGCTGTACTAGATAATTTTTCACACCCTCGCGAAGTGGAAAACACAGCGATAATAAATAAAAAGAAGGAAGCTGGTGATGAAACAATAATTCTTGATTCGACCAGGAATGACAAGAAACCATTTGTTGAGCTGGCGTTCTAGTTGGAAGTCAGTAAGTTAGGACAGCTTATATATTTGATTGCTTTTTGCTTATATATTGATGTTACCAAGGCATGTTGAAGAGGGGTACTTATAAAATCACTAAGGTTGAGAGGAATAAAACGAAACCCTCCACGAACGAACGAACGAACCACCTGCTGCGGCCTGCGATACCAGTGACGCTGTTATACGTGTCCTGGCTTTATTACTCTACAAAGGTGGAGGAGATTGTAGAGTTCGTCCGAATTAAGACCAAATACTCACTGACGGTCGGACGGTTGGAATCGTGTCACAACACGAATTTCAATTCGTTTGTGGTGACGGTTCCGACCGAACATCCGGCCTTCCGACCTTCATGAAAGCAGAATTTTAGTCAAAGGGTGCATCACCGGTTCCGCGGAAGTTTAGTGACACCGAGATGCGCGACACTAAATTATGTATTTAATTTGTTTTGATATTTTACTATTATTATATGTATGTTAGTCTTAACGTTATCTATTGTATGGGCCTTTGTTGCCTGCAATAAATGATGAAATATATAAAATAAAATATTTCATCACCGTGCCACTCCTCATATTCTGTATGCTTTTCCTTACCTGAAGGGTGTCTGAAAGAAATTGATTCAAGTAATGCAACCGCCTGTTATGTTCTCCTACGTTATATTTATGATCTTTTGTGTAATATTTTTTGTTTATGGTGTGCAAGAATATTTATTATAATTATTATTATATTGGCCATTTTCCTATCTCAAGACCACAGGATTTCAGACATTTGGGAGGCGCACATGGGGCCGAAGCCAAACCGCCCGTTTGACAACATTAATCTAAATGTAGTGTAATACGAGCCGATGATTGTATGCACTATGCAAGTGCCCCCAATAACAACCCCCGGGTCGTGTAGATCTATTGCAAAAAATGGGTCAAAAATACTGGGTAATGGATGTGGGTGATAGGTGATCTGGGTAACTGGCTCTCTATGGAAAGACGTGGCCCCTGCCTGACGCATGTCTCTCATACAATGGCAGAGGGTGACTTGCACACTCAGTAAATGGGCCCTCAAAAAGGTTGCTAGCTCAAAGTGACATAGACAACAAGGGGGCAACACCAGTTGAGATGCTACGGGAGAGGTGTTTCACGGCTTTAGGACAATCCCGGTTATCAATCAAGATCGCTACAAGCATCCTACTAAAACACTTCTTCCCCCGAGCATTTCTGCTCTAGCGAGTCTGGGAGTTCCTGTCCCTCGCCAGCGTTCACTCTGCCCAGCCACTGAAGGCAAGACAGAGATGATGAACAGAAGTTTGTTATTATTATCTTTAATGCTAGAACTGCGAAAAGGGCAAGTTTGGGTGTAACAACATAACAACATTTATTTGGGTATTACAGTCGCGGGCGACCCAATCGCCTTCATATAAATTGCAAAACTGTCCTCGTTGTACGTTGATTTTGGACGGAGCATCCGCCGGGTATAGATCGTGAAAGTACCGTGCGTCGAAATCAATCTCTAAATCCTAGTTAAAGTGACGTTTAGTGGAAATAAAAATTAAAATCTATGAACTTAAACGAATATTTACCTAGTTAGTTACTTTGACTATTAAAAGATGACCTCGAAAATTATCTATAATATCAATAAGCCTATTGATACTATGATATCGCTCATAGTACAATACTATCGATTATTTTGTCTCTGACTATTGTTTATAATATTCGTACAACCAGTGATATTCAGTATACAGTGGTTAAATTTTAGTTTAAATTAAATGGTAGTCGCAGGCTACACGTAGTAAATAAAACAAAATCATATCTAATTTGGATCTAGACAGGATTAATAAAATACATATTTTGTACATTTACAGTGTGAGAATCAAATATTCACCGTGAATCGAGCCACTGTTTAATTTTATCTTTTGCGAATTTGACAACGCTTTCGGTCCCGGGGCTCGCGACCAAGTCGGAACAATGTGAACTGTTGGCGGCCACGCGCGCTAATGTCACGCTTGTCAGGTCCTCGAGAACGCCTAGTTTGTGCCATGGGTCCATGTCGCCGTTGATAAACACCGTATACTTTGATCTCGGGTGCAGACCCCCATAATACGAATTAGTATGATTAACCCCCAATTCCATCCGAAGTTGACCAAAATCGCGCCCCAACAAATCTGTGCAAACATTAAAAAAGAAGTCAGGCGTCAAACTCTGCGTAAAGGGCTGATTCACTGACAACGACTGTGAATAACCGAATTGAGTACATGTCTGATAAAGCCACGGTGTATGTTCTGGATATTATGTTTTTTTATCTTTTATAAAATGGTTATAGTCAAAATCGTAACAACTCGACGCATAGTTCCATGCTAGCGGTTTGCGATCGCTGGCAGCGTTTAAGTATTCAAATCAAGCTGCAAAGAACAATAGTCACGTATATCCGCTGGCGTGCCATACTGCACCAGAAAAGAAAAGTTTTGTGACGCACCCATGAAAAACAACTGTTGATTCTCGCGCACAGTGATATTGACGCTCTCGCAAATGTTCGCTTCTTTTTTCAACTTTTCCGTTCTCTGAGCTGTTTTAACAACTCTTCGTAACGTTGGATTTTTTTGGCAACTTTGTCGTTGCAATCTGGTGTGCCAAACTTTTTCATAGCTTCTCCGACTACCTCGAAGTGTTCGTAGAAATCGGTTATCGCCAGAACGGGGGCACTGCTCGACCAGACCGCGTTCACTCTAACACCATCAGCCAACCAAGCAGCTAGATTTCCCGCATAAGACCCACCGAATAAAACAACTTTGCTATCTCTGAATTTAGTTTGGGATTTGTATTTTTCTATTAAGACAGCGATGTCCCATGAGGCTTGTTGTGTGGTCAAGTATTGTAAATTATGAACGCTGAAATCGTTGTTAGGGACGTTCTCCCCGTAAAACCTGTGTTTAGATATGAGCAAGGCACCGCCGAGTTCCTTCGCCAGCTCGACCACTGGAAACTACTCAACCACGATCCTCGGATCTGCAGCGCTCTCTCCTCCTATACCAATACACAATATAATGTATACACCTAGTACGCAAATGTGAATAAATAATAAATAATAATAATAACCAGTAAAATAGGTCCACCGAGACGAAAATATTTTAGATTTTCAAAGTACCTACTTCATTTTCCATGAGCCGTTATTAGGATGCAAGTGGCGGTTGTGTTACCCATAAGTTGTTTGGCAACGGATCTTCGTATCCAAAACAGACCGTTTTATGACTGTGTAGCAGCTGATTTATGACGAAACGTAAAAATCCGTAACAGCTTAAAACCAGCAGCGCCCAAAGGACAAAAGTTTTCGAATTTAAAAACATATTGGTTTCTTGACGACACACTGATCGATATTGATGGTTGAATTTATACCTGCCGTGTCGAAGAATATGCCATATAAAAATACTTATTTCGTTTATTGCTTTGAATTTTTACTGCTCATTATCATTATCATACATACTGGTATTTCAACTATTTTTTTTTGCATTTAAAACGAGGGGACTCTTAATGCACATGTTTTTAATTTAATTGCTTAGTAAGATACCTGATTACTTATACTGCCTAAAATTCCAGGTAAAAATCTCCCGTCTAGTGCACATGCACTCAAACAATATGAAGGAAGGAAGTTAACGCAGAAGCATGCTGGACTTGTCTATGGAGACAAGTGCAGTTGTACACGTGCCTGACCCCGTGGTGTCTATGGCCAATAAGCCGAAGAATAATAAGGACAGAGATAACTTCTCAAAGCTGTTACTAGGTAAGTTTAGTGCAACATGCGACAACTAAGGCTTATATCCGTAGTTCATTATTTCGACTTTTATCATTATACTAATTTAAGCCAGCTTTCAACGAGAGAGAGAAAGTTACCTTAAAACCGGCCAAGTGCGAGTCGGACTCGCACACTAAGAATTCCGTGCCAACTTTAACTTAATAAGAGATCCACTTACTTCCACTTTGCCAAAATACTACAATATTTTGGTGACAGTAAATATAACTATTATATATATTTTTCTCTGTTCTGACCTAAAGTCGACTGGTAGAGAATGCTTTTGGCATTAAGTCCGCCATATGTACAATTTTAAGTTTTGTGCATGAAGTTTTAAATAAATAACTTTGTTTTACAAATTATTTGTATAAAACATTTGTATAAAAATAACAAAGTTATGATAGCGGTGCTCTATCTCAAAAACTACTTGTTCGATCTCATTCGAACTAATTTTCGTTGAAAGTCTCTGTCAAGATCTACATCATGTATTATTTCCAAAATTTACATTCGCTTAGTTTAAAAGTTAGTTGGGGGGGCACGCCAATTTTACCTTCGGAAGCGTCTGTCTCTCAGAGAAAGTTTCAAAGAAAATGGTAAAATGGTTTTAGGAACCTCGATGTCATTTTAAAATGCCTATTCATAGACACCCATGCATAGGTTTGACAAAAAAAAATTAGGTTTTAGTTTCATGTTTGGGAGACTACCTCCCCTTAAATATCATTATTTTCTTGTATGAGAATCGTACAGCGGTTGACAGTATACATGTACCTTCTAAGTTTCAACTTTGTTATACTAATGGTTTTAGAATATAGTAACTGTGACATTCAGACGGATGTATACACAAACAGACAGACAGAAAGACATACTTGACGAAACTATAAGGGTTCCTTTTTTTGCCATTCGGCTACGGAACCATAAAAAAACAACCCTTCTGAAGCAGTCGGATAAAAACTTAAGGACATATTAAGATGACAGTTTACGGCAAGCTTAGCTATTTTCAAAAATATTTCGATCCTATAACGTTTAGCGGGCCTAAGATGCGCGCCTATTTATCATTAATCGCGGTAACCGATAAAGTCAAAATGTCATTTTAATCTTAATAACTTTACTAACTATAACTTAACTTAATTACTTCTTCGGCTGGGCAGTGTGCGGGAAATTTCGCAAGAGTTTTCATCTCATTTACCTCAGTGTCTGAAGACGAAAGTCATCAACCAGTGTGTGTTACCAGTGATGACATACGGATCCGAAACATGGTCTGTAACTATGGGCCTCATAAAGAAGCTCAAAATCACACAACGAGCGATGGAAAGGGCTATGCTGGGTGTTTCTCTACGGGATCGAATCAGAAATGAGGAGATACGTAGAAGAACTAAGGTAACGGACTTGAGAATCATCGGCAGGGCACATAGCGCGAAAAACTGATGGCCGTTGGGGCAGGAAAGTTCTAGATTGGAGACCCTTCTACCAAAGACGCAGCGTAGGACGTCCACCAACAAGATGGACGGAATTTATAAATATCGCAGGATCAAACTGGATGCAGACCGCTAGTGATCGGTCGCTGTGGAAAGCCGTAGGGGAGGCCTATGTTCAGCAGTGGACGTCCTTTGGCTGATAATGATGATGATGATGAATCATAGTATAAAACAAAGTCGCTTCCCGTTGTCTGTGTGTATGTATGCTTAAATCTTGCAAGCAACGCAACAGATTATAAGCATTAAAAGCGTGTTTATTATGGTCACTGATTTTAAAAAAATATGTAAAAATTTACAATTGGTCTAATTTTTAACAATTTAAAATCTACAATTATAATATTCGGCTGCCCGCCATATAAAGTGACACTTTTTTTTCATTTTAAATTGGCACGTTTTGTTTGTCTTTGACAATATTTTTTTTTACTTTGGTTGATTATTGCACAGATTATTAACCAGGTAGAGTCGACTTGGCGCGATTTTATTTTTCATGAATCTTCTAACTCACTTCCACCTTTAGCTGTCACTCATAGCGCTATCTCATGAGGCAAAATTGAACCTGGAATTTCGACATAACCTGTGGTAGTTTTCGTGACAAGGTCACGAAAACTATCAGGTTGCGTTCTTATAGTATTATTATTGTCTGTGAGAAAAATCGATCGATATTTATAACAATTATTTAAATACGTATTTGATATCGTTCGCGTTTTATGTAGTCTGTTGACTTCTGTGCCGTTATTGTCCATCTAATCGTGTGTTTTATTTATAACGACAGTAAACAAACTGATATGTGATGTAAAAACTTGAGGTTTCCTCTCTCGCCAAACAACATAATATCTCAACATCGCATACAATCACACAGCTACATTTATTTATTTTTCCTCACAGTCGAAATGAAAAATAGTACGTTTAACTCGGGTGAAAGCACCCATTTCACTCTTAAATTATTAGCGCCGAAATATCTCGGGTGAAATGGGTCATTTTCTCTCCTTGTATAATAATGTACTATTTTTTCTCTTCTGTTCGCAAAATTGAACTTTCATGTGTAGATAGACGGGTGGAAAGTAGCTTTTCCATCTGTAACAATTTAAAATGAAAAAAAAAAGTGTCACTGTGTATGGCGGGCAACCGAATATTATATTTGTAGATTTTAAATTGTCAAAAATAAGACCAATTGTATTTTTTTATTAAATTAATGACCATAAAAACACGCTTATAATGTTTAGCTAACCTTAAAAATATGGAAAGCTTGTTTATTTTAATAATATGATGTGACTCAAATATCTTTAACTCCATGTCTGATAGTAGCAATTAAAACTAAATTACTTTCCACCCTAGGGATGGAAAAGCTATTTTCCACCCGGCTATCTTCACATGAAAGTTAAATTTTCCGAAAGGAGAAATGAAAATCTGTTGAGTCACACTCGCATCACATTATTAAAATAAAAAAAAGCTTTCCATAATTTTGAGGTAAGCTAACCATAATAAACACTATTATGGTCACTGATTAAAAAAAATACAATTGGTCTAATTTTTAACAAGTTCAAATATAGTATATGTTGGTATTATACGTGTTGGTTGTATATGTATGTATTATTGATGTATTTATTTTATTGCTTGTGTTATGTATGTGTAATATTATGTAAGTATTAATTGTATTTATTTGGTATTCATTTTATTGCAAAAAATCTTAGAACGTATAGATTATTTATGTAGACAATTTACTTTTTTATATAATTAATTATAAATTAAATAATGATTAATTAATTAAATAAATTTACTATAATTATTTTCTGTGTTTATGTTTATGTTCGTTCGATAATTAAAAGAACCGTATTGGAAACTGAAAAGTTTGATTATTTGACATAGACTTCTACGTATTTAGGGTTCTAGGTCGTTATTGTTTAAACCTTTCTAATTTGAGGACGTAACAGAGGTCTAACTAAAAATTGCCCTTGACGCTAAAAGCGTGGGATGTTATTAGTTCAACGAGTCTGTCTGCGGTAGCTCCCATACGGATGAACCGATTTTAGTATTTTTTTGTGTCATAGATAATTTAAGTGAAAGTAAGTATGAACTTAGTAGATAATCTTTAAAATTTCCTCGCCAAGAGAAGCGAAAAGCAGAGTATTCACCCCAGGAATAAAATTGTCTTCATCTTTGGCTAGCTCAAATCCCTTACTGTACTCAAGATTTTCTATTACCTCCTTCGCTTTGCTCGGGAGTCAAAATTATAATCCTTTCGTTTTGCTCGTGACTCACAATGGCGCCCGTGCCGTAAGACATTGCTTTATATATATATATAGTGAATAATCTTCTATTATTCATTAATCTCATCAACAAAATGAATGTTTCTGTCATTTATTATGGCAAGGAGAAGGTTTGTTTGGTAGAAAATTATATTTAATTTTTAATTTTGTTGTTAATCGATTTGTCAGTTTTTTTTCATTTTAAATATTTTTACTGTCCATTTAGTGAAAGTTTCTTTCAGTTAAAAATACTTACTAAACTAAATCGTCTGTATATTAATCCCTCAAGCGTATGTGAACGAGACACAATAGGTATTCTATTGTTATGCGGTCGCATGCGACCGCTCGGGTGTTGAGGTATTAATCGGTAACTTGTGATTTTGCAGCGCATTGCGTGCGTTCAAGTATAAATAAGTATGAAGTAGATAATCTTACAAATTGCCTCGCAAGGAGAAGCGAAAACCAGAGTTTTCACGCTAATAAATTTGTCTTCGTCTTTTTGTGCCAGGTTAAATCCCACGCTACACTCGGGATTTTCTATCTATATATATAAAAATGAATTGCTGTTTGTTAGTCTCGCTAAAACTCGAGAATGTCTGGACTAATTTCGATATTTTTTGTCTTTCAGGGAAGGTTTAAAAGGTAAGAAAATTCACAACAGTTACGTTCGTGGTTTGTGGTTTCGTGGCGCTGCTTTTCAGAGCAGGACGACGTCTGTGCCTCGCTTCGCTCGGGAGTCAAAAAATATAATCCTTACATTTCGCTCGTGACTTAAGTCGCCGATTGTCCCGTAAGCAACGAATTTAATATCATTAAGCCGTAAGACATTACTTTATTCCAATAGTGAATAATCTACTATTAAAATCTTATAACTTTAGTTACCCTTAGCCACTTGTGAGTATTTACGTTTGCAGTATAGGTCCATTTCTTGCGCCAAATCATACAACAAAACGACAAAAGAGGAGTTGACTCACATGACTGACTTAATATTGGACATGCCTTCAACCTATAAGAAGTTAAACACCATAACGTGATTACGTACAGGGACTCTATGTTTGAATCACTCGCTTGAATATGGCATGTGTTTTTTGTTCGAAAATAAATAAATAAATATCCTTTGGACATTCCCACACATCGCCATCTAGTCCCAAAGTAAGCTACTCAAAGCTTGTGTTATGGGTGTCAGACAACGGATATAATACTTAAATACTTTTTGTTTGTAAATACATACATGATATACATAGAAAACACCCAGACCAATACAAACAGACATGTTCATGCACACAAATGTTGGTATTGTGCGGGGATCGAACCCGCACCCGCTGCGTAGCAGGCGATTTCTCGACCACTACACCAGACGGGTCGTCGAAAACGAATTAAATATTAATGCAAATCACGCGAAATAAAAACGTTAGTACTCACAAAATTCAGTCATTTTTCTTTAAGTCACTCCCGTGTGAAATTATACTCATTTTCATTGGAAAATGGAACATCAATAAATAGCACAGGCTAGCTTGTAGCGAGTGATTCAAAAATAGGGGCCTAGAGCCTAACTCCCGTAACTTGTTAAATGTTTTCTGTCACGACGTGACTGATGCTTTGCCTAATTGATTGCCTGACTTATGAGCTCGGCTAAAAAACTAAATTAACTAACAAAAAAACCGAAACTTATTAAACCCTTTTAGTATGCGGCCTGCTTCGCCCTAATTGAGTTGAAGCAGAGGTTAATTTCTTATATAGATAAATTATTGTTGTTTTATGCAAATGATTTGAAGGCCAGCTTTGGGAATAATTAAATTCGTTCGCTTGCCTCGGGCCAGGATAGTTGGAATACTGTTTGTAAATGTTTTATGTGATTAGGAAGTCTCGCTGGATTTATGTTTTGCCTTAAAAAGCTTGGAGAGCTGTCGACACCTAATTTATTTCTTTGGCGCCATTTTTAAGGAATCAAACTTAAAAAGCTATAGGTACACGTGATATATAAGGTTCTGCGTTTTTAGATGAATTAAAATAATATTTACTTACTAACTAAAGGCACAGGTTAATAAATAGTTTGTTATAAGCAAGAACGATGCGAACGCTGCTTTTTTAAAATTTTATTTGATGAAATATTATTTGATGGTTACAATTTAAGCAAGGAGGTAGATAATTTATAAATTATCTGCCTTTTAAATGTATATTTACATCAAGGGAATTATTTGTTGGCTAAACATTATTAAGAACTTTAATTAGCTGTAATCAAGAGCATCAATGACGAAAAATTAAGCAGACAGGTCTACATTTTCAAATTTCAAATAGAACGCCTTCTATTTGCATTCATAATGAATTCTTCTAATAACTTTAGTCATAAAAATTTATTGTATTTCTAAATCTAATGCCGAATCGATTTACATCTTGCTTTTGATTATGTTAGAAATGCCGACAGTGTCTACGGAATCCAACATGTTCACGTTTTGGTTCGAAACTCAAAGGAAACGCTATAACAGTGTAACGTTAACGCAAAAGGTCTAGTTTTGGGAACTTGGGGACTTTAGTAAGGCGAGGTTAGCAATAAATAGTGCTTAAACCAATCTCGAAATAGACGTTTATGTTCTGTAAGATCCATCTATGGGTAACAAGATCTAACGAAATTGGCTTAGCTATGTTTGTTTATATCGAAATATTCTCAATTCCATCAAATCGAAATTTAAAGTTTAAACAAAGATTGAGTCCGAGATCGATACTGAACCTTGTTAAAAATAACATTCCATTATGGCAATAAATATCCGTGTTTATGAGATTAATCATCTTTGAGATTTTAATAAAAATGATTATGAAAAACACTACGGCCGCCGCCCCCGGCAATGGTCTTATACGAAAAAGCGGATGCATGTTTTACAATCAAAGAATTTATACCCACAGGTCGAAAGCGCAAGCGGTGATGCCCCATAAAATATGCGCGAGGGTATAACGAACCTCTCCATTTAACAATTAACTTAACAAACAAACGTAATATATTGAAGTTAAATTTCAATACTAAGATGGCGGCTGGTGAGACGCCGCTATAACTTCGATGACTTCGCCTTAACGGGCGTCGTACGAAACTTAATTTTTAAGAGTTATTGTGTTTGCCGAGTTCGGTATTATTTGTTTGGGATGAGTTATCTTGATGGCACTCCGTTTGTAAAATAATTTAAAATTATCGTTGCGTAATTTACGAGTGAGACGAAGAGAAGGATGTAAGGCATCCAACTTAATTGGACGCAATATTAATAACATGGCTGTTAATTGAAATTGTGCCGATAAAAAATAATTAAGTGTTATTTTATGAGTTGCCTAACAAGCTCTAATGCCATTATTAATACGTCCTATCTACAAAAATTTAATAAGGTAAATGAAATTTCAAAAACAATAGGTTGTTAGAGATTCCACTACAACTTTTTAACTCGATGAATCTGCATTCCAGCCAACTGAAGAAAAAACGTAGGAATGTGATCTTTCGTTGTTGACATTCTTATACGCACCAAGACTCGGCATAGGACTAAACTATCACTTATTACTAGAAAGTCATGTGTTAGCTAAAATAGAAAATGTCCAAACTATCTATCAATATACACTAAGCGCTGTCCGATCTGATGCTATAGGTACTCTGTAACTGTCTGTTTTTGCGAAGGCCGCTGTTTCTGTCGCTCATGCCACTATTCCCTTGGGAGTAAAAAAGACAACTATAGCCGAACAAACGAGGATAGTCTTAGGGAGTTGAGAATCCGTGCCCAATCGTTCGTCTCAGCGGGTCGTCTGCAATTAATAATTGTTTAATGAGCGCCTCATTAACGACGCTTGCTGCAATCAGCTGCGCCTGCGCCGGACTTATTGCTGGCACCTCGGGAACAGTCGCGTACACAAGTTGTTAATATATTTAAATATTAGACACTACAATGTAATGTGTCATCACAAATTATTATTATCAGCCAAAGGACGTCTACTACTAAACAAAAGCCTCCCCTGTAGTGTTCCTTAGCAACCGGATTGAGCGACCGGATGGACAGCGGCAGGTTATGGATATTTATTTACTTAAATACAAGCAAATACTCGTATGTTGTTTAATTACCAACCGATTTCATTCTATGAAAACCTATCCTATCTGGTGATTAGAACTCTGGGTAGCGATTCTCACAGCAATCGAACTTATTACGTGAGGTAATTCGATTGCAATAAATCAAGTAAATTTACACGTAAAAAAGATATATCACACAAGTGAACGTAATCGAAATGCATAGAAATCATGACCCTAAGAAATCAAAATATATTTCTTCGTCTCAAAATTTTGATCGGCGATCTTTTTTCGTATACTAACTGCACGAGATATGCCCCCAACATTTTTGATTGTTTTGGAGGCGTTCCAACTTGGTTAAGCTACAATTTTGAAGTTACTACTTCTTTTTGTCTACTTCCTTTCCTATTAGTAGCAGTATCTATCTATAGTCTTTCGATTATCAATAATGTCCATGACATTTTATATTATAATTTATTAGCTGTATGTATTTAAGACTTGTAAGACGTAATGAAATGGATATTATAATAAAAAGAATAATATAATATCCTTTGGACATTCCCACACATCGCCATCTAGTCCCAAAGTATGCTATTCAAAGCTTGTGTTATGGGTGCCAGACAACGGATATAATACTTAAATACTTTTTGTTTGTAAATACATACATGATATACATAGAAAACACCCAGACCAATACAAACAGACATGTTCATGCACACAAATGTTTGTATTATTTTGAAATTTGAAATTTGAATCGAACCCGCAACCCGCTGCGTAGTAGGCGATTTCTCGACCACTACACCGGACGGGGTTACTAATATATTAATATGTATCTAACATGACGATTGTAGTAAAATAATAATACCTTTTCTAAGTAATATAAATAGCTAATTATTGTAAACTATAAATTTGCATGCTATTTGTTAATGGCTAAATGGGCCGAACATAAATTTATATGTAAGACTTCTGTATACCCCATTTAAACGCAAATAAATAATTCTATTCTATTCTATTCTTTTTTTAGGGATTTCCATCCACACTGTGCATATTTCATACAAAGTCTACGACATACCTACTTGTCTGAAGTAAAAGTAAGTCCGTTACCGTCACAAATAAGATAACAACCGTTTTAATAAGAAAAGGAGGTGATTAATTCGACCTGGAGGTATGTGATATCATCAGAATTGGATAAAATTTTAGTATGTTGATCTATTAAGATATTAAGGCCTCCTAACACGTGTGGAAATTTCGTAAGTGTATGTATGTTTGTACAAGATTTCTTAAAAACGATAGGTCATAGAAAGATGATTTTTTTTTAAGTTAAATTAGATATAATGCAACCTAGGGTGCAATGTAAGTTTTATCAATTTCAGTCCCGTAGTTTTTGAGATATGAGTAATAACTAAAAATCATGAAATAAATAATAATTTAAAAAAATAAATACACCACCTTCAAAAATCTTACAAAAGAATTTGTGTCTCTTAAATAGAAGACGAATGCGTTCTTTTAAGGTATTCAATCAATTTTTTGAAAGCTGTTTATTTTTTTATTTTAACAAATATGTCTTTGCCATTACCGTTGCAGCGCCGCCTCAGGCGGTGGGCGGTGGGCGGCGGCGCTGGGCGGCTCATTGCTGAGCTGACTATCATTACTAAATTAAACCCGAAACTAATTCGTGATTGGTGGGGTGATAACTATTAAGTGGGTCTTTTGGTTTTACTATCTCTGAGCTTATCTTGATCATAAGCAATATTATTATTTCGGTGGTGAATTTTTATTATGTTTGTTAGGCCCAGCAAATTACCTTATTATTTGCAAACACAAGATCGTAAGTGATTGAAAAATTTAAACCGCCTTCCATAAAGTGACTAAAAAGCTTAAAAGGGCAAATGCGTAATGCATTCGCACTCTACTTAGGAGAAAAAAAAAACATTTGGAGTCAGTGCATGATTATTATCTACACTTATCATTATGCGCTGACTCCAAATGATTTTTTAGTAGTAGAGGGCAAATGCGTTATTTTAAGCTTTTTAAGTTAGTTTTTTGAAGGCGGTTTAATTTTAATAATTATTTTTTACTTCATGTTTTTTTGCTATTTACCTTTATCTTAAAAACTACTATATCAATCTGGAAATTTACACTGTACCCTCATTTGAAATATACCTAATCGAAATAAAAATATTTATCTCACTATGATCTATCGTTTTCAAGAAATCTTGAGAATAACATACGTACACTTACGAAATTTGGCACACGTGTTAGGAGGCCAAATCAACATACTAAATTTTTTTAAACTGTTTTTTTTTGAGATATCCGTGGACACACGTACATACACTAAACATATATACACTTACAAAATTTTGCACACGTGTTTGGAAGCCTTTAAAGTTCAACAGACTCAAATATTATCAAATTTAAAAATACCATATTCATATTGAATTGATTAACTTCTTTTTTTTGAAGCCGGTAAAAAATAAAAGCTCCTAAGTTTTGAAGCTACAAAAAGCTTGGCAAGTGTCTCCCCACCGTCCACATACACACATACATACATTACACATAATTTTGTTTGGATTTAGAGTTCATGAAATATTTATAAGTAGATTCTATAGGTACTGCGTATAAGATACGAAATTGAACGAAAGATTATACTTTAGACCGTATTTAATTGAGCGCTATTTTTTCTATGAATATTGGCAAGAGCTGGCATTCGAATTTGGATATTAATTATCCTTTATTAATATGCTCGATTATTTAATGAAGAAGCTGTCTACGATGGTATAAAATGCGCAACATGATCTTTCTCAATCCTGTAGAAGTCTAAAAGTAAAGGAATGCTATAATTAAGTAATAAAGAAATTTAATCGACTTGCGTTCATATAGGATGCTAACAATTGTATTAATTCTTAATTCCAGAAACAGCCACGTTATTAATACCTAGTACTTTGGATTTCAATTCTCTAGTTTCTCTTTTTGATGATTTCTGTTTTTAATTATCTTTAAGGACCGTATCTACTCAGAATAATACTTAAATGCTTAAACATACTTTTCCACTAATGCAAAGCTTTTGAAGTTGTAAATGCAACCGGTGTGATCAACAAATATTGTTGATCTGTACTTTCTTCGAACACCCTATATAAAAATACATCGGAACCATCGACCGAGAAACTTTATGAAGCGTTTGCAATTCTGTATCGACAATTAACTTATATAATTACATGACGCTCAATTATTTTCAGTAATAAATTAAGAATGTCGTAAATTATTATAGAAGTAATCTGCAGTAAAGGTACATAATTTTATTGCGCTGAGTGCGGTTGTAGAAGTAAATCAATATAAATAGGTCAAAGTGAGCAGTTACTAGTCAAGTTCTTGTTTTTGCAAATAAAAACTAACGGTACCTAAATGAGTTGCTTACTCGGCTTATTATATTTATTAAATAAAATATTGTTGATTTTTACAAGGTGATTTCAGTAGTCTCGATAAATTATATTTTTTCGAATATTATGCAAAGGCATTTAAAAATAAGACAATATTGAGACGGATTGAGAATCAATAGAAACACTTCCAAAGTAGGCATTTTTTAAATTAAAAAATATTTTACATTTAAATAATATTATATTAATAAGTAATCAATAATATCTGGACCCTTGTTACATTACGCAGTTAATTTGACTCTGTTTTGCATAAGTAAACTCAATTGTAATCAAACAGGATAGCGATATAAATCAACACTTTTAGGGTTCCGTAACCGAATGGCGAAAAACGGAACCCTTATAGTTTCGTCAAGTCTGTTTGTCACAACCACTTGATTCTGTAACTATAAGCATCACACGATTGGAATTTGGTAGGAAGATGTATCCTGGTAACCTTTTTACGATTATTATACAAAAGATTAAAAATAATTATAATACCAAGATATGCAACATAAAAAATAATAAATAATAAAAATAATTAAATAAAATCCCATACATGAAACTAAAACAGAAAAAAAAATTGAGTCAAACCTATGTGTGTGGAGTGTCTATGGATAGGTCTTTTCGTATGCGTGTGGAGTGTCTATGGATAGGTCTTTTAATATGACATAGAGGTTTGTAAAACCATTTACTTTAAAAGTCTGACGTTTGATAGATAAATGCTTCCAAAGTGGTAAAATGCGCGTTCCCCCCACCTCTAAAATAAGCGAGTGTAAATTTTTAAAAAATATGAGAATGTCGATCTTAACAAACACTCTTATACTCTGAGATACAGGTTTAACCTAGTTCAGGTAAATAAGAGAATGCACTTAGTAATTAATTTTAATCCAAATGATGTATCTCAGAACCAATGAATTTTAATAAAAACAATTTATTTATTATTATTATTATTAATTTCAAAGAATATTGGTTTGGATGGGATCGAACTAGTAGTTTTTGAGATAAAGCACATTTTCAAAAACCGCAATCATAACTTTGTTCTTCATACAAACACTATGAAAAACAAAGTTATATTTGCTCTCAACAAATTATAAGCTAAGTGGAAGTAAGTGGAATCCCTAATTCAGTTAGGATTTGCACGGAACCCTGAGTGCGCGAGTCCGACTCGCACTTAGCCGGTTTTTTCTATACTTTGTTATTTCTGACTAATTACTACTACGACTGCATACATTAATTACGTCGTATAATGCACGTAACTCTGAATCGCCTTACATTTACGAGTTTTAAACAGGCATAAAACGGGACCATACGGTTGTAATGTTAGTATGTTTGAACACGCCAACATTCATTTCTTTCGAGATGACATTGAACAAAGCAACCGTTTGGGCCAATTAGACGACTATAAAACGCATAATAAACTAACGTAACCATCCTCAATCCAGTATCAATTTAATTGACACCCTGTATACCTGAAGCATAGAGTCGATTTTATTTTTTTGATTTTTTTGGAACACAGTTTGTAAAATCGTAACATGAGATAGAGCGTCGAACCATGGGCCGCTCATTAAAGAAAACAAATCAAAATAATTAGGTAATAAAACCGGCTTTTGTTCCCATTGTAACATAATTTGGTAGATTGAGCTTTATGGTCGTTTTGATTGTTACAAATTTGTTTATGGTCGCGGGCGTGGTTGATGGCAGCGATTCCTTGAACATCAAATGATACAATGATTTTGATTGTTACCGTATGGTCTTCGTTACTAGGAAGACGCAGAAGAAGGGACAGTCGAGGTCTATGTAGCATACTTTTGAATTGAAAATCACTTCTATACATAACAGTTCAACAGTGCAAGCGATTTTGGCTGGAGGTAGAATTATGTTCAGAAAGGTTTTTTATGCAAGCTTACTAAGCATCTACTTTTAGAACTACCTTAACCTCAACTAACCTTACCTAAACTTTTACAATCTTCTTATAAGAAGTAGATACTTAATATAATTACCTACTTTTTCTACTGTCGTTTATTTATTTAATTATTTTACATTAATCCACAGCTCTTAAGACTAAGAATATAATCAATATTTATATACTTGATCAAACTTTCAGGAAGTGTTTTACTCACGGTTTTGAACAACTTTTACTATGGGACCAACTTGTATGGAACTGTTTTTCTCGATTTCGAAGTTGGTACCATAGCAGAAGTTGTTCAAAACCATCATTTAGTTTGATCAAGTGTAAAATTAACACATTGTATATAACCTACAGCCAATAAAGGATTGGATTGTGTGAAAGATAAGATACAATAATAAGACGTATAAAAAATAACTCTCTGATAGCAATAAAAGAACTAAACTTTCTCATATAATACTTATTACTTAAGTTATAAACAAACAACAAAAGATTTTTTTTGACAAGAGATATATTCTCAGAATAATAAGTTAATAGCGATACGCCAAAAGTTAAAATCATACAGTTAACGTTTTTGGCTTGTCGTTGGATTAATAGGCACTTTCTTATATTTTTGTGGTTTCGTATACATTATGTAAATAGCCAATTGAATAAACAAGATAATATCGGTAAGGTCCGTATTTGAAACAAATAACACAAAACGTTGCGTAGAAATTTAAGTAACGAGTTACGAATTTGAGTGTTAAAACTCATAAAATTCTGAATCTATGGATTTCGTGTCTTTGTGTGCTAAGAAAGAACACAACAATACCAGTTAACCTGTAATAACCTCAATCAATATTTTCTCGAAAATCGAATAAACTGTCTCATATTAACTTTTATCTTCCACGGGCCAATAAATGATTAAAATAGAATAGTGGCGAAGAGCGTGTTTGTCGATGTTTGGAGCTATCTATTTATCGATGAGTTGAAAATCAAAAATATATAACTGTTATAACATCGATAGGTAAACCGAAAATATTTTTAACTGTGGCCAATATATGAACAAGTTCTAGAAATGCAGACTCGAGTTAGATTTTCTGGATTAAATCTAGGACCCAATTGCGCATGATTATTTAACTCAGGATTACGCTAATCCTGAGTTAAAGCACCATTCCAGACGTTATGACGTTGACAGAGACAGAATGCATATTTAATCCAGGATTAGCCTAATACTGGATTAAATCTTCCCTCTTTTTGCGAAAGTGGGGTCCTAATAGCAGGTATGTTGTTCTGGTAAGGCGGCGCTAGAGTTTCAACCTAATTTAATAGTCGAATATGTTTTTTTTTTCTTATTTTTTCTTCAAAGCAATTAATGAGAATTTATCGATAAGCTACGAACTAGTATGGTTTACTTATACGGAACTAGTATGGGATATCAGTGATTTTCACGGTCCCATACCGACGTATTTCGACGGCGATTAAACCAATTTGTGGGGCGCCAGGCAATTAGCAGTTAGTCGGAAAACGACACTCAAACAATTACATCGATTGGAAAGTAATCGAGTATGTTTTCACAATGAAATCGTTTGGGAATAATTAGATTGTAGAAATTAGGGATGGTTACGAACTGATGCCCAAGAAACAAGCAGTGATGATGAAGTAAGGGCCTATTAAATTTACCTCCTCACGGATGTCTTTATCAACAATCTTTTGTTATGCTCTTGTTTATGCGACCACCGGCGGCCTTTTGATCCGTAGCGTCTACATTTTAAAAAGTGTATTTTTTTGACATTTTCATTGAAAAATAATAAGTACACCAACGCATTCGCATTCAGAATGTCGGCATGTGACATTGTCTTATGCTATTTAATAAAATGCTAATCAATAAAAGCTTTTTCTTCTTTCTTTTCTATTTCTCACTGTAACATAGCTATATGTGATGGTTGCATCCTTGTCGTTATCGTTCAACCG
Organism: Pyrausta purpuralis; assembly: GCA_963924145.1. Classification (NCBI taxonomy): domain Eukaryota; kingdom Metazoa; phylum Arthropoda; class Insecta; order Lepidoptera; family Crambidae; genus Pyrausta; species Pyrausta purpuralis. The sequence goes on from OZ001654.1 coordinate 19,079,649, forward strand.
CATCATTGCCGGCGTATATCAATCGAAACGCTAACATTACATAAAGTACGACACTGCGTAGGAGTAATACTACCTCGCTGGTCACAACGATCACTAAATACTTTTGGTTTTAGTTCCAAATCTGAAATCTTTTTTGTGTTTATGTGAAATTAATTATTTAAAGTTTATTTAAAGAATTTGTACTATGATGGGTAAAACAAGGCAGATGCGTTTTTCTTTACAAAAAACAATAAAAAATAACTTTAATACCCACATGGTAATTAAAACAAAGAAACTGCCATTCCTTGATTGAAGATTAAAAAGAGCAGCCGAAAAATTCTAAATGACATCTTTAGCCGTCATTTTTGTCTCACCCAGCTAACTTAATCAGCGCTTATTACAAGGGCATTCCTGCCAACCTGGTCAAAAGGCTAATAAACAGATCAATGACCTCATTCCTTTCTTCGGAGAGTAGACATTATCGTTTCGCGGGTTCGTGAATAGCTCAATCAATAAAAGTTATTGGGTGGCAAAAACTCGCGGCGATGGCAAAGGAGCATTGTGCGCATGCGCCTGTGAAAAGGGAACAATCATGCAACGATCTTGGGGTTTCGTATGCGAATATTACCAGAGAATAGAGCGAATCTGTATTCAAGTAAACCTTTTCGTGAATGATGTTAATGTGTCTTTATTCTTGAAGATGAAATAAGAAACCAAAAATATGCGCACGGGCGGAATTCGAACCAGCAATTTCTTGGCCGGGCTAAACGATCTACCAAAGAGCGTTTTGCCCGGTTATTTTTTCTTTAATAATATAAAATATGGCACTGTGAGTGTTGAAAACATTCTAAACCACAATGTGTCTTTAGCTAGAAATAGGTACTTAGTTGAGAACTAGACACCAATATGAAGAATTTTTATTATTATTTGGCTAGGTGCTTGGCGTTGGATGTGCTAACTCCTATTTAAGACATGTCTAATGAGAAATACTGTTGTTATGTTGTGTGTTTTTTTTTGTAATTAAAAGTTATTTATGTACAGCTATCAGGAATATATTTGCATTCATCCCTTAATATTCGAATGACATCTGAATATAACTCCAAAAAACTCCCCATCTCTCGGCGCGCACGGCCCTGCCAAAGAATGTAATTAACAGAACACCAATAAAAATAATTGGGCACAAAAAGCGATCCGCTCTACCCGCCATTTATTATTTTGATTACCCTTGTTATTGTTATGGCCCTACGAAGTTTTCCAACAGAGCTTCGATGCGACACAGAAAGGGTTTATGACGATTTTTTTATTAATAACAAATAACAAAATTCTATGTTTTTCAGGAAAATTCTGATTGCGATTTCATTGCAGTAAAATTTGCGCATACGAATCTCCAAAAGTTTGATACAAAGTTGTCTTTTTTAAGGGTTTTTTTACTCAAAAATAATGTGCGAGATATTTTCGACGCAGTGTCGTTTCTGTGTCATACTTTGAGTTGATCTTTATTGTTACCATTTATGATTTTGTTGGAGCGGCCGACGGAGCGCGTGACGCGAATTTAAATAATAAATTTAATTTTGAATGTAAGAACGAATTCTTTATTGGTTTTAGCACCGATTGTTAATTGGTTTTGTACAAATATTGATTGGATTGGAATGCGTGCATGCATAAGGTTAAATGGTCTATTGTTAATATAATAGGGGCCGTAAAATTTTATTTTATTTTTCATGGATGCTTTTATGGGTTTCAAGAGTGCCTCGGGTGAAATAAAAATCACGACCACATTAGCATGTAATTATGGTATGTTATTTGTAAATATTGTAAGTAATAAGTTTTTTTACTATTTTCCTGATGTAAAATTGTATTTTGACAATATTGCTGCGTATTTCAATAATTTAGGATCCAAATTTAATAAAATTAGACCTTTTTTTTAATGAATAGAAGAAACTAAAAAGCAGGCACCGGCGAGATTCGAACTCACGATCTCCTGTTTACTAGACAGGCGCTTTAACCAACTAAGCCACGGCGCCGCTGGCCGAGAGGGCGAAATTGGCTGCCTTCTCCCCCTACCCTTTTTGCATACTTTGTTGCTCAAATACCGCAATGTGCTGTTTTCAAGGGAAGCTTTTAAAAGGTACTTTGAGTTATGGTCTAAAAGCCGTTGAATGTCGATCTTGACCGATCTGATAACTCGTTGAGACATATTGTTTGTCGAATATAATTTATAACCAATTATGCCTATGATAACTTGCCTATAAATAGGTGTAATCTTAGCTATTTTTGTATAGTGAGTTTTAATATATATTTTTAACCGACTTCAAAAAAGGTGGAGGTTATCAATTCGACTGTATGTTTTTTTATCTATGTTACCTCATATCTCAGTCGTTTGTCGACCGATTTGAAAATTTTTTTCGCTTCCTTAGAGGGTATACCTTTTAGTTGGTCCCATTTTTTTCCAATTGGGGATCTGATGATAGGATCTTGGTGTAATTGAGGGAAACCCTTAAATTTTAAAGGCACGTATAGTGTTTCTTTACTAGAATCTTAATGTTGACGTGTTGTTACGTCTGATAATCAACATTTTGTGGGGCTGGGCTGATGGTGGAACTCCTAAACGCTTAGGAGTTCAGTAATTATAATGAAATAACTTATTATAAGTTTGTAGCTCCTTAAAAAACAGAGTCATAAGGTGCAAATTCCCCCCATCACTCTCTCCTGTAATCCCTAAAAATGAAGAAATAAAATTAACTTTAGAAAAAAAGTAAAAACCGACTTCAAAACCAAAATGCACTAAAAAGTCTTAAATAAACTCTTGACTATTGAAAGGAAAGGACTCCAAAAAGAATTTGTTTGCCTAAAATGGGTTCTTTACTAAACTTTTTAGTGCATTCTGGTTTTGAAGTCGGTTTTTACTTTTTTTAAATTTATTTTTTTAATAATATTAATATTTTTTAATCTGTGTGTTAAAAACTATCATTTCAGATAAGACTCATATATCTCATGGTAATTACAAGAGTGAAAAAGTGGTGAAAGAAATTTTTATAATAACAACAAATATCTATGCACATTTTTGAATAGGCAAGTTATCATATGATTTATTTATTTATTTTTACAATTTATATTTGATAAATCGAATGTCTCATCGAGTTTTTAGATCAGTAAAAGACAATCTTCCACGTCGTCTCTTCTATTATATCATTATTCTACTGTTGTCAGTTTATTAAGATGTCTTGACAGAGGCATATACAATGTTAACCTTAGGATAGTTAGTTAAATTTGACAATGCAGCCGCTCGATGTTGTCACAACATGCATGGTAAGCCTAGGCGTCAATAGAAAACAACGTAATTATAATACAAGACTACACTAAGAAATTTGGCACACACTAGATCATCATGGTCAAATATTGTTTTATTTCAACAAAATCCCAAACACAGGTTGAATTAATAACATCCTTTTTTAAGTCGGTACAAATACCCATTACTTTATTGAGTGCCTAAGTAATGTATAAAAGTACTAAGAGTCATAAATAATAATAAGTACTTACATAGTAGTTTTATAGGAAGAACTACGCGTGTCAGCAGCTACATATATCTGTGAGTTAGTATGTTTTTATCATAAAATTATTATCACTTTGGAATAGAACGACAAGAGCGAGATGTCTCTAACAGCAAACTATGTTATAAAAAGAGATGCGATGTAGCAGAACCGATTTCGGTGGCTGGCAGTCACTTTGGAGGCCCATGAAGGCTTGCTGAAAATTTCTTTCATGTGTTTTTTTATAAATTCAAGTGTAATTGTGTATATTTTGAAAAAAAAGGCCTCCTGAAACATGGTGACTTGATCGGTGATTGATTAGTGTTCATTACAGCGCAATAACCCTAACAAATATTTATTCAACAGGTTGGAGCCTCTTAGTATACGATTTATATTTAACAATGATCTTCAAATTTAAATTACGCAGTTTTACTATCTATTCTATACACGTTAATTTACGTAAAAAGTAAAGGCAGAAAAACAGATAATGCATATCTATGAATATTTTGTGTAAAGAAATAATATTTCGTTTTACACTAGGGCTGCGAGTTCGATATTTTGTGTCGACTGTTTATCATGCGGTAAACTAATATGTTAAACTTAGGAAGAATGGCATAGATAGATCACCTGAACGAAAGGTAATCTTTTTTTTAAGTTGCAAATGTTACTTACTTAAGTTAGTTACTGTCATCTTAAATCGGGTTCTTTTGAGAGCTTTCACTTGTCCTTCTCTTCCGCTAGGAATATTAAATTTATGATTTTTATGCACAGATTTTACCCCGTATATCTCAAAGATAACCTTTGCATACATCGTTTTAGTACCTCACAATTAGCACCATAAACAACGTTTTATCATTAATTAAACTGCAGACTTTGTAGAGTCACATTATTACGGTCGTAATAATCGATATTACAGGCGTAATAATCAATATTACCGCTGTAATTACAGGCCGCGTCGAATATTGCTTTATTAAACTGGCTATTAGAGATTCGTGCTTAGGAGTTTATTGTTGTAATTGTATGAGGGTTGCCTAACTGATTATTTAATATTTTTTTCTCATCTCCTGAGCCAAATCATCATGTACTAACAAGGAATATCGTCGCCCGATGACTTACTTTTAAACCGATTCCAAGAATCATTTTGACCTGCACGTATGAGACATATCGTTTGAATTGAATATAAATTGGGTATGATGATCTATTATTATAACGCTTCGAAGCATGTGTGTTGAATTTTATTTTCTGCTCTGTCGACTTTAGTGAGAATCTTTCTTAACTGCTTTCGATATTAATGAATAAATAATCGCGCATAAGCCTGGATGGGAGTGAAATAGGGGTGTAAAAAGTTAAAGAAATCGGATAAATTCACATTAAAAATTTTTTGGATTGTCGTGCTCGAATAGAGTCGAAGGCACGAATTGATAACCCTGTAAGTAGGTACTGCACTTGCGAAAAGATTTCTAACCTCGGGAATCATAACCCTAATCCAAAGGCTGTAAAAGCGATAGTTGCAAAACTTTACAGAGTTGTCAAGATAAGTATTGAGATGAGAATAAGTACCCATTTATATTAGGTGGTTTATGTCTTAATTAGATGCTTGAAGCTCGTAAAGTTATAATGCATCTACGTGAAATGTCTCGTGCATGTTCGAGTCTTATAATTTACATGTGAGTAAGTACTATATATTAATTGGTCATTAAGTTATGAAAATTATTGCGTTAGAGATAACTATGTAATACCGTGTATTTTTGATTGAGTCACTCTCGTCGGTATGGCGTGTGATTTTTTTTGATTAATGTTCAATTTTGAATATTGACGTGAGTGTATCAAAAGTAGGTCTCCTTGTCTCAAAATGGAAAAAACACTACTTACTACTTCAAACCAGAAAATCATAAAATTGCTATCATCACCAGTAGGTAGAACACAATAAGTAATTGTGTTGGCACTGAGACACTATTGTACAGAGACCTTGAATTGGGGCAAAGTACGATTTATACCAAATACAAGAAAAAGAGACTACTCACAACCCATATCCAGACCCATAAGTCTGACATTCATCCTAATAAGGCCAAATACCTAGTGGGCAGACAACTAAATATCAACTAACATATATACCAAATAGGAAAATCCACTGAAACAGCCCTACTCAATCTGGGCGACAAGATAAGCAAACAGCCCTATGTGCCTTCTAGATATTGAAGGTGCATTTGTTAATACCCCTATAGAAACCATTCTAAACGGAGGCAAAAGGGATAAATGAAAGCACATCAGATGGGTAAAAGACATGCTATCAAATCGAGTAGCAAATATTACCCTTAATGCTTCAAAACTTGCCACGAGAATTCCTTGCCACGAGAGGATGTCTACAAGGAGGCGTACTGTCTCCGCTTCTATGGAACCTAGCGGAATATCAACTACTTGTTAAGGTAGCAAAAAAAAAAACTATGATACACAAGGCTATGCTGATGATCTAGTACTGGGACCTCATCATCAGAGGTCTCTGCCTCAGCACATTTCTAGGCTAATGCAAGAAATTTTTAACATTTTAAGTAATTGGTGTAGAGATAAAACAGAGACAATCCTATTTACAAGAAAGAGAAAACTGAAAAGACTGGTGAACCGAAGTTAAACGGAAAATTTCTTCCTTTCTATAGCGAAACCTAGACTTGGAACTCGCACCTAGATTATATCATTCAAAAAGCCCAAAATTACTTTGTGGAGCTGCTGTCGAATGGCGGGGACAAGATCACGGGAACGGTCGTGAGACCATTAATAACATATGCACCTGCCGTCGGTACAGCAAGGTCAACCAAGGGACACCAATACAGAAACTGAGCAGCCTACAAAAGTTTGCCTGCATAACAGCAACTGGAGCACTGACTACGACGCCAGGGGCAGCTTTGAATGCTCTGCTGGGTCTAAAACCTCTGTGTGACAAAGCAGTGCACTTTAAAGATAAGAGCTGCCACAATCGATCATACCTGGTCGAGTTGGCAACAATAGAGCCCAACAATCAATCACAAATAATACTGATTGTGTTAAAATAAAAATTACAATATGATATTATTTTTATTATAATCAAAGAAAAAACTAACATCTGTAAATGATGCAATATTCTTTTAATGTTCCGCCACTGATTTGATTCTGCATTTCCAAGCGGTTGACTGGTAGATAATGCCTCAAGGAATTAAGTTCGCGAATTGTACAACTTTCAGAGCAATAAAGTTTAAATAAATAAATAAAGTAACCACTAATTTGACTTGACGCTTTAGTTTAGCTTCACCCGCCACAGTAATTTAGCAATACTACTCTAAATAAATTTAATTGTATTAAGCAAGAGATAAGTATTAGCCTTACTAACTACCTATACCATATTGCCATTACACAGATCCAACGCTCAAATTCTTAAATAAGGGTTAGGTAAAACTAAAAGCACGTTTATTCTAACTGTAATCCTAATCTTAACAATTTAGGCTTCAAAACAACGTTCGCGAGTTAGCGTTTCAGCAATAATTACTTTGTCAAAAGCATTTAACGTTTTGTTTAGTAGGAAATTCGCTTATTACGGGGTGAACTGGCCGGGTTAGTGCGGCTAATGGCAAATTAACAATTTGTAAGGCAAGCGTAGTAATTATTCGGACTAACTTACAAGGCTGGTCCAAGTCAAACGCTATAGCATAGGATAATCGGTATTTCTAATCTTTTGATCAAAGAAAAGTAGTGAGATATGAATACAAATAGGTGCCAACTCAGGCCATTTTGTACAATGTCACAAGTAATGTCTAACTGCTGTGAGAAGTGTGTCTATACATAGGTATTGATTCTACAACATTTCGTCAACTCGAGTCTAGGAAACCTATTTTTGAATCACTCACTTAGCTTAGCTTCTGATATTCACTGATTAAAGTTACATTTTTGCATGAAAATTAGTTTCAAAGTAGCTCAATTGTGTGACGACTTGCATCTATATTTCGCTTGATTTTCATTCATTTTTATAAAATTTGTTTTCGAACGAAAATCACACGCCATATCCAAGCATAGTTAGAGTTATTTTAAAATAGGCCTTCAGTATAATTTAGCCCCGGAACAACAGGTCTATAACATAATTGACTGATTAAGTAGCTAGTCTAGAAACTACATTACAGTATTTTGGGCAAACAGTAAGTTTGTAAGTAAAGACAGTATGGAAAGAAATTGGTAAAAGATGAAATTATCCAATAGGCAATCGTAACTCTTGTATAGTTTGATTTCTTGAGACTTTTTCAAATGCATCAACTACACTGAAGATATAATATATTTTATAATAAGCTCTCATGACTTGATCCACCCTCGGGCTTTATTTTACGAGTTAGGAGCGAACATGCAAACCAGCGATAACCCGCGGTGAAATAACTAAATAAACCAAGCAAATTTAATTTCCCTGCCTACGTCACTCACACAAGTACTGTTGTAAGAATTTAACGTAGGCGAATAAAATCTTGATTTCAGATGGAAAAAAGTATTTTTGTGATTGTATGGTGGCAAAAATTACGTTAATTTGCGTTTACATGTGAGGTTCATAATAATGCTATGATAAATGCTGATAAGGATACATCATCATCTCTTTACCATCGTAAAGTCTAAGCTCTAATTCTCTGTCTTTCTGTTATTTCACCCAAAACCAACCAAGTGCTAATCGGACTCGCACACGAAGGGTTCCGTATCTACTATGTAAGCACTTTATTTGCCTAACATTTTGTAAAATTCTTGTAAAATTTGACTCAGATAGCCTTATAAGGTTTTGAATCCCTTAAAATAACAAAATATACGAAATAATGGGACAAAACCGGTTATATTTTTTTACAGCTAAAAACGACAATCAGTCTGAAACTGTAGTCAAATACTGATTATATTTGACTACAGTTTTAGTTTAACATTTTAATGCGTTTTGGAGGTAAAAGAAAATTAAAAAAATATATTTTACTATACTATTATTTTGCTGTTTATAGACTCTATAATATAACCAACTCTGTAATTTGTTTTCTTATCATAGCCGTGACAGTTTTCCTTCTTAAGACATCGTGTATGCTAGTGCTGTATTTTTTTTCTCGTATCTTCCAACTACCATGTAGTTGGGAGTGGATGGAGACATTGGATTCTAACAAATAATTTTCCTATAAAACTAAATGTTACGCAAACAGGTCACATTATCGAAAATTGGTGTTTGCAGACCCATAATAATTTTTAATGACGTATTCAACGCTACCCCACACCATAGATATGGCAAGAGAAAAAAAAAACATCGCGTTACTTGTCATGAGAGATACAACAAAATCAAAATTTAATTTTACCACATTGGCAAGAAGATACACACCCATGCCAAATTGCAGTTTTATAGTAACACAGTGTCGGAAGTCTCGACATAGTTCCGTGTAAAACCACCAGGTGGCGCTCAAAAAATGCTGAGACAAAATTGGTGTTTTCGTGTATTTATTGATTGAGAAGAATTTTTGAATGATGCTTAAAAAACTACAAATATTTTTTAAGATTTATTAAAGATATAGCTACGTAAGTTAAAATGATATTTGATGAATTAGAAAATCATAAAATTGAAATTGTCGACGCGAAATGTCAAAAATGATGCATCAGACTTCGCCCGCAGGTCTCTGCGCTTAACTGCGGATGGACAGACAGACATTCCTTCTTGGACTACGGAACCGTAAAAATGGGAAACAGATAGAAGGGGAACATACATGCGTGTAAATCTGCCAATGTGACATAAATCTTTCTTCATTGCGCTAAAAGTCTAAACTTCTAAAGAATATAGGTCAAGTTGAATTCTCTCGTTCCTAAACACTTTCCAAGGAAAATCGCTTGCACCCAAGACGCAAAAACGGGCGTTACTTCAAACAAAAGATGTCGCGAGGTGCAAGAAATTTGAGGCTTCGTCCGTGCTCTCTGAAGTCAGAATATCTCAGCTCGACGCCACGGTTTCGCTTCTAAAGAATACTCAAACCAAATACTATCTTATCATGAGCTGACGGTATCTATTGATAGTGCAATATGCCGGCAGACAAACGCAGTAAATGAGACATCAATGCAAGCCGACCAATCGCGAGGGCGATTAAATGCGTGCGATCACGCGATGCCGGCACGACTTCTTAAGGGCATAACACACAGAAAGCTTATTTTAATATTGAATAGGCTTGTGAAAATAACAAAATCAGTTTTTTAGAATTACCAATATGTTTATTATGTTAAGGGCCGATTTTTCAATGGTCAGATAAAACTTATCAGACTGATAAATTATAAAGCGTCAGATTTAAAAAATGACAGTTACGTTTGATTTCTGCCAATTAGGTGACGTTTTTTAATTAGCCATATTGTATTTTGTTCGACGAATATTTCTTATCTGACTATTGAAAAATTAGCCCTAAATCTAGTAATCTGTCAAGAAACTATTGATAATTATGGCCTACTTCACCATCAGTACCTGTAGATTGAAACATAGTCAATAGACACAGACAGACTGTAGACTGGCGGCAGTGTCTCAAGCCAACTTCTTAAGATTTTCAACTAATAATACTTAACGTAACTTTACGGTGAACTGACATGTAAGTAGCTTATTGTAGGCTTAACATTTCAAAATAGACATTTATATCTGTTACCACCTTAGCTAGGACAAAGAACAAACGTATCATTTCACCCTGAGGATTAAAGAGTAAACTATAATTAGTTCTTATAATAGGTCTGTAATAACTTGACATTCAAGAAAACAACAAGAGAAATGTTTTTTTTGTAATGACCAAGGATAATCTTTCTAAGTTACCAATACGTGTGAATGTACGGTACACTTTTTAAGCCGTAATAAGCGTTTGACATGTTTCTACAGTATATAGCTTAGCAAGCACGAAACATGTATAAGGTATTGATACCAACCGAAGCGGCGATGTGGAGACTAGTAAATAATGGCATATTTTGTGTTTTATTTAATCTGAAAATTGATATCTTCAGCAAAAAAAACTAATTTACCCAGCTACGTGTATCTTAATATCTTTAATCCTACAAGTTAAAAAACAAAGAACAGAATTATGTCGTTATCCTAATGGTGAATCACCGACTGGCGGCATACGTCAATAAAGTGTAAGATACTGTGAAAAACCGGCCAAGTGCGAGTCGGACTCGCGCACTGAGGGTTCCGTGCCAGTTTTAACCGAATAAGAGAATCAACTTACTTCCGCTTAAGTAAAAAACATAATATTTTGTTGACAGCAAAAATTCTTTTGTTTTTCATAGTGTTTGTATGAAGAACAAAGTTATGTTTGCGGTTGATGAAAATGTGCTATATCTCAAAAACTACTAGTTCAATCCGAAAGTATTTGTTAAGATCTACATTTTTTTTTATTTACTCTTGTTTAGTGTGGAAGTTAAAGGGGGGACGCCCATTTTACCACTTTGGAAGCGTCTATTTACCAAACTTTAGACTTTAAAAGAAAATGGTTTTAGAAACCTCTACTTATGTCATTTTAAAAGACCTATCTACACCCTTCACCCTATGGGAACTAACATTGCCCCCCCCCCCCCCTTCAATATCATTATTTTATATTTTTCATAAGTATGAAGAAGAATACATCTTCCTATCAAATTTTAACAGTCTGATGCTTATAGTTACAGAATAAAGTGGCTGACAGACAGACAAACAGACTTGACTCATTGTAGTGCGTATGGGACCTTTTCTTATACTTAATGTTAAAAACTCCTTATATCAACAATGATTTTAATTGTTTTATATTTTCGGGGTATAGGTACTCATAGATAGTAACTTAAGTTAAATCTAGGATTTGTCTCTGTCGTTAAAACCTAAAGAAAAATATGTGAACATAGTAGCTGACACGAGTGAAAGAGCGCGATTTTTTTTGCCGCAAAGCGATAGGGCACGCATGTGGCTTTTTCGACTTCATAACGCAAATAGATTCTTAAGATTGAGGTTACCTACCGGCAGAATTTGAATCCAGCATAGATGTTTTTTTTTATCTAGAAGGTCGGAAGTGGACATGATAAAACCTTATAAAAAGTATTAGCGAGCAATTAAAGTTTATCGAAACGACATTACTTATCGCGATGATTGACTCTTTGATCGTTGACTTACCCGCCGTATCACAAAACGGTGTTATTAAGTTGGGCATTCTTCTGACAGGTGGCATTTCACGAAATGGACGTCCAGATAGTTGTGGAACAACATTTTTTACCCCATTTGAAAAGGTCAACGTGTGTACTTGAGCAAGGCATAAAAATATAAACAGTATTAGCAATTTTGCGACAAAATTTAATCGAATTTGATCTTTGGGGTCTGAGCATAGAGTCCATAATGTTTTTGGATAGGTGCCCAGACGTATAGATAGGGTACAAAACAGAGATCTCATAATTGCATTAACTTAATTAACACTTGCGTTTAGTTTGTGGTATCAACAGTAGATAATTGTTTAGAAAAAAAATGGACGCTCGGCAAAAAGTTGTAAGCTATAATTAAGATGGCTCGAGGGTGGTATTTCTATTGCGTTTGTTTGCCGACTTAAATTGATCATTTGTCGACGTTAAGAGAATTAGATGCGCATAAATTGCATGGCAACATTTAATTGGGATTATTTTCTAACATGTGAATTGATAGAACGCCTTTCATAGTTGAATATGTGTTTGCACTTAAAAGTTACTAACTAATACTAGTTAGATCAATTAGTACCCGATTTTGACAATAGGTGGCGTTAGGATGGTAAAGTCAATCTAACAGGATTTGACTTTACCATCGTGTAATTTCATCTATTAAGTGTCGTTGTGCTTATTAATTGAGGTTATGTTATTGGCGGGATTATTTTTGAGAGCTTTTGTTCCTGGTGTTTCTTGATATAATTGAACAAGAGCAAACCGATCCGTAATATACATTTTATTCTTGAACGGATAAACATGCGCTGAAATGAAAGTAAAGTTGGATGCTGCTTATGACAACTTAAGATTTTCATTAAAAGAATTTAAGGGTGGTCGTAATATTGTTTTTAATAAGGAGTGGCCAGGACGCCCATGAGACGTGGTTACCGAGGCAATTGACAAAAACTCCAGGGTATTATCATCGCTGATCGCCCAACGAAAGTGCGCGAGGTAGCTAAAGCCCTAGGCTTTGTGTATTTGCGTCCTTAAAAAAAAGATGCGTTAGAATTCGAAGCGAGATTGATCAATTTGAGTCTTGCAGACCCACTTTAGACATTATACAATAATGACAGTTACATTTATTTATTTATTTAAAGACTTTATTGCACAAATTTAGTGTACAAAGTTGGACTTAATGCTAAAAGCATTTTCTACCAGTCAAACCTTTAGGTCATGCAGAAAGGTGTCAACGGGTGCAGTGAAAAGCTTCTAAAGAAAGAAGGAAAATAGTAGCAATAATCCTATAGTAATAAATATACATATTATAATATATTGTCTTTATATATATTATTCTTCTGTGAGTGTGTATGTCACTGAACTTCTCTCAAACGACTGGACCGATTTTGATGAAATTTTTTGTGTGTGTTCAAGGGGATCTGGGAATGGTTTAGATTCACAATTTTGTGAAAAACGCGCGGACGAAGTCGCGGGGGACCACTAGTATAAATAGATAAACCTACTTTAAAATAGTAACTTTAACTATAAACATATATAATTATATGTACGTACTTAAGCATAAATAAATCAATAATACATACATATAATAATAATATGACTATGCAATTATTCACTCTTTCAGAAATGTGCGAACTTCATTTCTGAAGGATAACCTTGAATCAGTCTTCTTTATATCTAGGGGAAGAGAGTTCCAGAGTCGTGTTGCTGTCACTGTAAATGACTTAGAAACATACGAGGAGCTGTAATCCTGCGTATCATGAGTTTGACTTAAAAACGAAAACATATTTCGAAGGTAAGAAGGGGCAGATGGGTTATACAGAATAGTGTAAAGAATGCAAAGTATTCGAGAGTCTCTACGTTGACGGATGGTAAGCCAATTCAGTTGTGCTCTGTAACTGGAGACATAGTCGTATTTACGAAGCCCAAGATAAATCTAATACAATTATTTAGGAGACATTTAAGTTTATCAATGAAGGCTTCAGTGAGGTTAATACGAATCAGCATAGTCAACGATAGGAATGACTAAACTTTGCATAAGCAGAAGTGTCGTTTTAAATGGGAGAAAGAATTTAAGGCGGTAGAGACGTCTCAGACATGTGATAACCTAACGACTTACTTCAGATATGTGATCAGTCCATCCCAGCGTAGAGTCAATGATAAGACCCTAGTTCTTTACACTGGAAGAGTAAGGAATTGTCGTACCTTTATACGCTATCGGATCCAGATCAACGGTATTAAGCCTAGAGATCAGTCCCGGACTACCCATGATGATAGCTTGACACTTGGTAGGGTTAACTGAAATACCAAAGTTGTGCGACCAGGAAGATATATATTCTAAAGTGTCGTTCATTAGGTTTATTGCAGCAGACATTTCAGAAATTTTAGTTTGAATATATAATTGAAGGTCATCGGCATATAGATGATACAGGCAGCGAAGGTTGTGAGTGACAATATTTATAAAAACATTACATGTATCTATATCTACGAGTAATGTAAATTTATAAGAAAGTACCCCAATTTATACTCTCAAATCAAAAACACAGGCCAAAAGAAAAATAATCGTGGTAAAAACAAGTTCGAAACACCGTTCTCAAAAATGAAATTCATTACAAATGGCCCACATTCTATGTTAATAAAAATATATAACCATGTACCGAATGATATAAGGGAAATAGAAGAAATATCAATATTTTTAAAGAGCTTTCTACTGAATAAGTGTTATTATGGCATAGGTGAGTTTTTTGAAGATAATAAAGTGAATAATAAATTTAAAATGTAATAATGTTGACATGGCGTGCTATCTAATTAATTAATTTGCTGATATTGTACTCTTACTTTATTTAATAGTCAGTGCATGTAATTAAAAAAATATCTGATTGTTGTTGTATAAATTAATAAAAATGTATAAAATAATAATAAATAATGCAAATATTGTAATCATAATTAATAATGTAATTGCTGTGCCCGTACGGGGCACTAGATTGTTTTTATAAGACCTTGTACCTTGTCTCTACTATGTGTACCACAATGTAGTATGCAATAAAGATGAATCTTACTCTGAATCTATTAAATGGTTCCCAAATTTTTTATCCAGAAATTAGATGTGTGAAAAGTTTCGGCGCGATGGCAGCCGCGATTTCTAACACTGAACAACAAGCGGTTACGAGTAACAAGCAGTGTTTTTACAAACACGTTACACGCCCGACTGTGACTTTTAGAGGGTTGTAACTGATTTTTATTCCCTCATATAACAACCGAGCTCCGAGAAAAAAAAACACATCACATGAAGTGGTCATTACGGAAACAATTACCTATTTTTGAGTTTAAACACATATTTTTGAAAGGATTATAGACGTGAAGGAAATGTTGAGAAAATATTGTAGGCTAAATTAAAACTACTTTTCCGTAATAAATGGCGAAAATTGCGTTCTATTTCTAAACACGGGAACCTACTTATTGATCGACCCACGTACTTGTCGAAAACTTTCAAATCATTATCAACATACAAAGTAGAGTTTATCTAAATTACCAATTCCAAAGACGGCACATAAATACCTACATGTCGAGTTGATAACCTCCTTTTTTTAAGTCGGAGTACAACTTGAATAAGTTAAACTTCCAGTAAATTTTATCAGAATCGAATCAGGCGAAAAATGACTGAGATATATATGAGACAACATAGATACAAAAAGCCATACAGTCGAATTGATAACCTCTTCCTTTTTTGAAGTCGGTTAAAAACCTAAAAATTAACCTTCAAACCCTCCCACTCCTCCCGGCTTAAGGGCTACAGGACTTTTGATATGTTGATCTCCTAACTAGTCCAAATAAAGTCAAAAATCGTGTTCCCAGCGAATCCTTGTATCCCTCTAGTAGTTCCTTGCTTGGTCTACTAATTTACTTACAATACAAATGTATTGTTCTTACGCACTGTGTGCCTTGTCTTAGATGTATGAGTGAGGGAATAAAGTATGGTAATGTAATGTCACAAGATTTCAATTAATTACTCTGCAAATGACCCATTGTTTTCTATTTCTCATCACAGCAGCTACAATCTACTTCAGTTCTATCAATAATAAAAAGGCTTACAACGTTTCTGCATCTTGCAAACGATGATACATTACTGAGTCATAAACTTTTTCCCGTGGTTTCCCATAAGGTGACACCTAATGTCGGTGTGAAAAAAAATCAATTTGTTACGAGGCAGCCATGGGCCGATTACATAACATGGAAGCGATCGAAACACAACTACAATTCGTGTGTAGCATAGCATGGTCATCGTTAGCGCTGTCAATTCACTGAGTGCCCGAGCAGATTGTTTGTCAGCGCTGCTGTGTCTGCTTTAAAGCTTTCAAAGTAAGCGTTATACAGTCTGGTAACAGATTTGACCTCGGCTATCAATTTCAAATGTGTTTAGATATCTGTACCGGAGATCTAAAGCTCAAGGGGATGCGCAAAAAGAGTTATGTTCCACCACTCTCATAGACTGTCGGTGAAACGGCCATTTGGTATGATCGGAGAAAGATATACCTACAGTAGGTTAAACGTGATTTTCTGAGGCACATCGGTGAACTTTTTAACTCTGGGCTGTTTCTGGTGATTTCCAAAACAGAAAATCTCATAAGCTTTCAGCCCAACACTAGCTTTCAAAATATGAACTGTCGTAATCACTAACAAATTACATTGGTAACAGCAATCTAGATACGCAATAACCCCGGAGTGAGGCCGGCAATTGGTGCAAAGTGAGCGTGGTTCCTGCGCCCGCGTTGTTTGCTCTTTGTGAGCATTCACACCTCCCCCCTCCCTCCACCTCGCTCGCTTCATTGTGTGCTCAAACTGCGTGTCCACTTAGGGATGTCACTACACTAGTAAAATGGTGTAGTTAGGAGCCTTCAAAGTACCCAAATAAGTGAGAGAGAGAGATTTATATAATGTCCCGCTAATTACTGTCTCTAGAAACCGTGGTACTTGATGGTTACGACTAGCTAGTCGAGATTTGATAGTTCGATCCGATTGTTGTCTCTAGAGCTTTTAAATACGTATTTCTAAATTATGGATTATTATTAGGCGATCGCAGGATCACACTAGATGCAGATCGCTTGTTATGGGAAAGGAAATGTTATGGTCGTTGTGGGAAATCTTGCAAAAGGCCCTATGTTCAGCAGTGGACGTCCTGGCTTATAATGATGATGATGATGAAATGATGATGATCGATGTGTCATATTAGTTGCAGCAAGGCTCAATATTGCTATCGCAATTATAAAAACGAAAAGTAAGTATGAATGAAGCATACAAAAGGCAGCCCTAATGAAAATCGTCTCGGGTTGAAATTTGTTGTTTTTCACAAATCACAATGGAAGCCCATGGAAGTGGGCCATGGTGTTTGATCACTTATTACAGTTGTAAAATACAATAACTTTTGAGACCTGTCATGATTTATTCAATATATTTAATCAGTAAGCTGAAGTGCAGGGCACATAGCGCGAAGAACTGATGGGCGTTGAGGCAGAAAAGATCTAGATTGGAGACCCTTTGACCAATGACGCGGCGTAGGACGTCCACTGACAAGAAGAACGACTACCTTGTAGAGACCGCAGGATCAAAATGGTTGCAGACTGCTTGATAAAGATCATGATTTATTTAGACTTTGCAGATGTAAAAATAGTGTGTACAATTTATAGTCTATACTTATTTCAAGTCCCAGAATAATGGATCCGTTCATATCAAAGTGGAGAAAACTGTTTGCCCAATTCAATCCATGTTCAAAATGGTAACTGTAGCACACCATATCATAGTCCTTATATGCAGCGAAATAGATCCTAGTAGTTTGTTTCTCTTATAAGCGTTTTTTTAGACCTTTTAGTGTTTCTTTGACGTCATGTTCAATGGAATTGTTGGTAATATAATAAATATTTTTTGTCGTTTTTAGTTATTTTTTAAGTTACAATATACTTGATTAAATTAAAATAGTTATTAAAACCTTTATCTGGGTTTAACAAATATTTAAGTGCAAACTGCATCAAAATCGGTCCAGCCAAACGCGAGAAATTCGTGGAAACATACACACATACATACATACAAACATACAGGTCGAATTCAGAACCTCCTTTTTTTGAAGTCAGATAAAAATAAACTGACATTTGTAACAAAATTCCTCACTAGACGAAAAATACTACCTCCAGTTACCTATTAACCTTCCAGCCGTCGGAATACCGGCGCTAATTCCACGGAATCGCACGTAAAGACCAAGTGTGTCGGATGTCACGTAGGGGATCTGTCATTATGGCATCGACTCTTGCGCAGGCCGCAAGTAAACTCTTCCTTGATCCTTTTTTGACGGTTACTAAATTGAGGAAAGGTTATCCTGTCTAGAAAAGTGTTTCAAAGGTTACATGACTTTTTCGTTATATTTTTTCGTAGAAAAGAAAGCAAAACGAATATAACATCCTATGTCTCTACACTACACTAAACTACTTTACTAAGTAACAAAACAGTATTTACCCTTTTAAAAATAAAAAATTGATCATATTAATACAGTTTATATTTAATTCTCATATGTACCTTGAATAGGAAGCATTATTAACAATTAAGAAACGTGTGATATTACAAGAGACAACTGTATTATTTATTAGTTTATTGTAAGTGAAGTGTTAATGATTTACCCAAGCCTCATTTTAATATACCTAACAAGTTCATAAACAGAAAACTGCAGTTAGGTGGGTCGGTAAGATTACCATCTCAAGAAGTAAGTACATGTATTATTATTATTGTTGTAAGCGGGCTCGTTGCAAACAAACTCAATTTCAAAATAATTAGCTGTTGATAATAAAAATAGCGGCTATAATCGTAAAAGTAATAAAAGGACAAAGTTTAAAAAAGGTAACCCCAAGTGGAAATGAAATTGAATTTTCGGAAAGTAATAAGAGATGTCCGTCCCGAATTATTTTTATTGCCTTTACCGGCCATTGTGTGTCATTTACTTAACCTGTTATCGGCATGAGTTCGGTGGGACCAACGTTTACCGAAACCGTTGAATTTTCAGTTCCAAATTTAAAATATGTTACGCACATAACCTTTTAGTTAAGCGCCATAAGATCTATAATCGATTGGAATGTGATACCGAAGAATGAAATCGTATTTTGGTTTTCAATACACATAATGCTATTGTAATAACTAATAATCATGCACGACTATCCGATACGTTTATCTCATTTTGGTAAATTTGTGTTTGACTCGATGTAATTGAAGGTCTAAATTTATGTTAAATTGCTTTAGTAGTCGTCTGTCGCTGGGATTGAAACGGCTGTTTTTATTGAACCAAATTATATGGAAAATATAGACATAGACAAGAATTAAAGTAAGCTTAAAATAATTCATTGCAAAAAAAATGGAATCGAAAAATATTTTTTTATAATGCGGAAAGTACAACATAGAAGAAACAAAAAAATAGATTTTATTATTTAAATTACAATCACTAAGTTTTCTTTGCTATTTGTATTTTTAATGCAAATTTTTCAAGTTTATGTATTTTCTTAATTATTTATTTTATATTTTAAATATATCACTATCCGATAATATAACTGCACAAACTGCACGATGCAATTTCAAATTGAAATCGAAAATTGCGAGCAATCGTAATAAGCGCGGCTACGTGCGGCTATTTAGCGCTCAAACGGCGCAAGCGCGAATTGGAAATCAAAACAAGCATTGATCCACAATCAAAACGAATCGAAACTTTAGCGTCGTGATCGATAACATACCATCCGATTATCGGAATCACGATCATTTGCTCCGGCCGATGCGAGAAAACCTTCTCAACTTCACTATAAGAGTCACACTTCAATTTTGAACCATTCGAATTTCGAATTTGAGTTTTGCTCCTTGACTTTAGAATGCCTTTACGCGGATACTTTCTTTAGGCATTTGAAAATGGAATACGAGAATTTCTTTGAAGGTTCAATTTGGTTTGCTTATATACGTTCTGGGTTGGTCCGATTGCACCTATTTCTTTGGTTCATATTAAATTATAGCTAGCCGTGAAAATCGTCGTGTAATGTGTTGGTGAGATTACCATCCGTGGGACTGGGCAACGTATCATTTGGTTCGATGCTAAAGTGCAGATAATGAGCTTAATCTTTGAATTAGACGATACATTTTATTGATTCTTGTTTCGTACATTTTAAAGTACGGTGCAATTGTTTGTGTTTGTAAGAATAGCGTTAACCAAGGTGTTAATCGATGAAACAATCTAGTTAAGGAATAAAACTTCTCCATGACTACATTTTACCATTGTTTTGAGGCAGTAATAAAATCATAATGGCATTGATTTAAGGCACATTAATTGATAATACTGATTTTCAATATTTTAAGATTATGTATATATATATAATTATGAGATTATGTATGGGTTTATTACATGAGCCCCAAGTTTATTTAATTTTTTAAGAAAAAAATGATATGGCTATGCACTTGCCACTGCCCATTTGTTTTTGATACTGATTCATTATAAGAGTTTTTTTTATCCCTCCATTGTCTGAGAAAACGGTATAACACGAACCAAATACGTCTTAGGGGTTTAATATAAAAATAAGCTGTTGGCTACTGTCACTACTTACAAGCACAACGGTAATGCAAATAAGTGTTTGTAACATCGTTACCGGCACCAGACAGGCATTGTGTTCATAATAAAGTGCAGCCTCAGTGTTCAAATGGCATCTGAACCATATGACAAGACAATAAAGATGGGAACAAAGTGCATTGTAGAAATTGTATATTGTCCTCTCATGAAGGTACAGTGCAGTGAAGATGAAGAAGCCTCTGTTTGTTTTTTTTAAACATATTAAATAAGAATAAGAGCGCTTTCACATTTAGGTGACTTTAGCATTTCATAAATAAATAATTATAAATAACAAATAAATATGCACCAGACTACACACTAATTGTCAATGTCATAGTTGAAATGGAAAGCAATTTTTTTTTCTTCTGTTACGAGTACCATTCAACGATCATGGACGCTTTCAATCGTGATGAGCACGAAGCTCATCACACAAACATTGGTCTTGCAAGGTCTGCACAAGCTTCTTAAAGAACAGAGTCATAAAGTGCAATTTCCCCTCTCCTGAAATCTCTAAAAATGAAGAAATAAAATTAACTTTAAAAAAAAGTAAAAATCGACTTCAAAACCAAAATGCACTAAAAAGTCTTAAATAAACTCATGACCATTGAAAGGAAAGGCACCAATTTTAGGCAAACAATTTCTTTTTGGAGTCGGTGCCATCACTTTGACTAAAGCACCGACTGCAAAAGAGAGTTTATTTAAGACTTTTTAGTGCATTTTTTATGTATAGGCATCTTTTTATGCTGCTGTCGCTCTAATGTGAAGGCGCACTTTAAGACATCACGGTTTTTTAGCTACTTCTAGCTTTTGTAAATTCTATTTTTAGATACACGTAAGTGTAGCTACTTGTAAGAGTTGACTGCACTGAAATTATAGCCTGTGATAGAGCTTGTGTTAAACTAAATGAAGCATCTAACTATGTACTCAATTTATTCCGCATATTTCATTAAGATAATTACCTCTGTTTAGACGAAATTAACATTCATTAATATTATTAATTTTGATGATTAATTGCACAAACAAAAGATGCATAAATGGCAGGTAAAAATAGCGGACTAAATATTTAAATCATTATCTTCTAGTGAGGCAGGAACAATTGAAACGGCAATTACTACTTATTCCAGCATACCATATGCATTAGAGTAGCTCATGTACCTCGGCCTTACCTCTCGGTCTTCAATGTATTCCGGTTCCAACAATTATTTGCTGAGAGCAAGCCTACTAAGTCTCCCTACTGTATGCAGAAAGTAGACTGTGTAGAGTCGTGTTCGAAAGAAGATGGCATTAGCATGCGTTAAAATGACATTACCGCGCCACGGTCACTTGCCTCCGAAACTATATTACGAAAATGGAGTAATTCCGCTCGCAGACCGAAAGTTGCTGCTAATACTTGGTTCTGTAGAGTTTTGGGAAAAAATATTGGCTTTTTCATCATGCGAGCTTGACGTAATCAAAACCAAAACTTGTGCTTTTTTAGTCCATGTACTGACTCAGGATTGCATTATCAATTGAATTATTTTGATTGCCAACAAGAAATTCAATAAGTTATCTTTTCCGTATATACCTTTAGTTAGTTTTAGTAGAAGATTATGGAATTGGTTTCGGACTACCTTTGTAAGCAGGTAAGTTCGGTAATTTGAAACGGATTATTTATTAAAACTTTATGTTTGACGTCTCTTCAGCGTGGTCACAATGGTTGCAAAGGGCCTTTTCATGTTTGACAGGAGGTATGCCAAAATTTTTTTGTACTTTCGTTGTGAATTTCTTAATACTTATATTGATCTCTTTTATGGGCTTGTTCGCCATCTAGCCATCTGTTTCATAAACAGACGGCTAGATGGCGCTAAGCGTCACGCAATTGACGTTTTCATAAGAAACCACAAACGCAGGGTCGGACTAACAGCACGGTAGCTCAATTGGTAAGAGCGTTTGGCCCGGTTTGCCAAAAGGTTGCTGGTTCAAGTCCCGCCCGTGCGCAAATTTTTGGTTTCTTATTTCATCTTTATGAATATAAAATATGACACTGTGAGTGTTAAAAACATTCTAAAGCATTCTTTCTCAACACCTCAAAGAACCCTAACACAACATGCACACACGTCCGCTGTGACAACCAACACGGGTAATGAGACTCTTATCTGACTAATTAAAAGTCGATTTGGCCGCTTTCTAGCGCTAATCCCGCGTGTATAATGTTAACCAGCCGGTTGGAGGATGATTAATGATGTTCTACTTGATGCGTAGACTATCACCTTTTTTCATGGAGGAAATGCTTCTATTAATACTTGCTGGAAGGGGGAGGGTAGCGCTTTATGTACCTGCTACCGAATCTATCAAACTAAGGCCCAATTTCCTCGTCGATAGTAAAGGTAAAAAGTCGTTACCAGCGGTTGAAAATTTACGATTGCATGAGTTTCGAAGAAAAACTACCTTTACCAAATGTCAGAATGGCTATTTGAATAATAGTTCCCCTAGCCGATTACGACTACGGTGCGGTGGCCAGTCACAACGACTAACTGCGCGGGATATTTTATAGTGCACAAATGTGTGCGCAAACACAGGTGCATTCCCTATTCCTTTCACTCTCATAGCCGATGGGACAGCAATCTGACACGACCGGAGAGAGATCAGGCGCAGGACCAACAGCTTTATGTGCTTTTCCGAGTCATTGGGGTCAAACAGCGCCAACTTCCAAACTCCGGGCTACCCTAAGAATTTCTGATCAGAAAAACTGAGGAATATATTTTTGGCCCGACCCGGGGATCGGACCCGGGACCTCTGGCGCAGCCGTCACTTTAAAGTACGACCCTCTAACCGCTGCGCCACCGAGGCAGTTCTGGCTATTTTAATGACTATTGGTTAAGGTATTTTTTCTTCAAAGTCCACCATTACCATTACTTTCGATGGAGGAATTGGGCCTAAGTCGCTTTGCATACTACGAATTTTAGCACTCACAATAAGTATCGATGCAGTCGCAATTAGGTAATAATACAAGTAAATAAAAATATGATGTACGTTTACAAACGTCACGATGACCTAATAAGTAACCCTAAATTATTATTTCATCATTTTTTCTTCGTCATTACATCAGTAATTAATGTGACAAGCTGGACAGGCGTAACTGGCCAGTATGATTTATGTACTCTTCAGCTATTCATGGCTCATGGGGTGGCAGTCTGCGGGGTAACGCAACATTGTATATGTTGCTAACGGCTTGGAATGCTTGCTATGCCCACGCGCAGTAAAACTCGTTGGTACGAATTCTGCATAGAATCAGATATTTTCTAGGAAAGTCTTAAAATTTAGATTATGTACAGTGAAACGTTTAAATCTCTTTTTCTGAGACTCTGACTTAATGTCGGACACCTAATAAGATCAATTTCATAAAAACTGCTCTACTTAAATGAAAATACTTGGAAAGTTTTTTAAAAGTATCTTTGATAAGTCAGTTCAGTCATAAGAAGGGTGCTCTAAACAAAACATAGCAAAATGCAAACTGTAACATCATTTATTTAAGTACTTGAAATGTGTTACCTACTAAGGTATACACTAGTTACAATGTAGTCAACAAATAAAATGGTTTCGCGTAATTATAATGCAATATATTGCAGATAGTTGAATTGGTCGTAAATTGTATGTTCCTTTAAATATGAATACTTAGATACAATTAATTTTATGTTGAGTAAAGTTATACATTACATAATGTTTTACTTATTTTAAATTTACCTCCTATTACTCTAGTTAAACAATACTATACTAAATCTGATCACAACAATACACTGTCAGGTTTTACACAAGAAATCGAGTACAGTTTACTCATAATATATTTTATGTAAGTTTTTGAAAAAGTATGCAGAACGATAACTTACCGTATCACCTCCAATACATCCAAATAAACCCTAAAAAGCCTATACTTTTTTCACGATCTGTATCTGAGTGGAAGCGGCGTGGAACCAATCGATTCAGCTCCGTGGCTCAGTTTGTTTAGCCGAATCCGCCCAAAAAGACGATCGGGAAATTGAATCTTACGCGTCCGGTACATGACCGCATCCTTTGGAAGGGTTAGAATATTGTTTTGTTATACATTGAGTAGTTTAATATCGACTTAATATCCAAGAGCTGACTTTGATAAAAAAATCTGTGCATAGTGAATAAATTAAAACAAACAAACAAAATGAAACATTGTTTTTATTGTCTGACGATCATTATATGAAATCATTATTAAAGACCTGTTTTACAATATTTAAGTAAGTTCTGGTTAGTGTTATCTGCCGGTGACTTTAAATAATATGCTGTTCTATATTTGAATTATTTGTTAGTCCTTATTTGTATGGTTAAACAGCTTCTTTAACAGGCATTTTCAGTTATAATATTCTAAACCTTAAAGGAAAATTAGATCAGATAAGATTCCCTACTGTATTTATCGCACGTAACATAAATTAAGTTACAAATTCGTTTAAAGGCTTTTGTTGCAAACTAGCCCTTATAACAACTGCATAATATACCGCAGTATTTACCTAGACGTGCTGTTGTCCGTACAATTTACTTCTTTTATAAAAAAAAACAATAAAGTCATTGTTAATTTTTCTAGTTAACCAAACTACCTTTGAGTTTTACCCTACCTACGAGTACTTAATTCACCTATCTATAATTTTAGCCTGTAGTTCTGTAATTTTTAGTGTGAGAGGAAAAAAAACATTATCTTTTGTTTTGTATTAAAATAACTGTATAAGGTAAACATCCAGACATGTTTATTACTAGCTCGGCGATGTATCTGCACTAACGCGATGCCTACTGCCTGTGGTTACTGATTCTTCGTAATAGTAGCCGAGCCGAAAAACGGCGTCATC
Source organism: Pyrausta purpuralis (assembly GCA_963924145.1). NCBI lineage: Eukaryota > Metazoa > Arthropoda > Insecta > Lepidoptera > Crambidae > Pyrausta > Pyrausta purpuralis. Next base: position 19,104,761 of record OZ001654.1, read on the forward strand.
ACGAGCGGGAGCTCGAAAATGGCCGTGGTAATATTGTTTGTCCGTCGATTTTCTCTGTTTTGGGTAAGTAACTCGATTTGCTTTTTGTACGCGATGTACAAAGGGGTCTAAATTTTGTTAGTATTCGTGCTTGGGGCTCTACCCTAGAAGTGTGACGTCGAAAGTTTTGGCTTCAGTCATCGAACTCGATCATATTGCCTGACTAATACAAGTGTCACGGAACGGATGAAAGTAGAAATATGGATATCGTCAACAGAGTAGGACTTCTGAGAACATCGTGACAGGGTTTTTTAAGAGGATACACGATCAGTCCGTAAGTAATCAATTATTTGTCATTAAAACAAATATTGAGTTACGGTTTCGTCTCGCAGGCGAGTTGACGCGTTCAGTTTTTGCTCTCGACTTATAAATCAGACCGCACAGCGTGGAATTGGTTGATGTACACGATGAATTGGTATTTTAAGAGATGTTAACAGTTGATATTTTTGTAGGTAGTTTAGAAGTCTCTTGAAACGTGGACTTAACACGTACGCTATACTTGCTGCATTTCTTAAAGCAGCGAAATTAAAAACGTTGTATTAGGATTATGAAACAACTATTTTTTAGGGTTCCGTAGCCGAATGGCAAAAAACGGAACTCTTATAGTTTCGTCAAGTCTGTCTGTCTGTCTGTCCGTCCGTATGTCACAGCCACTTTATTCGGTAACTAAAAGCATAACACTGTTGAAATTTGGTAACAAGATGTATCCTGTTAACCGCTTACAGATTCTTATACAAAAAATGAAAAATAATGTCATTTTAGGGGGGGCTCCGATACATAAAACTAAAACCAAAAATTTTTTTTAGCCAAACCTATACGTGTGGGATGTCTATGGATAGGTCTTTTAAAATGACATTGAGGTTCTTAAAACGATTTTCTTTTAAAGTCTAACGTTTCATAGCTAGACGCTTACAAAGTGGTAAAATGGACGTCCCCCCATCTAACTTCTAAACCAAGCAAGTGTAAATTTTGAAAAAAAAATATTTAATGTATATCTTAATAAATACTTTCAACGAAAATTGGTTCGGACGGGATCGAACAAGTAGTTTTAGAGATATAGCACATTATCTACAACCGCAAACATAACTTTGTACTTCATACAAACACTATGAAAAACAAAGTTATATTTGCAGTCGACAAAATATTGTGGTATTTTACTTAGTAGAAGTAAGGGGATTCCCTAATTCAATTAAAGTTGGGACGGAACCCTCAGTGCGCGAGTCCGACTCGCACTTGGCCGGTTTTTTTAGTTACTGTGGTATGCGTCGTATACATTACATGAAAACACAATAATAAAAACATAACGTTACAATGGAACAAATTTTTGTTTTTGAGTTGCTCTGCCTGCCTTGTCCTTTGTCTGGTATATTTTTTCTCGCTCTGAAATTTTGTAATTAATTCAGAGTTTACTTAAAATTCGCCCTAAATACCTTCATTACTTTCCGTTAATTCATTTTGTGTCTTCAATGTTTCCGCTGAACGCTTCCATTGTTAATTAATTGGTTTTTACAATTATCAGTCCCACATTATTCGGAACAGCATTACGTCAGCTAATCGACAACCGAATCGACTTGTGTTTCCTTTGACCTCTGATTGAATAAAGTCAGTGACCGCCTTACAATTAGCTTAACACGCTTTTTGTTTGTCCAACAATCGGAATTATTCCAAGACAAGAAACGAAGTGAACAACCTAAGCAATTTATTTTAAATTAAGTCCCTAAGATGCAAGAAAAAAAAGGAAACCGTGGAGACTGTGGCGTCACATCCGCTGGGTGACATCAGTCACGAAATGATCTGACGATTGATTCCGTTAACCGCAAATGGTCATCGCCGAACCTTCAATCGACACTTAGGAATTTGGCACCCAAACGAAAATAGTTTTTGTTGTTTGGCTAGTTCGGTAAAAAATCGCAGAGCAGCACGACCTGTCACATCGACAATACTTCTTCATCAGCGCTCGTGCTCTTTAATATTGTCACATTACCGTTGATCCGCCGCGGCGGTCCCTTTGTGTCGCTCATTTCAAAAACTAATTACTTTTATTGCGCGAAAGTGAACCGGACGCGCGTAATTTTTTCCCTAACGCGTCCGTTTCCGGCGTCCGACAAAAAAAGAGTTCGAATATTGAATTTGAAAAATCGTAACCCTCGTAACTGAATTTACACGATGCTGGCCACTAACGACGGTAAAATAACAATTATGGCGACTAGATCGTATCTGTGTAATTTGGTCGCACAAATTCGTGTCGCTGTGTAATGGGACCGGCAGTTTTATTGTGTTATTTACACAAATAAAAACGTTTATTTTTACATTTTCCCAAAATTAAATATGGGCCAATTTGTGTTGGCCGCATTACGTTGTTATAACTCGTGTGATTTGGGAAACGGGTAAGTGTGTTTCTGTTTATAGAAAAGGATTCAGTACCTATATGGAATTTTAAGTATAACTTTTAAAAGAGAAAGCCCATATTGAGGCAATTCGAACAAAATACTCAGGTACTTATTCTGCTTAGGTAGTTGACTGAAACAATAACCCATTAGTATTATTAATTCAATACGGGCCTTTTTCGACATCGATGAATAAGCATTTACTAAGAAACGAATAATTCAATCATGGATCGTCATTTCGTTTGAAATATTCGACTGATAACGTTAACAGAATTTACCAGACATGTGAGACAGGACATGAGTATTATAAAGTTTCATAGACAAAGTTAATGAAAACTCGTGCACTCTCAATATCTGACTAGATAAATTGATTGTCAAATTGAATGTATTTTACTGCAGAACCCCAAAAATCTGGCGACAAGGGCGGCATTATCAAACGCTCGTTTATTATTCATATGTTATTACTTGTGTAATTCGTCCTGTAATTTTGTGTCTCTCGTAATCAGGCTTCCTACGCATGCGCGTTTATCTAACATTACAATTGTCATTCATTATAAAGTATTTATGCGCGGTAAAAAAATTACACTACGTGTTTTAATGAAATATTCGCATGGCCTGTAAATGTTGAGTTGCAATGACAATTCATGAGAATGGAATTTACTATTAGGTAGTTCTATTATATCTTCTATAAATTATAATACTCGTATCTTAATATGATCATACTGAAACTGATTTCAGATAATTTAGTTTATCGTTTTAAATACTAGTTTGTCGTTTTTAGGGTTCCGTAGTCGAATGGCGAAAAACGGAACCATTATAGTTTCGTCAAATCTGTCAGTCAGTCCGTTCGTATCCGTTTCCGTATGTCACAGCCACTTTATTCTGAAACTATTTGCATCCCATAGCTGAAACTTAGTTGGTAGGTGTATCTTGTTAATCGCTTTTCAATTCAGAAAACGAATGACAGCCAAAAAATTTTTTTTACTCAAACCTATGCGAAAGGTGTGTCTACTATGGACAGGTATTTTAAAATGACATTGAGATTTTTAAAACTATTTGTTCTTAAAGTCTAAACATTTGAGAGCTTCCAAAGTGGTAAAATGGACGATTAGGAAACATATATTTTCTAAATTGTAAAAAAAAAACCATCAAAAACAATACTTGTCAAAAAAACCAAGTCTCGCAACTCAGTTGTTCTGCGGTAAAAAGTTGTGAGATCCATGTAATACCAAGTCGGTTATTAATTTATTCAGTCTCTACTTAAGCGACTTTCTGTCTTAATACGTCCAGTCTCTAAGACCACGATCGTGGTCCATAACAATTGAAAGTCAATTGTGTCTGGAATCTCCGTACTCGAAGCATTAAGTTGTTACTTAATAATTACCAGCATCTTATAGTGACGCATATCAATATTAAAATTCTTTAACGTTTTATCTATACTAATATTATAAAGCTGAAGAGTTTGTTTGTTTGTTTGTTTGTTTGTTTGAACGCGCTAATCTCAGAAACTACTGGCCCGATCGAGAAAGGCTTTAGGCTATATAACATAAAGATACGACTCATAAGACCACAGCAGCAATGAAAAATGTTGCGAAAACGGGAGAAAGATATTCCTTTTGAGAGCTTCCGCTGCGTACGCTGCAGAAACCGCTTAAGTTACACAAAAATCATGTATGACAGGATTGTTCAGCATTAAGAGTTCTATAATAAAGTCCGCGACAGCATATGTCTATTTATCTATTGACTTACTACAACCTTTTTTATGTTAATAAATTTGTAAAAAAATAATGCATTATTTTTAGAGGTGTATTATACACACAGGTATTTATTCTTATCAAAACAAATACATTTATCATCAGGAGCATTTCATTGAAAACAAAGTTGCCCTTTATATCATATGATTTCAATAAATATCTTAGGAGCTATCACAGTTTTAACATAACTCCGCACCAAATAATGTTCGCAGCTTAAGTACAACGTGCGCTTGAACGTGCGCTTGCGCTAATATATTATAAAGCTGAAGAGTTTGTTTGTTTGAACGCGCTTATCTCAGGAACTGCTGGACCGATTTGAAAAAATATTTTTGTGTTGAAAGAGAAAGGCTTTACGATATAAAACATCACACTGCGACGGGAGGGGAGGGAGCAAACTCAAAACGCGCGGACGAAGTCGCGGGGGACCGCTAGTATAAATATATTGAGACTTGGCCGTCGCCTGAAAATACGTGTAAATTCAATTATTTAGTGCGATGAAGTTACAGGGGGTCAAAAATGGTCTGAATTGCTTCGAGAAAAGAATGGTACGGCCGTGACGCTTTTTTGCTCGACTTGGTACTGCCGTGCCCCCAGATAGATCTCAAAAAATACTTTCAGCGAAAATTTAAGGAAAAAAAAAATTTTGCATAGCAAATTTTCATCAACCTCAATAATAACTTTGTCTTTCATACAAACACTATGAAAAACAAAGTTATAATAATAATAACAGTAATAGCTGTAAAAAAAATATTGTGATATTTTCGCTAGGTAGAAGTAAATGGGCCCTGAATTCAGTTTAAGGGTGGCACGGACCCTTTGTACGCGGGTCCGACTTGTACTTGGCCGTCTTCTGATTAGTTATTTAAGTTCTTTATGCTCTTACCCCTAATAAGAGCTCTTTGATAAGGATTTGGCACTCAACATGTTTGAAACCATTTAAGAAGACATATTATTCAAAACAATTCAACAATAGATATTAAATTAAGCCTTGCATCCGAAGAATGAACCAAGATTATGCTAAATTTTTTAAGTCAAATTCACTAGAATGATTACTTTACATTTACGGCCAGTTTCACAATGTCTGAATAAGTTACCATAAGCGTGAACTGTCCATTACTTCATACGAAAGGAAATTCCTTTATCGAAGTATTCGTTGGTTGATGCTCATTTGTCGATTGTGAAACAGGCCCATTAAAAAACATAACTATTAGTAAGGAACGTGCAAACAGTTAAAAAGGCGCTAGGGATTTCAGTAAGTATAGATAACAATTAATTAGTTCACAGTTACAACTGTTTCAATCAGCAAACATAATTAGAAAGATGTTTGCAGTTATCTAGATAATTGGGTTAGTTAATTAACGCAAGGAGCTCCTAAAATAGGGTTATATACAATTGTGTTAACCATCAAGTAGATTAGCATGGTGACAACGAATACTGGCTAATCATTCTTATTTTTTTTACATACCCATCATTCAATCGGCGCAGTATGTTTATCGCTTCAACCGTATTCTATCACTCGTTACTGAATCATTCACTCCTTTTACACGCATATTGTCTTTCACATAGTCCATCTCTTTTTCGATCGGCCACTTCTCTTCAAGCCATCCACCTTCATACTCGTCACTCTTTTATTAACATGGCTTTCTTCCGTCTTCATTACATGATCGTACCAAGACAGGCAATAACCCACCATCTTCTCGGTTACTGGTGCCACTTTCAGACTTCCTCGTATATTCTCATTTCTCATCTTAACGATTCTTGAAACCCTACCCTTTTACCTTAACATTCTCATCTCTGCTGCATACGCATTCGCTCTCACCCTTCTTCTTAGCAGCCCAGCATTCTGATCCGTACATTAAGGCAGTTCTTATGATGCTTTTGCAAATTTTGCTCTTTAACCGTAGGAGCATCCGTGGGTCGCTTGTTGTTTCGGTGATCTGCCTTTTCATTAAGCCTGCATTGATTCTATACCTAACATCACGATCAATATTTTTTCTATTTTTCACATACTATCAGATTTTCTTAACAATAACCAATAATCTGTATAAGCGTTAAGTATATTTTTATTAAAACAAAGTGTTAAACATTTTACTTAATTAGTATTCAAGTCTGATTAATTATTGAAATTTTGCACTAACAGTATCAATTCAAACTCTCAACTAGCGTTGAAAGTATCAGCAATAACGATTAACCATAAATGGAATATCCTGATGATAAAGAATAAGTTAATTTAAGTTTTGTTTCATGCTCAAGGTTTAAACACAATCTAAAATTAAAAGCTCAGTTCAAAGGAAAGATATAATCCGTAAAAGAATAAACAATAAACTTCAGGTAGTATTTAAATACTATAAGCATCTAAGCTAATGTTCATATATAATTATTAGATGATTAATTTCGATACGAACGTAAAAGCTATTTCTCATATACCTAACTTCACTTTTATATTTTAGTTAACCCTAATCTGTAAAGGTCGTCTAAATAATTCTTCAAAGCTTGTGATAATGTATGGTTGATACAGGATTAAGGTAATCTCTTAAACTCTTGATCCACCTTTAAACTTGAGTGCTTTCGCAGAATAGGTTTCAAAAACGGGTTTAACTTAAGAGACTTACTTTACTACTTGATCTAACATTTTCTCAGTAAAAAGTGATGTAAGATAGTTGAAAAAAATGTTTAATACTGGGATTTTTATAACAGCAATGGTGTCTGAAGATTTTATAGTTTCAAATATGTTTATAACATAAATATGTTTTGATATCCTTAATAATAAAACAGTCAATTTTCACTCAACTTCTAGTAAAATCTGAAATTCATCGAAGCTTTTGGGTTTATTTATTGTCATCCATAAGTCTGGTTTATTCTAATCTTTTGGAATAAAACGTTGTTCATACCTCTACCTAGCTGTAGCTACGGCTTATTGCTCCAGAATTACAAAACACAGCTTTCTAAAAGTAATATTCTGCAAACTTTTCCGTCGAAATCGCATTAAAATGTCGTGTTAAAATAACAATCCGTAAAACGATTTCGTATTATTACACACGGAACTGTGCACGCGAGACTCTCTCGGCTGCGCCAAATGTCATTTTAATAGTTTTAATTACGTTGCCTTGCTGGCTAATTACCTACCCATGACCATCGCGGAGTTATTATATTCTTATATAGCTTCATTCAGGACGTCTTGGTAATGCTTCGCAAATGAGATTTTATCGGTGACATCCGAAATTGTATGACATTTTCGTCAGCGGCCAGATGGTTGATATTGAAGTCCGTTATTAATTGCTTTGGAGGCACGACTTGGTATGGAAAAGGAAAAACAGCACCTTGTTGAGGGTTATCTTGAGAACACCGAATATTACAACCAAAAGAATTATGTTTTTGTTAATCAGCTATTTTGTTGAGCTTTTAAAAAGTTTCAGGTCACCATTGTTGAGTGCTATCGGATATTAAACCTATTTGTTGTGTAGTAGACACTTAATTGCACAGCAACAAAATAAATTGAATGTATGCATCATGTTATGGCAATTGAATAGAGTAAAGGTTCAATGCATAATCAAATCACATATCATAAAATAATGACTTAAATTGGCAAAAAATAGGTTAATTTAAAAATGCCCAATTTGTTTTGTGAAATTATTTATCAGCTTCATTGTATTTTACTCGATCAATCAAAATTGCACCACCATGTATGCAATGCCCATATTATAATCAGTTACTGTGATTGTGCATTGCTTCATTGGGATCAGTTATCTACACGAGCACTAAAAGTTATTATGAGTAGGTATTATTACCGAGGTATCGCTTCTAACTGTAGCCCTATACTATGTTGCCAATGTCCAGCATCCCTATCGGGGTTTTATAGCCCTAGGCGCTATTAAAGCAAAGGCACCGACATTTATAAATAAACACCATTCGTCGGCCCTATATAAAGATTTCATAGCTTCTAATTGGATGCCTAATATGGCCTCCAATATCGGATACACAGAAGGGGTTTATTATTGCAAAGCGTAGGTAAATTAAACCATATGAGGTACCTCTGTGATAGCGACATGCAACATAAACGTTTTTATAACGTTCCTGCTATTCAATTACCCTTATTAGGCTTCGAAATAAAAATTACGGTGGCAATAATAAATGGTACTTACATCACGTAATTGGCTGCCGTTAAAGTTAATGCTACAACTTATAATTATAATTGATTAGTAACTTAATTATCTATTGTTTTAAATGTATTATAAACATATTGTATTATATTTACTGCCTTTTCATAGCCTCCAGCCGAAGTCACACAGAGTTCCTAAGTAAGTATATGCTGACTCAAATCATCCATTAATTTGTGGTGTAAGTAATTATATCGCTAGTGAGCCTCAGTTAGGCTTTTGACACGGCAGACAAACGCATATATCGTGACTTCGCCCAGTAAAGTCGGTTTGTTGATAAAGTCAATTAGTGGTATCGAAGTAGGGACTCGTATCAACTGATTCGGCCCACCTCCGCGCCCGGCGTAGAGCGCGCCCGTCGCGATTGGCCGGGCGTACCGCAGGGGAGTGGCTTCGGCCCGTTACTTTTTGTTATGCTCTTTCGAGTCGTGCGTAGGTGACCGTGGAGCCAAGTTTATTCTGAACCAGTCGATTGAACGCGTCGGTGTGTCACAGTTTATTGCTTTGTTGTCGATCCACACGTCACGGCGTGTCATGTAAATTGTGTCAGCGACGGCAATACGTTTCGTGCCCGTTACATTTCCGTCTTGTGCCCGACAAGGACTTTCCAAGGAAGGCGTTCACTGTTAATAGAATAAGGTAAGCGTTTTTCTATTAAATTACGTTTACATTTGGTGAAAGCAATTAAAGTCGGTAATTCAAATTTAATGAAACCAAAGTGTAACTTAAGAAATGTATTTTTTATGTGTAATGGCTTAAGTATTCGATATTGATTTGATTATAGTTGTTTAGAATTGAATACTTCCTATTTTAAAGTCAGTATAAATTAGATCCGTGCGTTTGTATAGACTAAATTTTACGTCCTTAACTCGGTCAGTTTTAATTGTATTTTACAAAAAACTTAAATATTATATAAAATATTCTTTTTTATTTTCAATTTAATAAGCATTTAAGTTAGCATCCAACACTAGCATAAAGCGCGCATCTATTCTTTTTTATTTGACTCTAGCTTATTTTTACAATATTCTCCTCTAGCAAATTTGAAGTCAAAATTACTTTTACATGTACTGTTGTTCTTTTTGTTTCTTATAGTTCTTGATTTAAACTAATGTTTTATTATTAAATAGAATTATTTTTTGCTAATATTATTTATAATTTGTTTTCCAAAAGTAGATCCGTTTTATTTTTTTAAATTAGCAACATGATTTATTGAACTAAGACCATTATGATGTATTTATTATTTTTGAACGTTTTAACAATCAATTTAAATAAATTTTAGATTTTTTCGAGCGTTATTTGGTTTTTGACAGGTAAAAGTGGTTGATTGGACCGCGCCTGTGTATAATAACTGCAAAACAATAATTCATTTAGGATGTAAGTAACATGATGAGATGATGCATTACTAAATTATTTACTTTTTGTTTTAATTTTAAACAACAAAAAAAACGGCAACTACTTAAAGGTTTCTTTACCACTCGATATAATTTAGACAATAAGGTTTACTATTTCTGTTTTTAGCGGATAAAAAATGAGGTACTCAATTAAAACTATGTGATATAGTTTGAATAAGATATTTGAGTATAGTTGATCTTTGAACTCAAAAATCACTTAACTGCAAAATTTCATGTCTTTGTAGGTGGTATGCTTTCTTGTTTTGCTCAAAAACGAAGAGTAATGGCGAATTTTTATTTTTATATCATTGAATATATTTCAACTAAGGGGAACAGTGTAAGTTTCATGGAAATCGGTCAAGCAGTTTTTGAGATATGGGTTAGGTATAATAGTCAAAAAATAATTTAAAAAGGTAAATCGCTATCGAAAACTTACTAAGAAGCTCCAAATAATACATTTGTCGTTTAGTTAGGAGAATAAACTATTTTGGGGTCAATGCATGATCTGTGTAGGTAGACTGTTGGTGTAAGTACCTACTTAAGTAATAAATGTAACACTTTTTACGTATTAAAAAACAAATTAACTTTTGAAACGGTGAATAGATAAGAATAATTTACAACAAGGTAGTTAAATGCATAAAGTTATTGTTTCATAATTTAAACTATATTTAAAACTAAAAATAATTAGGAACAACTTAATAACGCGTCCGACAACATTAAGTTTTTACATCGGAGCCTCCTGCCGGCGCCTAATTACGTAAAACAATTAATTATTGGGATAATGACATTATTTTGATAGCGAAATGGTCCGCTCCCATTAATCAAAATGTACAACAACCTTATTTGACGGCTCCCATCATATTTTTTAGAGTCGAAAAAGGCATAATGGCTGGTATTTTAAAGGCATTTGCATAATTAGGTGAATTTTATTGCTTTATTGAATTAAAGCCGATGTCAGGCTCAAAATTGAAATCAGCGGGAGGGCCTGTGTTGTTAATTTTGTTTATAGCTTGTATTATAGTCAGCTTTGGACTTATTTCCATATCTCAGCTCTATAAAAGTTGTTAGACACTATACTCGACCCGCAACAATAGTGTATTTTATGTTATTGATCTCGATTTTATTATGCTATTACAATGGAATGCTATATTCCTGTTTTTTATGGATTTCTAAACTTTTATAACTAAGCGTTATAGTTTATTAATAAACGTTTATTTAAATGTGATGTAGGTTTGCTCTTTATTGCGTTTCTCATTCAAGGGTGTTAAACTGAACGTCAAAATAAAGACATAATATTATTTCTAATGTTTAAAACGAATAAATGGTTTCTGGTAAGGCAATTATCTATACCAGTTTAGCTGCATATTAGTGTTTGATTTCATACCTACTTTGCTAAAGTTCTTATTTAAAAATACAAAGTTTAGGCACATTTGATTTAGACGGAGACGGAATTCATGTTAACTACCTGAAGTTTGGCATAAAAAAGGTTTTAACTTGTGATACTTAATGCACATTTTTAAAAACAACATAATGATTCATTTAAAAAGACTTGTATATGACCTGGGGCCATTCACACAGCTGAACAAAGAAACAGACGTTAATATTGTAAGTTTTTACAAGTGTATGCAAATGCTTAAATTGCATTTTAAACTACCTAATGTAACTGTATGGTACGGGTTCTAATGAATATTTCTTCGCACAGAATTTTCCTGTTTATGGCTTCAAATTACAGTCAATTTATTAATAATCAACTAGAAACAAGTATCCTATTGAAGGTGTAATCCATCACAAGCTGCGTTCTCGCCAATCTCCAGATCGGTGGCAAGCAATTAGGAAGTTGCTCTTACGCAACCCCTTTTTTCTCTTGGTCCAACAACTTTTTCTCTAACCTTAATATAATTACTCACCTCGATCCAGATATCTTTATTACCCTTTCAACTGATCTCACGTCATCCTACAATGTTACTCCAAATTGAGTTCTCACATAACAATGCTTTGTGGAAAGAGTGGTTTTAAGCGATTTTTTACCAAAGGGTTGCCCGATCTCAATTCGATTAAGTTGGCCAGTGTAAAAAGAGCTCCCATCCGCCCCCTCTCATCCGATGATTCGATGACAGAAGCAAAACTCGCCCGAAGGTCAGAGATCTCATTAAAGAAGTCGAGATAAAACCCTCGCGATGACTTGCGGATGCCTCCGGAACGCGAGCAGCATTGTTGATTGTATTAGAGTTAATTAGATCTTAATTAACATTCAAGTTTCTCATTACACGCTACTCTGCGCTACCAGCGGCGTTTACAATAGGAAAGTTGATCTACATCCATACGAATTATATCTTGATGATTTTTTGTGTTCGGATATTAAATTGAAGGTTTTTGTTTTTGTTTATTATGTGGTGATGAAATTGGATCATTATATAGCCGTGGTTATTGTGGTAACAGAGATAATAGTACAAGTGGCTGTATCATATGCTAGATGGCTTTATGATACGGGTGTATTGTATCATCTAGGTGGATATTTTTTTACCTATGCTGAAATTGTTTAAAAGCACCTTGCGTAAGATGAAGATTGTTTTATGAGAAGTATAAACCATTAACATTTATTTATCGTATCTCATTGTAATGACGATGAAAAAACAATATCCACTATCATAAAAGAAAAGGTAACATTGAAAGTATGCATTGAATGGTAATCTCGATGGTACAAAGGAATAATTAGTCAATGCAATTATCTCTACATACGCCGGTAATGTTAACAAAAACTTGATTCCTCGTGAAACTAGTCAGCTGCTTCAAACTGTTAACTGATTTGTATGTGAAATAAAACAAACTCTTAATGAGATGAAAAAAATCTTAAATAGCTAGCATTGAAATCAAAGAGGGTCTTCTTGACTATAGGAATAAGAATTTTAATTGTGAGTTACGAAATTACTGATTATCTTTGTTTTTAACAAAGTTGCAATGCATCTATAGAGCTGACTTTACTGTGCCTCTTGCAACCGGACTTTCAAAACCAAATTTGGCTATGCAAGTCACGCTCGCGCCCATGCAAGAGCCCAGGCTAACACCAGCTAAGGGTGTCGCCGTCGACGGATACGTCTGGGAGGACATCATCATCATCGTCACATCTTTCGATGAAAAAGCCAATAAATGGTGTGACATTTGTAAAATTATGCACTAAAACAATGCTTAAAGGATGTTTGATATACAACAACACAACTATTGTGTGCCGAAGAAATGCCAAGGCTATCGACAAAGGCCGATCATTGGTGAGTCAGTCCTTATCAGCAGGCGATATAAGACGAGACACCATTAACACTTAAGACGAATTCTAATGGACAAAAACATTAATCCCCGGCCCCTACGCGAAGAACAGATTCCCGACAAAATGGAAAGTTGGGGGCTAAATTTTTTGAACCATCGTTTTGGGATGTCGCAACTGATTATGGAGAGCTTAACAAACAATAGTAAAAACGTAAGCTGTGACTGTTTTCTGCTGTGGACGAAATCGGCAGCGCTCAGTTTTTAGATTTTTGCTGATTTTTATAGGAATAAGCTTTAGGTAGTTTGTGAGGGTTGCTTTGTGTATTTTTGAAATTATTAGTTCTTGAAAGCAATGACGAGCTAGACTTTATATGTATAATATGGACTGGAAATAAATGCCCGAAATCATGGGAAGTAGGGAAAGGTTAGAAAGGCCTTTGCTCTGCAGTAGCCGTATAAATGCAATAGGTTATCAATATACATTATTCATTAGATGCATGTGACATAATGTTTTATAATCACATGGTTAGGTAAACTTGAGGTAAGAAACTTTTTAGAATGCTTAAACGTAGGTATCTTAGAATTATTTAATTTTGTTTTTCTTATTTTTATTAAACCAGTAAATTAATCAAAGAATTATATAAATTGAATGTGTGAAAGAACAATGGCAAGGCCCCATACAATGTTTTACCTGAAATATATTTTAAGCGTCTACGATTGAAAAAATGATTAAATGATAGCAGTTGCACTAAATTATCATAATCAATAAGAATTTCGTTTTGTCGAGGCCACAAAAAAAAGTTATCTTTATTTTTGTATTTTTAGGTTATATCGAAATGAACGCGTCTAATATATTAAAAATCTGAAAAAGCTACTAAAGAACGTTCCTAAGAGGCAATTCGGCAGTCAAAATATAAGAATAATGCCCGAAAACAGTTAAGCGAGAGTCGATAATAAAGATAATCCAAATCCAAAACCCATTCAAAATAAACATCTTTTTTTATTAAATAACAACGCAGGTAGCGAAGTAGTCAAGACAAGCTACTGTCAAAGTGACGTTTGACTTTTGTTTTTTTAGACGGATGTCAGTGTTGCTGTTGTATTTTACAATTTGTGTTCATAGTCTATTCCCTTTTTCAATAAATCATTTTGCAATCAAGTTATATAGTTTTAAAATACATTCACATCTTTCTGTGTTGAAAACCTTAGTTATTTCTATTTCATATTTTTCTTAAGAGTACAATCAAATTGATAAAAATATGACGCATACTGTATTTTTTTCTTTAAATGGCAGCACCAGTGAATTTACTTATAGGATTCAAATGAGAGTTTTTTATTACATTTACAATTTAAGCCCGGCTTTTAAATGAGAAACCATTTTCATGAAAAAAACATATTAAATAAATGATTAGTTTTTGCATAGGTCACATTTTTAGACGCCTCAAAATAAACTCAGGTAAATTCCTGCCATTGTTCTTTCGGTAGTTTCCAAAATCTTGTAAGTAGCGACTGGCGTAAAGTAAAAAAGGATTATCTATGGTTGGGCTAATGGGTCGGGCCCGGAGTTATCCGAATTAGGCGCCAGGCGACCACCCCACTAATCCTATTACTTATTGAGAAATAAACGAAGAAAGCGCTTGTAAGCAGGCAGTAGCTCGGTAATTTGTGGTGCGAGCCGACAGTTTGGCACTTTTGTCTATATATTCAAACAAAATGTACAGAAAATGGTAAAAATATCAAGCGTACTGTAGAGTTTTGAAGGTTTGCAATCTTCCGCTCGACGATGAGCAATAATCATCGCTAAAATGTGAGGGCAAGCGCTTTTTTCGGCTTAACGTCTACTAATTGAGGATAAACAGAAGACATTGTTTCAGTGTTCTTCTGGCTCATAAATAATTATTATTATTTTAAGGCTGAACTTTCTACTGTAAATATAGACTCACATATATTTTCTTTTCAGATATTATGTAAGAGTAGTTTCTAGAGACGCTTTTCGGAACTATGCGACGAACTCAACGTGCTTTTGTGTTTTCAATTTCTTTGGTTAAAAGTCATTCATGTTTTGGGCTGATACACAATTTTGGATATCTCATAAATGGATATTGTGAAATATTTTGAAATATTTGTTTAAAAATTAATTGACGTTGAACATGCTACTAGACTAGTCAAACCCTGCATAATTGCATGTTAAAATTAATTTCAAATAAAAGTCATAATAAATATACCTACCCTAAGGACTATTACCATAACTCTTAACGTTTTATTAATGTTTCACAAAACTAATTTAAGTAAGGAACTTTTTTAATTAAGTACTGTACAAGCAACCCATACATCATCCTTACCAAATTAGACATACTGCAATAGTCCGTGCGTAGACGCCGCAAGTATGGCGCAACGACTTTTTACGAGTCAACTCACTGGCATACGGTATTAAATTATTACGATCCTTGCGAATATTTATTAGAAGTGAATTAATTGAAACACTACATCGTAACCGTTCAGTTGCGTTGCAATCGAATAATTATTGATGTTAAACTGCATACTTCGCATTTTCAATTACAGACACGTTGGTTTGATAAGATAGAAGATCGGCCTCAGTGGTGACCCTTGCCGGAGTCCAGCTGTTGACTTAATTGTAATATTAGCCATGTTTGGACACTGTTCGCTTAACTGTGGGATAAAGTCAAGGACAATTAAACTGGTGAAACATAATTTTAGAGCAGACAAGTTGAACGTTCTTGGAAATTGATACGTTACGTCCATTTTGCTCAAAAAAACTGTCCGTCGTAAGTTAATTAAGAGTTTTTTTTTTTTATAATGTCACATTGATATACATATATTGTGTTAGTTACTGGGTTCTATAGCTGAAAAATTGCAGATATTTTTATCATTAATTCTGTACATACGCACATACTCAGATGAATAGGAGAGAAACTGGTATAACGATTTGGGTCGTTCGAAGTTAGATTGATTTCCCGTGCCAGCAGCTGATTTCCGTCCAAAATTCAATTTCCATCGATCGTAATTAACTCATTCTAGTGATTTAAACGAAAAGCCAACAAAAAGTCAAGGCTTATTTAACAGTCGGGGCAAAGAACTCGATACCGCTAACTCGATCATAAAAACTATCGACTGACAATGTATCGATTATTCGGTCGACAGAGCCAGTCGGCCGATAATATTCGATATTTGCGAGGCGACGGACCGTTAAGAATCGAATTCTCGATTGCTTTATTTAATTTGGAGGTTTTTTTACTATTTGCATAAAGCAAACGGTGATTGTCTACTTTTTCTCGTTAATGAATTGTTTGTCAAATTTCTCTTTATCGGAATCAATCAGTGCTTGCTTTTAAGTCGGTCATAAATTTGGGTTTCTAGTGTAATGTATCTTCTTGCATTTGGCGTCAACTGATAGACGAAAAAATATATATAAATAAAAAGCATTAAAGCCACAGGAAGTAGTAAGACGCTCAAAACAATACATTTTGTATTACCTGAGACAATAGTTGTTACATAACATGACAAAATAATGAATGCTCGTAGAGTCATAACGATTACATAAGCAACAAAGCAACGTTCCCAAGTTTGCTTTTGTAATTAGCTAAATAAAAATTCAAACGTGGCAGTACTTAACGGCCCTAGATACAGAGTTATCGACGTTCTAACCTGTAGTACGAGCAACAATCAATTACATGAATTAATAAGGAAAAGCGCAAATAAACACCAATTATATCAATTAATGGTCTCACTACAGCATCTATTAATTGGTAGAAAGTATTGCTTACAAATAAACATGATTAAGGTTGTCTTTGATTGGGGTTCAGTATTTATGATATCGTTAAAACTATTTTATTTCGAGGTGACCGACGAATTGCGAATACGGAACCCCAATCAAAGACAACCTTAACCATGTAATAATATTTTGATAAAGTCTCAAATCTCTCATATAAGTTGCTAATTATTTTAGCAGGTCCTAGGTCATCAATCAATCACGGTTGTAGAAAAAAGATGAAGCTGTTAGATAAACAAATAAAACGTCCAGTCAGGAAGCTGGCCATTTAAAGCTTTTGTTTGTTAATTTAAACTACCCGTTTTAACTCATTCATTATGCTAGTAAGCTGTACATCTCTTCAATAGAATTCTCATTCAAATAAAAATGTAGAAACGGGAATGAAAAAAAAACAGAAATAGTACACGGAAATGACTAAAATGTAAACGAGCGAGAAAGAGATAGAATAGGGAAAACAGGGGGCAAATCTCATGCAATTCGTATGCTAAAAAAGTTCACCCATCAATTTTTTTCTGTCGAAGAAAAAATATTTTGTGATCTCTAAGGGTCACGAGTTACACGTATTTAAATTTTGTTTGTGCGATAGTTTTTTACGTGTAGATATTACTTGATTTTTAGGTAATACAGTTAAACTCGCGATCGAATAACCACACGAAAAAAGTTCGATTGCCTCGAGACTCGCCTCCAAAAACGGGAAAAGCGATATCAGAGATATTAACAGATCACCTTGTAAACATCGGAGCACACTGGACGCAGACCGCTAACACTGTGAAAAACAATGGGAGATGAAACATGGCCTGTATTCTGCATTGGATGCCCGGCAATTGACAATGATGATGACGATGAAGCAATAAAATGTGGTTTTATATTCATAAAGATGGAATAAGAAACCAAATATTTGCGCAAGGGCGGGACTTGAACCAGCAACCTTTTGGCTGACCGGGCCAAACGCTCTTACCAATTGAGCTACCGTGCTGTCAGTCCGACCCTGCGAAATTTGTGGTCTCTTACGAAAACGTCAATTGCGTGACGCTTAGCGCCATCTAGCCGTCTGTTTATGAAACAGATGGGCCAAAAAAAAAGTGGTTTTATAAATTTCGCTAGCATTGCAAACGAACCCCAACAGTCTATGGCGGTGCGATTACCGGCGCGTGAGGCAGATGCGCGCGCAGGTGGCGTCACGCTTCATACCGACGCCATACTCCGGTACTGCTATCTAATCACCGTAAAAAATACTAGCACTGTTCTTTGCTAAGCTATTATCCGGTGATTCCGCTTTAGAGACGTTA
Source organism: Pyrausta purpuralis (assembly GCA_963924145.1). Taxonomy (NCBI): domain Eukaryota; kingdom Metazoa; phylum Arthropoda; class Insecta; order Lepidoptera; family Crambidae; genus Pyrausta; species Pyrausta purpuralis. Next base: position 19,122,829 of record OZ001654.1, read on the forward strand.
AACAGATAAATATAATTGACCTTTTCCACTAATTAGGAAGTTTGGTGATGTCCATTTATATTGATTAAAAAATTCAGAAATCAATTATAGATTACATCTTTAGTTTTTTTATTTTACAATTTACTATAATTTTACCTAATCAAAGCTTCATTTATCTAAACTGGTCGAGCATAAAAACATAAGATAGTTTAAAAGTTATGCGTTTGATAAATTCGTCAAAATCATGGCAATTTTTATTTTTCTACTAAAAGTGAACTAGAAATTCAAAATTAAAATGCTTAATCACACAACAGTAGTTTTGTTCCGTAGACTATGCCTCCAAATCCGTTTAATTAATTTGCAATGTAATTAAAAATTGTTTAATTGGTTCTCTGTCGCGATTCAAATAGTATTTTTTGTTGTTCCACACTCCATTAGCAGCCGGATTGAAAACTTATAACAGGTAAAACTTTTAATTTTTACTTTTATAATTATTGTTAGCTAAATATTATGAAAACCTACCGCTTTTTTTTTCTTGCATGAAAATATTGGTCTACATTTTTAAAAGCTTCACAGAAGTGAATTGTAATTACGATAAAAACGTTAGCATTATAAGAAGGTAAAAAATAAGCTACGCAGTGTGTCAAGTGGGATTTACATGTAGCGATATTTTAACTTATTTAGACGACATATTTTGTTTAACTTCTTCAGCCTATATACATGAATGGTATGTATAGGCAATGCATGTGATAAACCTTCACATCCACCAACATAGTAAAATATGGTTGTTGTATGTTAATACAACAAGTAACAAGTTATTGCTACTTTACATAAGTATCACAAACAAATAGTACTATAACAAATAGTACAAATAGTCCTGTAGTACTACACTCCATATAGAATCAGTAGTTTACTTTCGGTCAGGAAGGAAGAAGTGTGTACAATCCTCAGAACGCATAAATCATTATCTTACGCCAAGTAAATAAGCGGCGTAGAAAGTTCGTTGTTCAATCCTAAAATATTAAGATCACATTTGGCAGTAGACAATTCGTCTCAAATTCTACCTGCTTGTATAATAAAATAATAAAACTATATAACAAAACACATCATAGCTGTAAAAAAATAGTAAAATGGATTCCAAATAAGACATACCATGAAATTGAACAATTACTGGAGCGTATTGCATAATTATATATTTCATAGCTAAAAATCTCACAAACACATACACTATAATTATCTCTCTCTTTCTCTCTCTCCCTCACACACACATACACACACTTAATATTGATGAGTATCTACTCAAATTCAATAAATTTTACTTACTACTACTGTGAAAAAGAAAGTATATCAGGATAAGTTTACCCATACTGCCCTGTAAAAGTATGGATATAGTGATGGAAGAGCGGGCTCTGCAAACACAGGCATTTTTGAAATGGAGGCTCCAATGTCCTAGTTTTAAGGCATTACCTTTGTTAATGAAAGAATTTTTTTTTTTTGCATTTTGATTTTTTAGTACTCCAGTTTCTGAATAATCAAAAAATGACGTATGTATATTCTGAAATCTATTAAAAAATAATTCCAACTTTGAATCGTGTAAACGGCAAACACGTTGGAAGCGGTAGCGCGCGACCAAACGTTCGTTGTTCTACGCAGTAAGTTTTTAGTGCTCAGTAACGCCTTTTTTGGATCCTAAGTATTATTTACGAGTGAGCTTTGAACCCGCTATTTGCGGCCAGTTGTAGTAAAAAATACACTAACGGTTATTTGACTGTTACACCTTAAGCTATTAGCACAACGTAAAATTAACACAGGTTTCAAATTCTTTTTTTTTATGGTTTGATCTGATTTCAAGTTCTGCCGTCTACTACTTTGTGTGAAACCATGCAATGCTAAAATCAGTTCCTAATTTGTTTCAACAAGTAAATCCCAAAATCATGTATTCGAACAAATATGGAATCTGCTTTAATCATCTTTATCACGCAATTAGTAAGTTTGATCCACGCGTAAGTTTGATTACAACAATTGATTTGCTACTACTAATTACACTCTGCAGTGCATAGAAAAAATATAAGACTTTGTTGGTACATACTTACTATAAATTTCGTTCCAGTTATCAATTGCAGCTAAGCTATTAGATACTAATCCATTTTTTCATCCCAGTAACTACCCACGTAGTGTCTTGTTACAAATATGTTTATTACCGGCTTAGACGCTCTACATCGTAAAGTCGTTTGATACTTTTATCGTCCGTGCGCTAATCTCTGGTAATGAGCAGAAAAAATAATCGCTGCAAAAACCATGGACGTGTATCGTGATAAACATAGATTCAACATGAGGTTAAATTTTCCTGTAAAAGTTTTTAATGTTCTTTTTGCTTGGACTTTTTCATGCAATCGACTTTATTGCTCTTGCGTTACAATACCGGTTTTAATTTCTTTTAATGTTGATTACCTATACTAATCAATCACACACTAAGAAGCTGTAGCTAATATAAACATAGCAGTACCAGATTTAGATACTATCAAATTACAGGTTTCATTAGAATACACAAACCATTACTTACAGTCTATAAATTGAAATTGAACTGTCTTCATAAAATTATCCTCACTTTTTTATCTTCAATCATAAATTTACACATACTCCGATTTTTATTACACTATGAATGCACTATGTTGACATTGTGTAAACCTGAGTAATTGGAAATTTTACTAAGGTCTTGCAGCGATTTCTCTAATTACGCCTGCGATAACGTTGATGCTTAAATTTTCCTAGGATTTTTAGTATCCAACCCATTGACTTTCCTTTAATAACTTTAATAATTGTGATGAAAGTAAACGGATGTTTGCATATTGCAATTTAGATGGGGAAATGCGATATAATGTGTAATTGTGCTTGACGCATGATTGCCGCAGGGCACCGCGCTGGGCCCACCGTTGTATTATGTATCCAAATGTACTGTTTTTGTAATTATCTTTATCTTTACGGCTGTAATTTTGTGTTATATTTCGCATAGTACATTGTTAATTGAGTGAACTAGTCAGATGCTAGATCTGTTGAACATATTAGCGAATAATGGTACACATAATTAAAGGGATACAGAAATATTATCCCCGTTTTATTGTTTCATGGTAAAATTATCGTTGAAAGTAAAAACACATACAAGATTTTTTATTCTTCAAAAATATTATACTAAACATGCCAATATTTTAGGTACCTTGCTTTGTTTTATCAGCAAGCTCATCTGACCCTGGTTTTCTATTGTTTTAGACAAGTTATCATAATGGGTGTATCAGAGCCCGGATCCTCCAGTACCCCTGACCTTCCACCGATGGATTCAGAGCGCCCAGGGTCTGGTAGTGGCCTGGACGACGAGGACATCCCTCGGAGGAAGCAGAGGAGATACAGGACCACCTTCACGAGCTATCAGCTGGATGAGCTGGAGAAGGCTTTTGGGAGGACGCATTATCCTGATGTCTTTACAAGGTATTTATATTTGTCTTCTAGTATTTTAAAGAAAAGTAGGTACACATTACAAATATCCTCATGATACTCAATGTTGAATAGGTAAGGTGTAGTTTTACTAACTATCCTATCATATAAAACTGGGTATCGGCATCTCTAATATTTATTTTTGAAACGTAGCCTCTCCTTTTTCTACCTGGTATAGTCTTCCAAATTCTACAGCTATGTATATTTTCTTCAAGTTACCATCTGCCCCTATCACTGCATTGGATCCCAGACCAACCCCCAACGCAACCTAAAGCCTCAATGATCAGCAGTGGGCTTGATGATGACGACAAACCTCATAGAAATCAACGCAGGTGTAGAACAACCTTCACAAGCTGCCAGCTTGATAGGCTGGAGAGGGCTTTTGTGAGGTCGCAGTATCCTGATGTCTTTAAAAGGTGAGGATGCTACGACAAAACTTTTTAAACATCATGATCAATCGAGTAGGATTCCATCAGATATATGCTAATCATCAGCCCACTGCTGGATGTAGACATACGAAATTCAACAGGGTTGTCATTGTGTCGGAGGCCGAATGTTATAGGCATGCGCTCGGGTAGCATAAGACACAGGGTTCGATTCCTTGTCTGTCACAGTACAGATGTTATTAACAAGTGTTTCTTATTTTATAAACCTCTTTAAAATGCACCCGACCCGTTAGTTTGATATCATTTATAAGTATGAAAATATTAACATTGTAATAATTTAATTGCAAGTGCAACCAAAAAACATGGTCGGATTCCATGATAACATTTCATATGAGTCAAAATATTTTTAAGTATAATGTAATTTCTTTGTTACAGAGAAGAGCTTGCATTGAAAATTGGCCTCACAGAAGCCCGGATACAGGTGAGCTAAGTTCGCCATATTAGCATTTATAAGCATTATATTAGTACCAATAGACGCATAATGTTGCCAACTCAACATACAATTATCAATTTAGTGACGTCTCTTGCAAATGTCTGAGTTAAACAAAACAACAAGATCGTTACAAAGTTACAACATATTCTGTGGGTTCTGTATAAGATGTATTAACTTACATAATTAATAAGTACTAAAACTACCTTCAAGATATACATATGTATAACTTTCATAAATCGTGTCTTGAGTCAAACATTTTCGTCCAAATAGACAGTAACCTTAATCAATAAATCAATTTTCGATTGTTTTTTTTAGGTTAATCTTCAATCCAAAACAGTTTCAAAGTCATTAAGTATTTTTTATTTTATTTACATTTAACAGAAAGAAACTCATATTTTCAAAATTCTTGCTACTCGTTAGATCTCAGCAAATATTAGAGGCAAAGTAACAATAAACCGTCACATTAGTTACCAATGTTATCTTATCATCTATTACTGTTGTAATCTTTAATAATAATCGCTTAAAAGTTGTTGTGTCACGCAACCCTAATCGCCTACTTATTATAAACGGCAAAAAATCGCACGTTAGGCCCCCCGCAGACGCGCGACAGGGCGCGACCGCTCAAAACATATCACATTTACACATTCTGTAGGACAGCGCTTTACAACATTTCTTATGGTGTGGTGGTTCTTTAAATTATCCTTAATTAACATTAATTTAGTTACTATATATAATGTTCGTTTTAAAAGGTTCTGTTTGCTTTTGCATTGCACTACCTTTTTCTGAACTCTAGGAGAGCAAATAATTCCATTTCTTGACTCTTTTTCGAGTTTTAAGATCATGTTTTCATGACCTTATTAATTACCTACTAAATGATTCATGTTTGGTTTTTAAATAGCATCATTAAAATTGTTACTAGGCAATTTAAAAATGTTTTTAAAAGGGATTTCGAATAACCTTCCCTTTAGATGTTGGTAAAAATGCCGTAAAAAGTAAAATGTTTTCCTTTTAATGCATAGGTATACTTTTTAAAAAAAAAACTTGTCTGCCTCTGTGGCGCAGCGGTAGGAGGGTCGCACTTTAAAGCGACGGCTGCGCCAGAGGTCCCGGGTTCGATCCCCGGGTCGGGCCAAAAATATATACCTGAGTTTTTCTGTTCAGAAATTCTTAGGGTAGCCCGGAGTTTGGAAGTTGGCGGTGTTACACCCCCGTGCCTCGGAAAAGCACGTAAAGCCGTTGGTCCTGCGCCCGAACTCTCTCCGGTCGTGTCAGATTGCTGTCCCATCGGGCTATGAGAGTGAAAGGAATAGAGAGTGCACCTGTGTTTGCGCACACACTTGTGCACTATAATATGCCCCGCGCAGTCGGTTAGTCGTTGTGACTGGCCACCGTAGTCGAAATCGGCTAGGGGGACTATTATTATACTCTTTAATTTCTTTCTCTATGGATAAACTACAGACCAGTGTGTTGCTCATCTACAGGTTGACAACCAACATCATTTTATCTATCAGCATTTAAGATGTTATCATTTTGATTGAGACAGCGGCAACGTTGGTGTCTTGACATTTAAAATTACTAATAAGGGATTTTCACTGTTTTGACTTACAAATATGAAATTAGTGGCGCTACTGTTTACATCATCATTTATTTCAATTTATTCTCTTTGATGAGTGAAGATAAGGTTTTAAAAACTGATGCTTAATGAGCCAAATTTAAGTGATAGGTAGTGGTCGATATAGAGTTGTGAGCTTATTTCCTTGTGATTAGATTTATGCCTACTATTGCCAATAAAAGTTCTTTTGCCAAAAACCGAAAGTCGAAAAAGTTAAGTAGATCATTAGGCGTTAGAGGTTAGAGATTTATGACGAGTTCCAAATACTACTGGACTATCAACACACAGTTTTACAAAAGTTTGTAGGTTTTTAGTAAAAAGTTTTTAGCAGTATGTATCTTTTACCATAAAAAAGTACCTACATAGTCACCACGCTAAAATATTCTACTGCCATTTTAATGTACATTTGTAAGCTCTTTTTCAATTTATAGCTTGTATATATTTATTATCTAAAGTGGTACCCGATTAACTAAATTACACCCATAATTTTCCGTTAGCAACCCAGTCAAGATTTTGACACCATGTGACTATACTCCTAGCCAATTTATTTTTCTCATTTATGGGACATCAATACATAATATTATTAAACTTTGAGCGATATTAAGCGATATTAAGAGCGATTTGAATTATTTTTATGTTTGATACCTTATTTATCGAGGAAGGCTTTAGGCTATAAAACATCACGTTGCGACGGCAGGGGGGGGGGGGAGTAAACTAAAAATGCGCGGACGCAGTTGTGCGGGACCGCTAGTTAATAATATTCGTCAAGAATTGAAAACAATATCTGTAATTTTGAATTTTGTGTGTGAGTATTTTATGTAATTACCTACTCGGATACCTTACGTGGAAAGCTTTTTGGGAGATAATTAAGCTTTTTGAAAAGTTAATTTTGTGGCGAAACTTTATTTTGTGCTGTAAAAGTTCGTGAATTTAAGTGACAGTTTGGTGGACATTACTAAGAACTATCGATATAAATAATATGGTGACTCATTGATTATACAACGTGAAATGTTAAATGCGCAAAACCTCAGCGCCCCAAATGATTTTTAATTTTATTGACCTAATTCTGAAAGAAAAAAATATATAATAATTCAAGGTTTTATGTGGTGTTCTAGTTTTACTGGCACTTCTGGTCATTTCTTGCTCTCAGGACGACGCTCTGTCAAGAGAAGAGTCGGTAGATAGGTATATCACGGGGCCCGCTAACATTATTATTATTACCATCTACTCTCATAAAGAACTAACCATTCCTTTACGTATTTGGCGGGTTTGCGGATATGATTGCTTGTGTTATTAAGAAAAAGACAGGGCAACATTTTTGTGAAGATATTTTGAAAAATGTGACTCATATAAAAAGGGATTTAATTGATTCTACTCTTTATAACTATCAAACTACTTTCAGGTTTTGCGCATTTAACGTTACACTTTGTATACTTGTTATATTTAAACGTTCGCTTGACTTTGTGCAGTAGAAAATTTATCAAAGTAGTGAACTAACGGAAATTCTTAAAAAAAATAAGTAGAGTGTTGAGGCTATACGCGATTTATAACGAGTTCCAAATACTACTGGACTATCAATCACGTTTGAATACAACGGGATATCCTTATGTAAATAACTTTTAATAGGTTCTTAATTTAGGCTCAAATTATGCCATTCCACTCCCAAATGAAGTTTGATGTCACGTCAATCCACTTATCAACAGTCTCAACAGCAGGAGTTCTGCTTATACTTTGTACATATAATATTTCCCAGACAAAAAGTCAATACTATGTCATCCTTGTAAATTTATTTGAAATGCATTCGAAATTCAACAATGAAATACTGTCCTATTTATTAAACGTCTACAAATATTCCAACCCAAATGTACCCATAGTATCCCGACTTGGTCCTGCTATTAACTGCCACAAATTAAACCATTAATCGGTTTAAAGAAATGATTGCGCCGATTAATATCTGTCGCCATCCGAAATTATGGTCACCGTACGTGCAAGATACCATAAACGTGTAACCAGACTCCGGCTACCGTAGCGGTCTAACGACGAGATCGCTTAATCATTGGCGAATGCGGACGTTTCGATTATAGTCCGAGCGGTTGTAGTGTGAGAAATTAGACTTTGGGGGAAATTTCTAATTTTGAAAATAATTTGATTAAAACATGCATGGGTGAAATTTGAGAAATTTATAATCATATTATATTTTGTTCGAGTGAGAAAAAACGTGGTTAGTCTAGATAGACTAACCACGTTTTTCAATCCAATTTTTAAAAACTAATGTAGTTACTTCTAATGAATGAGTTAGATAACTCATTCATTAGAAGTAACTACATTAGTTTTTACGAAAATATGTAGTAAAAGATACCACTATAACAACAAAAAATATTATTATGAAAGGTACCAGTATACCTGAACTCATACATATGCGACTTCTAAAGCTGTGAAAGGTGCCTCTATAATAACAGGTCTGTAACCATTAAATGAAGTCTTAATTACAAGTTTTTGCGACCATAGTATTGATTTAATGGTCTTACAACCTATTTATGGACTAGACCACATACCTTTGTGACACTTGCAAACGTTGGTAACCGGCCCAAGATTTATATAAATCATAATGACTTTAATTACGGGCTGAGAAAATGCTTTATCTCAATTAGTGTATTCTAAGAAAAATATTGAATAAATATTTTTGTGAGCTGGTGTAGTTCCATTGGATTCTTTGTCAGTGTTATGGATAACCAGAATTTTTACCTTATTAAAAAATACAGTAGAGGCCAGGTTACAATAGTCGGTCCCTATTACTTATAAGGTGGCTCAATTTCCCGTAGTTAGTTATACAAAGTCTGTTCAACTCAAAAAATTAAAATACCAACCATTTTCAACTTATAATTACGATTTATAAATTGCTAAGATGCAATGAAGCCTACGAATATACATATATTTGTTCTACTTAAGTTAGCATATACTGCGACGTTAACAGAACAAAAAGCTCAGACGTCAAAAAAATATCATATCAAAATCACGAGTGATAAAAATGTGTCTTTGTCAACAGGTATGGTTCCAAAATCGTCGCGCGAAATGGCGCAAGCAAGAAAAGGTGGGGCCGCACGCACATCCGTACAGCGGATACCTAGCTCACGGGCAGCCGCTCCCAACGGCACTGCCGCCACCGCACCCGCTCTCTCAGCTCGGCTTTCAACTGAGGAAGCCTTTTGACAACGCCCTAACATCCTTCAGGTAAGATTTTCTGCCCTGTTTTTGAACTTTTCTACATTCTTAAGTGACATGACATATACTTAGTCACATCATCACTTATCATCAGTTATGATCGTGGCCAAATGTCTGGCCATCCATATTAAGCCCTGAAATTGAATATAATGAGACAGAAGGTGAGGTATCATACAAAAGACATAAACGCGTTAAGTAGGACTCTGTTAGATTTGAATGTTTGCGATGGAGTATACTGCTAAGAAGGGGGATATTTTGGCTTTTAGTCAAGTTTACAAATGGTTTTCTTTTTCATGAGTAGTGTAGCCAGTTGAAAGGCCTGTAAAATTAAGTTCAATATCACCATCAGTCAAATTAAAAACCAGTGCATAACCTCCCTATTTCTTTTCACAGGTATGCCAACACACCATTATTTGGCGCTCAATACCTCCCCCCTCTCTCACGACCCCCCCTCTTCGGCGCGCCACTCTACGCAACCTCTCCCGCGCACTTCCACTCTCTCTTCGCCAATCTGACCGCACCCGAACCGCCTCGGCTGTCACCCGAGCAGTCCACGATGTCGCCCGAACATCCCCGACTGACGCCCGAAGTTTCACGAACGTCGCCCGAAGCTCGATCGCCGTCGCTGTCGCCTCCTATCTCACCGGGGAGTGAGATGCCAGTACCATCAGAAGATGTGAGGAGTTCTAGTATAGCCGCGTTGAGACTTGCTGCGCGTGAGCATGAGTTAAGACTTGAATTGTTGAGGCAGAGGCCGGATTTAATTTGCTGATTGTCTATTCTGTGGTGATTATAATAAAGGTCATTGTAAAAAAGCAAAGTTTTATAAAGTAAATCACGTTGAAAGAAACAGATGAATTTGAAAGCATGAGTTATTTTAATATCACTCTTTTCATGACAGTAAACGTTAGTGACAGCCTACCTACAGTATTGTCAACGCTGTTTAAACCTGTAAATATTTTATTACTTTTGTAAATAGTTAACCTCCTAAGGCACTCATGTTATTAATATTAAATTGATGTAACATTTAATATAGTATTATTAAATTAAGAGCACTTGTTATTACTTATATTATGTTGATAACTGTAAAGGTTCCGTCCAAACTTTTAATAATTTTCGTAATATAGACTTTTAAATTTATAAATATAATAATCGTACAATAAATATGTGAAGCTATTATTCTTAATTTTATTTACATTTGTTACCTTTCTTCTTCTTTTTCTTCCGCCTCGCCTTATCCCGTTACGCGGGGTAAACTTTCCTAAATTATGCGACGCCATTGATTCTTGATGAGAGTCTTGCTCTTAGAGTTTTTGAAATGAATTGTTATCCAAGTGGTATCTATATTTGTTAGTTACCTTTGAGTAAAACAATTATCAAAATGATTTCAAGATTAATTGAAGTGTAAAGTCAGTTTTTATATTAATTTTCACTTTAAAGCTATGAAGATCCTAACGTTTATAAATTAACATTATGATTTATTTATAGACGGATTACAAACTTTGTAAAACATTTAATAAAAAGTTATAGGTAAAGGGCTAAGTTTTTATCGTATTACTTTTTATTTTAATTAATATATTGGCTTACTGACGGCCAACATACACAAATGAGTGTCTGGCATTACTTTATTAGAATTAAAAAGGTTAAGGAATATACATGCATAAACTAGTAACTTAAAACCTACTCAAAAAAAACCGTGTCCATGAGGCAACGAGGCGATGATGCTAGCTGCGTTACCGCGTTGGATAGCAAATAGAAAGATAGTATTGACTCTATTTGAATTAGATCTAAATTACCTCTCATAAGTTCTGTCATTAAAATCACTGAACTTCTAAGCATTTAGGAGTTCCACCATCAGCTCAGCTCCACATAATGTCAACTATCAAACGCAACAACAAATCATCATTAAGATTTTAGTACGAAAACACTAAACTTTCGTTCTGAATTCGAAGTTATCCCTTGATTGCATCAAGATCCCATCATCAGATCCCGACTTGGCAACAATGGGACCAACTAGAAGGTAGAATCCCTAAGTGTTTTTTTTTTCGAATCGGTCGACAAATGACTGAGATATGAGGTAACAGAGATACAAACCAAAAACATACAGTCGAATAAAAAACCTCCTCTTTTTTTGGAGTCGGTTAACAAGTTACATTTTAATACTTAGGTAGGCTAAGTGTATCGACTACTTACAAGAATGTTGATATAACTTGATACAATGGATTTTGAACGAAAAACTCTACATTGGCACAAATAGTCACGGCTGAATGTAAGTAGGCACTATCTTGAAATATTTGTATTTACTTCGTTCTCGAGCTCGACTCAAGAGCGTGTCTGTGACCACTAAAAGATCAGCTGGCAAGTTCGACAGATGATTCAAGATGAGTCACACGGATCACACGCACCTAATAATCAGCTGAAGGTCGGTGAAGGGAGTACGTGCTCAATTAGGCGGCCTCAGCGGTCGGACCTAGATTCTGGATGAGCTGTGGCCGGTTTTTCGTGATTATTGTGTTTTGGTAAGCATGAGAAACTAGCATTATAGTCATTACGAGGTAAGGACGTACTAGTGTTTTCTGTTAATTAGGAGGGCAGATTTAAAAGGTATCATTGCAAGTCGTCATTTTCCCAAATAGAACCATAACTATATTTAGGTCTCGCCAGTTGTAAATCATCACCAAATGCAGGCAGTTTGACGATAATTTACACGCTTATTTCTAAACTCTAATTTTCCAGATCAGTACTTTTTTGTATGATGTATCTTCCTGGTGCCTCTATACTAATAAATCAATTTAATATTAAAATGATATCCCGTTATCAAAATAACGCCATATTTGTGTGAGGTCGTGGTTATAGTCAATATGACAGAGCCTTAAATATCTCACAGTTTACGATCCACCAATCGATACAGAATACGATAGTTCGATATTAAGATAATCATCGAATCGTGAGATCCGAATCATATTTACCCCATTAGAATAGACACTTCATAAAATTCCAACTAAACAACATGAAAAAAGTATCGATACTTTATCACCGATCATCCAATTACGTTTCGACCAACACTCGTTACAAAACGATTTGTACCACAAAAAAAATGCATAATTAGTACAATAACCACCGTGAGCCAAAGCGAGGCCTTTTTCGAAATTATATTTAATAAACATCAAAGTTTTATTATTATTTATTTGACAAACAATTACACGCATCCTTTGTGATGATAATGGCGCTTATCATAAGATTTTATGAGGCTCGCCGGACTGCGTCTGGTGTTTAGAGATGTGGTTACAGCATCGATCTGTTAAAGGCTTGATTTTATCGATAGAGTTTATACAATTAGAGTTCTCTCAATTCATGTTTTTTTTTTCAAATTTATTTTGTTACTTGTAAAAAGCAGCATGCTCATGTACCTACTACAAGATAAATATTCAATCTTTGATGTCGATATATCTTTGTATTTATTGAATACTAGCGGTCCCCCGCGACTTCGTCCGCGCGTTTTGAGTTTGCTCCTTCCCCTCCCGTCGCAGTGTCATGTTTTATATCCTAAAGCTTTTCTCGATAAATAAGCTATCCAACACAGAAATATTTTTTCAAATCGGTCCAGCAGTTCCTGAGCTAAGCGCGTTCAAACAAACAAACTCTTCAGCTTTATAATATATTAGCGCAAGCGCACGTTGTACTTAAGCTGCGAACATTATTTTGGTGCGGAGTTATGTTAAAACTGTGATAGCTCCTAAGATATTTATTGAAATCAAATGATATAAAGGACAACTTGGTTCTAAATGAAATGCTCGTGATGATGAATGTATTTATTTTGATAAGAATAAATACCTGTGTGTATAATACACCTCTAAAAATAATGCATTATTTTTATACCAATTTATTAACATAAAAAAGGTTGTAGTAAGTCAACCATAAAAGATAGACATATGCTGTCGCGGACTTTATTATAGAACTCTTAATGCTAAACAATCCTGTCATACATGATTTTTGTGTAACTCAAGCGGTTTCCGCAGCGTATGCAGCGGAAGCTCTCAAAAGGAAAATATTTCTCCCGTTTTCGCAACATTCTTCATTGCTGCTGTGGTCTTATGAGTCATATCTTTATGTTATATAGCCTAAAGCCTTCCTCGATAAATGGACTATCCAACGTAAAAAAAAATTTCAAATCGGGCCAGCAGTTTTTGAGATTAGCGCGTTCAAACAAACAAACAAACAAACAAACAAACTCTTCAGCTTTATAATATTAGTATAGATTAAATTTCAAGGGGAATACTAGGTTAGTCTTGACTCTGAGGATAGGCCGGTTAATATTTATTAATACCGTTTAATTACAACATAAAGTTTAATCAATGTTACGTTAGTAAGTTTATAATATCTTCAAAATTTATCGTTATTCTCGGAATTCAGAACGTCCCATCACTAGCCGTCCAGTTTTTTAGTATGGTGTGAGCTGGCCGGCGCAGGCGCACCGCACTGGCTTTCTGCCTAACTTTTATTCACCGATCTTTAGGTACAAAAGTTTATGGCCTCTCGTAAATTACGCGAAGGAATAAAGACGTTTGTGAACGGGAATCGACGCGAGACGTTTTCCATTTAAATTATTTTAATACAGACCGTTTTAGTGCGCCGTATTTATAATAAGCTTTGTGCTGAATCAATTTCGCCTCAATATTTTGCGTCGTAGTTTGTCGTGTACTAAATTTTACGCGTTGGAAATGTAGGGTTGCCAACCACCCAGGGTGAAAGTTTTAATTTGGAGTTAATAAATCGTGTCATGTCTAAAATTTATCAGTTTTATGTTAGGTCAGTATATCGTTAATATACTATCAAGAGGTCCACGGACAAGTAAAAAATAAGTAGCTTTTTGATACCTTTTTATAACTACTTCAATAAATGTTGTAATCTGTAAGTAAACGAATATTTCCAACCCTATCACGAAACCCAGTCATTCCTTACGATTAATTTCCTCCAGTTACCGAGGTACTGAAGAACTCTATGTATTATAAATTTTACCGTTATGATAAACTTTAGAGCTTTTTCAACGAGATGATTACTTTAACTTTAACTATATAAAAGTGTATAATTCTACATTTAACATATCAATACCTCAAGTAAGTGTTCTTATATTTCATTTTACCACACATTGTGCACATTTAAAAAAAAAAAAAAAAAATTGGACACCAATCACATTACTTACCCCAAAGCACTAAAGCTAATGCACTTGTATTCTAGGAATCAGACAACCAATCCAACACACCCAGACCCTAGTCAATATAGAAAATTATGATTTCTACATTGACCCGACCGAAAATCGAACCCGGGATCTCGGAGCGGCTACGCCTTAAAAAGGATCAGTGTCGGGTGATCAGATCAGTGATCAAGTATCTAGCTGGATGCCTAGATGACCAGCCAAAGTAAGCAGCAGTATATTTGTAAGAAGTAAAAAAACACGCCCCTATTGTCTCTCCCCTTATCTTAGAGTTTACGATCTGCCAGATCGGAAGAATCCGAGTTCTATTATCATAATGAGCTTTCTAGAGGTTGTTTATTCTGCTTATATAAATCCTTTGGCCAATCCGGTGACATTATGGAGGCGCCAGAGAGACCGTTTAGAGAAGTCGTTGGGCTAATCGCCAATTATATATAAGGCTAGGACTTCACTGTTTCTATATTCGTGGATTTGGTGTTACGAATGAGTGTTTAACTTGATTTTAAATCGTACATTGAACATGAATAGGACTGCTTTTAATACCTTATTATTATTTATGAGCTTCCAGTAATTCGACTTCATGGTATGGTCATGGCGCTTGCAACGGTACCAAAACATCGGAAGCTCATTAACAAGGTAGACAGTAGTAATTCCGTATCTAACTATTCCAATTTTAGTGGCAATGGATGTTTCAAGAAAAAATATCTCATAAAATATACTCAATCGTGACGCTTCCTTTTTACCTTCAGTATTTTCAGTAATGTTCGTTGGTTATGAGTTCATCTGTGTCAGAAGAGAGAAAAAGCAGGTAAGATTTTAGTGCATCATTAACCGACAGTCTACGTAATTTATCACGTATTTGATGTGCAATTTTATGTTTCGATTGTGACCAAATAAAGTCACAGACTGATGCGTCGTAAATTATCTCGCTGAATTTTACAAGAGCCAGTAAACAAGAAGGCAAAAATGCAGCTAAAGGACATTTAGGAGACATCCTGTTGAGCGATAAAATCAGCATGAATCTTTCAAGTGTCAAAAATAAAGCCCAGTGTTCAAAAAATAAAGCCCAGTGTTCATGAGGTGAAAAAAGAAAGGAAGAAAACCACCTTCGTCCATGATTGTATATGGATTGGATATTTTTTAAATATACCTAATTAAATACTAATTTTAGTTGTATTTGTACCTAAAATAAAATTAGCAAGAACTTAGGCGCAAGAGACTACAAAATTTCAAAAACGTTTTATTTCATTTTAGACATTAACCATACATTTGCATTATTGTGAGAAAATACAGCCAGCAATTTCAAACATAATAAACCTCAAAAAATTTAATAAATCAAAAGCAATATAAACACACCTAAACTTTTAGCAAAACATTCTCCCGAACCTACTGTCTCATGTAGGAACAATCGAGAAGCCAAACTACAACGCGCAGGTTGCTATCGGAACTCCCACGGAACTTTAAGTATATTATTTTCTATAATTTTGTTTTTAGCTTCGCGTCTGCCAATGTAACTTAAGCCGTGCCAAACGTTTTCAATGGAGATGAGGGACAAATGCATCCATAGCCTTACATACGGCGATGTCTGTGTGTTAGCATTTGATATAATGAAATATAATATGCACTTAGTGGCTTATCAAATAGCAAGACAATTCATCTGTTTGTATTCATTTACATGCAACATCGCTTAATCTTATACCTACACTTCAAAGTCATAACACACGTATATTTAGTTGTACACCTTAGTTGTTACACCCATTGATAGCTCGGTCAGAGACCCAAGAGCTAACCTGACCCGACACGACACCGCAGACATCCCGGACATCAGTCTCTACGAGATTAGGATGGCCCGAAACAGCTTCAAAACAACAACAAGGACGGAATCACAGCAGAGCTTCTGAAAGCGGGTGGAACACCGGTACTAAAAGTCCTTCAGAGACTCTTTAATTCCGTGCTGTAAGAGGGCATTACGCCTGAGGCATGAAAGAGGAGTGTGGTGGTGTTATTCTTCAAAAAAGGAGGTAGAACCTTATTAAAGCACTATAGACCCATCTCACTCCTGAGTCATGTCTACAAGCTGTTCTCAAGGGTCATCACGAATCGTCGTGCACGTAAGTTTGATGACTTCCAGCCTCCCGAACAAGCTGGATTTCAAAAAGGCTGCAGTACCATAGACCACATCCATACGCTAATGCAAATAATACAGAATTCCGAGGAGTATGTTATGCTTCTATGTTAAGTGTTTGTGGACTATGAGAAGGCCTTTGATTCGGTCAAAACTTGGGCGTTTCTTCGGTCTCTTCAGCGGATTCACATACACTATAGGTAATATGGAACAACGCCACTATGTCGGTCCGAGTACAGGAACAGAATACGAGGGCGATTTTATTGCGAAGAGGTGTAATACAGGGAGACGTTATGTCTCCAAAACCATTTACAGCGGCATTGGAAGACGCCTCCAAGCTCCTGGAATGGGAAGGATTCTGCATCTGCGTCAATGGCGAATACATAACACACCTCCGGTTTGCCGATGACATAGTCGTTGTGGCAAAGAAGCTAAATGATCCCAACAAGTAGGTCTTAAAATGAACATGGAAAAGACGAAAATTATTTCAAGTTCCTGTGTAGTACCCACTCCAGTATCTGTTGGGAACTCAACTCTCGAAGTTGTCGACGAGTACGTCTTCCTTGGACAACTGAGAAAGAAGTCAATCGATGAATCCAACTCGGTTGGGCAGCGGTCGGGAAATTGCGCAACAGCGTCTTCTCGTCTCAATTACTTCAGTGTCTGAAGACGAAAGTCCAGTTTTTGTTACCAGTGATGACATACGGATCCGAAACGTGGTTTCTAAGTATGGGCCTCATAAGGAAGTTCAAAATCACACAACCAGCGATGGAGAGGGCTATACTCGGTGTTTCTCTACGAGATCGAATGAGAAACGAGGAGACACGTAGAATAACTAAGGTAATGGACATATCCCTACGAATCAGTAAGCTCAAGTGGCAGTGGGCAGGCACATAGCGCGAAGAACTGATAGCCGTTGGGAGAGAAAAGTTCTAGATTGGACACCTTTCGACCAAAAGCGCAGCGTGGGATATTTACCGATAAAATGGACGGACGAACTTGTTAAGATCGCGGGATCACACTGGATGCAGACCGCTTGTGATCGGTCGCTATGAAAAACCGTGGGGTAGGCCTATGTTCGGCAGTGGACGTCCTTTGAATGATAATGATGATGATGATGATGATTAAGTTTGATGTTAATTCAAGTAATATTTAGTTTTCGTAAATGTGATTTGATCAGAATTTAAAACCAGCCAGCCAGGAAATTTTCAACCGAATCGAGTAGGTATTCGTATTTTGGAGTAGAGCAAAAGTATGCCTAAGTTACAATAAAAGGTAAGTAAACTACAGCGTAGAGAGTAGATTCAACGTAGATACTATCTCAATATCATATAGAGAAATATGATAACTTAATTATTATTATAATGATCAGCGCGTTATAATAACTGGAGGTGTGACGTTGTACAGGCGAAGTGTTGACACCGCGGGATCGCTGAGCCACGCTGCGTGACGCCAATAAGAGATTTGAAAAGCTTTTATATCAGGTTCATGACTTTATGACAGTAGTAAATATGAGCTACGTTTATAAGTAAGAATAAGGCAAATGCTGGTTTGAAGGTAACATGATGGTCAATAAATCCGGGTCTACCGTTGATTGTTCTTTTTAACCTGTGCACTGTCTATTTCTTTCATAACAGCGCTAATGCCTTCATTCACATTGAGGTTAAACAGAAAATTTAAGAAACTAGGTAAATACTACAATTCACTAACAAATAATGCTAGACATATCAATCCTCTAAAGCGCTGAACTCCTGAAATTCAAACCTGAAAACTTGTACTGATTGAGCACAACCCAATTATCTAGATAACTAATAATTTTAATACATTAACTACGATACCCCGGGCCAATTAATCTAGAAATTATTTACAACGTACTGACATAAATTTTTATAGCGCTATACATTGATTAGTATAACGACTCCCCCGACTGTTTGATGACCAAATTAACATTCAGAGAAATTAATCGATTTTGTAGTCGATTATATGAATCGAGCTATAAACGTCTCGTTATGCCTAATGGTAACATATGGACATTGTATGGGAATTGGTAACGATGGAGATTTCCTGTTTATTTTTAATTAGAACTGTTTAATGAAATATAGAATTGTGGATCTCGTTAAGAAGTTAATTCTAGGCAATGAACGTTCAAGGAAAATATTGGGAATAAATATTTAGTGGCTGTGATGTAAGCGGCTTGGGTTACGAGTATATAGTAAGTATAATGTATTCGCTTTTCAATTTACAGTATTTGTTAGAATATATAGAGAAAATAGAGTTGATTACTAATGTTTATGTAAACCAAAATAATCTCTGTATTCACGTCATCGTTTAAATAAGCGTTGTTTTAGAATAAAGTTATTAACCGACATCAAAAAAGGAGGTTATCAACTAGACTGTATGTTTTTTGTATCTATGCTACCTCATATCTTAGTAATTTGTCAACTGATTCTAGGTTTTTTTTGCCCACATAGAGGTTACCTTTTAGTTGGTCTCATTGTTGCCAAAATGGAATCTGATGATGGAATCTTGTTGCAAATCGAGGGAAAACCTCGAATATAAAAGGCACGTTTAGTGTTTTTGTACTAAGATCTTAATATAGACTTGTCGTTGCGTCTGGTAGTGGACATTGTGTGGAGCTGAGCTGATGGTGGAACTCCTAGACGCTTAGGAGTTCAGTTATTTAAAGTGCAGAAATTATTTAATTTGTAGCTTATTATAGAACAGACTTAAAAGGTGCAACCCCCCTCCTGTAATCACTGAGAATTAGCAAATAAAATTAACTTTACAAAAGTAAAAACCGACTTCAGACGAATAATCTAGTTTTGGAGTCGGTGCCATCGCTTTGGCCATTTCAAGTATCGTCAGTAGCAGGGCACCGACTCCAAAAAGAAGTTGTTCGCCTAAAATGCAGGAGTATTAAGGACTTTTTTGAGCATTTTGGTTTTGAAATTTCACTTTTTAAAGTGTTTTTTGTATTTTTCCAACAATAAAGAGTTACTTCTACTAACATAAATCAAAAGGTACACCTAGGGACGTTTAAATGTATTTCTTTAATAATTGAACGAAAATTTAATGCAATATTCTTAATTGATTATGATTTAATACTACGTCTGAAGCAAAACCAATTTCCTCAATAAAATCCACGAAGTTATTAATTAATTAAGATTTGATTTATTTCTATGTAGATTTGAAATATAGTATTTGACGTTTATCGATACGTTTAATTAAATGAATTAGTTAATTTGTATGCAGTATAAATTAACTTTTTAATTATTAAATTAATATAAATCTTTAGTAGTAACAAACACGGAAAAAGTAATAACTAAGACTTGCGAAATAAGAAATAAACTTAAAATTAGGAAGATTTTAACTTTATTTTTTTGTTGCAAGTCTTAGTTTATTTTTTTTTCCTTCAAAAACGAAATCATTATCTTCCTGCAAGGAGGCTATAATGCTAGCTGCGTTGTCGCGTTGGATAGCTTTGACCCTTACAGAATTTTGGGTCAAATTTTCTATACTTTAGCCCGGCCCAAATTTTATGTTATATGAATTGATATAATATTTTATTATATTTGTTAATGAACTACTTTTGAAAGGACGTAGGACGGAGGAAAAAAAACGTTCAGTTGGGTGAAAGTTTTTTTTATGAACTAAAATAATGAGTGCGGTCTAAACCAAACCATTTGGGTGCAACAACCGTATATTGGTTTTAAATTTTCATTTCTTTTTAGCTGCGTGATACATACATAAATATTTGTAGCCTCCGATGATGTATGGATGACCTGTTTATTATGAAAGACTTAATATAAAGACTGCCATAAAATGGATGAGTTTGGTTGGCCAAGGCATTTATGAAATGAACGATACGTCTGTGTGGGTAGTAAAAAACTACTTAATTTCCTATTTGGTTAACAATTTAAGGAGTTTATGGCACTAGTTATGATCTCGGGTACGTATAATTAATACTTAGCCTTCAAAGGGCAGGCCGGCACCTTTGTGCGTGTGGTAAGAATTTTCGCATTAAGGTACCGAGTTATTATGTAAGTAGTTACGAAAATTGCACATTACCAATCATGATTACTTAGTAAATTGTATAGGTGTGTTCGTTCGATTCGATTCTGACAATTTATTAGATGATTGAAATGTTGTTGGAACCATCTTGACGGTCGTATCGACATTGTATTTATAGATTTTAACAAACATAAGGTGAGTTTGGAAGTGGAGCTACAGTTAGCCTGTAACGTCGCAATGCTGAGTAAATATCTTACCTAATATCAACCGATATCAGCCGGGACCAACGGCTTAACGTGCCTTCCGAAGCACGGAGATGCTCGTGATATACGTCACTTGTATAGTCGGAATGGTCACCCATACAACACGACCGCGCTGTAGGTTGCTTCACTTTGATATCACTACCAAAGTGTTCTGCTACCACTGCGCTACGAACACCTCATTTTCAGATACTTTTTTCAAATGTTAAAACCCGTTGAAACTAAACTTAATTTCCTATACAATTGCTGGAGAGCAAAGGTTTAATGCTGGCTGGAGCATATGAGTTCAATATGAGCAGAGTTGAATTCGAGTAGACTACGGTAGGCCTGCCATTCAGGGTGGCAGCTTTCGCGGATTTCATTTTATTCTATCAAAAATTCATGAGGTAAATAAATGTTATAGAATCTCAATTTGAAATAAGTCATAGTCTTCTTACTGAAGTAATGTTTACTTATTTTTTTGTAGTTAAAAAGGTTTAGTAGTGAACAAATACGATGTTTACCGTAGCAATCGGTAGGCTACCAAGCATTTTGGAAGAATTCGGAAGACTTACAATAAAATAAATAAGTACTACAAAGGTAGTCTGTCTTTTTAACATTCCTACGCTGTATTTTAAACCGAGCAACACCATGTAAATGAACGGAATGCCGCATTATTCAATAGCCAACTTTAATGACTTTCCGTACCTAATTTATAACGTATTGATGCCTAATCATAAAGGATATTACATTGTTAGCCATGCGCAAACGCAATTTTATGTATGCCTGGATCGGTTGAACTATTGTCTCACTAGTAGGCCTTGGAAGCATACTTTAGTTAGACCATGCGATAATTATAAGTGCTCAGTTACTCACTAAAATTGGGATGCCTGTTTTAACTTTAAGATCCTTTTTATTTTAATCATTTCAGCGTAGGCCTGAAAAGGATACGAGTATTCATGTAAAAGCCATACAAAGTTAATTCTTTCATTTTAAATCAGTATAAAAAAGTTTAAATTATGATAATTCAGTATAAAAAAATAAAACAAAAATATATTACATTCATTTAACGTGGCCGTCACTCAGTGAGTTATAGTTATTTTAAAGTCAGCACATGCGCTTAGAAATCTTTTAATAGCGTGGCAATTTCCAAGGTGTATGATGAGGGCAAAATTAGACATGATGCAGATTATAATTTCAACTTAAATGCGTGGTTATTATAAGAAAAAACCGTTTAAACACTTCGCATGTCTATGGGAGATCGGTTTTACAGGAACTTAACTTTACTACGTAAAAGCCACAATTAATTAAACTTTTACACAGGCTAAGATTGTTCTTACCATAACCTCGACTTTAATAGTTCATAAAATATGCTTGTATTAAATTCTCATTTCTTTGACACTTAATTAAAATAAACAAAAATATACATATATATTATCTACTCATAATCCAAACTGAGATCACAAAAAGAATCGCCGTTTTACGGCCCACAAATCCGTGCCTAGAACGTCACAGGCCAAATTAAAACTAATTTATGTTGATTGAATTCATAATAGAAAACTACCTATCAACACACAAATTCGACCGGTGCTCGTAAAATACGGACAACCGATGTCCAGCGTTCGATTTGTGATTAATCGATAAGCACTTTAAACTCACTCACAACACGCAAATAATGTTTTAATTCGAAACACTCTTTCGAAACTCGATAAAATGTTTAAAAGATACATCGAAACTCGAAGCAAATAATGCTGGCTGATAACGTTAGCACGAATATTGTTCGGAACATCAATTTTTTTGCCAGCTTCAAACTGCAATCAATCTTAACAGACAGTACCTAAAGTATAAAATTCCGTGCAGAACAGATTCGTGTCAGGCCTTACTTTTTTGAAAAAGGAATCATTCGGTAAGGCTTTCCATTAGCGGGCACGCGCCGTTGTCGACAAACAAATGACATTTAAAAAGAACTCGATTTGAATTTGTTTGAAATTGGAACGTCTCGGCGGCCAATATAAATGATGTCTAGACTCGAGCCGATAACGCAAGGAGGTTTCATGTCGTTGTAAATGTAGAGGGTTTAGGCTGGTTAGGGCTGACTGAGCAGCGTAGTACTTATATAAAAAAGAGGTTTGATGTGAATGCTAGTGTGTATATGTAGTGAATTCAACTATTATTATACGAATTCATCATCCACCACCAGTCACCACTTTACGCCCTGGTTAAATAATATTAATATTTTTTATAAAAAAAAAGTCGTAAAGAGGTGTCTTACGGCGCGGGCGCCACTTTGAATCACGAGCGATGCGCGAGGGTTGTAGATTTGAGGCCCAAGCGAAGCGAGGGTATTAGGTAATGGCAAATCCTGAGTGCAGCTAGGGATTTTAGCCCGAGGTGAATACGCTGCTTTTCACGCTTTCTGTGAGGCAATAAAATTAACTACTACTAACTAAGTTATTTGTATGCACTGGCGCTTCACGATGAATAAGATCATTTCAATAAAATACGAGTATATGAGTACGCAACGACTTAATTCTGGCGAAATTAGTTAACCATATTTGTATTTAACAAGTCATACAAATTACGGAATTACGCCTCGTAACATACAGGTAAATATTATTGTACTAATAATGTCGCAATGTTTTGTTCTCTTTCCGGTGCGTGGTGGTCAATTTTTGATAATCTTACTTCGCGGGGTGCTGATGCCTGGGTGTAGGAGGCTCGGTAACTATTATATTTTCTGTGGCTCTACAGCCTAATGTCAGCCATTGCTAAATTATGGTAAAGCATAAATAAGTGTTTTAAGTTTTAAAACTTTTAAATGAAAAAACTATACTAATGAATGTAATGACACGTTTTTCTAGTCTCTAACATTTGCAATGTAATTGGTACTACTCCTAAACATACGGAAAGACATTTTTACCAGCAAACGAGAAATAATTTAAGGCGTTGTCGGGACGTATAACCATAAAGAGAAAGCGTGCCAGACTGAATGCACTCCGGGCAATTACCTGCCTTTCGTGTAGCAATTTTCGAGCGCATAGGACGTATCTATACAATTTAAAAACATCTTAGGTATTGCCCATATTTACTAAATATTATTGCATTAATAATTACGCAACATTTTTTCTCTGTCGTCTGTTTTCATATCGTTCAAAACAATTTTGTTGAAAGTCTTTGTCAAGATAGTATAACAGGATACATCTACCTACTAAATTTAAACTGAGTTATACTAATAGTTTTAGAATAAAGTGACTGTCACATACAGACGGACAGACAGACTTGATGAATCTATAAGGGTTCCGTTTTTGCCATTCGGCTACGGAACCCTAAAAAGTAGTAGAAGTTGGTACTTTGAAGTCCATCCGGTGGCAGAGTAAGACGTATTTAAACCCAATTGACAAAAAAAAAAATCGCCCAGTGTTGTGTAATACCCTTAGAGAAAGAGTTATTGCAACAGGTGAAGTATAACTTTTCATGCGGGCAATAAATAAAGTAGAAGGTGCTTTGAGGTCTTAACAAACTTATATGCTTGGTTGTTATCCTCGAAAAAGTTATAAGTATTCTTATTTTTTAAATGAATTCAGTGTTATTCATTGTCTTCACTATCAGGCCTTCGTAACGTTTGATAATTATTTGTTAATTATGAACAAAAAAGAAAAACCGGCTAAGTACGAGTAGGACTCGCCCACTGAGGGTTCCGTGGCAGCTTTAACTGAATTAGGGCTCCACTTATTTCCACTAAGCTAAAATACCACAATAATTTGTTGTCAGCAAATATAACTTTGTTTTTCATAGTGTTTGTATGAAAAACAAAGTTATGTTTGCGGTTGTTGAAAATGTGCTATATCTCAAAAACTACTAGTTCGATCCCGTCCAAACCAATTTTCGTTGAAAGTATTTGTTAAGATCTACATTATATTTTTTTTTCAAAATTTACACTCGCTTAGTTTAGAAATTAGATGGGGGGGGGGGGGAAGCCCATTTTACAACTTTGGAAGCGTCTAGCTATGAAACGTTAGACTTTAAAAGACAATGGTTTTAAAAACCTCTATTTCATTTTAAAAGACCTATCCATAGACACCCCACACGCATAGGTTTGACCAAAAAAAATTTCTTCGGTTTTAGTTTCATGTATGGGAGCCCCCCCTTAAATATCATTATTTTTTATTTTTCGTATAAGAATCGTAAAGCGGTTAACATGATACATCTTTCTACCAAATTTCAACAGTGTGATGCTTATAGTTACGGAATAAAATGGCTGTGACTTACGGACGGACAGACAGACAAACAGACAGACAGACAGACAGATAGACAGACAGACAGACAGACAGACAGACAGATAGATAGAAAGACTTGACGAAACTATAAGGGTTCCGTTTTTTGCCATTCGGCTACGGAACCCTAAAAACAACTAAGACACGGTCATATCAGGGTCGACGACCCGTCTGGTGTAGTGGTCAAGAAATCGCCTACTACGCAGCGGGTGCGGGTTCGATCCCCGCATAATACAAACATTTTTGTGCATGAACATGTCTGTTTGTATTGATCTGGGTGTTTTCTATGTATATCATGTATGTATTTACAAACAAAAAGTATTTAAGTATTATATCCGTTCATAAAGATAAAATAAGAAACCAAAAATTTGCGCGACTTAAACCAGCAACCTTTTGGCAAACCGGGCCAAACGCTCTTACCAATTGAGCTACCGTGCTGTTAGTCCGACCCTGCGAAATTTGTGGTTTCTTATGAAAACGTCAATTGCGTGACGCCTAGCGCCATCTAGCCGTCTGTTTATGAAACAGATGGCCCAAGCAAATATTCTTTACAGAATAAATTCAACTTGGAAATTGATGCCGCTTCGCTACGAAGGTCAAACTGAAAGTTCTTAGAACTGGCCACTTATAAACAATATAATAAAAAAAATATTCTAAAATTTGAAAATAGAACTCTTTGCCAATATTACTGAGTATATATTTCATTCATTTGTCATTTTTTTTACGATTTGGCGGCAAATTGAAAATTGTCTGTGTCACGTCAACATGAATTTAACACGAGAAAATTTTCGTGCAATGATTTTTTATGACTTTCGATGTCATTTAAGTCAACAAGAAAGTTATGATAGACTACGATTGGCCTTTCACGATGAAGCCCCATCTCGTGCGACTGTTTACAACTGGTTTAATGAGTTTAAACGTGGTCGCACTAATCTCACTGATGATGTACGTGAGGGACGGCCTTCTACGGCGACGACTGAAAATAACATCTGTGTTGTGCGGCGTATGATAGAGACTGACAAAAGAGTGACCTATCAGCAGATTCGGACAAGCTTAGGCATCGGTATGAGTCAAGTGCACAAAATCCTCCACGAACATTTAGCGGTCAGGAAGCTTTGCGCCCGGTGGATACCTCCTAATTTGACTAAGGCTCAAAAACTCCATCGTGTGGATTGGTGCCGTAAAATGATTGAAAGATTTAACGGAGGTGACTCAAATGCTGTGTTCGACATACTAACAGGTGACGAAAGCTGGATTTACTGTTATGATCCTGAAACCAAAAGACAATCTGCTCAGTGGGTGTTTCCTTTCGAGGAGTTGCCAACTAAAGTGAAGAGAGATCGAAGTGCGGGAAAAAAAAATGGTGGCCTCGTTCTTTGGAAGGATAGGTCATTTCGCAACAATTGTGTTAGAGGATCAAAAAACAGTTTCTGCAGAATGGTACACTACCAATTGTTTGCCACTTGTCTTGGAAAAAGTTCGAGAGAAACGACCTCGCAGTAGGATCCTCCTTCACCACGACAACGCCTCGTCGCACACCGCCAAGCGAACGATCGACTATTTGGCGACATCAAACGTTGAATTACTGGGTCACCCGCCGTATAGCCCCGACCTCGCGCCTTGTGATTTTTATTTATTTCCAAAAATTAAAGAAAAACTTAAAGGAAAGCGGTTTATGAATGCTGAAGAAGCGGTGGCTGCGTATCGCGATGCCATTGAAGAGACCCCTAAGGACGAGTGGGCAAAGTGCTTTTCCCAGTGGTTCCATCGCATGCAGCGGTGTATTGACGTCAATGGACAATATTTTGAAAATATATAATAAAACTAATAACTGGCTAATGTAATCAGTTTTTGATTTTCTAAGAACTTTCAGTTTGACCCTCGTATCTAATGCTTTAGAATGTTTTTAACACTCACAGTGTCATATTTTATATTCATAAAGATGAAATAAGAAACTAAAAATTTGCGCACGGGCGGGACTTGAACCAGCAACCTTTTGGCAAACTGGGCCAAACGCTCTTACCAATTGAGCTACCGTGCTGTTAGTCCGACCCTGCGAAATTTGTGGTTATTATATTATAATATACATATTATAATATATTATATAAATGAACCAACTTTAAAATAGTCGCTATAACTATCTTCTACTAACTGATTCTTTGTAAAATGAACAGTTTTTTTTTACCCAAGTTAAAACTCATAAACTAACAGGTCCTTAGGTTTCTTCCTAGCTGGTAACAAAGTTGAGGCAAACGTTAACTTTTTTATTCATATTGTTAGTCTATGTCATCAGCATTATTGGTAACCACAAAGTATAGCGATTGTTGGTTTGCTATAGATCATGCACCCTAGAACTCAGGGTTGCCACCAAAATCCAGATACCAATTATGCAAATATTATTTCTGACAAATACTACGAAATTGACGTTCGATATTTGATTTATTCGTTGGCTAGAACTAATTTGTTGATCGTGAAACAGGGCTTTTGTTAAATACTACTAAAATATGCTAATAAAATCATTATTTAAAAATCCCTTACTACCTACGTAAACTTAAATAATATGTGAACCGATACTAAAAATCAAACAGATTCAGCCGTGGATCCTATTAAGTGGTCATTCGTTCATGCCGTACCGTCTAACTCAACTCCTATAGTGAACGAATGGAAATGACCAATGATTCGGCATTGAACTACTATTAATGGCGTATGGGACTGACACCACGAACAAATTTCGTGATCCATGAATAGACGACACGGTCATCAACTCATAGTACAGATTTATTATTCAAAATTTAAATTTCAAGGCAAATGTCACAATCTTCTCGTCAAATTTGCGTCACATTTTTGCTTGTCATAGCTTCTCTATGCGTAGTAGTAACAACAGCTCTACAGTTGGGAGAACGTTATATTTTTATTTTATTTTATTTATTAAGTACAAAAACAGATTACAGTCTTAACTTGCTTATAACTAACAGTTCTAAATTACAGTCGAAAGTGTAGTCCAACAATAGTGTACATAACATGGTTTTAAAATTCGCAGTGTAGTGTGAAATTAAAAAATTGGAATAAAATATAAAAATCAAGGTGCTCAAAATTTTTGTCCGTCTTAAAAGTTATACTTTGTCGTATTTATACGCTATTGGCGATGATAAAATATATTTTTTTAAATTTGATTTGATTGATTTGATAGTACAACCTTTTTAACTCAGCCCTAATGGGAATTGAAGCGATTTGGCGCGAAAAATGGTTGCGGTGGCGGAAGTCGCGTGCGCAACATAATCGTAATCCAATTGATACCGAAGCTACGAAACAAAAGAACAATCTATCTGGCTTTAAAAGCTTTTTAAATGTTTGGATACTCTCTATTTGTAGTATTTTTTTAAAAAGAAATCATCAACTTAGAATACTTCTAAAATTTAGATTTATTTGTTAATGATGAGGGATGATGATTCACTTCTTGACGTTGCAAAATCATCAGATTTTGCATCGCCTTTGATACTAAGTAACGAGGTAGACGTATGACACGAATGTGTAAAATTAAGCCTGCGAAGAAAATATCTTTAAATATCACATACAATACCTTAAAATCGTGTAATGCTGGTATGGATTACGTAGATTTTATATTTTAGTGCCTACTGCTATATTTTTCAAGTTCCATATTTAAACTTTTATTTGAAAATAAAGTGTTTTTGTGTTTTCATGATCATGCCCTTACTTACACACTAACAACACCAGTGAAGCGAGTTTACTATGTCTATATATAACCAAGACATACAAACATCAAAAAAGTTAGCGATCACCTTGCAAAATCTGAATCCTTTTTGTTACGGTAAATGATATCATAATATTGTTAGTATAATATTAAAACAGGGTTTTCTTATTTGACGAAAACACACAAAAATAGTTTGTCTTGAAATAATATCATTTTGTTAAATAAATATGCTAGTGATCACAAACTTTTGTGATGTGTGAGTGCTAACTTGGATTCAAAGATGAAGGTATATATTACAAACATTCTGACTTTAAGTTTAATATTAGTCAATATCAATAGTAAGTGTGCCAGATCTCTCCGTTCCAAGATGGATGGCCGAGCTCACTTTATAGTGTTGTAGGCAATCTCGAAGCTAGGCATTGGGTAACCGCAATCGGATATTTGTTTGCCCATCCGAGACAATTACTGCTATTACCCGTTGGATAAGCGTCGAGTTGTTTACGTTTACAAAACAAACAGCTCTAATTCTAACCCCTTGAATCGTGACCGGAGCTTTGCAAAGCTTTAAGGTGACTGACGGAATGAGTTTATATGTACATTTGCAGGCATTAAACTATTACAGGTTCATGGAACTGTCTCCAAGAACAAATTTCGCGCTCCATGAATGGAAGCCACTTGTCATCAACTCATACTAACGGAGTTATATTCGAAATTCAAATTTTAAGGAATACGTCGCAATCGTTTCGTCATATTTGCGACACATTTTTTGCTTCGCATAGCTTCTATAGACAACAAATATGGATAGGTACTTCTATATTTTGTGGTATAGAGAAAATACGGTATGCGGTATAGAGGGTATACGTTGTAATAACACACACACTGTTAGCAGGTGTGGAATTACAATTAAGTTTAAGTCGAATTAGTACTTACTATTTACAAAAAAAGCATAGAGGAAAAGGTGAGTTAACTTGTAGAATTGGTCGCTTTTAGGCAGACCGCGAAAGTTATCTAGAGTGAGATGATTGAGAGATAATTATAGCGAGGACTAGAAAATCCTAACCGGTGGTAGAAACATGGAGTAGTTTGGGGAAGGCCTTTGCTTACCAGTAGAATCACACCAGCTAGAAAAAAAAACACATTTAGTGGAATGGAGCTATCCAAAAATAGGTTATGGTTTTTCTTCAATTACCTTTTTTAACAGCAATTTTCCTAGCCCGAACTTCGAACTTTTGAAATGGCCAATTTCAAGCCCTTAACCGAAACTCGTGACACAGTTCCAAATTTGAATCGGTTAATTGCAGTTGTGGTTAGGTTCCCCAAATTGCCGGTGTCGTTAGCGTCGCAAGTAATCACGGGCATTGCGGTTGCATTTAGTCTTGTTAGTCTGTGGTGGATCATCGCTATTATGGGACCTTGGAGCTCTGATTATGAGATAGGAAGGGTACTTGTTGGTATGCCTAGGAATTTAAAATTAATCTGGTAAACAGAAGTGCAAACTGTTATCAAAAGTTAATGTCATCGTCTTAACAGTGAACACTGAGAATTTCAAAAGCTAAATACGAGTAGGTACCCGTTGGTACCCTCTATAGCTCTACACAAACATTATGATTTAAAAAAAACAATTTATCATTTGTGGATTGTGTAGGTACCTAGTAGAATAAATTGAATATTTTAATGCAAATAATAATAATTAAGTAGTATATAATTTATCAACTTCGGGGTCCTAGCCTAGGCTCACTCGGGTCTTACACGGAAGAGGCATATGCTCAGCAGTGGACGTCCTTCGTCTTATAATGATGTTTATTACTATTTTGGGTATATAATAAATTACTTCTACTTTAGATTAGATTAGAATAGAAATTATTTTATTTGACACATAACTCACGGGCATTAAATTGTTTGAATGAAAAATTTCAATTGTTTCCATTCGTTTTCTCTTTTCTTTTACAATGTTCACGACTCCCTCTTTCGTTTTCTTTCTTTAATTCCGTGCAGCGGATTCACCTATACTCCAGCACCACATTTCAAAAGCTTACAGTTGGGACTAAATGCTGGGATACGGTTCTACCATAATTTTTCGAGCGTTGATGCCTATTCTGGCGACGCTAGGCAGGCGGGTTGGCGAGCGCAGATGCGTAGCCCATTGCAGCTGTGACGCTGCTGCCCGTCACATCTCAACATTTAACTGCGCGTTTTGTGGAATGGTTATCGCCATCAGGCGGGCGCCAGGATCTCTATTTTTAAATCAATCGCTTAAATATATGACAAGTGATTTTCGTTCAAAAATATTTATCAATAAAAATAACGCAAAATATAGACTTACAATATTCAGTATTAATTTTAGTATTCCGAGTAGGTAGCCGAATGGAAAAAAACTTTATGGTTTCTTCAAGTCTGTCTGTCCGTCCGTATGTCACAGCCACTTTATTCTGTAACTATAAGTATCACACTGTTGAAATTTGGTGGGTAGATGTATCCTGTTAACCACTTTACGAATCTTATACAAAAAAAAAATATATTTAACCCCTCTTAAATATCATTATTTTTTATTTGTTGTATAAGAATCCGTCGCTTCCATACATGAAACTAAAACCGAATTTTTTTTTAGTCAAACCTAAGCGTGTGGAGTGTCTATGGATAGGTGTTTAATGACATAGAGGTTCTTTAAACATTTTTTTTTAAAGTTCAACATATGATAGACTGACGCTTCCAAAGTGAGTGGTAAAATAGGCGTCCCCTCCCCACTAACTTCTAAACTAAGCGAGTGTAAATTTTGAAAAAATATGTAATGTAAATCTTAACAAATACTTTCAACGAAAATTAGTTTAGACGAAATCGAACTAGTAGTTTTTGAGATATAACACATTTTCAACAACCGCAAACATAACTTTGTTCTTCACACCAAAACTATGAAAAACAAGGTTATATTTGCTGTCAGCAAAATATTGTGGTATTTTAGCTAAATGGAAGTAAGTAGATTCCCTAATTCAGTTAAAGTTGGCACGGAGCCCTCAGTGCGCGAGTCCGACTCACACTTGGAATTTTCATTGGAAAATCGGACATTAGTTAATGAATAACACACGCCATCTTGATGCGAGTGATTAAAAAAAAAATGGCCCAGGTTCTCGTCTGTTGAAACAGGACGCACCGCGTGAAGATGAGGTTGGCTTGGCTATAGGCCTTGGTTAAGCTCCCTTCCCTCCCTACCCTAATAACGACTTAACAAAAAATATGTTATTTTACAAAGTAATATAATCACTGCTCACCTAATTAGTTATTGTCCCAGAAATACATTAATGAAAATTTATTTGCAGGGCGGGTGATGTTAGTAACTAAAATAAAAATGTCGTGTCATCTTTAGGTGTTTCGCAAATCATCCTTGTTCATTAATTTTAAACTTAGTTATGTTTGTGGGAAGGCGCTTACAAACCATTTAATTTAATTACCGTATGTCCCCATTCGTTCCAAAAATGTAATTTTAAAAGAGGAGCTTATAAGACACTTTGTTTACATCATATTTATTTAATATTTTTTAGTAATTTAAAAAATAGCGTAAAGAACTGATGGCCGTTGGGGCCGAAAAGTTCTAGACCTTTCTATCAAAAGCGCAGCGTGGGACGTCCACCGACAAGATGGACGGACGACC
The DNA here is from genome assembly GCA_963924145.1 of Pyrausta purpuralis. Taxonomy (NCBI): domain Eukaryota; kingdom Metazoa; phylum Arthropoda; class Insecta; order Lepidoptera; family Crambidae; genus Pyrausta; species Pyrausta purpuralis. The sequence goes on from OZ001654.1 coordinate 19,155,232, forward strand.
TTGTTAAGATTGCGGGATCACACTGGATGCAGACCGCTTATGATCGGTCGCAGTGGAAAACCGTGGGGGAGGCGTATGTTCAGCAGTGGACGTCATTTTGGCTGATAATGATTCTCATCTCACTCATCATTTTCATCAGAAAATGATGAGTAGTTAAAATAGAAGGGAACAGTATTTAAATAAATCTACAACATATATCTGAGTGTTAGTGTCTATTAAATATTTTGATTTAATATATATACCTTGCTCTAACGACTTTCTTACTCGTGTTTGATTATCGCTTGTTCTTAAATTTAAGTCTGCTAATAGTTACAGCAAGCCGACTGAATGTGAGCATTTAAAGTAGTAGTAAGTAATCCAAACGACTTAAAGTGTCAAGACACCTAGTTCAAAAACAGCTTTTTATATTGCAGCTTCGTTATTTAAGGGTTCCGTTGCCGAATGGCAAAATCCGGAACCCTTATAGTTTTGTCAAGTCTGTCTGTTTGTCTGTCTCTCTGTGCGTATGTTATAGCCACTTTATTCTGTAATTATAAGCATCACACTGTTGAAATTTGGTAGGCAGAGGTATCCTGGTAACCGCTTTTTTTTCTAAAACCATTTCCTCTCCAAAATGGTAACATGGGCGGTTCCCCCCCCCCCCCTTTAACTTCTATACTAAGCGAGCGTAAATTTTGAAAAAAATATGTAATGTAGATTATAATAAATACTTTCAACGAAAATTGGTTTGGACGGCATCGAATTAGAAGTTTTTGAGTTTTTGAGATATAGCAAATTTTCATCAAACACTACGAAAGACAAAGTTATGTTTGCGGTCACCAAAATATTGTGGTACTTTAGCTAAGTGGAAGTAAGTGGATTCCCTAATTCAGTTAAAATTTTCACGGAACCCTCAGTGCGCGAGTCCGACTTGCACTTCGTCGGTTTTTTTTCAACTGTTATTGCCCATACTATAGTTACATTACAACAAACGCCAGGCCGCCCAGGGTCCGCAATGCGCCGGCGCCAATGGGCGGTTGAAACAAAGCTAAGCTGATTGCGCGTCAGTGACTTGCGCGATGCTGCCCGTGTCTACTGCGCCGGCAGAGTATGGTTCTGTAGTAAAGTAATAACTATGTAAAGGATCCTAAGATTAGGAAAAAGAACGAATATTAAGTGACTCAAGAGAAGAAGATCCAATGTTTTAATGTGTCTAATACAATTCGCAAAACATAGAATTTATTTTAACTGTTCGCACTGCAAACGATACTGTAGAGATCAGCCCCCTTACTCTGGACACAAAACCCGATCCAAAGAATATAGCCATCCCTGTCACACGCGTACACGGCCTGGTATGAGTGACAGGGATATTCATTGGATCGGGTTTTGTGTCTAGAGTAAGGCCTCTGATTGCATAGTGCACTTTATGAGTAGCATTGACAAACTATTGGGTATAATCTGAAAGTCATTGGAAATGTTTTGAAACTACGATAATGTGATATTAAATATTAATCTAACTAAAATCCTATTTTCGCCCTGTTTTTGATATCAGGATGTGATAATGAATAAGTTTAAAATCCGTTCCTTTTTGCTTGTCGAAGTTTCCAAACAATCTTGATATTCCTTTTTACCAAAATAACTCATTTTATAATAAGATAAACACATAACTCACTTAGCACTGAGATCCTTTTAAACCAAATAGTTAATGAATTTTATTCTCAGTATTATTTAAAAGTTGTTACAAGATTGTTTACATTATTTGACTAGCAAAGAAGAACAGAGTTTCAAATTCATAGTTAAAATTCTAGGTAATCGATCGTTATACCAAAGTTTTCAGAAGAGTCTTATTTTATTTAGGTTTTTCCACAACAACGTTTATTGACAGTTGTTTTAAAGTAGTTCTTGTTTTTAATCCAGTAAAATTATCACCTCATAAAAAGGGATTATCATTGAAACTAAAGTCTGGTCTTTCATCCATTTTGACATTCACCTACGTCGCATGTATAATCATTAACTTGTTAAAACAGCGGGCTAGCTGTTGGAGGTTATTAATAAAACATTGACTAAGGATTCCAATAATATAAATAAAATGATAAAAAATAGTAAAGGGCGTTCCAATACCATGTTGAAAAATTACAAAGAGCTGCTGAATTGATTAACCAATTCTAAACTGCGTACCCTTATTCAAAATCAGTAGAGTTTTACTTATCTTTCTTAGTCTCAGTCGTGTGAGAATGAGTATTTATACTAATTTAATAATTCATATTAATTGAAGCTAATATTATTATTATGTACACATAATTTACAAAAACAAAAAATGACTTACATTTCTTCCTCCGTAACTTTTTATTCACCCTCTATAAAATGGCGCGAGTAGACAATTTCATAAACTTGTATATACTTTCACTTTAACATATATTTTTTGCAATATTTTTGAGTGATTACTTTTTAATAACTATGTTCTGGAACTAATGACTACTTTGTATGGAGCGTTCGTGCTGGATTATTTTATAATTTTGTTGTAACTAGAAACAAAAAAATGATCGTACTTAAGTATATACAACTGAATCATAAGTATAATGAGAGTTTTTTTTACACTATCGAGTTCTTATCAATTTCTGAAGAACACTTTTTGATGAGAGATTACGCATAATGTTTTATGTAGCATTCAACCAACTAGTACTATATATTTCTTGAGTTTGATAACATTTAATTCTTGCATAAAAACAAAAAAAAAGACTAAATAGGTTTAAATAACGCATTCGTCTTATATTTAGGAGAAAAAATCTTTTGGAGTCTGTGCATGATGTGTGTGTATAAAATAGGTAGACTGTTGGTGTACGTGAGCTTGACACCATGCACCAACTCCAAAAGATTTTGTTTCTCCTAAATAGAAGACGAATTAGTCAGTATTACCTAATAAACATGATTGAACTAAAACAGAATTGCTATGACTTCTCGTTTTCGATAATAATGCATACACTTACTAAAATTTTCACTTGTGTTAGAAAGCCTTACTAGATAAGCATACTAAATTTTAACCAAATTCTGCCGATATCAAATACATACGGTAGAATTAATTAACTTCTCTTTTAAATACAGTAAAATTCATAAAAACGGGCTTATAGTACCTATCATAGGATGTTAAACCAAAGTACAATGGACCTATTTTATTTTACGGATATAGAATCCTATTTAAACCTCTGAAAATTTAACATTTTACTTATTATGTTTAAGTCATTTGAAACGCATCTCCAAGCCGATACAAGCATCGGCGGATCGCTTACAAATTCTACAAGCCACTAATCTATTTATCGATTCAATAGCGGGCCTGTACTTCGGTAACAGTCACTAAACTCTCCCATAGCCAAAATAGTACCACCAGATCATTTTGTACGCATTGTGACATCACTACTAAGAAACTGTAGGAACCTATCTCTGTAAGATATGTGCCTTGACATTTTGAAGTCTTATTGACACTGACGTTATTGTAGTATAAAGTTATCTTATTTAAAACACTTTCATGTCTACGTCAACGGGGTATGTTAGTAAAAAAAAAGATGTCATGTAGAGCCCATCTTCTTTGCACATTGATCTCTACAAGCCCTAGACTTTAAAATATTTTGAGATTTCATTCAACCAGGCTGTCGTCGCGCAAAGCTCCGTATGACTATATCACTTTTCAGTTTCCGTCTGGTAAAGTATTTCTGATTTCAAGACGGTCTGTAAGTTATTTTAATCCTCTTAGCAACAGCTAGGTACCTACAACAGGCATAAAGAATTTTATTTATTTAATACTGAATATACTATCCAGAAAACATTTTGTGCCACGAGTTCTAAAAACGAAGTTTTCAAAAAAGGTTTTCCACCTAGCCTCAATTTTTAGTTCAGTACAGCCTTTCTAGTATAACATAGAGGAACGACTTGGAACGACACTTAAAATTGTGATCTGGCTGATATCACTTTGTACCTAACTTAACCAAACTCGGTAGTACAAAAAAGACAATCGGCGGTCTTTCTACGTCCAAATGTAAATGATGACGAGGTACATTCTGTACATTCGGAACTCGGACACGCCCCACGATACGGTAGTCCGAGATAACAAATATTAGATAATGTTCCGGATAGACGAGAAATGCGGTCTGTTTGTTCTGTTTGGTTAGCGCACGTTTTATATACTTTGGGATAGGAATTAAATACATTTCGTTTCATTCGATCCACATATCAAATTGTAATATTTAACTGAAATGAGGTAGTTGTAAAAAGTTATCGGCACGTGTTTCATTTCACGTTTAGTGTACGAATTTTACGCTGATCGATAGCTTATTATTTGTCTTGGCTCTACAATTATTTTATTATAACCAAAATTGTTTTTTTTTTTTACCTTGCCTTTTAAATGTTAACATCATTCAGTTTTTGAGTAGTAATAAAAATGATAACTGGCTGTGTTCTGACAAAGTCCAAGGTTTATCAATGTAAATGGGGGATAAAGTTATAGGTAAGTCGATAACCTCCGGGATGTTGTGTTTTTATTAAGTACGGTGGCTTCAAGGCGTCGCCGCTGCTCCGAGGTCCCGAATACCCGATACCCGGTCGGGTCGATATAGAAATTTAAATAAATCTATATTGTCCTGGGTACCATTGTGGTACCATCGTTGTGTCTTATCATAATACAAGTGCATTATCTACTGTCCAATATTTATTTACTTATTTATTAATCGGATTACCACTGAAGCCATTTTAAAGTACATTTTTGTCAAAGTAACTGTTAGTTTAGTTTTGCCAGCATAAAATAAATAAAACGTGCTATTAATTCCAGTTAATTGCTTAGTTAGTAAGTCCCAAGACCAATATAATCTGTTAAGGAGTCCAAAACAAAAAGTCCACAATCCACAACGTTCACGTCATCCAAACTTAACAATTAGCCCTTGCCCATTCCGCTTTTTAACTGCCAACTATAAATTCAGAGTGTTCTCTGCCCTCCACCCTTTTTGTCTCTGGTAATGAGTGCATTACCATACAAATAGAATCAGTTTGGGACCGCGGTATAATTGACTCGGGCGCCCCGCTGGCTCATACTCTTTGTGCGTGCCGGCCTTAGCACGACCACAGACACTCTGCACCGTATCTCAATTGTCTCTGCCCAAGCGAATATGGTCTGTAGCGGGAAACTTTGACGGATCCTTTTCCCGCGCAAATTTTGACAGTTCATTTTTAAACGCGCGGTCCGATTCGAAAAACTAATACCTACTCGATGTTAGATGATTGCTTTACAAATATTGGTCGGCGATGATTAAATTGCTGCGGCATGATTGTTAAGCTGTGTCAGCCTAGAAATGTCAACATTGAGTATCGGTCTCGGCGAATGTTACCCCTTTCTAAACGATTGACATTGTAATAGCTTCGCTAATTTGATTCGTGATGGCCGACTGATAGATAACTACAGTTATTACTATTTATTGCAGTATTAAATGTTAATTGCGAATTAAACTTGATAAATAAGTCAATCAGTTGGCAAATTTATGAAAACACATAAATTGAGATAATATTTTAAAGAAATAACTCAGTAGACAGGGCGTGGCCTTTTTGAGACGTCCCTTTAATTGAATAAGATTAATATTACCAACTATTTTTTTATAAACAACTTTTATTCTTCTAGCAGTAAAATGTAAATAATCATGTCAATAATAACTACGTTTGTTTCAATTGAAAAGTTGTCTTAAAGCACTTAATACTAGGAACAGTTATGTTAAGCTTCTCATATGCATATGAATATTACATTCGGATCCTTAGTTTTTAGCCTGATGCAGGCTATATACAGCAAGCGGCCATGTAATAGGAGCAAATATTTTCATCAATCATTCTACAGAGTGTATAGATTCCTTGACTTGGTAGAAAATTATTTAGAAATCCAAAAATATAATCTCTAATCAACGTGCATCAAAATCACTAATTTGCTGTAATATATGACAATGTATTAGAATAGTTATGCTATACTAGTCCAAATGTGATATTGCTACTTGTTTTGATTTATTTTGTTAGAAATTTATATTTTTAATAAAATAAATAATTCAATATAGACGTTACTGGAAAAGTAGGTTTTGTTTTATATTTTTGCTCCCATTATAAGTCACAATCTTTATAGTTAAGCAAGACGCAATAAAACGTTAAAAAACGCGCAGTCACTGGTTAACCATTTATATTAATTATACTACATTGAATAAAAACATATTTGCATCAGCTGTTAATTCTCGAACTTTTAGCCATTGTTTTTATTATTAAAAATATTAATTAATAAAAATACTTAAAGCATCTATTAATACGAATTAATTTACCCTAGATTATACACAAATGTTCGTGTTTGAAAAATCATGGACGTATAAAACGATTGCCCACATACACAACCTAGGAGGTATAATAACAGAAGTTATCTAAAAGCCACAGAATAAAAACAATAAATTTAAAGTACCCCGAAGGCAATGCTCAGAATTGGCCCCTAACTAGAATTTATAACCAGTCCGACAGTTATAGAAACGGCTACCAAAGAAAATCCATTGCACTTTATTTAGGGTTGATCCTGTTCAATAAATTGAATGCTGACTAAAATCGTTAGGGCAATGTAACTTATACAATATATGTAATAATAACTGTGTGAAGAAAGGTACCTGTGTAAAAAAAATGAGGCTCTCTATCCTTTTATTTTCAGAGAAACATTTCTTCCAAGTCTATGTCCCTCCAAATTTTATGAAAGCTATAGGCATGTTTATTAAAAATAAAGCAATTAAATAAAAGTGAATAGATTCCGTTTAGGACATTCCGTTGTTAGATTGATAAATAGATAACTCTTTATTGCACATAACATACATTGATTTACAAATTTGTTTTAAGGAAATGTACAATTTAGGCGGTCTTATCGCTATAAGTGATCTCTTCCAGACAACCTTTGGGTAAATAAATTATTTTTGGAATGTAGAAAGGGATTTAATGCTGGGTTAGGTACACTATCCTCCTGTTTCTATAACCAGAATCAAATATCTGTTGGTCATCATAAAAACATAGCTGACGGTTAGATTAAGGTAAGGTGCAACCGAACTTATCACAGTTTATTTTGGCGGATGAGTTTTTATAATTTTATCGAACGATATAAATTCATGATATAATCTAACTCAGCGATATATCAAAAAGTAAATCCAAAATTGGTACACAACCCTAGTAGACTAAGTAGAGTACAGTCACCACCAATTTGATAAACAGGGCGACGCCATGTTATCTCAATTTATATAGCAAAACGTGATAAATGCATTTCGAATAATTACCATCCATTCTCATATTCTCCGTTCTGCAAGACGACAGCTACGGAATAAACTCTACCTCAGACACATAAATAACAGCTACTCAACATGTAAATGTAAAACAAACTAATAACTGTTTATAGATATCTAAAATTCGCATTTAACAGAAAACTAGTCGGTGTAACGACTATAGGAAATGCGAGGCGTTAAAAATATTCATTTTTATTTTAGTGACACCAGAGTAATTGTGAAAATGGCCGTCATTATCGGAACCGTTCTCGGATAAGACTAAACAACGTTGACAGTAGTGCATCCCGTATCAATGGGCGCAATTACGTCTCATTAAAACGAATCGATCGTGCGAAAAAAAGTCGCGCGAGTTGGAACTCCAACTTTTTACTCCATCACAACTGTGATGGAGTAAAAAGTCGCGAGATTGTGTGTAATTGTGCGCGGGCGTGGGTTCGCCCCGCCCCGGAGGCGTAGGGAGGGCCTATGCGCGCCGCTGAGGAGGCGAGAGGACCAGTCGCTCTCGCCATCGCGCACTCGCCGCGCGTTCACCCATCACCGACGCGCGTATTCGCGAAAACTTAAACGCATTTTAGCAATCGCATGTATCAGTGAGGAATGTGATCGGACCTAGTGACAAAAAATGTAAACAAACTTTTTTATTGACTCGATTTTTAGTGCACCATGAGTTCGAATAAGGATTGAAAATGTTCGAAGCAAAATACGTTCCAAATTTGAAATATAGTGTTGCCAGTTTTAAAAGGGAAGATGGACTTGACTACCCGGCGGGAGATCCTCGATGGAGTGACGGGAGAGACTGTGTTGAACGGGGAACAGGTGTGTCGGGAACTAGTGAACGGAACGGAGGGGTCGTGTGACGTCACGGGCTCGGAGGCGCCAAGGAAGACCAGCTCGTTCAGTATTAGGAACCTGGTGGGTGGGGAGGACTCGGAACGATCGGCCGACGGGTCCGCGACTGCTAGTGATGGTGAGTTTTGTGCAATAATGTTTTATAAAAAATAAATAAGAAAAGGAGCTGTGACTATTCAGAACATAATTGGCCACAAAATTAGTTAAACCTTACAACTGTATTGTCAAATGGTACAGGTAGTACTGACTAACAAAGCGACTTAACAATCTAATTAAAAGTATCAATATGACTCAAACTTTAAAATTGCTCGTAACAAAAAATACATAGCACTGATATTTTGACGTTAGGTTGTGATTAAAATAGCGTTATCCAAGGCTACAACAGTCTAAAATATTGTTATTTCATATTAATAGTCTCGCAGATCTATAATATTGCCGTATCAATATCAAAGATTTTTAGGTCAACATCATAATCTTGTTAAAATATTTTACAACGATTGCCCAGTATAATAGATTTTTATTTTACAACCAATAAGTACCTATTATAGTTTTCAACACAAAACATTAAATTCAAGGCTGAAATCATAACGTCAATTAGTTACATTGATTTTAATACACCTTTATGGCATAGTCCCTAGTCTATGGTGCTGCACAATGTTGCCAGCAATTAAAATAATTTGCTTCATGGGCTTTCATGACACCACTGCACTGTGGCAATAAAGTTTTATTTCTGTTTTATGGCTGGATTGATTGTGTTGAATCTTTATATACTTTGTTATATTTGTAGTTATGAGTGCAACTATTTCATCCGTTAGTGGTATTGTATCACATTTTTACCGACTTCAAAAAAAAAGAGGTAATCAATTTAACATGTATGTTTATGATATCGTTGAAATTTGATAATATTTGAGAATTATCTATTAATCTAGGTATTAAGGCTTCCAAACGTGTGCTATATTTATTAATTGGATGTATTTTTGTATGTTTATCTCGAAAACAAGAAGTCATAACGAGATGATTATTTTTTAGTTCAATCAGGTTCATGTTTCAATTAGGGTACAGTGGAAGTTCCATCAATATCGGTCTAGTAGTTCTTGAGATATGAGAAGTACCTACTTATCTAAAAATCCTGTATCTAATATAAAAAAAACGCCTTCAAAAAACTTCCAATTTTAGATAGTTTTTTTTTAAATCTAAAAGTTAATTGTGTATCATTTATATCTTACGAACTCACCATCCTAAGTGTACATTTATAAGTTCTTCAAGAGCAGGTTATTAATAATAAATCCTCCTAAATAATGCTTTTTAAATATTTTTAACGGATGATAAGAAGGTCCTATAGTAATTTCAAATGTAAAGCGACGCATTTCGCAACATTTATCTCTTCCTATGTCGGCTAGTCTCAATTTCCTTTGCCAACCGCACCGCGTCACAACAGTTTCAAAAAGCGATTAACTCGCCGCACTGTTAGCGAACCCTCTGCCTGGAGTGGCGCGACGCACCCTAACTAGGAGCTTCCGGGGCAACATGCACCACAGAGGTCTACTCTGTAAAGGCCGGTTTATTATATTTTAAAAGTGATCATGTTTACTGATTGAGGTCGGATCTCTCATAATTTTACATAATAATAACAAAAAGTATTTATTTCTTTACAAAAAGTTAAACATAATTTTGTACAGTTAGGTTATAGAAATGGTGTTACAAAATAACTTTATGGTTAAATTGCTATTAGTTTTTCGTATATGCATTTTGAGCATATACCTAACACAGAACGGTTGAAAAATAAGTAATAATAATGTTATTTTTAAACGAGCTATCTTTATTCACTTTGTTATTTTAGTTAAGTGTGAACAGAGACTCCTTATATAATTCACTCATACGCTCATCAAAAACTATATGCGATAACTTGGAAAATCTAAATCTTTTTTTTTGTTAGGGTGAATGATAGACATCATAACATATTCTGTTATATAAAGGGATTTTATAATTTAAAGAAACACACAACAAATATTACCTATGTGTCCTTGATACAGTTACATTTAAAAAAAAAACAGCTTGTGCTAGATAGTGATTGCAAACTTTTTTTGATGTGTGTATAATAAATAAATAGGGCCCACTGAAAACGTAGGGCCCACTGAAAACCAGCGTCAGGTCCTCTAGGCGGCCTGGCTCATGCTGAGTGAGGTCCTATTGGTTCGGACGTCGCCGACACGCACACGCACCGCTGGCTGGCATTTGTGTGCATGTCTGTTATATTTATTAAGTTTTTTTTTCCTTGTTTTTTTTTACATATTTCTAAATGTATGCCGGTTTCTTTTTATTTTTCTTTGTGTCCGAGCGTTTGTTTGTTTGTGTGTGTGTGCTTGTGATGTCCCTAATCAATAAAAGCTTTTCTTTCTTTCTTTCTTTCTTTCTTAAATAAATATGCTCCAGACAACCACACCAATTGTCTGGGTTCGTGGTAAAGATGTATTTCCTTGTTGTGTTACGAATTACCAGACAACGTTATAACGGAGGCGTCTCCTATCAATACTTAAAAACATATAACAAAGGATGTTATAAATGGACTTAGGTACGTACACAAACATTTGTCCCTTGCGGGATTCGAACCCGCGACTGCTGGTTTAGTAGTCAGGACCTTTAGCGTCGAAACGCGTCGTCAAATGTATGTAGAGATCTAGTGATTTTCATTCAAAAATCAAACATTAATCACAATTTATTACTCGAAATATTGATGCGAGTGATTCATAAATAGAACACCAAGCTGACTAGACTCGGAACTGTGGACTTCGCAACATGTAAGCTATCGTGTTCCGTTTTCCATGATGGCATGGGGGCTGGGAATGTTCTCCTTGACTTGTGTAATTATCCTTTAAAATAAGGTACTATTTATTTTCAAATTGTGCAATGTGCAATTATTTTAAGTACGCTATGTGTGATGTCTGTTGGATAAACGTTGTTGTATATTTTTTATTCGAAACAAATACCAATTCACGATTTATTTGAAACTGTCAACACACGTGGGACACTTGACACAGTAAAAAAACTAGGCTTTATTTAGAGGTGCCACCAACTTCACACTCGTCTTCCATATCTTGTCTGTCAGTTTTATGTCTCTTTCTTTTTTTAAATAAAGATTATTTGGCAATGTCAAACTATAGTTTGAAGTATTTTTTATAGACGCTCAGATAAAGCCGTTTTAACATTTTAAATTTTGACACGATATGTATGAAAAGAATTACAAACAACCTGAATTTGACATTTCTGCTATACATTTTCTATCAAAATTGGATATGTCAAAATTGCTTTTTCTGAGCAGCTAAATTAAAAACAGCTATCAGTTAGTTCATTAATACATTATGTAGTAATTTCAATCAATTCACATTATGTATGAAAGCCTTGTACCAATCTAGTATAACTTGATTCTTAGTGCAAACAGCAGTAAATTTATTGAAATCTAAGTAATTTACAACACTTGTATAACTACTTGGCACCCTTTTAAAATCACCAATTAGTAACGAATTCCGATCCGAAATTAAAATTCATAACACTACTTGATCAAACGAGAAAAAACACCTCAGAATAAATAGCAAGTTAACCGAGAGTATATAATTCTTCATTTAACCATCTACGAGTAGGTACTATTCTAGAAAATCGTGTTTATACGGAAGTAACTTTTATACCCACCGTTCAGTCCGGGTATCCGATGCAGAAAAATCTCTCTTGAATTGGGGAGAGTTCTGAAAACGAATATTTTTTACCCAACAAATGGCAAAGTAAAGGAGTTCTGAAACATCAGGGAGACAGAAAGACAACCGAATTTTTGAATAAGAAAGCGTTAGTTCCGATTTGCGCCGTCGGTCGAAAGATCCATGTCACACTGTTAGTCATTATGTGAGAATTATTTGTTACATTAAAAAAACCTCGATACTTATCATGGTGTATGCATGCACGACGCCCGGCAGTATGTGCCGGCGGCCATGCCGCTCATGCTGCAGCAGCTGCCGCGGATGACGCAGCGAAGTTTTCATAGTATCTGACAGCTATTTGACGTATGCCGCCGGCAATGCCGCCGGGCAGGGTGGATACAACATCACGTTATAATACGGCATGGTTTGGTTGGCAGGATGTTTACTTTCACACTCCTGCTATGGTGCAGCATTAATTTGCCGGATAATAATACAGTTCAATCATTCGTTCTGTTATGCGAGATTAATAATTCTAATCGGGTCTGGGTGTTGTGGTACCACCGTTGTGTCTGATTTCCATAACACAAGTGCATTAGCTACTTACTTTGGGATCAGAGCAATGTATGTGATTGGTGTCCAATACTTTTATACTTTTTTTTTATTACAATTCTAAAATCGACTAAGGGCCGATTTTGCAATGGTCAGATAAAACTTATCAGACTGATAAATTTTATAGCGACAGATTTTAAAAATGTCAGTTCCGAATGATTGCTGACAATTATGTGACGTTTTCAAATTAGCCATATTGTATTTTTTCGATGTTCGACGAATATTTATTATCTGACTATTGAAAAATAAGCCCTAAAAATATATTTCGTAAAGTTTCGCTGTGGTTTTCATATAAGACGAATGCGAATTAGGTTGGATTCGATTAAACATAGGTAAGCCTATGTTTAATCGAAGCCTATGTTTTGTTGAAACAATTTAGGCAGCTCGAGTTTGCAAAAAACAATTTGGCCTTTGGTTAATTTGTTGCCAAACTCCAACATTAATTATTTATAAAGCCTTTGAAATTGGCTTTTTTAATTATTGAGCCAAGTGTCATGTTCATAGATAAAATACGTTCAAAAATTTTCATATAAAACCAAATCAAAGAATAAAATTATGTACAGTCAAACTTTCTCGCGCTATACCACCTAAGAATCAAAATCACTTGCACCTCAATTCGTCTTTACTTTGAAATGACGCCCTTTATGTCACGTGTGCAAGCGATTTTCCTTGAATAGTGGTTAAGCGACCCCAACCGTACCTACAAAAGATATATCAAAATAACTTATAGCCAAAAGTTATTCAAGATATTATCCTAAATGTCTTGACTAAACACTAAACAAAATACTTAGTATCACAAAGTCGCCTTGTGAATTAACTTGTTAAAGCAACAATTTGAACGTGTATAATTTATTTGTAAGATATAGATATAGTAAAATGTCTAGAATGTGTTTTGTTTGTTCCTAACGATGTTATCTATTTATTTATTAGCCCAAGGGCTTTCTTCAGGAACAGACTATAGTGTTTAGTTTTATTTAAAAAAGTTAAAATGACATGCGATAAGGCATTAAGGTATTTCTGGTAAAAAAAATTGCACTCCGGGAGTGCCGGCAGAAGTAAAAACTTGAATATCAACGTTGTGCATTTTTGATTTTTTGGAATAGTTATTATCAATATAAAAGTACTATCATTTTTGTGATAGAATACAATAATAATAATAATACAATAATAATAATTTTAATAATAATAATAATAATATAATATTTTTATGGAATACAATATTTATTTATTGCGCTATCGTACACAAACATTACAATTTATATTATATTAAATTACATTAAAAAGTTTATCTCTCAGAAAAATCAACTTACATCCATAATTTCGCCAACCGTCTTACGGTTTTTCGATCAGCCCACGTGTCCTGACGCGAGTTTCACATTTTTCCCCCATCCCACAAAAGTGCTGTACGCCGCTAAAGAAGTTTTCACTTCAATAATCCGATTTTTGTATGGCGCAGTCATCAGATAAACATACATATATGTACTTACAAACAGGGTACATTACTTATTTGTAAGTTATAAAAGCGATGTTTTTTAGAATTTGGTTGTAGGCGAATGTCTGTAGGCATTAATAAAATTAAAATGGTTTATTGAATTTAAGAAACTAATGACTACGGACAATTCATCGATAAATCTAGGTCTCTCGCGATACAAATGTACGTTTCCTAGGAATATAAATTTCAAATAGTAGGGTAATATAGCTTCGGTAAGTGTGTAGGAATTTGAATCAGCTACGTTCCGTATGAGCGTATGAAAACGCGGCAACGCAAACATAAAAGCCCTTATTAATAAAAACATTTTCATCATAATTATGAACTACTTACATTTACTTTGAGCCTACGGTACGTAAACCTATTATGGTGTGGTATTAATTTTCCATACACGTTTCGCCCATGTTCATTACAACACTATTTATAAACAAAAACATACCTTCTGTTGTGTAAAAGTAAAGCAATTGTTTTTTATTTAGTAATTCGATACAGGGACGCACTTTGTATTTTAATAGATTGTTATGAAATTAATTTTACGACCGTTCATAATCTTCTTTTTCAGACTTTTTGTGTGGGCTAAATAGAAAAGTTTTAAGCGTATTGTAAAAAATACAATTTTTATTTCTTTATTTTATTTTGGAGTAAATATTAATTTAGGTGCATCAAAAAATAGCCTCAAAATTACTTTTTTCATCTGTTACGTTTCTGTTAAAAATTGACACCCGGTAAATAAAAGCATAATTGGATGTTTTTAATTATTAAGTTTCTAGCATTAATTTGTCAAGAAGATAGAAGGACAAGTTTATAATGATATTATCATTTCAGAAATGGTGTGGCCTTTCTATGGGGGGTCTGATAATGACATGTTTCTTTTTACTACCATCAAAAACAGTTATTTAATTACATTGATGTTTTCACAGGATACTAGAGGCTTTAATTGGCCTATACTAATTTGGAGCACGCCGGAGGAGTCTGTAGGCCGAGTTAAACGTCTTTTTATAATACCTAGTGTCTATAATTTTTCAAAATCTTTCAATAAGTGATACGCTGTTTTTAGGAACATGAACAACTTTTATTATAGAACCAAAGGTAAGAAAAATAACAAATTGGCTACTGTTAGATAAGTCACCTTGTATATAGGACGTTGTTTTGGTCAGTGACATTCAACTCAGGGATGACAAAATAAGTTATGCTTATTTAAAAAAAAACTCTTCACAACATTTAAAAAAAATCAAAATGAATGATGAAACTCGCACCCTTGCGCGAAGCTCGCGCGTATCTACGAAATACTAAGTAGCTAGTAAGCTACGACGAGGCGACCTGGTGTTGGCAGTTTTTGACTCGCTCGCTTATATCGCAAAAATAAATTGTTTTTGTGGGATTTTCAATTTTTTATCTGTATCGTGTAACCACCCCTGAGTCGCTCGTCGCTGACCAAAACATCATTAAAAGGAATGACTGGGTTATAATACTTAAGGCATTTACACAACCTTTGTACACTTACTTATGAAATTAATTCTTCAATAAATAAACAAACAAAAAAAAGAAACTTTCTACATTTACTGTTAGTAAATAAATGCAACGTATAGTCATTTAAAAATATGGCAAAAATATTCAAGGAATGTATTTAAACATTTGTTTATCGTGTCATTTTCAGGCTAGCTCATATTTCATCATCATCAATTTGAAATAAAAATAGTTGCATAAGTCTTCAAACCCTCATATTCGATACGATCACTCTTGCGCATCCCTGAAACATCTGCTCTACGTAGCATTCATGGTGGGTACTCAATTACATCACAATTATACCAACATTACTTGATAGACGAATCGATAATTCGTACCTGCAAAAGCCGCAGGTGTGTTGATACACAGATATGCACCTAAATAGATGACACAATATTAATTTTCAAGGCGCTCTAGCAACAAAAAGGCTTCGGGCTTCAGGGACGATTATTGAAGTCTTGTGAAGATAATGCGAATTTATTTTGATCGAAGGCATTCTAGAAGTAAAAATGTGCACAAAATAAAAATGAATTTAAAACCTATCTATTTAAAAACAAAATTGTTTCCTGACATGAAGGCAAACATGGTCTGCGTTAGCGCGTTATATACGTATATTTTGAGCCATGAGAGAGCCAGTTTCATATATTTTTTATAAAATCGCATTAATTTGGTGCAAACAAAAATAGTCACGTTGTGACAAGTCAAATAATTTGATTTGTGTAATTTAATTCATGTGAATATCACATTCGATCGGAAGCTTAACATTGAACTTTTCCGTAAAAATGGGATATAAGGCACGTTACCTGAATCGCGTCATCTACTTCTATGAATATCTGTAATTGTACTAAAATAAAATTACCGCTCCCGTGGATACGATATCGATTTTGCGTGTAACAACACTACTTAACTTCAATTGCTAATGAATTTGATCGTTTGTCTTAATTTTTTTTTAAAGAAGTGCCAAATAGGGACAATGAGAGGCGATAAATATTATGTATTGACAATAATGTTTGAGTATTGTATTATTTATTATCCATTTTCAAAAAGAAATAGATGTTTGTGAGAGGTCACCACGATAAATGTAAGCCTCTTGGGAATTTGAAATATTGACATATCCTTTTATTATTAGATACAATGATTATGAAGATTTAATATTAAATTAACGTGAGATAAGACTTATCCGACTGAATAAGTGTCAAACGACCGATTTTTTAATGTAATTTACAAAATTAATGATCGTTTTTTTGCCGTTTTCAAATTAGGTTGTATTAGGTATTAGTATTGTATTTAATTCGGCGATGTTCCTTATCTGACGCTGGAAAAATCGTGCCTTATTTGTGGTTATCACTTTGGTTATATTAAAACAAGGTTTTTTTTAAAAAAAATGCTTTCAATCAATCGATCAACTGCTTAAGTAGGTAAATTTACAATTTATATAGATTTTCTCAGTATTAATATTACAGTATTATCAATTGGCAATTTATTACTAAAAGAACAATTCACACTTCCAATATGAAATTCAAATGAAGTATTTTATTTTATTTTTATTAGATAACCCTTTTACCTTGTAGGTAGTGAGGTAGTGATCGCAAAAAAATACTTGCCTCTATAATAGAGCCACTTTTCATTTTAGTTTATAGTATATTCCTTATTACCGTAAATAATAATGAGAAAGTATTAAGAGTTATGTGACATATATATAATCCACTTAACGTAGAGACCCTCATTTCCTCTGTAACAACATTAATTGGGTTACCCCAAGTGTCAAGTTGGGTTGGTCGGATTATAATAAAGGCTTGTGCGATGGCAAAAAATAATTCGATATCTTTGTTATGAAAGTTATAGTTTATGTCCTGGGGGGCAATTCTCGGGCAATTCGTATACGATAAAAGTTCACTAATCGAATTTTCTTTGTTGAAGAAAAAATAGTTTTTGATTTCTCAGGGTCACAATTTCTATGTATTAAGTAAGTAAATAAGTCTTTATTGTGTATTTGGACAAAGGTTACAATGCTCTTATAATTAGATTCATATCACTTAGTTCTACCTTTTCAGGCGTTTACACACACATGCACACATAACACTTTTTAAATTTTTGCAAAATTATTTGTATTGCAAATATTCTTGCACACTATAATAACATTTTTCTACGAGCCATTTTTAAATTCAATTTCAAACTTTGGGTAGTTATATTGTTTGAAAACATGTGGCAGATTATTGTAAATTTTGATGCACATCATAAATACATTACTAGACACGAGCGATAATTTAGGTGGACTAACTAAGAGTTTGTTATTATACATAGAGGATACATACATGTTTGGAAAGAGGATGGGCGGCCAGTTTCTTTCAGATCATAATACTTACTAAACTGAATCGTATTTATTTATGAACGGTAACTTGCGATTTTATGCAGCGCATTGCGTGCGTTCAAGTGAAAATTTGTATGAACTTAGTAGATAATCTTATAGATTGCCTCGCAGGAAAAATGAAAAGCAGAATATTCATCACGAGAATAAAGTTGTCTCCGTCTTGGACCAGCTTAAATACCTGGCTACACTCAGGATTTTCTTGAAGAAAAACTAATATCTAGTCAAAATTAGGTATATTCCTTTCGTTTCGCTCGTGACTCAAGATGGCGCCTGTGCCGTAAGGCATTACTTTATTCCCATAGTGAATCATCTTCTATTACTAAACTCCTAGATATGTATTTATTTCGTCTACATAAAGAAATGACACCAGCTATACTCACCCTTAAAGGCAATATGTTGTACATTTAAACACATAGATCGCAAAAAACAACCCTATTACCGTTGATCTACTCATTAAACGTCTCTACAATTTATTCCTGGCCACAAACATCCCTGGAATCCCAAACACGCGTATAACAATTAAAAACAAACCACCCATACAAAGAAACCTTGTCTCAAATAAAGTGCAGATAGCTTTTAATGACTTATGTTTGTGGAATTTCAAAACCATTTTTCAACACACAAAAGTGACCTTTAAGGTTGCACGGTAGGGTCTTTTTTGTTTATTTTGAGAGGTACTTTTACGTGGTGACATTGAAATAAAAGGTTTTAAAAGTGAGAGTTATCACGGGGACGCATTAGGGCGCACGCGCGGAGATAAAAAAAGGAGGAGACAGAACGTTTTGTACCGGCTCGTAAAAACATGGACACATTAGAAGTAGACGCAGTAAGTTGACTCTCCTGCATCAATAGCAACAGTTGGGCTTACACTTTAGTGTCTAATTAGCCTCATATTTTTTTCTATTCCCTGCATAATCTGGGCCAATATTTCTTAAAGTTCGAAAAAATAATGTTAATAGGCCTCGTACAGGCCAAGTTATTGTTATAGCTGCTTTACATTGTTTACATACAGAACAAAGTAGATATAAATACCTAAAGTGTTTTGATGTTTATAAATTCTTGTATCACGATTTACATGTTTACGACTTTAGCGATAAACCCATTACAATATGGAGAGTCCAACTTGAGGTTGTAAAGTGCAGGTAATATTCACGCACTTGTATTTTGGTGAAAAACCAACTATGTGAGCACAATGATCAAATCTGCCTATATAATATAGTCAATAGCGTGGTCGATTCTCCGTACTTACTAGGTAAGCTGTCTTTCAAGTGTCCCAGACCACACTCCAGGCATATGAGCACATTCGTTACGCCTGTATGTACTACAAATTACAAAAGTAATAGTTTTATAAATAGAGCTTGCAAAAAGTATAACACCACTTATAATCACACCGACATATTTCACGAAAAATTAAGAGGTTTTCGAAATTTGTTGAAAGACCACCCGAAGTAGGTGCACCCTAGTAGTTTTTCCAGTGTAAGACATTTTCCATAGCTGGCTTAAGGATATGTTGGAATACTTTTAGTTAATAAGTAACTTAACCCTTATATCAATACTTGATTTTTTTATATAACATATTAATTTAAATTATGAATGTGTAACTTGCCTTAGATATGTAATACACTTCGACCTCGTCAACATAATCGTTGTAATAAATAATAGTGAAAACTGTATTGCTTAAGAACAATGCATTACTATTAAGCCAAATGTGTTATTTATAGGTGTTTGTTTTCCAAATAAAGCTGAATAAATAAAATAAATGTTTATTCACCAATATGGCCACTTGTATGGTGCTACCGAGTTTCTCTCTTACGATTAACAGAACATTCTGTCTTCTCCAGACTCGTAAAACCGTGTCGTCGACGGATTGACTCCCGTCCTTTTCAAAAGATAAAGCATAAAAGGACCCAGAGCGACCAGGGTCCCTATTTTTGAACCACACGTCAAGATGGCGTGTGATATTCGTTGATTAATATCCGATTTTTATGGAATTATACTAATGAAAATTAGTATAATTCCATACGGAAAAAATATAAAAAATCTCTGCATTACCAGGTGGTTGACTGGTAGACAATGCCATTAGGCATTAAGTCCGCCAATTGTACAACTTACTGTGCAATAAAGTTTAACTCTTTCACGGACAGTGACCGCTTATAGGCGGGATAACAATAAAATTTCTATTGTGTCTGGAGTACTGTCCGTAAGTGTTAAAAAAATAAATAAAAAAGATCACTTAATTTTGTAAGTACTATGCTATATTTCGCGTTATTTTAATGGAATTTTAATAACTTTTCTATCGAATATCACACGCCATATTCAAGCGAGTGGCCTCAAAATAGGGTCCTTGGTGTGGAATGCATAGCCCTGAGTGTTGTTGACAAGCATTAACTACTGCCGAGTGGAGAGCATTGTTTTTATTACTTCTAATGATAAGAACCTTTGAATCCTACTAATATCTATTGTAATATGTATTATACAGCTGAAAAGTTTGTTTATCTGAACGCGCTAATCTCAGGAATTACTGCACCGATTTCAAAGTTTCAAATAGCTTATTTATCGAGGAAAGCGTACGGCTAACACATCACGCTGCGACGAAAAGGGAGAGCAAACTCAAAACGCGCGAACAAAGTCGCTGGGAAGCGCTAGTAGCTTTATAAAAAAATAGTATGGCATAGTTTCCTACGGGTTTCGTTGTGCTCTCTCTCTCTCTCTACATAAAGATAACCTTTAATCTAACTACATAATAACAGATGGTGTGACTGGCAGATAATGTTTTCATCAAGTCAGTGTGAAATAGTCTTTAGGTAAAATAAATAAATAAAGGTAGCATAATATATGACCTTTTTCTAAAATATACTGTAATTATTTTTGCATGTAAGAGCTGATTTTTCAATAGTCAGATAGTAAATATTCGTCGAACAAAATACAATATGGTTAATTTGAAAACGTCACCTAATTGTCAGCAATCTAGGTACCTGTCATTTTTTTTTAATCTGTCTTTATTATTTATCAGTCTGATAAATTTTATCTGACCATTGAAAAATCGGCCCTAAAGTGACTTTTAACTTTAATACCAACGGCCTACGAATACACTGATTCATGTCATGAATCTGTTTTTAGGGTTCCGTAGCCGAATGGCAAAAAACGGAACCCTTATAGTTTCGTCAAGTCTGTCTGTCTGTCTGTCTGTCTGTCTGTCTGTCTGTCTGTCCGTCCGTATGTCACAGCCATTTTATTCTGTAACTATAAGCATTACACAATTGAAATTTGGTAGGAAGATGTATCCTGTTAACCGCTTACCGATTCTCATACATAAAATAAAAAATAATGACATTTAAGGGGGGGCTCCCATACATAAAACTAAAACCAAAAAAAAAATGTTTAGTCAAACCTATGCGTGTGGGGTGTCTATAGATAGGTCTTTTAAAATAATATTGAGGTTCCTAAAACCATTTTCTTTTAAAGTCTAACGTTTCATAGCTAGACGCTTCCAAAGTGGTAAAATGGGCGTCCCCCCCCATCTAACTTCTAAACCAAGCAAGTGTAAATTTTGAAAAAAATATATGATGTAGATCTTAACAAATACTTTCAACGAAAATTGGTTCGGACGGGATCGAATAAGTAGTTTTTGAGATATAGCACATTTTCAACAACCGCAAACATAACTTTGTACTTCATACAAACAGTATGAAAAACAAAGTTATATTTGCAGTCAACAAAATGTTGTGGTATTTTACTAAGTAGAAGTAAGTGGATTCCCTAATTCGGTTAAAGTTGGCACGGAACCCTCAGTGCGCGAGTCCGACTCGCACTTGGCCGGTTTTTGAATTTACATAATACATCGTAACAACTTATCCCATACAAAGTCATGACAATTCGCGGTAGTCATCTTCGTGTAAAAACTTAATTCGCTCTGAGTAACATCAATTTAAATATTATGTAATTAAAGTGGGCAATTTGCACAATAATAAACATATTATAATTAAATCTTGATTGCACAAACAATTGCTTCAATGCAACAAACTGCGATGCACATGGGGTCATGAAACACGTCTGATTACTTTGGATAGGCTGTGGCTTGACTGCGAGCTGGTGCGACTGGTGAGCCTTGTTGAGAATCATGGGAAATATTTTATGCACCTACATAAAAAGTACTTTTATCAGGAAAATTGAGTAACATAACTATTAGTAGACGATACTAAAATATGATACCTTCTGTGTCTTTTGTAAATTTCAGTGGTTTGCATAACAAGCTAGCTAGCTAATACATGTGTGTAGCGTCGGCCTACTTGCTAAGATTCCCCAAAGTTTAATCTGATATGCTGTCATCTGTATCTTTACTTACTATAAAGTACCAAAACTGCGTAAACTGAATTATATGAGTAAGGGATTACCCCTTGTCATGTAATTCAATGAAATGGAAATATTATTGTAACATTTTTTTAAATAAAGATAACTTATATTGAATAATATACTTCAAAAATACTCTAATGTACTTTTTAAACAGTCCGAATAACCACACAACTAGCCATGTTGCAGATTCATTCGCGTAAATACAACAAGAGTAGTAATATTTTAAGTTAAAGAGACGCATTGGTTAACAGGCCGCTAATCTATTCTTGTGCTCTTTACGACGAAACTTTGTAATATAGCGATTACTGCTAAGTAGGCACAACTAAAGTTACAATTCTCTTTAACTTGCACAATGCAAAACGCTATTATGGGTAATTTAAAGTTGTACGAACGCGACGTTTCTAATTGCGCCCGCGCCGCTCGCAGTCAGGCCCCACTTTTACAGTTCCGGTAATTTGACTGACAAGATGAACCATTAGTAGATAAGAAAAAAATAAAATAAAACAAACAACTCCGTGGGTAATTTGCTAGCTAATGACGTACCTTATCTAAATAATTAAAATGCGATTTGGCACGGAGGCAGTAGCCAGTTATTGTCACATTGGCCGATCGCAATCTTCTGATAGTTGCTACGTTTCCTAGGAATCTTTGTTTTTTCTTCGTATTAGTGTCAAGAGTGTTATTAATGAGCAGCAGTAATTACTGCTTACATTGTAACACAATCGGGCTGTAAGAACATGGAATCGAATTAATTCTGTGGATGCTACTTCTTACGCTGAGTTCCGCACTTAAGGGTATCCCCGGATTTTTACCGCGCACACTAGCGCCACTTTAATAAAAGACTAATCGAAAATCTAATTGATGCGATTGTAGCTCTGGTTATGTTTTTTAAATACAATGTTTAAGTTCAATAAAACAGAGTTATCTGCAGTTACAGTTAGAAAAAATGCCAAAAATAGCCATATTTAGCAGTTTGTCTAACTCTAACTACAGTAAACTACTTTTCAAACAATTTAAACGTACAAAATAAACTATAAAAACCTGTACTACAATCGTGTCTACCAGATTTTTGATTGTTTTTGTATTTAAGGAGTAATAATTATTATAAATAGAGTGGCGCGTGTGCGCGTCAAAAATTCGGGGAACACCTTAAAGAGTAAAGACCCCTTTACCAGGCTTTGCTATCAGTCCGTGCGTTCATCGTTCGTCTGTCTGACACCAGACTGTATCTCAAGTACCGCGATGCCTAGACACTTGAAATTTTCACAATTTATGCATTTCTGTTGACGCTATAACAACAAAAACTACAGTCAAAATAAATAAATTTTTAAGGGGGCTTCCAAACAACAAACGTATTTTTATTCCCTTTTTTGCCCGATATCAATAATAGAAACAGACGCACTTGAAATATTTATCTAAGTACATATGTTGTTTTAGTCAATGGAACCCTTCGTGCGCGAGTCCGACTTGCACTTCCCTGGTTCTTATTTCAAGTACAAATTACATGTCAAGTGATATCTATCAGGAATGTCCTACGAGAAGCTACATTTTGTATAGTCTGATTATAATTTACACATAAGATATTGTTTTTATGGTGCATGCAGTCCGAACAAGCAGGGTTTGACAATGAGTTCTAACGAATTTATGTTCGTACTACAGCTAACGATTTATGATGGACATAAAAATATCAGCTGCGCTGTAAATACTTCACTTGCTATCTTTTCTTTGATTAATAATAATGTCAGAAAATTAAATCATGATAAACAATTTTGTTAACAGCCTTTATTTGTTATACCTAAAAACATACTATAAGATTTTAGTAACTATACTTGGTTACTCTAGAGGGGCTTAAAATAGTCCAAGCCTTTTAACAGAACCTAGCCTAGTCCAATATATGTATATTATATATAATTTTATTTATTTATTAAATTCAGACTACAAGACCATTTGTTTTAGTTACAAGACTTAGTTGTATCTAGTAATCTTAAAAAATGACATAGTGCGGTTGGCCAGTGCCCAAAAAAGCGGGCTGTCTAGCCTATTGGCTATTGCACCCAGAAAAATGTTGGGGCCCTAATGAATCATCAGAGTACATGTTCATGCTCATCATCTACTAATCTACATGTAAAACCGGGAGTTTCCCTAAGACAATCTTAGAATAAAAAGATAGATGTATGTTAAGGAAAATATTACTAAAAAGATGGTAACGTGATGGTATGTCTTCTTCTCCTTTACTTATTGAGCTGCGCTCTTGTCGGTGGAGTAATCGCCACTACTTTCTCTTTTCTGTCTTCCTCTTGACCGCCTAGTGCGACATGACACTGACTTTTCCTTCAATTGTATAAAGTAACTTCTCCAAGACTGACTCGTCCCCACTTTCCATGTTATTCTGTAAAGTAGTATAAAATACCAAAGTTAAGAATGTTTTTAACACTGATAGGATTATTTCTGTATTCTTAAAAGATGTAATAAGAAACGAGAGACGGCGCACGGATAGACTCGAACCATTAGAGTTTTCGATTTCATTTTTTATCCTATATGAAGTACTAAAGATTGTATTTGAGGAAAGGAACATTTTGCAAATAATTGAAAACGCGGGACATATTGCAATTATTTAAGGTCCTAGGGCACCTGATACGGCATGACATGTTCTTTGAGAATAACATGGATGTTATCTCACCCTGGTCAAAATAGTTCTTCGACCAGGTGACCTGACCCACACATTATAAGCATGGTCTCATCAACCCACAAAAAAGGGTCAACCCTTCCTAATTCTCGCTTCGAACCCGTAATAAAAATCAATTTATGGACCCCCGCTAAACGCGCGACACTTACATTTCATAGTTTTTGTGTCATTACATACGTATTAGGAAGCTATTTTGGTAATGACAATTTTATTGGGAATCCAATTTTTTATTTTGATACGTTCATACCGTATATGGTTAAAGTTGTATTAACTTCATTTTTACGCATAGATCATAGATGTGGTCATTTTTTTAAAAAGAGTGTAAAGTTTGTTAGTTTGTCTGCCTCTGCCGCATTGCATAAAAATTAAGCTGCTCCCATTATTATCTTAAAGAAATAGTAATCGCTTGTAATTTATAAAAAAAATATTATACAATGTATCTTATTTATAATAACGTACTCGTAGTAGTATATTACCATACTGATTTTCTTCATATTAATTTAATTAATGTTCTTATGCCCATAGTGATTTATTTTTATATGAATTTAAGCTTACACATTTTTTGTCTTGTAATTATTTATTGACTGAAATTTCTTGATGCGGTCACGTAAGTGTACTAAGTATTGGTTTAATACTGGGAATCCTTATCTTGAGTTGCTATAACAATCATTAATTTCATTCCACTGCCTTTATTACCTAAGCACGATATTAATGATGACTTTAATGTTGAATAATGATAATATAAACTTAGACGTTAATTCCATCGCGTTCGTGGAAACGCTACTTAAAACGCAATTATTAAATCATATTTCTGCATAATTATGGTTAAGCAACGAAAAATTTCAACCGTACTTTTTTCGTTTAGTTCCTGCCTAGCAAAAAAGGTATATTGGTGAAATAATTTGATAGTACGAAAAAGTTTACAATTTTTAGGTTTTTAACCCTTCACCGCCGAAAAAGGCGTTGGACAAATAATTATAATTAGTGTGTGCATTAAGCCACACACGGAGATTGGGCAAATGGGTTTTTTTCGCCGGTTCAAATTGCTGGGAACGATCCAGTATTAAAAGAACATTAGTGGGTAACGGGGGCCGATTAGCGGGTGGCTTCTGTGACAGTTAAATGTAATATTTTGGTTACCGAACTCGACGATTAGTTCGACTACGGCTGGTGACACTGGCCGCCGTTTTATTAGGGGTTAGAAAGTTTAAGGTGGTGGCATGTGCGTCACATGTCATGTCCAATTTTAAGCAAACGTTTTCTTACCAACTGTCACGAATAATCGTTTTTGACACTAATTGCATGGAGCTAACGGAGTTAACCGTATTTTGTAAATAATGATAATATACACAGTTTGAGGCCTAATCATCAATTTGGGTACTACTATCTATAGGTCTCACATCTAAATCTAGAATTTTCATTTCTTCAACATAATATGGAGTTACATATTTTTTATATTATCACTTATTTTTAGAATTGTTAGCCATGAAGGTTGTGTGGCTAATGGCTATCCAATTTTATACTTGTTTTTTTTTAAGTTAAGATATTACTCTCTGGTTACCTACTTCCAATCAAATTATTATCCATACACAGTAAATATTTACGGTCAATTCAAATAATAGCAAATGAAGCAATACAATTTGTATGCTTATCAACTTATCAAACCACAAACGTAGAAATGTCAGTAATATTGTTATCAAGTTATAATGTGGTCTCGTTACCAAATAGTGACGGGATACACGTAATCCTATCGATATGTGATCATCAATTGTAAAGGTACTTTTTAGTTTTACTGAGATTTAGTTTTGTAAAAAATCAACTCCTTCTGTTAGAAATCTTTTAAAACAATAAACAGAAACAGTTACTAGATGTTCTAACGTGCAGGTGGAAAAAATTGAAAAACAAGATTTTATAGAAAATAATAAAAGTTAACTAACATCATTTAAACCTACTAATATTATTATTAACGTGAAAGTTGGTGATGACAGATGTATAGATGTCAGGACGTACGTTAGATATTCCTTCACCATAAAGTACTAAATAAATTTTAATGAAGCTTATGCTTAAGAATGTTTTTAACACTCACAGTGTCATATTTTATATTCATAAAGATGAAATAAGAAACCAAAAATTTGCGCACGGACGGGACTTGAACCAGCAACCTTTTGGCAGACCGGGCCAAACGCTCTTACCAATTGAGCTACCGTGCTGTCAGTCCGTCCCTGCGAAATTTGTGGTTTCTTATTAAGCAGTTATTCTTTACAGAATAAATTCAACTTGAAAATTGATGTCGCTTCGCTATCTAATGCTTTAGAATGTTTTTAACACTCACATCATCTTTATGAATATTTCATCTTTATTTAATGAAGCTTTCTAAAAATATAACTTTACAACAAAATACACTATAATTTACAATTATATTTTGTGAGATATGATTTCTACGAGGCTGAAGTCGCGAGAAACTAATAGTTCTAAAATTAAGGTCGACGCGTGTCACATCCCTACCACCCAAAGTCGTGGGACTAATGTTCCCTAAAATTGCCCTCTAATATCTAACAACGGTCGTTAAGGGTTAACGTTCTGAAACTTCTTGTATTAAAGCCGAGTTAGACGATGTAATAATCAACTTTATAAGCGTTGGACGATATTGATAAAGCGATTGGTTAATAAGGGAGGTACATTAGCGCGATTGGATTTTTATTGCTTGAATAAAAGTTGTCTCTATTGTATTGAGGTGATTTTACTAAGGGTTAAGGGGATTTCTAGCTTTTATTAGGTGGGCTCGCTTCATTGTCGACTTTGTCCCTTCCACACTTTGACTGGTCTAGCAAGAGTAGAGTAAAGATAATAACAATACTCATTTAAGAACTTAAATACTATCTGAAAGTGCAGAATAACTGTATAGAGCTCAAATAGGCTTAATACTTTGGAAAAATTGACACTACGCCTGACGGCAATTCAGGTCTAGTTATTTATTTGTGTTGTTTTCTTTGAACTTTTTTACAATTTTGCGAATAAAGTTAATCCTACCAAAATGTCATTTCACTTTAATCCTGAACTATCGAGCTTCCAAAGGTTAAATAATTCGTTTCGAAATAATCGTGAGTAATTTTTCTTCACGAAATAACCTAATTTGTGGCGGTCGTATGAACAAGCCATCACTCAAACTGGCCCCACGTCGGCGATTATGTTGTTGATAACATTCATAACTCATGCTAGTTCCAGTCGAAACCTCGTGAAATGAAATTGTCTCGTATGTCCTATTACCTTACTTGGACTATTATTATTTGATATTTGGTCATCCCCCGCGGCTTGACTCGCGTAAATAGTAGATCTTAAAAAGACATAATAAATTATAGCCTACGGACCCAGCGAACTTTGTTTCGCCCCCAGCCCCGTCCCGCCGAGTCCCGTAATTTTAAAAGTTAAGGATTCCCAGCGAATTTGGTTTCGCCCTTAAATTACTAAAATGGCTATTAAAAATTAGGGTTGATCGTAGAAGGGTGAAAATTAAGGATTGTATGTATTTTTGTATGTTGTATCATAAAAAAAAATATAAATAAAAATTTTGTCTAACAAATAAATAAGAAAATTTAGGGGTGGACTACCCCTAACATTTAGGGGGATGAAAAATAGATGTTGGCCGATTCTCATAGATACCGGATAAGCACAAAAAAATTCATCAAAATCGGTCAAGCCGTTTCGGAGGAGTATGGCAACGGAAACTGTGACACGAGAATTTTATATATTAGATGTAGTATTCTGATGTATTCGATATTTGTGTGAAGGATTCACAAACATTCGCATTTACAATAATATTAGTAGGAAAAGTATGATATTAGTAGGACAACATCAAAGTTGATGAAATGTTGATTTCTCATAGAATTCCAAAGGAATATACCTAAACTGCAATTTAGGAACTGAAATGATTAGATTATGTTTTTTATTATTTACGAAATGATAAGATTATTATACGTTTAAACACGAGTATAACCTACTTCGAGGTTATTGGAAGAAGTATGAATATATTCTTTAAGAAAAGCTTCAGACTCACACTCTAGAATACTATTATACATTCACATTTACAGTCAGAAACATAAGTAGATTCTTATCGTTTAACATCTTTATTGACGTGTGAGTATATTCTGGTCGGTCATCAAAGAAAGCATTGAAAGTTTGTATATAACATTAATGCCATGAAGGTTTTCACTTTGATTACTGGCAATTTTTCTGATCCAAATCACTGCATCATTTATAGAAACGTAAATATTTACGTTTTTTACAATTCTCTAGAGAATCCATCGCTAATGTTGATATAAATATAATCGCCGCTTATATTATAAACTTATTTCACTGTGCAATTAACTTGAAATTATTTAAACATTACGCTCTTTGTACAATAATAATAACAAATCGAGTTTTTGCAAAAAACACATTATAATAGTGGTCTCTGTTCACTAAGTCGATATACTACTAATCATCATGCAAATTATGGGTTTACGACATTTTCCATGAAAAAATAATACGTAACTTAATTCATTTATGACTATAAATATGAAAAACTCAACTGAAAATTGCATATTTACATGCTACTGCTGTAGGTTTATCTCACTGTAATCAACTGCCTCGGTGGCGCAGCGGTAGGAGGGTCGCACTTTAAAGCGACGGCTGCGCCAGAAGTCCTGGGTTCGATCCTCGGGTCGGGCCAAAAATATGTACCTGGGTTTTTCTATCTAGAAATTCTTAAGGCAGCCCGGAGTTTGGTAGTTGGCGGTGTTTTACCCCCGTGCCTCGGAAAGCACGTTAAGCCGTTGGTCCTGCGCCTGATCTTTCTCCGGTCGTGTCAGATTGCTGTCCCATCGGGCTATGAGAGTAAAAGGGTAGGAAGGTAAAAGGAATAGAGAGTGTTCCTGTGTTTGCGCACACACTTGTGCACTATAATATGTCCCGCGCAGTCGGTTAGTCGTTGTGACTGGCCACCGTAGTCGAAATCGGCTAAGGGGACTATTATAGGTTAATCACAAGAGTGTTAATTACCAATTTCAATCTATTTACTTGCAAATCATCGTCGTTATAGAAATAATAACCTTACCCTTTTCTCGGTATTGGTATACCAAAACAGATATATTAGAGTCCTATCGAGCCATAAGATAATCTATACGAATATTATAAAGATGAAGAGTTTCTTTGTTTGAACGCGTTTATCTCAGGCACTACTGAACCAATTTGAAAAAAAAAACATATTGTTAGATAGCTTATTTGTCGAGGAAGACTAAGGCATAGCAGCAAGCAAAAGGGGGAGCAAACTCAAAACGCGCGGACGAAGTCGCGGGGGACCGCTAGTTCACCCATAATGACAATAGTAAATAACGAAACAACATCGACTTTAATGACATCAAAGTGAAAGAGATCGCTAGCTCCTCAGGAGATCTATTGCCTAACTTGTAATCGCTTTACGATTGCAATTCGTGTATGGCGTATGGCATAGAATAAGTACAATCGCAAACACACAGTCAGATTCCAAGTAAAGCTTGTAGTGCGTTGTAAACAATCTTGAAATTTATCTTTAACGAACAAAAATCAATCGTAGGTACATACGTTATTCATCGTTTAACAGCAAGATGTTTTCAAATCAAAAAGTTTATTTATTTATTTTACAAATAAATAATAATCGATTAGAAAAGAAAAACGGACTTTAAATATTTGTGAATTCTGACAAATGATATTTTCCATGTTTGAAAGCTTCAAATTTGCAGCCATCAGCGCTAACATATTAACAATCGCTAAAAACGATAAAAGATAAATAGATAAAAATGACCACATCTTGCATTAGCAGAATTTTAACATGCCTACAAAGTTATCCTGCGTCTTTTCAGTATTAAGGTCCGCTTTCTTTATCGATAGTTAACTCCAGTAATAATTAAGTTGAGTAATACACGATTGTGTGTGTTTAAAAGAAAAAATATGTTAACCCATTCTGAAATTTGGTTAAGGCATTATTTCCTTAAACTTGCATAATCGTAAATATTCAACCACTGGCAAATTAAACTATTAGTTGAGTTAATTATCATCGATCACGCAACAGGGCATAAGTAGCCCAAAATTACCCGAGAGTGTTGGTTGAGTCTATGTTGGGGGCATTTATGAGTGCATCTACTTAGTATCTATGCAGACGAAACGAACGAAATTAATGAAAGCTATTGTGTTAGGTAATAAGTCGCGGGCGCACCGCATCCGCCGCTGTGCGTGCGCGCAGAAAAACCGTGAAACCGCGGTACGCGCGGAAACCTCAAATGGGAGTGATTTCTTCCACTGTTGAGCTGATGCCGCTATTTGTCGTTCTAATGTATTTGTATTGACGGCCATTTTTGATTGCTCTGAGGCAGGAGTGCTCAACATTTTCATTGATACTTCTAAGTTTCTCTTATTTTTTGCAATAAATGTTTGATTGATTCGTGATGTTATTTCTTACTACAAAGTAGTTCTATAAAACTATTTGTGATTTATCTGAGAATAAAATATAAGATATAGCAGAATCGTAAGCGAATCGTTTGTATAATGAGATTTTAAGGTCTAGACATCTTCCATTAGCTGCCAATGTCAGTCAACGAACTTACTGTTGTTTTCTTATTTAAACAAATTAATTCAAACTTTGCGTGAAATTAACAAATAACTTGTATTTGACGCTACGTTGGGCCTAATCAATTATGTTACAGTTTTCGACACAAGAATGGAAGAAAACCCAGCTTTATTTAATCAAGTTTAAATGTTGCGAATCCCTGGCGACGGCTCGTGGCGACTCCTGCGCGCCGCGCTCCATTTCACTCTACTCAATGACCATTCAAATTGCCCGCAGACCGCCATCTTTCTTTTTATCATCAACCTTTTTCCGTTCTTTCAGTAATCGTTGATTAAACTCGCGTTCATCGACCCCAATAATCATTCAATAGACGTTTTCAATTTTCAACTGGTAGTGACTCGATGGATTTCGTTAATAACCCTATTGTTGGCGGAACATCCATATCATTTTGCATAGATTTGGACCAACAAAAAAGCTAATGAACCAATTTCGTCTCACTCCAGACTTTGTTATACTGAAAATCTAATTTTTCAACAAATTCACCGGAACACGATCTACCGTTACCCATAAAGGGATTCGTACGGCAATTTCGGGAACAAAGATGTTCAACATAAACAATGCAGAACCAATTCGGACATAATGAATTTATGAGTTAACAGATTTCCCTCGCTGAATCCTGAGATCGAAGCGGAAACAATAAGGTGGCGTGGCCCGCTATAATTTCATAGTCGATACGCTAACAATATCTGTGGTTGATAAAAAAGTGATTTAGTATTATTAGATGGATGGTGCGGCGGAGATGCGATCGGACCGAATCGATTTGGCGTCGCTGCGTGAAGTTTGTTTAGCGGAACGGTAGCTGCGGGGGGTGGGGGGCGCGTGCGCCCGCGCCGCCCGCCCCTGGCCGCATGCCACTCAGCCTCTATCGGATCTTCGTTTAGTGACGCTTCGTAATAACTAGCCTCGCCTTCATGAAGGTTATCCAACGAAGTTGAACGCACTGAGCGTCACCACCTCGTAACGGTACCGCTTTTATTACCCAAACACATAACCAAAATTGAACGGTAGCTGTCATTCCCGACGATAGAAATCACACAAAGCAATTTAGAAAATGAAATTATCATGTTCAGTGTCGTAAGTGACGGAGGGCTGGGGTAATAAAGCAGCGTGTTCGCGTAACTAAATCTACAGGGCCAACGCTAACGACAGTAAAAATAACAATTTACGGGGCGAGATGCTATCTGTGTAATCGCTTCAGACTAATTCCGCGCAGTCGTCGCTTTATTGACTATTTACACGTATAAGAGCATTTATATTCTACAATAAATTGATGGAATTACTTGTCGTGAATCAACAGATTATACAGCGGTGATTATAATCACGATTGTTCATTGATGTTACATGATGTTCAAATACATACAATCACTTGGTCATAATAGCACAAGATACTTTTGCATAAATGACCTTAAAACGACGTATTTTGTCAAACAAAGACAAAGCTTACATTATTTTGCTATTACTAAATCAAATGGTAGTAATAAAAGACAAATGACCGGACAACGAAATGAAAATGTTACCAAAACACCTCGTGATGACAATCTTGACTTCCGGACCACACCGTGAGACGCGCGCACCCTGTTATTAGGTGCCGAACTCAAGGCCGGCATCACCACCACGTGTCGTCAACATTGTAACCACAAACTACAACGTCAATCTCCTTTATGCCGACCATAAAATTGATAGTGCCGATCGGACAAAGACATAAGGTTGGGAATGAGTCAAAAAAATTAATGTGGATCGGGTGATCCGCGTCTCCGGGTACAGACAGCAAAAAAGGACCAAAGCTACCGATGGCGCCTTGTCATTAGCGACTTCCGAAAAGGGGCCAATTTTTTGCAACGTCTAGCGGCCGACCATCAAAGGACATCAAACTGACAAATTGTGCCAACAAACAAATTAAGAAGCAAAAAGTTCTTCCAATAATAGGTACAATAAAGTTTTTACATTCAAAGTGGTTGCAAACTGTATTACTTACTAGCGGTCCCCCGCGACTTCGTCCGCGCGTTTTGAGTTTGCTCCCTCCCCTCCCGTCGCAGCGTCATGTTTTATATCCTAAAGCCTTTCTCGCTAGAGAAAGCTAAAGCTATCCAACACAGAAATATTTTTTCAAATCGGTCCAGCAGTTCCTGAGATAAACGCGTTCAAATAAACAAACTCTTCAGCTTTATAATATATTAGCGCAAGCGCACGTTGTACTTAAGCTACGAACATTGTTTTGGTGCGGAGTTATGTTAAAACTGTGATAGCTCCTAAGATATTTATTGAAATCAAATTATATAAAGGGCAACTTGGTTCTAAATGAAATGCTCGTGATGATGAAGGTATTTATTTTGATAAGAATAAATACCTGTGTGTATAATACACCTCTAAAAATAATGCATTATTTTTTTACAAATTTATTAACATAAAAAAGGTTGTAGTAAGTCAACCATAAAAGATAGACATATGCTGTCGCGGATTTTATTATAGAACTCTTAATGCTGAACAATCCTGTCATACATGATTTTTGT
The DNA here is from genome assembly GCA_963924145.1 of Pyrausta purpuralis. Classification (NCBI taxonomy): domain Eukaryota; kingdom Metazoa; phylum Arthropoda; class Insecta; order Lepidoptera; family Crambidae; genus Pyrausta; species Pyrausta purpuralis. The sequence continues at coordinate 19,189,235 of OZ001654.1, forward strand.
GTAACTTAAGCGGTTTCCGCAGCGTATGCAGCGGAAGCTCTCAAAAGGAATATCTTTCTCCCGTTTTCGAAACATTTTTCATTTCTGCTGTGGTCTTATGAGTCGTATCTTTATGTTATATAGCCTAAAGCCTTCCTCGATAAATGGACTATCGAACGTAAAAATATTTTTTCAAATCAAGCCAGTAGTTTGTGAGATTAGCGCGTTCAAACAAACAAACAAACAAACTCTTCAGCTTTATAATATTAGTATAGATAAAGTTTTTATATCTACTTATGTTAGAAATTGATTCTATGCCCTATTACTATTTACGTTCAATAAATCTTAAGATAGCACAAACAAACACTAAAGTTTAATTTCGAACAGATAGGGCTTAACTGATTGTGCTAATGGTCTTTCTAATTGTTTGGAGTCCATCAGCGGAGATGTCAACGTCAAATGTCAAGTTGGAGTTGCCGAAAATAAATTAGTTAATGCGCCGGAGTCGTGACTGGCCCTCGCTGAACCCGGAGCCGAGACAAACGTCCCATTTTTATCTTAACGTCAATTCTCCTCCGTGAAATATTGGCACTGATAAAGCGGTAACGCTTAGTAATGAGGTATTTCCTGTCCCAACCACAAAGTTTGTCAATTTGAATTAGCGCTAGTCAAACATTATTAGTTGTATTCATTGAGCTAGGCATATGTAATCTTTCTTAACATAAATTTAAAATATTTGATTGATTGTTAAAAAGTGATAATCTAAATAATTTAATTTGCAAATTTCCTTTGCATTACCATTGGATATTTTACCTAGACAATGTCTTTCCATCTCATTTATAGTCTCGGTAAACAATATTGATTCTTACATAATAGATCGATTTATCAATTAAGCCATTTAAATGTTATGCTTGTCATATTCAAGAGATCGGTTCGGTCGTGATCGAAGAAATCACGATCGCTATTAATTGAATATTGCCCGCGATCAATCGGCACCCACAAGTAATTTAGCAAGAGCGTTCGATACGGTCCGCCACGGCCGGGATAATATTATCGCCGTGTATTAATTTATTGGTAAAATGGAATAGGGCTAATTTAGTCTACGAAAGGTGGGGAAATAAGTTTATAGCAGGCGGAGTTGTTGAATGTGCAAGTTGTACAGGCTATTGGCCGGCGTGCCGCAGGGGCGGGGTCTGGGCCCCATGTTTTATTTGAATTATGGATGAGGCACTCGGCGCCCGCGTCTCGAAACCAGTTGTGAGAGCCCCAGCCTCGCGCCCGCTCGCCTCTCCTCTTCTAATTAATTGATGTTTTCATTTAATAGCTTGTTCTGTAATGAGCCGGTAATAACTAAAATTGAGTGTTTAAACGCATTAGACACAGTGAGACAGTAAAATCGCACTTGGCGTCGCACCGTGAGACGGTAAGTGATGCCGATGTTACGTTTTGTAATTAGGCGTTGTATGCTCATTAAGATTATTTCAAACTGTTGATTGACAGTTATTTATGCATTTAGAAAGAATCACACTTAGGCTCATATTAATTTGTGTCCAAATGGAAGCAATCAAATATGATATTAATGCACTTACTTGTAATGTTATTATTATCTACTGACGTTAAATGAGATGGAAAGTTTATTTAATTATTTTTTACTGCTGCTCATGACGTTGGATTGAAATTACATTTAATTTATTAGAAAAATAAGCCGGTAAATTATATTTCCTATTCTAAAGGGGAGCTATAGAGCCGTAGTATTATATATATTTGATGGACTATCCATTGAATGTTTAGTAGGTAAAGAAATGCTTTCCTACTTTAAATAAGTGATGGATTAGGACTTGAGTAGACATAAACCTAGACACAATAGAAATGATATTGTTATCATTCCTACAGGCGTTCACTGTCCACTAAAGTATTAACATTTATTGACCATATTATCAGCTCAGCTGCATCATCAGGTGAGCTCTTTCAGAATTCAAGCTCTAAGAAAAAATACTTAAGTTAGAACACTCCCGGTTATATAGGTAGTTTAATCTGTTGCTGTAAATAAAACATAAAATGTAAAAAAGTTTGTATTACTACTAAAACGTAAAGTTAGCCTGTAACATGTCACTACTAGGCAAAAGCCATATTTCAAGTGTAAGGTAGTATGAGCAATACCCCACCACGAAGGCTGAGTAAGTATTAGTGGAGGGGTGTTTTCAAGGCAAGCGACGAACCTTGCTGTCAGCTTTTATCAAGCTGCCCATAAGGCTTAACGGCTAATATTAAACGATATTAGCCGGGACCAACTACTTCACGTTCCTTCCAAAGCACGGCGATGCTCATGATATACGTTAGTTATAGGGTCAGAATGGTCACCCATCCAAACACGATCGCGCCGTACGTTGCTACTAACTACTAACTTCGATAACGCTACTAAAGCGCTGCTACCACTTGAAACGATATTAAAATATTTTAAGGGAAATAGAACAGTTGAGCGCCACAATACCCATCATCATTCTTATCACCTGCTCACCTGCTACAAAAAATATTGATAGTTTTTCTAGTTATTGTCAAATAGCTGTTAACAAAATAAAAAAAATAAAAAACAATAACATAGCATAATAATAAAAATATTTAACCAGTATACATATTTAACCTATAAATAAAAATAAAGAAAATGGGATCAAAGAAATAAACCATGTAGATAATTGTTGTGGTTTTAATATGATTATTACTACCCACTACTAATAACAACCTCAGTAACACTCTGGATTTAACAGAAAAATATAAATATGCTACTTTTATAGATGTCACTCTGTGTCCCAAACTACCAATCTTGGAATGAAATGACGTAAAGCCGAGACGGCACATGATAATCCGAAGATGACCACTTACTGTGGGTCCAAAAACGCAGACAGAAAGACAGAAATATGTGGCGAAGGCACGCAGTCACTACCGAGATAACCCTAATAGTGACAGGCGGAGTAACGGACTCGAGTACTGACTCAATTAACTGGCCGGCCGAAGTTGCATAAGTAGGTACGGACATAGCATGCAAGGTACACACTGCGGCATCTTATAAAGTTGTAATAAAGGCTAGTTTCCAACTAAAATGTGTAACCTGATCCGATGTCTGGCGACTACAACTACTTTACGAACCAACCTATTGAAGGGATCTAAAAATATGGGATGAAGAAAACAACAAAGCTGATAAGTATTTTTGAGCATAATTATGTCGTTGATGTAAATAAAAACACAAATAATTGGAAAAGAAAGACTTGTGCTTTTCCGAGAAAAAAAATCAGACAGTAACAACCTCAAAACGTAATTTTAACACATTTGCGCTTAAACGTTTTTGTAAAAACAGAATATGTAATCACCAAACAACTCATCATACTCGAGTCTTTAATTTTTTCTTCCCAACATCCCATCACTAGTCCAAAATGAGGACGTAACAAAAACCCCGGGCAAAATTAAAAGGAACGACGAACAAGCAACTAACACAGGCTCTAACGTTCGTGATAACGTTTTTGGGCGACGTAATTTGTCGAAGGCGCCTTAGATAAAAGCGGCAATTTGGGCAGAGTCGAGGCATGTCGCAGGAATGTCCCATGGCCAGGGTTAGCACGCGAGGACTAGGGTTGTCAACTAAGGCAAACACAATCTACCTTTATCGTACAAATATGCAAAAAAAAACTTTAAATAAGTACTAAATAGGTCAATATTTCAGACAATACTGATCTTTTTTACTTTAACGTTTTGTTTTCTAAAAAAAAGATAGCATAGGTTTACTTATTATGGTAACTAAGTGTAAATATTCTCTCTGGGTTAGTGTTGGTGTCGCCCAATATATTTTTAGGTTATAAAGTGTCCCTGTGTCATTCATTACAATTATTACGGAAGTTCTAGTTGATAAAAATAACTTGTATTAAATATTCCAACAAAACCTAAACGTTTTTACGAGGTAATATTGATTTGTAACGTTATGTTTAACTAGATTTCTTAATTCACAATAATAATAATGTAATTATTAACACCTCAGTCTGCATATTTCATTTCCATAACAAATTGACTTTATCTCTACATTCTTATTAAGGGCGTTGTTATGCCCTAAGTAAACAACATGTCACTGTTATAAATATGTATCGATCGCGTATAATGAACATTCCTTGAGGTCGTTAATCGAAACAGTGGTGTAATTAAAAACGAAGGTCTATTTGATTGGCAGCTTGTTTTTATACAAAGTTATGCCTTAAGGGGCTACCCGGATTTTTACCGCGCACACTAGCGCCACTTTAGTAGAAAAATCATAACTCGTTAAATAAAAGAACAATAAAAAATCTGGTAGATACGATTGTAGTACAGGTTCTATAGTTTATTTAGTACGTTTAAATTGTTTCTAAAGTCGTTTACTGTAGTAAGAGTTAGAAAAACTGCTAAATGTGGCCACTTTTAGCAATTTTTCTAACTGTAACTGCAGATAACTCTGTTTTATTGAACTTAAACATTGTATCTTAACCACATAATCAGAGCTACAATCGTATCTACCAGATTTTTGATTGATCTTTTATTTAATGAGTTATGATTTTTCTAGTAAAGTGGCGCTAGTGTGCGCAGTAAAAATCCGGGTAGCGCCTTAACGCCTGCTTTTAATCTATCTCGTTATCACAGACATTAATTAGATTGCCACGGCGGAGGTAGTTTTAAAATTAAACAGGACTGTTAAATTTAAAGCGCTTATTTTTAAATATTTATTTCGACTCGTGTACAAGTAAGGGGTTAGAAACTTTAAATTAACGACGCTATTCGAAATAATAAACAAAGCACCAGCCCTAATCTTAAAACTTAAAGTTACTCGAAAACATATTGTTTGACAAAATTTCGACGAATTTCCTCGAATCGGTATACCGGTATGCGATACTGGGCCGTATTAATTTATCATTTTGAAATAAGTGTCTAACTTATGTATGTATTTCACGTTAACATTTAAATAACACTTTTTAAATAGACGCTTTCACGTACGATTTTAACGATTTCAATTTATCTATAACCTCCAAATATAAGTAAAATTCGCAATTCAGTGTTTGCCTGCGACAAAGTCATAAATTAGCAAAGGCAGGCGATAAGCGCAGCACGTGCCAAAAAGCTCTAGGCACTAAATTAAAAGATCTCAAATGCTGACCAAACAGGTCCATTCAGGACTGTTAAATATTGATGAAATGTCATTCAGATTAGCCAGGCGCCTCTTAATTTCACGACAGTTGCGTCGTCACGCCTAATGAAGATGGTTGCGGAATTGGCACACACCTGGGTATTGTATGGGCAATATGGGTCTTTTGAATATCTAACCGATAAACATTAGAATATTGCTGACCTAAGGCGGAAAGTACTTGCATTTTATCTCTTATCTTGAGAACTTGAGACCTATATTTTTTTTGCCGAAGCAGTTCAGGACCCTTCACTCATCCAACCATACTTTATTTGTTGAGACACAAAGCTTTTATGGTTCCATCAAGTGCTTTTACGCGAAATTACTTGTCAGTGGATCAGAAGTACACGGGAGAATGGACATCAAACATTCGTCATTCATTAACACTTCACTTTACGGTTTGTAGAATAAATGTGTTAATTGTAAATTAACCAGTATCTGCTTAAAATCACTTTCATCATATTCGGAAAATGATTTCTTCCAGAAGCGTCAGTACGCATAATGTCAACGTCGCAAAAATCAATCGCGCATCTTTTTCAGCTGCTCCTTAAGGCTCATCAAAAATCTGTCCAGCGTTTAGGAAATTCCATAATTCTTAACACGATCATAAATATGTAAGCCGTCGGTGTGGTCGTGTGCCCCTCTAATTACCCACTTATCGTGCGACGACTCCGAACCTTTTAGCGTGCGCCCGTACCAATAAATAAATCTTGGTTGTATCTACGCGTCGTGGTCGCACCGATACCGCGAGTGCTGATTTATGTGGCATATCTGCAAGTTTGATTCATCGATAGATCGGCGGTTTCGTGGTGAAGGTCGCGAGTCGCGACTGTGACGTCAGAAACTCAGGAGTGATACATGACTAGAAATTAAATGTTAGGTCGATACCTAACAGGTGTTTTCGTATTTCATTTCTTTGCGTTCAAGTTAGGTGTGACAACTCCTGAGCAGTCCGTAGTATACTTCTCAAACATCGAATGCAAAATTAGTTTTTACACGTTCAGCAAACTTTGATTTTATGGTAAAAAGTGGACCTCCATGCACCTAACTTTACCAAAAATACGACGGTCAAACTGAAAGTTCTTAGAAAATCAAAAACTGATTACATTAGCCAGTTATTAGTTTTATTATATCTTTTCAAAATATTGTCCATTGACGTCAATACACCGCTGCATGCGATGGAACCACTGGGAAAAGCACTTTGCCCACTCGTCCTTAGGGGTCTCTTCAATGGCATCGCGATACGCAGCCACCGCTTCTTCAGCATTCATAAACCGCTTTCCTTTAAGTTTTTCTTTAATTTTTGGAAATAAATAAAAATCACAAGGCGCGAGGTCGGGGCTATACGGCGGGTGACCCAGTAATTCAACGTTTGATGTCGCCAAATAGTCGATCGTTCGCTTGGCGGTGTGCGACGAGGCGTTGTCGTGGTGAAGGAGGATCCTACTGCGAGGTCGTTTCTCTCGAACTTTTTCCAAGACAAGTGGCAAACAATTGGTAGTGTACCATTCTGCAGAAACTGTTTTTTGATCCTCTAATACAATTGTTGCGAAATGACCTATCCTTCCAAAGAACGAGGCCACCATTTTTTTTCCCGCACTTCGATCTCTCTTCACTTTAGTTGGCAACTCCTCGAAAGGAAACACCCACTGAGCAGATAGTCTTTTGGTTTCAGGATCATAACAGTAAATCCAGCTTTCGTCACCTGTTAGTATGTCGAACACAGCATTTGAGTCACCTCCGTTAAATCTTTTAATCATTTTACGGCACCAATCCACACGATGGAGTTTTTGAGCCTTAGTCAAATTATGAGGTATCCACCGGGCGCAAAGCTTCCTGACCGCTAAATGTTCGTGGAGGATTTTGTGCACTTGACTCATACCGATGCCTAAGCTTGTCCGAATCTGCTGATAGGTCACTCTTTTGTCAGTCTCTATCATACGCCGCACAACACAGATGTTATTTTCAGTCGTCGCCGTAGAAGGCCGTCCCTCACGTACATCATCAGTGAGATTAGTGCGACCACGTTTAAACTTATTAAACCAGTTGTAAACAGTCGCACGAGATGGGGCTTCATCGTGAAAGGCCAATCGTAGTCTATCATAACTTTCTTGTTGACTTAAATGACATCGAAAGTCATAAAAAATCATTGCACAAAAATTTTCTCGTGTTAAATTCATGTTGACGTGACACAGACAATTTTCAATTTGCCGCCAAATCGTAAAACAAATGACAAATGAATGAAATATATACTCAGTAATATTGGCAAAGAGTTCTATTTTCAAATTTTAGAATATATTTTTTATTATATTGTTTATAAGTGGCCAGTTCTAAGAACTTTCAGTTTGACCCTCGTATATTCACATAGATATTAAAACAGATTGGTCGGAATTAGTTTGAATACCACTGTTGACTGACTAATGCCATACTTTTTAATTTTTACAGTATTCAATGTTTATCATACGCATGGCAAACGATCATCGTCCCAGTAAAATGTGTTTCCCAACAATATATTTATTTGCTATTTCTGTCCCAAGGCCAGCTTGAAATAGCCGCATATTTATAGCAATAAAGACTGATTAAGTTCGACATAATTTTATTTATTGCTATATTTGACACCACTTTAGCGTATACAATTTCTGAGATTTATAATAAATTCGAGACTACTTTCTCTAAGGCTCGGTCGCACCATCTAACTTTAAATTGACTATAACTATGAATCACACTATTCGTTTGTTGCTTGAGACTTATGTGACGATTTAAACCTAAACCATTATTAGCTGAAGGACGTCCTGTTAGTAAACGTCTAGTCCTACCCCACGGTTTTTTTACAGAGACTCCCACAGATTTATGTTTAATTTAATAAAACGCTAAGCTGGATAGATCTTGGCTTATTGGAGTTACAATTTATTGCAATTTAGAAAAAATGAACTTGGGGGTGGATCCTCTTAAGTATGAAAAAAGGAGGCGTATAGCAAAGAGTAACCCTTGATGTCTGCGCCGAAATGCACCATATACCTAATCAGAGAGCGTAATTCGCAATCAAACGATGCCTGCGTAACCGATTCTAGCTAACAATTAGCGAAGATACAGGAAATTGATTCATTCTTTAGTAGAAGATCACTTAAGCACCAAGAAGCTTTTGCATTGCTTCTAAAAAGCAGCAGTGACAGTTGGTCTAGCAAAGATCCCATGACTTGAGTGCCGGTTTATAGCAGCTCGTTTTAAATACTTAATCAAACGGCGTGATTCGCGAGCGATGCCTGCGTAATCGATTCTAGCTCACAATTAGCGAAGATACAGGAAACTGATTATTTCTTTAGCAGTTTATCACACAAGCTTTTGCATTGCTTCTAAAAAGCAGCAGTGACAGTTGGTCTAGCAAAGATCCCATGACTTCAGCGCCGGTTTATAGCAGCTCGTTTTAAATACTTAATCAAACGGCGTAATTCGCGATCGAGCGATGCCTGCGTAATCGATTCTAGCTCGCAATTAATCGCATCGCGGTTCAACGGAGATACGGCGAATTGATCCATTCTTTCGGAACACATGACTGCCAATACCGCCGATTAATTATGGCGGTAAGGGCATGTACTTACATACTGATAAAGTTATAACTAATTAACCGGACACGATTAGAAGTTAAATATGATGTACTTTTTGATTTAAAATGATTTTATCACAATAAGGTTAAAAATCATATGTTTTACAAACTGTTCTACATGATTTCATCACTCATTTTAACATCTATAAAGGTCTGTTAAGCCAGTAACAAATAGCACTAACCAACTTAGAATGTTATGAAACGGCATTTCGTATTAGGTATTGGCCAGATAATGGTACCCAAAACTTATTAGGACTTGTAGTGAAAACTCAATGTCACCTTTTGCGAAATAAGTTACGTATGTCACAGCTGATAGAGAAGTGTCAATAAAATAATACTTCAACACTACTAACCTATTCACTACACATCCTCAGTGTATAAGCACCCTTACAGCATTCACAGAACTCCCCGGCCGCATTACAATAAGAAATTATCAAATTAACTACATCGGAAAATAAAAACCGGCCCAGTGGCTCGAAGGATGGCTGGCATTGTTCACAGATTTTAAAAATCATCCATAATTAAATGGAATTCCGTTTTTACATCAACATTTGCGATGTTATAAATTCCAGACATTGAAAAACAAAGAACCCTCATGCTCGCCTGGACGTCCTGTTTAAAGGGCTTATTGAATTTAAATAAATACAGAACTTTTTTTAAGTAAACTCATTTAATACTGCTCGAAGTATGGAACCATACAACGGATAATAATAATAATATAACTCTTTATTGCGCAACACAAAGTACAGTTTATAAGCTTAAAGTAATTGTACAACTACGGTGGTCTTATCGCAAAAAGCGATCTCTTCTAGACAACCTTTGGGTAAAGGAATAGATTATTCGTAGGAACTCTCCCTGAGTTTCGTGCAGAGATAAAAAATATCTTCTATATATATAAAAATGAATTGATGTTCGTTAGTCTCACTAAAACTTGAGAACGGCTGAACGGATTTATCATATATTAGTCTTGAAATGTTCGTGGAGGTCTAGGGAAGGTTTAAAAGCGAGAAAAAATCGAAAAACGCGCGGACGAAGTCGCCGGGGACCACTAGTATTCTATAAATATATAAGTACATACATATATATACAAATAAAATAAACCAATGTGAAGTGTCAAAAATCTACGGATCTTTGTCTACTTTTGGAAATTCGCCGCTTGAATTCTAGTTTTATTTTAATCGGAGCTACTGTACTTAAATAGTTTCATCAATCAACGAGTTATAAATAAGGGGTTGATGCGTGTACTAACATCCTTTTGTCGATCAGCAATATAAGGATGAGAAGTCGACGCAAAAAGCAGCTCAGCACGCTTTTCTGATTCCGGGAAAAATCTCGCGCGTCCTTCTTAACTACAGACTGGGATCGGGTAAAAGAAATATGTATTACTTCCCATACAACGCGTAGATCCTCGCAAACATATTTTGAGGGCTACTATATTAGAACTTGTTTTTTTCATTCGAATTCAGTATTAGGTATTTGAACCTATGGGGCTCCCCTAGTAGGCCTTTCAAAAGCAACTCTCAGTTATCACCTTATGTTAAAAGGTAAAGTTAGAAACGTGAAAAATTTCTCCAATGTCAACTCGTTTAAAAACAGTATTGTATTATGTAACTCATAAAAGACAAAGACACGATAACGCAAAGATTTTGTAAGAGCCACACGCATTTCTACAGAGCTAAGCGCATTAACAATCTCTACGCAAAGATAAGTCATGTTTGCAAAGGCAGCTTAAAATCCATCTCAAGCATTGACTTAAGCCTTTTTACTCTTTTATCAATGCTCGAGGATTAAATTAAGATGCTCAAGTATTCCCTACGTTTAATAATATCTTAGTATAACCCTGCATATTCTACAACTAGCGGTCCCTCGTGACTTCGTCCGCGCGTTTTGAGTTTACTCCCTCCTCTCTCGTTGCAGCATGATGTTCTATAGCCTAAACTCTTTCTCGATAAATAAGCTACCCAACACAAAAATATTTTTTAAACCAGTCTTGCAATTCCTAAAATTAGCGCGTTCAAACAAACAAATAACAATTTAAGCTTTATAATATCACTATAAGTAAATACAACGTTGTAGAAATAACTTTGGCCGACTCTCTCTGTGTTAAAAGTAAATGAAAAATACATAAGACTAAATCGCAATATAATTGATGCTGTTGCGCAATAAGATACACATTAGAAACGTATTTCAATCCATTAGAAAGAAATCTGCACCAGGAAATTGTGTAATTCTATACCGTAATCAAGATGGATGCACCGATTATTGTTTTTTAACTCACATTTATACGAAAGGTTTATGATGGTATAACATCGAAGGCAGCTAACAATCGCCAATAGATGCGAGTGCATGACCAATCAATAACGACATTAGCTGCAAAGAGCCAATAAAATATCTCAATAAAAAGCATTCAGTCCATACGTCAAGGAAGGTAATGATCATGAAAAAAACCTAGTGGATAGACACATCACTACGACAGCGAGACGAAACGGACGCATTAAAAAAGTGATATGAATCTGTGTGTATATTTGTTTGCCGCAGCATGCGACTAATTATGCCTCGGATGATCGAAGGGCTTTTTTGCTCGAGCCCATTATGCTGGCACAAGCGCAAGCAGAATTGAGTTTTTAGTGTGGCATAACTTAAAATTGCATTTTTGTCACCAACCACCGACCGAGTAGCGATTGTGAGCTTTTTTACCATATTACTCATGTTTATTCTGACTATCTTCATTAGCGTCGGTTTCTTGTGGCGAAGCTCACAATAGGATGACAGCGATCACGTTGAAAGCTTGATTTAGATTTGATTAGATGTCTTTATGGCAGGCGATCTCGGTTCAGCCCTTATTGATTTGTTGACGGACCTTTGTGGCATATACAAATATTAGGGCTGTGCAATTATATCGAATCCGCTTAAAAATCAATTTAATTACGGTGCTCGATGTAAATCCCAAATAATTCGTTTTAAGGGTCAAACGGATTATTTATTCATTTAACAAAATCAGGTGGCGGTGGTGGAGGTGCAAAAACCATGTCCCATTGTAATCATTGTTATTAATTAATGTTAACGAAACGGCAACACAGACCTAATTAAAAGATCTCCTGTAGTGCTGAATCATAAATCATCTCCTCATACAAAGGCACACATTAAATCTTTACTCATTATTATTAAACAAAGATTAGAGGCCGCGAATTACAAATTTTCTATATTATGTCCTGTAATCTGTTTTATTCCTATATTATGTTGTCTTCTATTCTCATGTTCATCGTCATAACCACTGAAAACCATTAAAAAAAAAAAACGCTCCTTAACCGTACTCAGGCGTCAAGCCATCTTAAATCAAACAAAGGGACCCCAACAAAAAATGCAGACGATAGTCTATGCAAATAGGTTTAATTAGCATAGAAGCTATATTGAATTAATGTGGTTGCCCCTAATAATGTTATCGACGATTGTGCGTACACATCCGTGGCATCAAGAGGGTCTGAGCAGGATTCCCGGCTTTTCCCAAGATGGAGCTAGCGTTCTTTTTCTTTACATACTTTATTACTTATCCACGTGTGCAAGTTTGAGTCGGGGTGTTGAAGTGGGTTCTGTCTAGCAAAAGAAGTAGTTAATTTGACTCTTTCCAGGTTCTTGTTGCGGACTGAGGTTGTTTTGAAAGTTCAAAACGTACGTTATGATCTGTCAAACGGCATAACGCCATCATACGTTTGATAGATCATACCGTACGTGCGTTCCGTGCGTTAATTCAACGCATGAAAGCCTGCAAATATTAAAACAACTCACATGGGTCGTTTTTACATTTCCAGGATCTTGGAAAACATATTTTGATTGGTTGAGCATTAAATACTAATCTGTTAATAGAATAGTAAGTAAAGAGACTAAGCCTACAAACGTGGTGTAAATTTAACTCTCCAGTGTCTTCTTACCTGTAAAATCGAATAGTATACGATACGGTGACATTATTTGATTGTTTTTAGGTTGAGGTTATCTTGCTCCTTATTCATAGGTAGGTACAGTGGCCAGCACATCAGGTTAACCACTTTTGCTGCAAACTAGCCGTTATTACAACTGAATAAGATACCGCAGTGTTTACCTTGACGTGCTGATGTCGGTACATATGGTATATACAATTATAGTTTGTAGTGTTTTGTTATGATTATTTAAGTGTTTTTATTATAGTTGCTTTTTAGGATTAAGGTTATATCTTTTCGTTGATAAGGTGCTCGTAGCGCAGTGGTAGCAGCGCTTTGGTAGTGATACCGAAGTGAAGCAACCTACAGCGCGGTCGTTTTTGGATGGGTGACCATTCCGACCATATAAGTGACGTACTTCATGCGCATGTCCGTGCTTCGGAAGGCACGTTAAGCCGTTGGTCCCGGCTAATATTGGTTGATATTAGTCGTTAAGCCTGGTCAGAGGCCTTATGGGCGGCTTAATAACATCTGACAGTAGGGTTAGTCGCTAGCCTTGCAAACACCCCTCCACCAACTTGCACTGAGCCCGCGTGGTGGAGTATGGCTTAAACTACCTCATAGTTGAGGTAAGGTCTTTGTCCAGCAGTGGGATGTTACAGGCTAACTTTACTATTTTACTTGTCGTTGATATATTATTACAAGTGCGCTTTTAAAGAATTTCAACTTCCCAAGGAACTCTAAAGCGTAATAACGGTACACGTACAGCTCAAGCCAGCTCGGGACATGGCAAGGCACGCCGCGCCCTCCGCTAATTAAATAAGCGTTCCCGGTACCGCTGCGGATGCTAGATGCTATCTAGGGCCCGGCCAGGGGTCTGCAGCCTTGGGCTACTAGCATGATTCACTTAAAATCGAGAATTTAGAGCTACAGATAAAGAAACGGTCGATGTACAAACACACCTACACTTACTGACCGATGTTTCTTTTAGTTTGATGAATATGGGATGCATCTTATACAAAATTATTTAGGTATATTTAGGTACAAAACTGCGTTAAACGTAAAATGTATCGGTACATAAAATAGGTCAATAAAAGTCGGTACTTGGGTACTTAGGTACATCATCATCATCATCATCATAATCAGCCAAAGGACGTCCACTGCTGAACATAGGCCTCCCCCACGGCTTTCCACAGCGACCGATCACTAGCGGTCTGCATCCAGTTTGATCCTGCGATCTTTTTAAGGTCGTCTGTCCATCTTGTTGGTGGACGTCCTACGCTGCGTCTTTGGTCGAAGGGTCTCCAATCTAGAACTTTCCTGCCCCAACGGCCATCAGTTCTTCGCGCTATGTGCCCTGCCCACTGCCACTTAAGCTTACTGATTCTCAAGGCTATGTCCGTTACCTTGGTTCTTCTACGTATCTCTTCGTTTCTGATTCGATCTCGTAGAGAAACACCGAGCATAGCCCGCTCCATCGCTCGTTGTGTAATTTTGAGCTTCATTATAAGGCCCATAGTAAGAGACCACGTTTCGGATCCGTATGTCATCACTGGTAACACACACTGATTGAAGACTTTCGTCTTCAGACACTGAGGTAATTGAGACGAGAAGACGCTCTTGCGCAGTTTCCCGAACGCTGCCCAGCCGAGTTGGATTCGTCGATTGACCTCTTTCTCGAAGTTGGACCTACCCAATTGGATCACTTGTCCCAGGTAGACGTACTCGTCGACAACTTCGAGAGTTGAGTTCCCAATGGATACTGGAGTGGGTACAACAAGGGAACTCGACATAATTTTCGTCTTCTCCATGTTCATTTTAAGACCCACTTGTTGGGATACTCGGTCGAGGTCTTCGAGCATAGTGCCTAGATCATCCAGCGTCTTTGCCACAACGACTATGTCATCGGCAAACCGAAGGTGTGTTATGTATTCGCCATTGACGGAGATGCCGAATCCTTCCCATTCCAGGAGCTTGAAGGCGTCTTCCAATGCCGCTGTAAACAGTTTCGGAGATATAACATCGCCCTGTCTTACACCTCTTCGCAATGGAATCGCCCTCGTATTCTGTTCCTGTACTCGGACCGACATGGTGGCGTTGTTATATAGACACTTTAACACCTCTATATACCTATAGTCTATGTGACACCGCTGAAGAGACCGAAGCACCGCCCAAGTTTCGATCGAATCAAAGGCCTTCTCATAGTCCACAAAAGCTAAACATAGAGGCATATTATACTCCTCGGACTTCTGTATAATTTGCCTTAGCGTATGAATGTGGTCTATGGTACTATAGCCTTTTCGGAAACCGGCTTGTTCGGGAGGCTGGAAGTCATCAAACCTACGTGCGAGACGATTCGTGATAACCCTTGAAAACAGCTTGTAGACATGGCTCAGGAGTGAGATGGGTCTATAGTTCTTCAATAAGGTTTTGTCTCCTTTTTTGAAAAACAACACCACCACACTCCTGTTCCATGCCTCAGGCGTGATGCCCTCTAGCAGAACGGAATTAAAGAGTCTCTGAAGGACTTTAAGTACCGGTGTTCCACCCGCTTTCAGGAGCTCTGCTGTGATTCCGTCCTCGCCAGGTGCCTTGTTGTTTTTTAGCTGTTTCAGGGCCATCCTAATCTCGTAGAGGCTGATGTCCGGGATGTCGTCAGTGTAGTGTCGGGTCAGGATAGCTCGTGGGTCTCCGGTCGAGCTATCAACGGGTTTGGCTACTGAGGTGTACAACTGCCCATAGAACCTTTCGATCTCCCTCAAAACCTCTGCTTTCGTCGACGCTACACTGCCGTCCTCCGTCTTAAGCTTCGTCAACAGGCTTTGCCCAATAGACATGTCCCTTGCAAACACTTTGGAGCCTTGGTTTCGCTCTATTGTTTCTTTAACACTATTCGTGTTAAAGGAACGAATGTCATGTCGCAGAGATTTCATTATTCGTCTATTAAGCTGCCTGTAGGTTTGAGCATTAACGGAGGTCTGCAGTGCCATAGATCGACGTTCTGCCATAAGGTCGAGAGTGTGGACCGAGAGTTTTTGAGGTCTATTTTTACGGCCAGGTCTAAAAAACTTAGATCCGACCGTTTGGACAGTTTTCACAAACCCGTTGTTTATTTCGTCCACTGATACGCAATTCTCTAGGCAATCAAAGCAGTTTGACAACTCGAGTTGAAAGCTCTCGGGATTTTGGATATGGGCACGAGTAGGTCGGAGCGTGGACTTCATCAAGCGGGACCTTTCCAATTTGACATTTATATTCAATATGCCTCGGACCATACGGTGATCACTACCGGTTTTTACCCTGTTGATCACGGAGACATCATTGAATAACCGTCTCTTGGTGGTCATGATGAAGTCTATCTCATTTCTCGTCTTGCCATCCGGACTCAGCCAGGTCCATTTCCTTTGAGGCGGCTTCTGGAAGAAAGAGTTCATCGCAAAGAGTCCCTCCTTCTCCAGAAAGTCGGCCAGCCTATTTCCCCTGGCGTTCCTTTGACCATATCCAAAAGGTCCCACTTTCAACTCATCCTCGCCTCGCTTGCCGAGTTTTGCGTTGAAGTCCCCCATAACAACAGTGAAATAGGTTTTGGAAGTGTGTATGGCTCTACTTACGTCCTCATACATTTCCTCCACCTCTTCATCCGGGTGGTTCGAGGTCGGTGCGTATACCTGTATGACCTTCAGCGAATACCTTTCGGTTATTCTGAGTATAAGGTATATCACCCTGTTCGACACACTCTCGATGGTTACGATGTTGTTTACGAGGGACCTGTGGACAAGAAACCCAACACCACCTTGGGACTTTTGGTCACCCTCCCGGTAGAAGAGCAGGTTGCCAGACTTCAGAGTTATCGTGTCCTCGCCCTCTCTACGGACTTCTGATAAACCCACTATGTCCCAGTGTACCCTGCTCAATTCTTCCTCCAGCTCGAGCAACTTCTCGTCTGTCCTCAGTGTGCACGCGTTATAAGTTACCAGGGCCAATTGTCGTTGGGGGTGGTAGCGAGATCGCCTCCGGGGATTCTTAGCACCCCCTGCCCCGCCGTTACCGTGACCGCTACCGGAATCAGGAATAGCGGGGCTGCCGGAGACTGGGGGCCTGGTTTTTTTGTGTCCTACCATATAGGGGGGTATTTGCCAGTACTCGCCACGCTTGGCAGGCGGGTTGGCGAGCGCAGAGGCGCAGTATCTTTTAAGTGTGACGCTGCTGCCCATCACAGCTCAACATTTTACTGCGCCTTTTGTTGGATGGTTATCCCGCCATCGGTCGGTCGCCAGAGCCTCGTCTGTTGAAACAGGACGCACCGCGTGAAGGTGAGGTTGGCTTGGAGCTTTGGGTCTTGGTTAAGCTCCCTTACGTCCCACTTAGGTACATAATACACGTAAACCACTTTTTATGGACTTAATTAATAAACTTAAGGTCATTAATTCGACATCGACATGTATGTATGTGATATAGTTGGAATTCGATATTTTTTGAGTGTGTTGATCTATTAAGGCTTCCAAATATGCAAAATTTCGAAAAAGTAAGTATGTATAAATTTGTATCTTTGGCCTCAAACTCATTCAATTTGGCAGAAACACAACTTTTTTTTTGACTCGGTGCATGATGTGCGTATAGAATATTGGTGTATTTGAGCTAGAACGGTTTTAAAGGCACGATTTTCATTTATAAATTATTTTTTGCTCAAGTTTACAATCTCTGATCAGGTCCATGCCCATTGCCCAGTGCAAGTAGCACTAATTACCAACTAATTCGCGAACAAGTTGTATTCAGTGACAAGTAACACATGCTCGTATTTGCGCCAGTACTCGGTACTAGTCACGACTGGAAACTAGTTTGCGGCAATCAACATTAGTTTACGTGAAACGAAAGAGTTCTTGATCACTGGTAATGGAAGTTTAGGAAAGTAGAAATAGTAGAAAAAATAAATAAAATACTTTTTAATTAGCTTTCGGAAAGTTTAAATGTTTAAGGCTGTTTATCAGGAAAGTAATAAAAGAAACCTTGGCTATGTAGGTTATACTTTTAATACCATACAAGCGATTTACTGATTTATCTCAACACAGTTAGTAAATACATTTGCATATATAGATATCTGTAAGTCATTGTTTCATTTTGGTCCGGTTGGATCGCGTGTGATATACATTGATTAAAGTGAAATTTTGGAATTAAAATCAGTTGTAATGTACACAAAAGGGATTCAAAAAAATACAGCTCAATGTAGTGCCTATGTTTCGAGTGATTTTAGTTGGTTTTTATTCGTTTACGAATGAAAATCACACGCCATATCCAAGCGAGTGATTTAAAAACAGAGCTCCTGAGCAGATCCAATTTTGTGCAATAATAAGTATTCCATAGCCCAAATTCAATCAAAGAAATGGTACAGGTTGATACCAATGCACCTGTATCAAACATATATGAAAATACAATAACGATAGAGCAAAATGAATACTAGAAGTAAGTAATGGCGACCGCAATATCGTGTTCCGATAAAATTTTGTTAGTCGCGTGCTAGACTTGGCCTGGCTTAGCGTAGTCCAAGAGAGAGGCGGTAGCGGGAAAGTTGCGAACTTGCGACCAAGATTTATATTAATGATCTGATAAATAAATATTAGACACCAATCACATACATTTCTCTGATCCCAATGTAAGTAGCCAATGCACTTGTGTTATGAAAATCATATACAACGGTCGCACCACAATATTCAGACCTGAGATAATATAGAAAATTGTGATTTCTACATCGACCCGACCGGGAATCGAACCCAACACCTCGGAGCGGTGACGCCATGAAACCCAGCGTGCTTAGCCACTACACCACGGAGGTCGTCAAAAACGCTAACCTGATAACTCCAGAATAACCTTTTTACCTGGTTATACTGTCAAATACAGACCTTTTTTTAGCATCACAAATTAAGTGATAAGTCACTCTTACATCAAAACAGTTGAACAAAACAGTTTCACGATCTTATAAAACATAGGCTAAACTATAAGCGAAGGTTTCATATTCAAGACGCACAGATTATTTTAAGAAACTGTAACTAATATAATACAATAACTGGTAAACTTTCGCTACCATTTTGTGCCACTTAGTGCACAAATGGTGTTAATTGCCCTGCTTAATTCAGATCACCATTCCGATAGAGCATTTCCTATTAAACTAACCAGCGTTATGTTCCTTGCAACACAAAATTTTCCTAACGGTAATCCTATGTTGAAAATCGCTGTCGCTCTTTACTCAGACCTCACTAATCTCCGTGTTCGCTCGGAGCCGCGGAAACGGGCAATTTCCTCTTCCATTATAATTGATTGGTGTAATTGCGAGCGGATTCTTTCGCGAACCGACGGCTGACTGGCGACTGCAGCGCGACTCGGGATAAGGCTGCGTTTCCACAGAAGCATATCTGAGCAGAGACGTAAAAAAGTTGACCAATATTGTTTAAAATATGACAAGCAAAACCTGTTATGTATTTTTAGCTATCTACCTCTATATCAGTAGTACGAGTATACGCCTCTGCCCAGGTCCACGCAGGACCGCTTTTGTGGAGACGCTGCCTTAAAGTTGCTTAAAGCCAATGCTGCTTTTAAGCGCTTCAAGACAAAACGAAAGTACAATGACAGTTTGAACAACTCCTATTTGTATCAAGAAAAATACGTTTCGGCGGGTAGAAGAAAAAGTTGCCTGAGATTTGCGCGAAAATGATACTTACTATAAAAAAAGTTTAGTCTGCCATGATGACGGAAAGCTATAATAACGTAGTTTCCTTCTAATTTAAATATGATTAAAATAAATTGGCACTTCTATTTAATATAGGGTTATATATTTGTCAAATTATTGTCTATAACACTGCGTATTACAACTTATTACTCGATTGCTCAAGTATTTACTTTCGAGTGTACTCGAGCCCTCGTGCATCATCGAATACTAATAACTTGCGGGAATTCGGATTGATATAAAGTCTTTCGGCCTCATTGGTTATGTAAATCTAGGCCGTAATTACCCACTATATAAATTATTAAAACACATTGCTTAGCTGGGTATATTACGTTTTTACTGCAATTGAATTGTGTTGGTTCAGTCACCAACAGATCAGACTTAACGATGTTGCTGCAAAACCAGCCTTATAACAACTGATTAAGATTCTGATCTTGGCGTGCCGCCGCTCATACATAACGAAGTGAAGCTCTTGGTTTGAAAACCAAAGAATTGCGTATTTTAATTAAATATTCTTGTGACTGATTCGAAAGGACCACTTAAATCAGTCAATAAAATCAAGATTCACTATTAAAGGTTTCTAATAACTTATTTGATTTAATGTTTAATTGGCGCAAAATAGTCACGTCATTCGTGCTAACAAATAATTTAATATCTAAACTAACTATTATAAAGCTGAAGAGTTTGTTTGTTTGTTTGAACGCGCTAATCTCTGGAACAACAGGACTGTTTTTTTTGTGTTGGGTAGCTTATTTATTGAGGAAGGACTTAGGCTATAAAACATCACGCGGCAGACGGGAGGGCAAGGAGCAGACTCAAAACACGCGGCCGAAGTCGTGGGGGATCGCTAGTCATAATTATACTTTGCTTCGTCTTCGAGATTAGAATACTTTGTAGTATGTGTACTGTGCGGCCATTCATACACTATAGTTGAGAAATACAAAATAAAATAAAACCAAAACATCGATTACTAATCGATATACGTAAGTAATCCCCGTGTGGCAACCCCGTAGTCGCCATCTCCATTCGTGTTCTAGTGCCCGGCCGTTCGTCACGCTTACTCCGAACCGTCTTCAAATATCGATTCGAAAGCTTGCATAAACATGCCCAAACGAAAAAATAAGGACAGTGATAGTGATGATTACATCTTAAGGAAAATAAAGAAGCTGGAAAGAAAGTTAGGTAAACGTAAACGGAAAAGATTATCGAGTGCATCTTCTGAGGATTCCATTGCAATGGTGTCATTAAATGAAGGTATTTAAGAGTTTTTATTACTAATTTATGGCTTTTGCTTTATTTGGTAGATACTAAGTGTTTGCCACAAACGCGTTGAGTACACTTCCATGGAGAGTGTTACCTTCGCAATAAAAATACATGAGGGTAGTTAAGAAGACTACCGCCTTGTATCATTTCATTTTTCTGTTTAGTATAATCTAAGCATATACATATTGGTGTTGAGTTCATCTGATAAGGATGATACCTTCACAATTATACGGTTGATTGAGCACAGGTCTTTAGAGCCTGTGACCTATTTAACAAAACGCATCTTGCAGGCGCCTAATTAATATATTACCTATTAGGTTTCATTATTAAGTACTGTTTCCTATTTTTTTAGACAAACAACCGGAGGAATCCGAAGACCGTGATGATATTATCATCGACGAAAACTTAGATGTTGTTATAAATACAGATGAACAGTCAACAAATCAAAATGCATTGCACAATACCGAGAAAAATTCGATAATTTCAAATTTAGCATCAACTTCAACATCAGAAGAACCGGCTACTTCTCCTGTTCCGTTAGATGACAACATACTTAGTATGTTAGGTGAAAATCCCACAAAGAATAAAAAATACGGCACTCCAATACAAGCAGAATTAGCCGTTCGTTGGGAACATATCGTCACGACGGGATTAGCCAAGGATTTAAAAAAGGAACTGCTCGAAAAATATCATATACCAGAAAACTGTACGAAAGTCGGTGCGCCAAGCCTTAACCCCGAGGTAAAAGCTGCGCTGTCAGATTCCCTTGTAAAAAAGGACAAAGCTATCGAAATAAAGCAAAATCAACAAGCCATTGCGATATCTTGCATTAGCCAAGCTTTGACAAAGATGTTTGCTTGGGAATCAAAAGATTCAGAGGTAATTAAGTTACTAATAGATGGCGTAAGATTATTGTGTGATTATCAACATACTGAGACTATGTCAAGACGAAGTTTTGTAACTTCTACTATCAAGAAAGATATTAAAGACCACTTATACGCAACCGAGATTGACAACTTTCTATTTGGAGAAAAGTTAGCAGAAACCTTGAAATCAGCAAAAGCTATTAATAAATCAGCAGCCGATATGAAAATGGCAACACAGCAAAAACACGCCAACTTTTCACAAACAAAAAATCAACCTCGAACTTTAAACGGGAAACCTCCGCTTCCGCTGGCGAGGCAAGCGGGAGCAGGAAGGAGGTCAGCACCCACGACGTATCAACCTCGCCCATACCAAGCACCTCCTCCGCCGCCGCCCCAGCAGCCTGCGAGACAACATCTGCCGCCGCCAGCGCCACCGCAGCGCTCGCGCGCGCGCATGCAAACACGGAGATAGACGAGGTACTCCCCACCGCTGGTCGACTGTCTCTGTTTTACGATAGATGGCGTCTTATAACGCGGGACAACTTGATATTGTCGTGGATTAAGGAAGGATACAAAATACCTTTTAATTCAATTCCTAAACAGGATTTTATACCTGCCTCAAATAATTGTTCTAAAGATGAATTTTATGATTTTCAAATTGCAATTAATGAGCTTCTTAATTCTGGGGCAATATCAGAATGTACTCCATGTGATATGCAATATTTGTCAAGTATATTTTTAGTGCCAAAACCTAATGGCAAGAAAAGATTTATATTAAACCTTAAATCTTTAAACAAATTCATTTTAACAAGCCATTTTAAAATGGAGGATTTAAGAACAACCATTAAATTAATTTCTAAAAATTCATTTTTATGTACTATAGACCTAAAGGATGCTTACTTTTTATTGCCTATAAATAATGAGTTTAAAAAGTACCTTCGTTTCAAATTTGATGATAAATTATACAAATTTAATGTCCTCCCCTTTGGGTTAAATACAGCACCTTTAGTTTTTACTAAATTAATGAAGCCAGTCATGTGTTTGCTCAGATCCATAGGATTCATTTCTTCTATATATTTGGATGATATATGCTTAATTGCTGAGACATATGAAACATGTCTAGATAATGTATCACAAACTGTATGTATTTTGGAGTCATTAGGATTTATGATCAATTACGAAAAAAGCATATTGAAGCCCAATACTACTTGCAAATACTTAGGTTTTATTGTTGATACAAAAAACTTTTACATTGCTCTCACAAAAGAAAAAAGGGTATATATTAAACAAGAAATATTTAAATTTTTAAATCTCAAAAGATGTACAATCAGGCAATTTGCAAAACTGGCAGGCCTTCTAGCCTCATCCTGCCCTGCCATCCAGTATGGCTGGTTATACACAAAAAATATTGAACGCTGTAAATACCTTGCTTTAGAAGCCGCTAATAATAATTATGACAGTCACATGACTATTCCCGACTATTTAAAAAACGATTTTAAATGGTGGCAAACACATATTGTAAATTCTATTAACCCTATACGAGACGACTATTATTGCTTAGAGATTTTCTCTGACGCTAGTAAAACTGGATGGGGGGCAGCATGTGACAAGAAGAGGGCCAATGGTCAATGGAATGATGATGAAAAAGATATGCACATCAATTATCTAGAACTATTGGCTGCATATTTCGGTCTTAAAGTTTTCGCAAAAGATTACAAGAATTGTCAAATACTCCTTCGAATTGACAATATAACTGCCATTTCGTACATAAACAAAATGGGTGGTGTACGTTTCCCCCACCTTACGGACATTACTAAAAAGATATGGAGATGGTGCGAAGATAGAAACATTTTTATTTATGCGTCATACATAAGTTCACAAGACAATGAAGTTGCAGATGCGGAATCACGTCGTTCACATCCCGATATTGAGTGGGAACTAACCGACCATGCTTTCAGCCAAGTGGTAAATCATTTTGGTGAACCAGACATTGATTTATTTGCGACAAGATTAAATAGTAAATGTAATACTTACGTTTCCTGGCACAGAGACCCTGATGCTTTAGCTGTTAATTCCTTTACGATAAATTGGAGACAGTTAATTTTTTATGCATTTCCACCAATATCCGTGATCTTAAAAGTGGTACGTAAAATTATTACTGATGGTGCTGAAGGCATAGTGGTTGTTCCCCTTTGGCCCACTCAACCGTGGTTCCCTATCTTTAAAAGTTTATGTACTGATATGATTATTCTCGGCACCAATACAAATGTTTTGTTATCTGTTCCTAACAGACGCCTTCAAGACAAGGTCACCCTAGTAGCCGCGAAATTATCCGCACGGCGCTTTCACGACGGAGCATCCCACCAAGCGCCTTAGATATTATGTGTGCTTCCTTGTCTGAAAACTCAGGAAAGCAATATGGTGTTGCGTTCAAAAAATGGTTTGACTTTTGTAAATTACATAAAATTGATACGTACGAAGCATCAATACCCCAAGTTATACTTTTTCTGACTGAAATGTTTCACACTGGTCTTCAGTATAGTTCTTTAAATAGTTATAGATCTGTACTATCTTTGATTGTTAATACAAAAATAGGTAGTGATGATAGAGTAACTAGACTGTTTAAAGGGTTTTATCGCTTACGACCGCCTTTACCTAAATATAATGTCACCTGGAATCCAACGACTGTATTAAATTTTTTAGAGAATTGGTACCCACACGATGAGTTAAGCTTAGAAACCTTAACAAAAAAAGTCGTAACCTTATTAGCCCTCGTTACAGCACATCGCGTGCAAACCTTAAGTAAAATAAAGGTTCAAAACATTGAAGTAATTTCTGATGAAAAAATCATAATTAGATAACAGATTTGATTCAAACTTCGCGAGTACGCTCACTTCAACCTTCTTTAATATTGCCTTTTTTCGAGCCAAATCCTAAAATATGTCCAGCTACTGCATTAATGGATTATAGGGAAAAAACACGTAATATACGAAATGATGATCAACTGTTTATAAGCTTTAAGAAACCTTTTAAAGCAGTGTGCTCACAATCAATCAGTCGTTGGATAAGGGAGGTTTTACAAAAAAGCGGTATAAATACTAGTATTTTTACAGCTCATTCTACCCGACATGCTTCTACGTCCACCGCTCACAAGAGCGGTGTTAGTCTGGATATTATTAGAAAAACCGCTGGCTGGTCCGAATCGTCCTGTGTATTTGCCAGATTTTATCAAAAAACTATTGTCATAGATAATAGTGATAGCTTTGCTAAGACGATTTTAAATCGAAGTGATTCTTAAATAAAATTGCAATTTATTATTGTACCAATGGTTGATTAATATAATTTACAATTACTTCAACATTTATAAAATAAAGTTGCAAACGTTTCTGTTTTTACAAACAATTAACTGTTTATGGAATAAAACATTTCTTTTTATATTTCTTTCAACTAAAAATAATTTGTTAAATAGGTAATGATAATAAATACTTATAATCGTAACTGTTATAAATATTTGTTTCTTTTTCAAATTTTACATCTCTAAAGATCTACAAAGTATTCTAATCTCGAAGACGAAGCAAAGTATAATTATTGATTAAACGAACTTACCTGTAAGTGAAGTTCTATCATAATTATACGAAGGCTTCGTCTGAAGAGATTAGCTCCCTCCCAACCCTAGTAACCCTTCCTGTAAAATTTGAAAGAACTAAAGAACACATTCTCTGAACTATATGAAGATGGCGACTACGGGGTTGCCACACGGGGATTACTTACGTATATCGATTAGTAATCGATGTTTTGGTTTTATTTTATTTTGTATTTCTCAACTATAGTGTATGAATGGCCGCACAGTACACATACTACAAAGTATTCTCATCTCTTCAGACGAAGCCTTCGTATAATTATGATAGAACTTCACTTACAGGTAAGTTCGTTTAATCAATAATTATAAATCAACTTAGCTCATCACCCAGCTCTTTAGTACCGTGAGAAGAATGCTATCTTTGTTGCAATGACAAATATTTCTACAATTATTAGTTAGTAAGTTGAAACAAAAGCAGGAAGCTCATAATTTAAAAGATACCTTTTGATGAGTATTTATAAATAGAGCAGGATTTACTATGCCACCTATTGCGGATTCGCGTTATGTCTGATATCGGTGTGACAAGAAGTCCCGTGCAGCCATATGGCTCTTTAGCCATCACCGGCGCTGCGGTAACCAAGAAGAAACCCACTAGCGCTGCAACAATCATTTGATACAGATGCAGTGGCCTATGATGATGATGAGTTGGCTATAAACAGTATTTTTCCCATTAGGTAAAGTTACAGATAGGTTAAAATAACCTTAAAACCTGCAGACACCTTGGACTTGACGGAGGGTAGGCGTGTTTGGTCCTATTCTGCAAAATTGACACTAACGTCAACTCCTTTCTGAAAACGATGAAAGTTGAAGCTCATTCAAATAATATTATTAAAAATATTTTTGTTTTATGAGAATTTTTCTAGGGAACCATGTACGAAAACGACAGTTTTCTGAGATACAGAGTTAAATAAACCCAGCTTAGCGTAATGGTAATGGTTAAGATTGCGGCAAGCGATGTTCATGCAATTATTGTCCAACAAGGTCTTACATTTAAACTGACAACTCAAACCATGTCGTTGTTTATTTTATGCAGTTATTAAGAGAAGTGGCTTTAATTGCTGCGGGTAATTTTAATTTATTTATATACTGTTTTAATTACTCTATAAAAGCTGTCATTGCGTAGAATCGACGCCTCAAGCCACTTTCAACCAAGCCTCAGTCGTCAACTTCGACCACATGTATATTTTTATACATACGTCGATGGAGGCCGATTGATGAACCCCATTTACAGTGACATTTAGATTCGAAGTAAAAAAACAGCCAATTGCGAGTCGGACTCGTACACTAAGGGTTCCGTTCCAACTTTAAATAAATTAGAGATCCACTTGCTTCCTCTTAGCCAAAATACCACAATATTTTGTTGACAACAAATATAAGTGTGTTTTCATAGCATTTGTTAAAATAACAAAATTATGTTTGCGGTTAAAAAAATGTGCTCTATCCTTAAAACTATCTTTAGTTAGCTAGTTCGATCTCATTCAAACCAATTTTCATTGAAAGTCTTTGTCAATACCTACATCATGTTTTTTTTTTCAAAATTTACACTTGCTCAGTTTAAAAGTTAGATGAGGGGACGCCCATTTTACCACTTTGGAAGCGTCCATCTCTTCAACTTTAGTCTTTTAGAGAAACTGGTTTTCGGAACCTCGATTTCAGTTAAAAGACCTTTGTTTCCGTTTCCGTTTTTTGCTATTCAGCTACGGAACCCTAAAAAGAAACCTTATAACAGTCGTCTTCACAGATTTTTGCTCTATACTTTTTGGCCCCTGACATTGTAATACCAAATGGAAAAACGTGAATTTTGAGTTTTGGTTGTGCAATAATAAATGAGATAATTTTTCAACTCCAGAAGAAAAAACTTAAGATGCTTGATTCAAAACGAGGAAACCATTGTAAGGTTTAATCAGAAATTGCATGACTATTACCAACCGAACACATCATTACATAATTGCTACAAATTACACATTTTCGCTGACTCTTCACACCTAGATGTATAATTAGGTGGAGTAAAGATAATGTTATTTTTGTAACAAACTCTATCCGATGACAACACAAGAGTTATTACGGCGATGAGAACTTACCTATTGTTTCACTTTTTGCACGCTTTTGTGAGGCTTATTGTAGGCTAATTTGATGCTTATAGCGAGTAACATTTTGAAGTCAACTGGGCGAGATAATTTCCAACACAGCAATTTCCTCAAAATTGTGGTAAAATTCTTCATTCTTCTATTCTTAAATTTCATCTTACAAAATAAATGTTACCCTGTTGTTACATTTGTTCCATGAATTACTCACAGATAAAATACATATTTTAATACCTAATCATCATAACCACTTCGTAAAGCTCATGGTTGCATCAATTTTATTTCTAATATTGAAAGCGCAAATATTCTCATCTCTGCTTTTTAGGAAGTAAGCCTTGATAACAATAACCTATGAACAATTGGATTGAGGAATCTCGCAACGTTGATGAGGTCATGCAACCTACGCGTTAAAGAAAGCACTTCCAAAATTCAACGGGTTTGCAATTGTGTTAGTGGCCGAAAAAGCATACGCCCAGATAGCGTAAGACACGGCGCTCGATTCCTCGTCTGACACAATTGCGGTTTTCAAGTGAAATTTATATTATTAAGATTGTATAGTGATAAAACACTATAAAAATAAAAAAGGTAATTATAACGAACGGATGGTTAAAAATTAATTTGATAATCAGGGGGCGTATTGCGATCTAACTTTATCCGTTCAATTTCTAGGCAGCTCAATTCCGACTCAGTGTAAACGTATATTATCAATATTATAATATTATGTAAATAGTACAACGGTACGAATATTAATATTTATGTTGTTTTATTTAAATAATATAAATATGATGCGAAATCGCAATACGAATTGCTAATTTGACGGTAAAGCTAAAACGCTTGCCTATCAACACTGCATCGCAATACGCGCCCAGTTGTGTTTGAACTTATTCGTTCTATTTACTCCGTAAAAATGAAACTTTTGTTTAAAGTGTCAATTATTTAGACGATATTGTTTGTTCTAGAAAAATATGTTACAAATAATGCTTATTTCTTAAACTTTTGTTTTCACTATTTCTAAATATAAGTATAATCAGCTTCATTATCAAACTTACAATCGCCAATTTCTCAGTTAA
Source organism: Pyrausta purpuralis (assembly GCA_963924145.1). Classification (NCBI taxonomy): domain Eukaryota; kingdom Metazoa; phylum Arthropoda; class Insecta; order Lepidoptera; family Crambidae; genus Pyrausta; species Pyrausta purpuralis. Next base: position 19,217,567 of record OZ001654.1, read on the forward strand.
CGACTGTTATTCGAATAATGAATAGCGCTCAAATATTCCGAGAACGCAATATTTTTAAAAGTAAATTGTTGGCAGTTGCAAGTAAAGACCAAGGCTAGCAAATTGTTCGAGTCAATTAAGTTATAGGCGGTACAGTCAACACAGAAAGTGTTTTAGCATTTGCCACTTTTTTACGGCCGGACGGGTATCAATGCCTTTTGCATACGTTAGCAAGCAAATGGCGGGTTTTTTTTCTATTGATCAAGTATAGTGGATAGATAAGGTTATAGCTCTTTTTTTTAAATACGTTTTCTTAAATTAATACCAACAATTTTATAGCCTGGCAATCAATACGTGGTAATATTTTACATATTCAATTCTGTAGATAAACAATGTATAAAATTACCTGTATTTTTTATTGTAGATGACATATCAACTACATTTTCATGTATGTAATAAAATTAATTACTAATCGCAAAAACTTTCACCGATCCACATGACTTGTAAATCAGTATACGGTATGCGCGTTTCTTGCCGAGTGTACAGTCGGAATTAAATAAACGTAATTGGAAAATTATGCTTCTTTTAGTTGTAACGGCGCGGGCGCAGAGCACGAGAGCACGCGGACTTGTGATGCTGAGATTTATCTGTGTTATTATGTGTTTGGACGGGAAAAATATATGAAATTTTATTCTTCTTGCGCCAACAAATGCTCTAGCATTACTTATCACTACAAATAGCTTCCCGTTTTCTGTATGTATGTATGCTTACAGAAAACGGGAAGCGATCGGGAGCGTTTCTGTATGTATATATTTACAGTGGAATGAATACTAAAATTGGGAGACCTTACACGGCTAGGGCCTGATATTTGGAGTTAGAAATGTAAATTTTTAGATATAAATAATTTTATGATAGATATCAAAATTTGAGACCGAACTAAATGAACTTTATAACAACGTTTAGTAGTTTCAAATCTTGGATATATTTAATAAATATTTTAAAAATTGATGCAAACACGAAGTTAACCCAATTTCTGATAATCATCCGTATGTATTTAAAACTACGAAACGGATTTTGATGCTTTTTTTTTATTAGAGTGATTCAAGAGTATGGTTTATATGTATAATACATTGCACCCGTGCGAAGCCAGGGCGGGTCGCTAGTTTTAAAATAAGAAGGTATTTTTTGCTTAAAACAATATTTGCCTCGTAAACAAAAAAGGCATTTAGATTATGCAATAACGCAACGTTTAACTATGTATTAACATAACGTATTCCTTACATTTGCTATAAAACTTAACAGCAGTTTGAAAATTAAATTCTATTACTTCTTTCGAGCTAAAACAACTTGAAAGTCCATTATCATATTTACATCCGATCGATCCATAAAAATCGTAAAAACTCTTTACACTTTCGCCGCTTTATGCGCGTTTATTCTTTCATTGCACCGTATTAATATTCATTAAAGTAAAAGATAGAATTATACAATTAGCGCAGAATAATTTTGCCCTTGTTCAGGTTAAGAATTCTTTTACGGCCAAGAAAAATTCGCTTTTTTACCACTGCGCAAGTAAGAGGTACATCTTTGGTGGTCCCTGTTCCGTGAAAAAGCTGGACAAAATCTGCATAGGCGTTCACGGAACGAGCAGAATCCAATACTTCTTTGCCATTGGATGCACATTTTTTAATTACGTCACATACACTTGATTAAGTCTAAGAATTCCTCAAATGCGCGTTTGTACGTGACAAGTTTAAGGACGTTGTGAGCGGAATAAAGTTGTAATAAAAGTTTCTGGGCGACTGTGTTTGTAATAACAATCGGGTCATATAGGGTGTATTATGTTTGTTTAGCACCGCTATTAAACTTTTCACTGTTTTTTTTGTAAAAAAAATATGTTTTTTTTTAACTGTATTGATGAAACTATTTCTATTATCTTTGAATTTATAAAGATTAGTTTTATGTATTAGGTATGACATTTACTTAAAAAAATCTATTTCTTACCAATACCATAATAACGCATTGAGCTAAGTGCAAACATAAAAAAATACTTCATCTTTAAGCATTTCTACGTTTCAGCAAGTTTTATTAATACGGCTGGTATAACTTGAATTAAATCAATCAACAGGTTTAAATTATGAATGTTGCATATTTCGTAATACCCGTTGAATAATCTCCTTACACAACTTCAAAAACCGTCAAAACACAGCGTACGAGCAAAAAGGCTCATAATTCGGCCACTGACAAATCCCATCAACATCCTGTTTCTCGCAACAAAAAAACATTCGCTCTTATGCCTGAAGAAATAAGGTACATTCTCTTGTTGTTGCGACAACATTGTAATTTGGCCGCCCAAGATTGATCCAGTTTGGAGCAAAAATACGCCTGTCAAAAAATTGAGCTCTTGAGTGCGCATGCCAAATAAACATTTTTTATTCGTGATAAGAGTTCAAAGATCCTTTCCATGATTTTATGTCTTGATAATTTGGTATGAAAAATAAAATAAGATAACGATACATAAGATTAAATATCAGTAATAATGATCCTAGGCCGATTAAATAGTAAAAGGTCGCTAAAATTAAAAAAATGATATTGCCTACATAATTAAGTGTGAACCTTATTAATAATGCAAACCATACCTTAAAACGTTTTTCTACACTTTCATTTATACCATTTTATTGGGAACCCATCACTTCATCGCAATTTTCTTCATCGATTTTCATTTCCCATAAAACGATTCGCAGATGTTTCAAAATAATATTCAACAAATTCTAGAATCTTGTTACATCACAATTTCATTTACTCGAATGCTTATTATCTACAAACTTACTTCATCGTTAGTTCTTTTCATAAATTACGTATTTTATCGAAGTAACGTTAGCTTTCTATTTTGATACCCATAATTTTATTTCCACGTAAGTTTAAATATGCAGAATTCTTGAAACATCGAATTTTACTTCACTAAAGTCCGTATTTCCAAACGAATTTGTTACTAATCTTATATTGCATACTTTATTAGTAGACAATTTAAAGCATAACTGATATAAATATGTAATATATATTGATCTAATAAATAAACTGATTTAATCCCGACTCGCCGTGGTCTCCTGGCCGTGGTACTAGTCTGCCCGATACTAGAGTGTAATTTAAAAGCCGGAGGCGCGGAGGGAGAGCAGCCTCCGCCCGCTGTAACAAGGTGTAGACACCCGCGCGAGCCGGAGCGGCTGAGGCTGGTCGCCGAAGGCGACCAGCAAGCCGTAGCTGCGTAGGCGAACGTGGGTGACTGCGCCTTGTTACGCAAGGGCGACGAGGCTACTATTCCCGCAGCGCCGGAGACGAGGAAATCCTAATGCATGCTGCTTGTTTGCATGCCTGCTTGCTTGCTGCATGCATGCCTGTTTGCTTGCATGCATGCATTTATGCATGCCTGCTTGCTTACTTGCATGCATTAATGCATGCATGTATGCCTTCTTACTTGCATGCGTATGCATGCGCATGCCTTCTTGCTTGCATGCGTATGCAAAAATATATGGGAACCGTTACACATTGAAACAAGTTTTCATGAAAGGTTATATCGATAACTAAATAATTCTATGAAACATTAGTTCGTTATATCGTTATTCTGCTTAACAAAACAGTTGCGAAACATTTTTTTGGTGGACTGTTATTCGATGTTATGTAACGACGATGAATAACTATTCGATTAAACAAGAAAAAAGGATATTAACATTCATTGAATAGTTTTCTGTGAAATGAAATTCGATATCAAAAAATTCTGTGTTATGATAGATACCCCATTTTATTATATTTATATGTTTTATCCACCGAACATCAACTATAAATTGCAGACGATTGATATCACCAGGTCCATGTTCAATCAATGTACATTAAATATTTATTCACAAATTTCCATGTACGAAAAAAGTTTTTCATTAATATCATACTTAAGTAATGGACTACTGTTAACATTTATTATAAAACGCTGAATTGTTCCAGCGTAAGAAAAAAATGATATTTAACTCATAACGCGGTTACAGCTAGTACGAGAAAAACAAGCTGCTTGAAGGCTTAACAAACCGACTGATCTATTACTTTTTAAAATATAAACGAAATTGATATCAATTTCGAATATAAAAACAATAAAAAATATTAAGTATATCTCAATACCGTTACCTAGAAAAAGATTGACTTTTGAATTATCTAAATTATATTAATTAAATAAAACAAAAGTCAGAATTCATGCACATGTCAATAACAATAAAACAAATTATATGAAAGAACCAAAAAAAATCTGCAATCTGCTTCGTCAACTTAACTAATACATTTAATTAAATATCAATACTAAAACAATTAGTCAAAAATATTAAATTTGCTTAGCAATTAGCAACTATGTTCCCCCAACTCCGGAACCCAACTGATCCGAAAGTCCCCATCACGCTAGCCGCATTACCACGTTGAATGGCAATGGAAACCTGTTGAACCAGCCAGGACCTGGAGCGGGGATCATTCCCTTTCTCTCGCAAACGTCGCCCTAATTCTTTAAAAAGATCGTGCGCCTCCTGACACCATGGACCTGCCGTCTCCACTGCAACCGGTACGAAATCGTACATTGATTCCAAGGCAGAGTATTTGGCGTGTTTCATTTTAGCTGCGTTTTCCGCTGCTGAACCCCCTGAAATCACAGTATGTCTCAAGTGAGACGCCGCATACGTGCTAACGCATGTAGCGTCCCACAAGAGACAACGACCTCGCCGCCATGGTACCAATGTTAGTCCGTCCGGTCTTTTGCCATCCGTTCGAGACAGTCCAGGCGGCTCTAAAACACATGGAATATTTACCGACACCATGGCCCGACGGATAATCTCATTTATTGAATGGTGCCTCGGAAAGCGACCTGCACATCTTTGACAGCTCAATCCGTGGTGGCCATTCTCTTCCACCGTAACACCACAAATGCAGCGATGAGCTTCACAGACCTTACTCCCCAATCGTAAAGACACTGCTATTCTCAAAGAGTCGTTGTCGAGCAGTGTACCCAATTGAGGAGAAGGCAAGGCGTGTAACCACGCCCCAGATTCAGGTCTTGTGACAGCCTTTAGACGCGCTAAATCCGCTCCCGCGGCACCATCCAACAAACGGGAAAAGGTGAGTTTACACAGGATGTCGTCCCATTCCCTCTGGAGAAAAAGGTTGTCTGGACGGTCATCAGTCGGACAAAGCATAACCCATCTATCCAAAGCCTCAGAAACATAAGGCAAACGGATATTGCTGCCATCAAGGGATAAAATACGAGCAACAAGACCCGCGGAACCATATACGGAGGCTAAAAAGGCTACCAGTCCAACACTCTGCACCCGACGTACTCCTAGGCCTCCATGACGAACAGGTAAGGCTGCCTGACACCACTGCTCTTCGTTCAAATTTATATTAAGGACTGATTCCAACGTGACCTTGATTGTATCATCAAGTAACTTCAACTCTTGTTCAAAATCTTTTGAATTGATTGTTGAAATTATGTGATTATTGAAAATATCAATGAAGTTGGTTAATTATGAGAAATATCTTTTATTGCTCCGAATTATAAAATTTAATGTTCACCTTCAATAGTATGAACCGTGGGTGTTCGTTATAGAAACAGTAAATAAGTAATTCACATTACAATACATTAGTTTGCGCACACACCGCTCGCAGAACAAAGGTCCATAACAATTTATCATTTTCTTTCATACATCTCCGCTTTAAATTACCTACTTTACAACGAACATTGTTGTAAGTGCAGATACGTCGTTTTTGCCGGGGACATTCCGTGTCTGGAATTAAGTCATAAACTAGACTTGTGAATTTATTTATTACGAGACATTGTAATAGTTTTACAGAAGCGTAATTAGTATTGCGGCTTTATCGTCATTATCAAACATAACTATCACCAGTCATCAGCACCATCACCAGGGTATTCCAATGATAGTGTAATTCAATATTAGGAATTCTTATCGACTGACATCATCTTGCAATACCACTTGTCCTATCGAGAAATAAATAAATAGTTTTGCATATTTGTAACGATAAAATTCATATAAGCATTGTTTATAAATCATTAGGTAATTGAATTTTTGACACTTCCTTTTCCAAACTTTGGCATAACCTAAAGTTATAGTTTTCTAATAGATATATACATAGTTACGTGCATAGGTAATAGTCTACCTGCTTGGAAAAACATTTCTATTTCTCCTAACCCCTTAAGGCGTTAATTGGCCCTTAGATAACCGCTCATTTGTATACAATAGCAAAATCAATTCCGCTAGCATAGCATACATGGAAACCCAAATGCATAATCATTTAATGAGTGTGTGGTGGCACTACGCAGAATCGCGCCAGATCTGCCTAATTAATCATTAGATTAACATGTATAATTGCGGCAATTAATACTCTTACGTATGCACTATTAAATGACTCGATAGAGCATACAGGGTGTCTTAAATGCGTATAATTAATTTATGTGGTGTCGTGAACGCCTAAGGGTTGCAAGTGTTAGAAAAATTACGTATGCAAATATGGAGTATTTGTAAAACAGGCACAATTTATGTTGCTGGACTGAGTATTAAATAGTAAAGATAAATGCATGCTTGTGCGTCGGTCAAGAAATTGATAGCTGTAGTTACGAAACAAAACTGTTTTTAATTTTTTATTTGTATACAATGAAACCTGTAACTAATGTCAGTATCTATTTGTGGTACGTTGTGCCTTTTTACATAGTTCGCATGTTGCATAGTATGCAATTGCTATCTATGTTAATACTGAGATAATTATAGGCGTAGTATTACTAATTCGCTTTATACTGCTGATAAACCTATTTCATATACAGGGTGACTTTGTTATCAGTACCGAAATTTTGTGTAAAGACTCCACTGATGAATATGAACAACTTTTACTATGGGGGCAATAGTGAAATCGAGAAAAAAAAATCAGCTGTTCCATACATTTTGACTTGCCACTTGGCCAATTGAACTTTTGTATGTAACAGCTGATTTTTTTTCTCGATTTCACTATTGCCCCCATAGTAAAAGTTGTTCATATTCATCAGTGGAGTCTTTCCACAAAATTTCGGTACTGATAACAAAGTCACCCTGTATAGTGATATATTTCACATCAACTAATTCTGGCGTTTAAAAACGGACATAAAGCTTTTGCTTTAGATAATATCGAGTATTTCGAGTGCAATATAAAATAAACACACACAATATCGAAGCAAACAGTTGTACATTCGAACTATGAACGATCATTTTTTTACACAAAGCATCGAATCAAATGGACTAAAGTGATTAAAAAGCGAAATGTTAACCCGTCACGGCCACCCCGGCGCGGTCTTATCGGCCCAACTGGCGAGATTTATGCACGTCATAAGACAGACGTGTATCGGCAGATAATACCAGCGCCGCAGGGTTGAGAAGAATCGCCAACTTATAATTTCATATATATTTAAGCTATAGATAATTTTAATAGTAAGGTGATGAATGAAAATACTACTGAGAAGATTGTAGGTACAATTCACACAATAACCTACCACAGAAGAGAGAAAAATAAGAAAAGGGGTTCTATTGATACGATATAAGAAGTAAACAGACAAAAAATAACAGAGCATTATTTTAAAACAAAATATATCCAAAAAATATTTACAAAAAATATTTTCACAATCAGCCTAATCAACGCCAAAAACATAGATACTTTGCTTGTATGATCTACAGGGCTTGAATCTATGTCAAACTGCATAGGTACATCACTGCTTTAGACATTTAAATAAGGTATTGTAATTACATTTGTGTTAGCCCTGGTGAAGACCCCAGAAGCGTGACGAAGGCGCTGCCGCACGCATTGCAATTCTATCAGATGATTCGCACTCAGTTACATACTGTTTGTATATTTGTATGCAATCTTCGCTTGTTGCACCAGCCATAATACGCGACTGCTTTGATGTAGCGCCGATTAATCTTATTTCAATTAAGATACAGTTTATATATAATACCGCAAAGGTAGAGGAAAGAAACAACTAAATCTGTGCGAGTTGGAATACGTAAACCAGAATATCCTTAGCCGAAACAAAGTCTGTATGCTTCAAATTAAGTACAGTCACCAGCACAGCAGGTTACCCACTTTTGTTGCAAACTAGCCCTTATCACAACTACATTAGATACCGCAGTGTTAACCTTGACAAGCTGTTCTCCGTACATTCATCGATGGTGTAGATACTTTGAGAGATGGAGCTAATTTACTCTTGAAACCCAACACTTAAAACTGTCTTTTTTGGCAGATCCGAAGTATAGAATCGCATTGACGCGTCTTGAGAAAAAAACTTGTTATTACAATATTAAGCCAAATCAGGCGAGCCTATTTTTTTACTTCCTTAAACTTTACATTACGCAAATAACATGAAGCAAATATTACCTTCACCGTATTGCATCAACCATGATGTGTGGTTTCAATTGAACCGATTAATCATATTGTTTTCCTTTTATTGCACTTAAGTACTGGTTTTGCAGGAAATCTTGACGTTCTAGATAAGATTGGTATTAATTAATATGGAAATCGGACTGATAGGATATGTAGGATTTATTGAGTACGTGAGGTTAACTTATTTAAATCGCAAGTTTATATAAATTTATGTATGCGATAGTAATTTTGTCCGTCCGTAGGTAACTTCTCACGCCTGAAATGTATAATTGAAAATACTTTAAGACTCAAACAGGGTTAGTTTTTAAAGAAAACATCCCTCAAAGGGTTAAAAAGATGAATGTCAATTTCGGGTAAAAATGTATCAGGGCGTTTCACACCACGAGAAGTTTCGGTCTAATCGCCCAAGTGCTGTTTCAGAATGGGGTCATTCAAACCGCGCAGTGTTCAATAAAATTGGTCGATGCAAAAGATTTGTTCGGCAAATGTCACTGCTAAACTATTGTGGCGGTGCTAATGAACCCATTCTGAAACAGCACTGGGCCGATTTGCACCGCGATCCGAAAACCTTGCGGAGCGAAAAGCCCCGAAAAATCAAAGATCGGGCGCGTATTGCGATGCAGTTTTGATCGGTGAAATCGGTGTGAAAGCTTTTGTCAAATTAGCAATTCGTATTGCGATTTAGCATAATATTCGTACTACTGTAGTATTATTTTAATATTACTATATTGATAATATTCGTATACCCTGAGTCGGAATTGAGCTGTCGTTAATTTTCAATTGAATGGCTAAATTTGAATCGCAATACGCCCTCAAGCAACTATTAGTAACTTAATAATGCAAGTTTATATGTATAGCTCAAGTGAATTTGCTAACCCTTCTGCTGCCACACTTTGAGATATTACACAACAAAACATCATTTCAATGATCAGATGAATGATAAAAGAGATAACATCTATTGGGCATCCAAAACTCCCCCGGCTAAAACATAACACAATCGCTATATTAATGGCACTAATTGGTGGTTGATAAGATAACACATTCCGACCAGCAGCTCACTTCAAATGTCTCATGAATAATCAGGCCATTTGCAAATTACAGCCTTCTTTATAAGTAGGTTATCCCGATGCGTATGGCCTGAGGCGTAAACGGGTCAATGGGTAGACAGGGAGCATCGAATAAGCAAAAAATCTAACCCTAACGACGGATTGTTAGACAGTTGAAAATAGCTGGAAGACTTTCCATCCGTACAATAGATATTATATTAAATAATTGGTTTATTCATTGAATCTTAAGTTATTAGTTAATTGAAGGCTCATAAGTAGGTAAATATAACTCGGTAAACATAGATAGAGCCCGCCAATTGAGAATATCATGGGTTAATATAATTACCCACATGCATTTCCTACTGCAATTTAAACAAAGACAGTCGCCGAAGACAGCTAGGTACCAGCTATTCATAAAGATGAAACTAGAAACCAAAAATTTGCGCAGGGGCGGGACTCGAACCAGAAACTTTCTGACTAACCGGGCCAAACGCTCTACCAATTGGGCTACCGTGCTGTTAGTCCGACCTTGCGAAATTTTGGTCTCTTATGGATACGTCATTATGCGTGACTTTTAGCGCCATCTACCCGTTTGTTTATGCAACAGTGGGCCAAGTAGTTGTTCTTTACAGAATAAATTCAACTTGGAAATTGATGACGCTTTGCTATCTATATGGTTTAAAGTCTTTTTAACACTCACAGTGTAATATTTTGTATTCATAAAGATGAAATAAGAAACCAAAAATCTTTTTTCGTCACGTCACCGTCACGCATATTGACGTATCCATAAGAGACCACAAATTTCGAAAGGTCAGACTGACAGCACGGTAGCTCAATTGGAAGAGCGTTTGGCCTAGTTAGCCAGAAAGTTGCTGGTTCGAGTCCCGCCCGTGCGCAAATTTTTGGTTTCTTATTTCATGTTTATGAATATAAAAAATAACACTGAGTGTTAAAAATACTCTAAATCATTAGGTACCAGCTCTTCAAGACCAGCTTTTATTTTGACTTACCTGTAAAACAAAATCGGGCAGAAACTAGTAACTACAGCGGCCAGCAGTAGTCTAATCTGCTTAAAAACGTGATCTAATGTTGTGAGCGTCCAGGATCACTCGAATAATTACGGGTGCGCAGGCGCATCGAGAAGGGCGCTGCTCGCAATTAGCGCCCGCACGGGAAGCCGGTGTCCGTCCAGTAATTTATGGTTACGCGAAAGTATCAGTTGAAAGTGAGACTTTAGGGCTGTCGGGAATTGGGTCGGTTTCTTAAATAGATTAAATTTACATAGTAATTTAAAAAAAATATGTAATTCAATTCAATTCATTCATTTATTTCAGATTTGCATCCATAAGTGTTAGTAACAAGGTGTTCTTATCATAATGTTAGTAAAAATAAATTCATACAATTTAATTCACAATAATAAAAATAATAATAATAATAAAAACAGAATAATAATATTGATGCGGCTCGCGCCTTATGGCGCTGGTAATATTGGACACCATTCACATACATTGCTCTGATCCCAAAGTAAGTAGCTAATGCACTTGTGTTATGGAAATCAGACACAACGGTGGTACCACAACACCCAGACCCGAGACAATATAGAAAATTTTGATTTCTATATCGACCCGACCGGGAATCGAACCCGGGACCTCGGAGCGGCGACGCCTTGAAACCAGTGTGCTTAGCGACTTAGTTAGGGACAATTGGGGTGTAAAGCCTCGCATATGTAATTATAGTCCTGCAAGTAATAATTACCAATTTTTTAGGTTTATTTGAATGGTCTTCAAACTTTTTCTAGAGATGCCTAAACAACAACAAAAGTAAAAGCACAAAGGCTATGTATATAGTCAAAAAAAACATTTAACTAACGCCTCTCAAAAAATGTACATGCAGGTTTGCAAAAAAAAACTTAACCCTCCCGTTGGTCGTGGCAACCATACACCATGGCCTGCAGCGCCCGCAGCTGCTGCTGCTCCGACTGACATTTCCGCGAGCACTCTAGGGTTAAATTGCCCGGTTTGCCGCCACCAGCACCGTCATACGATGAAATTTGTGACAGCCTATTAACGGTTAACGGCATATTAAAGTGCAATGTGATTTTCTCAAACATAGTCTCCTCTACTGTTCATATAATGTGTACGCAGATTTCAAAATTTTTCAGCAGTAATATTATTACTTGATAAAAACAATAACACCATTTTAAATTTTAATATATTCTAATATCTTAAGATAATCTCTATTATCCTGTAAGTTTTTTTTTATTATTATATAGGCAGACATTTGGCCACAATCTCACCCGAGAGTAAGTGATGATGTGGCCTAGGATGGATCATGTCTGACTAGTAACAGCCTATTCACTCTCTTCTTGAACTCATCCAGATCACAGTGGCTAGGAAACACTTCTGCCGGCATCGCATTCCACTCCCTAGCCGTGCGCATGAGAAACGTAGATCGAAATCTATAAATGCGTGTTGCTGGTATGTCTACGACGTAAGGGTGGAAATCGCGCCCGCGTCTTTATTTTTTATTTAAGGAAAAACACATGTATTACATACACATAGCCATAGCCAACCATTGCTTTTCCATTCATCCGAAGCGTACAAAGAACATGCCGTAAACGTTACTTACAGTGACACAAGTTGAGTTTATACAAGAATGCTATTAACAGTAATTAATTAATAACATTAAAAATGGTAATATAAAGTGATCTAGTCAGTCTAGTAACTCCCACAAGATAAGCTAGAGTATATTCAATCAATTTGCAATCGTCATCATTGGAAACAATCTCCCATCAATATGTATGACGGTTACTCGATTAATATAGTGATATGCAGTTTCTTATTCAATTCAGTTCAATATTTATTTCAGACAACGTCCATAGTATTAGTAACAATATTCTTATGCTGATGTTAGTAAGGTTAGGAATTATTCCGCTACAGCCTTATTTTTATAATCAATTACTAATTAAGACTAGGTCAATGCCGGCCACAAAGCGTACTGCGTACGCTCAGCAACCGCCAATCTTTAACTAAAAGGTACAATTTGCGGGTTTTTTCTTCGTTCCTAGTAAATTTAACCGTTAAGCTGTAACACCCATTTTTCTTGTCATTGCAAACAATTAGTGGGGTGTTTTACTCCGTGGGAGTGTAGGAGTTAAATGGCTGTTTGAAATTGCAAATGTCCCGGACCTTTTGCCCGCGTGCGGGGCCAATAAAAGTAATGGCTAGTAATTGTCTATTAGCACGAACGAGAAGTAATATCGATTTTGTGTGAACTTTTTTTAGCTTAAACGCCGTGACAAATTAAAAAAATATATATATTAATGTGGCTGGATATATCGCCAGCTCTAAAAACCTAAAATTAGTTCAAGCTTTTATTTTGATTGACGAATTTTAAAATTGTGATTATTTGAAAAATGACTGACGAATATCTGACTCATACAGCGCGCGACTATTTTAGGGTTGATACTATTTATTCGGCAACCTACGATCGATCCGGATCTTAATCGCGTTACAAGCTATTGATTTTACTCAGTACACCTGCAATTGAAATACCACGAAGCACATTATCAATGCCTATGATCTTTAATCTACATTACACAAAACCAATAATGGACACAGCACGAGGTATCAAAGCTCGCAATTATTGCCTTCAAATGCGATTCCATACAAATTCAATGAACAATCGATCTATGTTTACTCACAGATAAACATCGGCCCGCGCTCGCGACAGCCATTATTAGAGACCATTGAATTATTTTTTTTAATTTAATGCGACAACACACGCAAGTGAATTTAATTTCTTGATGCCTAGAAATATACGGTTTTATTGCTATTCGAGCGGTTTAATACAACAAATACAGCGCTTTTATTCATTTTAGATGGCAGATATAGTTTATTAATGAAAATTGAAATTTTGTGGTTTTGAAGGACATAAAAATACTCATATAGGTACCTAATTATTTTAAACTTGAGCTTTATTATGTATAAGTACTGACAGAATCATTTGCGATTTGACATCATTTAAGACAGAAGCGACCCAGAAACACAATTATAATAATTACAGCTGATTATTGATATATTTTGTAATTATTTTATGAATAGACTTCCTTTGCAATTATAATTGAGGCTTCATTTATTTCAAATCTCATTAAATGCGGTTCGATCAGCAATCTTAATTGCCATTAATATCGGCTAATTAGATCGTGTACTAATCAATCGAGAGATAATCTTGCCGTATGACTTATGAATATAATTGAGCTAGATTGTATATAAAAATATATTTATTTATATTTATTTATTTGACACGTGGAAGGAGGTGTCTAGCTGTCGTCACAATATTGCAAAATAAGTGTATCTTCAAGCTTTTTCATTTCTTAAATTCAATACATAGCGTTTGTTTTACACTAAAATATCCTACTAAGATATCTTGCACTATTTTTTAAGTCCGTTTTTCTCAGCTAGTCGAATATTGACAATCAATTGATAATTAATATTAACAAAAAAAATAAATAGTAACAATCTTGACTATGTTTAATTTTAAAATAAGATAAACAAAAAACTCACAACTTACATCGTTAATTCACCGTTGAAAACTGAAATATTTTAAAGTCAAATAGTTAAATAATTTTATTCAGTTATATTATTTTAAAAGTAATGAAAAGATTGTCAACATTATAGGACTAGCAAAGAAAAACTGAGTTTATAGACGTATTTTCTGCCAGAACTAAAAACAAGTAACCATTTGAACTGCAGCAAGTTGACCCCTGCCCTGTGTGAGGGTCAACGATGTGCGCATTCGCACTGTTATCAGCGCCATCTATAATTGCCGGGGAAAGTTACGTTTTTTCCCGCGTTTTCGCGCAAACCGCCCGCGTTCCTATATTATTAGTAAGGAGGTTGTTTTTGTTAATATTTATTAAATTGCTGATAATGAAGGACTTTCTTCCGTTAATAATACTGAATGGTAAAACAGTTAATAGGTTAAAACCAACAAAATTATACTTACTCTATGATATAATGTATCTTTTTAGGTGAAACCTCTTTACGTTTTTTTTAACTACCGACACATCACCGCAACGTTGCAAACGCAATCCATGCTTAGAGATAGGCACAAACCTCTTGTCTCGCCTGACTGATATAGTAATTATATTCAGTTATCTATATACTTATATATTATATAGTTATATCAGTTACCCGCCTTCATGAACTTTACATATAAACATTAACCAGACATGCATGCAAAATTAACTGAATATACATGTCTGCTCTGCCATAGTCTGGCGCATACGGTGGGTTAAAAAGTGACAGGCCTTGATGAATGGGCATATAATTTATTAGCAAAACGCTCACAATAACCATTAAGTATATTCCATTGGAAGTAGTGTAGTTATTATTTTAAAAACGTATAGATTCGTGTTCAAGTCAATAAAGGCGGTGTATGGCTTTTTATGACGCATGTAAAAGAAGTTTATAGGATATGCCTGGCATTATTCTGACATATAAGAGACAATTAATAGGGAGAGTATTGTGTTTTAATCAAACATTTCTAAGACCCTTTACACACTGCGACTTTTTGCATCGATACAGTACAAAAACCGCGTTTCTGCATCTATTTTGATGCTAGTGCGCGTTAGTATCGATGCAGGC
The DNA here is from genome assembly GCA_963924145.1 of Pyrausta purpuralis. Lineage (NCBI taxonomy): Eukaryota > Metazoa > Arthropoda > Insecta > Lepidoptera > Crambidae > Pyrausta > Pyrausta purpuralis. The sequence goes on from OZ001654.1 coordinate 19,232,682, forward strand.
GCCAAAATTCAGTACAAATTTAAAATTGTCAATTTTGTCAATTTGACAATTTCCAGCTTTTGCAACGCGACTGTATCGATGCTAAAAGTAGCGCAGTGTAAGGGGTCTAAGTAACAGTGGTACCTAACTTGCGCTTAATTTATTAATTAATTTTCTTAGGAACCAAATTTTGTTATACCGATATCATCACCTTTTGATTTAATAACAAACTAATACGTGCATATTTTATTACCCTCGAAATTGGTTACTTAAAGTCATGTTATCTTTTAATTTAATTTATGATAATACATCTGTCTGTGCGTATCTCTGTTGCAATTAACTTCTGTCCACAAAAACATGATTGCAGACGTCCGCAAAAACACAATGAAAACGTTTCGCGCTAAAACAAAAACGCATAAAAAGATTACGTTATTTGATTAGCCCTAATTACATTTCTGACTATAATTAACTTGCACGTATCATTCCCTTTGTTTTATTACAAACAAGTGCAAACTTCGCCTCTGCGTTCAGAAGTCAGGGGTACTGAACATTTCGGACTTTATTTAGTTCAAAATAGAGATCAACTAAGTTAGTGGGCCTGTATAGATATCGTAGACGACCGTAGATGTCTTAGGTCGAGATAAGCTGGTATGTTATTAAGGCATAATTTACGATGTAAATTATGGCGATTTGTTAATTTACATTCAGCGGTGTTATAGGCCGACGACGGAACACTTAGATAGAGTTCTCTTATGTTATTTTTATCTAGCACTTCGCAAGCGGCGCGTGAAACGAAGATGGGCAATTTCTTGCTTCCGCACATAAAGATTTTGATATGAAATTCAATTAACATTTATTATGTACTAATATGAACATTTGCATACAACATCGTGGCATAATTCATTTATACATAAATTACCATTTGGTCTTTTATTCATAAGTAAATAAAAAAAATGTACACCCTTCGTTAGTACCAATTTTAAAAAACTGAAAAAAAAACTCATGGTCATAAATTACACGTGTGTAGCAACTTACTCGAAATTCTAATAATGAGATTTATAAAATAATTATATCTGCTACATTAAACAAGGACATAAAATATTAATAATAGCTATTTACGAAAGAAGATGTAGGTAAAATTACGCTCGGAATGTTTACTTCTTACATTACGTAACAAATTTTAATGAAATGTTGTACAGCTGCGATTCTGCAAAATAAGATGTTTAATATTGATATTTTTTATATTATAATTTTTCCGAAAATTTTTATACCTAAATATTTTATTTTAGCACAGATACCTAGTATTTTGAAACGCCTACTGCCACGGTTATGAACTGTGACCGACCATACTCTGTCACACGACTTTATAAAGGTATATTCTTAAAAGCAAGCCACAATACTTATGAAATTTCATTGATCAACTGCACCATTTGTAAATAATGCACCGATAGACAAGTAAATGACAATGGTGACTAACAGAAGAACACAACCTTCACTCGTCATGATTAGCAAATTATAGCCATTATAGTAATAACAAACGCCATAACAATCTTCAAGCCCAGAGCTAAATCACGAGTTTGGTCGTAAAGCCCATAAGAAAATCAAGTCGAGGCTCTACTCTGTAACAAAATAATTTACCTATCCAATAGATAACAGTCAGTCAATGCCAGCATCATCCATTCTTTGGAATAAATGTGTCAGTAGTGTATCAAAAGTACACTAACGCATTATACGACATTTGCATATGCTAAGTCTCGCTCTAACAAAGCTAGATGTGATAGTTTCATCCTTGTCTGTATTTTCTAGCCACATCGCTGTCGCATGCGAATACGTTAGGTTTAATCCAATAAAAGGATTGATTTTTGATGCTCGGATTGACAGCTACTCGTATCTATCGGGAAAGGGTAATTATTTTCAGCCTTATGACATTGTATAATAATAATAATAGTTGATTTCGACTACGGTGGCCAGACATGACGACTAACCATATATGCGCGGGACATAATTTATACCTAGTGCACAAGTGTCTTCGCAAAGAAAAGTATACTTTCTATTCCTCTCACTTCACCGGCAGAGCAGGGCTTAACGTGCTTCCGAGGCATGGGGTTGAAACACCGCCAACTTTCAAACTCCGGGCTACCCTAAGAATTTCTGAACAGAAAATCCCAGGTACATATTTTTGGCCCGACCCGGGCATCGAACCCAGGACCTCTGGCGCAGTCATCGCTTTAAAATGCGACCCTCTAACCACTGCGCCACCGAGGCAACTGAATACGCTAAGTATCCCTCGCTAATATTATGACAGAGACGTGATACTTACTCACGTAGACAGCAAGATTCGAAAATACAGAAGTAGTTTTATAGTAGAGTCTCAGGTCGCGTTGCGGTTGTGCCGCGACCCTCGCAATTAAATAATTACCAACAATCGTTGCCCACGCGCATCCGTCCGCGATTATGATGTGGTACTCTGGGTTTATAAGTCACTGATGTGTCACTTCTGTTTTGAGATATAATAATATAAAATATATTAGGATATGTTTAGAGTTACTGCCCAACTATTGCCGGGCATAGGCGATTGAGTTATCAGAAGTAAAGTGAGGACATTATAAGCATGACCAATTCTATCTTCCAAAGCTAAGTCAGTGCACAAAATATTTTTTGATAACAACTTTTTTAATAACACGTGCCCTTCTTGGCGATACTCTATTCAAAAGTAAACTTCGAACCAGATTAACATAAAAATTAAATACACGTATTGTTTTTTATGATCGTTATTTTAAATGATATTATAAGAATTTAGTTAAAGATTTAAAAAAAGTAAGTTCGAGTAACAAGTGAGTTATTCACAGTACCACAATGTGATGCAGCGAGTGATATCAAAGCGTAATTATATTCAATTAAGAAATAAATTACTGCATCACTATGCTTTATGAAATGATTAGAACTGCAATCAAATAATTCTATACTATGTTTCCTCTTGCAAGAATGATGGATGAGAAGATATAAAATATAGAATAAATTGCGAAAACAGTATAAAAACGGAAAAGTACTATTATATATGTACTTTTTATTTCGTTACGATTGATTGTGCTCAGGTTAGGAAGTCAGTGGACTTTTTTCAAGGAGAAAGTATTAAGTGTTTACAAATTAATACTAAGATACCATTTTGTTATTACTAATTAATATGTAACATGCAACTACGAAATAAAGAAATTATTGTGTACCGGCCTTTTCTGCATTATTAGGTAAAGAACACCTTATCTACCTTTAAAAACCGGCCATGTACATACAGCCTGGTGACAGAGAGATGGACGGGGAGACAACGAAGTCTTATTAATAATGTCCCGTTTTATCATTTATATCTGTAGAACCCTAAAAATATTATTTAGAAGATTACACCTCAGTCATCGACTTACCCCAGTCTAGTTTGTAAACTTAACTAACTAAGAACTCAGACGCCTCCGCGCAAAGTGAAACGACTCTAGCAAGCATTTTATTACTATCAATTTATGCGTCTGAGGCGCCAGCTCTCTTTCCTATGCCCATTAGTTCTAATATCTTGTTTACAAACCACAATATCCTGTATCCAGTTTACACCATTATGTGTTTAATTTACTGCTAATTTTATTAGTTTAACTACCCAATCGGCTTTCGTGTTATGATCACTCATTGACGAAATATTAATTCATGATTGTAAGAGATAACAAGAAAGAATTAGGAATACATTTTCAAACAAAATATTTTTTCTGTCAAATAGGTTTAAATGACTCAAAGTTCTTAAGGATCCGGTAAATATTACTAATAAAAATATCCGTATTTCAGGAATTGTTATCGATACGCAGTACGCACTTCGCTACGCATAATGTTGTTATAATGTGTAACACAGGAAAAGCCTAGACATACTGAAAATCTATACCAATATTATAAAGATGAAGAGTTTGTTTGAACGCGATAATCTCAGGAACTTCTGGACCGATTTCAATATATATTTCTGTGTTGGATAGCTTAGCGAATGCGACATGACATTTCTTAAATCTCGATTTTATTATAATATCAAAGTTTTGTAAGTTTAAGGCCCTTGACACTCTTCGACTTTTAGCATCGATGTTTCAAAACGCACGACTTGCCACTGACGCAGTGAACAGATTTAATTTGGCTTTGTTGCAATCGCGCGTTCGTATAGATGCAGTCGCCAATACACAGTACATAATTTGTCAATGTCCGGCTTCTGCATCGCGACTGCATCGATGTCAACGCGCGACAGCATCGCGACTGTATCCATGCCAAAAGTAGCGCAATTGTGTAAAGGTTGACAATTTACGACTGTATCGCTTCTGGAATTCGCAGTAGGAAAGGGTCTTACGTGGCCGTTAAAACTTTTTGGTTTTCCTTGAAAGAGTTGGTGAAAGATATGTATCAAATGCATTGAACTACTTACTGATACTTGCTAATGTATAAACACAGATCAATTCTAGGAAATTCGTTGGACTCACTCATCACTTCATCAGAGCTATCGAACGTGACACACACATGATCATTATGGAAAACTCAATATTCAACAACATAAGCATGGATGAATGACTCCATGTGTGTGTGATATCTACTTAAAACTTAAGTTTGCATTGTGGTTCTTAATCTATTTTGAATTGGTGTACTTTTTATTCATTTTATGCATATCTTGCTTTATCTCTAGCAAGCCTAAAATACATAGCTGTCAAACTCTCAGTAAGCACCGAACTGAGTCATATCCTACAAAGGGCCGCTGTACGAAAGCTGATTGCAAAATAACCTACGCCAATCAATCAAAAAAGGTGGACCTTCTTCATTAAAGCGTTTGATTAAAGTTTGATCATATATCCGTAACATGTGTTGTGTGTTATCGCATAACAAAAGAGCCCTTCCCTGAACAGTTCATTCATAGTAACGATAGCTAATCCAATTTGCGGTGTATCGACTATCGAAGATACCTTATCAGATATCGCTCGTTACGGCACTGACAGGCCCATTCATAACTTCGCTCACGAACGAGATAGTGGTGTGAAAGTGATATAGAGTATCCAGTGGATAGTGACCATGGGAATGCGAAAGCGTAAGTCTAACACTTAGTACTTAGTGTAAATTGATTAGCCTGACGGATTTGTGCGTTTTGATAACTATGTTAAACAGTTTATCCCCAGCAGACTGCACTTTAATTGCCTGTTAGATAGATTACTATTTTATGACCGTTTGAATTAACCAAATTACTGTCCGTTTCAAGAAAGTCTGACTATCTTCTTTCTTGTTACTCGTTAACTGTCTCGTACCTTTTCGAATCCCTAAATCTACTTTGTTTGTGGGGGGAGTGTAATGTATGAAGTTTTTATTACACATACTTAGCCATATACGCAGATATTTAATTTTCTACTTATATTATTTTCTTTAGAATCGTATCTACAGATATCACATTTAACATCCCGATATTTTAGTCCATAAAAATAAAATATTTGTCCTTATTACGTCAATTCCTGGTAGTTTAAAGCCTTTTTATTAATGTTAAGTTTTTCAATAAATAAAAAGGGTGTACTCTTATGATAATAAAATTTATCAATGACATCACCTTCCATTTGATTCATTGATCATTGAAGTATACCGGCTTGGACAGTAAACAAAGAATTTAATAATTATTTGAACACAAATAGAAAGGTTTTCTAATACAAATATGTTCGAGTATTCCAATCACTAAGACTTGATATTCTCTAGGGTACGTACTACATAGTTTACAAAGCTATTAAAGGCCTGCTTTACCGTCAGATATGCTCTAACTAACCAACGAATATTGAAGGACATCATTAATTTCGTATGGACTATATAGCTAGCAGATAACGCTAACCCGTAGGTACTTAATATTATTTCTGAATATTATTTTGTTTAAATGTTTCTACGTACTAACTTATTCTGCAAGTAGTATAAACTGCAATTAAACTGTGAACGCGAAGTTCTTGCCTCCCACAACAATTTACGGCGCATATTAAGTCATGATCATTTCCCTAATAGAATACACGTACATTTTCTTACAAGAACTTACAACGCAGAATGCGGTCTCGGCTTGGCATTGTGGTCTCAGAAAATTGTTATTCAATTTCAAACACGAGTAATTTTATTTATAGCCTGTAATGTTAATGAAGCTAATGAAATAGGACCACCTTGCATTCCGATGTAGGTTCCTTACTTAGCAGAAATTGTGTGTCGAATGTAATGTTTGTTAATTTCATTAAAAAATTTTCAAGCTCTCACAAATTGTTGGGTGGGTGGACACCAGGTGAAACCGAGTGTGGGATATTTTGGAAATTTAAGTTTTTACGAAAAACGTCCCAATAACTACGAGCTTTTAAGTTTTTAACCCCGGACACAAAAATGACAGGTGATATACCCTTAACGTGTCTGTCTGTGCCTGTTTCTGTAGTATCGTAACTCCCAAACGGATGAACCGATTTTTGTTTAGTATTTATTGTGTTAACGATAATTTTATCCCGAATGTTCTTAGCTTTGTTTAATGTAAATCGTATCAGCCGTTTTTTTTAATTTTCGACTATATAAGTTTAAAATTTAATGTTATAACAATTTCGGGTATATAAGTTTAAAATTTAATGTTATAACATTTCCGAACTTATACTTTTTTAAAGCGTAATATTGCTTCTCAAATTGAATAAGGTTTTCAAATATGCATGTCTTATAAAAGCTACTCAACAAAATATTTGTACGTACTTTTACAATAGATGGGTACACAATTAAGATACCATTGATTATTCTGTTCTTTCAAAGAACCTACTCAGATTTATTTTAATGATGACTTATTAGTGCAGCCGTTTTGGTTCAAAGCCCGCATAACATGTATCAATCGATGCGCACATGCAACATTGCATATTGCCACAATCAAAATATGTGCATCAGTAGCTTCATCACTTTCTGAAAAAAATTAGCAGAGACTAACTACGATACTGAATTTAAGCTCATAATATAATTATGAACACTATAATAAATCGCATATTTGATAAAATTTCTAATATTTCAAAGTACAAAGTAAAAAAGACATTAAACAATAAATATTATAGCCAAAAAATATTATTAATATCTTTCTTGTGTCCATACTTGTGCAATAAAGAATATTTATTATTAAAGCCAATATTGTACGGACAACAGCACGTCAAGGTAAACACTTCGGTATCTTATGCGGTTGTAATGAGGGTTAGTTTTCAACATAAATATATAACCTGATGTGCTGGCTGTTTATAATGTTTTGTTTCTTATGCGTGACAAAAGTGTTTTATGTATTTACTTGCTTCAAAGCTATCATGACTCATTGTATACCTCAAGCAGTTTCTAGATAGTCGTAAAATGTTAAATAATATCCTGCAAATAAATTGTATCTTAAAAGTAAATGTTGTGCAATAAGTATGACATGTATTATACTACATATATCTGCACTGTGCCAACCCAAAGCACGTATGCGCCAACCCACATTTATGAGCATTCTAACACAAGCAAATGACTTATTCCCGCGAATAACTAATCGCCGCCAATTAGATATAACGCCGTAATTGGACCAATTAACTTAATGACATTTATCTATTAAATGACAATTGATTACAAGAAACAGAGGTCGAGATTACAGCCGTAATAGTTATGAATCACGACAATGGTTTTTACACAATCAAACTCAATTGAACTTTGGACATGTTAGGGGTTAATTAAATTAATTTGATGTTTGCTCTTATTTGCCTTTTTACGAGGGTCAAACTGAAAGTTCTTAGAACTGGCCACTTATAAACAATATAATAAAAAAAATATTCTAAAATTTGAAAATAGAACTCTTTGCCAATATTACTGAGTATATATTTCATTCATTTGTCATTTGTTTTACGATTTGGCGGCAAATTGAAAATTGTCTGTGTCACGTCAACATGAATTTAACACGAGAAAATTTTCGTGCAATGATTTTTTATGACTTTCGATGTCATTTAAGTCAACAAGAAAGTTATGATAGACTACGAATGGCCTTTCACGATGAAGCCCCATCTCGTGCGACTGTTTACAACTGGTTTAAAGAGTTTAAACGTGGTCGCACTAATCTCACTGATGATGTACGTGAGGGACGGCCTTCTACGGCGACGACTGAAAATAACATCTGTGTTGTGCGGCGTATGATAGAGACTGACAAAAGAGTGACCTATCAGCAGATTCGGACAAGCTTAGGCATCGGTATGAGTCAAGTGCACAAAATCCTCCACGAACATTTAGCGGTCAGGAAGCTTTGCGCCCGGTGGATACCTCATAATTTGACTAAGGCTCAAAAACTCCATCGTGTGGATTGGTGCCGTAAAATGATTGAAAGATTTAACGGAGGTGACTCAAATGCTGTGTTCGACATACTAACAGGTGACGAAAGCTGGATTTACTGTTATGATCCTGAAACCAAAAGACAATCTGCTCAGTGGGTGTTTCCTTTCGAGGAGTTGCCAACTAAAGTGAAGAGAGATCGAAGTGCGGGAAAAAAAATGGTGGCCTCGTTCTTTGGAAGGATAGGTCATTTCGCAACAATTGTGTTAGAGGATCAAAAAACAGTTTCTGCAGAATGGTACACTACCAATTGTTTGCCACTTGTCTTGGAAAAAGTTCGAGAGAAACGACCTCGCAGTAGGATCCTCCTTCACCACGACAACGCCTCGTCGCACACCGCCAAGCGAACGATCGACTATTTGGCGACATCAAACGTTGAATTACTGGGTCACCCGCCGTATGACCCCGACCTCGCGCCTTGTGATTTTTATTTATTTCCAAAAATTAAAGAAAAACTTAAAGGAAAGCGGTTTATGAATGCTGAAGAAGCGGTGGCTGCGTATCGCGATGCCATTGAAGAGACCCCTAAGGACGAGTGGGCAAAGTGCTTTTCCCAGTGGTTCCATCGCATGCAGCGGTGTATTGACGTCAATGGACAATATTTTGAAAAGATATAATAAAACTAATAACTGGCTAATGTAATCAGTTTTTGATTTTCTAAGAACTTTCAGTTTGACCCTCGTACTTGAAGACTATTTGATACTAATTAAAAGCATTGTAACCGCTGGGATATATACTGCCTTTTACTCGAAATGTATTATTTGTTTTGTGATTTCTAGGTCTAAGTACTTACAAAAAAATAGTATTAATATAGAGGAGGTTAAATTCAGCTTAAAAAATTGGAAATGTTTTAAATATGTTTTTCATCAAATTCGTAAAGTATTCTTTCAAAAGTCAAAGTCTTCTTCACGAAACCTTATATATTTTAAGGTCTCGTGAAAAAGAACCATAGGAAACACTATTTAAAATCACATAATAACATAGAAAATATTTTTTTATTACTGACTCTACCTTATGATTGTATGGTAGTTTACTCTATTTTGGGATTCCTTTATGAGTGGTACTCATTAGATGATTCTTATAAGTGTCATAATCAAATACCACCGGTATTCGTTTTTGGGATTAGAGTGGAATATACCAAATTGTCGACTAATAGTAGTTTACTCATGTACTTTCATTTCATTCATTAAAAAAATAGTATAAAAAAACAATAATGAACATCAAAAACCATTGATGAGTGTTGTGAATTGGCCAATGGTATTAAAAATGCATTTTGAATAAAGCACGCCATTAATCAATGACTTATTATAAGCGCGCTGTAAGTACTTACCCAACATTAAACATAATTTTCCCGACTGCCGATAAAGATATTGTTGCAATGTTGTAATGAACCTAAGCATAAAATAATGTAGGTACACTAATTTGTACTGAGTAAGGCAAAAAAAACTCAGCTTGCCTTGAACATACTTATTAGACCTAAAATGCGATGTGGCCTTAAGACAAATTATAAGAAGTCGTTATAAGGACATCACAATTAAATAATAATACATCTTATAGCATGAGCCATACATGTCCATCAGTAGTTTAATTACAAGGCAATCATTAACATTTTATTAACGAACTTCTAAATTACATCCCGCTGAAGTCCTGCTAAAAACTCTTTGTATGAATTGAGCAATACTAAGGCCCAGTTGCGTGATTGAAAGTTAACTGAAGTAATGGTTAAAATGCGTTACCAGCGGTTGAATATTTACGATTATTCGCGTTTCGAAGTAAAAATACCTTAACCAATGGTATAAAGCCATTCTAACATTTGGTAAAGGATATTTTCATTAAAAACTCGCTCGATTTTAAGCACGCGCATTCGCAACGACTTTTAACCATTAAAGCTGATTCCCGCTACACCGTGCCGGCGCCGGGCCGGGCTCCGACCGGGCGCCGGCCGGGGCGCTTTCAAACATAATTGTATACAGTTTGTATGAAGTGATTCATGCCTAAACGGCTCCGGCACAATCCGGCCCAGGCACGTTGTAGCGTGAAACATCCTTTAGTGTAGGTAACTATCGATCACGCCACCGGGCTTTAGACACATTAATTAAGGCATTTATGCATTATTTTTGACATAAGGTAATAAATAAAATACTATATCTATGCTATGAAGTGCTTCATGTCGATATCATTTTCTTTTTCACAGGCATTCTACTTTTCCGAACTAGGCTTATTTTTTGTCTAGTTCACAACATCATGATACTCCCAAGAACCATCTTAATGAACCAGTTTTTGCTATTTCAGCGAAGGGATCATTAAGCATCTATTAGAATGTGCTAATTTAATCATCTCCAGTATTACGACCGTTCACCTGACAGAGTCACGCCAGCTCTTCATCACCACCAATTAATAATTATAGGACAAATTGTTTCGACCAATTATTGTCAATTAAAGGACTATAATGCGGGTGTCAGCCGCGACCGCTTACTTTGTATGGAAAACACGTGTAAACTCTTTTTCTTGTTGGCTATTTACTTGAGTTGAGCCATTCATGTGTCGTCTGTCAGTGAAGAGCGGGGATTTTGCCTTTTTTGTAGGTACAGCATTCTTGGTGGCCAGTTTTAGCTTCATATTCTTAGGGAATACGATTGTTAATGTACCTAACTGTGATGGATGCATAAAGTAACATGATGTTTAAATTGTAAAATTTGTACAAGCCAATTGTAAAAGCATGCACATGAACTGCTAGCCAATGGTCACAATTACACGCTTTTTAGGTGCCGTAGCCGAATGGCAAAAAACGGAACCCTTATAGTTTCGTCAAGTCTGTCTGTCTGTCCGTTCGTCCGTATGTCACAGCCACTTTATTATGTAACTTTTATCATCACTTTGTTGCAATTTGGTAGGAAAATGTGTCCTGTTACTCACTGTACGATTATTATACAAAAAATAAAAAAAAACATATTTAAGGAGGGGCTCCTATACATAAAACTAAAACCGTTTTTTTTTTGTCAAACCTTTGCGTGTGTGTCTATGGATAGGTCTAATAAATAACATCGAGGTTCCTAAAACCATTTTCAAGTGGCTTCCATAATTCAGTTAAAGTAAGCACGGAACCCTCAGTGCGCGAGTCCGACTCGCACTTGGCCGGTTTTTTATTGTAAAGATGATTAAAATATCAAATTCCCACCATCTCTATAACCAACTGGTAAATCTGATCTGATAAAACATCATCATTGTTACAGATTACTACCAAGAGCAGTACCAAAAGTACAACACCAATATGGGCGTATCAGAAGCGCCCAAAGACGACTCTCCCCGCACCACCCCTGATCTCTCCAGGACCGACCAGTCACCAGCATCAGAAAGACCCCCTCCAGGGTCGGCAGATAGTGATGATGCTGATGAATTCGCCCCTAAGAGGAAGCAGAGGCGGTATAGAACGACTTTCACCAGCTTTCAACTTGAGGAGTTGGAGAAGGCTTTCTCGAGAACACATTATCCGGATGTGTTCACGAGGTGAGTGATACCACCCCACCACACATTGTTTAGTTGATAAAACAGCTTGATCGTGTTTCAAAGCTAGTTTAAAGTTAGGTTGACTCAAAAGCACTCATCTGTAACAGGTTCGTAAGTGCTTGCAAGGACCTATGTCAACTTGCCCTCATTACACCAAGACCGTCTGAAAGACTGTCAGGTCTGCAGACAACTTTTACTCAAGGTTCTCGTTGCATCTTCTAGGTGTAACTTAAATGAAATTTAACGATGCATAGTTTGTTAATAGAATTGGGTTTTTACAATCACGACATTGCACATTGCAATTTAATTACTTAATCGCTTTTATGTAATCATTTTCATGAGGTATGCGTATTAAAATAGATGCGTATGCCATATATAATTAGTGCAAACACAAGATAAGGCAGAGTGCATGATTTTCAATTTTATTTGGTTAATGAGATTAATTAAGTTCGAAGATGAATAATAATTTTATTTTTGACTTGACATTGTTCTAGAAACCATATTTTTCAGTTTTATAAATTTACGAAGTTTTTTAATAAAACATAATTATTTCTTGTTTCAGAGAGGAACTTGCTATGAAAATTGGTCTTACAGAAGCAAGAATACAGGTGAGATATTCATTGTAGTATACTTAAATAGAAGTCCAAAACACGGATATCCCTCAGATTATACACAAATCACAATGTACCCGCCACCTTAGAGCCTGATTCTCCTAATTTAACCCAAAGATCTGTCATTGCGAATGTTGGCATATAATACTAGGCCGCAAACAAACGTCACAAACAGACAAAGACGGCTTAATGTCTCGTCGAAGCCTTTAATCAACCTCGCCGAACCGAAGGCGACACTGGACTCGGTTCACCAATTACTGTAATAAAGTATAGGACCGAGAATAGGAAGAAAATTTAACTTATGGATGTGGTATTAGATGAATTTTAACGACCAAACAACACGAACAAAATATCAACGAACAAATTTTGACAGTAGTTACCTCTACCAAAAAAAACTCGAAGTTATGTCTACTGTGGTTAATAGGTTCTTCAATGCTACAACAAATTCTTCACATTAATAATAGTGCAAACTTATTAAGAACCAACAGCTTCTGTGTTCCGCCATAGCTTTGTAAAAATCCGCGGCTTTTAACGGCGGATTAATATTAAACAATATTTATATTTCGTTAGATGTTCGTTCGTTCGTAGGATGTTTAGTTATCAGTTATCACTTTGCTTACCCTAATTTAAAGTATTCTTAATGAAATTAAAAAGGAATAATCTCGACAACGACTCGACGACTTCTTGTTTTCGAAAATTCTTTGGGAAAACATACTAATACATACACTTACGAATTTTTAGTACATGTTTTTGGAATATTTAATAGATAAACACATGTATGTATGTATGTAGCATGTATGTATGTAGAAACATACATGCACCGAAATACGAATGGCCGGTGCTCCTCGGCACTTGCTACACAATAATTATCAGTGACAACTTTTGAGTTCTTGTTCATATAGAATTAACATGTGCTTTATTAACAACATTCGGTATTATATCGAAATGACAATACTTCCTACATTTACTAACAGTAGGCATAGAACATTTCATGAATAAGTAGCAAATGAAAATTCATTTGAATTGAATATTATTCACACTTACAAACATAATCCTAGTAATGTTTCTGTTAAATAACATCTAACAGTGTAAACGAAGGCCAAATTTAGTTCCCTGAGATCGCTTCACTTTGGTAGGCTTTGGCTCATTTTGAAACACCCAAACTGTCGACATGCGCTTGGCTTCTGGGTCGTATTGATAAATCCAGGACTTATCACATGTAACGAGACGAGCCTGCTTCAAACTTGTTCAGCATATCACGGCAACATTCCACTCAGGCCTGCTTCTGAGCGTCAGTGAGTTAGTGCAGCACCCAGCGTGATACTATCCTCCTAACGCAAAGATGCCCGTTTAGAATCTCGTAAGTCGCCTATTATCATGGATTAAAATTTTCACTGCTAGCACGTTATCTTCCGTAATAGCCGTCAAAGGGCGATCGCTTTGTTTTTCATCCCCCATGGTTGGTCGACCGGTGGCCTTGGAGGGGCCTTCATCCATAAATGCCATTTGAAGTCTATCGAACGATTCTTCCAGTTTCAGGCGACACTTGAAATCGTAAAAAGTCAATGCTCTAAAATGTTCCCGGCGCAGATTCATTTATCAGTCAGATACGATACTTTGAATTGGCTCGCAAATAATGTGGAGGGAAATTTTGAGAATGGAACACACCTATTTTTAATTATAAATAATCATATTTTCGAAAAAGATTCTTACCAGCCAGTCTCTCATATATCACAACTACTAATGTACAACTACAACTTATAGTGAAATAAAGTTTGAAAAAAAAAAAGATTTATCTTAAATATATCTCTTTATTTGCATGATAGCTCTAAGCACTTATACAAATATGACGTGTTACATCATTTTTATCGACGGAAATGCACGTCATTTATTGTTAAAAATAGACGTGATAAGATAATTTATAACAAGTTAAAAACTCTGCTTGAAGTATAGTTAATAATCAATATTTCATATCTTATCTCGATGGAAGCAACTCCGATCTTACCGATAAAATTGCTTTATTTTTAGCAAGAATTTCTTCCAAACAAATATTAATATCGGAACGATGTCGTGCATTACTGTGTTCCACGTGTACAATAAAAACTAATAGCAATAATGGTGCAGTGAAGGGGTCTGTAAATAAAATAAATAAAACAACTTCTTGTATTGATAAGTTATAAAAAAAATTTGATTGGAAATTACCAATGCCTCATCCATTTTCTTTATTCTTCTGCAAACTTGAGAACTTTAATAATATAGAACAAGGATATTATCTGTACCCGCTTGTGTATTTGTATCGATTGATTTTCTTTGCAACACTCGATATCGTTCGAGTATATTCGGAACGTTGTAATCGATTGGAGTCATACTAAACAATTTTATTGTATTACTAAGATTCCCGCAGCTTCGACCGCGTAAATAAATCACAAAATATCATTGTAAATTATAGCCTATGTTAGCTATTTAGTTAGTTAGCCTATGTGCTGTATTAGTATATAGCTAGTTAGTTAGTTAGCCTATGTGCTATTCCAATGTATTAGATATTATTGTAAAATTGCATCTTAATCCATTGAGTAGTTTCAGCGTTAAGGAGTCAATCCTTACAAACTTTTTCGTATATTAAATTAGTATAGTATGACTAGTAGTTTGCTGCGGCTTCCTCTGAACATATCGTATCTTTTTTTTAAAAAAATAGCCTATGTGCTATTACAACGTAGGTAAAAGCTATGCTATTGTAAAAAGAACACGATCGTAAATATTTAACCGGTGGTAACATTTTACCATAACTATCGATGATGAAATTAGGTCTAAGACTTAATGGTCCACTTATGGTGTAATTTCTCGGTTGTTTAATGAACTCTAGTTAATTTAATTTGCAATATATATATATATATATATATTTAGTTCGTAGAGTTGTCAAAATGCGTAATATGGGTTTTTCACAGACTCCGTCTGCATGACAGATTGAACGGACCATCTCTATTTTAGGTACCTCTAATATTCATTATTTATTAGGAAAATAGTAGTGATTAATGTGATGTGGTCACGCGTGTCCAGTGCGCCATTATATTTGTTGTAATTGAGGTTAAAATAAGCTAATGCAAGGCGGCTTAAATAAGCTAATGCGACGCCGTGATTATTTCTTGTTATTTTTAATGTTTAGCAAGTATGACTAATCAAAATCTTGTATATGTTTAGAATGTCAACTATTCTTAACGATTAATATAAAAGCCACAGACAATGGGATTCAATGAAAATATGGACTGAACAAATGAAATATCGAATACTACATAAAAGGCTTAAAGAATTGATAGGTTCAGAAAATACTTTTAGGTGTTATTTAGGTGATGGTGGTGTAAGAGTGTGCCCATGACTTCCTTACTTTATTGCCTGCGGAATTAACTAAACCGTTGCTATCAGCTCCATAGCATGTATATTGTTTAACTGCCTGGCTGGCAAGAACACCCTGACAAATAAACAGTGCTCGATTAGGCCAGTTCAAAGCTGGCAGGCTATAATGGCTGATGGTACGTGTCCTGGTCACAGAAATACTGGTCATAAACACAGTAACGATTTGAAGATAAAAAAGTGTCCGTTTCCACCGTCATTTTAAGCTTACCCATGATGGCTGCGGGCTCTACTTGGCCATTAGTTTAATGCGCTACTCTTAAGCGATTACTCGGCACCTGGCCGGCCCTTTTTGCAAACCGTACCCCGCATTCCGCGGGCATGTCTGCCTCCAATTACAACATTTATGAATTTGCTGCCCCTACACCGCCGTATGAAGTCATATTTATAATCGCCATTGTAAACTTAATAGAATACAGGAGTGCAAACAATAAAGAGGTTTATTGTAAGGGAGATATGGGTCAAAATCAAACGGCTGCGGTAACGGTAAACACAGCGGTATTTCTTGTTTCGCACAGCATCCGATAAAACCGCATGCACATTTGCAGAATCGCATTTAATTTTTTACAATGCAGCGTTTATCATAAGTGAATTAATTTAAATTGCCATAAAAATACCAGTTAACATAATGATGCACAGTTTCGTATAGTTTTTTCGGTATTTCAATGTTTAATGCCATAAATATTGCATGCAGTGATATTCTTCGGTAGTAAATCAATTTTTATTACGTTCTACCGACTTGAATTTAGCTTTCTGTAGTTTTTCTCGTTTTATTAAACGAGTGTTTTTGAATTGGCTGTCAGGCTTAATCGATTGATCTGTGGTGAAAACTACAGACATGAATGCTTTGTGCTTGTAATAAACATTTTTGTTTTTCCATTCAATACACACGAAACCTATTTATAATTTACTTTCTAGAAATTGCAATCAAATTAACGTAAATCGTTTCAGATAGTAAGCTTATCTGTCCTAAATAAATCTTTGTAGTGCTTGTGTTGACAAGGAAAATGAAAATTATTACGTCATGATTATTGTTCTACAAATAATCAATAATTAAGTATAAACAACTCCTGGTCATAAAAAAAGTTAAGTTAAAATGATATTTCCAAATTGCAACCTAACTACTAATCTTTTGTTTGGCAGTTATGAAATCCAATATACAATTTTCTTGTCATTAGTTAGACGTTTTTAAACCATCAGGAGATGGCGCTAGCGCCACTTTAGGAAATCACTTTTAAAACTTGATTAAAGTATTAGAGCAGAGGGTGATTGCTTTTTGCCTACGTAAATAAAAAAATATTAATGTGTACGATAAGTAAATGAGGGACCTTATACCTTAATAAGTATCTTAATTAATCTTAAGGTCATTACCACATTTTACAATATATACCTACTTACGCTCTTTTTTTTCTTTATCTATGGTATAGCTGAAAAAAGTTCCTAAAACTATCCCAACGCCATCTAGTTAGAACTAAAACCGGCAAAGGACGAGTCGGACTCGCAAGAGTTCCGTGCCAACCGTAACGAAATTAGAGATCCACTTACTTCCACTTAGCCAAAATACCACAATATTTTACTAACAACTAATATAACTATGTTTTTTATAGTATTTTTAAGAATAACAAAGTTATGTTTGCTGTTTTTGAAATTGTGCTCTTTCTTAAAAACTACTGGTTCGATCTCGTTAAAACCGATTTTCGTTGAAATTGAAAGTCTTTTTCAAGATCTACATCATTTATTTTCAAAATGTACACTCGGTTAGTTTAAAAGTTGGATGGAGCGACGCCCATTTTACCAGTTTGGAAGCGTCAATCTCTCAAATTTTTTAGGTTTTATTTATATGTATGGGAGCCCTTAAATAACTTTTTTTTGGTATGAGAATCGTGAAACGGTTAATAGGATACATCTACCTACTAAATTTCAACTGGGTAATACTAATAGTTTCAGAATAAAGTGGCTGTGTGTGTGGACGGACAGACAGACAGCAGACAGGCATACTTGACGAAACTATAAAGTAAAAAGCAACGTTGGCTGTGTGACAGACGAGGAATCGAACCCCGTGTCTTACGCAATCCGGGCGTATGCCTATACCACTCGGCCACCGTCACATTAGCAAGCCTGTTGAATTTTGCAAGCGCTATCTTTAACGCGTAGGCTGCGTGACAAGTGCAATTTGCAATTTATATTATTAAGTTTGTATAGTGACAAAACACTATAAAAACAAAAAAATAATGAAACTATAAAGGTTCAATTTTTTCCATTCGGCTACGGAACCCTAAAAAGTGATGGGAGTTAACTGCTCATTTAAGCATTTTTACTACACTGTCCTCGTGACAGATTCCTCCCATGATGATTCTTTAACTTATATATTTATATCCTGCATTCCGCCTATTTAAAAATTAACTAATCCATCTCGCCTCGCCAACCAAGTTTTTGCAGCCATCAATTTTCTCAGGAATGCCTCGATTCCAATATTTTTTATTCGAAAGCTTGGGACACCACGACTAACTAATAGGCTATTGTGTGTTAATTTAACCCATAGAAGACTGGTCTATAGTGAACAAATTAATTTTCGAGTTTAGAAATCGGTAAATTAGGTGCAACACCGTTTTTGGAGATGTTTTTTGCGTCGATCGTTTAGGAGCTAAGCCTTATGGTAACAGTTGTTTGACATCCTCAAAGACATTATTTGAACATTTGGAATTTTAATACGGATAGTTAAAAAACCGGCCAAGTGCGAGTCGGACTCGCGCACCGAGGGTTCCGTACAAACCTGCAAGGTTTACAAAGTTCGTTCATTACGACAATCGGTATCAATGGTTGTACTTTTGCGTTTGGCGTTTTTGCGTTGACTTAGTTTTTTTTTTCACGGGTTAAAGGCAATTAGATCTAAGTATTTGATATGAATTTCAACTTGATAGCTCTACGCGTTCATGAGGAAAAAAGTAATAAGTTTATATTTATTAAAAAATATATATTTTGTAATGTAACTAAAAATTTAAGGTTTTCGGAATTTTTCCTTTATGTGTGCTATAAAACGTTGCTTCATGCCAAATTTCAAGATTCTAGGTCGACTGGAAGTACACCTTTAGGTTTTGATTCCCTTGCGAGTACTTGTGAGTTTCAAAATATGCAGCTTAAATTGCTGTTTCTTTTGATTGCGTTGACATAGAAGTTTGATTTTGTTACAGCTTAAAGGTATTATAGACCTGAGATTTGGTATGAATTTCAATTTAATACCTCTACGCGTTTATGAGGAAATGGGTAGTAAGTTTAAAATTATTAAAAAAAAAATATATTATGTGATGTAACAAAAATTTATAGTTTTCGTGATTTTTCCTTCATCTATGCTATAAGACGTTGCTTCGTACCAAATTTCAAGATTCTGAGTTCACGGGAAGCACCCTGTAGGTTTTGATTCCCTTGCAAGTGTCGAAAATTTGCGGCATAAACGGCTGTATCTTTTGATTGCGTTGGCTTAGAAGTTTGATTTTTTCACAGCTTCAAGGGACAGTAGACCTGAGTAATTGATATAAATTTCAGCTTCATACCTCCACGCGTTCTTGAGAAAAAGGGTCTTGACAGACGGACGGACAGACGGACAACAAAGTGATCCTATAAGGGTTCCGTTTTTTCCTTTTGAGGTACGGAACCCTAAAAACGGTATTTTTTTAAATATAAACCTATTTATTCTTTCGTCGACACAGTAAATGAGGACGAAAGCTCAAGTAGAATCATAACATTTTTTTTAAATCAAAGTTACGTCCTAGTCTCAGGGTACCTACACACAACAGAGCTACAGTACCTAGGTGCACAAAAATTAAATACTCCCATACATGGAACTACTATTACCAGCGTATGGTACGGACACCACGAACAAATTTCGTGATCCATGCATTGACGCTACTTACCATCAACTCATACAAACGGTATGAGTATAATAACGGTGATCTTCGACATTAAAATCCCGAAGAAAACGTCACAATCTTGTCATAAAAATGCGCCTCATTTTTGCTTGACTTCTGTATACCTTGTAATAACAACTCACTGCTCTCATATGACTTTTTTCCCTCAGGCTCGTAAGTACTTTATAACACCCTTTATAAGTTGTCTTCCGATTCTCACCAACCCTTTCATCTCTCCAGGTCTGGTTCCAGAATCGCCGCGCGAAGTGGCGTAAACAAGAGAAGGTGGGCCCCCAGGCTCACCCCTACAACCCGTACTTAGGAGGAGGCGGTGGGGCACCCCCTTCGTCCGTGGTTGCCTCCATGCCGAACCCCTTCACCCAGCTCGGCTTCGGGTTTAGGAAGCCCTTTGACACGAATGCCTTGGCGTCTTTTAGGTGAGTGCTGGATTTGCTCTCTTGCTTGTACTATATAAATTCTTGTATTTCAAAAGAAAATTGTACTTAAGACTATTCAACTGTACTCATATTTTTCTTACAGCAAATATCTTAAAATATTTTAGTATAGCAAATATCATAAATTATTTTCAATCTTGCCACTGACTCGAACACCAACGAAATTAAATAGTGAATTGACACAATCAATGAAAACGGCAACTCAAAAGAGATCTTCAAATATAAGGTGCTCTACTCTTCTTCCACAGATATGGCGGACCAGTGCTCGGAGCTCAATACCTCGGGGCGCCCCTTCCACGGCCACCTCTTTTCAGTGCTCCCCTCTACACCAGCTCGCCTCCCTTCCACTCTCTGCTCGCAGGCCTCGCTGCCCCTCCTCGACAGTCCCCTGACCCTCCTCCAGTATCACCCCCCATCTCCCCCGGTAGTGAATCCCCTCCTAACCAACCGTCTGCCCCAGAAGTCGAAAGAAGAAGCTCAAGCATAGCTGCTCTAAGAATGGCGGCTAGAGAACACGAGCTCAGGCTGGAAATCCTCAGACAGAGACACCACACTGACCTTATTAGTTGAGCTCGTCCAAACGTCAAATGGAACTCACTCGTTTGGCGGGAAAAAGCGCGGCGTTTGACATTTGCGACAGTGTTGCCCTGTAAGATAATAATAGTAATTAGTCAATTATATAAATTTAAAGCAACTTGGTGGGATTTTTAATGTGCAATGCTTTATAAATTATATATCTTTAAACGTATAGATACAATTGTTTGTCTCAAGCAGCGTTCATGGTGTTAGTTAATGCTGAGTGCCTTCAAAATATTTATTTTATTTTCTAAAGTAATTAATTGTGTGTCGTAAACGTTTCACCATTCTGTAAGTGCATTTGAAATCTTACCATGTTAAAAGTAAGGTTTAGTTCCCCTAATCCGTCCAGTTACAGACCCTATTGTTATTTATTGTAGCTTTAAGCGGTATTCTTATGTTAAGCTTAATGTGTTAAGGTGATACAATTAAATTATGTACTTATTATAACTATTTTGTGCCTCTGGCGTGCCTTTCCTAAATACGTATACATATCTGTACAATAAATAAATAATATAGAATAATGTATTGATTCCTGTGGAAAATTTAAATGAATGAATGAAATGCATTTTTTCATTTCATTAAGTAAATCTTTCCAAGTATTGTACCTAATACACTAGATGTAATTCATGTTGTTTATTTTTTAGTAATAAAGGATTGGTAAAGTTCACTTAAAGATATTTCAAACTTATTCAGTATATTATTATAGTTCTGAATTTTATAATAACCGGTTTTAAAGTATTTACCAACCTGCAACTTTTGTAAAAAAATGTTAAGTAAGCCTGTTAACATCCCACCCCTGAGCAAAAGCCTAACCTCAAGTATGAGGTAACTACCTCCATACTCCACCACGCGGGCTCAGTGCGGACTGGCATAGGGGTGTTTGCAAGGCAAGCGACCAACCTCACGGTCAGATTTTATCAAGCCCATAGTGCCTCTGACTAGGCTTAACGACTAATATCAAATGATATTAGCCGAGACCAGCGGCTTAACGTGCTTTCCGAAGCAGGGAGATTTTATGGGAAGCAACAAAATATTACGAATCTTTTTATTTATTTTACATTTGGTGTAAAAAAGGAAATATTGATTTAATATGTAATTTCATATAGTGTTCCTTTTTGTTTCTGAAACAATATTTATTATACTTAAATGTGAAACGAATTAAGTGCAATTAAACATTATACTAAACGAATATTAATTAATATTATAAAACTTTTTGGTTGCTCTTACTAAACACCAACTGTTTACTGTTTAATAAATGTAGTAAATAATCTTTTTTGCATGTTAAAACAATCAAAAATACTTTTGTCTCCTAATTAAATTTACAATGAATATTAACAGGTAATATATTTATTTTTTGTTGTATGTATGCCACACCAAAGAAGCAAAATGTAAACTTGGTCCATTAAAAGAACTCTACCTATGTATTAATTTATACAAACTTTTAAATAACACTTCTGTCCAAAAGAGGAAATGTCGTATCAAATAAACAAGTTAAAGAAAAGAATGTATTTTATTTGCGCACTGACAACCTAAAACATACCACCTAGTACGTACGTGTGGTACGTAGAGGTAATAAGTATTACAAATTAGGTAAATAATATGGGAATAAAGAGTTGTATCATTAATAATTAAAAGTGTTGGTCAAAAGAAATGTAACATTTATTCTCAGTCTTGTTGTTCAGAGATAGGAAGGTAAAGGCTAGGCAACTCATTAATAAATTGCTGGTTAGATTCAATCATCACATCATAATCATCTTCATCAACATTGTATATGATTTTGATTGATTAATATTAAAACTAATTAAATCTCCGAAATATCGATATATATAAAATGCAAATCGATTAATTAGTAGTTCGCGTATTTGAGTCTCTGATGATTATTAATAACTTGTAAGGCAGATTTCACATCGTTAAAGTCTGTACTAGACGTACATAATAATAGAAGTTACAAGAATTTGATTTTTAAATTGAGTGGTCTAAATCTTTACATATTATTTAAATGACTGTCTCATGTTTTTTTGGTAAATGAGTTGGTAATGGTATAATTAATTTTACTATCAATGAAATTATTTCTTATATCAATTGATAAGTAGGATACCTATCTCAAATTTTATTTGGGATTAGTAAGGAGATAATTTGTGTAAGTAAACTCACTGTGTCCGATCTCATGCTGAAGGTAGTTTTTTTATTAAGTATAACCAGGCAGTAGATTGTTTTTTTTATTAATTAACTGCATAGAACGTTTTGAATTGCATGTACCTTTGATCTATCAGAGGGATAAGCCAATGAGCTAATTATGGATCTTACCGGCGTTAGTAGTTACACCACAACATTTGAATGCGGCATCGATACGGCTGAACTACAGCTATCACATCTAGCTATGTAAGAGCAAGAAAAAGCATATTCCAATGTCATATATTACATTGCGAAAACGGCGTAAGAAAATTGATATTACAGCTCAAGTTATACAGGCTTTTAGCTTTTATGTTAGGTCTTAAGTGTGCGCACCGCCTAACGCTTGTTACCGTCCGATTGAGTCAAAAAGGCTTAAAAACCACACCGTGTATTACAAATTAAAACTACCGGTCGTGAGTCACGGCTTTCTTTTTGTATCATCAAATAATCGTCGGTTTATAATTGAATTTTAGATTAATAGTCATTACGGAATCACAAATCCAATCAGGCCCACGCATCGGCCCACAAGCGGCTATCGGTATCGAAGAGAGGTATCAATGTGGTATAGAGCCTTATTCGACTCGATTTTGTGATCGATATCATGTACAGAGTTGAAGATAGATTTCAGGAGCTTTGGTTTCAGATTGTTTGGTTCGAAAACGGTTCGAAAACGCTTTTACCAGTCGCTTCCTATGATGAATTTGTTCTAAAAATGTGTTATCAATGTCGAAGAAGAGTAATAAGCTTCTGTACGGAATCCTCTATCATGTTCTTCATAGTTCTACGTGAGCCTGTTAAAGATAAGTAGCAATTAGTTACCTTATTAAAATTTGTACAATAGCGAATTCGCTGGGCAATAGAATAAAGAACCATGTAGAAAATGTAACATGGATTCTTTTAGGCCACGCTTATGAATTACACGACATAAGTGCCTCAGACTCTCCATTGACACAAACCATACCTATACCTACTTTTTTTTTAAATCAGTCAAACTTAAAAATCTGCAACCTCTTGAGTCAATCGACTCATCCCATCACTATTCCCCACTTATTGAATTACAATTTAATTAGGTCCGATTATGTAATTAATGGTGGTTCGGTATTGTTCGTTGATGGATGACGGCTGCCGTCTGCGGCTGCCATATTTTTATTTTTATTATTTTTAACCCACGACGTGTAATATGACGATGATTGATAGAACAGATTGTTGAAACTTAAAATTGGATTACATCTTTGGTTCTTTAATGAAATGCATCGTTTAGCGTGCCTTAGCCCGGGGTTAGTGGTAATGAGTTGTCGATGTTGGATGGATCATGGTGTTACGATGATGCCGAGTAAATTCCTTAGAAAGGTTTGTAGAAGCGTAGCGTAGAAATTTACGATTTACGATATCTGATAAACATTGCTGCCTGTCAGGTTTAGGTTTGTTGTTTGTGTTGGGAAATTTTGGGCGAAAAGAAAAATGCAGAGTTTAGTGAAATATAACGGAACGTATGAACCAAATATAGATTTGATGGAAGGCACACAGTCTGGATACACAGATAATATAATAATGGGGGGAATCTGCGACTTATGAATATTCACAGTATTTGTCACCACAATATCACTACAAGACCTGTTAAAGACAACTGGTACCACATGGCAATACCAGTTGGGACGCTGTTTCTCGCAATGATACCAGAATTTTCATAATAAAATACCACCAAAATAATAATTGGTTTTAACTTAATTTAAAAAAAAATCAAATGTCTGACTTAAGTTTTAGAGCTATTTCATTCTTATAAAAACATACCAAAACCGGTTAACCAAACAATAATCTAAAAATATAATTGATCAGCTTCTATTTGCAGAGGTCCTCACTAAGCAGCATTATTTTAATTCTAACCTATTAAAAACAAAGCAGCTGACAATGAATCAGATAGCTATTAATGAAATATAAATACGTGGTGGGTTAATTTAATTGTAATCGAATTTTTATCCAACCCCGCTCATCTGCGGCCCGCCTCCCGACAGGGTCTCATTATAAAACGCTACAAGTCATAAGCTGAACCATTTTGCTATTTTCACAACAAACTAAATTATCGCGCTTGATTCAGGCCTCATACAACGGGTCACGTCACGAGTAATTTGGCAGGCAGCTTATGTTGAGCAGTGAATGTCTGTAGCCGTATAAAATCATAATAATGATCTAATGACATGACAACACATATCAGTATTTAAACGGGAATTTAACTAGGTTTATTATAAACACAACACAGCCTGGAAAACCCTGTGAAAATCTCTCATTGTAATGAGTGATAAATTAACTTTTTCTTCGACCAAATTGTAAGTGTCATTTGATGTCTATTTGAGTGAAGTTAAAACGAATGTTTCCATCACTAACTTAAAGATTACAAGAGACGCATATCTCTTTTCTCTTAAACCACGCATAAGTTATTGTGAAGGATGTAGCTCGCCAAATCTAATTATGAGTTGAACAAAAACAAGCGAAAACGCTATTTTTGTATGTTTTATGGGATCTAGCGTCGTGTGAAGCAGCCTCGCCCGTTAATTACAAAACCCGTAATTTCTTTGGGAATGCTCGGAATTTGAACAATTAAATGACCTAATTTTGGAAGTGACAGGCCGATAAATCTTGAATGTGTTAGGCGAAGCGCACTATGGATACGAATTTGTATCTTATCTAAATGGATAGGGATCGTATCGCGGTACAGTTAAATTTATGTAACAAGTCTGACACACTTGTCTTATACTACTTAACGAAGTTAGTATTGAAATAGGTAGAATGTAGATTCTAGTTTCAAGAGTACTTGGCTATGTACGACCAACGCGATGGTCGCATCGCTAACTGGAGTTGGCCAAAACGGTGAAAACGACTGTCAAAAAGTTGTGTTTTCGACTAACCCTTACCAGATTTTAATGGGACATATTTACAACCTTCTTTATATTTAAAAAAAAATTGCATTTAAAGAATTGCGCACTGCATTATCACGCCTTGGGCATTTTTTATGACAGCCCACAAAACAGAATTGATTCGATTAAAACTCCTAAATAGTAAAACATTGTATTAGGTAATTCATAATATTAATAGTATCGTATATTGGTTTATTGAAAAACATACAATTTTACTTAAATAACGACGAATTAATAACCACATGGCCTCCTTCAACGCAGTTAGTGCAACCGTTGCACCTTGCCTGCGTTTATGATGAACTACTATTATTTGTCGACTCACGTTACGTAACATAACATTGTAATTATACTATTAGTCACTCCCATGAATTATGAATACGAATGAACATTAAATTAACACTGCCCGTTAATTATTAGCTGCAAATTGAATTCTTCTACTTACATGGAGAGGGATACGGTAGATCGTTATCAGTTTATGAAGATAAACATTTTTTATTAATAACAATTAAAGTGGTGAACTTCATTTAAAGTATCCATTTTTCTTACGAGGGTCAAACTGAAAGTTCTTAGAACTGGCCACTTATAACCAATATAATAAAAAAAATATTCTAAAATTTGAAAATAGAACTCTTTGCCAATATTACTGAGTACATATTTCATTCATTTGTCATTTGTTTTACGATTTGGCGGCAAATTGAAAATTGTCTGTGTCACGTCAACATGAATTTAACACGAGAAAATTTTCGTGCAATGATTTTTTATGACTTTCAATGTCATTTAAGTCAACAAGAAAGTTATGATAGACTACGATTGGCCTTTCACGATGAAGCCCCATCTCGTGCGACTGTTTACAACTGGTTTAATGAGTTTAAACGTGGTCGCACTAATCTCACTGATGATGTACGTGAGGGACGGCCTTCTACGGCGACGACTGAAAATAACATCTGTGTTGTGCGGCGTATGATAGAGACTGACAAAAGAGTGACCTATCAGCAGATTCGGACAAGCTTAGGCATCGGTATGAGTCAAGTGCACAAAATCCTCCACGAACATTTAGCGGTCAGGAAACTTTGCGCCCGGTGGATACCTCATAATTTGACTAAGGCTCAAAAACTCCATCGTGTGGATTGGTGCCATAAAATGATTGAAAGATTTAA
This sequence comes from Pyrausta purpuralis, assembly GCA_963924145.1. Classification (NCBI taxonomy): domain Eukaryota; kingdom Metazoa; phylum Arthropoda; class Insecta; order Lepidoptera; family Crambidae; genus Pyrausta; species Pyrausta purpuralis. The sequence continues at coordinate 19,259,746 of OZ001654.1, forward strand.
TGGAGGTGACTCAAATGCTGTGTTCGACATACTAACAGGTGACGAAAGCTGGATTTACTGTTATGATCCTGAAACCAAAAGACAATCTGCTCAGTGGGTGTTTCCTTTCGAGGAGTTGCCAACTAAAGTGAAGAGAGATCGAAGTGCGGGAAAAAAAATGGTGGCCTCGTTCTTTGGAAGGATAGGTTATTTCGCAACAATTGTGTTAGAGGATCAAAAAACAGTTTCTGCAGAATGGTACACTACCAATTGTTTGCCACTTGTCTTGGAAAAAGTTCGAGAGAAACGACCTCGCAGTAGGATCCTCCTTCACCACGACAACGCCTCCTCGCACACCGCCAAGCGAACGATCGACTATTTGGCGACATCAAACGTTGAATTACTGGGTCACCCGCCGTATAGCCCCGACCTCGCGCCTTGTGATTTTTATTTATTTCCAAAAATTAAAGAAAAACTTAAAGGAAAGCGGTTTATGAATGCTGAAGAAGCGGTGGCTGCGTATCGCGATGCCATTGAAGAGACCCCTAAGGACGAGTGGGCAAAGTGCTTTTCCCAGTGGTTCCATCGCATGCAGCGGTGTATTGACGTCAATGGACAATATTATGAAAAGATATAATAAAACTAATAACTGGCTAATGTAATCAGTTTTTGATTTTCTAAGAACTTTCAGTTTGACCCTCGTAGCATGGATCCAGCTCTACTAAAACATTTTTACAACTAAACTAATATAGTAAAAAAATAAACGCCGTGGTATTTGCTCCACCCCATGCTAACTTAGTATCTTAGCTTAAATCTAAAGCACGTTTTCTGGTGCCTTTAAGCGCAGAACAACGAAGTTGCATCTGCAGCGCTGACGCAATGCAACGTAGACGGCAATGTTGCTACGCTTTTAGAGGTAGAATTCAAGAACTGATGATGGGTGAAATTAAATATCTTACTGAGCTTTGATCCTTCAAAACATCGAGTCCACTTTACCGTATTCGTCGTAACGTCTATCTATCTATTGTGTTCTGTATTTCTCACTCATGACTCCCAACTCTTGCTCGCCTTTTCGCGACTGCTACTTCTGCACCCGGCTCTCGTGTAATGATGTATGACCATAGACAATGTCACTGAAGTAGCCCATTCAGTCAGTCCCGAGATCTATTTAACTAAAGATATTTCTTCAAACACTACTACATCATCTATAGTTGGTCCACAACATCAATGAAACAAAAACCGGGAGCGGCGGCCGCCATTTTCCCAGCCGGATGCGCGCGCGCGGGCGGCGGGGCGGCAATTAAACAAACACCGAAACGGCACATCTCGTTAGCGCGCCCCGCCCAGCGCTAATCAACTCGAGTAATTAATCGACTACTTTGATATCGATGACCGCAACTTCAATGATGCGGTGGAGAAGAAATATTATGTTTTCCATTCTATAACAAGAAAATACAATACAAATTGCGGCTGAATTGTGATTAGTGTATAACCATGTCACTATTTTATGCGTAAAATTAAAAAGTAAAAGTGAGTTACATACATTAAGCTAGTTTCCCTCCTATTCCTAAAACATTGCTTTTATTTGTCAAAATATATTGATATTGCCGAAAAGTTATTTTTTCCGATATCTTGTGTTATACCAACGATGAAGATAAAAAAAATAGACACACACATGAACAAGAATATTTCATAGTGCAAACCGCTTTTAAATATCTCTAATTCTAATTTCTATATGAAGCTACTTATACTGTCTCTATGTTTTGTAAATGTGAATATATTTGGTATGAATAAACTAATCAAATAAATACGAAGACCGATGGCAGATCTCGTTAGCTGGGAACGCCCATCGCTAATCAATTCCCGTAATTAATCAACTCTTAACAACGATTAATAATAAAACTTAAACATTGAAGGAAGGGAAGTGAGTAGTTATAATGTGGATCCAAAATAAAGTTCGTTAGATTAGCTGTAAGACCGGAATTAACATTATTTTCGTGATTTGATTAGCTTTCGGACAACTTTATATGAATCACACAATTTCCATATAATTAATTATCTTATAAATTATTTTAATAAATATTATTTTAATTATCTTAATAAATTCTCTTAATAAGTGAACATAATTTTATAATGTTCCTACCTTCGTCAACCTACCATAGTTTTTTTTTAATGTGGATAGAGATAAGGTAGCCTAAAACGGCAAAGTGTAAAAAGTGGCGCTTCAAAGGTAAAGAACTTTTCTGCAACATTGTTGAGAATGGTTTTTGACTAACATTGCATTATGTAGAAGTTTTCTTCAGCGTTTTAATTGCATAAAACGCGTTTTATAATGAAATATACGCACCATAACACAACAAAACAATGAAGCATACATCTTTAGCTCTAAGATAATTAATTGTAACCTGTAGCCTCTTCGCTACCGCTATAAAGTAACATGAAACGTTTTTATCTTCTTTTTGTATGTTCGTTATTAATTGAACTTCAACCTGTGTGGCCGTATTCAGGAATATTGTATTAGGTATAGCAAAAAAAAAGAACTATCATGGCATGTGTGTCTAAAATTATAAATAGTTATTCAAATTGACTTAGTAGAATTGGATAGTATTGCCCAGTGAAGACCATTCAAGTTGCGGTTACGGCCAATATATTTTCACGCGATTTAAACTGTCAACTAGAATGACACAAAACATAACTACGTAGAGTGCAAGTGATTATGTGTTTGCACCGTTTGGCGTTGCAACATTTAGGCCGTGGGGACCCTCTGTTAAATTGCTGTTTAGAAAAATTGCGCCAAACTTAAATTCTGTAACATCAAAAAATACAGCTGGGCGGTTCTTAACTCAAAGGATTAGCATAGCTATCCAACGCGGCAACGCAGCTAGCATCATAGCCTCCTTGCCACAAGGAAATGGTTTCGTTTTTGAATAGGTAGATTTAAAGTTTTTTTTTATGTTGCATGTCTTCGTTCTATTTTTTTTCTTGTTTGTTATTAATAAAGTTTTCATAGAGTCGATTTTGCCCTTTATTTAGTCCCTTATTTAATGCTTAAGAATGTTTTAACACTCACAGTGTCATATTTGATATTCATAAAGATGAAATAAGAAACCAAAAACTTGCACACGGGCGGGACCCGAACCAGCAACTTCTCGTCTAACCGGGCCAAACCGGGCTGTACCAATTGAGCTACCATGCTGTCGGTCCGACCTTGCGAAATTTGTGGTCTCTTATGGTTAAGTCCTATATGAATATGGTAAAATCGACTCTTAAACGCTTTCCAGCTGCTATTTATGAACTTTTAAATGTATGTAATGCATAATGTGAGCACCTTACACAAGCCCTTTAAACCGTGTCAGAGTTTAAATCCTTGTATTTTACAATAGTAAAATAATTCTTTGTTTATTGGAATTCGTTATTGTCTAACCAAATCCACATTCTTCTTCTGAAACATTTTTGATCGAAAAAATATTTCGTAGAATACAACAATTATTTTCACATAGTGAATCTTTCACGCAATGCACAAATGGCAATATTATATTACTTGAATCGAATCGGTAATAGTGATTGGCGATTTCGAGTAACATTTGGAACATTAAAGATTTAAAGCACTTTGTTAAAACGGCGTTAAAGCAACGACGCGTGTTAAATTGGTGATTTATTAAAACACACCGATTGACTAGCATAATTGCTAATTGTGAAAAAAACGATGTCGTGTGATGATCGTGTTTGGATGGGTGACTTTTTCGTCAATATTAGTGACCTAAGTATATCATTAGCAACTCTGTGCTTTGGAATGGATCAGTGATTCATAGCAAATATCGGTACTACTAATATCATTAGTCGTTAAGCGTAGTCAGAAGCTTGATAAAATCTGACAGCTATTTAAGGTTAAAAACGACCCTTCACCAATCCGTACTAAGCCCACGTGGTCGAGTATGGCTCATACCACCTCATATTTGAGGTGAGGCCTTTGCCCAGGTTAGCAGTTGGCAGGTTGCTATTTTTAAGCTACCTTAAAGGCATTTACGGACCTACATTACTTTGGGAATTTATAGCCTTAAATAATAACCGTACACACATTATACGTTTTTGGGTAGTTCTATTATTGACTCAAGTATTTGCTAACCATATTCAACTACTTAATATGAATCCTCGAACCCAGATAACAATCATTCTTCATAGAACCATTAGCTACTTAACACAATTAAATACTCCTACAAGATTCCCACAACCCAATCCAATTAATAACAATCGTTCAACAAAGGCTCCATAGATTCCCATAGGAGTCGTGAGCTACGGTGCGCAAGCGCAGGATCAATCAAAATGGCGCTTCTTGATCCTTATTGGATGCGGCGCTGATTGATGGAGATGAGATGAGAGGTACCGGCCTCTTTGGTGCGTAACTCGGTGATTTGACGGTCTTCAGTGAAAGTTAGTCTTAGAACTTTTAAATTGTTGTTGTTTTTAGCTACTGACTTAGCTACCAGCTAAAGTATACCCTAAACACTATGATTAGGGCTTTTTAAAGAGAAGAGTGAATGAATAGTCTCTACATGATCGTGGTCACTTCATGATTAAGAACCACTAGATATGATCGTGGTCAAATGTCTGATCTTTTATAAAGAAACAATGTCTTAATACCACACCTACATACTACGTAGAGTAGTATGTAGGTGTGGTAGAGTAGTATTTTCCATCTTGAAAGCCCTCTGACAGGAGGCATTATGCTTTTTAGGGCTGATTTTTCAAAAGTCAGATAAGAAATATTCGTCGAACAAATCACAATAAGGCCAATTTGAAAACGTCACCTAATTGTCAGCAATCATAGGTACCTGTCATTTCTTAAAATCTGTCGCTTTATAATTTATCAGTCTGATAAGTTTTATCTGACCATTAAAAATCGGCCCTTAGAGACATATTTTATTGCAGACATACACAAACATGGTTACTTTTTCAGTGATTCCTCGTGAACCCATATATCTGCAAAGTCAAACGGCTTCTTTTGGGTAAGCTCACTGCGGCACTTACCGTGTCTCTACCAAGTGATAATCCACTATACCCTCAGTGGGTATTCCAAATTAAAGGCAATATAATAATGATATTGTGGTTTGATCCTTTGTGTCAACATTTTAAACGAACATTGTTTCTTACATTTTAGATCCCAGCGCATTCATTTTATGCTTAATGTAAATTTTCCAAATGAAATGACCATCTCTTTTGTTATTACCTCTTAAAATTACATTTCAAATAACTAAAATGCCTTCGCTTAAACAAGACTGTTTACTCTTTTTAAACAATGATTTTCTATTCAAATACGTATACGGCTGTAGTATAAATTAGAATAATAAATTGGAGAACATATCTCATACAAAACAGCTCTGGGCAAGTGGCACAAAAGGAAAAACTATAACAAATGAGCCAGCTCAAAATTGAATGCTCATTCTTGTTTTAATAACGTTGTATTTTTGTTGTAATATCCAATTATGGGAGCTCGAAATTATTTCAACTTTTTCTTTCGTTTAGGGGTAACTCTCTTGAACTAATTAATGATTTCCTCCCAGTTGGGGTTCAGGGCTGGCGAATAAATGAATACTTTTTAAATGCATCTGTTCTGATCTGAATAATATAAACTCCTAACCTGGACTTAGTGGCATTTAGTTTTTTTTTAGTCTTGACAGTACTTATTTTACACGTATATGTCGCAAGCATCATTCAATATACATATATATGTATGCTAGGTAAATATATATATTGAAATATAATGTATTGGTAAATATATACATATTAAAAGCGACAAATTGAGATCACACAATAAGGCCTAGGCCTTATGTATAGAGGCCTTAAAGTTAAACTTATTAGCGAAGTAATTAACTCTACTGTATTTTTAAACAGCCTAACATTTGACAATATTTCACTTGATAGTAAGTAATGAGGCGGCCTAAGACGAATCACATCACGCTACTTCGTTACAAATTAGCTTTATGTCTAAGGACATGGCCGACTCGGGTCCTTGCGACAACCACACCACAAAATTCTGGAATTCTTACTTGAAAACTGCCCTCGATTTGACGCAAGACACTCTGACCACACCATTGCCTGCAAAACACTTAATATGAATTAAAAACTAAATTGGACCCTCTGCTTAATTGCTGTTTAGAAAAAAATGCGCAAATATTGAATTCGGTAACAGCCAATAATAAAGCTGGCTGGTTCCTAGCTCAAAGTATTAGCATCTATACAACGCGGCAACACAGCCAGCATCATAGCCTCCTTGCCGCAAGGAAATGGGTTCGTTTTAGAATAGGTAGATTTTAATTTTATTTTTTATGTTGCATGACTTAGTTTTAAAACTAAATTAAAAATAATCTACAGTAAACATTCCATAACATACATAATTAAATAATATATCGTTAATAACCTAAAAGATTTAAACAACATGCAACTATCACAATCCAAATAGTAACCCTTAATTGGAGCACACGTATTGCGCTCACATGGTAATCCAATAACACTGTTAGCTCAATATATAGCCCAAGAGCAAAAAAATATAAATAGGACATGACCCGACTTTGTAATGTGACCTACTAGGTCGGATCATGTCATGTCATTATAGTATGTTACAATTCCTTAGGCCTAAGGGCATGGCCCACCCTGTGGCAGCCCTAGTTCTATGCGCAGACGCACCCAGCGGGAGCCAAAAGCATTAGCCGGCGGATCAGCCCCGCCCACTGCCCGCGACCTTACCCGATTCTCTCATTTACTAATCGATTATACTTATAGTTATACTGTTGTTGGGGTTGTTCATTTATCAAGTGATTAAAGGAGTAATCGAGTACAGCTTTCAGCACGGTAGCAGTAATCGTGCTTTTCTGTAAAAGCATGAGTTTCCCACTGAAACCTCAGAGGAGATGTAATGAAACCTACTAGAATCGATTTGCACTTTCACCTTTACTGCTGTAAATTTTAAGCAAAATTGATACTCCCTGTTCAAATAATATTATCCCTTCCATTGATTTGCTCTAAGTAAGAATTCTGCAAGTTAAGCATACTGGTAGTAGCTCTTTGGTAGTGATTAATGTGATTATATGACGTGGTTGTGTTTGAGTGGGTGACCATTCTTACCAGCAACGTTAGTACCTATAAAGAGCGTCTCCGTGCTTTGAAAGGCAAGTTAAACCTAATACAGGCTAATTTCAGTTGGTATTATTTGTTAAGCCTAGCTAGTCCCTAAAGGCTTTATAACCTGACACAAATGTTGGTCGCTTGTCTTGCAATACCTATCTACAAATCCCCACTGAGCTCACGTGGTAGGTAAAGTACGGTTTATACCTTTTATACTTGAGGTGAGTGTTTGCCCTTCTGTGGGATGATATTTTTATTTACTATGCAAGTTTCTATATTTGCCAGAACAGTTTAGATGTGATGAGAACGACATCGATTTGCGTCGTAATGTATTCGCATTTGTATTTAAACGTGTGAATGGCATTAGAATACTTACGCGAGCGCGTAAAAACGTGAGATTCCCGCACTTTAGGGATGCCACTTGATATATATATATTGTATAATTAATGTCAAAATTACTTCATTGTATAAAGGAACAATAGCTATGACGTGTACAATTTTTTTTCTTTGTGCGCAAAAACTTTCAAAACAGCTTACACGGAGAGACATCCACCTTGATTTGATATCCCCAAAATTTCAAGAAAATATTTATTCGAGATTTTTATAAATGTATCCAGAGATTTTAGTAGTCCTAATATTTATCACCAGATAAAGGTGCGTATTGCATGTGCCATCTTGCTTAGACAGTTAAGCTCTGCTTTTGAATGGATTATTAAATTTTGTATTCAGATGTCATAATTTTGACCAATTTATATGTTTTCGATCATATGAGTGAGTGAGGAAGAGTTACTTTTAATTCTTCTTAAGTTGGATCGCAATACCAATTTGACGACTCCACTAGGTGACTGGGAATTGAGCTGCCTGGAACTTGAACGAATTAAAGCAAGCTCGCAATACGCCCCAAGAAACCACAACTACCTATTGTGTACTTTATTTTTACTCATTAAAATGTATTACCTGGCCCCTGCTAGTGCTTCACTGCATATTGACATCTGGCAGTCCAATCAGAACATCAGTCCTAGAAGTCATTGGCGTGAACAGTCACAACTTTAGTTGATTTATAATTTACGCAGCCCTGCACGCACATACAAAGCGTCATAATAAATTACGATCCAACGCATTACCGGCATTACCCATAGGAAAGTTATTATGGCGGACCCGCAAAAAGTCCTTTAGCGACACGTGTCATTATTTCGATATTATTATTCGCGATGAAGTCGTCATCGACTTACGATTGGCATCTCGGGCGACCACACTGTGGGCGGGGCGCGGACAAAATATACCTCCGTACGAATATGAGGATTTGATATCTAAATTCGTTATTTAAGAATGAAAAATTGGCCCATATTCAGTAGTATGACAACGTACTTGATTGTGGCAGGCAAACACCCGACCAGCAAAAGCCAGAGCTTGTGTAGGCATTATAATCATGGATATAAGAGGAAAAAGCTTAAAAAAGACATGACGAGTCATAATAGAAATATTGCAATATCCGAACAAAAAATAGGCAGTCCATATCGTGATGCAGCAAAGAAAAGGAGCATACCTACAAATCAATGACATAAATATATGCTTATACTTAATAACCTTATTAAACACCGGCAAACAAATCTACTCTATAGTTTGCATAACTTAACACTAGCATTGCACTCTACCCGCGATTTAAACAAATATTTTGTCATAACGTCGCTTGAATAGCTCGCTAATAGATAACATAAATACCCCCTAATGAGCCTAACGACAAGCACCGCCGTCACACACGAAGACTCGTCACAAAAATTCAATAACCGAATAATTTCGAAAACGTCCACTTTTCAAGATTAAAAAAGAAAGGTAATCAACCGGCGCATTTAATGAAGCATGAAAAAATCAACAAAAAAGCGTAGAACAAGCAAATGGGCTTTATTAAGGGCGATGCGACGCCGATAAAAGCCGTAAAGCCGAAAATTGAAAAGGTTGCTTCATTAAAAATGCCATATTTTACGATTTTTAAACAGACAGCTGAACCCTATGGCGATTTGTAGGGTGACCATGAGGACAGCAAAAAGTGCGCGAGAGTTAGGACGGTCTTTAAAACTAAAATGTTCTAATATCACACATTATTATGCAATCAGTTTTATGTACTAAATATGAGACAAAAGATTTTCCTCGCAAATAAATACTAATTTGCATTTATTACTCGGATGTCCTAATTGAGCACATAGTTTGATTGCAGCTACGATTCAGTTTCATATTTTTTCAAAGACTTGTGAGTTTCTTATTTGCGTTACGGATTATTCGACTCAAATGGACTATATAAATATATAAATAAATATTGGGCACCAATCACATACATTGCTCTGATCCCAAAGTAAGTAGCTAATGCACTTGTTCTATGTAAATCAGACACAACGGTGGTACCACAACACCCAGACCCGAGACAATATAAATGATTTTAATTTCTATATTGACCCGACCGGGAATCAAACCCGGGACCTCGGAGCGGCGACGCCTTGAAACCAGCGGGCTTAGCCACTACACCACGGAGGTCGTAAAGAGCATAAAGTGCTGTTTAACTTACAAGACTAAGGATAAATTTTATTTTCGACCTAAAGGGCTTCTTTTATAACGACGACCGTCTGGTGTAGTGGTCGAGAAATCGCCTACTACGCAGCGGGTGCGGGTTCGATCCCCGCACAATACATTTGTGTGCATGAACATGTCTGTTTGTATTGGTCTGGGTGTTTTCTTTGTATATCATGTATGTATTTACAAAAAAAAGTATTTAAGTATTATATCCGTTGTCTGGCACCCATAACACAAGCTTTGAGTAGCTTACCTTGGGACTAGATGGCGATGTGTGGGAATGTCCAAAGGATATTTATTATTTATTTATTTATTATAAAAGAAATAGTAATGCAATATATATAACACCACGCAAATAATTCTGAATCATCCACGGCCACCCTACACTAACTCCTGCGCACCCCGCGGCGCGTTCTAATGAAATAAACTGAAAATCAACACGCGCCCGCCGCGCGCCTTAGCCTTTGAGCCCCCGCCTCACGATGTTATTATCGCCCAAATTTATACTAACACAAACCCCAAGTTTTACGGCGCTTGCGCACGCCATTGTTTTAAACGTCAAACCTTAATAAAAATGTTTGTTTACGAAGGTAGAGGTGAAGTTGGCATCTTCGCGGGATGTAAGATTGTCTGGAGACGTATCAGATTTGTACTCTTTTCATGAAAGTTATCTTAGACTCTGCTCGCATATATTAGATGAGGCTAAGATTGACAATAAATCATATAAAGAGGTTATCATCAACTTATGCAATTCATCAAATAAATTAGAAAATTGATTCCTACGTTTCCTATCGTTGTACCTTAATGTTTTGATAAACACTCATCATTCCATTGCCCTCTTCCTAGATTATCTAGAGTCGGCGCAGTATGTTTTTTTTTTTTGTTCCACCGTTTTCTATCACTCGTCACGGAATCATCCACACTTTTCACACTCATATCTTGTCACAATCCATCCAAATCTTTTTCTGTTCGGCCTCTTCCCTTCCATCAATTAACATTCATACAGCGGATCACTCATTAAGTTACATGACTTTCTTCCCTCCTCATTTCATGACCGTACCAAGACAGACGATATCCCACCATCTTCTCCGTGATCGGTGTCACTTACAAAACTGCTTCCATCATTTCTTATTCCTAAAAAATATATTTCCGAAAACTTTTGATATTCTAATCAAAAGATTGCCAAAATTTTACTAATGCAATACTTAGCATAATTTAAGCTTGTAGATTTGGCTTACATGTAAATAGCAAATAGTCTTATGTATGTATCCTGTATTTTCCCGACTTTATGGTAACATAAATTATTGGTGCATTTCCTTGCTCCAGTTGCAACCGGACTAATGCTTTTTACAATTGCATTTCATACAAAAAGTGATAGGGCAGATGCACAACTATGATTAACTTCTATGACAAATCAGTTTATAATAGCAATATTTAGATGACTGAAGGCTGATTTTACCAACGTTAGATAAGACTCATTCGTCTGAATAAGTATAAAACGACCAATTTGAAAATGACATTTACATAAATGATTGCTAACATATAGGTGACGTTTTCAAATAAGGGGTATTGTCTTTTATTCGACGAATATTTCTTATCTGAAGTTGGATAAATCAGGCCTGAGTACTGCGTATTTACACTATCCTGTAATTATTTTGAATATATGATGCAGATTATTTTGCATATATTTGAGGCTATATTATTTATTGTGGTTAAAGCAATTATAATATGTCATATAACCGCTTATCCGCGTAGTCGCTAAACGTATAATATATATTTAAGAGTAAACTAGTAGAACATTCTGAAGTCTAACATAAACGAGCTCTGTTAATAGTCAAACCTAATACCCACTCCAGCTGTTCCTACGAATAATACTGTAACTGTTATCGATCTTCTGAAATTGCGGAGAAATTCGTCAATTGTATAGGTATTCTACATTCATTACGACTTCGTAATTTCGTCGTCATTAATTCTTGAAAATTTACTATGGAATGAATCATCTATCAATCGAGATAACTACCTTTGCATTGAAACATCAAACTTTTTTGAAATAAGTGTATCTTGAACGTATCAAAGGACTGAAAATAGCATTTTACACACTTATTGAACTGTTAGTTATTTCTATAAAGGTAATTTTCGTCGCAAGTCACTCTTGTATGTATGCTTCAGCACACTCGTACTTGTAATTTAAAAGAGAGTGTTTATATTGAAACGCTGTCTCTGTCTGTTTAAGTCATGTCAATGAAATTCCTGACTCAGTTTACTCAATCAAGCGATTCCCTTTTCCAAATAAAATTTTAATACTCATTTTTACAGACTTCAAAAAATTAAGAATTCGATTCAATGTTTATGAATATCATCTGATATTCGTAGGAATTTTATAATTTTGAGTATGTTTATCTAATAAGACTTCTTAACACGTGTGCTGAATTTCTTGTTTCTCAATAATATGTGTACGTATGTCGGTATATTTGTATGTTTGTCCACGGATTTCTCGAAAACGAGAAGTTATAGCGAGATGATTATTTTTCATTCAATTGAAGACAAGGCAAATGCGTTATTTTAACCTTATATGTATTATTTAAAGGAGGTTTAATTTCGAAATTATATTCTGTAACAAGCGTTAAAAATCAATACAGCTCTTCGACTATTTTTGTTAGTTACCCCTTTCCTCCCCACCGCAGCCTTCAAATTGATTGAATTTAAATTCTACATTGCATTAGGTTCGTAATAAGCGCGATACATCACTCGGTATGAGGCACGCTACCAGTGACCCGACGATGATTGAATTAGACGCATTCATCATCTAAATCGGCCTGACCTTCTGTCTTTGTATGGCCTTATTCCGTGAAGCTGCACTATGAAGTATGGTCCTATATACATGAACTTACTTGTAGGCTGTCTTTGGCTGATTTGCGGTTTATTTGTGAAATTTTAGTGGTCTGTTGCAGTACTTTATCAACTTTAAAAGACCAAAAGGAGAAAAATAATCTTAGTGCCTGTCATCACTACTGAAAACATAATTATTTGACATTTAATTATGGCCCTTATGATCAATTTTTTCTTTAAAGAAACATCATTACCTTCTACTTTAGTTGCAGCAACATAAATTATCACGCACTAAATTCCTCTGCATCGGCAAAAAGTGAGTTCGCATCATAAAATTACTTTTTTTAACGTTAATAAAGCAGGTAATCAGAATAGGTGTTCGTAGATAGCGCTCGAAATTCGAATATTAACGGGTAGCGGTAGGGGTGCGCGTACGCCGCGTGACGCCTCGCCTGCGTCGCACTAAGGCCCGTATTCATAACACTGGCTTGGACGTAAGTTCGGCAGTCCCACCCATGTTGTTGTAACAAGTTTGTTTTTGTAACAAGAACAAAACACTTTTATAATTGCTAGCAACTAGACTTAGAGGTAATATCCGAATGTAAAAATATATTGCCAATTTCCTGGAACTTACTCTAAGTTCGTGCATCGTCTTTGATCCTAGTTTAGTAGACGCTACAAGATTCTCATTTCATAATTTTGCCAAATACTTCATAAAAATTGAGCATTTACATTTTAGACAACTTAACGTAAGTAAATATATTATTTACTCTGTTGTACCTTTACTATCTTTATATAAGATTTAAAAACAATGAATATACCAACTAAATCCCTAATTACTCTGTTGTATCTTTACTATGTTTATATAAGAGTTAAAAACAATTAATATACCAACTAAAATCCCTATCGTGTAATTAAGATAACGAACATGCTTGCACTGTGCATCAGACATTCTGTGCAAGAAAGAAGTTAGTTTATGAATACGGCCATGAACGAACACGAATCGATTACGATTTGCAGGTGCAAATAATGATGTTTTTCAATAAAAAAAAACTAGGGCAGGTGCCTTTTTTTAGATCTGATGATGTTATTATGTATTAATAAGCCCGCATGATCACGTAACTAATGATTAAAGACGTGGTATGAATGCAATTTTCTGGGCTCAAATGAAGGCTTGATTGCATTGTAGAATGCAGTCACGCAAATTCTTTACAGACTGATACTATAATTCTTTACAAAGGGTTATTTACGGTTTTTAAGGCTAATATAATTAGTTCAACTAACGAAGGAGTATTGTTTAACGTAAATCGATCCTGATTAGTAATAATAGTTAGAGAAGTCGAGAGGTGCTCACAGCGCAGTGGTAGCAGCGCTTTGGTAGTGATAGGTACCGAATTTAATCAACCTACAGCGCGGTCGTGTTTGGATGGGTGACCATGCTGACCTTATATGTGACGTACATCATGAGCATCTCCGTGCTTCGGAAGGCACGTTAAGTCGTTGGCCTCGATTCAGGCTTAACGACTAATATCGGTTGATATAGAGACCTTATAAGCGGCTTGATAACATTTGACAGCAGGGTTTACCGCTTGCCTTGCAAACACCCCTCCACCAACCCGCACTGAGCTCGCGTGGTGGAGAATGGCTCGAACTACCTCATAGTTGAAGTAAGGCCTTTGCCCAGCAGTGGAACTATGCCTATGCCTATTAAACTTTCAGAAGAAAACCAAAAGTGTACTCAGTATACAACTTTTTGTTTTTGTTATCCGGAAAATTAAACCAAGGATTTTACAAAGTATAAGTAATATTTTCCTGAAAGAATTAATGCTCTAACTGTACCTTTATAATGCACGTTTCGATTGCTCTCAGTTTTTTTTGCGACGTTGCCAGCTTTAAGTTTATTATATACCGTACGCTACGTTGTCAACTTTACTACAACTGCGAATGGAAGCGCGTAGGACACACCGAGTGCAAGGTGGTGTTTAAAATATTTTGTACGAAACTGAAAAAGTGCAACAATGTGAATTTTGCGAAAATATTTAATTTATGTAATCTGATTTATATACTTTATTTTCGAAAAACAAAAAGACACCTTGTGTCAGAAGTACACAACGTGTCTTTTGCTGTGATATAACTGAAACCCTTTTTTATAGTAGAATAGTTCACCACTAAAAGTCAAAAGAGTCATAAAAGTCATTTATTTATGCAAATAGGCCCACTGAGGGCTTTTTTGTGGGCTGGGACACTTTTACATACATTAATGCAACAAAAAGATAATACATAGCTTCTTTTGTTTTTACTTAAAAACAGAAGTACCTTTTATTGCATCCAATGTGTATGGATGCTGTCTTGATCACAAAACTACTCAAAGACCACAACAGCTCTAACATTACAGACCCGTCAAAGATTATGTAAATGAATCTTTATTTTTCATTACAGCATTATCGTATCGTGGCTACTATCAGCGTCTGCGCAGCATCTATTCATTTCATTGCCCATAATAATGAGACGAGAACGCACCGATTACACTGCGACATGAAATATGACCGCCTGTTGATTTATTATAACAAATTATCTTTTTTCTTATGCCGCCTCGGATCTGTAAATGTAAATAAAGTGTCGGAGATTTGATTTAATAACGAAGCAGCGACCGAATCGATTCGGTTTTTGTTTGAATATTTAATAGCATAAGTTTAGGAGTTGGTGCTTCGGTGTGCAAGAAGTAAAACCGGCGATAAGCTTGTATTATCACCTTTTTTCAATTTCAAGATGTGAAAGTAGACCTATTTAGGGCCTGTTTCATAATCGAAAAGTAAACTCTACCCAACGAATAATTGAACATCGAACGTCATTTCTTAAAAAGAATCTGCCAGATAACACTATTCAAAAACTTATTTAGAAATCGTAAAACAGTATTAAATTAAAGGTCTTAAGTCAGCCTACGTAGTGGTGGGTACGGCAAGTTAGTAAGCTTTGTTATTTTATTCTAACAAGATTAAATAAGAAATCTAAAATTTGGGCAAGTGCTGGATTCAAACCTACAACCTTTGGCTAACGAGCCCACTGTTTCAATACAGTCGGTAGATAGCGCTAACTTCACTTGTTATAAAGTATTCATAAGAGAGAGAGAGAGAGAGAGAGAGAGAGAGAGATCAGAGGAGATGCAGATGGAGCCCTATTTTGAGTGCGATTGCAATTTTTATTAAAGTTGAATTTCGATTGAAAATCAGTTGAAATTCACACGAAAGAGATTTTTTAAAAATATCTCAATTTTATGAGAACTTACGTCAATAATTTGCGTGATTATCGTTATTTGTTTTCAAACGAATATCACACGCTATATTCAAAAATAGAGCTCCATATCGGCACGGTAACTCGATTGGAAATTGCGTTGGCCCGGTTAGCCAAAAGTTGCTGGTTCGATCCAGCTTGTTCCCATTTGCAATTTTCATAATAACAAGAAAAGTGAATCGTACGGTATCGGCAAGTAATAGAATTATAGTGTTTCTAATGATATCAGCAGTTATAACTGTCGACTTTCTAGCTGCCGGACAATTTGCTGCAAGTATGTTTGCTTCTAAGAACGACGTGCGACTGATCACAGAAGTCAAGATGTGCCAACTCAGAAAACAGAGCTTTTCCATTTTTCACCCTCTAACACCACGTTTGATAAGTGCAATTTCTTTTCTTAAAAAGCATGTTTGCCATAACAAGTAAACTTGTAAAAACGATTGAACAAGTACACATCAGATATTTGAAACTTAAGATAAACCTCGCTAGGTTTATCAGAATTTATCAAACGGTACTTACTTACTTAACTTTTACTTATATGGAAACCAAATTATGGTGATCAATATTTAACATGTAGTTAAGTTCCGCTAATACGTACAACGTCTCTACCTACCTCGTAGATTTTAGATACAAAATTTTAATTATGATTTTAAATAACTAGTCCGGTATGTGTCAAATTAAGACTATCTGTTTATTGACTAACACAGCGCAATGCAGACACGTCAATTCGCAAAAACTGCAATTTGTAACTTGCTACACTATCACTCATCACGCGCGAAATACTTACGTCCACGTTCCCGGTTTCACGTCCAGAGGCGATAAAGTGGCGCAATTTCGAATGTAGGACTTGTTAACAAACTAGAAAACGATATGTTATGGATTTCTACGCGTGCCCTGAGCGAAGTCAGTAATGAGTTTACAGACAATTAGTACTGTCCAGCATTAACAGGCATTAATATACTGAAGAGCGATGGCTCGCCCCGAGCATCTGTCATTCTTAACCAGTGCACCTGATCTCTCTCCCTAGATAATGGGGTAAACAAACAAGGTCCACTTTCATGGGTCTGTGTATAGTGGTCTTATAATCTCTATGCCCTATTCATTTGCGTTGTTACAATGATTGACACATTCAATTAGCTAGGTGACCGGCAGACCTCCCAACAGGTTTAAAGCTATTAAATGCACCGATTTCATTTGACCTCTGAAAACCTGCGGATTTCTTCCGACAAACACCACAATAATTTCAGGATTGCGGGTCGAGGGAGGTCAGATAACACTGGGTGCCGAAACCAAGGGGTTATACTCGTAGCTTTGTCTTGTGTTTTGACTGTTTTCTGCAATTATTGCTAATAGCGTGTCTCTGGTTTAATAGGCCTTTCAACACAGTGCACGATGAGGAATTGATGTGGAAATTGGATTAAACAATGCCTATTTCCTTGTTCGTAAGTTGTATAATTCTTGTGTTCGATATTAATGGAAGAAGTAATTCCTTACATTACTTCTAATTAAACATTACATAATTTATTATAAGTTTCTTAACAGAAGCATGTTTCGTTAAGGGAACCTTTTGTTTACTATCCACCAAAAGTTTTAAAGGTTAGGTGGTTGACAAAATAGTAACTTAAAATAATACTAACTTTTATACATACTCTTCAATAATAAGTCAAGTAGTTCCATTTTTAGTTAACTACTTACCATAGCTGGTAACTTAAAACGTTTACGATCTTACATATGCATAACCAATGGGTTATATTATATATATGGCACAGAAATAATTAACACAAAAATATATTTCCTATTAATCTAAACCCTTATTCACACAGCTCATAAATGCTAATCACACAGTTATGGCGAACGAATATCAAATAGTTGAATGAACAATTAATATACGTCATTTCAATTAATATACTTTCGCCAGCTGTAATTCCAAATTTGCCACAGACTAGTGGCAATAATATGGCCAATAAATAGTTGTATACCAGTACATGCGCTAATTTAATAGTACAAGCAAGCCTTGAATGACATGTTAATGTAACAGCTTTTAGAAGGGAGCTAGATAATTATTGTGATTTTGTATTTGAATACATGTAATTGAGATGTTGGCCTACCAACCAAGCCTACCAACATTTGTTAAGACTCGTAAGTATAACTACCAGTTTAATATTTTGTTTCTAAACGTGTGTGTGTGTGTTTGTGTGAGTGTGTGTACTTAAAATGGCTACATTTTGCCATAAAAATGTATCTGGCTGTTTCCATTCAGTGTTTGGCCAACATCGATTTAATTTCGTCATAGCAAAACTTCATTAATTTCAAAATGCACAATTCCGTTTACTTGTAGCCAATTTAATGTAGCGTTGGCGAGTTTTAATGAAAAATGTAATAAATAAGTAAGCATAAATATTATTACCAGTGGAGGATGACAAAAAATCTAATAACCAGCCGTCATTTCGAAAGCCTCAGCTCATCAAACCGCTGAACATATTTAAGAATAAATTGGCAGCAATTGACAGTTAAATTAAAAGTTTGTCCGACACCTAATTGTAAGCATTTGAATCCATTACCGGCCGTGGTAAACTATTAGTGGGTAATAACGTATGTAAATATCGCGGCGGTGGGTCCGTCTGTCTGTTTGTTATTTTATATTACAGCAATGGAAGTGTAGTCAACAGGCTCACTTAAACCGCAGTAGCTTCTATTCAAAAAATGAGATCGCTTTTTTAACCGACTTCAAAAAAGGACGAGGTTTTTTGTATCTGTGTTACCTCATATCTCAGTCGTTTGTCGACCGATTTGAAAAAAAAAATCGCATACCTAGAGATACCTTCTAGTTGGTCCCATTGTTGCCAATTTGGGATCTGATGATGGGATCTTGATGTAATCGAAGGATACTTTATTTTTGGAGTCGGTGCCATCCTTTGACCATCAAGCATCAAATATCACAGTACCGACTCCAAAAATAAATTGTTTGCCTAAAATGGATTCCTTTACTTTCAATGGACAAGAGTTCATTTAAGACTGTAAAGTGCATTTTGGTTTCGAAGTCGGTTTTTACTTTTTTAAAGTTAATTTTTTCGTACGAACACTTCGTGGAGGTCTCATTGTACCTATCGATAGCCCGGTACACAAACATTTGACTACCAAGCGTATGGAGAGTTTTAAAAATTGCATTTGGCTCCATACCAACTTTGTGTAATGCACCCAGCGATTCGGTTTTCTTTATCACCCCACTCCATTTTAATATCGCAAAATATTATAAAATGTATTGGCGCCAAAATTTGAAAACACAATGAGCAATCGTAAAAATATGACAGATTCCAAATTCAAATGTAATATCTCTCTTATTTTTAATTGTAACAGTATTTATGGCCAGACATGTATATATTTAAAGGGGTGCGCGAGTCCGACTCGCACTTGGCCTGTTTTTATCCATGAACCAGATTTTACCACTATTGATCCGTTGTAAAGCTTCTCTTACATTCTTACACCTTTTTACATGGGTTAATCACAATCATGTGATTATGATAAAAGAACCTACTGAGTTTGCCCTCACTATTATTGACTTTATACCCGAACGAATGGTTATGTATTTTATCCTGTTACCTCATAGCAATTGCCGAAACCAATTCTATTTGATTTATAAAAATAACGAATAAAATCGTCTTATGTTAGGCAACTGCGGCTTTTTTAACAAACGAAATCATCAAATCGTTTTTATGACTATTTTATATTCTTCATTAGGTTTCAAATAAATCATAATTTTATTTGATTGGCCTACGATTGGTTTCAATATCTAGTACCCATATCATCATGAACTTCGAGCTTATTTCAAACGAGCAGCGTTTTGGAAAGTTACTAATAAGTATAAAATGTGTCCTGAAGTCAGTTTTTGCAGTATTGCAGTCCACTTACTCTTTAAACGCCCTAAATTATTGTTTTACAAAGGCGGAGGTTAGACAAGACAGTGCAAAAACTAGTAAAGTGCGAGTCGGACTCGCGCACTAAGGTTTCCGTATCTATGTTGTTTATGTTATATGTATGTATGTTTATTTCCCTTATAATATGTCCTGTAAAACATTATAAAGATGCCTTATAATGGTTTATCTTTTGATGGCGAAGACTCTCATTTTTTGTTTATTATAAGCTGAAAGAAAAATATAAAATAAATATTTGCCTACACTTTCAAGTCCATAGCTGCTGCGTTTTTTTTTCACGTAAGTACCTACTTCCGTTTTGTTGGGAGAGGGTTTTTGTGGGGACATCGGACTCTAACTAAATATTGCCCATTAAAACTGTATGTAAGTAATGGGTGTCCATTATGGGACCACTTTGTCTAGTTTTTTTTTAGAATTTTAAAAAATACGTATTTTAATCATTATAAAGTCATTCATTTACTAAAGGTACACTAGCGCCATCGATCGAGGATATAAAAAATCAAATGACAAGAAAACTGCTAACGAGATACTTTTCACAGAGCAAAGTGCAAAAAAATTGTAGGTACACCATTCTAGAAAAACTTAAAGAATTGAATTGAGGCCAAATAACACCTCAAGCCAACAATGAGATACTTGACAGCAGATAATTGCGTCCGGACAACTAAATTAAACGTTCTCCGTTTAATCAGATCATAACTTTCCTCTGTCATTGGTTTTGGGGTGCCTTAGGGTTTTAAAAGGAGGTTAATACATATAACTTCTTAAGTAGTTAAATTTTTTTTCAGAGTGGCTATGAAAACAATATATGAATTAACATTTTCCTGGAAAAATAACACTTTAAAACAAAAAACGGAACCTTATCGTTTTGTCAAGTCTGTCTGTCTGTCTGTCCGTCCGTATGTCCCAGCCACTTTATTCTGAAACTATAAGTTTAACACAGTTGAAACTTAGTTGGTAGATGTATCCTGTTAACCGCTTTACGATCTTAACAAATACTTTCAAAATTTTGGTTTGGACGGGATCGAACTAGTAATTTTTGAGATAAAGAACATTTTCGATTCTCATACAAAAAATATAAAATAATGATATTGAAGGGGGTGTACCATACATGAAACTAAAAAAAAATGACAAACCTTTAAAAAAATGACAAACTTTTGCGTGTAGGGGAGTCTATGGATAGGACTTTTAGAATGATATCGAGGTTTTTAAGACCATATCTCTCAAATGTTAGGCGTGAGAAAATGTGGCCGCACCTAAAGCCCAATCTAACTTTAAAACTAACCGAGTGTCAAAATTGAAAAAAATACACAATGTAGATCTTGACAAAGACTTTAAATAGAAGTTTTTGAGATGGAGCACATTTTCAATAACCGCAAACTATAACTTTGTTATTCATACAAATACTAGTAAAAACAAAGTTATGTCTGCTTTTAACAAAATATTGTGGTATTTTGGCTAAGTTGAAGTAAGTAGATCTCTCATTAAGTTAAAGTTGGCACGGAACCGTTACTGTGGAAGTCCAACTCGCACTTGGCCGGTTTTTCTTGAATACAAGAAAAATCTGATTTGGGATAATAATATTTATGTACGTAAACTTGTAAAATCAAACATAAACGAACGATAGTCTCGTGTAGACAAGTAAAAGCTTACTGAACAATCAAATTTACTTTCAAATTAGAGATTTTCCAACGAGTAATTATGATTATCAAGAAGTAGGCTCTATTTGTTGCTAGTTCACTCTTACCCAAGCTTTATATTTGATTCCCGTGGACAAAGAGACCATGGAGCGAATCATCTGCGGGGCTATTTTACTGGTAATGAAGTCATATCTTGTCGCTTGCGCCACTTTTTGTGGACCATTTCATTTGCTACAGAATACAGATGATAATAGCAAAGGGTAACTCGCCGACTGATGGCAAAGATTAAGGTATTACACAGAGTATCCAAAAGTCGTTTTTTTTTACATTTTTACCTACTCGAGATGTCGTGGCAACTAATACGACAGATTTCTATGCAAAAGTCAGTTCTACGTTAAACTGAAATTGCATTTTCGGAACATTTTAAATACCCACCACATTGCATACGCATAAACCAATAATCATCATTATACTACTTAAAGTTGATTTTACCAGCATCAGATTAGGGAATAATTGTCGAATACAATTAAAATGTCAACTATCAATATTATTAGCAATCATTTACGTTATTTTATAATCGGTCGTTTTATGCTTATTCAGTAGGATAACTTCTAACTGACGTAGGTGAAACGTCGACTCTTCTATATTTATATTATAAAACTGAAGAGTTTGATTGTTATTATGCGCTAATCTCAGGAACTACCGGACCGATTTGAACGATTATTTTTGTGATAGGTTATTTATCGAAAAATGCTTTAAATTTTAAAACACTACGCTGCGATGGGAGAGAATGGAGGAAACTCAAAACGCGTGGACGAAGACGCGGGGGACCTCTAGTAATATTATAAAGCTGAAGAGTTTGTTTGTTTGAACGAGCTAATCTCAGGAACTACTTGACCGGTTTAAAAAATCACAAAACAACAATGTCGGATATCTATCGTGGAATAGTTTAAGCTATAAAACATTACAATAAATAGACTTTAAAATGGCAGAGCAACAATGAAAAAAAACGGGCGAAAAATTTTATTTTTGAGAGTTTTCGATGCGTCACGGTATTGATTCTGATTTATCGCAAGCTTTCATTTGAACAAAATTGCCATTTTAATCATTAGATTTCAACGAGTATTTTAAAAGCTACCACAGTTATTAAAATAACTCCACACAAAAATAACGCTTGCACCTTAAAATGTTACAGATTTTGTATCCTGACGGCTTAAAACTTTCATTACTACTAGCTAGGATCAGGTGGACTACTCAAAGACAGTTTAGTTACCCTTCATAATTTATTGTATTGCTTATTTGAGTTAATATATTCAGCTGTGGCTTGCCCTTGCTAGGTTATACGAGTATGGCTACAATGAGTGACATGGACAACCAGAGGCCTAGTAAGACATTGCCATCAAAGAGTCGCATCTGATCAAATGTTCTGTAAGATACACAGTTATACTGTATCTTCGAATGCATGTTTTTCCATGATTACGTGGCCGTTATGACAGGTAATAAAATGCAAGCCAAATATAAACGAGGCTTCTGGACTCAATGCTCTTTGCCATTAAGAGTGAGCCGTCACCGGCGCAAGCGCAGCGGGGGCAGATTGCGCGCGCATGACACAGCGCACGCATCACTTTAGGAACCAATCGCGAAGCCTACAATCGGCACAGCTTTGTGAATTTAGGTAACTAAAATTATAATAAGCGATGGCATTACCTTGTGCAGGTAGCTAACGGGTTTAGAAAAACTTTATACAGTTTTACAATTTTACAGTGTTGTTTTAGTGTGTACAAACGATACGATAATACCAAAAAAAATAAAAATTTCTAAAAGGATAAAACCCACAAAATCAATTTATTAATACGATAAAGTGATCAAGTCAAAACTACCAACACCGGTAGCCTCTTCGTAGCTTACTAGCTACAGCGTAGTATTTCGTAGATACGCGCTAGCTATGCGCGAGGGTGCGAGTTTCCTTATTCGTTTTATCATTTTTTGGAATGTTTTGAAGAGGTTTTCTTTTATAAAAATTGCATATAATTTAAAGAAAAACTTTATTTAGAATAAGCATAACTTATATTATCATCCCTGAGTTGGATGTCACCGACCAAATCAACACCTTGTAAAACCCATGTATTTGCTCAGATCAGATTTTGATATTAGCGCAGAAAAAAGTTATCAATTTTAAAATTTAGTTTTTAAATAAAGTTAAAAGGGATAAACGAATACGTAATTCACAGTTCATTTTTATGATTGACTATGCTCTACAACAATTTTATACATATTATAAAAATATTAAAACATCCTTTATAGAAAAGACATCGACGCGTCAATGGCATATTAATTATCGGCATTCAAAAGATCCAGTTTAATTTTAGGCTTTTATCTAAATGGTTTAACAGAACTGAACAATAACGCATGTTTTATTCAAGAAATGGGACTAATAAGGTGATCTAAGAGCTTGTATCTATTAATTTTATAGCTTTAATAGCCCCCGTGCGATACGTGACTGGTTTGCACGTGCCGTGGTATATCAGTCAGATGGTGTAAAAATACATGTTTTTAGATAACGTTAATGCCAAGCATTAATGACACAAAATGAACTGATAAAAGACTTCTGGTTAAACGTCTAGAAATCGTTTTTCATAGTAAGACCGTCAGTCCACCAACGCATATTCGCATTCGGCAGCGATCAGTTTGTACGATACCAACAAGGATGAAACCATCACATCTAGCTTTAAAGTTAGAGCGAGACATAACATATGCGATTTTTGTTACTATGCCGAAGTTACGCGACCGAGGTTCGTCGTAAGTACTCCTGCAATTTTAAATGCTAGTGCTCGTAGTGGTAGCAGCGCTTTGGTAGAGATACCACAGTGTAACAACCTACGGCGCGGTCGTGTTTGGATGGGTGACCACTCCGACTATATAAGTGACGTACATCACGAGCATCTCCGTGCTTCGGAAGGCACGTTAAGCCCTTGGTCCCGGCTCATATCGGTTGATATTAGTCGTTAAGCCCAGTCAGAGGCCTTATGGGCGGCTTGATAACATCTGACAGCAGGGTTAGTCGCTTGCCTTGCAAACCCCCTCCACCAACCCGCACTGAGCCCGCGTGGTGGAGCATGGCTCAAACTACCTCATAGTTGAAGTAAGGCCTTTGCCCAGCAGTGGGATGTTACAGGCTAACTTTACTTACTCCTGCAATGCTATAAACGTAACGTAAAAATTAGCCGCTGAACTTCGATCTCGCGTAACTTCGGCATAATGTGTTTAGTTAGACACGAAGAGCACATATTTTAAATAAGTTCGGCGCTGATGGATGTTATATCAACTGAATACGTCGGAACGTAAATACAGCCGCGGGACTTTGGTCGCGTAACTTCGGCATAGTGTGTTAAGATTCTTAGGTGTACGAGCTAGACTTTATGTCATAGCATTTGGATAAGATTTGTCATGATTATAATCAGCAGTAGAACGTCCACTGCTAAATCTAGGTCTCTCCCATGTAGAATCAGATTACAAAACAAAAGTCTTAAGTAAAACAAAAGTTTAACTTTTTTTCTGTTACCAAATTCGATTCAGAACTTTCTAGCAACTAAACTAACAAGTAAATGCAAATGGTCCGTAATAGGCAACTAACTAAGGCTGATACCTACAAGTGATTAACGTGAAAAACACGGAGCATATAATTACTGACATGGATTCCATCATAAAACCATCGCCACCGACAGTCACGTTATGAAGACGCAGGGCTTAAGAACAGCCAGCACATTACACACAAAACTTTGGCATATCTTCACGACGTTTTTAATAAAAATGCTTTTTTTTATTTTATTTTGTTGTATTCAAACTAGATATAGAAATAGACCTCGGTTGTACATTCAAATTAGTAACCTAAACCTTAGAACAATTAATGTAACTAACACTTTCGTATGCGATCTGCTCAAGATGTACGTAGAATTTCAAAGGAAGGCAAAAGGAAGCGCTTCCTACCGACCAGGTGCTATGGCCGGGGACCAAGGTTCTATGTTCACGGGCTTGGTTTGTACATATGTAGTTAGTCCGCACTAAATCTTTAATAGCGCGGTTCACTCCCCATACTTCAACTATAGGCGCCATCTAGTCGCGTCGAGCCGAATCAGCGTGTTGCATTGAAAATGTAGTGACGTAGTTCTGATTCAGTAATAATAGGTAATTAGTATACCTATCTATCCGCCCTGCACCTCGCGGTCACATCATAAAACTCATCGGCATCGCATAAACCAGCGGCCATTTTGAGAACATTGACGCAGGCTTTTAATAATCTCATTGAAAATGTTGATTAAAGCGAGAAGACGCCTCCGCGCGCTTTATTAATAGGCTCATGATTGCGACCTCTATTAAACGTTATCACAACACACAGGACGGGTCGAACGAGATGAAAGTCGATTCAAGAACGGCAAAGATTCAATTGCCATAGAGGTTTTACTTCTGTTAGCACTTATTTGCCTACTAGCAAAATACCTGCAATATAAATACCTATATTATGAGCTACTTAAAGTTTAGGTGTTGAGAAACATAAAGACGCTCAAGATAGACAGTAACGCTGGTTTAGTGGGCCTAAATATTAGGAGCTAAGAACTTAATTAGTAATGTTTGATACTAAATAATAAATATATAGTTCTCATTGCTCACGAAATAGCTTTCCCTGACTTTTTTCTATTATTAATTTTCCGAGTGAATATTCGTTATGCTTTACTACAACTGTACCTGACACATTGATAACCCTACATCCAATTTTAGTTTTTCCATCATCACATAATTTACTAAGCAAACATTCTTTCTTTTGCGTTGATAATAGGTGTAATAACTTATTTCACTGTTTGAAATCTTGATAGGCTGTATTTTATATCTCACCCGCACAATTTTATAGCGTTCTTCCAGACTTATTATCCGTCGGGTAAATGTCATCAACCTCGTAATTGGCACGTCAAAGGGTTGACCTTTTTGCGAATTTACTCTTTGACATGACGCGGCCGAGTGTGGTTGAGTGATTGAATGCGAGAGAAAATTATAGGTTGCGTGGACACCTTATTACTGCTCTCTGACTGTTAAAGCAATTTATCTGACATTTAAATAATTCCGCGGCGAATGGGAGCAACGAGTAATAAGGGTTTACTTAATGTTGCGTTCACCCATAGGAGTTGTGAAGGCTATTCTTGCTGACGATTAAGCCCCATGGCTTGTCACGTGCGAGGCCTTGAAACTTGTCAAAACTTTATGTCTGTCACTTTAAATTGGGTGGACAAAGCTTTCGAACTGTTGTCATTTAACCATTTACATGAGGATGTACCCAATGGTACTTTCAATTATTATAAGTCATGATTGTACTTAAGAGTTCAAAAAATTGTCGGTCCGTTGGGACCTCCTGTCAAACTGATGGTATTTTTTATATTTACAGTTAAACTGCAATTATTTTCGATGCTTAACAACGCACTCAAAAACATTCTGAACAATTTAAAACTTTTACATGAACTTTAACACTTATGGAAATTGCATAATTTCCCGCAATCATCGATTCCGACAACACAATTAGTATTTCTGTAATCAATTTATCTCAATCTTCAGTTGCAATTTGTTTTATTACGCCTTCCCGAAAAACAAACCTTAATACGAAATTTTAAACTAACCAAATCTGTGTAATTACATTGTATACCACAGTAGGCCTAGATTCAGCAAACTCATTAGTTACAGCAATCGTTTTTATTGCCTCTAGATGACTGACGTTTGTTTGCACACCAACCATTTCGTGTCAAGAGTGAGTGACTTTGTATTCTATTATAATTAGATGATGGGTATTTTAAAAAACAATAATATAAAGCTAAGTTTCTAAGGGTTGTTTCAATCAAACGAGAACAAATATTAACCTTAGAATTACACGTTTGTTATACGAGAGTACATCATTTGTGCATTTTACCAGTACAGTACAGTAACAGTAGATACTGTTTTGCAACGTCGCGTTTTTATGGAAGTAACTCTTACACCCACCATGTTGCGTGAAATAAGAGCTATTCAAAGTATAACGTACCTAATAATAACGTCCGCTTGCCATATCAATAATGTCATTATGTCAGAATATTGTCAGATTTAAAAAAAAACAGCTCGATACTTTTCCACGATATAATCATAAAAGTACAGTCGCCGTCAGATATATTGAAGCAGACAAAGTGACCAAATAGTTCTGAACAGATTAAAATGTCAATAAGTTCTATTCACTACAAGTCACCAATAATATCAGAACATTCATTACTTCATTAATATCTAAACAGATGTTAGTCAATAACTTCTATACACACAACTAGGGTTGCCAGGCGTCCGGATAAAGCCGGACATAGGTAGGCTTTTTGATTGCGTGTCCGGCCAAAATAAACGGTGTCCGGCTTGTCCGGCTTTTGTTAGGCTTTTAACATTTCACAAACGAGCGAGCGCCGAGCATAGCCTAGCCGAGAGCGGCAGTGACGTGCAATATCACGCTCGCGGTTATCTATTAGATGCTTAATACTCATGTCGAATGTTGATATACCCAAAAATTAAATTTGATCAGAATGGTTTGTTTTTCAAAATACATGTTGCCTTTTACTTTTTGAGTAGATAAGTAATGAGTTGTGATTGTGAGTATTTAAGTCAACTGACGCGTTTTCATTTAGATAATAAAAAAATGATTAGAGCGTTTATAAGATCTTACGTTCTATAAGGCATGGTCGTTTTGTAAGGCATTAATAATATATCTATACTATAATCTAAACTAAAATTGCCCTTATATAATACCATTCTCTCTTTGCCACTCTGCAAGGCGTTTTAAAAAAGGCTTTTCTTTTTTCATATCGCTTTGTTGGAAAGCATTTCAAACCAAATCTTATATCGAGTCGAACAATTGCGTTGCAAACCACATTCTTAAGCGCTGTCTTCGCTCGCAAATACTTTGGTCTCTTTTAAAACCAAAATGTCAAGTACTTGTTTAATTCGCGCATTTATGTACTCCTTTATACAGGGTGAAATTTTTATCAGTGACTAAATTTTAAGTGGAGACCCCACTGATGAATATGAACAACTTTCACTACGGGAGCAATAGTGAAATCGAGAAAAAAAAATGCTGTTCCATACATTTTGACCGCGCGCCAATTGAGCTTTTGTATGGAACAGCTGATTTTTTTTCTCGATTTCACTATTGCTCCCGTAGTAAAAGTTGTTCATATTCATCAGTGGAGTCTGCACACAAAATTTGGTCACTGATTAAAATTTCACCCTGTATAACGCTTAAATCCAAATTTAATGCTTTCGCTTTGCTTGCGTATATACTGAATGTAATTTCATTGCTGGCATTGAAAGTATAAAAAGCCAAATTTACCCCGTGTCGCCGATACCCTACTAGGACCCTGATGAAATTCCCGATGAATCTTGAGCTTGCGTACCTATTAATACTAAGACACATAATTCTCAATAATGTAGGGTGTCCGGCCTTTCTACCCAAATGTCCGGCCAAAATGGCTGGTCTGTCCGGCTATTAGGTTGGGCGACCTGGCAACCCTACACACAACTAACCAATAATATCTGAACACTCACTTGCCTGAATTTATTTATTGCATGTCACTTTCCTGACAGTTATGACAATGACAGTTTCCTGACAGTTATACTGAAAACTACAAAGCGTTACAACCTGCCAGCGTCATCTTACTATAATGTAAACTATGAAAAGAGTTCCTATTTTTAATGGTATTTATAGTTAAGTTGGAAGCACTTCCTTCTGCAATTTTACTCGATTGCTCAGATATTTAGGACCGACTGCGTAATTTGACGTTATGAGTGTTCAGATATTATTGGTTAATTTTGTGTATAGAAATTATTGATTAGCTTCTGCTCAGACATTAATGAAGTAATAAATGTTCTAATATTAATGGTAACTTGTAGTGTATGGAACTTATTGACATTTTAAACTGTTCAGAAGTATTTGGTCACTTTGTCTGCTCAAATATATCTGACGGCGACTGTACTATCCCCTATCGGAGAGAGATAATAATTTTATGAGTATAATACGACTTAGTTTTGTGGACAGGATTTTTTCTTTCACACCATACTGCTTTGGTGCAACATTTTATTGCTGGTTAATAATACAGTTCAATCATTCGTCCTGTTATGCCAGTTTAGTAATTCCTGTTACAGTTTAAGTCGAAAAAGGGCTTTGAGTTTTTCGAGTATAAAATCAAGGAAAAAAATATCTTTGTATAGTTACGCGCGTAAAAGCTTATGTTTGGTCGAATCCAACCTAATGCGTACAAGAGTCATACTATAAAACCAGCAGGATCAGAAATCAGTCTTATTCAAGAGTTCATTCTCTGGATTAAGATAGGCAAACCTACTACACGTACCCCATTAAAGAATCCACAGCATCAAGAACAGTCCGGACTAATGGTGGTGGTCGTGGCATGTTATGAAAGGTAATTACTGTGGGTAGTGCAACAAAATCCGGTAGTTAATTATCCCAAATTGTTTAATGGTGGCGCGGGAGTTCGCGACGGGTAATTGACGGCCTCGGGCTCCGCGCATCTCTGCCTTCGCCCCTAGCGCAGGCGCAGAAAATTCGCGGCAAAGGTTTTCGTAATAAGAACCCGATTGGAACATGTCCTTAGTTGTAATTGGCCGTGTACTTAGTAGTTATTACTGGTCTCTTTTGGTATGTAAATTCAATTAACTTGTATGTTAAAAGTTGTACAATACTTTTCCCGATTCTAACAATGGAAGGATCGTAGTTGGAAGGATCAAGGCATGAGTAACTAAGCACTGTCATACTAGTTATTATTATGGAAATTGCAATACCTACTCATACAACACATTATTATATTTTATTAAAAGAAGATAGATATAAAAGATGCCATTGCTCTCAATTACAAACAAGTAGATCCTATAAGAGATGCAGTGGTAGGAAATATACGAGTATTAAGTCAAATAGTCTCGTTAAAATACATAATGACAAGCCCTATAACGAAACATCATAGAATTAGATTATCATGACATGTAACGGTAGGGTTTGTCGTATTCCCATTAATTTATGTGAAATAAGGACTACGTAGCCATTTGTACCACTCAGTCTAATGTCTCGATTTGCATGCTAAGCGGCACAGCATCTATCTTGGCCATCTGGTTATCAAAGTTTATAATTATTAGCAATCAAGTTTACGTGTTAATATCCGACACCCTGTACAATTACAACTAAGTTTTAGCACTCATTACACTGTATTAGTTAGAAACTGGCTCGTTTAGAAATAAGTCTTCACTTAATGATACTTGTCTCTTTCTTTAATGCATTCAAAAGTAATTGTGGCTTAAAATAAGTTATCGACGTTTTAAAGAGGGACTTGAACTGGCACTGACAGAGTAGGGTTCAGAAGAACTTGTCGCCATTTTCTGTTTATTTGGTATTATCAAATCTTCTGAACAACACTCTTCAACTTCCTCGACTCTAAGGGTCGATTTTTAAAATGTCATTTTGAAATAGGTCGTTTTATACTTATTCAGTCGGATAAGTCTTATCTCACGTTGGTAAAGTCGACACTTAGGCTTGATTTTACCAATGTCAGATAGGAAATATTTGCCGAATACAATACAAAACGCATAAATCGAAAATGTCACCAATTTGTCAGCAATCATTTACGTAAATGACATTTTAAATAGGTCGTTGTTTACTTATAAGGTCGAATAAGTCGTAACTAACGTTGGCAAAATCGACTCTGAAAGATATGAAAAGAGAAAGGTTATTCCAAGTATATAAGTACAACTAGTTCTCTCACGAACCGACTTCTTACCTCACTCTACAAGGAGTAACAAGTAATCCGATCGAGAGTTATTAAGACGTTTCTAATCCCAGGAACGGCTTGATTGTCAGTTAGATCAGAGCTATAGCTTAATTACCCGACGGTTGCCCATACAATGACCAATTAGGCCATACTTACATTAAAATAATTGTGGAACGTCTAGAAAAAAACCATCGGCATCTCGTAAACAAGCTTTTGATCAATAATTATTGCATTACTAATGGCATATAATAGGACTGCGAGGTATTTGTTGTTAACAAGATCAAATTAAGTGAGCTGTAATTAAGCTGAATTACTAAGAACGGTTATAAGTTGTAATTTGAGGGCAAGTTTGACGTAAACAAGGCGTGCGCGCACAACCGCGGATATCGCTTGTTAAGTGCGGTTGAAATAATTGAATTTGTCATTTGAATATAGATTAAACAATTTGTCTTTTGCTACCGGGTTTAACGCGATATGACAATGTAGAGAAAATGCTTTAATTAACAATCATCATGATTGTTTTTAATCATGAGCACTTCTTAAATAGTTTTGTCTCGTGACATTCTTTCTTCTCTTTCTGTGCTACCAACAACGTTAAATCTACATTAACTTTCAACTTCAAGTACCTAGGTATCTCTCACTCATCATCATAATTATCATCCAAAGGACGTCCACTGCTGAACATAGGCCTCCCCCACGGTTTTCCACAGCGACCGATCTTAACAAGGTCGTCCGTCCATCTTGTCGGTGGACGTCCCACGCTTTGTTACACTTCTATTCATTATCTTTATTCCTAAGATAGATACACATTGTATTTTTTTAACTCAAAACCTGGTGCCAACTAGAAGGTAAGTTTGGAAGCCTACCGTAAGGGTACAGTAATAGAGTCACCTCAAAATTTAGCAGCAATCATATTTACCCATAACAGGTTCTGTTACACTTTACGTCTGGTACTTCCAGATCAGTCGGAATGGGTCGGTAATTGCAGCGTTCGCACGTCGTAACTCAGCTGCCGCCGCGAGGTGCGCAAGCGCAGATATATCGGCGAACGCATAGTTCGGTGAGTAACAGTAGATTTTTAGAACAGTAGCTGGTTATATGATAGGTAAGTGAGGAATTGAATTAATAAGAAATATATATAATAAAAAAAAAACTCGTCGTTGACGGATCAAAGGAAAAGCGTGCTTTTGCGAGGGTATTGAAATAAAATTTATTAATTTAATTAATACAACAATTCACAGTAGTACTGCAAACGCAACGTTCTTTATCTTAATTCCTAGAAATGTTCTGTTTTCTTGTTCTGAGACAGGAAAATAATATGTTGTACCTCTCCGATTAGTAAGTGTACCACACAGTTACGCACTCGATAAATAATAAGATACAACAACAACAAGTGCCTTCAGGGCCTTAACGTTTAATTTCCTGTAATTTCTGCAACAAAGTTACCTATAATACAGCTATCAAGAAACAATTTGTGCACTTAATTATTTAATAAATGGGTTCAAATAACCTTCGAGTGAGAGCACTCGAAGAACTCATCGTTAATCCGTAAAAAACCCATAGGAGGATCAAATGGATTATATATTATAAATTGCACTTGTAAAAAGGAACTTTGTCTGTGACAGACGAGGAATCAAACCGCGTGTCTTACTCTATCTGGGCGTATGACCGGACAGCGTAAGACACGGGGTACGATTCCTCGTCTGTCACAGCCAAAGTTACTTTTTACAATTGAAATTTATATTATAAAGTTTGTATAGTGATAAAACACTATAAAAACACCAATGGTAATTATCAAATGGATTGCCAAGTAAAGATATCTATACAGTGCCTTAACGAATTCTGGTTAAAATTTCAAATATCCAAAAAACTGTACATTTTAATTGAGCTTGTACCGATTCCTACTAAATATACTATACTAAATATACAGTTAAAACCCCCATACGGTGTGCAAATTACTTTAATCATGATACGCTTTTAACGATCACGACGTGATAGAAGTAATTTATAGATCTATGTTCCCAATTAAGAAAATATACCTCAGGCAACATTTACAACCGTACATGGCCTGCGTACTATATGAAAGCTCAGGTGTAATTTGTTCCTCGTGAGAATCAAATTCTTCTAAACCTATAATTTAGCCACATATGCTCCTTGGATGCCGAGTTAGGAGAAGACGCTTCTGGGTTTAGGCACATTTATGAAATAGGATCTTAGTTAGGTTTTTTTTTATCTTCACTTTGCTTGCAATCTGTCTGTCTAGTGGACATTTAGCAATTGGTTTATAAGTATTTAAGATCTTGTACGGTTAGTATCCACTGACACTCCCGCCTTCCCAAAAAGAAATATCTACTCCAATAGATCTTGTCGTATTTTCCTCCGCAGACGACGAGGCATAGTCGGCTCGTCCATTAAGTGCTGGGCAAGTGTGTTTGGATGATTGCATATTCTGGTCCTGTATGCCTGTGTGCTATCTTGCTTTACAGTTTTAATTTTTAGGTCGTGATGCAGTCTGTCATTGGTAACGAACCATACTTGGTTATCATACGCAGCATTTTTGATTGAAATCTCTGGAGGATCTCTATGTTTGAGTTGGCAGCTGTGCCCCATAGTTGTACACCGTAGGTCCACATAGGTGTTATAGTGCATTTGTAAAGCAAAAGTTTATTTTCTAAGGACAGTTGTGACTCTCTTCTTAACATCCAGTACATATTACGGACCCTTTGGCCCATGGCTAACCTCTTGGTGAATATATGTTTTCTCCAAGTAAGTCGTTTATCTATATACATTCCCAAGTATTTCGCCTCATCAGGTTGAGGGACTTCGACTTGATTTAGAGAGACTAGTGCCCACCAGTCTATCTTAGGTAGGTAAGAAACAAATTCTATGAGTATACGACAAGGACTGTTTCAACAGTAGGTATACAGGGTGTTTGGCGAAACGATGTACATAATTCTGCGGCAGATAGAGGACACCTATGCAATTATTGTAAGACATATATGTTATGGTGATAAGTGGTGATAGTTTTTAAGTAATCGCCAAAATTCATTTATTTGAAGGACACTTTAAAATTATCGAACTTATCAACATTAAATTAAATTAAAATTGTTTATGGGCTTTAACATTGGGTAAACAATATTCAGTTTGTACATCCAGTGTCTCCTTTTAGGCTACAAATTGCCTGTCAGAAGACACTGCTCTTCCATAACACGAGTTTATTTGACATAATAATACTAAGACTTAATGTAATAATTAAGCTAAGATTTTGATACAATAATAATTTTGTGTGTGTGTGTGTGTGTGTGTGCATGCGTGTGAGCATATGGGCATGTAACATAACATATATGAGATAAAATAATCCCATTGGTGTCCTCTATCGGCCCCAGAAATTTACATTGTTCCGCCAAAGACCCCGTCCGTACGTACCCTTTGTATAAAAAAAATATGACGATAACTTAAAAATATTGCACTTATCACCATAACATACATGACTTAAAATGATTGCATATGATTGCAAATGGATTCTTCTATCGGCCCAAGTAATAAATACAACGCTTCGGCAAACCAGCCTGTATAAAAGTTACTCAACGTACCGCTTACAAAAACGTAAAGTTATCTGATTTAGAGTCAATTTTACCAACGTCGATCCTCATTTATAAATATCTAATACAATACAAAATGCCTAAATCGAAAACATCAAGCAATCATTTATGTAAATGTCATTTTATAACCGGTCGTTTTATACTTATTCAGATGGATAAGTCCTATCTGCCATTGTTAAAATCGTCTCTAAATAATGTACGCACGTTACTATTCTCGTCCTGAAAATGGAAACGCAAATGCAAAACTGTGATGAATTACGACGTGCGAACTGCGTATTACTGGCGATTACACACGTAATACTTTAAGTGCACGCATTGTACTCTCATTGTGCACTTAAAGTATTAAGAGCTAACTGTTTAGCAATCTTTAGGGCACGACGAATTGGAAAACGCAAGACAAGTGCGCATTGCATGCGTATTTTTTGAGAATCCAGTTTATATGATGATCATGAGTGAACGATTTATCGCCGCAAATCGGCAATTTCATAGGCATGAATTTCAAAAGCAACTGTAAGTTGAATTGGATGATAATTTAAATACCCGTTTAGTCACCTAAACCTACAAAAGAGGTACTTAATAGAGGTTTAGGAAGTAAAAAGTAAGGGTCAAGGCTAACAATAATATATCGGGAACAGGACATCACAAAAACACAAATCATATCTCACAAAAGCACGCTACACACAAACAACACATTTACGTTACAGATTAAAAAAATATAACAGTTACAAAATGATGACAGACAAAAGCGAGAAACAGTGGGACAACAACGGAAAACAGTTTAATGCCAGCCATGAAGTGCCAGGACGTTGGTGATGTCCAGACCAATAAGACTTTTTAACTTAATCGAATTTTTTTCGTGTAGTACCTAATTCGATTGTTAACGTGAAGTTAAAAAAACAAGTAAAATATCTACCCGTAAAAAACTATCGCACGTACCAAATATAAATACTTACATAGAAATATCAATAAATACGTACGTGACCCGGAGAAATCAAGAACTATTTTTTCTTCAACAATTAAAATTCGGTGGGTGAATTTTTTTCGTATATGAATTGCACGAGAATTGAACCGGACGCTGGTACACGGACAATAAAGCCAACATCACGTTACCAGTCATAAACTAAGTAGTATGCATATATTACTTATATAATAAACTGTAAAACATATACATATAATTTTCGTGCCTTATGTTTAATACTTTCATACTAGTATAATATAATACACATTATTTAATGAGTAATAAATAAAGTTTTCAATATTGGTTTTAATAAGAATTTCCTATAAATGGAAAATTGATAATCTTAAAGTAAGTAGCTGAATTTTAAACGCAATTTTGTTATTAAACAAGAAAGTGCCCTAACAGATGAAAATTTACGATAATCCCTGTAAAAACGACCGGTAAATTCGTGGTTTAACAATATTAACCTTAACAATCTAGTCGCATCTTCTTCATAGTGGCTACTTAAGCCGAATCGATTTAAATTTAACCAACATAGTAACGAAATTACTCTTAACACACGGTGTGTGCGTTGCCCATAAAATGTTATGGCGCGCACTTCCATTATGGTTCATAAGCGAAGGCCTTATAGAGAACGGCGTGAGTTATCAGCTTCTGTGGACGATGCTTTATGGCCACTTACCGTAAGGGCGAGGCCACATGGCCAAATGATAATTGAACTTGCCTAAGGGTGTAAAGCTATTAGTAAGTAAGCTATGAAGTGTAACAGAGTAGATAAAAGGATGTTCGTTCGTAGCTTTGATTGATAACATATCCTGGAAAGAACTCTGCTTTTGCATTTATAGATGTAATCATTTTAATTAATTTATTAATTTTTACCCTAACTCATTGTTAGAGGTATTAACCTCCTTCCTTTTGCCTAACATTGCCATGATTTGCTACGTGACAAACTCCTGATTTAACAAATGATTTGTGTTGCTCAAGAGTGCATGCATAAAAGCCTAAACTTGGATGTTTAGTTTAACTTTAGTAATTTGTACTAGCTTCTGATTGCGTTATCAAGTCTGCGTGTAGAGCAGCGGTTCCCAAACATTGGCTCGGGCGTCCATACCTACATAGTTAATCACAAATTAGAAAAGAAGTGCAATATTTAATTCGTTACGCATAAAAGATATTGTTTTAAAAAGTGTCATAAAAAATATTGTTTCACATGTTCTCAGCAAATAATAACGAATTGTAAGTGTCCCTAGGCCCAACTAAAGAAAAGATTGGGAACCGTTTGTAGAGGGTTAGCGGCGCCCGCGCACTAAATCAGCCTCTATCGCGTCATACTCCGAGATTTATGCCCTGTCACCCGCTGTATACTATACGGAATTGTTTTTAACATTCCTGCTCTGGATATCTTAAGATTACTTAGACATGAATTGTAAGTGATCTCTTCCGTAGCATTTCTCAATTCTAGGATCTTGTCAACTGACTACGTCCCTTTAATAACAACTCAGTTTAGTAGCTACTCACAAAACCATCAATGAATAATTTACTTTCCTAACATTATCAAACACAACTATATACATGAACTGAATATCTGCTGCTGCTGAATAGCTGAACATCATTCATGACTTAAGCTTAAAATGGGCACGATTTCTCGACACACGACGAGTAAAACAATATTCTATTCAATAACGTGTAGGTGTAGGCTTATTTTTACCACGTGTGCCAAAATTAGCAGCGATATTTTTAAAACAAAGACAACTCAACTACCTGCAATCCCACAAAAACCAAATTAGATTTTGATCAAACCAGTTTCGCGTCCTTATTGCCATAACAAATTCATCAAGAGATGATTAACACGCGTCCTCGGAGTCCTCTAGGCTAATAAATTTAATTCGAGCATGGGAGCGGCGCGGGCGCAAGGTCGCCCGGTAAACGCTCGCCATCAACTTTACAACATCTGGTTCGTAATTTAATTAAAAAATTCACAGAAAACGAGCCGCGGCCGCCGCGCAATCTTCCAAATTGCGCGCCTCCGAACCGGCAGCCTAATTCCCTTAAATATTATTTTTGCCTCGTTCGTCGTATATTTTGAAATTAACCAGACCCGCGTAATGACTGTAATACGTTCGGTTTTGATTAAATTCCCTCAAAACCAATACTTAAACGTTATCAAGCGTTATCGAGCACCGGGAGACGGCGAGCGCGTGGACAATTTGCGCGTCCTCCGATGATTATCAGCGAAGCCCCTCTACAAGCTCCGGCACCTCCTCTTTTATGTACGTCTAACGAACTTCGCTTAATCTATCTCTTTTATGCAAATTATCTAAATTTTACAAAACTACTTAATGGTGATGAATAATTTTCAATTTCAAACGTCTTCATGTTCGTACTTTTATGGAAACGATTCATCAGACCGCCGCGAGCTGTAGTTATAATTAATCGCGTGCTTGTGCTTATTCATTTGTCACACGGAAGTTTAATGTTGCTATTAAACTGTTGATTAGTCACCGGACCAGACCCTAATGAGAAACGCAAAAAAACTGAAAAATTAAAGAGATTTCAACTGAGATTTAACGGTCTCATTACAAAAATTGAAGAACACCACTCGGAATTTTCGTTAGCGCAAATAAATCCGAAACAAAACAGGGGTAAGTGCAACTGATTGCTGTACTTATTACCCATTACGGGCCGCCATTTCGCGTTTTTTCGCGGCGCCATTTTCTCGTGCAGTTGTCCTGTCTCTGGTAATAGTAATTCGTGCGATTATGTCCGGCAACACTTTATGGGGCATTTGCATAATAAAATTACGGTCCGTCAGTGTGGCATCATCGGCAGCCTGTAAAAAATGGGTCGTCGATGGACGCTTATGGTATTAAACGCGAAATCGATTTGTGGTTGATAATGAATCAAATTTTCTGCGTAATTGGTCATGCATGGAGCTTTATTCGCACCGAGACAACTAAGTAAGGCTGAAGTGGTTTGATTACGTTTACTGTGTCTGGCTGGACACAGTCTGAAATTGCAAGTTTGATGATTTTAATAAGTCACCCACTAGATCTTTTGGATGTTGCGATACTGTTCTGATCATCAGAAATATCAAATACCTATGTACTATCTGGTTATTATAAGAATGGACTTTTCTCTGTAACTGCGCGGCGAGAAAAGCGTGCCAAAATGAACTGAATTGACACATAACTTTAATAAAATGTAAAAACCGACTTCAAAACCAAAATGCACTAAAAATACTCAAATTAACTCTTGAACTTTTAAAGAAAAGTTGATAGTTGAAGCTTTGTTTTGGTTTTAAATTCGATTTTTACTGTTTTATAAGTTAATATTATTTCTTTATTTCGTCTTTCAGACGCAACAACACGTCAACATTGAAGTTCTAGTAAAAAAACACTATACGTGTCTTTTAAATTTAAGGGTTTCCCTCGATTGCACCAAGATCCCATCATCAGATCCCGACATGGCAACAATGGGACCAACTAAAAGGTATAACCTCTAATTAGGCAAAAAAGTATATAAATGAAAATACACTTAAAAAGGCACGGATCTTAAAATCAATGGAGTTAAATATAATACAAAAAATACTTGTAATTGAGTATGTTAAACATTTTGTTTTTAATTTATTGTTTTTAACCTGTTTTGTACATCTTTTCAATAAAATATAATATGTGTTAAACATTTAACAAGTTTATAAGTAAGTACCTCAACATACTAGCTAGTGGGGACCGCTTAGCAAAATCCCCTTGAGGCAGCTTTAGAAACGCGGCAACGTTTAACTTTGCGGCATTGCTAAAGCTGCTTCAAGCAAAAACCTAAGTTCAAGGCTCTCACAATAGGAGCAGCGATTACTCGCAGACTTCAAACGTATTAATTACGCGCATTAAACCAATAAACGTGGCAATTAAGAAAAGAAACCGCAAGAAGATGACAAGTGAAAAGAACAATGTTGCGAAGCGCTAAGGGTGGGTGCACATGTGCTTAGGTTACCTTTTACAGTTTATGATTTGCCAAGTAATACTAACAATCAATAACATACATTTCAAGTAACCTTGCTTGACGTTGGTGCCTAAATCTATCTTAACTTGGTACAATACTAATTGCGCTCCTTTCAAACTTATGTTAACTTATAAATATCTATTAGCTGCTTTCAACACCATATTATTCAAGGTGTTGCGAAGTTAATCTAACTAATCGGATAACTGAATAGATAAGAAAGAGCTTTGTTATAATGATGTACTTAGTAAGTATCTGCTTAATTGCTTATTTATGTACAAAGGTGGATTTAATGCTTAAAACATGAAGTCAGAAACCAGTCAAACCTTATGTTCCTTTAAATACATAACGTTGTAAGTACCAGTCTTTCACTGAACGCATGTCGGGTTGAATTGATACGAACATTCAAATGTCGCATTATGGAAATCCAAAATGCATAGCTTAATTTTAAGGGTAGGGTAGGTACGAAACCAACCCTTACTTATATTACTAGCGGTCCCCCGCGACTGCGTCAGCGCGTTTTGAATTTGCTGCCTCTCCTCCCGTCGCAGCGTGAAGTTTTATGGCTTAAAACTTTCCTCGGCAAAAAAAAATATATTTCAAATCTGACCTGTAGTTCCTAAGATTAGCGTAAGATTTGACCTAATTCTGAATGAAAAACAATTATTAAAAATATATGTAAAAGG
Source organism: Pyrausta purpuralis (assembly GCA_963924145.1). Classification (NCBI taxonomy): domain Eukaryota; kingdom Metazoa; phylum Arthropoda; class Insecta; order Lepidoptera; family Crambidae; genus Pyrausta; species Pyrausta purpuralis. The sequence continues at coordinate 19,300,167 of OZ001654.1, forward strand.
TTTTATGTGGTGCTTTCGTTTTACTGGCACTTGTGACCATTTCTTGCTTTGACGGTGCTCTGTCGAGAGAGGTTTCGGTAGGTATTCACCGGGCCGATGCGCCGCGCTGACATTATTAATATTACTAGTTACGCTCATAAAGAACTAATGATTGCTTGTTTACGTATTTTGGCGAGTTTGCGCACGTGATGACTTATCCTATTAATAAATAGACAAGGCAACAATTAATAAAGATTTTTTGAAAAATGTGTCCCATATTAAAAAGTAGTTAAATTGATGCTGCTCTTTATTCCAATCAATTTATTAACTTTTAACAGAACATATTGTATATAACAACCACAACCAGCCCTAACTGTCAACGTGTGCACCAAGCTTAACATTTCGCACATTGACATCGTATAATTCATTTTTAACGAGCCCTACACAATTAACAGCATTTGCGGCAGCAATAACAATTTACAATACAAAATTGATGCCCACGAGCATTCGGCGTTTACTTTGTGTCAATAAATGATTAATAAACGCATGGCTAAGAAAGGTCACGGGAATAATGTTTACTTATACAGGACGCCAGACACGCACTATTGCCCGTAATGTTAGTTTTCTTACCTATTATGTCATTTTAGTTATTCAACTTTTTGAATGAATTGAGTAGACATAATAATGTAACCTAATAATTTCTTAAGTCCAAAGGTATGACTGGTAGAGAATGCCATATTGCGTTGAAATTGAAATAAATTAGTATGAATAACTTATACTAGTAGTACCTTTTTTTAAATAAATGAGTCAGCTGAGAGGAAACCAATTTGCTTTCACTGCTTTAACGTTTTCATTGTTATGTTTATTTTTGTACTTTTTAGTGTACCAAATAAATTACTTTTCTGTCTTTTTTTTAAACCTGATGTTAAGAGACTATGCGGCCTAAGATGGACCATGTCTCTCTGAAAGAATTGCCTATTCACTCTGTTATTGAAAACATCCAAATTATAATTGCAAGGGGACACTTCTACCGGCAGCGAATTCTTCTCGCTAGCCGAAATCGTGGGATGCGAAATGATGCGTATTGACACAGAAAATATTATAGTACTACGTATTTATGGGTATTGATGATGGGATCTTCCACTCTACGACACAGATGTAAAAGCCGCGCCTAACGTCTTGTTCCGTAGATGAAAAGGGGCCGGTGGAATTAAGTCATGCAATTCCTTCGCACACTGAGTTTAGAGTTGAGTTCTTTATTTGAGTCAATTGGTTGGTAGAGATGTTATCCATCTTCTAATCCTACTGGTTTACTTGTAATATATTTACTATAGGCATATTTCACCACTGAACAATAAGCGATAAACAAATAATCAAATATAGAGCGTCATTTCGTATGGAGTGTTTGTTTGACAGATAACGGTAACCAGAACTTATTAGGACATTGTGAACCAGTCCTTGAATTCTAACATTGTCGTTACTTAGATCTTAGCATCATTTGCAAAACATGCCAAAAAGGGGCACTAAAATGTCCTATGGCGAAGCAACAACGCCTACAAATAATTCGAAGATTCCTAGGAACTGATTCCCCTCGAAGGAATTAACGCGTTATTTTTCAATCGGTTAAAGTAACGTCATTATCAGCATCGCTGACTGATTAGTGGAAGTCCGCAGATTAGTCATTCCCCTGAATGACTAATTCACTCAGCTGGCTACAACAGCAACATTGCATTTACAGCTACCTTATTTTTGATCGGTGGTCCTTTTTCGTCAAAATTGACCGCAATTACTGTGAGACAGATGGCGGTTGATCCTTTAATATCTGATCCTAATGACGGCCGAAATTATAATATTACGCCGTCAATCCGTCGATTGTCGCCGATGTCTCATTTCCTTTCCATGATTGCTTTATTAAAAGAAATAGAATGTAATTCGTTTACCTGAATTACACACGCACAACTCATAAAAAACGGTTTTGCTTTTAACGTGCGGCCGAGACTACTTAGAACATTATGTGAGGTTTAGTTTTATTGGGTAGGACCAACTTTGAGAAAGAATCCAACTCTGCTGGGCAGCGTTCAGGAAATTTCGCAAGAGTGTCTTCGCACTTTTCACACACACATTCACATTTCACACTTCACACAATTACCTGTGTCTGAATACAAAAGTCTTCAACTAGTGTGTGTTACCAGTGATGATACGGATCCGAAACATGGTCTCTAACAATGGGCTTAATAAAGAAGCTCAAATCACACAACGAGCGATGAAAAGGGCTATGCTGGATGTTTCTCTACGAGATCGAATCAGAAATGAGGAGATACGTAGAAGAACAAAGGTAACGGACATAGCCTTGAGAGTCAGTAAACTCAAGTGGCAATGGGCAGAGCACATAGCGCGAAGAACTGATGGCCGTTGGGGCAGAAAGGTTCGAGATTGGAGACCCTTTGACCATAGACGCAGCGTAGCACGTCCACAAACAAGATGGACAGACGACCTTGTAAGATCGCAAGATCAAACTGGATGCAGACCGCTAGTGATCGGTCTCTGTGGAAAGCCATGGCGGGGGCTTATTTTCCGCAGTAGACGTCCTTTGGCTGATAATGATGATGATAAGTTTGATTCTTACTTTTGACCTAACTTCTAAATCACGATGTTTCGCGTGCTTTCTTACCCACCAATATAATACATGATGAGGGTGGTTGTAGAAATATATAGTCATAAATCATTGCTTTGCTTTAAAGATTAGTAAATTACCACCAATAATCTATTAGCAATACGTTTATTTAAAAGGCCACTACTTATTTACCAACTCTTTATTGACCAACCAACCTAAAAAAAATATTTTTTATATCTGAAAAATAAAAGCTATGGATTAACTTTTTTTTATTTTCAGTATTTATAGATCCATTAGTAATCGATCAGTCTGTAAGTTACCGGATTAATAGTAACCTTCCCCAACAAAACAAATCAGTAAGATCGCACACGGTAGACAGCAGATCAGGCTGGAGGATAAAGCAATTTGAGGCAATCAAGGGACAGTCCTACCCGATTATCGCTATTACCTTTGTCGGCCTCAATTTGCGGTCCATTTTTGTTATAATTGAGTAAATAAACGAATTATGTCATAAGGCATGATGCACCTGTGCTGTCCGTTTAATAAATAAGCATGTTACTATTATTCAGACTTAGAATAGACAAGGCAGCAGAGAACCTCCTTGCCCAAAATCAGTAGGGTTAAAACGCGAAACATGCGAAAAACTGTTCATTTCGTTTATTTAATATTTCTAAAGCTCCCATTATAATGCGTAGATCGTTTTGTACTATACAGTTATTTTATCTCATTTAATAAGTTTGAAAAAACCGGCCAAGTGCGAGTCGGACTCGCGCACTGAGGGTTCCGTGCCAACTTTAACTGAATAAGGGAATCCACTTACTTCTACTTAGTAAAATATCACAATATTTTGTTGACTGCAAATTTAACTTTGTTTTTCATAGTGTTTGTATGAAGTACAAAGTTATGTTTGCGACGACCCGTCTGGCGTAGTGGTCGAGCAATCGTCTACTACGCAGCGGGTTGTGGGTTCGATCCCCGCACAATACAAACATTTGTGTGCATGAACATGTCTGTTTGTATTGGTCTGGGTGTTTTCTATGTATATCATGTATGTATTTACAAAAAAAAGTATTTAAGTATTATATCCGTTGTCTGGCACCCATAACACAAGCTATAAGTAGCTTACTTTGGGACTAGATGGCGATGTGTGGGAATGTCCAAAAGATATTTATTTATTTATTTATTATTATTTATGTTTGCGGTTGATGAAAATGTGCTATATCTCAAAAATTTCACCAGAACCTCAATGTCCTTTTAAAAGACCTATCCATAGACACGCATAGGTTTAACTATTATTATTTTTTTGTTTTAGTTTCATGAATGGGAGCCCCCCTTAACTGTAATTATTATTTATTTTTTGTATGAGAATCGGTAAGCGTCTACATTACTACAACGACAAGATACATCTTTCTACCAAATTTCAATTGTGTAATGCTTATAGTTACAGAATAAAATGGCTGTGACATACGGACGGACAGACAGACAAACTTGACGAAAGTATAAGGGTTCCGTTTTTTGCCATTCGGCTACGGAACCCTAAAAAGAAAATGGTTCATCATTATTTGCTCTCAGTGTTTTTGTAACGTTGGTCAGCAAAAAAGGCCACAAAGGAACATACTTTGTTATTATTTTGCAACTGTTTTTTGTTACTGTTTCCTTAATGAGCAGTTTCACACACGCAGTAAAGTTAGCCTGCAACATCCCACTGCTGGGCAAAGGCCTTACCTCAACTATGATGTAGTTTGAGCCATATTCCACCACGCGGGCTCAGTGCGGGTTGGTGGAGAGGTGTTTGCAACTCCCAAACTGCTGAAAACTGCTGGGGCACTGAGCAGTCTTATGCCAAACATCGGGGGGCCAGCTGCCTCGAGTAGGCGCCTTTACATGGGCGTGGTGAGATCAATGGCGCTATACGGGGCCCCTGTATGGTACAACGCCCTTGGCAGGGACTGCAAGATGATCCTGCGTAGAGTGCAGCGCATTGTAGCTCTAAGGGTGATAAGGGGCTATCGCACAGTAGCGGGTGATGCAGCTGTGGCTCTTGCCGGTACCTTACCCTGGTCCCTAGATGCTGCGGTCCTCGCCGCAGTCTTTGAGTGGCGTGATTAGAAAAGGTCTCTTGACCTGAGGCCGGCGCCCCGAGAAGTCAAAGCGGAGCGCCTTAAGCTATAGGACGAGGCCCTCCAGGTGTGGAAATTACAGCTAGCCCAAAGCGACGTTGGGCGCCGAACCATAGGGGCAATACGCCCAGTATTGGAGGGATGGATGCGACGCCAACATGGTCGGCTAATCTACAGGGTGACCCAAATCCTTACCGGCCACGGCTGTTTCTGCAAGTATCTGCACCGCATCAGTAGTGAACCTAGTCCAAGGTGTCATCACTGTCCAGCCGATGAAGATTCTGCTCAACACACACTAGAGGTGTGCCCGGCCTGGGCAGTCGAGCGCGACGTCCTAAAGGATGACGTTGGAGATGACCTCGCTATAGGGGCGGTCATAGCCCGAAAATGGAGAGTGCGCAGGCGTGGCAGGCGGTGCTCACCTTCTGTGAGGCTGTAATCTCGCAAAAGGAGGCGGCAGAGAGAAAGCGGGAGGCTGCAGCCAACGCACCGATGATTCGTCGCCAGCTTCCTGGTCGCCGAAGTAGGCTTCATGCCCTCCACATGCCCCTCATCGATGGGTCCCAGGCGGCTGACACGAGGGTGTCAACCAACCGCTGAAAGGGGCCGTGACGGTGGCGCGTGTGTCCCGCACGCCGTCTCCTGATGATCAAGGAAATATCATATTCCCTTAAAAAACAAGGAAGTGCTCGCAAAACCTACGAGCCACAGCCAGAGGCGGGCCTGCGGAAGAATGCCCAAGGGTGCAACTAGGGCGATAACCCGCAGCGCCCCCCTTATATGGCAGTGGAGGACACCGGCTGGTTTTTTGGGGGTATACCCGCCCGCATCGGGTGGGAGAGTCCCACATAACCCTTTGGTTTCCCCTGGGATCAGAGGGTATGCGTAAACCATTTACCATTCGAAAAAAAAAGGGGGGCTTGCAAGGCAAGCGACTAGCCCTGCTGTCAGATTTTATCAAGCCGCCCATAAGGCCTCTATCATAAGGCGTTAAGGTAGTCTTTAAAAACATTATAAAAGTATGTTGGCAGCTCTTATAGTTGGCGAAATAATAGTGCTAAAAAACTATATTTGAATTTTGAATTTTTAAGGCCCCAATTCTAATAACTCATTGAAACAAAATCATAATGGAATAGATTTTTGACGTTAATTTGGCCCATACTAGAACTAAACAGAATTGTTAGTAGAATCGCCTTCCAAAACATTTCGAAAAAGCGCCATTTAGGCAAGCAAATGAAAATCATGGCAAAACGTCACTTTGCCATTCCTCTTCAAAAAAGCAATTTATTGCTAGCCCTTTGACTCTGGGGCAGCTTACAACTGTCTCTTTTAAACCGCCAAATACGCATGCGTCTAAATCAGTGCGTTGAAAATGGAGGCGCATACTTTTTTTTTTAAGAATTAATTTTATTTATTATTGTCACATGTTTTTATTTTCACCATTTTGAAATACCATTGAAAATAAAAATAATTTAAATGTCTGTGAATGATTTCACAAATCTAGCGTAAGATGCTCATCGCAGGAGCTTTTTTGGTTAAGTAACCGTCAGAAGCCAGCATTCTTATGGACTAGATTTTTTTGCTGGCCGTACTAGAACGCATTTACTACTTTATTTAGGACACACCGAGAGCAAAGAGTTTAATGAATTATTTTGTATGAAACTCGAAAGACACTCAAAAATTGGCATTATATATATATATATATATATATATATATATATATATATATATATATATATATATATATATATATATATATATATATATATATATATATATATATCTTTTAACACTAATTTTATTTACGTATATAGTCTGATTTATATGGTCAGTTTTCAGGAAACCAAAAACAACACGTAGTACCTACCAAATATTTTGAAAAGCGTTCGGTTTGGAACCCAAAAATAGTTACTTTATAGTCCATTGTTGTGGGGAGGGGTAAAATCCGTGACCCTAATTAGGCCATAGTGGTAACGGAACTAAAAAGGTCATGAATCATTATAATAACAATACTTTATTACAAAAGTTAATTGTTCTGCTTGGCCTCCTTGGCGTTCTGCAGCGCCTGCGTGAGGTACAGCTTTGCCAGGCTCTGCGAGCAGAACTGGCTGATGTGCTGGCTGTACGTGTTGATCTGTCCTGCCACGATCATCGGGTTCAGTCTCGGCGGTACAGGGAGAGGCTTGAATAGCTTGTTCACGTCTGAAACAAAATGGTTTTTGTTCACATCGTGCATGTATTTACCTGGTCCTGGGTTCGAATCCCGGATCGGGCCGGAAATTGTTTCTGATTTTAATGTCTTGCTCCCGTGCCTCGGAAAGCACGTTAAGTCGTTAGTCCTGCGCCTGATCTCTCACCGGTCGTGTCGGATTTGTCGTCTCACCGAATAATGATAGTGAAGACACAGAGTGTCCTTGTGTATTGCGCAAACAATTGAGCAATATAAACAATTTTCCACGACAAGGTCCAATCTCAATTGAGATTAGCATACACAAGGTGATGTTTAGAGAGAGTACCACCTAATCATTTCCCCAAGCAGGCTCTAAAGTGGATGATGATGACCTATGAAGGCGCAAACGTGTTCGCCCCAAACAAACTTAGTGGCACACTAGCAGACACGGCGAAGATAATAGCCAAGACGTGGAGTGAAATAAGCGCGAAGCTCAAGTCCGATCGCGTTAGAGGACTGTTGTGAACGCTCTCAGGCCCATCAGGAGACAAAAGATTATAAGAGTAGAGCCAATAAAAACACTTGGTTAACCTTTCGTTGGCCAGACTCTACAGATGCCATAGTTGTATTGTAATAGTTGTACAGAGAGGTTGGGTGCGAAAAACATCTCGGCTAGAGAATTTTAATAAATAACTAAGGAGTCCGTATTTATTAAGATTCTAGTCATGGAAATGATTGCTACTTTTTATTCATATTCATTTCATAAAATGTTGTATTTTTCATCGTAGTCGAAATCAGCTATGGGGACTATTATTATTGTTTGTACAGTATGTAATTTGGAAATAAAGGCTTATCTTATCTGTATGAAAAAAGTAGCAGGTGTGAATAATCAATTTCATATGAAATTTCATCTGCTACTCATGCAATGCTCCATGCTCACTGAGGAGTACCGGGCTCACCTTCCTCGGGCAGCGGCGGCTCGTCCTTGGCGGCGCGCGCGGCGTTCTCCTGCGCGCGCTTCACCATCCAGCGGTGCTTGTCCTGCTGCTGGCGCACCACGAGCTGCTGGTAGCGGTTGAACTTTATCGCCTCCTGGTTCAGCTCGTCCACGCGCTCCATCAGGCTGCGCAGCTGGCCTGCGCGGAACATAACATTAGATCGGAACACCCTGAATATACAACGTGTAATGTTAAATGCGGCATAACCTCAGACGCCTATAATGATTTTTAATGCAATTGACCTGATTCTGAAAGAAAAAAGTTATAAAAAAAATCTATATTCATAGAGATGAAATAAGAAACTAAAAATTTGCGCACGGGTGGGACTTGAACCAGCACTTTCTGGCTAACCGGGCCAAACGCTCTACCAATTGACCGTGCTGTCTGTCGGACCCTGCGAAATTTGTGGTCTCTTACGGACACGTCATTATGCGTGACGTTTAGCGCCATCTACCCATCTGAACTTTATGCAGCAATGGGCCAAGTAGTTATTCTTTAAAGAATAAATTCAACTTGGAAATTGATGACGCTTTGCTATCCACTGGTTTAGAATGTTTTTAACACTCACAGTGTCATATTTTATATTCATAAAGATGAAATAAGAAACTTGAACCTTGAACTTGAACCAGCACTTTCTGGGTATCCGCTTTGCAAGTCTCGCCCGTGCGCAAATTTTTGGTTTCTTATTTCATCTTTATGAATATAAAATATGGCACTGTGAGTGTTAAAATCATTCTAAACCATTAAAATAATTCTATTTCTAGGTTTTAAGGGGTGTTTTATTTTATTGGCACTTCTTTTTTAATGTGACCCATATTAAATAGTGATACAATTGATTCTGCTCGTAATTCCAATGAACCTATTTTCAGGTTTTGCGCATTTAACGTTACACATTGTATACTAGGCCCTTTATTCATAATAACCCAAACAGTCTAATAAACCTATTACACTGTTTTGTTTTGTTCTTTCTTGGCGCTATCATCATTTGACAGAGAGTGACAAAACAGTGTAATAGGTAAAATAGGTTTATTAGACTTTTTAAATTATTATGAAAAAAGGGGGTATTATTATAAAGCTAAAGAGTTTGTTTGTTTAAACGCACTAATCTTCGAAACTACTGGACCTAGTTAAAAAAAGCTTTTTTGTGTTGGATAATACAGGACGCACGTATCACGCTGCGAGGGGAGGGAGCAAATTTTAAACGCGCTGATGCAGTCGCGGGGGACGACTAGTACAAAAATATAAACTAATGATGTAGCTTCTTTGCTGCTCTTTTAACAATAAATAAATACATATTGGTATTGGTTTAGGTGGGCAGTGTCCCTAGTAGAAAGTCATAAAATTAATTAAATTAATTCATTCAGTAATCTACAGTCATGATTATAGTTGAAGAGAATACAGTTATTTTAAAAAGAAACACAGCCAAGTGCGCGTCGGACTGGCGCAAGAAGGATTCCGTATCTACTATATGTATATATAGGTAAGTCATTTTTTGGCTGTAACAATGTCCTGCAAAAGATCATTAAGATCCTATTAAGATAAGAGCCCATAGGTTGTGATTCCCTTAAAATATCCAAAATTAAGAGACAAAACTGGTTATATCTTAAGATGGCGGCGCTGACTCACAATTTTGTTTTTTAAGAAACAATCAATAAGTATGAATATTTGACTACAGTTTCAGTTTTATGTCTTAACGCCTTTGAAGGTAAATATTTTCTAAGCGAAACTTCATGTCTATCTACGTAATAAATCATCTAATGAGTCTATTATTATACCTTCAAGCACAGACGCCGTGCCCAGATCCAAAAATTTAGACCCCTCCTCCTCCGGAATCATCTCCTGCAGTTCAGACATCATGATGTTTGTGAGCGGTGAGTTGCGGATCACGATCGGCACCTCAATGAACAGACTCTCGTAGCCGATCTTGAGGTTACGGAGCGCTTCAGGTGTATAGTCGCCTTCCTTGTACATAGCTATAGCCTGGAGTAGATAAAAAGTTATTTGTTATTTAATTTATTCCTATATGAGCAAATGATTTTATGATTGTTACTCACTAGCAGTTTCCACGGGCTTCAACCACATAAAAATCGTATCTCACAAAATATTACTGTAAATTACAGCTATTCTAATGCAGAAGCTATTGTAAAGTTTGTCAAAATCTATTTAGTAGTTTTAGAGTAAAGAAGTAACAAACATCCATACTCACATTTATATATATATCTTTTTTTTTTATTACAATCTCTCTTTTTTGTAAATAGGACATTCAGTAATACTTTTAAATAGTTATTGTGAAAAGAAAGTTGTTTGTGATCCAAGTACAGTAATTTGACCACCTAGAATCTAGGTCCTAGATGATAAATACATACATATTTTCATTTTTGTATTTTTTTCTTTTTAATTATAAACTTACATTTATAATGTTCGAAAGATTAGTTTAGTTGTGTTTAGGTTTATTCATATTTTTGATACTAAATGTTTTATGCCTACAACAACCTACCTTAGGAAACATTTATAACCCAAGCAAGAGTGATGCTTATTGATAAAACAGCATAACTGTCAGTAACACTGACAGTAAGATGTGAGCATAATGTGTTGATTTTGTATGCATACATAAATATCTTTACAAATAAAATCTTAAGAAAATTCACAACACACTGACACACAAGTATATTTACTTGCTAGGTGCTATCATCTAATGTTTACGTTCCAATGAAGGAAGTTACCTGTGGAGTCAGACGATAAGCCTTCAGTGTGAGGAAGCCACGAGCAGACTTCTTTGTATCATAAATGACAACAACACTCTCCTCGATGGAGGTCTGGTAGTGGTACTGTGACTCTAGAAGTGACTGGCTCAGGAAATTGCCAACATCTGCACTCTGGTACCTGAAATAAGTCATAGGTTGGTTAACAACTATAACAGCACATGAGCCATTGCTAGGGACATTATGGAATAAACGTAGTAGGAATACAGTATATTCATTAATACTACTTTCATTCATTCATTCATTTATTTATTTGCAAAATACATTGTAGTGTATCACATAATGAATTATGTACTACATGCACACCCGGTAGGGTACAGCAAACATGTTACACTTAGGTAAGTATATTACTCTTATTGTAAATTAAATTATAACATATTTATTAAACAACAATTGAACACAGAGATAATGAATCTGTTGTAATTATAAACTATTATCACATAAAATTTTTATCATCCATGAACTCACAAACATCATAGTAACCTTTCTTTACTAAAATAGACTTTAACTTTTTCCTTAGTATTTGGTCACTAGAAATACTTTTGAGACTATCTGGTAGCTTATTATATATTTGTATACACCGATAAGCTGGACTATTTCTATACATTTCCATTAGAGGAATTGGAAGTACTAAGTTGAATTTACGACGTGGGTTTTTTTCAAACTTGAATAAATTAATGTGTGTCCTTACAAACATTACTATTTCTAACAAGTATATACAAGGTAAAGTCAGGATATTTTCTTTTATAAAGTGAGGCTTACAGCTAACCCGTGATTTTATGTTTAAAATTATTCGGAGGCACTTTTTCTGCATTATAAATAGATCTGTAGCGTGACAACTATGACCCCAAATAATAATGCCATACCGTAACCATGCATGTGCGTAAGCATAATACGCGGCAAGAGCGGCATCTTTTGATGAGTTGGTTTTTAGAACACTGAGAGCGTAAAGGAACTGCGATATCTTTGTTTTTGATAATTCAACATGCTTTTTCCACGTAAGGTGTGTGTCAAGGGTTATGCCTAAGAGTTTGAATTCACTTACTTCTTGAATTTTTAGTAGATTAGTTAATGGCTTAAGGTTGATTGGTTGTTTTTGGTAGGGTTTAAATTGTATAATTTTAGTTTTTTTGTTATTTATTTCAAGATTATGTTTATTTAGCCAAAGATGTATTGTGTTGTATGTCTCTGTGATAATTTGGAAGTTGTTAGGACTATTGTTTGGAGTTTTAAAAAGTAGTGAGATGTCATCAGCGAAGAGAATGCAAAGGGAGTTACTAAGCTGAGGTAGGTCGTTAATATATATTAAGAAAAGTATGCATCCTAGTACACTACCTTGAGGAATGGATCAGTTTGTGGTGAGTTTATTCGATCTCACGTTTTGCAGTTCGCCTGTGGTGTCATTTAAATATTGCTCCCTATTATGTAGGTAAGATCGTAGCCACGCATCGTGCCCACGAGGGCATCACCACGAATACCTACTCCGTAAAGCTTAGTGAGTAGAATTTCGTGCGAGACTTTATCATAGGCTTTGGTCATGTCTAACAGTAGGCCTATTGCATATTGTTTGTCTCGGATATATTTTAGTGAGTGTAAGTGTAGATGGCTAGTGTGGTGGATCGGTTTTTACGGAATCCGTATTGATTGGTGTCTAGTACATTGTATTTTTCTAAGAATTTACTGATTCTGTTTGCCATAACTTTTTCAAATATTTTAGAAATTGTAGATGGGACAGCTATTGGACGATATTGTTTTAAGTTCTTTGCTTTGCCTCCTTTTTTTAATGTAGGTTTTATTAAAACGGTTTTTAATCTGCTTCTTTTTAATTTCTTTTCTGAAAACGATAGATTAATGAGTTTGGTTATTGGCGTTACTATTTCTTCAGCACATGACTTAATTAAGGTGGGGGGTAGATCATCAGCACCAGAACTATGTTTATTCGACAGGTTTTTAATAATTTTGTAAACCTCCATTTCAGTTGCAGAATTTAAAAACATGGAGTTCACTACAGGTGAGATCACTGGACAACCGGATTGAATGGATGGAGTTGAGGTTTTTCCTACAGAGGCAAAATATTGATTAAATGACTCTACAATCTGATTAGGGCATGCTTTTATTTTACCATCAATGTTGATTCTGGGTTCTGATAAGTTTTACTACATTTTGCTGTGACTCGTTTTACCAATTCCCACATTTTTTTTGTTTTATTTTTTGTTTTTGTCATTTCATGTGTAAAGTGTAGTTTTTTTGACTGCTTGATACATTTTTTAAGAATATTTGAATAGTTTGCATAATGCCTTTTAAAACTTTTGCTGTTTGTCCGTTTTTGTAATATATTTAGGAATCGTTTGTATTTACATGATATTTTAAGCCCCTTAGTCATCCATTTATTATTTCTATGACCTTCATGAAATTTAACCCGTTTAACAGGTATAGTAGTATTTAAAATTGTTTGGATGGTGTCATCAAATAGCCGGTAATTATTGTCAATGTTTTCATTACTTTGTAGAATATTCTCCCAATTTATACAACTTAAGTCGATTTTAAATTTATTAACGTTATTATTATTTACAAGGCGGATGTGTTTATAAATTTGTTTCTGTTTGCTTTGTGATTTTGTTTGGAATGTATAAGTAATGGAATTGTGATCAGAAATGCCTAAATCTTCTACGGTAACCGAGTAAATTTTGTTATTTGTGAAAAGATGGTCGATACATGTTGCAGTAGTAAGTGTTTCCCTTGTTGGTCGATCAATTATTTGGCATAAGTTATATTCTAACATAATATCTATAAGTTTCTTATAATCGTTAGGTTTTTTTATAGGGTCTATGTTTAGGTCACCAGTGATTATTATATGTTTCTTAAAGTGGTGAGATTTTAATCTGTCGAGTAGAAGTTCAAGAAAATTAAAAAAGGTTTGTATCTCGCGATCACCTCGGTATACGCTGACTAATATTATATCGGGTTTCAATTCTACTTACATTTGAATTGGTCACTAGAAGATTGGTGAATAATACTAATTCTTCATTAAACCATCCTTTGATTATAATAAGTCAAAATAATAACTATTATTGCAAAAAGAACATAGCAACCCAGAAACTGAACAGATACAGGTAAACCAACAATATTTTAATGTTGAAGTAAACAATACCTTTCACTTGCTTGCCAAGAACCTAGATAGTCTAATAAATAAATAACTTACCACCCAACATGGAAATGATCAACATTGACTCTGCGGAGCCTTCTCATCATATCAAGCTGATATTCCTCCTCATCCATTGTGTCATCATGCTTTGGGAATGGAAAGCAGTTTGTGATCTCCAGGCGGTTCTCCACCACCAGACCCAGAAGGGCACCCTGGGCCACCTCCATGTTGCTACATGATTCTTCATGGCAATGTTTAACTATTTTCATCACTGCCTGTAATTTAATATTTTTGAAGGATATAAATATGATTCAAGATATAACTACAGCACAAACACACATTTTTTATATGTTTTTCAGATAGATGTAAGGATTGTTTGTATGGAAGTGTACATAGCGAATACTTAATCTACTGATGCCATAACAACATAACCTACGTAATAAGAGATTTAGAGAGAGATAAGAAAAGTGGATTATGGATGCACAAATTAGTTGAAAAGTAATTATTTATTGCAAAAGATTCAAGTAAAAACAACTAGAAATACATGACGTGTGTAATAATGTAGAGGTTAGATCTAAGAACAAAGTTTTTCACGAGATTCTTTCAAAATTGAATGTAATAACTAACTTACCAAACCGTCGCATTGTACGTAAGTAATCGCAGCTTCATTTTCAGGCACGCGTCTCGCAGAACCACCAGCGCGATTAGCCATTTTTATCAACTTTGCAAAGAGGAGGAACGAAAAGGCTGGGGGTGGCTGACGCGGATATTTGACACTTTTGACTTGACAGATTGGTTTGTCTATGACGTATCATGTTTTTAAAACATGGTGTGCGGCGGTGTGTGTGGAGGAATGCACTCCGTCACACACAGTTTATCAATTTGATAAATATTATTCGATATCAATGAAAAATGAATATCAGACACAGACGTAGCCAGCCACATCATTAGCCACTTTAATTTAATTTTCACTTATTACTTACTGATAGATTTGAGAATTTGAAATGATGGGAACTTGGGATAAGACTATAAGCTGCTTATGAAAGAAATACATTTACGTGAAATGGAGTGAAAACCATAGACTAAGTGACGATTTGTCAATCGTTAGTGCGATCCATCTGATATCATGCCATACCATCATAAACATGTTGGTCAAGCTCACAACCGCCTGGTTTCGCCGTCCACTTGGTCCGTGACCTTGAACGCGGAGCCAGCGTTGCAGAGTGCATCATTAATTTAAAGTGGACCGAGAGAGTTTTAAAGAGCTTTTTGGTTGTTGATGTATTTTTTCCAGTCTGAGAAAGTAATTAAAAGCGACAATTATACAGCGTATAAAAGGTCTATCTCAATCAATGATTCTATTCTACAAAGTATTCATAGTTTCTATGCGCGTGCGCAATTTGCGCGGTGTCAGATTACACTTACGTAAACAGTTACAACATCTTATTGGAGTAAGCTATTATCATTCTGTAAAATGCTGATTTTTACGGAATAAATTGCAAATGCTTGTGTTTAAAAAAACACAGTTAAAACCTTATGGGATAGGAATTAGGATAGATAACTAATTACTTACCGGGCCTGTATTTGAAATTTTTAATCTTATTACAAGCCACTTTCTGTATATTATTAAATGGCGGATCTTGGAGTTCCAGAAATAACAAGAATCTTTAAATTATTATTATTGATTAAAAATAAAAATTAAGGAACATTTAGGGTACTGCTTTCGGTCTGGTGATAACCTTCGTATCCGATTGTTGTCTGTTCTATGATTGTCACAAAAATGTGTGTTACATTGTTGTGCTTTGTTTGCGTGCGTAATCGTGAGCGATATTCATTACATAGGTAAGCGTTTGTCATTAATTAAACGCGAGTCGCACAACAACCCAAGCGACAAAATAGGCGACGCGATCATCGCGAGCATCTAATGGAACGCACTCTGTCTGTCAGTCACACAATCAAAAAATGGAGAAATGTCAAAATTATGGTCAACAACAATGATCACTGCAAAACAGAACATCCGAAGTTATTTAAAGTTAATATCTTATTGCTGTTATATTAATTAGAATTCGGTTACAAATATTTAATGTGCAAACATGCTTGTGTTTTCAAATTGATTAGGGGTGGAAGTTCTGTTAATTCAAAGGCGAAGTTGCAAGTGTTCTGTAAAGCCTAACTTCGATGGTCCCTGCACTTCCCTAGGATTTATCTAATAATGAGTCAACATAAGTTCTGGAGAGGTGTTACACCATTGAGCATTTCTTCAACACAGCAAGTACCTGAGAAAATCGTAAAACTTTGTTCACTAGGCACTGATTTTATTGTTCTAGGAAATGACCATGGGCTATATCACTGTGACATTGAAAACGATTGCTTAGTATTTAGTAAAATCGGTGGCATTTCAGCTATTGACATATCATATCATGAAGAAGTTCTTTTCGTCATTGATGTCCATGGGCGCCTGTACAAAACGAACTCAAGTTTTAAAAGTAAGGAAGAAATTGTGGTGAAAGAAGATTCGAAATGCTGCCCCCATGGCTTCAAGAGTTCAAGTTACAAAGTTAGATTTAGAAATGTGGTGTCGAGTGACTTTGGGCAACTGTTTATTAGTAGTGATGGGCAGCTATGGGGTTGCGGTGTTATGCCCCAAATAGGATTAGACACTAGTAGTATAAAGAAAGTTCTATTTTTTGAAGGCAGAACTGTGTACAGTGCTTCTGTTGGACAAAATTTTGCAGCAGTGATAGCCAGGAAGAATGTAAAGCGATCAGGTAACTGTGACACTGAGAGTGACAATGATGATGAGGAGGTGTTTGCATCAAATTGCTCACAATGCCAGACAATAATAGGCCTAGCTTCTCCCGCGTCTCTGCCGTCCTTGTCAGAAACCTGCCCCCTAGGAGTTCAGATCAGCAAGTCTAGTGAAGACTCCAGTAGTACAACAGCCCCACAAACAGATGTACATATTGATGCACATAGCTTTACTGAAGATTCTAGTCCTTCATCAGAAGAGTCAAAAATTGCAAGAAGTAATGCCACTCAAAAGGTAACAGACATTGAACCAGGCAGTGCAGAAACAAAGTCACATGAAGATGATGAAGAGGGTACAGAAAAAGATAATCAAACCCCTAATGACAGCGCTGAGAAAATTAACAACATATTCATTAATACAGATGCAGCAAGACAATTTCTTAGCAGGCAGCTGTCATGGGTGTCAGCTGGTGAAGACTATTTAGTTGAATATACTGAGAAGCCAACAAGAATCATCAAAGAAAATGTCTCAAATCTCACCAACTTTGTGTATGAAGGTGTGAAAACTGTTGGTGACAAAGTTGCAACCTTATCCAGGCATGTCAGTGGCAGTAGTGACAACAATGAAGTTGTGGAACTCCAAAACAGAATGCACAATGAAGAATTGAATTCCCTTATGTACAGTTGCACATCCAACTGTAACATGGATGATTTACAGTTTTCTACAAGTACAATAAGCAGTGAAAAGGAATTTGAAGCTGCTAGGAAAAATGAGAACCTCAAAAATATGTCCAAACTTGGTAAAAATATTTTAGCAACAGAATTGTGGACCTGGGGAGACATATCATATGGACAATTAGGTATAGGTGACACAGTTAAGAGACTAAAACCAATGGTTGTTATGAGCTTAACTGGGTTTGGACTACAAAAAGTTTCTTGTGGCAAATGGCATTGCTCGGCTCTCACTTTGGATGGGCGATTGTTTCTTTGGGGCTACAACCACTACCATCAAGTTACATTTGAATCCAGAGAAGATAAAAGTGGTCCCAAACAATTCACTGAAAATTCTGACAGTGATAGAGTAAGAGACATGATAGCAACTGACCACCACACTCTTGCTTACACACACAATGAAAACATCTTCTACATGGGGAAACATACCGATGGCTATACAGAATCCATTGTCAATTTAAACAAGAACACTGAGGACAAAGAGATCAAAGAAAATGGCAAAGATTTGTCTGTGAAAATAACTGAGCCCCAAGTTTTTATAAATAAACCCCAAAACATGTGCTATCATTGGAGGATCTTGTCTTCTGGTAACATTAGTTACTGTTCTCTTGAAGAGTCCATGAAGTGTCCAGAATTTCAGGACCTGTCTATTGCTCAAAGATACTTGGAAGAGATGCTGTTAATATATCACTCCCTCATAAAGCCCTTTCTAAAGAAAAGTAAAGCAATAACTTCACATTCCAATATTTATGAAATAGTTTGTGATATTTTTAGTGACATTTTAAACACAACTGCACTGAATGTGCTTTCAGTGTGGCAGTATGCTGAAAAGCACATAAACGAATGTGATATTTCTTTAATAAAAAATTTAGAAGAGTATATTTATTTGTACAGAAAGTATTATGTAGCTGTAAGCAATTTGATTGTTATTGGTGGTTTTTCTAATATTAATAATATAGTTGATATTCCAACGGGTGTTTATAATTTGTTCAGTGATCAATTGCCATCAAACAAACAGAAGAATAATAAAAAGACTTTGGAAGCCATTGTAGCACTTGCTTTTGTGCAGCCATTAACAAGATTGAGCTCCTACAAGTGTATAGCTCAGTCTCTGCTGAGATATAAATCCAAAAGGAAAAAGGCTGATGCCAAGACGAATATTGATGATAGGTTGAACAAAGTCATCTCAACTTTGGATAATCTAATAGATGAGCAAGAGAAGAAGCGGAAAGAAGCAGATGTGACGAAATTGTTTTGGGAGAGTATAGGGAAACCTCTCGAACAGTACAGGACGCCAGAACGTCGTCTTGTTAGGGAGTCAAAATCTCGGCCTCTTAACTTGGTGAACCCTGGCAGGTTTTCATCGCATTGGTTCGTTTTGTTTAATGACCTGTTCATTCACGTTGTGGGTAGTACACCCAGCGTGCATCCTTTGGATACGCTTTGGGTAGAAGCTATCCCAAATACTGACTCAGTCCAAAATGCTATTCAGCTTACGACACCAGAGGAGATTATATCTGTTTCTACCACTAGTGAGCAGGAGAAAACTGAGTGGATACATGCCTTGAACTTGTCTATTAGATCGGCACTGAACAAAGAGTCTAATTATAAGCCTCCTCCAGCCAGGACGGCTATTTATACATTCTCGAGCAAAAATGCCTTCTATAAAGACGCGGTGTATGGCGGAAGGTGGTTGGATGGGAAACTACATGGAAGCGGGAAAGTGGAGTGGCCTGATGGCAAACTCTATGTAGGCCAGTTCCAGATGAATTCCTTATGCGGCCATGGGAAAATGGAAATGCCTAGTCAAGGTAAGTTCTGAGCACAAATTCTTTAAAATTTTACATACTTGAGTCGTAACTTTGAAAAGTCTTTGAATTTTAATAAGTACTTTAACCATTCACAAATAAATAGCAATTACCCATCTGACGCAAACGGAATTAATTAGTTTTATTCTGTTTAAACAACATGATCCTCAGTTGAAAAAGCTTGAATGAAATATTAATGGACTAGAATAGAATAGCATATACACCCTAGGGGCCTAGAGTCAGACGAATATTATTAAATTAATACAATTAAATTAAACCCAACAGGAAATGATACGTAAGTCTGATAGTGAAATCACCACTTAATACTCGGTTCGCTTACATTTGAACGCGTTTTCAGGAATCTACGAAGGTCAATGGAAGGACAATCTCCAAAACGGTTATGGCGTTATGAAGTACACCAATGGCGACATCTACGAGGGCTACTTCAAAGACGGTCAACCTCACGGTCACGGAATCAAGAAGCAAGGAGATTTCACTTCATCTTCTGCGACTATTTACACAGGGGAATGGGTGAATGGTGTGAAGCAAGGGTATGGAGTTATGGACGACATAGGGAAGGGCGAGAAGTATTTGGGCAACTGGAGTGATAACAAAAAACATGGCTGCGGCCTCATTGTGACGTTGGATGGTATTTACTACGAAGGTCTATTCATGCAGGATGTTCTCACGGTAAGTATTGCTAATGTGAAATAATTTATGCGTATCGTAGATTGCATTCGCAATGCGCATCAAGGATTATACGTTCTCTTATATCTTGATTCATCATGACATAAGAGCTAAAATCGTTTGGACAAACTTGATGCTATCCAATTTTGTTTGTTGTACACCAGAGCCAAGTAGATCTTATATAGCATTATGTTACAAATTTAGTTGTATTTTTAACCGACTTCAAAAAAGGAGGAGGTTATCAATTCGACTGTATGTATTTTTTTTTTTTTTGTATGTTTGTTACCTCATATCTCAGTTGTTTGTCGACCGAATCGAAAAAATTTTTCGCCTACTTAGAGGGTGTACCTTCTAGTTGGTCCCATTTTTTCCATTTAGGGATCTGATGATGGGATCTTGGTGTAATCGAGGGAAACCCTCAAATTTTAAAGGCACGTATAGTGTTTCTTTACTAGAATCTTAATGTTGACGTGTTGTTACGTCTGATAGTCAACATCTTGTGGGGCTGAGCTGATGGTAGAACTCCTTAACGCTTATGAGTTCAGTAATTATAATGACGGAACTTATGATAGGTATTTTGTAGCTTCTTAAAAAAATGGAATCATAAGGTGCAACTCCCCCGCCCCCTCTTATGTAATCACTAAAAATTTAGAAATAAAATAAACTTTAAAAAAAAGTAAAAACCGACTTCAAAACCAAAATGCACTAAAAAGTCTGAAATAAACTCTTCACCATTGAAAGGAAAAGAATCCGTTTTAGGCAAATAATTTCTTTTTGGAGTCGGTGCCATTACTTTGACCATCAAGCATCAACTATCACAGCACCGACTCCAAAAAGAAATTGTTTGCCTAAAACGGATTCTTTTCCTTTCAATGGTGAAGAGTTTATTTAAGACTTTTTAGTGCATTTTGGTTTTGAAGTCGGTTTTTACTTTTTTATTCAACCTTTATTATCTTGAGTACTGATAGACGATTTTAATGCTTTTACTTTCATGATTAGTAAATGTGCGTACAACGTTTAAGGTGAACGCACACTTATCTGAGTCGAACGAAACGAATTTTAGAATTATGTATATGAAATCTCATGAAACCTTGCACACTTTACCGCGTCGAATTTCCGAATCTGGAAGAACCCCAGATTACGGATGACGTCATCAGATTCGCACCGAATGGCCGGCTTATGCGGTCGACTCGGACGACTCGCCGGTGTTGAATATAATATCTTCATACTCACTCCCACCTTTAGCTGTCACTCATAGCTCTATCTCATGATGAGAAAAAATTGAATCTGCAATTTGACATAATCAGTGGTAGTTTTCGTGACATGGTTATGGTTGCGTTTATTCACTAGATAATAACACAACGTAATTCTGTTGCGTTACTCAAAAATATTATTTAATATAATAAACTGTTATTTATTTAATATAAAAAACTCGGTTACTGAATAAAGAATTTGTATTGTATTTCTATTTAAAACTATTTCTTCAACGCGTACGATTTTTTCGTCGCGGTCGATTCATCTAGTGCAGATATATTATGTGTGAGGCCTCCTTGACTTCGAATAGGCTCGGATAAGTGTGCGTTCACCTTTGATGACACACGCGTATCGCAAAATTGGTATTTTTATAGTCAACAAAACATTAACACGTATTATTATCTTGTTTAAACAGACTGTTGATTTTGTTTTCGTAACTTATTAATTACCGTGTTTACATAGTAGGCTTCTAAATTGATTTGACTCATGAGTAGGTATTTAGTAAATTAGTGCGGCCAAAGTAGGTATGAGTATCACATATCCACAAAATTAGCACCCATCAAATTTATTTATCAATTAATAAAAGTTTATTTATTTTACAAACTAAAAGTTTAACAGGGTGTAATTATTATTGTTAGTATACATTTCAAGACTTAGATACTAGGGTTAGTTAACATTTATAAAAAAAAAAACGAATTGGAAATAATCTCAATTTAGAAGCGTTATTTCAATACACAAATACTGAAATGTATTTGTTTAACATTGGTGTATCGAACTTTATTCCTAACGCTTTAATCATATTATTTCTGACTATTATTCATGATAATGCGCAATTATAAAGTAGAACGGTAATTTGCGAGACTTTTTTAAATTGGCTTTAAGATTTAATAATAATATATATCTGCAAATTTAAATTACTTCTAGGTCTTCTTAGTATGTCTGAGTACCTTCTGGTTAGTGTTATTTGTCGGATACTAAAAAGTCTTACTAAATGACATTCTATATTTGAATTATTCGTTGTTTTGTGTTTCTTTAAAACAGGCCAATAACCAAAATTCCTTTGCCCTTCAGGGTCATGGCGTCATGGTGTTCGAAGACGGTACTCACTACGAAGGCGAATTTCGGTCAGCTGGTGTCTTCTCTGGCAAGGGAATTTTAACCTTCTCCAGTGGAGATAAGATCGAAGGTTCCTTGAGCGGTGCCTGGACAGAGGGCGTCAAAATATCTAATGCGACCATGCATCTTAATGTGTCAAACCCTGTGTTGCCGGCGAATTCGAAACCTAGGTGAGTATATAGTGTAATATACAGGGTGTAACAAAAGAGTTGACGAAGCCGAAATCCACGTGTTCCCCCATTCGTGGTATAAATACCCATTCCCCCATTCTTGGTATAAATACGATCATTTTTTTATGGAGACACTGTTCCTGTGAAATGACGCGTTACTGATGATATACAATATGTAAAAAAAAAACCTGCCCGACCTGAAAGGGTCACAAAGTTGATTTAATAACATACCAAAACAAGTATTAAAATAAGGTAATACATTAAAACTTTTTTTCATCGATTTTCAAAGTCAAGAAGTTTAGCACCTATTTACCCTAAAGCGGGGGAATTTTCAAAATGCGTTATCACTCCTGACGCGCTCCCTGCGAGTGCGCCGGCGCGACTCCGCGCCTCCTTGTTGTTGGTTGCCATGTATGTTTTTTTAATGTAGTGAATTTTCAGGGGTATTTTTTTTCTAATATTTTATAAAAATTATTACACAAATGGAACCTAATCTTGATACCTAATAACAATTCAATGGGTCGGACAGGTTTTTTTTTACACACTGTATATGTTGACAGTCAAAGTAAAATGTTACTTTTTTATTACTTACGTATGTTGTCCTGTTATGAAAGTCCACCTTTTGTACAAATTTTTGGTTGTGCAATAATGTATAAGTAAATAAATAAAATACAGTGTTTTTCTCGAAAAAACATGTTCAAATCTTTCAGGACTTTTTTTGTAAACATAACATAAACGGTGCATTACATGGAATGAATCGCGCTGGCGCATGCGCGTCCTTTGTGTGCGCGCGTGGCTTCGTCTGAGCGCTTCATGTGCGTATACATTGCTGCTAATAAATAAAGTATTATTTTTAATGCCTATAACTAATAGTCGTTTCCCTGCAATATTTTTTACTACATACGATTTAATTTTTATTAATGAATGCGAGGTTTTAAGCTTCATTATCATTAAGCCTTCTTTTACACCCTGTAGAGTTATTTTTATCTTGTGTAGGGCTATAAAGAGGCTCTATCGGTGGTGCCAGAGACCAGGAGCCCTACTATGAAAATGCAAAACGATGATCGCAAACCGATGGTCGTATTGACAGATTTCGTTTTTCAGCAATCCAATCCGCGTCGCTAATTACTGGGCACTACAAATTTATCTCGATCTATTTATTTATTTAAAAACTTTATGGCACAAATAACAGTGTACAAAAGGTGGACTTAATGCTAAAAGCATTCTCTCCCAGTCGTACCTTTAGGTCATGCAGAAAGATTTTGAAGGGTGCAGGAGAACGTAGAAAGATAGAATTTAAAAAAATTAAAAACGCAACAATAAAATATTATGATGTCAATACAATAATATTATATACATATGGTATGTATTAAAATTGAGAATTATAAACTTAATAAACATAAGTATAATATATATTATATCCATCACAATCAAGTACATAAATAACTAAAAAATATACATATATATATATATATATATATATATTTTACAAGTTTTACAATTATGCAGCCAGAAACTTACGCAGTTTGTTCTTGAAAGACAATTTCGTCTCTGACCTCCTGATCTCCATCTGCCATCGACTCACTAAGAAGAAGAGTGGTAAACATGATTTTGTATATCTTTTTCAGTTCCTTCGGCAAGCTCAGCGTCGCGCCGAACCAAAAGTGGAACGCGCTCTTCCGTCAATGCTTCCAATGCTTAGGCGTTTCGGAAACCATCCTCACCCCCACCGGAAACCACTTTGCCAACGGCCCTTCAGGACCAACCATAGACAACGTAAAGATCTGGCAGAACGTCGCAGTGGCTATAAGTTGTTCGCATAAAGATAAACACCGCAGAACGCCGTCGAAAAGCAGCAGAGGTAGCGATTTGGAGAAGTCTGTGGATTGTTTGGAGGTGATACCTAAGTTTGGGCAGAAGACGCTCAGTTTGGACGACTATACGGAGCTGAGATTGTATTTGCAAAATGTATGTAAAATCTTTTTACGCTATGTAGCAAAAATGCCCAATAAAGGCCCCTAGACCCGGTCACACGAAATAGTAACTTATTATGAATTGTGTATAGATAGACTCCCTGCGTTTTCCAACCAATCTAAACTGGTGGATGTTATCGAAAACCCTACCCGCTTTGCCAGTTTAAGAGCCAAAATAGCTTTCATCTCGCGACGATTTTTGTTGGAAGTAACACCCATTTTTGTGTCATGTGTAAAAGTGTTGAGGCAGTGGTTGGTGTCCACTGACGGTCAAAACCTTATACCATGCCATAATAAGAACAGCCTTCAGCACAACAGTTTATACATTTTTATTCCACAATACCATCAAATAAAATGCAGCCGTATTTAGGTAGCGAACAGGTTTTATTTTAATTATAAATATGCGTCAGACAACACAACAATTGTCTATTTTCGAACTAACGAATTTTCTTCCTTGTTTTACGAGGTACCAGACAACGATTATGACGGGGGCTTGTCCCATAAACACTAAAATACATATTACATCTATGATTTAAGTGCAAATGGTCACGAAGCTTATCACACAAACATTTGCCCCCTTGCGGGAATCGAACCCGCAACCGCTGATTCATCAGTCAGGAGCGCTAACCATTGCACCAAACGTGTTCTCAATCTAATAATAAGTACATCCGCCAGCACAACAGTTCATACATTTTTATTCCAAAACTAGCGATTCCCTGCGACTTCGTCCGCGCGTTTTAAATTTTCTCTCTCGTCTCCCGTCGCAGCGTGATGTTTTATCCCCTCAAGCCTTCCTCGATAAACAAGCTATCCAACACAAAAAACAAGTCTAGTAGTTCCTGAGATTAGCGCGTTCAAACAAACAAACTCTTCAGCTTTATAATATTTAGTATAGATAGGCTGACGTTTACTTTGTTTTTTAAAAGGTATGCGCATTCAACGTCGAACTTCCCCATAACAAAGGTCTCACTTTTTCTTTCCTACCCTAGGCCTGCGAATCCACGCACCATCCGTTAGGCCAGCTAGTCCTCGGCCTCACCAACGCTTTCAACACGACGTACGGAGGGGTTCGCGTACACCCCCTTCTACTGAGCCACGCAGTCAAAGAACTCAAAAGTATCACGTCCAGATTGTACCAAGTTGTGAGGCTGTTGTTCCCGGCGCTGCCGCCAGAGGGCACTGATGTCGTGTTGGCGTATGGGACTCATGGGGACGAAGAGGTTTATAGTGAAGATAACAACCCAATTGATGGGTAAGTTACTATTCTATCTTTCTTAAAGTTAACCAGCATGAAATCAAAAGTATCACGTGTAGATTGTACCAAGTTGTGAGGCTGTTGATCCCGATGTCGTGTTGGCGTATGAGACTCATAGAGAAAAAGTGGTTTATGGTAATTATTGGATATTGATGGGTAAGCAAAATAGAGAAAGAGAACGTTCTATTAAGCAAGTATTACTGTGATAAACTAAATCTACGCACTTCTACTTATTCTTTTATTAGTAACGTACCAATGTTTATTCGTAAAGGTTTTATCTTTTAACCAGATTTTTCTGTCATATTCTATGAAATAAAATACAAAAATCCTATTGGTGGAGTTAGAATACAGTCTAGCTCGTATTGCTGAAGTTTACGCGAATACTACTCATTGATTAAACCACTTAACGGATTTAATGAACGCACATCATTGATAAAACGACTGACGGCAGACTGTGACCACGGATGCTGTAAACTGTAAAGTATTCGAAACGTCAGCCGTATGATTCAAATAACATGCGCGAAATAAATTCGTTAAATTTTGTAATCAATCAGTCGTATGAAGAATAAACAGTTTTAACATATGATTATCCTGATATCCTTTTCGTTGTCAGTGAAATAGTATCAGCAGCTTCCCTACTCCAACCAACGCTTCTGCCACGGGTGCATCCAGCGCTGTTCGTGCTGTACGCGCTTCATAACAAACGCGAGGACGATCTGTACTGGAGGAGGCTGCTGAAGTGGAACAGGCAGCCTGATCTTACGCTTATGGCGTTTTTGGGGATTGACCAGTAAGTGCAAAGCCTATCATATAGATAAATGATAAACTTGACAGGGAGCTGTTTTAAAAAATAAAATAATGTAAGAGAAAATTAAAGAACTGAATATTACAAAAAAAAATATAGCGTATCTTTGATATATACAAAGACACAGTTAAAATTTTATTACTTAAAATTGTTTGACCTTATATTGTATCCTAAACTTGCATATGACTGTGGGTCTTAACCAGTATTTGAATAAATAAGTCATACCATCAAATATGCTTATGCTCATATGTTTTTACCAAGTTATTAACTACTTTTTATCTTGTCCAGGAAATTCTGGGTAGGCTACAAAGGCCACAGCCAGTCATCGCCTCCTTTCTCACCGCTCAAGGAGCAGCTGTTCCAAGAAGCCGTAGAGACGCTCCAGCAGCTCAAGACCACCTTCTCGCCGATCGAGAAGCTGCTCGTCATCAGAACTACCTTCCAGAAGATGACTACGGCTGTGCAGCAGGAGCTGGGTTAGTATTGACGAATGTGCTGAGATAATACATATTGTGCAGTCAAGGCGATATCTTTTGCAGTTGTTATATAGGTTATAAGTTAAACTGGTGTGCTGGCGACTATACTTCGGCAAGTTGGTAAAATTTCGTTGTTCGTTATATATATTTTTGATGCTAATAACACTTTTTAAATAAGAAACCCAAAATTGCGCACATCTATACGAGTATGATTAAACCACACACAATAGATAGAAAGGGCATGTTTTTGTTTGTATGGGGAAAATTGTCCATCACACTAAAAATAGGTTATGTAAAGCTTAAACGTTTTCAGAATGATTGTCGTCAATAAAATATTCAAGTTTAGGTAATAAATACTTTTAATAATAAAATTAGCAATATTTCATGATGTCTAATAAATCTGCCAAGTACCTGTCAGCCAATGAATCAGCATTAGCCCAGCACAGCACAGCAGAGATTGAAATCAGAAAGAAAAATTATATTTGATATTGATAGATTAACTTTTTTGAACCTTTTCTGGTATCCACATGACCCGGTGGCATGTGAAAGCCATGCCGCTCATGCTACTTTTATAGTATCTTATAGTTCTTGACCTAAGGCGCGCGCAAAGCCGTCAGCCGGTGTGGATACACCAATAAATACTTATTTTGAAGTAAGAATAGACAGATGGAGTTGCCAGGTTATAAAAAGCTTTATTATTGAATAACCTAAAAAATATGAATAAAATTAAGATTCGAAATAGTTTGTCTAAATGCGTGTCTTTTTAACTATTTTTAGAGATACTGTACATGGTCTTGGCCTCTTTTTAAACATCTCCTTTGAGCTTAGTAAAGTAAAGGATCACGTGCGAAATGCCCGTTCACTACTTACCGGTGCTTTCACCCGCCGCTAGGGTCAGATGAAACTCTACTTAATTCCGTAAAATTTGAAGACACCCGACGTTTAGAACTTATTATCAGCGGATTTTCGTTAAAAGTTTAATGATTGCATACAGCAATGTAGATCAGGCGAAGACACCGAGAATATTGTTAAAGAAAAAATATCCATTGGACACTTGACATAACGTAACCCAAAGGCTCACAAGCGCAGGGCGCTATCAAGCTTTTTTGACTTCAATTTTGAACCAAGTGTAATAAAATAAAAATAAAAAGTTTCTTTATTCCAAATAGTAGTGTTACAACAACAGATTTGTTGAGTTTTCCCTTTGAGTAGTCGCAGACACTTGTATTGGGAATAACTCGCAACTTCCCTTACGGTGAGCGAATACTATGGAAGTAAATATTTTAGAATAAATGTTACATTAAAACCACAGAAAATAATAAGCATATGAAAGGTACCTATACAGAAACAAGTATAAAGTGATTAAGCTGGAGCTCATTTGGTGATGTTTATTTATGAGTGATGCATATTGACTGATGAGACTTTTAACCTATTAACCGCCGGACGTCCAGCCCAAAAAACGTGCCCCTAGCGCCGAACACTTATTTTAGAACTTCCACAGTAGTGGTGGGAAATAACTTCACGATAATGCAATTTTTGGCAGTATAAAAACTATCTTTAACTAATCAAAACTATGTTTTATGGTAAAATATTAAATTCTGAAACCAAAAATCATCGTTTTATAACTTTATACTTTATTTAACAAACAACAAACAAAGTTTAGACAGTAAAGCAGTATTTTGCAAAAATTTAAAAATATCGATGATTCAAGCCCTAATGTAACCTTGAATTCTCAAACTGTCGGATATATCCGACTGTGGCTCTGTGCTTCAAGGTAATACTTTTATTTTTAGTGATGTGCATGTCTCGATATTGCAGAAACTTTTTTCAGCTGGTCAATGATCAATCACATACTTTTTTTACGTAATTTGTTTAGTTTAAATTTAATTGTTAAATATAGTCAAAGCATAAATATTAAATTATTTTTCAATAATCATCTACATAAAAATATTGGTATATCTTTATAATTTAAAGAATAAATTGAACATAGATCTATCGACCAGTGCTCTTTGATGCACGCACGAACACGGGGCATTTTTAAGTTTACACACACAACTAGCGATTTTATTATTTCGGGAAATAAGCATGATAATGCTTCCATAATATCAATCAACATCACACAGCCAAATAATATTACATAGTTGATACGTGGCCCAAGGAAGTGATAATCTAAAAATTGAAATATTTTAAAAAAACATCATCTAAAAACTGAAATTAATAGATGACTACGAGTATGACATACCTGCACTTGGTCTAACTCCAAGGGTGCGATTGTGTAAAGCAATCGTATTCATTTGACAGTTAAAAACGTACGGTATGGTCTGTCAAATGGCAAAGAACAAAGGGTTTGACAGATCATATCGTACGTTATGAACTGTCAAAAGTATACGATTGCTTTACACAATTCCAGCTCCGATCATCATCCGACTCGAAATATGTCATTTCCCTCCCAGCCTTCCAAAATTCTAATTAATTATTCTTCACTGACATGTTTAACGTACCCACCAACAAATTAATATAGACATGTCGATAAAATTATCAACTTACCCTCACTTTGTTAATATTTTTGCCGCCTGTGACGTCATAAGCGGACGGATATATCCGACTCCGGCGTTGGCGCAGTAGTTTATTATTCGTAACAATAGTGATGTCACATCACCAATAACACTTCAATGTTCATTTGATGATTTTGTGATAAAATCAGCATTTTTATATTTAAAACCAATAAAGTAATGACATAATAGAATTGCCAATATGATTGACTTATTTCTATCATAAAAAACACACACATATTGTAAAATATCTCACTTTCTGAAAAAATATATACACAATTTTACCACAACACTACTGTCGGATTTATACGACTGCGGCGTTTCAACTATAAGTAAATCACTAATTGAGCAGCCTATGCGATGTTAATGTTTGTTGATATTTTTTTAGATCATATCGGTAATAAGAAGGCTAGAGCGTTACATAAAACGAACGTGTATACGTTTTATTGTATTTATTTATTTTCGTGATATTTTTTCAGTCAATAGTTTGAATAAAATTAGACGAGAAAGTTGCAGTCGGATTTTTCCGACTGTGGCGGTTATGACCCGAATTCTTGCAGTCGGATATATACGACTGCGGCGGTTAATGGGTTAATGTGTGTGTGGGGGGAGGGGAGTGGGGGGGTTGTGTGTGTGTGTGTGAGTCATACAGGTTCCTCGGATTTTGTCATGTTTCAAGCCCTATAAGATTGTTTTTTTCTACATTCAGGCCAAAACTACCTCTGGAGCATGGACGAACTGTTCCCAGTGTTTCACTTCGTGGTCGTGCGAGCGAGGGTACTTCAACTCGGCTCTGAAATACACTTTGTGGAAGACTTCTTAGAACCGGCCATCCAGCATGGAGAGCTGGGCCTTATGTTCACTACGTTAAAGGTGAGATTGTTATGGCCGGAAATGTAACGTTCGTTTTCTTTGCTCGGCGTATATTGTAAAACTGTTTGTTTGAACGCGCTCATCTCAGAAACTTCTGGACTGATTGAAATAAAATATGAATAACTCATTTATTGGGAAAGGCTTCTTCATAGCGTTGCAACGGGACGTTCGAGCGTTTTGAGTTAATTAATTAACAGTCGCAGTTTACAATTTATTAACCACTCAATTTAAAAAGATCTTAAGTGTTCAACGATGAAATACCAATGTAGGTTGTGAGTTTTGTGTTTATATTATTTTATAATAACACTACTAGTAAACACTTTTCGTTCAAAAATTATGAATTAACTTCTACACCAGCATCGCTGAGGCACTCTATCGTACACTACTTCAAGATAATCTTCAAGAATGGGCTCAGCATCAGTTAACCTCATAAACTATTTTTTCTCAAAAATGAATACATTTATTATATGGCAATAGAGTTTTCGGAAGTTTGCCGATGCCCATTCTTACATCATCATTTCTTCTCATCTTAAAATAGTTGACGGTTTTCTCCTGGGGGACGATTCCACTATCAAAATCGAGGTTAACGTTAACTTAACCGGTGACGATAATCAACTAAACGTCACATTCTCAATGCTAATAATCTAAATAGAAGCTAGTTCGTTCAAAATACTAACTAGTTTCAGTTGTGGTTCAGCTCAACTTTGTCATGACTTCAACTATCGACCGAAGATGAGCCGATTAATAACATTTTTTTTGACGTTTATATGTATGAAACGAACCGTAACTGGAGTTAGACTAGTAACACAAGATCGGTATTTCTTCTCTATGGGAACATCTCCCTTCCTTGCCTGTTTGTTTAAGCTGCGTTTCAGCTTGCGTTCAGATTATGGTTGGTAAAATAAATAGCAGAATACTGTTTTTTATCACATTTTCGATCATAATTTTAACCGAACTGCTACTACTGTTAAACATGAACGATTCATGTTGTAAATAGCGGAATTGGCGCCCTGTGCTTTAACTTAACAGTGTTAATATTATTGTTTCAGGCATGTTACTTCCAAATCCTTCAAGAAAAAATGACCATCAACTAGTGAGTGTAGAAACGATTTTAAGGAAACGCAATGATCTCGCAATACGTTTATGGTGCGTTGTATTTAGTCTTTAAATTCATTATATAATGCTATTGTATGAATATTTTATTTTATTAAAATAATTTATGAACAAAACTTGCTCAGCGAATTGAGTCGGTAACCCATTATTATTTTCTGTTATGATAATTGCCTCAATATATTTTTTTGTACTTTAATGTTGCTTTAAATTATTTTACTGATCATGAGAACACTTTTCGTTTAAAATAACCAAAAAATGTTAATGTTGTTATTAGATTATATAGATAAGACTACAGAGGGCCTAGTTCGAGTTCTTCCACACACGTGCGATGGCGAGCGCGTTTGAATCATGTTTGGAAATGTAACAACGCCACCCAACATTAATTTTATCTTTCCCATATTTTTATATCGCGCTCGCAATCGAATGTGAGAAGAAAAAAGTAACAAGGCACACTGTATGTATAGCAATAATTTGCTGATTGACATTAAATTAGGTGTTCATTATTGTAGACAGAATATGCTATTTTATTGTTAGCTTACGAAACTTACTAGTTACGAAAATCTAAAATTTGTATGAAAAGGAAGAAAGACTTATTTTACTTATGTTTTTTTTTTTAACATTATAAAAGTTTATTATATTGTGCGCACGCGAGCTAGTCATCACCTGAGGTATGTGTGTGTGGTGAGAGGGAGCGAGATAGATCGACGTTTGTTAATCTCCCCCTTTCTCACAGCTGACACACCTCAGGCGATAGACATTGCCTTAGATGAAATTCAGAGTGAACTTATAGTCGGCGTTTTAACAACCCGAGTCGTGAAATCATAATGTCAATAGGCATAGAAATATTGAGCACGCTGCTATATCGGTAAGTGCAAGCAACCAACATGATAGTGACACCACGACTCAATTGATAACATGCTGACTATAGCACTTCCGCGCTATGTACCTATTTATCGGTTATGTTTTTTAGACCTAAAGGAATCCAAAAACAATTGTTAATTTGTTAAATGTATTATAATAATTTAGACAGATGAACAAAGTGACTCTCGGCAAAGAAGGAACACTTCTTTAACAGCTTTAAATCCTTTGAAATGTTGTTTGTGCTATAAAATAATAATACTCTTTGTAACAATTTATCAAGTTTTATTTTATAATTTTAATTTTGTTGCCTTGTATTTTATTTATTCTTATTTTCAACAATGCTATACATATTATCCTATATAAACAAATGTGCTCATAACGTCCATCTTTGGGATTTTATCATGCCTGCTTCATTTTGTGATGAAATTATTGTGCCAAAAACCAGTTTGTTTGTTTTTATTATTTAGGTTACTAATTGCTTATCATATATGCCAAGTCAGACATATTAATATTTGTTAGTCCATTAAATAAATTGCTATATTTGGTGAGGTATTATACTGCTTTATTAACATCTACTGGTCACACTTGGCAAATAAGATAATTAGACTTCTTACGACTGAGTTATTTAGGTGTTTATCTATTTGAACATAGAAGGTACTACGGAACAAAGAGCAGTTGTGTATTATTTTTATATTTAGAGTGTAGCCTGTAAAAAAAATATGTTAGCTTTATAAGGTAGAATTATTTAATCGAGTAAAAATATTTTTATCTTCTTAAGTATTTAAATAAATAACTTATTTGTTCAGATTTTAGTTTTGCCGTGTTTTGCCATATTTTTGTTCATATAATTTCGTTATGTTAAAAATATCTCATTTATAACGCTTTAACTATGCGTAAGTAGTGATAATAGAAGATATTTATTGGCTTATTAATATAAGAAAATAGCATGACTAATGTTATAACATAGCCAAGATAGCTTTTAGTTCTCTACCTTGAAGAGGCTAAATGGTTTCATCTACCAGCACCTTTTATTTTATGAATCCTCTTTCCTAGGACATTGACGGTAACAAAATAATTGTTATAAGTTTATGTATAGTTAAAAATCGTATTATCTGCAGAGAAGACAAGCAGTGATCAACGAAAATGAAATAATCCAAAGGTTATTAGTACAAATACGAGATTGTCAATGAAAAGTCGTAAGAGATAATCTTGTCGATTATTTAGGAAATGAGATTATGGAAAACAAATATTGTAAGCTTAACTGGCAACACCAACCAAAACTTATTAATGCCTTGGCAATGTTAATCGGATTGTTATAGTTCTTTTAAAGCTGGATTCATATGGGCAGGCTACGTTTAGAAACATTTCAAATGCGGTGCAGCAATAAAATTAAATAAACACTGTATGTATATTCAATAAAAAAAAATATAAACGGTAGAGCCTTGTGGATCCAGTTCTACCATATCAAAGGTATATAGGTAATAAACGTTACATAATTATAATATTCATATCATTCTTGTCACTGTGTATAAGAGGTAAGCGTTTGAATTTGAAAAATATTTAAACTTTAATAAAGTTCGCAGAAAATAAGCCCTTTTATTCTTAAGTCTTTTTATTTTCGCTTGTCCATTATTGATATTTTTTTATAAAATTCGTTTTAAAATAAACACAAATACCACGTCGTCGGTGGTTTGAGTTGAAAACAGATATATTTTTAAATCGAACAGTAAAAATTTATTAAGTGATGTTATTATAAGGGTTATAAAAAAATGTTTACAATATTCAGACAAGCATAGAAAAACGGGCAATAATCCTTTTTCCTACGCAATTTTAAAACCACACATATTACATTAACAATTGAGGCACTAGTTAAAATAAAACCCATTTAGTTTATTTATTAAGGCTATTTATTTCATTCCTATAAAATAACATACCAAAGGTCTCTTTTGTACAACATCATATCAAAAATGTACACCATAATATAAATTTCGTCTCAGGTAAATGTTACCTAGCTACTCTCGTGATTTTCCCTATTTCGTGGCTATTACACATAAATATATTAATTATAGTCCTCTCACTTGCCTAGTCTCTGATAGGTACAAAATGTTCATAATACCGTCCTGTCAATTAATGCTGTACAAGATATCTACAATGTTATGAGTCCTAATTATTGTTATAATTCATTGTTAAGTGAAATTGAGTTACAAAGATGATATCTAAAAATACGGAATATCAGATGGGTGGGATCGTAAAAAATATATTGCACACAGTAGGTATCGAAATACTACAAACAAGCGGGGACAACTTTGGAATCTCTATTTATAAATGTAAGATTATTGCTCTGACATGTTAACTTGAAATGAAGGCAGTATTCCTGTTTACAAAAGTAAAAGATAATGTAGCCGTTGCTTCAAGTGAACTATGCTAGAACCTGGGGCGTTAGAATATGAAAATGCAGGGCAGTGACAGGTGGTGGCTATGTTTGTTACTTTATGCACATACATTCGAGAGTATTTTATTTACAGGCAAGAATTTCGTTTCTCAATTACGTTACACATTAAATAGCGTCAAAATTAAAGATATGTAGTACAGCATAGGCACAACCTTAAATTTAAAGGTTAAAAAATAACGGACTTAACGTTCTTTGTTCGGATTTATTCACCACTAGGGTATTTGTACTTTGTTTCAAAGCAAAATTAAGATAACGCAGCGGGAAAGAGACAACCGTCGCAAATACATCACCGAAAACAACATCAAATCTATAAGGCATACTTGTGCAAGCCAGGATTAGAGTTTCTATGATTATCAAAGAGACAGAACGATCTCTTGCTTGATCCGGTGCTAATTTAACCCTGACATGCTCAAGCGGGCCTTAGCAATTTATTTGACTAAACAAATAATGGAACACCACAACACATTTACGAAATAGATGACACAAAATGTTGTAAAAACCTCGCGTGTTTTGTCATTATTGCTACAAATTGTAGTACAATCTCCGTCAAATATAAAACACATTATAGAGAAACGTTGGGACATCATCCAATTAAAGTATTGTAGAGCACTGTCTTTTTGGGAACTAAGGTATTCCACCGTATTTAATTAAGCTCTATCGAAGCCTATCTTATGCCCCAATACTCAAACAATATTCCAAAATGAGAGCTTCGTAACGCATTGCAATTAAATGTATTGAAATTGACACGACACCAATGAAGCTTTCAACTTGGAGGGTCGTTTAAGTATTCGAGCGTCAATCACATAGCAAGATGATGTTCCAGTGTTCTTCTATATTGTAAGTTTTATTGACGTTATCAATTTATGTCACGAAAGCCAACACCAAATTACATAAGTTGCACGTGCAAAAGAACGCCACGTTCCATTATCGTCACATGATCTTGTCAAAGAGCACCGCGGACTAAAATATATTTTCCACATAAAAAATCTCAATAAAAAAGGATTTTTCCAAAGTTTATTACCATTGCATATTATCCGATTCCTAATTAATACTTTCTATACACCAATGTTAAATTACAATATAAAAATATTTCGCAAATTATTATTATAGATCAACTAATACCCAAATCTTGCTAGTTAGGTGTTAGACATAAAAAAGTTTTATTACATTTCATTAATATAATACGATATTAATAGAAAATATCAACCAAATTTTATTGCATGCATTTAATTTTAAATAAAATTAACAATATTACATTCTAAATAACACTGTTGGACGATTTTTATAGTCAAACTTTACAATAATAAAAAGTAGATAAAATTCTAAGTCACACAGGGACATGTTCTAGGTAGTAAGCCTAAGTTAAATATTGTTTAAAAAACGCGTCATTTAAACAACAGAATGCTTACAACTAGAGAAATCAACGTATATATTACTATAACATCCTACTCTACGTGTTAATGCTTACAAATAAATGCTGTCTACAGTGGTCTATGTGTGATAATGAACGATAATAACTGATTTGCCCAGTAATCCACACTTCTATGGTCACATATTTATGTCGTAATATAATTCATAACTAAACGATCACGATCGTGATCAGGAACTGGGTCATAAGGCTGAATAAATTATAGTGCATTTTTTTATAAAAGCAGGTACAACTCAACTTATAGCTCTGGTTAAGGACAAGAAATGCTAGGTTCTAAAATGCTGTAGGTAGTGCACCTTGAAATTCGAGCAAATGCAGAACTAAAATCATAATATTGAATTAACGTAGTTTTAGCTGATAAGGGATTTATTTCGATAGCGACCACTTCTATTAGATGATGATGTTCGATATTCAAGCTCGCAACTGACGGCGCCATCGTGTTTTGATGGGTGGCTATTTCGACTATATAAGTGACGTATATGATGTGCTACGGATGGCACGTGTAGCAGTTGGTCTCGACAAACATCGGTTAAAATCAGATCGGATAAGCCTAGTCAGAGGCCCTATATACGGCTTGATAACATCTGACAGCAGAGTTAGTCGCTTGCCTTGCAAACACCCCTCCACCAAACCGCACTGAGCTCCCGTGGTGGAGTATGACTCATACTACCTCACATTTGAGGTAAAGCCTTTGCCCAGTAGTGGGATAACAGGCTAACTTTACTTTCATATGTTGAAAACTTCTAACTGCTTTCAAAGACCATAAAGATCGAAGTGGATTACCGGTCTACAGGATGCAAAATGATTCCTCTACAGGACAGAATGAACACGTAGATACAACTAGCGAACGCGTATACCTACCAAATATACGTATAGAGGTACGTACATACCTGCGTGTAGCCACTAAATAACAAACTAACATGTACACTAAGAAAATAATGAAACCATATAAGCCAAGTATTAAAATCGAGCTTCCGTCTCATTTAAGTTAATAAAAATCTTATTTACATGTGTAATACCAAAACAATAATAGATTGATATTGTTTAAAAATAATTATAAAAAAAACAATAAAACGATTTTGCTAAGCAATTAAAACAATAAATAGATGGCATCGTACGAGCCAAGGTGAAATGTATCGGTCTAGATTCACTGCGCAAAGCCAATCTCAGTAAATGTTATGTGTACCCTTAAACCAATCGAGGTTGCAAAATGTGCGTTAAGAGTGCTAATGTTCCTTAACAGTCGAAATTTCGAGTTGCTTAATCAACTCATACTGAAAGCACCATTTTATATTACCTAATTTTTTATCAATTCTTATATAAATCCGATAGGTATAATTTTGAATTTTGTTTTCTTGTAAAAGGTCAACCACCGAAGGCGTAAGAAAGTCGATTGAAGGTTTAAGTAAATTGGGGTCAGTTTTCATTTCGTCTTACAGGCTAAAACAATTCATATTTAAAATCAAAATTCATAAATACCGCCTTTTAATAGTAGTTGCCCCTCAAAATTGTAGTGCAGGACCTTGACATCCAAAAGTTGTATATTAAAATATTTTAGATACGTCATATTTAATAGAATAATAATCATGTGTAAAATGGCATCACATACTACAAAACTAGTTTAATACTGAGACGATAATCATAAGTTAGATGCAGCATTTTGATTTCTATCGCGATGAAGAAAACATATCGCAGTACATGGCGACAAAAATGTATTGGTAAAAATCTGTTGCAAATTGGAAGAGCGAACTTGAAGACAGTTGCTTTTATAGAGGTCTCAATCGCTTGCACCTCGCGACGTCTTTTGATTGAAGTGACGACCGTTTTTTGTTGTGTGTGGAAGCGATTTCAGTTTCAAAAGTTGTTAGGCTTCAGACCGTATGTGTTGAAAACCGGACTATATAAAACCGTTGACAGTGAGACATGTGATTATTATCACTAAAAGACCATAAGTATCATTTACATCTTACGGAAAAAATCTTCCGAACCTCGTGCCATTTCTACAAAATGCACTGTTCAATACAACATGTTTTCTCCCACGCGACAATTAATTATGTCGTTAATACACTTAGATGCCAAGACGGTCTGATACTACTCTCACCCGTGTTTAAATAATTAAAAATATTTTAATTAATTACAAATAAAAATCATATGACACTCACGCGATTGACTTCTTATTGTCACCGATGCAATAATGAAAGGGAAATAATATGATAAATAGTTTACTGTATAACATCAAGGTGTCTACACCGGCTCCATACCTAAGCATATACTTTACACATAATATTAATTATATTACTGTGTACAGACCTTAAGAACAGTCTGTTTACACTATTTTCTATTTCATAATGCGGTCAAAATACCGTGCGTCGATACTGATACTCCATTTAATATTAATCACATTTATACCTAATTTTAATCTCATAGTTACAATGCGGTAACTGATTATGAATAATAAGATGCATAAGACTGTTTAGAAAACATAGATAAATATGGCATTTTGTTTTCATCACAAATTACAAAATAGTGTAATACCAAATAACATCAGTGCGCGATCTTATCCACCTTAAGTGCTATATTCCACCTGATTTTACGTTTTACATAATAGTTTATCGATAGTTATATACATTACATTTATTCACAATCGTCAATTACTAAATCAATGATTCAAGCGTCGTCCTGTTTATAAAAAAGTATTTACATTATAAATTCCGCTTAACTGGACACCTAGGATTTAATTGCCAGTCGAATTTCGATAGAATCGGTGATTATGATACATTAAAAGTCTATTTATTTTATGTGACACAGTGTTACATCGACGAAGCGAAGGGATGCGGCAAACAGCGGGTCGATTCCAAACTCGCTTGCGGCAAAACGCGTCAAAGGAAACGGGACATCGAACTGGCTACGAAAAGAGACGGCGACCACATCGACGAAAGTATCCTAACTTACTCGTATTTGATCCCAAGCGTGATATAGAAAGAGAAACGTTTTCGAAGACGCCAGAAAGGAGGTAAACGGTTTAAAAAGTCAACATTTTGAAATCGCGCAGAGTAAAAAAAAACGCACATCACCGCAAGCCGAACGTGGACCTCCTTATTCCAAAAAAGTTAGTACAGAGCTTAGAACCGTTCTAATGTATTAACCGACCAATGAGCATTTTTCTCCGATCACTTTCTTCCACTCACTAGATGGCGTTGGAATAAGTTTAAAAACATTTATTTTTTTCACGTTGTTTCATTAATTAAGTATAGATATTGTATGTCATAAAGTCCTTTATTTACTAAAGGTACTCGTCAGTTTTTTTTTTTTTTATTATTTACATAGGCAAAAGCAAAAAACAATTACCTTCTGCTATACAACGTAAATAAAGTTTAAAGTTATTTCTTAAATAGACGATACCACCATCGATAAAATAAACACTTGATGACAAGAAAACTGCTCATTAAATAATACTGTCATAAAGACGACATTCAATAATGAAGGTACACTCCTAATTGGTCGGGTAACATTAGTCTTCTAAACCCTGGAGGGCGATTCTCGCGGCAATCGTACTTTTTTCGTGTGGTAATTCGTATGCGAGTTTTACCGTTTTATCTAAAAAAACAAGTAAAATGACCACACGTCAAAAAGCTAGCTCTCGAACAAAATCTATACATAACATAGAAATCGTGACCTTGAGATACCAAAAACAATTTTTTCTTCGACAAAGAAAATTCGCACGAGAATTGTCCTCCCGGTACTATATTTTCGCAACAAGGGGGGCTAGTGTCAAAAGTAATCATACATTACGCACTAGGAAGTAGCTAATCTGTATAACAGGTATAAACAACGTCCTCACCGTCCAGAAGGCAATATTGGCACTAAACACGTAGTCCGCTGGGGGCCGCGGCTATGTGCCGGGCGGGCTGCCCGTCGGGTTGTACGGGTGGTTCGAGTTGCGCAACACTGTGTATACACTGTCCACCTTGCTCAGTTTCTCGAAAAACGGTATCAAGTCCAACAGTTCCGAGTCTGTCATGTCGTCGAACCATGACGCGACAGGTACCTGCGGAAGAGAAATATTTATTTATCATCCAGACTTTAGAGTTATTTAATTATCATCAACATCAGCCAATAGACGTCCACTGCTGAACATAGGCCTCCCCCACGGTTTGCACAGCGACCGATCACAAGCGGTCTGCATCCAGTTTGATCCTGCGATATTTACAAAGTCGTCTTTTCGGTGGATGTCCTATGCCGTTGTCGTTGATCGACGGTTCTCAGTCTAGAACCTTTCTGACCCAACGGCCTTCAGTTATTCGCGCTATGTGCCCTGCCATATGAGCTTACTTATTCTCAGGGCTATGTCCGTTACCTTAGTTGTTTTACGTATCTCCTCAATTCTGATTCGATCTCGTAAAGGATACACCGACCATAGATTCATCGCTCTCTGTGTGATTTTAAGCTTTCTTATAAGGCCCATAAAAAGACCATGTTTCGGATCCGTATGTAATCACTGGTAACACACACTGGTTGAAGACTTTCGCCTTCAGACACTGAGGTAGCAAACTTCTCCTTTGAATCAAATCAAATCAATTTCATCCATTGACACTGAGATAGGCCAGGTACGCAGG
Source organism: Pyrausta purpuralis (assembly GCA_963924145.1). Taxonomy (NCBI): domain Eukaryota; kingdom Metazoa; phylum Arthropoda; class Insecta; order Lepidoptera; family Crambidae; genus Pyrausta; species Pyrausta purpuralis. Next base: position 19,340,875 of record OZ001654.1, read on the forward strand.
AAATATTATATACCCAGATGTGTGCAATACACACGTGCACTCTGTGTCCAGTGGCGGCGTAAAGGGGGGGCGGTGGAGGCGGTCCGCCCGGGTGCCAAGCTTCAAGGGGTGACAACACGATGACAAAGAAATGCCAACTCTGTCGCGCAGTTAGTAGCTGCTGGCGCATCGCGGGCGAAAGGGGCAACATATTTCGATCCCTCCCTCCCCCGCCCGTGTCGTTGCCGCTTGCGAAACAATGACAGTTGACAGTTGGTCAGTCAATGTTATTGTTTGTAACCGTCGCTTAGCGTCACATTAATTCAAACGAAAGAAAATACACTTCTGGACACATCTATTGACACACCTTGTATTTTCAGTTTCGTTTAGTCCTAGCTAAAATTTTATATTAGGTCGAACAAAAAGTTTTTATGCAGTTTTGAACCTGGCATATTCACAATTTCATTCAATAGTCTTTTTTTGAATTTCGAACACAGAATTTAAAGAAACAAAAGACAATTTGGAGCCTGTTTGTTGATATCAAACAACCGAATACTAAGAAAACTTGGTTTTATTGGTTTACTTGGATTTAATTCTTGAAAAAGTGATTGATATCTTTGGTTTTGCAACAAATATTACTTATTCTTAACATTAAGGTGAGGTTCTATCAATGATCTATGGATACTTCACCTGAAGTCGCCGCCCAAGCTGTTGCACTTATTCAGGCCGGACACAGCCAAAGAAACGTGAGTGCTTAATTTAATTTAAGTCGATCTACGAAATGTTTATCGGAGGTACCTAGAGACTGGCGGCTTTGTTCGTCGCCAAGGAAGGCCACGATCTCGGGTCACAACTGAAAGGCAGGATCGATTCATCGTGACGACCAGCTTGAGAAATGTCACCTTACCTCCATTGAGATACAAAACCAACTTCGCGACTTCCACGGAGTATCTGTGAGCGCTCGAACTGTTCGGAGAAGGTTAAAAGAACGCGATATGGTACCACACAAACCAGCTAATGGGCCCAAACTAACGCGAGCCCACCGAACAGCGCGCCTTCATTTCGCACGCAGTCATTTAAATTGGACACAGCAAGATTGGAGCCGTGTACTCTTTTCTGATGAGTCTATAATTGTGTAACATGGCAATGATGGAAGAAAGAAGGTCCACCGACGTAAGGGAGAGCGTTTCGCATAAAGCTGCTTTGAAGAGAGGGTTGCTTATGGCGGTGGCTCGTGGACTGTCTGGGGCGGTATATCCGCGAGCGGCAAAACTCAACTTGAGGTTGTTACAGAACCACGGCTGCCAACATTAAATGCTGAAATGTACATTCGTGAGTGCTTAGAACCTCACGTGATACCATACGCGGACTATGTGGGCCCAAATTTCCTTTTTATGCATGATAATGCAAGAGCCCATGCAGCCGGCATCGTCAGGGAATATCTTCGGGATGTGAACATCACAGTTATGGACTGGCCATCCAGAAGCCCAGACATGAACCCCATTGAGCACATGTGGGACGACCTAAAAAGACGTGTTAAGGCTCGTCAGCCAGTTGCCCAGACGATGCAGGAGTTGAAAACTGCCATAGAAGAGGAATAAAAGATGATCCCTCAAAATTTCATAGAGCGGTTGATAAACTCTATGCCTAATCGTATGAGAGCTGTGGTTGATGCCCATGGAGGCAACACGCGTTATTAAATTAAACCTTTATATGATAAAACATGTTTTTTATTCAAATATCAATTGCCTTTAACAAGCGCATATCCGACTTGTTAGGCGTAGCTCCATGTCGTATGGTATTCTGAATTCAAATTTAAAACAATACGATCGAAAAAAATGGTAAAATGTATCAGGTTTAAAACTGCATCAACAGTTTTAGTTCAATCAATCATATTTCGCTAGGGGCCATCGAAACCTAAACTCTAAGGTGGGCCAATAGATGTGTCCAGAAGTGTAGATTCTAAAAACAAAATAAGCAAAATCAAGTCACGTAAACACTTTGATATTTATCGTTTTATTTTCGAGGGTGCTCGATAGAAAGTCGCCCCGGGTGCCACCCTATGCTACGCCGCCACTGTCTGTGTCTTTACTCTCGTTTATTCTGGTAGACATTAGGACATTAGGTCACTAGGTTAGACTATTTAGGCCCGACATCCGACATCCGATGAGAAATCAGGCGCAGGACCTACGGCTTAACGTGCTTTCCGAGGCACGGGGGTGTTATCACCACCAACTTCTTGATTCCGAACTGTTTCGGAGTCTCTTCGAGACAGGAAACAAATTTCGGCCCGACCTAATGGGACCAGCGAATTAAAAGCTACACCAACGAGGTAGTCAACAACTAACAGACCCAGTGAAAAAAGTATTTCTTATGTCTCTCATCAATCAGCATCAGTAAAGGAATATTATTTCCGTACAAAACTTAACGTGTTATTTATGACACGAGGTATAAATTCAATGATATTTTTCAGGATACACTAGACTAAACGGGACTCCTACGAAAATAAATAGTCCATTAAATCATGCACAATTTTAAACGCCAATTTTGTGAGTATTCAAACTAGGAATTACAGAAACCATGCACAATCGCAAATGTATCTGTTGATATGTGTAAACTAAACTATAAACTGCAATGTTAATAACTTCACGTTAGTGACACTTATCAAAGATACGCGGAACAATGACATTATTATCGTAAAGACTCATTGTCTCAATATCACCGTTTAACCGTGTTATCTTTCTTATCTTAGCACTGACCAGAACAATTCCTTTGAATGTCAATTGGCCGCAAAAATAAATGGCACGAGTCGGTTAAAACCACTATAATTGTTTGTGTGTGCTAGATTTCTCTCTCCGAGTCATTTTACTTCTTTCGAGATTAAGTTTGTAAACAAACTAGATTAAACGCATTTTGAGTACTGGTGTCTACAAAACGTAGTATAAAGTAATTTTGATTTCCACTTGCGTTCAATTTTCACTTCCACAAGCAATCTACTTGGGGATTCATCACAGGGTGGAATTTGAGTGTTAAGTCTGCCCTTTTATATCATTTATTACACGCCTTGCTATATTGTAGATTTCGCGGACAAACTTGTCAACGCCTGAGGTGTGTAGCGGTGAGAAGGGACTGGTAGATAAACGTCAGTTTATAAAAATATGCACGGTAACGTGTGTGCGACATTCACGTCCTATCACCTCCTGTCGCTCACGTGCCACAGGCGGTGACATTAACTTATCCTTGCAAAATATGATAACCACTAGTATTAAAAGTTGCAGTGCTTTCACGCCGTCGCCGAAAGAATATGTTGTACGTTATCATATATTACAGCATTTGCAGCAGCCTTCCATAAGGTCCATCAATCGCCGCTAAGTGTATAACACAGTATTCTCACAGCATTGTCGGGATGGAATATGTAGGAGAATGACGACGCAGCGCAGGTCTCGTTCAAGACTGTTGAGGTTCTTCACGTAGTTTCCCAAGTATTTACTGCACATTCTTCAAGTCATTACCGCTCAGTGTCGCACAAAATATACTCACAGCGTTGTCGGGGTGGAATATGTAGATGGCCGGTAAGTTGTCGACGATGACAGCAAGACGCAAGTCTCGCTCCAGACTGTTGAGGTCCTTTACGTAGTTCCTCTTATTATTCCAGACAGAACATTCTTCACGTTACTGCCGCTAAGTGTATAACACAGTATTCTCATAGCATTGGCGGGGTGGAATATGTCGAAGGATGACGAAGCGGCGCAAGTCTCGCCCAAAAATGTTGAGATCCTTCACATAGTTCCCTCTAAGTGTTCCACACAGTACATTCTCCATGTAATTGCCACTAAGTGTTCCGCACAGTATACTCACAGCGTTGTCGGAGTGGAATATGTCGGAGGATGACGACGCGGCGCAAGTCTCGCCCCAAACCGTTGAGGTCCTTCACGTAGTTCCCTCTAAGTGTTCCACACAGTACATTCTCCACGTAATTGCCACAAAGTGTTCCGCACAGTATACTCACAGCGTTGTCGGGGTGGAATATGTAGGAGGCCGGCGAGTTGTCCACGATGACGACCCGACGCAAGTCTCGTCCAAGACTGTTGAGGTCTTTCACGTAGTTCCCTCGGTGGAATACGCAGCTGTCGCGGAATAGACGCGCGCGGAACACGCCCCATCTGAAAAAGATAACGCTTTTTGTAGATCTTAGATATTATGAGGCAGGAACAACATTTACAGTTATACTTGTATGTCTTTGATATAAAGATGCGGGAAATAATTCGTTTATACACAAATAATAAGTTTGTGTCACTTATGCGATTAGCATAGGGCTACTTTAGAAGGTCTCTTGAGTGTGGTGGTAACTCATTTCGATATAGATAAAATAAAGCATTAAAATGAAGACGTCAATCTATCTAAGTGAACATTTGGGCCTATTTACTGTTTATGACAGATTGGCAAAGAACCAGCTTTAAATAAAGGTCAATTCAATTTGCAAGGAAATCTTATCATCTTTCTATCAGACGCGATATCACTTCCGGTGCCGCTTATAAATCATATCGCGGAAGCCAGTCAATTACCGACTGACTGTCGTACCCCATATCATTTTCGTATTTTCCGCTGCTAGTGGCCGCGTTTTCTGTGGTCGTGACTATAGATGTGCCGCACGGGTATGTTGCCGGCAACATTCCCGTGAAAGTATGAAAGCAACATTGCTTAAGTTGCTGGCAGCTTAAGTAGTTTAAGGGAACATATTTTTTTATGATTCTATGATCGTCGGAATCGCGGGACGTAGAAGCATGTTAGGTCCAGACTCACGGGCTTTTTCCTTAAAGCCTTTCTCATCGGGCTCCCCTTTACTTGTAAAGGCTTCCAGCGCAGCACTGTGTGACTTCGACTATAGTAGACGTAAAGGCTTCTTGATTTATCACTCAACTTGGCCGGAAGGTTGGCTACCGAGTACTTCAGGATAGATGGGCGAGGTTGCCTACATTACCTGTCGAGCAGGTCGGCGACGGGGTCGGCGTACTTGGCCAGCGATGCTGTGAACAGCACGCACTCGTACAACTCGCCGCAGCGCCGCAGGAACTCGTCCACGTGCGGCCGCTTCAGCACGTACACCTGGTGGACCGCGCCGTCTATCTCTACCGGCACCACGAAGTCCGCGTTGTTGATCGGCTGGAAGAGGTGACAATTTGAATTGTATTTACAGGTTAATATGGTCTAGTTTCTGGTCATCGCATCGTGAAGGCATATAGAATAGAGATGGTAGTTCTTCTAAGAAAAATATTAAACCACGAGGTATTTTTATTCGGCTGCACGCACAACGATTAAATAGAATTCACTTGTCATCTCAATCTCATTATCAAAATGTATATAGTACGAAAAGATACATAAATAGATATAAGAGAAGACTGAAAAGGCGATTTTCAGTTGAGAATCAATTGATTGAGTTACGTGCACATAATGCACGGCGCCTAAACATTCAAAGATGACGCCAGTGGTAGCGAATTTGACTCTTAAGGTTGTTAGGGCCTAACCACCTTAAGAGCCAAAATCGTGACCTCAATAGTACATACACCTACATGTATGTATGTGAAAAATATAATTCTTGCCAATTTGGTGATACAGTACGTAAGCCGTTTAGAAAATTATAATGTCAGTCAAAAGATCATTGAAAACATTCATAGGCTAGTTTTCAATAAATTTTTTACGCCTCAACACGTCAAAGGGCGATTCATTCTAACTTTCACGTATATTTTATCTTTTCGACTATGTTGATGCCCTAAATAAATCTCACTGCACGGTAGCTTAACAATGGATGGGGTATCTAGACTGGCAAAATGCCAGAGGCCTTTAAGGCCCCAACTGTATTCCAAATAGCTAGTATTATCATTTGGCATATTATCTTGTTGAAAGAATAATACAGCAACACTATTGTTCCTGTGGATACAATCATTACTAGTGCAGAAATAAAAGTCGAGTTTTCTATGCTTCAGTTTTTAATTCACGGAAAGTGTGCTACGATTGCATGGATGGAAAAGAAATGAGATTATAAACCTAATTTGTAGGTAATGTGTACCATTCGTGTTCGGGCGATATTAATGTTAAGAATATAACTGCAATCAAAAAGTCGTCAACTAATGAGGCAAGTAATTTGAAAACACATAGAATATGAACGTTATTAGGTAGTAAGGTAACATAGAAATAGCTTCTGCGTCCTTCAAATTAAGTTTTTCGAGATTTTATTCAAATTTTTCAGATTTTTGCCTTAAAAAAATTGTAACAAGTCATCAAAATGCCAACACAAATGTTGACTTAACAAATGAAGTCACGTAGGTGTTTTGGAAGCCTTCAAAACTTGGGAAACACATTAAATTTTGCAGTAGTAAAGTTTCCTCCACAATTCGTCACCAATGCAAATACAATACTACGCAACTGATTGTTTACAAACACGAAGTTGAAAATGATTAATGAATTGATGTCGAAGTTAAATCGAGATAGGTTAATAACTATATGAGAGACACAATATTTCTGTATAAATAACTGATACAAATTGCTTTCCCTTGTCAGTGTTATTTTGGTATCAATAAATGAGGGCAGAAGCACTCTATTTCACTGATTGTTTTACTTGATTTGTATTGATTTATTCCTTTACGTATGATCTTCATTGAATATTGATACGGTGATCTCATTAAAAATCAAAGTGCGCGAAACTAATTAAGTTTATGTTATAGCAGTTTGCACCTACATAATCAAAACAGTATAATATGTATATCGACCATCATTTGAATCACATAGTAGAGCTCATTGTCAAGTGTATCCAAAGGTTACACATTCAGCCATAAAAGAAGATGTTCTCAGTAAGTTTGCTCGTAGTCTCAGATTATCATTATTTTTATATTATTGGTAGAATACACTGGTCTTATATTTTTTTATTTAAGATCTTTGTAACTGTGTTCTCGCAAATGAAGACTTTCTTACTACTTACTATCTAAATCATAGTTGGATAGAAGAACATAACTACAAAAAGGGATGTTTCCCATTATACTGGACTCGAATACCGCTCGTAGAATCCACGTAGGTATTTCATAGTATTGTTAACATCAAATTAACTATTTAGATCCTGTAAGATACGGATTCACAACATCACATCATGACACAACACCGAAATATATTACATAGAAAATCTTCTATACATATTTCTATTGTGATTGACTATATCCTAACAATCGATTCCCAATGGCGACCAAACAGACCAAGGTCGAAACCTTGACACAAGCGAGGAGCTGACCAAAAAGGTACAACAATACGATAATAGAACACATGGTGCATGCTACATTGTATGCAGAAACGCGAAATCGTGTAACGATGGCAATTAAACATACTTTATAACCGTCACAAGCATTCGCGGTATTCACCTGCGGCCAGGGACGCTATTGTTTCAATATTAGTCACCTTGTTAATGCAAATCAACAAAGAAATCCGTATAATATTAACGGCATTATAAATGGTTTTGAGACGTTTGACATTAGTCAACTCAGTTAGCATTTCAAGTGAAAGGGAGGGGTTTTTGGAAATTGTAGGTCGAATCGATATGACCTCAATACGTTGCTTTGCTAATGCGAAATGATATTATGACAGCAGAAGTTAGATGTTAGTGTGTTGTATTTATATACCAGTACAAAGGCAGTAAAAAAAAAAGAGTTACAACGACGGTAGCAAGGCAATGTAATTGTTAAACTCTTTCTTTCAGGAACTATAATTAAAGGAAACTACGTAATAGGGGTTGATTACATCAAAAACCCTGAAACGTTTAACCGTGGCGTACTATAAACCTTCGTTAAATTAATTCAACGTCCACTACGTCTTTACTGCGGCTGTAAAATAACTTTTTTCCTTGCTGAACACGCAATGAAAGTATACAGAGGCATTTGAATGTTTATAAATAGCCGCTGATATACAACTATTTGCGTGCGTGTCAGAGTTCAGTTCTCATGCGCGCTATAAATAGAGAATCATTTCACCTTTGCAAATTAGATCGCACGTTCAAATCACAGTAAACTGTGAGTTTCGGTAGAACCTCAGTAGGGAAATCTATCATGATCTTATCATAATGACGATAAACATTTTGGATAGATCCCAATTCTACGAAAAAAAAAACAGCTATTACTTTACAGTTCTTCAGCTTTTAAGACGAGAAAACATCATGCACTGTTGGCTTTATGCCCTGAGTTAAATATCAGGGCAGTAGACCAAACTAGGGACCATTTTAATTGATAGTGCGATATATTTACAAAAGGAAGGTTACACAAAAGGAACAGCTCTTCTGAATACATAGGTCTGAAATGCTACTACTTTATGACTCTGACTTAGTAAACAATCTCAGAAACTTCTGGACCCATTTAAAAAAATATTCCTATTTAAAAAAATATTCCTGTGGTGGATAGCTTATATATCGAGGGAGGCTTAAAGCTATATAACATCACGCTGCGACGGGAGGGGAGGAAACAAACTCAAAACGCGCGGACGAAGTTGCGGGAGATCGCTAGTAGGTACAGACGCTGATCAGGTGCATCGATCGAGTATGAAATACATGCATAGATTCATGACAGTTCATCAGGCTTGTACCAGCTTCACTGCCTCGGTGGCGCAGCGGTAAGAGGGTCGCACTTTAAAGCGACGGCTGCGCCAGAGGTCCAGGGTTCGATCCCCGGGTCGGGCCAAAAAAATACCTAGGTTTTTCTGTTCAGAAATGCTTAGGGTAGCCCGGAGTTTGGAAGTTGGCGGTGTTTCACCCCCGTGCCTCGGAAAAGAACGTAAAGCCGTTAGTTCTGCGCCTGATCTCTCTCAGATTGCTGTCCCATCGGGCTATGAGAGTGAAAGGAATAGAGAGTGCACCTGTGTTTGCGCACACACTTGAGCACTATAATTTGTCCCGCGCAGACGGCTAGTCGTTGTGACTGGCCACCGTAGTCGAAATCGGCTAGGGGGACTATTACCAGCTTCAAGAATATCTTCAGTACGCGGCAGAGGGTGAACATACTGCGTTACGTCTGGATTGTTCAAATTGTATCTGTGTAGGTGGGAAATGGAGATGACTCATTATTTGCTCCAGACGTTGAAGCCTGCGAGTTTTTCGATCTGGAATCTAGGGTGACTCATTTGAAGAATAATGTTACAAGAGATTCATTTACATACTAAACGATAAGTTTTGCTTCAAGTAACAATTGCTGCTCTCAGATCCAAATTGAAACAAATGGATTGATACAAAGATCACATCACATTAGGTACTGATTTTATAAAAGAAGCTACATTTATAATTCCGTTACTCTATACTCACTGACTAGACTTTGAAAAGCGAATCAAGAATTACCAATCACACAAACTAATAAATAATAAGATCAATCATAAATCCATTACGAATTGACTTCACATCGGCACGAATGGAAAAGCAAGAACTTGTGTGCCAAGACCTTCAGTTTTCAGTAAACAGTCAAACTGACTTAGTAAGTTGAAACAATGTAACATCTAATTTCGTGGTTGCCGATTACAGGTTAACCAAATAACGATTCATAAGTTTTTGTCTCTAGGTATGAAATGCAAGCAGCATCTCAATTTCTTTTTGTTTTTTTACGCCGCCTCATCCAATAGTTGACTGGCAGATAGTGTTTTAAGAATGAAGTCCTCCATTTGTACTTTGTTTTGTCTGTGCAACAAAAAAAAAACAACCACTATGTGCATCACCGTAACAAGCAAGCCGTACTTATACAAGATAGGTATTTTTATTTTTAGTCGCGCACGTCAGCTTTGTAAGGCTTCGAGCAACCCCTTCTTGGTTACGTCTGTGATATGAATATTGCCCGTATTACTTTCACAGTAATTTTCCGGGACGGCTAACATTGTAGCTCAAGGGAGATAGAGTTCCATATTCATTTGTGTACGATATTTCAGAAGCCTTAGTAAGTATATTGATTGTTAAATTGGTACGACTCTTACGGCCTGTTACACAGTGTCCTTATTTCATGGTTACCTATATCTGTCCAATACTTCCACATCATACGAAATGACGTTCCATATTTGAATTATTCGTTTGTTATTGCTTCATTTTCGATAGTGAACCAGGCCCAGGTAACTAGATTTTTTTAAACGACTCGTTATCTTGTTTTCACTTGCGGTCAATCAAATACGATTTTTGGATGTCTTTGACAAATCAAATTGAGTAAAAGTAAGTAAGTTGAGCTATAACAGTATAATAATTATTTACTTTGTGAACTAGGAACTACGCTTACACGACACAATCTGCCAGACAAAATGCTTTCCTATGATACTGACATACATAAGGTATGATCAAATTAGTATCAATCAAGGTGCTAAGAACGCATTGCCATCAAACTCCAACAATAGGTCAAGCTATGGGAGGACCGCGCTCCCCCTTCATTTACCTATCCCTCGCAACATCTATTTTCATAATATTAATCAAGTTTCCCGTCTGTAAACAGAGAGGCCCTTTGCTGTGCTCGGTTCCGTCCGTCACACGCTCTAGTTACTAAACTGAAAAGTTAAAACAAGTATCTAAACCGGAAAAAATATTCTCGCGGTTGCTGCGTCTGTCTCTGTTTTCTGGGTAATATTTAAAGTTAGAGAATAATAACAGAAAAACAAAGACACTTTGTATACATTTCGGTACCCTATTTTTTTTATAATTAGGAAGGTTTCCCTGCAATTTAGGTAGCAGACGTACGGCGCGCTAGCTACATTTCGCGCTAGGTTATTTTATTCATCAATAAATCCACAAATAATCATGCCATAATCAGTACGTTGATAATTTTGACAAGTCGATAAATACATTTTGTTAATTGAATCATAATAATGCAAGACAAGAACTTGTGAAGGTTCTAAAATATCGCTCGTAATATTCTTACGCAGGGCTATGCGACTGCGAATTTTATTAGTAACAGAGACTCGAGAAATCCACTTAGCTGGCGATCTGTCGGGGGACAAGTTTCGTCGTAAAATGTAGATTAGATGCAAACTGCAGACCGCAAGCCGTAATACAGGCCAGTGCATTCTATCTATGTTTGAATGCCATTTTTATGCAATCTTCATTTGCTTGGCAAATAAAATATGATAATGTTATGATGGGACATTGCGAAAGTGCTTCATCACAGCGACAAAATTGAGGTTCTACTTTGAAAGACGTTAACCAAATTGTATACACTTCTCCGCCTTTTTATGAAAAATGGACGATAAAATAAAGTGCAATAGCTAGAAAATATCATCATCATTATCAGCCAAAGGACGTCTACTGCTGAATATAGGCCACGACTTTCCACAGCGAACGAACACAAGCGGTCTGCATCCAGTTGGATCCTGCGATCTTTTCAAGGTTGTCTGTCCGTCTTGTCGGTGGACGTCCTGCGCTGCGTCTTTGGTCGAAGGATCCAGTTGGTTCCTACGATCTTTTCAAGGTCTTCTGTCCGTCTTGTCAGTGGACGTCTTACGCTGCATCTTTGATCGAACGATGTCTAATATATAGAACTTTTGTGCCCCAACGGCCATCATTAGCGCTATGTGCCCTGTTCATTGCCACATGATCTTACTGATTCTCAGGGCTATGTCCGTTAGCTTAGTTCTTTTACGTATCTCCTAATTTCTGATTCGATCTCGTAGAGAAACACCGAGCATAGCCCTCTCCATCGCTCGTTGTGTGATTTTGAGCTTCTTTATAAAGCCCATAGTAAGACCTTGTTCGAATCCGTATGTCATCATTGTTAACACACACTGGTTGAAGACTTTTATCCATAAACGCAAATTTTGCGTTACGCAATTTCCCGAACGCTATAGAGGATTTTAAGAGCAAATGATTTTTAAAATAAGTTGCCTGTCTAGTTCGACTATATCAGATAATCTGCGAAAGTTGGACTCGTCAATTGATTGACAGTGCAAGAACTTTCCCGCTTCAAATTACGAATAAGTCGAATGGTTATCGGCTAGTGACAGCCCTTATCTGGTGTCACCATAACACATGACTTGTTGCGGGCATCAGATATCGAATTCGACTTTGTAGGCGGTTCAAGGATTTTTTAACTTCGAGCTAAAATCGCTCAACAAACCGTCATGTGATGATGTAAGTAATATTTTTATGCATGTGAAGCTGGTATTCCCTTTGGTCGCAACGATCATAGGTTGGGCCCACTTCTGATCTAAACTATAAAATTAAAAATGTTGTACATTCGTCAAATAATTATAAAATTGAGAATCAAAAGTTGAATGATAGTAGCAGCTTCTTGTAGTTTTTTATAGGCAATAAAATACAAACATGTTATAAATGCTACTCTATTGTTATCATCATCAATAAATAAGCATAAAAAATATAAACTGCCAATGAGAAAAATCAGAGAATGATAAATGATAACCCCATTGCACATTTCAAGGTTATTGTGATAATAATGATAAAATAATTACTGATAAAACATTTACTTCAATTGTCTGCACAATAATTGCTCGCATTTGTTTTAAAGAATACTTCAACAAAATATGATTAACCCTTTGAACGCCAGACATAAAAACATGGAATATGCCACCCACGCCGGGCCCTATTTTCGATAGTGCAATAGACCAAAGGACCAGTGTTGTTCAACTCTTATCGATAAACTGTATCAAAAATAATTAAAATGCAGTGTAAAACGTAATAAAATACAGTAAATAACACAACAGACTTAAATACTTTTATTTCAAAACAAAAAACATTACTACAAACGCATTTTTATTTAAAAAACCCTACAAAAACAAGTATTGAACATATCAGTCAAGCAGTTGATTCCCTGCCCTAGCGACGGAATAATACGTCAATGGCGTGTGTGGAGGGGTATTTTTATAATAATTTAGTGTGGAGTACTTACTTCACACTAAATTAAAGTAAGTAATATATATCGATAAAACTAAAAAGAGAAGAAATGTTCAAAATCCTCTGTGGTGAGTTAGTAAATTAGATGGCAATGTATAAATCATAAGGACAAGTTATAATAATTGATGATATTTATTTGAGGCTTTTTTTGGAATTGGAATATTTAGTTGGCATAAAAAGACGAATTAGTTTATTAGAGGCTATGTCTATTATTAGAGGCTATACAATTTATTTTTGGAGTCGGTGCTGTGATAGTTGATGCTTGATGGTCAAAGTGATGGCACCGACTCCAAAAAGAAATTGTTTGTCTAAAACGGATTCCTTTTCCTTCAATGGTGAAGAGTTTATTTAAGACTTTTTTGTGCATTTTGGTTTTGAAGTCGGTTTTTACTTTTTTAAATGTTTATTTTATTTCTTCATGTTTAGTGATTACATAAGAGGGGGTAGGAGTTGCACCTTATGATTCTATTTTTTAAGAAGCTTAAAATTACTTATCATAAGTTCCGTCATTATAAGTACTGAACTCCTAAGCGTTAAGGAGTTCTACCATCAGCTCAGCCCCACAAGATGTTGACTATCAGACGTAACAACACGTCAACATTACGATTCTAGTAAAGAAACACTATACGTGCCTTTAAAATTTGAGGTTTTCCCTCGATTACACCAAGATCCCAACATCAAATCCCAAAATGGAAAAAATGGGACCAACTAGAAGGTACACCCTCTAAGTAGGCGAAAAATTTTTTCGATTCGGTCGACAAACGACTGAGATACGAGGTAACATAGATTCAAAAAAAAAACATACAGTCGAATTGATAACCTCCTCCTTTTTTGAAGTCGGTAAAAAAGAAACGCATGGACATCACTATTCGACGGATAAATCCGTCTCTGGCGTCGTGGTGGGTAGTAAATTATGTCATTTTTTAGTCATGTAAAAAACCTTTTTGTATTGACTGAAAACTTATTAATTTCAGCTGTTGTACTCAATACATTTAATAAATAGGAAATAAACTAAATGTCTCTATGTTTATTTGAAGAAAATTGTGTGTGATTCAATGTATAATTATCCGTTTAATTTGAAGACTGAAATATACGTCAAAGGCGTCAAAATATCGTCTTGCGTTTGCGGATATATCCGTCAACGGCGTTCAAAGGGTTAAGATCACATTATATTGAAATTATCAAAGCATTGTATGTTTCATTTATCTGAATCCTGTGAATAAACATATTTTAATTTAGTAGACTGATGTGATGAGATAATAACAAAATGTTAAGTGATTTCAAAGTAAAATCAATCACAAACAAACATTCAGCATAATAAATATCTACATATATACAGTGTGTGTCTTCATAAAGTGCACATATTAAAATATGGCATTCTATGCTTAACTTTATGGATGGTTTTGTTTTTAATTCTGACAAGACTTTCTAGTATTTTATGGATATTTTAAAGATTTTGTTCCTTCTATACTGTGACTTTTGGGTACTAAATAATTTATAACATTAATTAAAGTTAATTATGATTGGTGGTGATCAGGCAATCATCATAAAATTTTAATCCATAAAAAACTGCAGACAATACAGAAATAAATTAGGGTGTCTGACCGCAGTAAGGTACAGAGAGGTGCTAGAATACTGAGATTTGGAATGGGTATGTATTCTTACCTCCCCACCAAATTGGTAAATAGATAATATCTGAAATTATGATCTGACATGCCTGATTGTATCTAATTGCATGACTCATGAGAATCATGAGGATAATAAAATATTAAAAATGAATTTTTTTGGGGTACCTCTTATACAAGTAACGTAGGTATTATTAATTTTTCTCGCCAAACTGTATCATTAAATAGGTCTTTCAAAATTATGTAGAATTTGCAAACATCGTTTTTTGATAAAGAAGCCCGTTTCCATAAAATTCAGTTTTAAAGGGCAAATTTTTGTTCAATCAAAGTCATGTCTCATGTGCACTTAAGACTTACACTGTATATTATAATAATTATCTTGATATTTTTTTAATAGAGAGCAAAACAGGTATTACACTTACTACTAAATAAATAGAATCTCAGAAAATTATTTGTCAGTAAAAACAGTTTTGGAGTGTTTATTTTTATGAATCATGTTTGTTATTGCATCCCAGTTATAAGTTAGCTTACTTTGAGCACCCTTCCTTGTAACCACCCATGTAATTATAAACAATTACGGCTAACAAGAATTGGAATTTCATGTTTTTGCTCGTGACAATCTTTCTTTATAATCAGCCTAAGTTGTCTTGATGAAAAACAATGTATAATCTTGTGAAATAGTGACCGAGATAATTGCCCACATGCCTGATTGTTTCTAATTGCATGACTCATGAGGATAAATACATAGGTGGCAGTTAAGACTGCATCATTAACGAAGACTAGTTTTCATCTCTGATATTTTTCAATATTTGACAAATTAATAATATATAGAAAACACATTTAGACCAAATTATATACAAAACAACTTGCACTGGCATATTGACGATTAAGTGCATGCAATAATCAATTCTTAATTGTTGCGGGGGTTTTAGTGGGTATACTTGGCCAATGCTCTGTCCTTTTGTCAAAGGGACTCCGTATTGCTGTCCCTACGGTACTAGGTAATGCATAAAGCATTCCTTTTACATAAGTTTTTTTTTAAAAGGTAGGAGCTAAGTATGTACTGCTTGCTTGCCCCAAAAAATCCTACTAAATACCAAATCAATGAATATTGGTCAGTTATGTTCACTAGGTTAATCACCTAATTCTGCAACTAATCAACGCAATGGCTTAGTGCTTTGTAAATAATTTTGTTTGTTCAACAAACAAATTCAAATCTATTGTTTGTCAAAGTATGACAATAGGTGTTCATAATGTAATGATGGCCCATTAAATATTATGAGGTTTTTTAAATGAAATAAATAGTTATTGAATGGTTTGTTCTACAAAGTTTAGATATTCAATATCTTTTTCTATTCTTTCTTCTATTCTATTCTAATCAGGATGAATATTTGTTAAATTCTTATTTATGCATAAATTACAACATTACTTATAGATAATTGGTAATCGGAATTGTAGTTCCTGAAAATTTTGTTTTCATATGTTTGAGAGATCAAAATAAATTAATAGTACCAAATGAAAAAAGTAAACAAACATACCTTGAAGGAGCTGTGCACTAATGTTTCATCCAAGTCTATGACCATACACTTTTTATGCATATCCTGATGTCTCACTGGTGGTAACAACGGTCTGGGGGCATGGTCGTGCATGACCAGCAAAGGCGGTGAGGCCCGGCCGTCGATGCTGTTCGTGCCATTCCCAGGCGGGCCCTTGCCGCGGCCACCGCGCCAACAGCACAGCAGTGACCGCAGGAACCCGCCGCTGCCGCTCGACTTCTTACTCCCCAAAGGAGTTGACCCAGACACTGGCGTTCCATCACCCTCATTATGCTGCCCACCGGGGGAAGACCCTAAAACAACCATCACAAGTCAACACATGAACACACCGACGCCGAATCACACACGCGGAAGCTCAAATTGACTTTATGTGGGACTGGTGTAAGGAAAGACAAGCTCTCAAGGTTGCTCCTAAGAATGTTATCGCGTTCACACTTCCCAAATGTTTACCTCGCGCTTCGCACACTTGAGACGTAATTCAAAGGATACAGAATATTCAATAGATCACTGATTCATCTTCCATCACGAACAACAAATATTTACAAGCCATGTAGAGGTAACACTATACGCTCTAATTTGATGCTAGTAGGTAACAGGTGTAATTCGGTTTAGATTTACCTCTGTCGGATCCATAATTGTTTAATTGCTCGTCATCCCGTGACACCTGAGTTATAATGGACGATGCGTCCATTTAAACATTTGTTTTGGGCCCTAACACAAATGGCAACGACGTTTTTGTAAAATTTTAACACCATAAAACTATTTTTTATCTCCCTTCTATCTTACAAAATGGCAGGCTCTAGGCAAATATGTTTAGCAATGATACCAACCAGATGAAAATAAAATGTTTCACTTCATTCTAATCTATAGAGCCAGACAGAGATAGCAGTAACTCTTTTTATCTAGAAGTTGTCTGTACTGGCAACAGCCAAAAATAGTTTCAGTTCAGAAATTCTAGTTAAACTAAATTAACTAAGTCACCACACCACGGTAATCCATACAGTATTGTTACTCGGCTTAATCGGCCGTATTTTTGAAATAAATGCCTACACTCGCGCAGTACGTAAACATGCGATAGAGCTGCATGTCTCTAGCATTTTTACAACATTTCGTCATGATCTTAGAACAACGACGTATTTGTCAAAAATCCAAAAATCGTTTTATTGCATTTTTTGTCTTCAAACACCAAAACTTAATACCAATTAAGAAAAAAAATAATTTTCTTTCTTCCAAAGATCCAAAGTTACGCAGTAGGTACAATGACGTCTGATTAATGTCCGTAGTAATATGACGTATGTGCGGGGCAACGTTTTATGTCCGACGTATCTGCGCAAGTGACATTGTTCATTGGACTGGCCTGCAAGATACCAGGACATCCAAGAAATGAATCGAATTCAGTTTAATATGATTTACACGCCTTTTAAAGAACATTTTTTTCTTCAATTTTTCAAAAGTTCTAAAAACAAATTCAGCAGTCGGTTTTTACCATCCGTCACTTTTCTATGGCACGTGAATAAATTGATCAAACGATGACACGTTTTGCTTAAACGCAATATGTTTAGGTACTAAAAATAGGTTCTGTTATTGATTTTCAAAATTTATGGAAAATCAAATAATTGCTGCCATATGTAGCTATACTACACTTTTCTGTGTACATGATGCTGGCGGATAATCACTTATGATGTTATTCTGTGGATAAAAAAGTTACTTGACAAGTTAAAATGATATTACTTTGTTTATTTGACTCGTAAAAAAATTTTTTGTAAATGCTACAAACCAACTCTGCAAGGAGCACACCGAAATATAAAACGAATATTTAAATTTTATGTCTGATGGAAATAGCTTTTATGTTTTCTTAGTTTTTGTAAGGATTTCTACTTATGTTGAGTATTTCATGCTAAATAGCAATTTCTTTACACTATAAATCGTCAGCTTACATATCGTCAACGGGATATAACCTAATGTCTCTAGAATCTATTATTTAGCAAATACTCTATTGCTTAAATAATATTGTACAAAGATGAACCTAATGCTAAAAGCATTATCTGCTAGTTAAACCTTTAGATCAATTTGACCTAGATTAAAGATATCCTCTTTCTTTGCTCTTATCATATTATTTAAAAGAAATAAAAAAGAAATCAATATCATCGATACAAATATACATTTATCCTAGAAAATTTTATTAATAAGGGAGACAAATAAATTTGCTTATAAATATTGTAGAAGTACCGTTAGTTTCTCTAGGATTCCTCGTTCAGATCCTAACCTGATTACCATGAGGTCGCAAGTAAAGGAAATAAATACTGTCGTTATAAAGTCAGCTATTAAATAAAGACAGATAGTGCTCTGTCAAGAGATAGATCTCCTGTAAATAAAGAGCTTATATTATATTCTAATCAACTGCAAACGTTTTCGCAACAGATTTTTTGGGACCTATTTGTCCAAACACCAAGATATTTCTCATTTTGAAACTAGATTGATGACAGTTAGCTAATTAGTGACCAACTCTGTTTTGTGTCTTCTATGTGAAAACACCGATTGCTTTTAAATATAACAAATTTTCTAACGGTTAGCGATCTTAACAATGGTTTATTTATATGATTTACGTAATAAGACTGGATAGAGGCTTAAAAGTCTTAATGCCATGACATTTTTAACAAGCCTATCGCTTATTTGATTATTTTATAACATAAACGCAAAATTATCTAAGTACCAGTCTTCATAATATGCCGTTCCACTACATGAGTTTTATGTTGTAAGTGAGTGAAACAATTTTAAACATCAAAGACTAAGATTTTGCCAAAGCTTTTAATTCTAGGGTGATTTACTTTTGTCAGGTGTCAGGAAACGAACACTTTCCGTTAAGATAATTGTTATATTCTTCTTAAAGTAGTAAGTCAATCTATACCTACTTATATACTATAGCTGAAGAGATTCTTTGTAAGCGCTAATCTCAGAAACTAGTAGTTTAGAACAGATGATGATGCTCTAAGGCAATAAAAAAAATATGTGTTTATAACTTTTTCACCAAATAATTCTTAATAAGACGAAAATCTTTGTTAAATAATACCTAAACCATCTGAAACTTTACTAAAATGCAAATAAAATAGTTTCCTCATATAATAACAGTAAATATTATTTACAAACGACTAAATATTTAATGGAAAGTCCACAGAACATTGTCGTTTTGTATCATCTGACATAAGATTATCCGCAGAAAAACGTCGGATCTTAACATGAGTCGCATTTTTATCCAAAGTAAAATGACGCATGTGATTTTTCTCAAAACCTAGCTAATTAAGGCTCCCTACCAGCTAATTATGGTTACCTATTCCATACGATAATAGACATTTCGCAATTGTCCTATGTATTTTTTTATGTTCCTTGGTTAACATGGTTTATGTAACTTGGTTACACAAAAAATGTTATTTCAAAATAACCGTTTAAAATATTTCAAATGGCCGTCCTGTAAAGTTTGACGAAATGCACATACGCCTTTGTTCTACGATCACGACGATTTGCCTACTTTGTGTATTCATTACGTTTTGTAAAATTTGTAAAAAATATACTTTTTTTGAATAGACAAATACAATACTTTGCGAATTGGATAGTAGGTGGTCAATAAATACGTGTTGTTTTTTATTGGTAGATTTAATCAATACATGTTTATGTTTGATTTGAATAACATCGCATATCACATATTATAATCGGTCTGAAAACTATGCGACCGAAAATATTTTTGTCTCGACTGAGACGTACTAAATGCTTTATTATCAGATATTAAAGCCAAATAAATCCGCATTCTAATATAAATCTTAATTACAAAACGATTTGTTTGAAAAACCTTCATGTCAAAATATGTATCAGCAATCATCATAAAAATGGACCATAAAAATTACAACACACCGGCCGTTCTTCCTTACGGCACAGTCGCGAGCGCGACTGACTGCGTGCCGAGCGCATACCGAAATCGAGGCGTGAAAGCATAGCTAGCGCTTTGTCCGTTTGTATGACGTTGGAATACTGTATAGACAACATTACCGTGACCACACCATCCAATAACTTTAACCGTTTTCCTTTCGGACCCTAGATTAGAATTAGAACGAGCTAGATTTTTAGATGAAAAGGAGCGGATATTTTAGCAATCTTTAAACGATTTTACTCATAATCGAATAAATCAATTGCCTAGTATTCAATCGATAGGCGGATTTGATATTTGGCATGAAAAAACCGATTGTCTCAGCCAATTGAACTGTGTCTAATAATCTCATTTAATTGAATTATTAATTACACACATCACTAAAAAAAAGTGTCAACCCATCGGAGTTTTGCGCGGGAAACGAAAAGGGAAGGGCGGACCTTATTTCTTCATTTTAGTTATTGTTTTTTTCGGGTCAATCATTGTGATTGTGTGGTGGAATTGTCATGATAATTTGTGCTTTTGAAGAAAACAATGCAATTAAAGTGGGGAATTAAGTGAAGTGATCCTGATCGCGCCGTCATGGATCGCTGTTTCTGCTCTAAGTTTCCTTGTTGAGCATTGAAATGTGAACCACCTCGCATTTTAATGAATTAGGTTAAGATAGGATAGTTTAGTGTTAGTTTTAGTTATAAGTGATATAAAATGAAAATAAACTCTGAAGAATAGTCTGTATGGCGTAGAGCCAAGGACTTTAAACTTGTATTAAAAAAAATGTCAACCCATCTGTCAGTCACTAGCAGCAATCATCAGATTTTTTCAATTGCTTTGCTTGCTTGCTACATTTACAGAATGATAATTTCTGTGTATTCCCTTGTGGTTTTGTAATATTTGTTACGTGCTCGTGTTGCGTGCGTGATCAATGTACATCCATTCATCATATTAACAGATTTTCTGAAACAGAACATCTCACACAATGTCACAAAGAGATTCTGGCCCTATTCCCAATAGATGGTTGAAATGTCCACGAAAGGCTACTGGACTCGTTGCTGGAAAGTTTCTGGCATTCAAAACGCCTCTTGGGTCCAACTTCAATGATAAGGTGCCCGAAGGAAACAGATTCACACCATCGATGCTATTTGATTACATGAAAACTCTAAAGGTGAGAGCTATATTTTGTTGTGTTTTGCTTTCGTCAGCTGTTTGGTGAGAGTAAACCTAGTTATTAGTGCTAAAGATTTTTATGCTGATATAGCAAATCATTAAAATCTTCTTTATACCACAAATGTGCATTTAGTTTCCTTTGAACAATTTACAATTTAAACACTTGTAAAACTACATGATAAATGTATAATATAGCCAAAAGTATTAGTTATTTATTTCTTAACATTAATTTTTACCAATATGTAATTAAATGTTATTATAACCTACATTTACACCATCAAATTCAAATACTTTGCCAGTAAGTGTACATCATTGGCAATTATTTATAAAATCTAGGTCAAAGTGAGAGTACCATTTTATCAGCAGTTATTGTTTCATAAAATTGGAGTATCTAAAGCAGATAAATCCTAAAATTAGTAGATTATTTTGAATGTAATTGCCATGGCACTTGCCAAGATTGTGTGCCAACTTTGTGTTTCATAGACACATTCTATGCCTTTTTATTGTAGAGATTAGATGAAAAATAATTTCTCCCTCATGGTTTATACCTGCTTATGAATAGGGCTCAAAAGACAAGGAGACTTAAATTATCAAATGAATTTCTAATTTTTAGGTAAAACTAGGACTATGGGTGGATCTTACAAACACAAATCGTTTCTACAACAAGCAGGAAGTAGAAAATATGGGCTGCAAGTATGTGAAGCTTCAGTGCCGTGGACACGGAGAAACCCCGTCACTTGAACAAACCAGGTGCTTATATTTTATAACATAAGTAATGCCATACGGAGCTGTAAAACATAAGCTCAGTTTAAATATATTCATCTCTTCTAGTGAAAGCAGAAGAATATATTTAATTTGGATGGGGTTCCATTACATTGTAATAAACTATACTTATAGGTTATATCACGCACATTAAGTTGTGTCTAATAGGCAGCTCACAAACTGCTTCCTCGGTTGCCATTTGTGCATTGCCATGTGGAGAGTGTACATTAAAATGTATGTTGGAATCTTGCAAGCTGCTGAACCTGCTTTTGCCTAAATACAGACAAATCTATTATAGACAAAGGAATTCCCCTGGGTTCTAAGCTATTTTCTCCCTTTTTATAGCTCCACAATCTGGGAATCCCTGAATATATGTTTTGCTTTCAAGAATCGACAATCAGGGTAGCCTTTGTTGTTTAATATAAACATAGAAAGTCAGTGGTCTATCAAACAAATGGTTCCACATTTGTAATATTTAATATCAAATCAACAACACAACTAATTACTTTTCAGTTTATTTATCCAGCTGGTCAGTCGTTTCCTCACAAATAATCCGTTAGAGGTGATCGGCGTGCACTGCACCCACGGTTTCAACCGAACTGGCTTCTTACTAGTTTCGTACATGGTTGAACAGCTTGACTGCAGCGTGGAGGCCGCACTTAGCGAGTTTGCTAGACTTCGGTAAGTTGAGTTATAGTACTTAATTTTAAATTAAAAAAATATGTTGAAGTAAAATGATCAGCAGTTGCACATTAATTTGTAACCCGAACACGAACCCGGCGGGCAAGGCCGGCGGCCTGATTTTGAAACGACCAAAGCCGCCGGCCCGGCGGCATGCGCCCGCGCGCGGCACGCCCGGCGCCCCCCGCTCAGTTGCCAGCCGACTTTCGAGGAGTAGTGGAGTAGCGAATATCATGCAGCCGACCCGGCGGCTTGTTCGTGGCTGGTTTATAGAAGCCGCCGGGCTTACCCGCCGGCATTAACCCGCCGGGTTCGTGCCGCCGGGCCGGCGGCTTTGGTGTGTAGACAGCTTTATACTACTTAAATCTTAGATTTTCTCATACTTTTTATTAGGCCCCCTGGAATTTACAAACAAGATTATCTTGAAGAGTTATACAAGCGCTACGATGATGCTGAATTCACACCTGCGGCCCCATCAAGACCAGATTGGTGTAATGGTACGGAGAATAAATTTATTTAAAATTAAGTATTTATGTAAGTATATGTAGTTCATTCATTTTGTTAGTTTTTTTTGTTATTTTACGCTGCCTCAACTGTTTCTGCCTCACCCAATGGTTGACTGGTAAAAAATGCTTTAAAGCATTAAGTCCGCCATTTATACTTCATTTTGTTTGTGCGATAAAGAATATATAAATAAATAAGTAATAACCCAAAAATTCGCGCTCGGGTATGATCTAAATCTACGACCTCTGGCAAACCGGGCCAACGCTTTTACCTTTTACCAAGCTACCGTGCAGTTTTTCCACCGAAATTTCTGGCTTCTAAAGCCCGAGACTTGAGCATGTTACCGTAACGCAACAATTGGAACGAGCGCGCGTAACTAGAGTTCGCGATTCGGCTCGCTGTACTGATCAGTAAAATTATGCTGCAACGTAACATAATATTACAGGCCAGTCTCCCGCTCTATGAATACGTTATTATTACGCTTGACGATTGAACTACGTTAATAATTATTAGTGATCGAACAATTGGATGCATATTTACCTAAAGTTGTTAAAGTTGTGGTGTTGGATAAGGCACTTTTATATCGAATTATCCTGGGATTTCAGAGTCGAATAATCATGTGTTTTTATTATTAAACCAAATCGGGTGAGTACTAGTGTGTAATTTACTGTTTATTGCTCTTTATACACTCAACATACTCATAAATTGATGGGGAGCCTAATATTATCTGCAATTACATATAAATTTAAAATGTTATCCCAGAGTTCAGATTTTTGATGTGTATTTTCGATACGTGATCAAACTAAATGTGCGGATACTAGACCCAAAATTAAGGACAAAAAATATAAGTATTTTATTTAAATTTTTTCGTCGTTTCTTCTTATTGAAACGGTGTTTTTTTTTTGCAAATTAGTCGCATTAAGAAAGCTAAACAGTTTATCTAGCTAATGAAATAAAAAAATACAACCATGCCTAACAAAAAACTTCTAAAATTTATGTAAAAAACACATTCGTTTGATCAAGTATCGATAATACACATTGTGTATTAAAAAAAAGCCGTTTCCATGATATCTTGGCCTAAATTGAACTTTAGGTAAATATGCATCTGATTACTGGTTATTATGATTTAAATTTTATTGCACTGTAAGTTGTACAATTGGCGGATTTAATGTCTTAAGACATTCCATACCAGTTAATCGCAAGGATGCAACTGCTTAGTCACATGTATTAATTATCTTCTTACAGAAGAAGAAGAAATCGACTATGATGACGATGATGACAAGCCATGCAATTCGCAAAGTAGCAATCCATCACAAGGTACATCTAGGTAAGTAAATCACTGTACTATATTAATTGAAAATATGTTTGTGACAAACAAAGTCAATTTAAGTTCCAAATAAATAAATAAACAAATATAGTCCATTGAATAAAAAGTTCTAGAGTGCGTGAGTTGGTAACGTAAGATGTTTCTTCGGAAACATGTCAAGAGTCCCTAGGTAATAAACATACTAAAAACCCCGGGACACTAGGAGGAGCCCCGGAGTGGGGGGAGGGGGGAAAAGGGTCCATTTTTTCATTTTACGCTTAAATCTCAAAAACGGTACATGTTAGAGAAAAACTTTCAAGGAAAAGTTGAAAGGCCATAAAATTATCTACAAGTTGTACCTAAATATTTTTTTCCTATAGCCTACCGTTTCTGAGTTACACGCAGTAAAAAAATGATTTTGGCTCAAACAATTTCCCCATACTACATACCCATGTTTATCACATCTATCGATCAAAAAATATTTCTTTCTTCCAAAAAACTCAAATGTGCAACTTGTGACCGGTATTGATAGATTGCTCTTAATTAGGTCTATAATTGGTAAAATAAACACATTCCTCCATGGAAGCCTTTAGGAGGAATCGATTGTCAAAATATTATATTAGGGTAGTTTGAGTTCCTGAACTTGATCTTTTTATTTTTTTCTTCCAAAAAACTCAAAAGTGCAACTTGTGACCAGTACAGATAGATTGCTCATAATAAGGTCTATCATTGATAAAAATACCAGATTCCACCACGGAGGCGTTTACGGGGAATTGAATTTTATTAGGGTAGTTACGATACTTGAACTTTTTATTTTTTTTCTTCCAAAAAGCTCAAAAGTGCAACTTGTGACCGGTACTGATAGATTGCTCTTAATTAAGTCTATCATTGGTAAAAAAACACATTCCTCCATGGAAGCCTTTAGGAGGAATTGATTGTCAAAATATTATATTAGGGTAGTTACGCAACTTGACCTTTTTATTTTTTTCTTCCAAAAAGTTCAGAAGTGCAACTTGTGACCGGTATTGATAGATTGCTCTTAATTAGGTCTATTATTGGTAAAAAAAAACACATTCCTCCATGGAAGCCTTTAAGAGAGTTTAGGAGTTCGAATTTTTCACCTTTCATGGGATGTAGCTCGAAAACGGCTGCGAATAGAAAAAAAATATTTAGGCACAACTTGTAGATATTTTTATGGCCTTTCAACTTTTCCTTGAAAGTTTTTCTCTAACATGTACCGTTTTTGAGATTTAAGCGAAAATTAAAAAATGGACCCTTTCCCCCCTCCCCTCACTCCGGGGCTCCTCCTAGTGTCCCGGGGTTAATTCTGTAACTATAAGCATCACACTGTTAAAATTTGGTAGGAGTATGTATCCTGTTAACCGCTTTACGATTCATATACAAAAAATAAATAAAAAAATGACATTTAAGGGGGGCTAATGAAACTAAAACAAAATTTTTTTTTTAGTCAAACCTATACGGTGTCTATAGATAGGTCTTTTAAAATGACACCGAGGTTCCTCGAACCATTTTCTTTTAAAGTCTAACGTTTCATAGCTAGACGCTTCCAAAGTGGTAAAATGGGCGTCCCCCCATCTAACTTCTAAACTAAGCAAGTGTAAATTTTGAAAAAATAATATAATATAGATCTTATCAAATACTTTCAACGAAAATTGGTTCGGACGGAATCGAACGAGATATTGGTCCCATACAAAAAGTTGTTGTATTTGAGGGTCAGAATTAGCCCCAAGAACGAATGCAGTTAATATTGTTAGACCCTATATAACATCTTTGTCGTAGCAATAACAAACCCAAAGGCAAGGGCAGACGGGAGACCACCCACAAAAAGTCTACCTTCATGCCCGGAGTCCGCGGTGTGGAACCGTTCAACAGCCAGCCCCGTCTCAGCGAAGTGCAGAAGAAAGCTCAGGAGTTCTGCGAGTGGAAGAGCACAGGGTTCCCGGGCTCACAGCCCGTGTCGATGGACGTGGTGAATTTGAAGAAGCTGCACCAGAAACCTTATAGGGTCTCGTGGAAGGCTGATGGTGTTAGGTAAGTGTTCTAATAAAAATAATGCATGTCAAGAATATACAAACTTACTGTCAGGGGTGAAATTCTTCTTCTTCTTTTTTATGGCTAATCAGTGTTTCCACTTTCGCCAATGTCAAGTGAGCATTAATTGTGCACAGTTTATTGGAGAATAATTAAAGTGATTCTTTTTAAAAAAAAAACTTGTTATAAGTCTAAAGCAATCGTATTCATTTGACAGTTCATAACGTGCGGTATGATCTGTCAAGCGGTAGAACGTCATACGTTTCGACAGATCCATACCGTACGTTTTGAATTGTCAAATGAATATGATTAACTTTACACATTTCCACCTCAATGCCGTTACCATGAGTTTACGGCAGTTTTACTCGCTAGCGACTATGTTACTTTATGTATGGAGAATTTTAGTTCTGCAAATGACCGCTAGAGGCGCTGTGCAGTTTTCCATAGACTTTTTTAACGTCGTCCCTAGCAAGTAAAACCGCCGTTAACTCTTAATCGTATGTTTGTTTAAATATCGAAATATTTACTGGAATGGGGCCACGGAGTTTTAAGGGTTCGCTATAATTCTAAATCCAATATATAAAAGACCATTATTCTGAAAGTATGAATTAAAAAAAACAGTATATTTCTGCAAAATTTTAAGCTAGAATACCTTATTTTTCAGATATATGATGTTAATAGATGGTGAAGGAGAAGTGTATATGCTAGACAGAGATAACTGCGTATTTAAAGTCTACGGTTTAAGATTTCTACATCGGAAAGATCTCAGAAGACATTTGAAGAATACTCTACTTGATGGTGTAAGTACTAAAATCATTGCATATGTGTGTTTAATGAATTTTATTTTCATGAAACTAAGATCTACTTGTTTGCTTTTTTTTTTTCAGGAAATGGTAATAGATAAGGTAAATGGAGAAGAAATCCCTAGATACTTATGCTACGATATAGTTAAATTTGAAGGGCAAGACGTCGGCAAGATGGCGTTCTTCCCTGTGAGATTAAACTGCATAGAAAACGAAATTGTTAATCCTAGGTAAGTGACATAAATAACCGATGATATGTACTTGGAAATCTCTGTTCTTAACATCACATCTCTCTTCTGTTTAACAGCTTATGAACTTCAATATACCTAATTTAATAACGTGGTCGATTTTGGGCTACATCATCAGTAATCATCACTTACCATTGAGTGAGATTGTGATCAAATGTCGTGGCTATCTACAATCTACAATAGTTAAAACTGAAAAAAAAACTAATAGTTTCATATTTTGCAAGAGTAACAAAGCTGAATTAAAGCAATTAACTTTTAATATTTTTTACTCCATGCTCCTTTAACAGGAAGCTTCTAGGGTCCTGAGTGAGAAAAACAACTTAAATTATATCCTACTTGCACATCAGCCATACCCATTCGTCAAATGGACTAGGAAAATACCTACATATTGTCAAACTTTCGCACCTTTTTCAATAGACACCACGCAATGAAAGAAGGCATCATAAAGAAGGAGAAAGAGCCGTTTAGCATTCGGCTCAAACAGTTCTGGGAGCTGCCGATGGCGCACCAGCTGCTGGGGGAGAAATTCGCGAAAACACTGTCACATGAACCCGACGGACTCATCTTTCAACCTTCTAAGGAGGTAAGAGTTGCATTTATCTTTATTTTATAAAATATGGGACACCAACAGCATACATAGACAACATTGGTAAGAAATAATTTAGGTATTATTATTCTACATATGCCAAGTATAGGTATACACATCATATTAGCAGGGAAACCACAAAGTTGCACTAGTGCAAAAAATCAATAGAAAAGAAACTGAAAAGTTTTTGTATCCAACTCACAAAGTTATTTGTGTTGTTTTTTTTAATTTTTTTATAAGAGTCCCTCGCAAAAATATAGATTTAACAAAAATAACATTTAATCAGGGTAAATATTACCCACAAACGAAGAATATAAATGATATAAATAAAGTGTCGTGTAATATTTTATGAAGCCTTAAAGCATGGGATATGTAGAGTGGCAATTTATTTTTTATTTGGAAAGTAGTAGGTAAATACTCAGTACTCGGCGTACTCGGCGGGTTTTTTAATACTCGGCCGAGTAACTCGGTTTTAATGCCGAGTATACTCGGTTGAAGTGAAGCAATATATTTAAGTCGATATCATCTAAACAACCGGGGACTTCTTTCATAATCTCACTTATGATAATGAATGAGAAGTATGTAATGAGACAAAATGAGGAGTACTAGTTAAGAAAAAAAAAACAATATCTAAATTTTTATAAATTTAAAGAATAATGCAGGCAACACAAAGCTCTCTGCATGGTCTGGTAACAGCATATTCTTTTTTTCTTCGTAGAAGTAACCAACCTCCGTAAATAATTACTCGCTATGCATGCATTGTGCTTGCATTGCAGGTGCACTTGGAAACACTCGTGCTAAATGCGCCAGTCCGGATACCTTGTATGGTGCCCTGCCAAGTACTCGAAAGGACTCTTGTCTCTTTAGGGAGTTTATTCTAAAGTATTGGGCTTTTAGGATCATAGGAAACACCCGTAACTGGTATTTGATTTTAAACCGAGTTACTCGGCCGAGTACTCAGTTGGAAAAAAAAAACGAGTAAAACTCGGTTCTCTTTACTCGGCAAAAGTGCTACTCGGCGCATCTCTAATGGAAAGTAAAAAAAAAATTGTACCAAAATAAAATCATTTTGTGGGTTTTCTTATTTTTCTCTGAAAGACCAATAGTTTTCTTCCACAGTAGTAATATTAGTTATTGTTAACTCGTTAATTGTTTCGAGGCACACTTCTTTTTCCACAGATATACAAAAAAAAATAGAGTATTTCTCAAAATTTTTGTCAAGCAAAGTTGTATTGTCAATTAATATTTGTATTTATCAGTTTGTTTTAAACAGGTATTACGTTGTTACAGCCCTATGTCGCAGGACGTTGCGACGAAGTATTAAAATGGAAGCCGAGCAACATGAACAGTGTAGATTTTAAGCTTAAGATCGTCACCCAAGGCGGCGAGGGGTAAGATATGCTCCATGCTAAAAACTTTATTTGCTGACTTACGTACTTTCATTTACAATTCAATTGGCCGTTGCGCGAATTCAACGAAATATCTTATTTTTAGCTGTCACTTTCCACTGTTACTTACTTTTGGACTCTGTAAGAATTAAACCATTCCTATTGGATATTAATATGGTTGTGTGATTTCATTTATGTAGTATCGAAGTCACCGCCAGGTAGTAAGGCACGTTTTGAGCCATAATCACTTACGCCTTTTCGTCCTCCTTTGTTTAAATTGACTCCCGTTTTTGAGTCGTTTGTCGAATCGATTTTCATTGAAAATTGGTTTGGCTGCAGATTCCTCGATCGTACATTGTTATAAATAATCAGCAAAGGACGTCTACTGCTGAACATAGGCACCCCCACGGCTTTAGTATCCACAGCGAACGATCTCTATCGGTCTGCATCCATTTTAATCCAGAGATCTTTTCAAGGTCGTCTGTCCGTCTTGTCGGTGGACGTTCTGGTCCTCCGCTGCGTCTCTGAT
Organism: Pyrausta purpuralis; assembly: GCA_963924145.1. Classification (NCBI taxonomy): domain Eukaryota; kingdom Metazoa; phylum Arthropoda; class Insecta; order Lepidoptera; family Crambidae; genus Pyrausta; species Pyrausta purpuralis. The sequence continues at coordinate 19,370,872 of OZ001654.1, forward strand.
CAAAGGGTCTCCAATCTAGAACTTTTCTGCCGCAATGGCCATCAGTTATTCGCGCTATGTGCCCTGCCCATTGCCACTTGAAATCAAAGTCAAAGTCAAATATTGTTTATTCAATTTAGGACACAATATGCCACTTACTGATTCTCAGGGCTAGTTTGTAATTAATTATCCATGAGCACTTTTCTTGTCACTAGATATTTATATCATCGAGAGATGGCGTTAGCGTCACTTAAAACATTTTTTTAAAAACTTTATTGTAGTATTAAAGTAGTACAGGGTAATTGATTTTCGACAACATAAAAAATAAACAGTAAAACAATATTAATGTGTAGCTTTAGTAAAGAAAGGACTTAATTCTGACACAAAAAAAATCCTCATTAATCTAAAGTTCTTTAGCGCATTTTACAATATTAACGTATGCATTTTTTTCTTTGTCTATGGTTTTCAGTCAACGTGAAAAAAACCTATAGCTATCCCAACGCCATCTAGTGAGATCTATAAAGTGATGGGAGAAAACTGTTCATTTCAATATAAATGAAAAAAAACAGAATAATTATTCTAAACTTTATTTACATTGTCTTTCAGTATGTTGCCCACAAAAGTGGGCCATCTATACGTGGGGCAGATGGAAACACCTTTCGCCTCGATGAAGGTGACGAAAGACATAAAGCACCTTAACAACAAGATCATAGAGTGCACTTTCGAGAACAATAAGTGGACGTTTATGAGGGAGCGAACGGATAAGTCTTATCCGAACAGCTATACCACTGCAATGGGTATGTATTATTTACGAAATAATGTAAGTGCGAATTTCAAACAGATTTCAGCAGTCCTCGAACATGTTTTTTTTTGGAATTTCAATGCAAACTTTTTTGTATTTTGGAGCAATGTCAATTTGATTGGCTTGCTAATACTGTATGTAGGGTAGGGTAAAGAACCGTTGAATTGTTCAGCTTTTACTGCGCATGCGCGAGCGAGAGAGTGATAGTGTACCGTGGATTTTTCTGTCTCTTTCTTACTGACAGTCGCACGCCTAATGGTGGCTCCCCTGCTCTATGTATAATATGCCTTACAGTTTACGATTGTTTGACGACCTCCACGGTGAAGTTGTTAGCATGCTGGTTTTCAATGTGTCTCTCTGTCTAGCTCCCTCCTGGGATCGATCACCAATCAGGTCAAAATGACATCAAAACGTTATCACATCGAATGATTTGTGCCGTATAACTCAACATTTATAAATCAACATGTCGTATCACTTTTATAAATCAACATGTTGTATAACTTTCCAGCGGTATGCGAAAGTATAAAGGACCCCGTCACGACGGAGATTCTGCTAGACTTCATAGACAACCACCGTTTCCACGACGACACGGACATCATGCCGCCGCCGAAGCGCACGCGCCGATAGCGACGAATACCATAGACTATGTAGAGTAAGAAATGTGGAGTTCGATTTTAGAATTCATTCTTTTAGAGTAAGATGGCATGTCAAATCGTTCCGTTTTCTTCTCGCTAAATCCGCTAAACCGAATATGATTACATGGATATATGTTTTGATGAAATATTTTACGGCAATGCCCATTCAATATGGTGGGCAAAACAATAACAAATAATTTGTTGTCAAAGTCAGCAAGCATCCATCTACAATTTTAATTAAACACCAATACAACTCATATACTTTCTTTGTCACTTTAACAAACTATCCCACTTTAAAAAAGGAGTGACACACTGACACTCAGTGGCATTCTGAAATCGAACACAATTATTATACTAATAAGCACTGATTTATGTTGTGAAACATAGTTGCGAGAATCTATTATAAATTAATATTAATTTAATAATCTTTTCATGGTGTGAGAAGCAATGTACTCTGATTTATCAGAGCGGCAGTGTAGGTACAAAGAAATAGATGGAACAAATCTTTGTTGTTTTATTTGTATCTTTTAAGTACTGTTTGAAATATCTGTGACCTGTAGGAACTCTATATCAACTTAAATTATAGAGCTACACTGTGTATGGGCAACACCACCAATACCAACATATTTATAATATAAGTTTATTTATAGATATTTCAAATTAGTACTAATAATAATTATACTATGCAATAATAAAACTTGCAAAATAATAATATGAGCTCGGAACTACCCATGTTACTATTTATTAATTAGGCTATGATTTGAATCTTCTCATTTGAATTTAAAATTGTAGTATAGAAAATGTAAGAACATCACTTTTTTAGGTGACTGAACACAAAAGATCAACTTTTACCAGTAAGTTATCTTGATGATAATCTATTTATTTCTATAAGTTTTAATCAAATGTGCACTGCTTTATTTCAGTGTCTAATGAAATTAATGCCTTCTTTGTTATGAAACTGTTTTAAATTTGCTTTCAATGATAAAAATTACTGTACAAATACATATCTATCACAGCAAATGGTCCCTGTTCATTTTATAAATGAAACCAATTCAATTGATGTAAGAATGTTATCTTCCGCAAGTATGTAAGCAGCTATCAGTAATGGTTTTACAATAAAATTCAAATTAATAATGAGTTTTTAATTATTTACAACATTGACAAGCAATTTAGTACCAGTTAACAAATTACAAGAAAACTAGTTTACAAATTGCAATTCATGGAATTACTAATTTGCCATCTACTTTCTCCATCAATTTTTACACACTTGATTTTATCTTCCTTAGTTAATTTAATGAGATGATGGTTGACATTGTAAGCAGCAGCAGTCCAAAGATGCTCTGGTGTTTCCACATAAATGATCTTTACTAAATCCATTTCATTCATTAGCTTCTCTGGGTTGTTTTTAAGGACTTCTAGTATTTGTGATTCTCTTTGGTTTCTGTGTGCTATGTAATATTGTATTTTCTGAATTGGATCCTGAAATAAATAAATAAATGTATTAACTCCTCAAGCGTATGTGAACGAGACACAATAGATATTTTATTGTTATGTGGTTGCCTGCAACCGCTTTGATATTAAAAAATTTAAAGAAAAAACCCTCCTATTCAGAAAGAACTGTAGTTTGCAAGATCAGAAAACAATAATAATTCACAAATTACCTCTACAACATTTCCATGACCTGGATAGATTGTTGCTGGATTCAGATCGAGTATCTTTTGCAGACTTTTCATGTAAGTGTAAAGATCTTCAAAAACTGCTGTGCCTTCTCCTAATATACAGTCCCCACTGAACAAAATGTTATCTTCTAGCAAAGTAAGAACCACATGGTCCGTGGTATGTCCAGGGGTGTGGTGTACCTTTACTGTGGCACCCTCTACTTCGATCTCTTGGCCATCAACAAGCCACTGAGTTGGGATAGATGATGGTAACTCATTGTCAGGTGCATCCTCTTGACTTTTCTTGTGTTTCCACACCTTTGGCTGTTCTGGAACATTTGTTATATTGAAAACTAAACTATTTGACCCTTGATTAAGTTGCTTTTATACATGTTACTTACTTGCAATGTTACCATAGATGTTTTCAACTCCTCCTATGTGATCGTGGTGCCAGTGAGTCACCACTATATGCTCAATGTCCACCTGTTCAGATTGGACGACCTGCGCCAAGTGTTTCTGGTAATCGGCGACATCTTTGTCTCCAGTATCCAGCAGAATTCGACTAGTTAGAAAATAAATAAAAAATAACTAATATGACACAAGACTAGGAAAATTAAGAAAGAGCATTAGTGACATACCTTTTTCCAGTGCCGATTAAGTAAGTATTAGTGCCTTGTAGTGTCATATGTCCAGGATTACAACCCAAGATCCGAATGATCCGATTTGATAATTTAGTAACTGCCGGAATAACTGCTGCCATTTCTCTTCCCGAAGAAAATACGTAGTGTCTATAAAGTCCAAAGGTGAAGATAAGAGGCGATAAAAATTTCTTCATCTATTATAGCTCACTTTCTTCCATACGATTACACGACAGAGATCTTTGAAGAGCGAGGTGTGAGTAATCGTAAACGGTTGATGACCATCTATTTATGTTAACAAATCATTTTAAAGTCCCTTATATACTGCACTATTTGCGCAGTTTAAGTTTAAGATTTGTCTAAAACTTTGGTATAAGTGTACACTGATCATGTAATTCAGGTTAAATTTTGACGAACGAAACAAACAACAGCTGATAGAGTTTGACAGACCTGTGCCGTGATGACATTACGTTACGTTTCGTTCACTAACATCACCACTATGTAACGCCACAACCCAAAACACGTCTACGCACGTTCTGCCAGAAAATAGCGCTTATAAGAAAAAATACGAATTGTGTCAACAGGTCTTGGTCAGACAGTACGAACAGCAGTCCGCTATTTTATTTAGCGGTCGCCATTTCGCTTATATTCAACACCATTCGTGTTTTCAACGAAGCACAGCCACTACAAAAGAAACGAAACGCTTTTGACGTTTGCCAAAAGTGTTGCTGTGGTTAATAGAAACTCGTTATTAAGTAGTTTTAAATTTATTAATATTCCATGATCCACAAAGTATATTAAATACCGTGCGTGTCCCTGGCTAGATCAAGTGAAATCACGGCTCGAGATGAAAATTGAACGGAAATCGTCATTTTTGCACATAGCGTCTCGGTGTATAATGTATACGATAACTCACATTATGCTCTTCGTCAAACATAATTTTAATGTTTGATTAAACATTGCTAAAACCCACGGCGTGCAAATCAACGTTTACTTCTCGAACCAAGAATCGAAATGTACGGGAATAACCCACAATATCGATGCATTCAAGGTTACAATAGACTATCGAATTATTCAAAATATAAAAATAAATTGCATTCCTTCAAAAATAAACTAAAGAGCCTCCTAATAGTTTTTTTTTACTACATTGTAAATAAATACTTTGATGAAATTAGGCCTAGATAAATAAATATATACGACATGTACGTTAAATACGTAAAACCTGAAAATAGGTTAATTAGAATAACGAGCAGAATTAATTGAAACACTTTTTCTATACAACAAGGAATGTTGTAAGGCAGGATGCGATGAATAATAACACTGGGTGATAAAACTGAATATCTTGCATTTTAATAAAAAAAAAAACGGCCAAGTGCAAGTCGGACTCACGCACTGAGGGTTCCGTGCCAACTTTAACTGAATTAGGGAATGTACTTACTTCCACTTAGTAAAATCCACAATATTTTGTTGACAGCAAATACATCTTTGTTTTTCATAGTGTTTGTATGAGGTACAAAGTTATGTTTGCGGTTTTTGAAAATGTGCTATATCTCAAAAACTTCTCGTTCGATTCCGTCCGAACCAATTTTTGTTGAAAGTATTTGCTAAGATCTACATTACATATTTTTTTCAAAATTTACACTCGCTTAGTTTAGAAGTTAGATGGGGGGGGGGGGGAGACGTATGAGTTTTGTATGAGAATCGTAAAGCGGTTAACCGGATACATACTCCTACCAAATTTCAACAGTGTGATGCTTATAGTTACAGAATAAAATGGCTGTGACATACGGACGGACAGACAGACAGGCTTGACGAAACTATAAGGGTTCCGTTTTTTGCCATTCGGCTACGGAACCCTAAAAAGATACGTGCATTTATACTACCAAACAAACACAACAGCCAATTGTATTAGTAGAAGTTTTAATTAATCAAATGGTAACATTATTCATCAGTTTTTGACATTTCAAGAAAAATGGCTGGTGCGCTGGCTAGAGTTATTCAGGGGACAAAAACACATTTGGGTAATTTATATGATATTTTCTTGATTTATGTATAGTATTATAACGTTATTACGTTCACAGCAAGTCAAAGTGTTGATCAGTGTGTTTTTGAACTTTGTGGTGACTTGCTGCGCAATGAGGGGCCTTACATAATTTTGACGTCTTGTGGTGTTTTAGGCATTGTTGGGCCCTTGGCTAACATCAACAATGTGCCGGTGCGGTTCCAGCAGACGCAGGCGCCTCCGGCCAAGACTAAATACGGGCCTCTGGCTGACCAGGACAGGATCTTCACGAACTTGTATGGACGACATGATTGGCGTCTCAAAGGTGCAATGTGTCGTGGAGATTGGTACCTGACTAAGGAAATATTGTTGAAGGGAACCGACTGGATAGTCAGTAAGTGAATTTTAATTTCCTAATAGAAATTGTTACCGTTGTATGTTTGTAAACACTAGTACATTTTGTAAAAAAAAAGCCTATTCCCTGGGAACGATGTCGGGCCTTAGTTTGGGATGCAACTTATGTCGATACTTTGGCCCCCTCTCATCTCAGAGAATTAGCCCATAAAGCTGGCAGCGGAGTTGGCTTAAAATTCCAAGCTTTGCAAGTATGTCTCACTTGCAAGTGTGTTTGTGCCGTTTGGCTTAGAAATATTTGGGTTGTGGGGACTGGGGGCTTCTCCTAAATGCTGTTTAGAAAATTTGCATCAAAATCAAATAATGTCCAGCCACTTATTAAGCAGGCTGATTCCGCGATTTTGAGCTCAAAGGATCAGCATAGCTATCCGACAAGGCAACGCAGCCAGCATGTCGCAAGGAAATGGTTTAGTTTATGACTTGGTTGATTTTGTTATGTTGCATGTCTAAGTTTTAGTTTTTTCTTGTTTGTTGTTAATAAAGATTTAAATTCACAGATGAACTGAAGACGTCAGGTCTCCGTGGACGCGGTGGCGCTGGTTTCCCCACTGGCATGAAGTGGTCTTTCATGAACAAGCCGTCTGATGGCCGTCCTAAGTATTTAGTTGTAAACGCTGATGAAGGAGAGCCAGGCACATGCAAGGACCGTGAGATCATGCGTCACGACCCACATAAGCTTGTTGAAGGTTGTCTCATTGCGGGTAGAGCCATGGGAGCACAGGCAGCATATATTTATATCAGAGGAGAGTTCTACAATGAGGCCAGTAATTTGCAGGTTGCAATTGCTGAGGTTAGTGCTTTTGGTTATATTGTATCCATACTAATATTATAAAGCTGAAGAGATTGTTTGTTTGTTTGTATGCTCTGATCTCAGGTAGCACTGGACCAATGTTAAAATATATTTTTGTGTTGGATAGCATATTTATTAAGGAAGAAGAAGACTAGAGGCTATAAAACATCAAACTGTGATGGGAGGGGAGGGAGCAAACTCCAAAGCTTGTTTTATATAAATAGGTCTATACTTCTGTTGACAATTGGGTAAATTACAAGGCCTTGATTAGTACCTTAGTTCTAGATTGAAAACCTAATTGTATAAACACTACATAACAGCAACAGAAAGTGTCTTACAACAAACCTTAACTCTTTCACGGACAGTGACCGCCTATAAGCGGGATAACAATACAATTCCTATTGTGTCTGGAGTGCTGTCCGTGAAAGTGTTAAAAGGTCCAAAGGTGTTCTCCACAGTTCAGGCTAATCATGAAGTCTATAATAATATAATGTACTGGTCTACAACATAAAGTTGTTTCTACTTTGCAGCAAATTGTAATTTTAATATTGGGAAATATGACATTCACTTTAGATATTGCTTGTTGGTTTGGTAGTTAAAACTTTTGCATTTCTAATTATTGTATATAAAACTATGAAAGACTGACTAAAATCTCTGAATAAATACTGCTTTACAGAAATCACATGCTTTGTTTTATCTTCTTTTTTATTTAAGAGTTGTGCTCGTATTGTTAGTGGTGTTTTTCCTTTTTCATTAAAGTGGTGACATACCACTACTGGAAAAAGGCCTCCCTTCAACATAATTCCACTTTTAAATATATATATATATATATATATATATATATATATATATATATATATATTGTTTTTATAGAAATGCAATTCAAATAAAATGTTACAGGCTTACCAAGCAGGTCTGATTGGCAAGAACGCCTGCGGCTCGGGATACGATTTCGACGTATTCGTTCACCGCGGCGCCGGCGCATACATTTGCGGTGAGGAGACCGCTCTCATCGAGTCCATTGAAGGCAAGCAGGGCAAGCCACGCCTAAAGCCTCCCTTCCCTGCTGATGTGGGCCTATTTGGATGTCCGACTACAGTGAACAATGTGGAGACTATTGCTGTTGCCCCGGTAAGTTTGCTGTTTTTTTTTATCCTAGCTCTTTGGATTTATTTATGTGATAATATACATGAGTAAATTGTGAAAGCTGTTTGTGAACTTTAATAGTAAGACTTGTAGTCATAAATAGTTAGTTACTATATAAATGAGAGAAATACAGGTCTGTGAATGTCAAATGTTGACTATGATTTATCAGTGTCTTTTTATAACTGTATATCTTATAGGGTTTACTGACTACAAACTTTTTTATGTTCAAAAATTCGATGATAAATAATTTACTATTTTCAAAGGTGTCTTGATACTCACGGGAATTTGTTCATCATAACGAGCATTTTATTTTGAACAAAATTGCTCTTTACATCATATAATTTCAATAAATATCTTAGAAACTCTCACAGTTTATTAGCGCGCGCAACGTGCGCTTGCGCTAACCGCTGTGGTTGCTGGGCTCTTACTTATGTGTTTTTAATAATAAAATAATAATAAGAAATATTGGACACCAATCACATACATTGCTCTGATCCCAAAGTAAGTAGCTAATTTGCACTTGTGTCATTGAAATCAGACACAACGGTGGTACCACAACACCCAGACCCGAGCCAATATAGAAAATTTTAAGTCCTTTATTGACCCGACCGGGAATCGAACCCGGGACCTCTGAGCGGCGACGCTTTGAAACCAGCGTGCTTAGTCATTACACCACGGAGGAGGTCAAGGTCAAGGAGGTTATGTTAAAATGTTTAACGGGCTTAATCCGAAATTTACGGGCGGCACGCCGCGTGGGATCGCGTAATAAATTATACACAACATTCAACATCAACAATGCCTTGTAGACAATCTGTCGTCGCGGTGGCAAATGGTTCGCGTCGTTCGGTCGCGCCCGCAACTCGGGCACCAAACTGTTCAACATCTCGGGGCACGTGAACACTCCTTGTACAGTCGAGGAGGAGATGAGCATTCCGCTGAAGGAGCTGATTGAGAGACACGCTGGCGGTGTTTGCGGTGGATGGGACAATCTGCTGGCTATCATTCCTGGAGGGTCGTCGACACCGCTGATACCTAAGGAGTGAGTTGTATTTTACAGGTCTATAAAAAACTGTCTAAAATGCTAAAAATAACGCATTCGTCTTCTATTTACGAGAAACAAATTATTTTGTGCATGATGTAAAACTCCAAAATTCAAAGACAAATGCGTTATTTTAAGCTTTTTAGTCAGTTTTTGAAGGCAGTTTAGTTATATTTTTTTTATTTCACGGTATAACTACTTCGATGTTGATGAAACTTACACTGTACCATAAGTTGGAATATACCTTAAAAACGAACTAAAAAATAATAATCAGCTTACTGTAAGCACACACACAGCACACGTTTATATAACTCACTAGATCACCATCAGGGTTGGTCTGGATAATTATCGTGATAATTATCTTGATAATTATCATGATAATTATCGTTGATACTAACGAGTAACTGTTATTGTACAAAACAAAACGAAATAATATATAATGTGTATCCAAACGCATGTTTTTTCGTCACAACATTAAGAGTGTATCCAAACGAACGCCAAATGTCACTGTTATTTGTTTTTCTTTTCGTTATCTGTAGTTTGTGCGCTGCGAAATTAAATAAAGAAAAACATTATGCCTAGAAAACTTAATCCAATATGGTGAAAGTTTGCCTGCATTAAAAGTTCACAGTTTAAACTAAAAGTCATATCTAAATATAGAAAAAGAAATTATATATACGTTATTTGATTTGATAGTTGGATAATTATCAGATAATTATCAGAGAAAATAATTGTCTTGATAATAGCCAACCCTGATCACCTACACAAATATTATAAAGTTCCAACTATATCACATACATACTCCTTTTTTTAATGTGTATTTCCAACGTTCCAGCGTGTGCGAAACAGTCCTAATGGACTTCGACGGCTTGGTAGCCGCTCAGACGTCGCTCGGCACGGCGGCCATCATAGTGATGGACAAGTCGACGGACATCGTGAAGGCGATCGCGCGCCTCATCATGTTCTACAAGCACGAGTCGTGCGGCCAGTGCACGCCGTGTCGCGAGGGAGTGTCCTGGATGAACAAGATCATGTACAGGTGAGGGGGGGGGGGGCATACAAGTCAATACAGTAAAATATTTATGCATTTTATTTTCTGCAGGAACTTCAGAAAATTCAAAGTTCAAAAATGAAGGTACCAGTGTTTTTTCTTTTTTTATGTTTTTTTTTCAGTTTTTTTCCTAATAATAATTGTTTTAAAACTTAAAGAGTGTCTGTACAAGAGGTCGGGTAAGATGTCGATATCAATTGTTTATTTATTTATACTTTATTGCACAATTTTGTACAAAAGGTGGACTTAACGCTATATGGCGTTCTCTACCAGTCATGCCTTTGGGCTAAGCAGAAATGATTGTGACAAAATTAACTATATACAAAAAGAAGTCCCAAATAAATACAATTAATACTTACATGATATTACACATACATAACATAAGCAATAAAATAAATACATTAATAATACATAAATATACCAACATATACTATATATTATGACGACCATTGTAGATAGATGTTATATATATGAAGGAAGTGTGCACGGACGAGTCTCTTGAATGTTTATCCATTAGGTGTTTGCTTTATTATGTAATAATACCTAATTACTCTGAAAATATATTTGGCGTATTTAGTATCGCTCTAAATGGTTTTCGAATTTTTATGCCTTTATAAAATTAAGTTCGTTCAATCGTCCAATTGACACCGATCACATACATTCCCCTAACCCCAAAGTAAGTAGCTAACTAACCACAACTCCCAGACCCGCGACAATATAGAAAACTATGATTCCTATATTGATCCAATCAGGAATCGAACCTGGGACCTCGGTGTGGAGGCGTCTTGAAACCCATAGTTCTCAACCACAACACCATGGAGGTTGTCACCCGTATTTAAAGCAGAGAGAAACCTAGTACCTGTATTTAAAGGAGTAAAGTAATCATAATCATAAATAGTTTATTTGCTCAAATCATGGTATAAATTGATATGACAGACAGTACAAGGTTATCATGTTTCTCTAATAAAATAGCATGCAAATTGTTTACAGTGCTTGGAGTCAAATTTCAAAAACACATAATTATGCCATATAAGGCTGATTTTTCCATAGTCAGATAAGAAATATTCGTCGAACAAATACAAATATGGCTAATTTGACAACGTCACCTCATTGTCAGCAATCATATGACGTGTCGTTTTATATTTTATCAGTCTGATAAGTTTTATCTGACCATTGAAAAATCGGCCCTAAAATTAACAAAACGGTATTAATTAATGTGTTAAGCCGTGCCGTTACGTGTCACACCGTGCCGCGAGGGCGTGTCCTTTGGACCAGATCTTGTACAGGGACCACCCGGGATTATGTTGACGGGTTTTTGTTATTTAGGCCACAAATTATATTAGTTCGGTTTTGTTGCGGCGCCTTATCATATCTATGGGATACGCCATATTGCCGTCGAACCCCATAGAAGAAACACCAGGGGCAATTCCCGTGCAATTCGTATACGAAAAAAGTTCACCGATCGAATATTCTTTGTCAAAGAAAAATTGATTTTGATTTCGCAAGGTCACGATTTCTATGTATTTAGATTTTGTTCGTGCGTTTTTTTTATGTCAAGATATTTACTTGATTTTATAGGTAAAACGGTTAAGCCCGCAATCGAATTACTACACGAAAAAAGTTTGATTACAACGAGAATCGGCCTCCTTGTGCTGTTGGTAAGAGTGAAGGGTCCTGTTTAGAATCTGAGGCTTAAATTATGAGTGAAGACAGTTTCTTACATTTTGGTCTGTGACACTTATAAAAATCAGATGTGCGAGCGCTTAAGGTTTTGGGTTCATAAACACTTTTATAACCATTTTACTGTTTTCTTTTCAGATTCGTTGATGGCAATGCGTCACCTAAGGAAATTGACATGTTATGGGAAATCTCCAAACAAATTGAAGGTAAATTATTTTGCTTGGAATTATAACTATTTATTACTTAAAATATAAAGTTAGTTATAATGGTGATGAGTTGAAAATCTACTATCTGCTTACACTTTAAATTCCGTAATTTATTCAGCCTGCATGCAGACGTGCAAATTTTAACAAACATTATTAATTAATTTGTCTTATATATAATCTAAGAACTCTCAATCGATAAAAATAATGCAACATTAGCCATTTGGGTAGTTTGCTTTTAAATGCCAGAACCTCTAATACTTTTTTTTATATCTTCAGGTGGTTAAATGTTAATATGTGCATGTTAACCACATTATCCTTGTATATCACCTTGTGTCGGGGAAAGTTGATTCACCCCTGTATTTGCTTCTATTGACCCCAGTCACCGGGTGAATAGAAATATTGCAGATTTTATTAATTTTCTAAAAAATGGGTGCTTCATATGTAAAAACAACTGTATGAGCTCCTTTTCTAAGATACCGGACCCAATACAAAACTAATATACCATAAACACAACCAACCCAAACATAGATAAATAAAGTTAAAGTTAGAAATGATTCCTATTCACCCCGTTTTACGGTAGTAGTTTTGCTCAGTCAAGTATTGAACCGATTTTAAAAAAAGAAGATATAATAAGACATCGTAATTGGATAATATTTAGTTTTGCCGAGGTATGATTTCACACGTTTTTTGTGAGTGCGTTTTAGTCAACACACAGTTACAGACTTTGCATAAAACAAACTCATTTATGTAATTTTGTCTTTTATGTAGTATCGAAAAAATATAACGCGCGATAGCAGTTAAAAGTGTCTAGCGAAAAAAAAGAGATACGTGAGGACGAAGCTGGTGAGAGAGACAACACACAGAATAAAACGCGGGATTTCTATATAGTCCTTGCCTCGTTTGTAATGAACTAGATAAAACAAGATGCGCGTTTACATTACTTTTTTAAAGCGGGAAAGTTGAAAAGTGTATCGGCAATAAAAGTATCGCCGATACCGATATATCGGAAAAAACAAAATATCAGCATAGTTTCAAAAACTAAACAACACGCTTTTATATATTTTTCGTATCGCCTTTAGCAAACCCTTTTATTTAATACCCATCTTATGGGGGTGCTTTCAAATAGCCAGTTCGCCATTTTGGATTTAAGTCACGTGACTAATTTTTCGTATTCCTGACAGTAAATCCTTTCATTTGACACCCATATCATGGGGGTGCATTTCAAATAGCCTTTCCACCATTTTGGATTTGTATTAACGTTTCTTAGCTAGTCATATTGTTATCGAACTCAGACCGTGTGCAAATTTCATCGCAATCGAAGACTGGGAAGTGGTTCAAATTAAGATTCCAAGATTTTCTTACATAGTTGAAGTTACAAGTGAAGCTATTTTTTCTTTACTAATATCCTCTCTCGTAGTGTAAATATCTGTATATAATGTTTTATATAATGATATGTAGGTATATAATATGTGTTGTGTTGTTGCATATATGTCGTCTTATGTGTTGTCTAGCTTTGTTTTAGATGTAATTAAGTTTGTAAATATTCTAAATTACGCTTTGTTCGCGTCCCATGGTCGTGTAAAAGCTACGCACGTGTCTTTGGCGGAACAGTGAGCCATCGCTGACGACCCGTCTGGTGTAGTGGTCGAGAAATCGCGTACTACGCAGCGGGTTGCGGGTTCGATCTCCGCACAATACAAACATTTGTGTGCATGAACATGTCTGTTTGTATTGGTCTGGGTGTTTTCTATGTATATCATGTATGTATTTACAAACAAAAAAAAGTATTTAAGTATTATATCCGTTGTCTGGCACCCATAACACAAGCGTTGAGTAGCTTACTTTGGGACTAGACGGCGATGTGTGGGAATGTCCAAAGGATATTTATTTATTTATTTATCGCTGGCAAACTTACGTTCGCTAGCCATTCAAACAAAGAAGAAGAAGCTATTTTAAGCGTGTTGAAAACAATCTTTTTACTCCGTAGGGCACACGATCTGCGCGCTGGGCGACGGCGCGGCGTGGCCGGTGCAGGGGCTCATCCGCCACTTCCGGCCCGAGCTCGAGCGCCGCATGGAGGCCTGGGCCGCCGCCAAGGGGCCCAGCAAGGCCGAGCGCCTCTACTAGGCCTCCGCTAACTTGGTAGCTGCAGGCCTCCGCTGACTTGGAAGCTGGAGGCCTCAGCTGACTTGGCAGCTGGAGGCCTCCGCTGACTTGGTAGCTGTAGGCCTGCGCTGACTTGGTAGCTGGAGGCCTCCGCTAACTTGGTAGCTGGAAGACTCCGCTAACTTGATAGCTATAGGCCTCCGCTGACGGATGTAGGGGGATATGGATTGAAAACAAATCAGACAGCATAGTTTTCTATTTACATTGTAACAAAAACTTAAGGGGCTCCCCGAATTTTTGACGCGCACACTGCGACGCCACTCTATTTAAAATAATTATTACTCCTTATATACAAAAGCAAACAAAAATCTGATAGACACGATTGTAGTACAGGTTCTGTAGTTTATTTAGTACGTTAAATTGTTTCAAAAGTAGCTGACTGTAGTTAGTGTTAGAAAAACTGCTAAATATGGCAATTTTTCTAACTGTAACTGCAGATAACTCTGTTTTATTGAAGCTTTAACATTATTTCTAAATCACATAACCAGAGCTACAATCGCATCAATCAGATTTTAGATTGTTCTTTTATTTAACGAGTTATGATAATTCTACTTAAGTGGCGCTACTGTGCGCGTTGAAAATTCAGGGAGCCCCTTAATAAAATCACCCAATTCTGACATTTTTTGATCCACACTACTTGAAAAAATCTTACTTATTAATAACGATTTCGTTACATTTTCAAATATTTACGTTAAGAAAACGATTTCACGGAGTGTGTAACGATAATTTGATTATCGATAGTTGAGCTCGAAAATCATCTATAATATCGATAGTATCTATAATTCATCCGATAGTGGGCTTCGGTTCAATAGTATTTCTGTGTGTCGATACTATAGTAATAAAGCGTATAGGACCATCGATACTAATGGCTTTTACTCAACTATAGATAGTGGACGAGCGGCGACATTCATCAAAATCAAGATTTTCAATCCATTGCGTCCTATATTGCTGCTGGAGTAACATACACAACTTTTAGAGCTGACATGCCAATATTCATACAATATATAAGTAATGCACGCTCGTCTCCTTCATCAGAGCTTTGACTATGTCTGCTATGAAATAAATATTCAATCCTTCATGTTGGCATGTTAGTTATGCAAGTTGCACTTGCGTTGTTTAATTTAAGATGTCCCTAGGATTTAGGACACTGGTTGCGGTCTGCGCTCCGGTCCGTAGAATATTGACCGCATGCGGCCAATATTGTATGGATCGGACCGCAATCAGTGTTCCACATCCTTTAAACGTGACCTAGGATCTATTTTATTAATAACGACGAAATTAACCAATTTCTATGTTACTCATGTCAGCGTTTTATGTAGATACAATTTAAATAAGTACCATCTTATCGACGTTGAAAGAAGTCTCTGTGATGTACACGCCTAATATTGTTGAAATAGAATCGATACGTATTTATTACATTTCTTTTTTTATTTTAAAACCCTACAAAAAACAAACCATTACGCAAAAAAAGTATAATCATCGATTATAATTATTTAAAAAATACACATAGTTGTTTTATTCCTAACAATAAAATATCAATGTTCTTTGATTTTGCACAATAACTTGTTTTTATTAATAAATTTCTCGAATGTTACCGATACCACTTCCTGGTCGGAAAACCGCATAACAGCATGTAAATAAACACAATTGCGCAATATTTTGTAACGAATAGAAAATATTGCGCTACGCTATTTACGTATCGTTGGCAGTGGTTACTTATCAAATATGTTTGTGTACAATCAATTCAAAATTACCTACTTTGATTTAATGTTAAATGGTTATCTGAATAACTTCATTACAAATTATTTATTTTTTTATGAACACGACGACGCAATAATACGGGTGACTTCGCCAGTAAGGTCATGTACCTAGTTCTTTTGTATAAAATGTAATTAATTAATTATAAGAAATAAAATTCAGATCATAAAATTTGGGTTTTCATTGCATGCTACCATTATCGACAAAGTATTCCCAAGAGAATGTTCCCATGTTCAAAGATGGAGCTAGATAGCCAACAATACTACGATTCCGCCATTTTTGTTTTGTTTGAGCAAACTACCCCCGTATTTCAGGTTATGAAATGTAGTTTATATTTTTTGTAGACAAGTAGATGCAATGTCTTTCATTGAAAACTTTTACTACCCATTCGATAACTAAGTGGCATTTTGCCACTTGAATTGCCCTAAATTGAATAAATTATTTTTGAATTTGATTAACTAACACGCCTGGGCGTCACGATATTCAAGATAAGTTATGAATGCCCTTTGGCACTAAAATATGAACCTTTTACCTTTTACTTCGATCTTCAGTAATCTTCAGAAAATAAGTCAGCTACATAGACTATAATGTACAGATAAAGAAGCAGGAAAAAAAGGTTTAAACGATGACCCTATAGGAAAAGTTGCAGGTATCGATCGTCTCATTCACCTCCTAGAATTTGGCACCACCTTGCAAAGTCACCTTGTTTCAACTTTATCATTCATCTGTGAAGTGATTGAAGTGTGGTCAGAGTCAACTAGGTATAGTGTTTCTCATCGCATATTTGCACGTGGACGTGCAGTTAGGTATTTTAAATTATTATGCAGGCAATGAACAGAGCAATTTTACACCTACCCTCATATTGAATTAACGAGATACTTTAAATTATGATAAATGAAAGGCGATGGTGGGTAGTTGAACCAAAGTTCACAGCAGTAGCACGGTAATGTTATCTACAGTATTGTAACTCGGCCGACTCTTTAAAATAAATACCTACAGCCGCGCGGTACCTAAACGTGCGATAGGGCTGCCTGCCCGCCTCCAGCATTTTACAATTGCCTACTTTAGTGTTTACATATAGTTTTGTGATCGTAAATATACTTTTTTATATAAACAAATAATATATTTTGTGGATTAAATAGGAAGTATTCAATAAAAATGGGTGTTGTTTTTGCATGTTAGATTTAACTAAAAACATTTTTATGTTTAAATGACAAATCGATCTTATAAATTTGCTACTGAAAAATAATTGCGCAACGACTTAGACGTATGGAATGCTCAATTATTAAATTTTAAAGTATAAAAAATCCGCATTCTCATATAAAGCTTTATTAAAAATCAAATCAGCACAATATATCCTATTCGTCTTAATAAAATGTACTTAAACTTATTTTTCGAGAAGGAAATCACGCGACTATTGTTAAAAAAACAACGCTCCGTCCGTTCGTCATTGTGGCACAGTCGCGACTGTCTGCATGCCGAAGTCGAGGCACGTAGGTATAGTTCGCGTTTCGTCCGTTTGTATGGAGTTGGAATACTGTTTAGATAACATTACCGTGGCAGTAGGCAATTTCGATATGAACTTGTTTTCACTTGTCAGTGACAGTTTCTAACTATAGAATATAGCTATTGCATTTAATCAATACGAAACTTCCTAGCTGGTATCGTAATTATTGTCGTTTAAATATGTTATAGCTTTCATATTCAAGTTTCATGACTGTTTGTTAGTGGTTTACTTGCTTATTACAATGTAAGTGTTCCTTCTGACTTATTGTATTAATTTGCAAACAGATTTATCGTTGACTTGTACTTTGCAATGTGAGGGGTGTAATAAAACAAGGGAGTTAGAATAAAAGTATAGTATAAATTTTCTAAATTATTTATTCCCTCTACTATCATTCTTTCTTTTTTTGATAATCCTTATTATATTCTTAGCTCTATTTACAGTTTGTATAAATTAAAGTAGCAGTAGTATTTTACATAGTAGGCTACTATTGTACAATGCTTTCATCACACGAAAGACTTGACTACTTTCATATTGATATGGTTCACCTAGAACTGATTATCCATAACTATTTATGCCAGAGAAATGAAGAAAGATTAAAATTAATAAATTCTTCTCTAAACAAAATAGTCATAATTAATCATTCGCGGCAATCCTCAGAAAACCCAAATGAAAAAAGGAAGAAATTAATAACACAAACATGATTTTATACAGTAACAAATTTAGAAATGGTAACATTGCTGATTTTGATTTGGAAAAATGATAATTTATCATAAAAAAAAACTTAAAAAATGATCTCAATTTTTTACAATCAATCAACACCAAGTACCAAATGGAAATAATTATTATTTAATTTTAGGAAGAGTAGTGCCGACTTCACACCGTCAATATTAACAACAAATAAATTAGGTTAAATTAAATAAATGGCACAGACCAAATTCTACCATTCTCGGTACATGGTGATGTGAATATATTTTTTAAACATAATTTTGGTTGGAATAATAACAATAAAATAATAATAATTTCGCTTGTCGATTTGCCAAATAATCACGATTTAATATAACCAAAAAATATAAATCAAATAACTCTATGATGGAAGCAATGGGTTGTTGCGTAACAAAAGAACTATCACTTCTGTGTAACAACATAATGGCATTTAAGTAATCGCTAAATAACATCGGTGGAGATCACAATTATACGATATAACTTTAGTTTTATATAAATACAAATATATTTACCTAAGACTACAGCAACAACTTCAATGCAATATATCCATCTATATTGATGTGAAATTGATACGGTTACAGTAGGCTTACGAGGAATTAACGTGATAGTTAACAGAATGTGTCATAAATAGCTGTGTCCCGATGACTGCGGACTGTGGGTCGTCTGCCTCGAGTCCGGTCACATACGAGATGAGGCGGCCGCTAGTCGCGTCACGCATCACGCGTCAGTCTCACTCATTCTGTCATACAGCTTTAGAACTACACACCACAGTGCGGGCAGGAACGTGTTTCCAATAAGAGCCGCATAAGCATGAAGTACTGAACCAGAGACAATAGCTCCTGGGTTATGCGATTCTCATTGCTCCTCGGTTCGAGCCGCTAAGTTTATAAATTAGTTCGGCGGACGAGAGGCGGACCAGCCGCTCCCGGCCTTAATCACTAATCTCGGCAGACCTTCGTTCGGCTCGGTTCTACTACTGAAATACTGGTCGCCACGTGGCGCCATGTAACGGACTATTTCAGCGATTTCAGTGAGCGTAACCGCAAGCTTAGGGCTTAGGCCGGAATAACTTACAATAAATTCATAAATAACTTTGACATTACATTAAGGATCCGCTACGCCCGTCGCATCTGCAGCCGCTACGCAAGTATTTGTTCAATTGTCTATCGAAACTAGTGAGTTCAAAGACTCGAAAGATGAATTGAATTTGAATAGTTGCGCTGCGGTATCGGGTCGGTCCGACCGGGCGTCCAGAGTGGCTATTGCAAAACCAATGCGGTGTGTTCGGCCGGTGCCAGCACCGGTCCCTAGATGGTCTTTAACGAGAGCTAGACGCAATCCTCCTCCATGTCGACGTCGGGCACGAGGCGGTCGTGCGACGCGGCCGCGCGCGGAGGCAGCTCATTCCGAGGGTCTCGAGCTAACCAGGGGTGCCGGAGCACGTCTCGCGCACTCAAGCGCTCGCAAGCTTCCCTCCGCAGCAGCGACCGGATCAAACACTTCCCCCGCGACGACAAACCCTCCGGCACTAGGAAGTACCCGCGAGATATCTTCGCGAAAAGCGACGCATGCTCGGAGTCGTTAAATGGATACCTGTAACAAAGGAAAAGGGTATTTATTTAGATAAAGTCGTAATGAACAGGAAATTGAAGCAGTTCTTTTTTTTCTTTAATCCCATAATTAGATTAGATAGCTCACTAGATTGGCGGTAACGATACGCCAAAACGTCGAGATACGAAAATTGAGACAAATATAAACTAGCGAAATGTTACATAAAAAAAACAAAGATAAAAAGTTATCGCATTTTAAAAAGATAAGAAGGATCATTAACTTCCACATCGAGATGGGGCTCCATAAATCGTTGCGTTTTTATAAAGCACGGCCCCAATTAATGACGGAGAAACCGATTGTCATTTGGAGAAGCAGATGCGCTCGAAACAAAAACTCAGGTACGATGGAACCCTTCCGGCGACAGGTGAAGCGGCGATTGCGGCGAAATTCGGGATTTCGAATATAAATTACGGGTGCGGGGCCCGAAAAAAGGTAGAAAACAAAGGCTCGCGAACGGCAGGTGCGACGGAGGCGGGCAAACGTCTTCGCCACATGACCGGGCAGGTGCGCCGAAGATTTCACTAGCCTCATTTATATGTGGGTGATATAATTGTTAGCCGTTGGCGCGTAACGGCCGACAGGTGATCATCCCCCGCCGTCGCCAACGGTCGCCGCGACCCTCGCAATGCCATCTCGAAACGGTAAGTCCCACGCTCGCAGGTGAGTGAAGACGTTATTCGCCACCCTCGTCACTATTGTAATCCACAATAATAAAGAGGGTTGAAAAAATACACACCTTCCAACGAGCATGGTGTACAGTATGACTCCAAGAGACCACATGTCGGCGGCCCGTCCGGAGTACGTCCTATGAGCCCTCAGGATTTCAGGCGAGACGTACGCTGGACACCCCCGCTTGTCTTGCAGCAGGTCTTCTTCAGGATCATCGAGTACGACAGCATCTTCCAATGACTCGAGCTTTAGCGTCGTTCTGTAACAAAAGGAGATAACGTTCAGTATGGACTAATTTGCAAGGGTTTAAGACTAATTTGTTATGTATCCATCGAGGATGTCAGTTAGATTGTGTCGATGATCGCTGACCCATATAAATCGCGAGTCCGCCAATAATGTTATACGGGGCTGATACGCGGCCGTCCGTAATGGATCCCTTTGTGCACAAAGCTTTGTCCGGGCGCCATTAACGATTCGCGCGTACGGTTAATTAGCTATAACGCATCGCGGACCAAACTAAACGTGAACTTGGTAATTTGAGGCGTATTTATTAAAGCGTCGTAGGCCGATTAATATGTGGCATTAGTGTCATAGAGTAATTACAAAGCGCACCCTAAAGCCGTGACGCAATTGCGTTTCATCAGGCTTCAGGCGCACCGTGCGCGGCCTCGTGTTTCACAGCCGCCGCATCGTTTCGAAATGCATTAAATGCACAGCTCCGAACTGTACACCGCTGTATATGCGATTGAATGTAAATAAAACAACTCGGATCGAACGACAAACGGGACTCGCTCTACGATTTACATGTTTTGCCTACCGCTTTGACTTTGCAGCGTTCAACGTTCCAGCATCAAAATAAACTAAAACGTATGAAGCAAAATCGACGTGTAATTTTTAAAGGAATTACAAATAAATAAGTTATATGGAGGTTAAGGCGCGGCAGGTGCACGGTGGGCGTTTCATGCAGTAAAAATCGACGTGCATTAACGCGTACATACGATATTTTTAGCCCGTTTAATAATACTTCTTAAGGGGAACGGTGAGCTGAGTGAATTTAAAAGAAGGGCACCCGTTCTATTTTCGTTTTGAAACCTATTAACGATGTGCAGTAAATAATTCTTTATCCGAAATAGTACGGGCTGCAGCTTGGTTATATAGTTTTGATTACGCGTACATAATCCGAAAGATGAAGGCAATAAATATCAAGTTTGCACACAGTTACAAAACCCGCAAGTTGCGGTCTCAGCTGTTTGACAAATAGTCTGTGGACGGACGCAAGACTACTAACTGAAATTGAAGAGATCGTTCGCCGCGAAGGTAATGGGACCGGGCCATATTAGACCGTAGCGCACCACTAATAAAACTGTGCGTGTCGTGATAATCCGAGATGCAAGATAAATGGTATAGTTATTTATTAAATTTAAAGTGATCGGGTCGTGACAATATGGAGCGGTTGGCTCCCTCTAAAGGTTACTCTCGTTAAGAATGTCGCAACCGGCTTGTCGGTTAGCTAGTGCAATACGCGCAGCGGATTGTGAATTAGCAGATGGATTATGATGTTGTTTGATTGCAGGGCTAGTAGGGTCAGCGGAGGAGTGCGTCTACGGCTGCTGGCGTGCGCTTACGCAGCGGGGGCGTGCGTGGCGATGCACGTGCCGCTAATCGGCGTGTAGCAACAGATCCTCTGTGGGAACCCACTGACGAAACGCGTGACGTCACTCTGCAACTGCACTCCGGCCCTTTTTTGTAATTCATCAGTGAGCGGAGCTGGATCTGAGGGCGTCCTCGTGTCCGTTTAGGTCTCGTCGACTGCGCAACTGATCCTAATTAAATCCCTACAGCGGCAAGGCTAAAGTGCGATGTCTGCAGTTGCAATCGATTCGAATTTCGCAACGTGTAAATAAGTTATACGGTGTCGTAACGCGGTCGGAAGGTTGGCCGGATTTCCGAACGGTGGCCTCAAGGATTCTCGGCGTGTCTCGGACGCGGGCGGGAGGCGCTGAGGCGGGCGCGGGCGAAAGGACAACTGTCAATTTACGCAATTTGGCATTACGCACACACAGGGCCGCATTTCGGGTCTCGCGGCCCCCGATCTAATCTAACTCGTGAACTCGTGGCCAAAACTAAACTGTATGCATTACTAAATTGACTCACGTTTGCAACTTCGCAACACTGTTAACTAATATTTCGTTAAATTACACGTTTGTAAATGGGTGGCTGTAACTTTATTGGTCAAGTTTGTAGAAATCCCGTCGTTAACACACTGCGATTTAATTTGATTTCTCATTAAAAATCAATAGAGTGAGTTTATAAATGTTATTGATAGCTGCGTCGATAAGTGATAGATACAACAGACGATGTTCATTGTTGTGATAATCGTTCGGTGGGTTAGTACCGGCCGTGTGGGAGATCGCTCACAATTAGCGGGATGCGCCACAGTTTCGCAACGGCCGCCATTGCTCAACTCAACCCTGACAGTTCGTAACAAACAATGGCAGTCAGATGCAGCACACATGCATGCACTTCCTGCTCGACTTAATATCGCTGTATGACGAATCTTGCGCAAGCGCTAGGAAGCGCTTTATATGCGACCATTCACAAAACGGCGTGTTGGGCGCCAGATTGCGAAAGGTCCGATTTTAATGGTGAACAATGCATAACTTGCTGTTCGCGCCCGGCGCTTCCGAGCCCTATGGTGCAGCGTGGCGTTAGTCATAGGTTTTGTAACCCGCATTGTAGGGACATGTGGTGTCGCAAGCGCTTGCCTCACCGCGGAGATGCCGCCGGGATAGGTTGGGAAACCATCCCGACCATGCCCAATTATACGCGGCTTCTATTGCACAATCGTGTTCCCACAGCGGATGTTTTATGAAATTTGATTGATAACGGTATCAGAGCAGCGTACTTTACGACTTTATCATCGAACGCACATGTGATTCAGCCTAATGTAAATAAGGTTGCGAAAACTGGCGTTAGGCTTATTAGTCCCACCTCACACAATACCCAGCGCGACGAATTGTGTATATCCTTATGAATTTAGGGCTCAAAACAACATAGCAAGCAGCGGTACTGTTCGCTTTATCGGAGTAGCGATAACGCAAGTCGAACTCCGTTTTGAAACCGAGCGCTGGGCCGCTTGCGAAAACACAAATGTGAACATCGATTGCAAAATTGTTTTAGTTTTAAATCGAATGCAGCTTCACCGAGGAGGAGAGCGGAGCGGGGAGGGGTGCAGGATGGTGACGTGGTGAAGATGGATGCTGTAAGGAGATCGTGTGCAACCTGGCGGGCCGTATTTGGCAGGCTGGCAGCGTGCGCAGGCCGGGTGTCACAATGGCGCGGATTATGAGGTGCGTTGCGATATGGCATGTTGCAAGCCCGGGCGGCGGTCCAAGCGCCGCCGCCGAAATAATCCTGTGTTGCAATGCACCGCGCGGACTGCGGAACGGGCGCCACTCCAGGGCCCGTTGCGCAAACCGAAGCGCAATAGGCAATAGCCAATTGCGCACGACCATCTCCAGTTGTTCACGCGTGGACTTTTACGAAACGATCGATACCGTTCGATGACCCTACGGTGTTACGTTGAGATTGTGTAACCGAAGAAAGTGTCCGTTCCGTCCGCAAAAAGTATCCGAAATCTCATCGATCTCCGGCTCGAATTGTTGCAATTACACCGTTACGTGGCTGAGTTAAATCCGGTGAGCGGTCGACTTTCTAACGCGGGGTCGGTGAACGCTGTCGCAACAATTTCTCCAGGCGTCGCGAACGAAGAAAGCGCGACCTAAGCAGCGTTTTGCAATCGCGCGGCTGGCCGCTTGACGCTTGGCGCAGCGGAGAAAGAGCGCTGATGTAGAAAGCGTGCGTCGACCCGAGGACCACAGGAGCTTGCGACAGCTACTAACGAGATTCCTGAGGGTTCCTGCAACCGCAGCCCAAGCCCGGCCCTAATTGAACAACTACTCGGTAGTGTTCTGCGTGCGGCATTGGGCAAGCGTCCGTTACGCAAGTCGCGATAACGCGGGCATGTCACAGGCACTCGTGAAACACTTCCGTTCATTGACTTCTTCCCGATATAACGCTTTGCTGTTGTTTCGAAATACTTTCGGGGACTACATCGCACACGTGCGAGGACGCCGGTCGTCAGCGCTGCATCGATACCCTTGATCTTTCAGGGCCATTAAGCAGACACGCTCAAATACTACGGGCGCAGTCACTGTCTGAATCCCGCACACACAAAAATAACGTAATTTGTGTGCATATCCAATTGAAGTAGGAATTATGTCGTGCAGGATATTACACGAAGAATCGACGGGTAACCGGCTCACTATACACTTTCATAACTCGTTGTTACGTTTAAACCGACTTTTCCAAGTGTTGGGAAACGATCGAGTAAAAAGCTGATGCTCCCACATGGCAGACGAGTATTCATCATTATTACAATGCAATGCAATGCAATCAGACGAAAAACTTGCTGCATAAGTACGAAAGTGATTCTAGAGATATTTTTCGCGATAAGCGCAATCATAACGTCCTATTTCCATTCAAAAAAACCTATCGTAGGAGTTGTGTGCATACGTGTAACACCTGGCGACAGGTGATCGCTCGCTCCAGTCTTGCCAGTTTGTTGAGGCTGGAATAATGACGATAACCATAAAGGGCAGCTGTACGTGTTTGTCGCCCGACAGATGCGGTCTAGATCGGTTGATAAACAAATAAAAAGAGCAAATCCGCGCCGGTGCGCCCGCGCAGTTTCCGCCGCGGCGCGCACAGCCGGAATCGTCGATTGTTTCGGTCTGCAATCGCTTCCTCTTCATTATTGTGTGTCGGAAGTGCGAAAGGAACGAGGGAACCTCGGCGGTGCGGTTACGTGTACGGGTTAAGGTATTGCAAACGGAATTAGGGCAGCGATTAATCATGAAGCCGGGCTGGCGGACGCAAGAGCTTGCGATATGTAGCGAGCGGTGTTGCGCGGAGCGGAGTGGCATTGCTAACAGTTGGTTAACAGTATTGGATGTTGCGAGCGGTGACGCAAATGTATGGAAAAATGAGAAAGACAATGCTCTGAGGTGATTTTACGACTGATTTATATGCACGGGAGGATGGGCCAAGGCGGCCGCGATGGCTCGCGTTTTGTAACCGAATTTACAAACCGTTCGTGTACTTATTGCGACGGATAAACACTCCTGACTCCTTGCGATCATTTCATAATTCGGTTTGCATCAGAGTTGAGACAAGTTAGCTCTCTACGTTTGCGGGTGGGTGGGATAATGAAGGAGACAATAGTAATTGGCTGGCGGTGTTACATTTTCTCTTATATGTAATTTATGTAGTTGGTTATAAATATGTGTCTATTATATGTGGATTATTAAATACTGTCCCAGAGCTCGTTTCCCTTTCAATATTTGACATTATGACCTGCTAAACCCTAGTTGTTTAAATTGTTTTAACAATTTATCAATTGAATTGAGAGCACGTACTAAACCAATAAAATATTAAGTACTTCGTATGTACATGCAGTACCACTAAGGAATGAATGACGCAGGATGGTTTCGAAAACGCGAAATAAGCGATGTTGCGATTTGGTCTTGTGAAATACATTTACCTCTCGATTGCAGAAACGCGTGGGTCGACAAATAGGATTAATCTTTGTCGATTTGTAACTATTACAATGTAAAATAGTTCATGGCATTGTTTCTAATGAGGACAAGTTAGGTAGCATCGTGTGTTTATTTTGGTGAAAGAAAAATTTTATTTATCCGCCCACCTTTGTTTGTTTGGTTAAGTTCGAGACCCTACGTGTTTGCGTGAGGTTGATATAAATGAATATGTATCAGATATCATTGCAGATTAGGGCTTATCGCGAGGCACATTTACCCGCAATTTTTATCAGCATTTCACTGTTATCTTATCACGGTATAAAAACTTTAAATTTCACTAGATATTTATTTGGTTTTGGGTTCCGATACGACGAGTAAATATTTATGAATAGGGATGTATGTTTGCCTAGTTGCACAATAAAGTCGTCTATTTATTTATTTAAGGCTCTAAAGAACATTCGTCACGAATGCCACGATGTATATTTATGCCATTGACATGGAAATTGGAACACCGTGCAGACGGCAAGCGTACCCTGATGACGTGCGGTGCATACATTAAGAATTCAATGAAATATCGAGTCTACAACCGCAAGTAGGTATGTAGTACGCCATACGATCAAGGAAATCGAAGGCAAATACCAATAGTTCCTGTATTACAACGACAAACAATGCTTCTGTTTGCAAACAGTGGTTAACCCTTCGGTACCGCTAGAGCCCTCGACGCGAGCATAAAATACCGCAGTCGTTATCAACTCCATCGAATCAGGAACAATAGTTTTATTAAACTCCGGCCCTCACGACCCCAATGACGTTTTACGCAGGTAGTATCGGCTTGCAGCGATAAGACACGCAAATGCCTCTACTACTTTGTGTATAAATGTACGTCATCGCTTAAGAACACGTACATAGCTGGCTGTGGAGTATTGCATGAAGACAAGCTTGCTGCAAAGCCGGCAATGAAAACTGCCCTAACATTTACAATTGACTAGAACAAAAGCTCATACGGGCTCATACGGGCTTCGTATGGACGAAGCAAACGTTTTGATAGCACAACACAACAAAAGATCCGCAAAGCGTTTGCCCCGGCAATGTAAGGAAAAGCAAACAAATAAAATTCACAAGTCAATTCGCTAAGTTTGTAAATAACACTGTTAAAAAATACGCGGCGCAAACGAGTTTCTACCGTTAACTCTTGCTGAAACATCGCGTAAACAGCGTCGCTGATGGAACCAGTTTAAAACAAGCTCGGATATTATTGATTTCACTAAAGAAATGCTGTTGTTATTCGGACCTGCCGAAATTTTAATTTTATTTCACGCGATCTTGGATACCGTATTGATAGCCAATCAAATTCACGGCAAAATCAAAACACAAAAGTTTTGACCCGCGAAGAATTTCAAGCGCAGAGCAGCGATTGTGTGAATCGAGAACGTGAATCGAATACAGCCAGAATGATCGCGTTGATAAATAAGCAAGCCTCTAGGATTTACGGGCAATGCCCTTTGTAACTTCTCTCAGGAGACTCGGATCCCTCGATGAATTACGATGTGCCTCAGGTATTTCTGGAATATTTTACATGCATTAACTTCTAATTTACACCATAGAAATGCCTACTCGTATAACACGGAACAGCGGTACTTTCTCGACAAGTACCGTTTGCTGAGCGAAATGGTACCAGGTCGATGAAAGCAAAGATTACAGTCATAGGCAACGTTTAATTAACGTGAACTGGCGCATTAATTAAAGATTCAATAATCACACCGCTTTTTTTAAAACATAACCACGACAACGACTTGTAACCAATTAATCAGAAGCAGCGAAAGAGTACAAAAAACTAGAGGTTTTTATAGCATCCTCATAGTAAGTTAAGTGCGATGAGATCACGAAAGGATCAATGCTCGCAGCGAATGCCAAAGCAATGATCAACAACATCAAATTAAGGAGAGGCGGCCCGGTGGACATTAACCTCGTCGACACTTTTTTCTAGACGCACTGACGTAATTTGGAAAGTGCGGAAATGGTAATTTCTAAAAGAATTGCGCCGCGACTTATTATATCACAATATCGGCCGCTGATTCGCATCGCGGATGCACGGCGGGGAGGGGTCAGTGAACTTGCGAAACTTCACCTGTCATAGTCGAGGGGAGCAAGACAAAGGCGTGATGCAACCTGAAGAAAGTAAGGAAACCCAAGAACCCATCGTCATGTCGAGAGGAAAAATTAAAGATGAAGTAACAAAAGAAAACGATTTTGAAATTAGAGCTATCACCGCGACGCATTCTAAATTCGAATCGATGATGATTCTCGCAGCTTGCACAATGCTATCTGGCAACCGGCGACGGAAGAGAGTGCGGGCGAAACGGCACATTGCGGTGATGCAATAAAGAAAGTGCGGAACTGAAGTAGGTTTTCTAACGCGGTGAATGTACTCCGGCCATTAGCATTGTATCATTCGCGAAGCCTCTTGGGGCTCAGCGGGCGACGACCTCGGTGATGTCAGAGGGAGTTGTACTTCACATTCGGCTCCGTGTAGTAGTGATCATATAATACGTTAGGGATACAGACAGAGTTATGATGGCAGCTCACGCTACCGCCTACTGCGCTGAAGGGAGGCAACATCTAGCGTTACATCAAGCTTTGCTCGCAATGGTTAGGTAAGGAGTGTTGTCACACTCGTTTGTTGCAATTACAGAGCTGATGTAACGCGTGCAAACCCGAAGAAGCTAACAAACGAGAACTTCGATACGATTGGTAACTTGGCAATGCAAATAGGCTTATTGATTTTTTATTTGGTTACAAAAAGAATATGTTAAAGGCGACATGTCAAGTTCAGCGAGTCCGAGGTCGTCGCGGGCGCAGCGCGGAGGTGGGGCGGGTGCCGCGGGGCGGGGCGGTGACAATGAATGGCAAAGCACCGTTGTACTTGACCCACTATGCCGCCGTCACGCCCGGCCGGTGCAACGATGACGTTCGATTAATGATATGCGTGAGAACACCAGACAGCTAGAAACGCCAGCTGACTACTTTCATCAGCCACATCAATTATAATTGTTAAAGAAACCAGCTCTAACATCTACATTTTATGTTAGTTTTGACATTGGAGCAGTAACCCAGTTGGCACCGATACTGGTTTACGTCAATCATAAAAAATTCAACAATCAAGTGTCACGTTAACGGAATCTATCGTCAATGTAATGATGTCAGTGTTTTGAAATGAGCGCACCGTTTCAGAGGCTGAATCATTACTCATCGTAATAATGGCTCTGTGTATAATTAACGTGGCATACTGTATCTGAGCACGTTTGAGCAGCGGAACTGTGCCCAAACATAAAATAGATGTCGAAACGTGCACACAAAGTATCTCGCAAGCGGTTTCCGATATACATTTGTTAGTCGGTAGATATGTCGGAGTATGTGCCATTGCGCAAGGTCGTCAGCGCACCTGCGCCGGTCACTGCAGCGACCGTTGCAGCTCCCACGACATAGTTCATACGTTCATGAATTATTAATTAAGTCCAGACCTGTAGAAGGGTAGCTCCAGGAATTCGGGGTCTTGACACCTGCCCGATCTTTGTCTTTTGAAAGTCAAAGGTTAATTGGTGTGAAACTTTTACACGAAAAGAGAGCGAAGCAGAATGAAATAATTTTGTATTCGCAAGCGGCATTAATGAGTAAACAGCGGCTGCAGCGCTGGAGGCAGCGTCCGGCGCAAGCGCACTCGTAATCATCCAAGTGGGTTAAGGTTTCATCAAGGATTTATTGCGGCAAGTCTCCGCTCCAAAACGCCGGTCGTTCGTTACTATGAGCTAACTGCACGCTTGTTCCGCTGCATTTGTCCATTTCAACCTTTGTAATTCATTTGTTTTTATAAATAAGATTTTAAATTAAGGGCGACAGTATGTCTCTCATATTTCCATCAATACCTCTATGAAGAATAAGGGCAATTTTTATGAAAGCCGCATTGCAATTCCGATGAAAGGACCCATTTTCATTCACCTGCCGGTGACAGTTACAGCAGACAACAACTCGTACAAAGAGAGCTTGGACATCTTTTGTTTAATTAATGTCCGACAAACAAAAGTAACTCGATCGTTAGAGGAGACCCTTTGTCTCCGTCACTAAGAGCGTAACTGTTGGAATAATGAAAATGTCCTTTGAGGGGATTTTGTTTGCACAAGTAGCGCAAAACAAACAGGTTAATAAGTTTCAAAACGATCCAGATGTATTACAAAAACGGTAGCATACAACTGTTTGGCAACCACATAGTGGATTCTTTCGCAACTCGCATCACAGCGTCCGGACCACTCGATTAATTGTTTCCATACCGAAGATCGAGTATTCGATTCTTTTGTTTCACTGCTTGAACAAGCTATTGTCATGAACATGAGGATGCTTATGCGGCTGTATTATTTAAATGTTGTGCTTCAAACGTGCGCTTGTTTTCATGCTTTTGAAATTCACATCACTGCATTTGCATACAACAAATTATTTAGCGGTTTATGTTTTTGCAATTACGTCCTCGCGCGAGTTATGTAACAAACCGACCTCGACTTTAATAGACTAACTTGGTGGATTTATATTTTATCTCATTATTAAAGGTACACACTAACTCTAATTGGGCAAACATTGGACCTCGAACCGTTCAATTGGCAAACGTGCAAAAAGTAATTAGCTTCATGTTTCCAATCACTTTTAAGGTGACTATATTTCATTTTTTGAATGAAGCCTATTGTGTAAGCTTGTATGTGGTGTAGTTTTGAGCTCGGAGAAGTTTTATTGTTGGATTTCTGAAAGATAATAGGAGAGTTTGCATTAAAGCTGAGCGTGCGTGCACAAATATTGCGTAGTCAGCTTACATGAATGAGATACTGAATGATGGATTGTCACGGACCTTTACATATGTGGAAGAATTTCTATTCACGAAATCGGGAACGGAATGGATTGATAAACGCGAAAGGTGCGCAGGCGGCGGCAGATGTGCGCGAGCATTGTCCCGGGAACAAAAGCAGGTAGACGTTACCTCGCCATGTGCTGCGTGTCACTTTTTCATATTCGAATACAT
This sequence comes from Pyrausta purpuralis, assembly GCA_963924145.1. Classification (NCBI taxonomy): domain Eukaryota; kingdom Metazoa; phylum Arthropoda; class Insecta; order Lepidoptera; family Crambidae; genus Pyrausta; species Pyrausta purpuralis. The sequence goes on from OZ001654.1 coordinate 19,402,005, forward strand.
GTTTTAGGTGAAAACCCAAAAAAAAAATTAATCTGACCGAGCAGATGGCCGAGCACATGTCTAGTGATAAAAACCTCGACAAAAAAACAAAATTTAGGCTCAAGTCCATTTATATATATTGAATTTCCATGCCGATGAAAATGTTTTGTTTCGCTGCGTAACTACAGCAAATTAATTGCGATGGTTTCCCTTTGTTACAAAAGAGAGAAACGAATCGAATCCCAGTTATCAAAATTAATAACGGCAAAACCAATTTACTCTGATCGCGTAATATCCTGCCGGCGTATTTATTGAACTCCGCAGAGTTTTCAGCAGAATTGTTTTGTGCGCGCACGTAGAACATAGATCCTCTTAGCTGCCCACGGAGAAACAAGTCACCAATATTTAAAACGCTTTAAAGGGACACACAGTCTAGATATCTGAAGGGAAAAGGATCACAAGAACCTCAAATATTGACCTCGTAGCAGATGTCGAAAGCCAAACTTTGAGACTGGTTATAAATGCACTTGAATAAACAGCATGTAGGTAGATTGTATACTTTAACCGAATGACGTATCGAATATCAGTTTGTGTGCACCCAGATAGAGTTGTCATCAGGTGTCCAAATAGCCAGTATTATATTTATGTATTGCATAGTGTCCACTATTCGTGAAATTCTTCCACTCCATTTAAAATGTTTTTTCTATGTAAAAAAAAAAAAAAAGAATAAACTATAAATAACAAATGAAATATGCAAGTAACCACGGCGCCTATGGGACTAGCTTTTATACAAAATGAAATATTGGACCCAAAAATAGACTCATCGCTATAAAGTCGAGAAATTGTTGGCCGTAAACTTCTTTACGAGATCCCAGATTTAAAGAGTGTTCTGAACTTATGCTTCTTCTAAAGCGAAACGAGCCCTAGTTCGTTTGTAATTGGGGTTACATTTGAGAAATAGATGTTTTGCTTCGTAATTGTCTGTTCGGAATGCGAAATGTCCAACACGTGCGTTTCGCAGGTAGAGCTCGCATGTGCAATCATTGTCTTGGCAAAAAGGTGTTTTTCTTAGCGTTGAATAGAAGAACCTTTGCACAATAGTCGGTAGTTCTATATCTGTGCCCATCATCGATTCGGCTGAGAGCAGACCGAATAATAAATCATGCGTAGGAGTCGCTAACAATGGCCGCGATATTTGTTTATGGAACATCTGTTCGCTGGCTGAGGGTAGCTTTAGAAATTGGCAAGTTTTGAAAAAAAAAACGAGAGCATTGTCGCTCTGCTCAGGTAATTGTTGGAAGATTAACCCGATACGAAGTCCACAATGAAATCAGACATTTCGGACACCTTGTCGTTTTTTTTATATTTTTTGGTGTGAATGGTGGCGGCATTTTGGATTCCTCGTCTATGGTAATTAGTAGCGTGATGTGTATTGCGGCATACTAGGCGACCTTAGTCAGCGTTATCTGAAGTTGATAAGGCAGATTGTGGTGACCTTTATACGTTGACTAGGTGTCTCAGATAAGACGGTAAGTCCAATGACCGTGGTGAGATACATTTAATTATAATAAGAAATGGTCTGAATTAATCGGACTGTTTCCCGTTCTCATGGTACTTGACGACGCTAACGCCAGGGGAGTCGTATGCGCATATTGATTCTCAAGCACTCTCGTCCACCGGATGTAACGGGACCGGAAACGGGCTGAATAAAATAGAACTGAATTTATATGGCAGATGGCCGACATTGTATCGAAGAGAGACAAAAGAAGAAGTTTTTTTAAATAATAAAACAAAGAATAAATTGCGCGCCGCCACATGGCAAAGGTATTAACTTAATTATGTGAGTCGGGCTCGCCTCGGGATTTAAATTGGACGGTGTCTAGTTAGACTGGGGATGGATGGTCTGTAATTATGTAGATGCAATTTTTCGACGCTAAAAAATGAAATGACTTTGTTGTTAAATTAACGAACATTAAAATTTTACGCGCAGCTTTTTAATATGCATAATGACTATCATCTAGTTCTTTAAGACTATCTTTAGATTTTATAGTAAAGATGACAAGCAGTCTATTTAAATAACTCTGAAAAAAAATCCATTAGCGTATGTTTGGAATCAAAAGAAAGATGATGTAAGCTGTTATCGTACATGCTCATCCATGAATTTGAGTCAGCAGTGTTACATAAATACGTGATTTTCATTAAAGCAGCGTGAACTCATTCCACTGAATATAGTTTACCGCATTTAATCACGTTATGTTTGGAACAGTTAAAATTAGCACCACTCAGGTTAAATCTTAGCAAGTCTGATTGACACGTACATTATTGAAGTTAAAAAAAACACCCGGAGATCCTATTGTAAAGTTGTAAATAAAAATTATCTGATATCCTGGTAGACAATAACTGGCAGATAAGATACGTTAAGATTTAAATTTGGAACGAGGCGTATACGGTTCCTGGTTGGGCGGCGCAGTCGTCTGAAGGCGGAAGAGCTGCCTTTGCGCAACTGACATTGAACTGAGGCGTTCCTCGAGTGAGGCCACGAGACGCCGGATTCAGATGTAGTTTAATACGACGCGGCAGTAAAATCTACTTAGCGACCACGAAAACTCTACACGTCACAACTCAGAATCAAAAACTTTCCTCATTCATTTTCCTATTACAAGAAATGCGTAAGAGGAAAACCGTATTCCTGTTTGAAACAGGAGAGATTTCTCGGTAACAGGATGTTTTGATGAATAACAGAGCAGTTGTATGCGGAAGTGTGTGACTGTATCATTTGTGAGAGCAAAACATTCCGTTGTTTTGAATCCTACTTTCCGTCATCTTGCGAGTGATTGTGTTAGCGTCTTTGCTTATGCAGGTTAATCTTAAGAGGAATTCTCGGTAAATTTTTGCTGCGTAATTCTCCACCGCATGGAATAAAGACTAATAGGTTCTGACGTCACTCGTATGTTCGCAAGTGTGGGTGCTAAATTCATCAGTTAACCCCCCAATGTCACCTCGTTGTCTTACGTCGCGACGAAGGTGAGCGGTGTCAATCACGCGATATTTGAACAAACTTTTCTATTTGGATGAACTCACCATTATGTAGGTAGAGTTAAAATTATGTAAATGTCGGGAGGTACATACAATTGAAAGAATCAATTATGTAGTAATTTTCCACAACAAGTCAGGGATTGTATTTGTTAGTCATATTAGTGACACTGATAATTTTCAAGAGGTTGCCTACCAGTTTTTAATTTAGGTATTGTTCGCGTGCAAAAATTTAGTATTTCGGGTAGGACCTAGAGCCGGCAGTGGGCAGGATGGGCGTGTGCGCATCAGCGATGTTGCAAGCGCGCGCGCTGGCCGTGTCCGGCCTGTCCTTGGTTGCGGCTCCACGGCTAACCTATCGATAGCGCGTCGCCCGCGCCGCTGATGCGTAACCGCTTCCGCATGCCGCTGACGTCACTCGCCAACAGTAAACAACGAAAGAATGCCCAATCGATACGAAACGAGCCGCCAAAGGCCCGTAACCCCTCATCCCTCCGTGACGTCAGCGCGACGTAGCAACGGATCACGTGCGATCTCTAAGGGTAAGGCTCCGTAACCTTAGCGTGGGCGAAGTGCGTCAAACGCCTAAAACGAGTGGGCGCGAATGTTTGGCGAATTCTGAAACAGTATCGACGCAACGGTTGAACTTTAAAGACATACCGCGGGGGTAATTCCACCCTGCGTACCTTGTTATTGCTTAGGTAACGCAATATTAAAACAGGGGCGTCAGTTGCTAGTGCTATCGAACTGAAATCGCACTAGTTCATAATACGTGCTGATTACATCATCATCACGTTGGGAGCGTAACTGCGCAAATTGTACTGAAATCTGTTTAAATATTATTCGATTGGACGAAGAAAACAAGAACGGAATGCACAGTTGCTAATGACGCCAGTGCGTGGTTATTTGTCGAGCGTTTTTATAAACGTCGATGACTTCATGTTAAGTACATATAGGATCAATAGCGACAATGACACCCGATCACGGCCATCGGTTGTGACTTTCATATTAATGTCACGAGCTCTTAATAGCAGTTGTGTTAATCGTTTTTGTTGGTCGTGTAAGCTAGTCCCGCCTATACGACTTAGTATTTGATCGTCGTGACCGACTGCAAACCTGTCTCCGGTCGCGGTCAATTTCATGACATTGTCTGTAGTCTCAGGTCGTTCGCTTCGCGCCAGCTCTTTATAATTTGATTGTATTCATGCATTTATTTGCTAAGTGCCTATTTATTTCAAGAGTTCGTTTTAATTGTCTTTTATATCAGAGGTATTCGCAATTTCTTTAACTAAAGTACTCGAATCTACGACACTATTTTCGTAGAGAATTTGTTTTAAGTGGGAAGGTTCTTATCAGAAAAGTAATTGCTTGCTCATAGCGCATCATTGTTCATTTGTTTAAACGTCAAGCACAGTAATTATCAATTTGGCAAACAATAATCAAAATGCATAGCGTGTTACGTCAACACGGTATTGTTTGTCCTGCGGTTACGCAACGTGACCGCGAACTGAGGTCGCGTACGTTCTCATATTTATTATACGTATTCTTCAATATCTAACTCGGCGCGAGGCCAGAAACACGAAAAGAGTAGCGCAGTGTCTGGTTGCGAAACCGAACCAATGTCACTGCAAGCTCCCGTTCACACCGATCGCGCTCGACGCTCCGGTAACAAACCGAAGATAATCTCGACGAACCTTCGACAAACGAACACCACAGTTTGTGACAAATCCTTGGGCTTGACCTTTCCGCCTTTTCATGTCGACATTTATATTTTTACGTCGACATTTTCGTTTGTTTGAGCTTTTCAATGACTTTGTAAACGAGACTCGGTAAACCTAAGTGTTGAAGACAAAGTTTTCGTATAGAAACTGCGATTCAATGGAGTTGCGACAGGGACAATGAATGCCAAGCCCGGCAAATGCAAAGTTGGATCCTTTTTGTTAGGATCGTGAATATCACGTGAACCTTTTTGGCAAGTTTGTGGTCGGTCCGTGTTGTAACGCCGGCGGTGCTGGCGGTGTATGCAACGCCGCGGCTGCGCTTGCGTCATTTCCTCTTGCTGACCATGAACTGAGTTACGTCAGCGCGGCGTTGTTTCGCTCCGAGATTAGGATGCGCCTACACTCCGGGCCGCATCTAGAGGACAATCGCCTCTGGTCCCACACTGTCAGCTTCCTCTTTACATCTAAATAGCAAGATGTTAGCGGCAGCCTGCGACTGGCTGGGTGAGAGGCATGCCTGACCGAGGTGTAACGTACCGAGCTTTTTTTCTCTTCATTTGGGATAGCAAATAAGTAATTATACTGTATCCTAATAATTCAGGCTTTTTGTTTTAATTATTAAATATGCATTGTCCATACTTATTATGTATACATATGAAAAATTATTAATTAGCGTGGAAATAAACAGAATATATTTATAGTATTTCTACTATTGCACTTCGAGCTGCACCTCTGGCTTAATAGTATGCACTGTGCAGTTGGCGATCGTAAAAATATGCAACCTAATGCTGTTTTGCTTCAGTCCCCTTGACACGAATCTAAAAATACTCAATGCAACTTATAAGTACTCAACAGCTATGCTGTGCGCGATATATGTAATGTACATAAATCATAACATAAATGTTCACATACGATTGTTTGAGTGAGTTATTGGTGTATCACTTTTAAGACATACTGCGTCAAATATTCTACAGAAACATTCAAAATATCGCGTCATAAGATAAACAATAGATGATGTTAATATTCGGGGATTTTGAGCTATGGCAATTAGTAACAACTAATTACCCAGTTAACCTCGTTTAATCTAAATGGGTAAATTCCAGAAGTAACAAGTTTTGAGGAAATAATTAACTAAGATAACAACTAGTTCAGAAAACACATAAGTGATTACATTGAGGAAATTTAAAAACGCTTAGTTGCGCAGCTAAATGTACTTTTTGGTACATACATTCAAATATTTCTAACATACTTGAAGCAGTTTGTCCTTGTAAACAAATTGTATCTTCTTTTTATATTATCTACTATTAGCAACTTATAGCGTTTAAATTGGATATTAATTAATTAAAAATCAGTTACAACACAAGTAGTATCTAAAACTCGATTCCGACAACAAAAACAGGAAATCGCTGATATGACAAAACGCGGTGACTAAGCTTAATAACCATTGTCTTTATGGAATAAGACCGATGTTCAATTCTAACGTGTAGTGGGTGTGGAAACGTGCTCTCAAATTCTCAATTCCGTCTCAGGGATGGTCAGACACGTCTGACGGGTATTTATAGTGTCGTGTCGGAGGCAGATTGAGGGTTAATCGTAATTCTGGCCACTGTCCGACCGGTTCTCTTTTACTTTTTGTGGACGACGCGACGCGACAGCGAGAGGTAAACGCTCGCCTCGGAGAGAAATTCGCAAAGCTTGACCATCTAGGGCTGTCGACCATCATAAAACATTACTTTAACCTCATATCTGCAGACTCATCGGTATTTATTTTATTATCATCCTTCAATTCTATTTCAGGACTGAGTAGGCGTTCCGTCGGTTTTCGTGAAGGTCGTATTTTAAGGACATATTTCCCGGTACGCGATTATATTTGACTACCACCTCCGCAGCTGAATATTTTATGGAAGATTCGTTCTGCGTAGGACGCCGCTTTATTTAACTCCAACAGATACAAGAACAAGGATGAATAGTGATTGAGTGTTGCTTACGTCTTTAGCGGTGAAAAAGTTAGAATTGGGGCGAACTTGTGGGCACAAGGGGGATATTTTACGTAATACCCACCCACTAGATATCAGAAGCGTGAGAGTCGAGTTAAAAATAGATCCGAAACCCACAATGCCTGAAGCGGCTCTAAACTCCGTCGGCAACGTAATATTAAATGTTGTTGAACTTAGAGATGAAACAGGAAAATGCTGATAGCGAGGAACAAGAACATGGCGAAAGATTTACGACATTGGATCGGTAGCTTAGGTCACTCCCCCTTATCACAAAATTCTTGACACTAAAGAACTACGCGACCACGAGTATCAGCGTTTGTATCCCAATTCCTTGAAGCGTCGTTGATCGGTTCTCTGAATAACTCAGTATTTTTATTTGGGACTCGTTTTTTTACATGCATAAATACAAACCGCTGGCGAGTCTTACTTTTAGCTGCTCTTGTTTTATTTTAGTGCGACCACGTAGTGTAAAAAGTGCTTGACAATTAATGGATACAGGTTTTGTGTTTGTGCGCTTTTACAGTAAACCTTCAAATAATTTAAAAAATCGGAACGAAAAGAGAATGCTGGTGTGCTTCGGTTTACTATGTACATAACCAAGATATTTTAAACCCATCAAAACTGAGAGTTTCTAAAATATACCTGTTATAAACATGTTAAAAGGATCTTATGATTTTACATTAGGGGGATATTTAAGGGTGCGTTAAAAATAGTGCTATGGGGTTCGGGGTATCGACTCGATAGAATTTCCTATGATTCATCCCACACCCTCCATTGTTGTGCTGTCCCTCTGATTTTAACCCTCCGAGTGACGTCATCAGATGGTATGACGCATGCACTTGCACCGAATGGAATCCATCATAAGAACCTCTGATTCATCTTTACTTTGAACGCTCTGAGGTTTATTTTTACGATCAAAGAAATTGCTTGACCACAGACAGAAAAAAGTTTTAAAATTATATTTTGTTGTTATTGGAGAGTTGCGAAATAGTTCAATGGCCCTTCGATGATAGTCTTGAGGATTCCAACGTGGTTGGAAATATCGGTAGCGGAAGATAACGCGAGCGCGACGTAATACATTTGAGCGTCGCCTATTTATCATGCGAATATAAAATGGTCGAGTTATCACATAAGTGTTAGTTGTGTTGTTTACGGCTGGTGCTTTCGGCGGTCAGCGACCTTCGCGACGCGGATGCAGTACCGCGAGTCGCGACTCGCCATCGCCCCGCAGGCAGGTTTTAAAATGCAACGCAATAAAAATAAGTGCACGAGAAAATAAAATCCCCGCGCCACAGGAGCTTACTAGCTGTTGCCAAGCGAGGAGCGATCACAACTCGCGCGGAACGGTAAGCCACGGTGTTAAATGGAATTGTTTAAACTTTCAGGCGGCGTGTGTCGGCGGTCAGTGATTCTTCGTTCTCCGTGAGCGGCCATGTGAGACGCGCTTCTTGGAGGGCGCAATTACGAGTCGTCTCGTCCCTATCTAATTGCTGGCACGTGCATATTTTTTCCCCGCGATGTGAACGCACCCATCTCCAAGGGATAAATAAGGTCGCGTGCGCTTGCAGTGTAAATTTTTTGCGAAAGTGTTTAATGAGCGTGGCTTATGCTCTAGACCTCGCTGCGAAGGCTGAGCCGGTTCGGTTTGCTTTATTCGCGCTGCACGGCGTCTTCAGTCACGAATGCAATGACTCACACGCTGATATCATGACATGACACCAGCGGTCCGTGGTTTTCCATGACTGGCCGGCCAAGTCTAGCAGGAATTAAATGTCCTGTAAATAATTAATTGAAAGGACAAAGCGTTCTTGAGGAAAGGACGAGTGGCCATAAACAGTTTGTTGTGAGCCTTAAATGAAATGATGCAGCCATTGTCTGTCGTCGAATGATTCTCGCCTTAAAAGGGGAGATAAGAATGCGTAGTACCATTAAATCTCTGGAAGAAGTCCAAGCATGTTGGTTTTTTGATATGATCAATTAAAGGGAATATTTAGAAATAAGAGGTATCGATGCAGGCAAACGGAGCGTGTCACAACACATGGGCGACGTATCGGCGGATAAGTGTGGCGTTACGCAAATCCGCAGATATGTTGGCTCGAGCGCGGGCGCGCCGCTTGCACAAGGTTTCGCAGACCTTTGTTTTACGCAACACGATCGATTTAATAGCTAGTCGTGCGTTTTCTCAGCTGTGTGCCTACAGAATTAACTAACCCTAAATTGGGAAATGCAGCATTTAAAATTGCCTAAAATCCATCATAGCGCAACAAAGGTCAGGAAGGAAGCAGCCGGAATGTTAGATTCTATTGGATACGGATAACAATAACCTGTTTTGTGATGCGCCTCCGGTGGAAGTAAACATAAACCCATTATAACATTGGGCTACTGTGACAATCGGATTTACTTTTGTCGAAGACGAGTTATGTCCGGATTCGCTACGCGAAGCGACGCCTTCGTTTTGCGCTTCTGTATTCATGCGCTGACGACAATCGGAGAGCATTGCACTACGCTCACCTACGTCCGGTAGCCGCATCCGGTCTTTTCGTACCACCAAAAAAGGTGCGAACATACGTTATTTATAGTCATGACGAATACTTGCGTCGCTCACAGGCGATTCATTTATTTTCAGAATGAGGGAGAGGCGTAGGTGGGATGAAAGCATTCCGGGTCACTTTACGGTTAAATGCGTTTCGTTTAGTCACGTAACAAAGGAGTCTAAATTAAATTATCGAGGTGGAAGAATGGTGTGGTTGTTTTTATTGGTTGCGTCGGCTGGAGCATCGGTCGGTTCCGCACGAGCGCCGCGGCGCTAGGCAGTGCAGCTCGGCCGACGGTGCGACATTGGCACAGTTGCGCGGCCTCAACACCACGCTATCGAGGGCTATCGAGGCCGCGAACAAAACGCCCCAAAACGAGATACACCTCGCTCGGATTCCCGCACGCTTGATACACGCCTTATAAACGACCCGCGCGCCGTCACTTGTCTAATTCAAGCGGCCACACCCGCGCGAAAAATACCAGCACCACGTGCCAACTACGCACTGCGAAATATTCACCCAATTTCCAAAGGTCCGTTGCAAAATTCTGACAATAACTCTCATGACGGTTCAGCTGCTGCACCAAGTTATACAACAAAACTGAGACGTACGGTGGATTACCATGCGCCCAGTATTATGCAAATATTTCGCTGTAATGTAGCTTGTCTTGCACCACGGCTTTGGCAATTCGGTTTCAAAACGTTTTGAAAATACGCTCGGGTTCTACTGATCGACCGGTGCTGAGATATCGGCGACAGCCTCCAGCGATTTTTGGAAGCACGTCGTTGCGTGTCGTTTGTGAAATTTATGCGGAGAAGCAGTTGCGTGCGGGTGGTATCCAGGGTTAATTTGGTTCTAAATGAGGTTCACATTTAGAAGGAAATGTGGTGGCAGCCGGTGGCCGGGTCGGTATGCGCCGCGGCGGCGTCTGCCGGGTGGCGAGTCGTCGTCTATCGCGGACCAATTTGGCACATCCGCCGGCGAGCGCCAGCAGCACCGTAAATATCCCGTCCCGTTAACCCCAAGCGTTTTGTATCGTCATAAATATTTCGCACTGAAACAAGATCCGGCTTGAATATTCAAAGTGGTTCATCTAACTGGTTTACACAAATAACTGTGTTTACCGAGTAAGATTCCAAGATCATGGTCGTATGTGTTCAAGTTCTGATCGTTAGACTGCCGGGTACAGTAAATATCCAATTGCGCAATCAAAAATCGTCGTATCATTGTCATTGTTTGTTGATGCATTCGATCATCCGATCCGTCTGCTAACACCGTATTACGCAAAAACGCTGGTTGTGTTTTGTTACCTGGAACGGCTTGCCGCGGTTCGTGTATTATTATTTTGGCTCAGAGTGGGCGGGAGATGGGTCTGAACAATGCAGTGACGACAATTTTGTACCTGAGCATGTTTACAAAGGTTTCGTAGTATCTACAAGTGACTACGTTCGCGGGCACCGCTCTGTCTGGAGCATCTTTGAAATTCGGCTTATCCATTGTAAAAGCGAACGTAACCAATTAATTTTTGAGGAATCCATGGACAATGGCCAGTTTTTGGCGTAAGCACATTTCCGCCTCGTAGTATCCTGTCGCGTTCAAATTAAGGATGCAATATTCGGACAATGATAGTTTGTGTTCAAACATCCGGCTTTCCTCGGGAAGTTGGGTACGTCACCGACAAAATATTATAAATGACATTCACACCGAGTATACAAATACATTTTGTGAGGCGAGGTACCTGGTGAGGTATTACATAATGTTGATAACAAGCGGAAGATGTTATTAGAAATGTTTTTTCGATTGACAGTTGGTATCCGTAGTCTTGTAGGGTAAAGAACCAAACTACCTGCGCTATCAGACAGATCGACCTCGATTTCCACCCCCAAGGCTTGTGCCCGGATACATCGCCAGAGATTTCTCTCAATATAGTTTCTAGTTTCACACGAACTCATTTGTATCTAGGTTTAGCAGCACGACAACAGTGAAAGTAGATACCGCTTTTCAACAACGATTAACGTTCGAACTTTGTCTGTGAAGTGCGAGCACGGTCGGAAATTTAACCTAGTTCCATTCGAAAAGCCGTTTGATAGCTCAATATACCTGCTGTGTACTATTTTTGTCACTCTTAAAAGCACAGTATTTGCACATATGTATAGGCATTTACAAAAATCCTCTGTACAAATTTTTGGTTTTCAAAATAAAAGTTCTTTATGCTGGACATCAAAAAATTGCTTTGCATCAAAAGACAAGAAAAAATTGCAAAGCAAGTAGAATATCTACTTCAAAGCGTCAAAGAGAGTACGGAATCAATATTAATGTTCTTGTTTACCTTTGAGCCGGGGACGCCGGTTCGTGAGATGTTGATCCCGGCGTCTCGCCGGATGACTCGAATTTATAATCAGGGGTGCCTTTATCCCTCGACCCTAGACGTGTGAACTCAGGTCTAAGGGCACGGCACTTGATCAAATTGCACCTTAGCCAACAATTGACAGACCATTCTCACGATTGCAAAGAACAGCTGAACAACTGACCACCGCGGCATGTGGACCGTCATTAGAATTTATTAGGGCTGCACAAGGTCAGCTGTCCGTTTATGCAAATGAGGGATTGTCTGTCCATCTGAATAATCACAGAAGGTGTTTGATAAAATTGAAAAAAATGTGGGAAAGTTGATAGAACAGATGGTTATTAGCGATTCTTGCGACTCGGTGTGACTGCACAAGCAGATGCTTGACCCAAAGAGGATAGTCCGTTAATATCTTTGAAACAAAAAAACGACATTTCCGTTTCTGTCTGCCCGTGTTGATAGCACATGGCAAAACTAAAAGGGCAGCTGCACTATCCGCGATATACCGTTAATTTAATGGACAGTTCGCAAAGATTGATAATCCGGCCAAACTTCCTCACTTTGTTGTTTTAAGTTAACATGTGACATGAATTTCCCATTTTGCAAAATTATGCCGTATGGAAGCTGTGTGCGGTTAAAGTTTGTCTTTCATCGCGATACCAGAGTTTCTGTGTAATAACCAAATGTAAAACATTCCACCTTTGAGCGTCAACTTCGGCAAAGGCTTCTCAAGTCGTGGCTGCTTGCTCTGCTATTACGGAATGGGTAAAGCAAAAGTTTTTACATTTGAGGCACGGTCGCGGTACTTTTCGTTTCGCATCGCGTACCGACGCTTTTGACAACATTCGCTTTGATGATGCGACGTCGACAGGAGTATTAAAATTTTCATTTTTTCCTGTCTGCCTGTCCACTCCATCCGAAAAGCGAACTGAATTAAAACTCTGTGTAAAGGTACAGACGTATTTAATTTACAGAGTCTGTGGAGTTTTTGTATACATAATGCTCTTGTTGTTACGATATATGATATTGTGAGGTTATACATATTGCGGTCGTGTCAAAGTCATATTTGGATTCCAAATTCGAATGTCGCCAGGGACGAAAGACTCGGCAAAGGTCAAAGAAACTACTAAAGTCAAGTCCCGAAGAGCGCGGAGGCGTACCGAAATTGTCTCGACGGGGACGTAAAGGATAACCCAATACACAAAAGGTTGGTTGCTGGCTCGACCCGTGGACCGAAAATTTGAATTTATATTTAAAAAAATATAATTTTGAGACAGCAAGTAGTTAGGGATTAGAAGGAATGTTTTATCCAAACATTGTTAACTTTTTGTGGGAATTAATTTTATCAAGGAAACTAATTTCGGAGTAACAATTGGTGCTATACAGGTGAATGGAATTTGATTTGGAGATTGAGGAATGTAGATGAATCACGAGTGAAGGGGTGCGATCATCGTTATCTTTTTTGGAATATTCAGGATCACCTGACCGTGTGAGGGTAAGGCAGGTACCAGCATGGTACAAAAATAGGGGTGTTTGAAGGCATACGCGCTCGGTGCGCTCGCGCATTGCGGCGGCCCCTTGACCCGATTGCGGCGCAGTATTGTACGCAGCAATGACACCGTTCGCCTTGAGCCGCTAGCACTGCCGGAGATATTCGCAACAATGGAGGCCAGATAACATTACAAAAGTTCGAAAATCCGCTGTTTCTTTTAACCGCGATTAATACTTTATTCGATTGACTGCATTATTCATTTTTAAGCTATTGATTTTAAAAGACGCATTGGCTTTGAGTTTTGATATTGATATTACCGAGTGTCTTTGTGGAATACAAATTGTTGGCGCCGCATCGATGTCGATCGATGACAAAGAGTTTATTGAGAGCGATAACTACCATTATTCAGGCGACACGTACCGCTTGTAAATTAACGTAATGAATGAGTCGATAACCATTTTATCGCTGCCGTTATTGACTCACGAAAGGAAACGGCGTGCTACTAAAAAGTACACTTCCGTTACCTCTGTGCACTTTTTGTCATCGTAACTTTTCTCACGATCGACCTCTACAGTGGGCGTAGAAGAAAAAAGTCAGAGGAAGCAATCGATCGATCAGGGGCGTCGATTGCAGGAGATATCAGTTGCTAAGGAGCAGTTGCGTCCGTTGTTGAAATAAGGTTTGGCACGCATCAATCGAAACTGTCATTACTAGTCGCTGTAGTTCGTCATAGAACAGATATGTCGCTGTTGCCTTGTTTATTGATAAAAGAAAAAAATTAAAACTCACCTCTGAGCATCCGCGAACACGAACTTTCTCAGTTTGAGATCTCGTAAAACAATTCCTTGCTCGTGACAGGCGGCCACCGTTTCTGCCATTTGCCTGAACAGCCTACGGGCTTCGTGTTCCCGTAGCCTTTTCCTGGCCCGGACGTATGAGTGGAGATCGGAGTGCGACCGGGGGAATATTAGGTATACCCTCTTGTCGCCGACTAGAACTTCGTGGATGGGGTTGACGTGCGGGTGGCCGTCGAGCCGGTAGTGCGCTTGGAGTAAGCTACTGCAGTCTCGTGACACCACCTAAGGAAATACACAATATGTTAGTTAATATCTCCTTATTTCAAACCATACAAATGCTAACTGTAACTTCTTTGCTAACATCTGACGTTGAAATAACGATAAACTTTGGAACCTTCGTGATCAAATGTTACAGTTATTTATCTGCCATCTTAAGGTCATCCAGTTAAAATCACTTTAACCAAGCTCAGTCAAAAGAACCTATTCTAAAGTGATATTAATTGAAAAGGGTAAGCCTATCGTGAATAACAAGATTTCAAACACTCTAAACTAGTGAATAGATCTCAGACCCTTCGCAAACATTGGACGACGCTTTATAATAGCGTCGTAACGACTGGAGCGAATTGGAACCTATACATTTATTTGTAAGTATATTTGTGCCCTTTAGACTAACAAAAGGAGAAATGAAGGATATTTCAGGCAGTTAATTATTGAAAGTTATTTTCTACCAGGCAAGTCAACGACTTCGTTGGACGTCAATTCCAAATCAGATTTCCCGACTCACGAATGATGAATCATATCGCGTGCTGCGAGCCATTTCTTTTTCGTCTTTGTATAAATAGTTAGACGATATTTCAGTAACAGTCCTCATTCTTACTAGACACACAGTCGTATTTCCAGACCAGATTATTATTATTTGGCAAGGAGCGAAAATAAACATGACCCATTTACCGAGGTGGTTGCGAAAAAACGGCTTATTGATAACAGTTTCGCGATGTAAGTGTAGCACTTGATAATATTTGGCATCGAATGTGCTTTACGGGAGCTAACCTACTTACTGTTATCGGTATTTACTCAATCACAAGGTGTTGCAAAATATTTACTTTGTTGGCAGTTACAGTCGATAACCTGATATAACCTACGGATTAGGAATATTATAATAAAGTTTAATATTCGAAAAGGTAACTAACACGCATGTGTTTAAAACAGCCATTGTTTAAAGTGTAGCTCGCCCAAAACACCAGTTTTACCGATTGAATTCAAACGAACAGACATGGTTATATCGAAACCATCATCATTATGCACATAATGTGATGCTTATTGTCTTCAACCCACTTTCAAGCCTCCGTTCGCTACGCTTAAGGCAAGAGCCACATTAAAGTTTACTCTACAACTTGACTCGATTGTTTGCAGATTGATTGCAGTACCTTACTCCTACTCCATTTCCGTCGCGAGAATGTATCTTATTCGTAGTATGTGTCTGGTTCTGTTGAAGTTAATGATAAGACCGGTCGCATCGAGGCAGCAATGAATGGCGAGCGCGTTCTTTGAGGCGCTTGCTCTGGTGTTCAGTGGGGGGGACGGGCCACAAGAGTGGGGCCCTCGTAGCCTCGCTGTGACATTCGGCGATCGGCGCGTTATCAACTCGTCTATTTCACAATGTCAATGAGAAGGTCACTCCTATTTTCGGGGCGATCAGAGGCGGCCACGTGTGACGCGCGGTCATAATAGTCACAGAATTTTAGTTACATTCCGATCTTTTATTGAATGATGAGCTCTCGTAAACAGATTGCGTACCGGTTTCAAAGTATGTTGTATGTATGTAATGTAAAGTAACAAATGTGTCGGTCGTGTCGGCAAGAGTCGGTGTTGTAAATACGCTCCGCGGCGTTTAGCAATGATAACGTTGCCTCACTTAACCTTGCCAGGTTCTCACGAGGGAAGTGCCTATTCTGTGCCTTGACAATACCCGTATAGGCCTTTGTTAGCACTAGAACTATTCGTTGCCTAAATTTAATGGTCAGGAAAATTTTGTGAGGATGTTTGAAATAACGAGTTTCCGATGTAGCTGGGTCGTCGCAGGTGATTCACGCGCTAATAAGGATAGTTGCGTTTGTCAGTTTGTCTGAGTAATTTGGGATGAGTGGCATGTATGAGTGTGTGGCACGTGAAGATAAGACGGCTCGAAACGTGTCGGCTGATTAAAGAGTTATTACCGTTAATAGCGGGTATTGTTAGCGATCGGTTGCGAAAGCGTACACATGACATTGTAAAAACTGCGATCGCTGTGGCCTACAAGTGCGTTCAAGCAACGCGGGCCATGACATATAAAGTGTGACATCGGAGTTCCACACAGATGCTGCGAACAATACGCGTTCATGAAAAACGTTAATTTATCTTTTAATTGTTTAAGCTGTTAATAATGATCACTGACTCGCGCTCATGAGTTAAATATTTGTGCTTTAATTTTAGCAAATTGAATGAAATAATTGCACATAAATGTGTCAAGTTCAGCGGTATCACACTCAGTTTTAATTAACCGAAGAATGCAATCATTTACAATATAGAGGCTGTTCTCAAAGTTCAAACGTTAGTTTCGGATGTCAATTTGTAATAGTAAATTGCAATGAAGGGACATCATGTGGGCATATTATTCGGAGCCGGCTTATCTCAGCATGGGGTTCGGATCCCGTGGGACTGTGAAACCCTTTGAACTACTAGATATAGTACTAGCAACGCAAGCAACTAATTGAGGATTATCGTGGATAAAATTACATACGTAGATCTGCCAGTGGATAACACGATATGGGTGTGACTTGTGTAAAAAAAAACTGGTAAAATGATGTAGGTTATGAACTCATGCAGAACCAAATTAAATCAACATGGAAATACCTACCAACACAATCTATTTAATCTAGTCAGGATAACTGAAATTATGACGCAGCTTAAATTCTTATCACCAAAACTGTATCTCTTTTGGAAATAGTAGAATTATATCTTATTGCTTTGACGACAATCATTAACGTAAGTACAACCTACACAGTACACACACACACAGGTGTGTTTGTATGTGTGTGTAAGTGTATTGTATTTATAATAAGTTTAAGTTAAGGTCCCTGTTTACATCGAGTCAGAAGACAGACATGACATGTGTAAGTTTCAATCGGAACAAGCTGATAATAATATTCTTCAGCATCCGCGGAAACTATTTTACTCATTAACCAACGACAACAAAAACAAAAAGCTATTGATTAGTCACGTGTTCAGCGTTACGATTACTCTTTTTTTAATCATTCGCGTCTTGATTTCAACTAAGATTCATAACATGCTTCCGAATGATATCAGTAGAAATCTTGCTGAGAGCGATTTGCAAATAAAGCAACAGAGTAGGTATCACTCTACACATACATTTACCTACTTATTGGCCTGCGTTAAAGGGCGACATGTTTTGTGGCAATTAACAAATGGACCATAGGTCGGGACGAGATTACGCACTGTATCAATCAAACAAAGCAACGCAACGCTGTTGAAACCGCAATTGCGACACGCGTGCGACACGTTATTATCCTAGTCGTGTCGTGCCATGCCATGATAGATCATTCACTTTGACAATGGATTTGAAACATTACACGAGTTTTATTAATGAAACCACCAAACGTTGTGTCTGTCAATGAGTACGGCCGGATCTTTAAAAAACTGATAAAAGGTCGCACGAAACTAACCAATCATCAGACGATAAAAACACAAAGATAAGGATTGATAATGGTTTGACATCTGCAGTAGGGGTCATTGACATTAAACATGCAATCAATAAAAATGCAACTTGTAGGTGGCTTGACATTTCTGTCCTATAGTTGATGAACAAATGAGTGTTTGATTGTTAAGTTATTTTTAATCAATTATTACAATTGTTTCATAATTTTTATAATAAGAAAAACGATTTAATGCATAATAACTTGTTTATTTATGACATTGCCATGTCCTATTGCAAAAAAGTGAGCAATTAATTATAATTAATTAATCAAATTGTTCAATCGTTTAATTAATAATTTGTTGTTTGCATGAGTAGGTAAGTTGGTATAGGTAGGTCATTTTTTAAGCTATTTAGAAGCCAAATTAGGTATCCTTATCAGAAACCTGTATTAAATACCTCCTACCTCGTGTAAGGTTAGTAGGCTTAAGAGTACAATGTCTTAATGTTAACAGGAAAATAGTTTCATGTGATGGACAGATAGACAACCATCTATAATTTTCCTGGCATTTTAAAATAAACAATACATTGATTCTAAGTTACCCTATTGACATGAGTTTGCCGTCTTATGCAAAGTTAGTGGAATATTGCACTAGACTTTCGAGAGATAACTTCTAACATTGAGATAAATGACTTTTAGCCATCGTCACTTGTTTGCGTACATTATCTAGCTATTAAGAATGTGCGCAAATGTTACATGTACTTGTAGTTGAGTACTGACGCGGAAGACAAGATCCTACATGAGCTCGAAGGTTAAAATAGCAATGAAATAGATAGGTACACTCACTTTGCAAACGTATTCCTCCTGTGTGCGCACGTCCACACACCGGCACAGCGACGATCCCTCGACCTGTTCCAGTAATAGGTATTTCTCAGCCACTAAGGCCGCTTGGAACTGGTGTTGAGGGGGCGCCGGGCTGGTGGGCGCAGGGCTCGACGGCGAAGCTGCCGACAACCGGTCCGTAAGAATCGGCGACTGTGACCGATCTTCCGCCTTACTGTGGTCCCCATTCTCCGACACCGGCACCGTCACCGCCGGCTTGCTCAGGCGCAGAGGAGACAACAACGATGACCCCGGATCCATCACTACACACAAACACTGTCACGTCACGATTACACTTAAGTCCACACACACAAAACACTTAAAACAAAAGAGGAACTATGATGAGATGAACATGATCTGCAACAATACAAACACCGATTAGAAACTTGACCGTGTTGCGTTCGCAAATTTATTGCGAACGTTGTTACAAAATTTAACGAAACTACTACGAGACAATCGACGATTTAGTAACGTTATTTAGTAAGGGGAAATTACGAATGAGGTACGAACCTTGAAATGATTCGCCCTGAGTGGATATCGTACCAAAATTTGACTGTCCGTGGCGGCGAGTGCGTCACTACGTTGCGTAAGGAATTACAGGAAGTGTTTCCGAGTAATTCGAACACTGATAGACAGGCCAATATTTTGGGCCGGTGTCCGCTCGGGTTGTTGTGAAACTAAACGAACACACGACCGACTCTCACTAACGCCATTGCGAGACTGAAATCGGCGGCGCTCGGCGCTCGCGAAGCCTCGCTTCGGCCGGCAAGCGATCCAACGTCCAATGTCGACACAGAGCGTCAGCTTGCGTAGTACGCGAGACTACGCCATGCGTTTTGCAAACACAGCGACAGCGAACTATCTGTCTCTCTCTTCACTCTACAATTTACAATGAAAAGAGAAGGAAAGATTACAACCATTCATTTACGTTTGGCAATGCATAATGTCAACATTTTTTTTTTCAATAGGTACCTTTATTTACGTATACCAATACCTATTCTATAAGTCAAGTAGAGATGTTGCTTTAATAATCTTTTTAGGGTTCCGTAGTCAAATGGCAAAAAACGGAATCCTTATAGTTTCGTCAAGTCTGTCTGTCTATCTGTCTTCGTCACAAAGTGATATACACGCTAAATGTTTTTAACATGTGCATATTAATATTTAAACCACCTGAAGATAATATATTTTTTGGGTTCTGTAGCCGAATGGCAAAAATCGGAACCCTTATAGTTTCGTCAAGTCTGTCTGTCTATCTGTCTGTCTGTCTGTCTGTCCGTCCGTATACATACATGAAACCGAAAACATTTTTTTTCAAACCTACGCGTGTGGGCTGTATATGGATAGTTCTTTTAAAATGACATAGAGGTACTTTCCAAAACCATTTTCCTTTAAAGTCTAATGTTTGAAAGAGAGACGCTTCCAAAATGGTAAAATAGGCGTCTAACTTCTAAACTAAGCGAGCGTAAATTTTGGAAAAAATAAATAATGGCTGAAGGTTTGGACCGGATCAAGCCAGTAGTTTTTGAGCTAATGCACATTTTCAACAACCGCAAACATATTTTCGTTGTTTTTTATACAAACACTATGAAAAACAAAGTTATATCTGGTGTAAACAAAATATTGTGGTATTTTAGCTATGTGAAAGTAATTGGATTCCCTAATTCAGTTAAAATTGGCACGGAACCCTCAGTGCTCGAGTCCGACTCGCACTTGGCCGTTTTTTTAAAATAATTATTTAAACATAGTCATGTGAAATTAAGGTAATCTGCCTGCCTGTTAGTAGGTTGGTAGATTAGATTGAACTCAAACTTTATGGCAAAATGCGATCTCTTTCAGTCAAATCACATTCTCCTTATATCCAGTCAGTTAAAGGGGTTGACAATGTTAACTGTAGGGCTAAGATGTAGGGTCACAAACACAAAACATGGTGTTTACTAGTTGATAGATTCTACTATGTTAAGTTTTGTCCACAGATCGTGCCCTTAACTTTAATTTGTATTATTAAACTTAAGTAGATGAGTACATGTACTTATTAGGTAACTAGGATGGCAGGTAGGTGATGGCACCTACTTATTAGGGTTTCGAAGCCGAATTTTGTCTAAGTGGAAGTAAGTGGAACCCTAATTTAGTTAAAGTTGGCACGGAACCCTCAGTGCGCGAGTCCGACTCGCATTTGGCCGGTTGTTTGTTTTGTTATAATTGGGTAATAAACGTCCCACTTAATTAATTTAAAATTAGAAAAAAGTCGTTTGGCGATAAAGTTGTTAGTACCTAGTTTTTCTTCATTTGGACATTTGTATCATCTACGTAAAAATAGTTAAGTGACTTAACGCGAATTATATCGCCTTCACACTGAGAATATAAACATTTATATTCTCAGGCTTCGCAGTGGATTAAAAAAAACTTTATATTTTATGATTTTACACTGTTTCATCGATAAGACAACCTTACGTTACCTATCTAGGACCAATATTTCGCCACCACCAGCTAGCACCAATAGGTACCCCTCTGTTTGCAGACCAAAGGAGTTGATTTTGACTTGTTTTTTTTCCGATATTCCGTGTGTTTTTGATCCAAAGCTGATTTTTCACAATCACACGAACGTCCACCGTGAATTTAAAATCAGAACTGCATGGTGAAATTCACCAGATCAGACTTCATGAAATTGCGCAACGTTTTTTTAATTGTGCAAGAATCTGCAATTGATTATTTAGACTCAACCTGTGACTGTGCACACGCCATTGTTTAAACTGCAAACGATGACGAAGACAATGACGATGACTGTGACGAATCGGGGAAGGAACGTGGTCGATGACAAGAGAAAAAAATGTGCTACAGATTTTAAGAGGAAACTAAAAAGATTTTAGTTCTGAACTCCCAACATCTTGGATCCAGTATTCTTGGTATGGTAACCTAGACTAGACCTACAACTTAGTCAATTTTCTAGGAAGTTTATACAGAGCAGGAAATTAATGCTGTTTCATATTGCTGCGTCATCCATCATGTATATAGGTTGTACTCTCATGCAATATTTCACAACTAAAGTCAAAATAGAATGAAATTCAAACTTGCTCATTTATGAGTAAAGTTGAAGAAATACCTACTGTTTGACCAATTGCGGTTTTGCTTTGATCAACTTATGAGAAGTCCAGTCGAAAAAAGTAATGGAATTAGGTATATTTTCTAGCAATAGCACCATTCTTAAATCTTCTGTAAAGCGCTTTAAGTGATTCAAAGGTTGACGATGCAGTGTTTTTTTCTTTGTTGAACGTGTATTAGTCAGGCGTGAGGCGGCAGGAAAAGTCAGGGTTCCCAGGATGCATTCCCGATTTGTGAGACATGCTTACGGTATTTCATTAATTGCTTTGCAAAAGTTTGAGATTCGCGTCAACTCGATTCCTTACATTTAAAATAAAATGATAACTTACAGTAGTTAGACAAAAATATTTATGGAATTTGTTGACTGTATGTAGAATTCCATTATGTCACATTAACCCAAAATACGAAGACCAAACTTTACTACAAAAAGAAAATTATTTAGTTTATTTATTAAAATTGTATTTGCGCTGTTTGGTGTTGACATCTAGGAATTTTTTGGGATATTTTTGACCATAGGGACTATCCACTGAATGACTTTTTGGAATTATTGCCCCTAAACCATTAAGTCTATGCCCTAAACTAAATGATATTTTGGCCAATGATAAAGCTGACTCATTTTTCGCTTAACGACTAAGTACCTATGTTTATATAAATCTATTTTTAAAAAAACCGGCCAAGTGCGAGTCGGACTCGCGCACTGAGGGTTCCGTGCCAACTTTAACTGAATTAGGGAATCTATTAACTTCTTCTTAGTAAAATACCACAATATTTTGTTGACTGCAAATATAACTTTATTTTTCATAGTGTTTGTATGAAGTACAAATTATGTTGAATCTACTCACCTTCCACCTTTGTTTTTCATAGTGCGTGTATGAAGAACAAAGTTATGTTTGCGGTTGTTGAAAATGTGCTATATTTCAAAAACTACTCGTTCGATCCCGTCCGAACCAATTTTCGTTGAAAATATTTATTAAGATCTACATATATTTTTTTCAAAATTTACACTTGCTTGGTTTAGAAATTAGATGAGGGGGGGGGGGGGACGCCCATTTTACCACTTTGGAAGCGTCTAGCTATGAAACGTTAGACTTTAAAAGAAAATGGTTTTTGGAACCTCGATGTCATTTTAAAAGACCTATCCATAGATACCCCACACACATAGGTTTGAGTAAATTTTTTTTGTTTGTTTTAGTTTCATATATGGGAGCCCCCCCTTAAATGTTATTATTTTTTAATTTTTGTATGAGAATCGTAAAGCGATTAACAGGATACATCTTCCTACCAAATTTCAACAGTGTAGTGCTTTAAGTTACAGAATAAAATGACTGTGACTTACGGACGGACAGACAGACAGACTTGACGAAACTATAAGTGTTCCGTTTTTTGCAATTCGGCTACGGACCCCTAAAAAGACAATGTGTCACCACACAAGAACATTAATTACACGTATTACTAATTGCGTGCTGTCGTCCGTTTTAAAACTAGAACTTGTCTTTTAGTATATTTTTTTTACCATTATAATTACACTTAAAACTTAAACTGTACATTTGGTGTACTTCATGCCAAAATCATTCACTAACTAAGTATATATAGGTCTAAAACAGATATCATATAGGACAATTTGTGTATTTCCCCATGATTTCAGATTAAATAAAACTCTATGTTCGCAATTGTAACATCGTTCTCACTAACACAGCCATGTTGATGGAAAAACTACAGGATCTGAGTTAATAGTTGCGTTGTCATTTTAATTACTTCGCCTCACCTTATCAGTAGCAATCAAGAAATCGATTGTAATACTTGAGTTATCCGCAATTGGTTGTCAATGGGAATTAGTAGGTTGTAATGATTACGAGACAATTTCCATTTGAATTCTCAGATGGATATGATTTCGTGACGTAAGTATTATGTGATACGATTGTATGGAATAGTCTAAACACGAGGAGAAACGCCGACCGTAGATAAACGGGTGGGAGCAAGGAAATAGACATGAGTAGGCGTGTCAACTTCGATTGAGTAATAGGTTTTTCATTTTAACATATACATATATTACTATTTTCAAGGCTGGTGTGTATGTATATCTAGATATACTTAGGGCCGATTTGACCAACGTCAGAAGACTTAATCTGACTGAATATGTATAAAACGCGACCGATACACAAATGATTGCTGACAAATTAGTGACGTTTTCAAATTAGGCGTTTTGTTTTATATTTGACTAATATTCATGACCTGACATTGGCGAAATCGGGCCTTATTAGGTGAAATACAGCCTGAATAAACGATACGAAATACGGATTTATTTGTCAATAAATTTTTATCAACTTCGTTCTACCAAGGTCCCGTGAGAAATAACACAGAGTCCAATAATCTGAGTCTTCGTATTTGTTTCGTTCCAGACGCTGATCACAATCCAACTACCAAGGGGATCTGATGTAATGCGAGCCGGGAGAGGCCATTTACTCTTGAAGGGATCGGTAATTCCATGAAACTTGGTTAAAGATAATAACTTAGGTAAAAGATAATAAGTTTGATTAAGAAAATAACTTGCCTTTTATTCATTTTAACTTTATTGGACTGTGTGTTGTAAGTAAACAATTGTGACCGCGTGTGGGGTGCTTGAATAATAAACACGTAGTACAAATCTTCAAGTTCTTCTCCAATAGTTTTATTCCAACAAAATAACACAAAGATAGGGCACAAAGTGAGAGTAAGTACAAACAGAGGCCATTTTCTGGCATGCAGCTCGCTTTTATACAAATCAAAACCCTGAACAACGGTAGGAAAACAGTGGGTAGGTACGACATCCGTTTCCATATATGAACATTTACTATAATATTTATTTGTAGGGATAAACAATCTGCTAATTAAATATATAAATTCATTAATTATTTAGTTATTCATCGTACCGAATTTAATAAGCTTTTTAGATTATTATTTTAATAGTTACAATATCTATACTAATATTATAAAGCTGAAGAGTTTGTTTGTTTGTTTGTTTGTTTGTTTGTTTGAACGCGCTAATCTCAAAAACTACTGGCCCGATTTGAAAAATTTTTTTTACGTTGGATAGTCCATTTATCGAGGAAGGCTTTAGGCTATAAAACATAAAGATATGACTAATAAGACCACAGCAGCAATGAAAAATGTCGCGAAAACGGGAGAAAGATATTCCTTTTGAGAGCTTCCGCTGCATACGCTGCGGAAACCGCTTAAGTTACACAAAAATCATGTATGACAGGATTGTTCAGCATTAAGAGTTCTATAATAAAGTCCGCGACAGCATATGTCTATCTTTTATGGTTGACTTACTACAACCTTTTTTATGTGAATAAATTGGTAAAAAAATAATGCATTATTTTTAGAGGTGTATTATACACACAGGTATTTATTCTTATCAAAATAAATACATTTATCATCACGAGCATTTCATTTAGAACCAAGTTGCCCTTTATATCATTTGATTTCAATTAATATCTTAGGAGCTATCACAGTTTTAACATAACTCCGCACCAAAATAATGTTCGCAGCTTAAGTACAACGTGCGCTTGCGCTAATATATTATGAAGCTGAAGAGTTTGTTTGTTTGAACGCGCTTATCTCAGGAACTGCTGGACCGATTTGAAAAAAAAAATCTGTGTTGGATAGCTTATTTATCGAGAAAGGCTTTAGGATATAAAACATGACGCTGCGACGGGAGGGGAGGGAGCAAACTCAAAACACGCGGACGAAGTCGCGGGGGACCGCTAGTTTAAAATAAATCTAACCTCCACCAACCAATCAGAGGCAACTTCTTTTTGGCGGCAAACATAAAAATCGAATAAGTGTCCCAATAATCTTTAAATAATCAATTTACAATTAATAAATTATTAATATAATAATAAGATAATCTAAAGATTAATCCAAAATATTCGTATATATCATAGCCGAGTTACAATCAACATGGTGGACACTTCCGGCATTTCCATAACAAACGTTAAATAGGTTTGACACCTATAATCTATAGGGTAGGTGTATAAATTATGATGTATTGAACATAATATGACGAAGAGAATGTGTCATTTAGTGAATACAGTGGGGTTACATAAGTCACACACAGTGAGTATGTGGTTTAGTGCACAAGTCTACTATACAGAACTAAGTAAATATGTGAGGCAGACTAGGATCGAGAATCATCGTGTAACACAATACTTACGGCATTCTCTACCAGTTTAGCAATGCGCAGAAACGTTTGGTAAATTCCAATGAATCTTTCAGAATAGGGCTCAAGAGGGATAACTCTGTATCTCATTTAGGCATTTTCCTGTAAGTTAAAAAGTTTTGTAAACTTATTGAAGGCACAGTTTCTTTAAAGAACATACGCACAATGTATAAAGGTATTTATCCTAATGTTTTTCCTTGTAATTTATTAAGTAAGATTATTCGTGAACTTTGTACTTACTTGTCCTACTATAGATGTATGTACTTAAGTACCTATACCAATGTTGTCATAGAATTGGAATATATCAGGGTATTTTTATTTACTCCTTATGTTCAGGAACTAGGTAAATATATTTACACGTAAGTATTAAATATAATTATACTCGTACATAAAGGTGGTTGCGTCATTCATTTCATACCTACACGGAAGTTTTCTTTTGTCAACTTTATTAACTTTATCAGCTGTTTCAATGTCAACTCGAGGTACACGTCAAAATGATTCTTTCCATATACCGTACAACTAAACTCTTGAAACAAAGTTATAATTTTCATGGATTTTATTGTAAATTCTGTGGAACAATGCTTATATTTTTTTAAATGAGTAACCTTTTTTTTACTTTGCTATGGTTAGTTAAGAAAAAAACCGATCAAGTGCGAGTCGGACTCGCGCACTGAGGGTTCCGTGCCAACTTCAACTAAATTATAGATTCCACTTAGTAAAATACTAAAATATTTTGTTGACAGCAATTAGAATTTTGTTTTTCTTAGTGTTTGTATGAAGTACAAAGTTATTTTTGCGGTTGTTGAAAATGTGCTATATCTTAAACACTTCTTGTTTGGTCCCGTCCGAACCAATTTTTGTTGTAAGTGTAAATTTTGAAAAAAAAATATAATGTAGATATTTCAAAATTTACACTCGCTTAGTTTTAAAGTTAGATGGGGTACGCCCATTTTAGCACTTTGGAAGCGTCCAACTATGAAACGGTAGACTTTAAAGTTTTAATTTTCATGGTTTTTATTATTTATACTATTGTTTTGCATTTTTATTCAGTGGAACATACGTATGCTTATTTACACAGTCTGGCCATAAATACTGTTACAATTAAAAATAAGAACGATATAACATTTGAATTTGGAATCTGTCATTTTTATACGATTGCTCATTGTGTTTTCTTATTTTGGCGCCAATACATTTTATAATATTTTGCGATATTTAAATGAAGTAGGTGATAAAGAGAACCGAATCGCTGTGATTGCTTTACACAAAGTTGGTATGGAGCCAAATGCAATTTTTTAAACTCTCCATACGCTTGGTATGAGTCAAATGTTTGTGTACCGGGCTTCAGTGGGTACAATGAGACCTCCTCTGTTTGTGACAGAAAAGATCTGGCCGTCCACGTAGTGTTCGTACTAAAAAGGTGGTCAAAGCAGTAAGGGCAAGAATTCGCAGAAATCCTGTCCGAAAGCAAAAGATTTTATCTCGGGAGATGAAGATAGCACCCAGAACCATGTCGTGTATTTTAAAAGATGACTTGGGACTACAAGCCTATAAGAGACGCACTGGTCATTTCTTAACTGATAATTTAAAAAAGAATAGGGTGGTAAAATCGAAAAAACTACTGAAGCGGTACGCAAAGGGAGATCACAGAAATATTTTGTTTACGGATGAGAAAATCTTTACAATTGAGCAACATTTTAACAAACAAAATGACCGTATCTCAAACCTATAAGGAAGCTTCCCAATTAGTCGGCAGAGTGCAACGTGGGCATTACCCGACTTCAGTGATGGTTTGGTGGGGTGTTAGCTATGAAGGAGTGACTGAGCCATTTTTTGTGAAAAAGGTATCAAAACATCGGCACAAGTGTATCAAGATACCATTCTTGAGAAAGTAGTTAAGCCCCTTAACAACACCATGTTCAATAACCAAGCATGGTCTTTCCAACAAGACTTGGCGCCGGGTCATAAAGCTCGGTCCACGCAGTCTTGGTTTGAAGCGAACGTTTCGGACTTCATCAGAGCTGAAGACTGGTCGTCGTCTAGTCCCGATCTTAATCTGCTTGATTATGGTTTATGGTCAGTTTTAGAGAGTACGGACTGCTCTAAACGCCACGATAATTTGGAGTCCCTTAAACAATCCAAACGATTAGCAGTGAAAAATTATCCCATGAAAAGAGTGCGTGCTTCTATTGATAACTGGCCTCAACGTTTAAAGGACTGTATTGCAGGCTTTGCACCCAATGGAGACCACTTCGAATAAGCTTTTATTATTTAAAATTGTTTTAAATTTATGTATGAAACTAACACACTGTTTAATAACACAGTGTAATAAATATTATTTGCATTAAAAAAACAATGTTTTTATTTGTAACAATATTTATGGCAAAACTAGGAATTTTATCGTATCTGTATCTCTTCTCTTTTTTTACCTCTATAACTTTTACTTGCACCGCCTGTAATTTTCTCTGTTCAGATCTTTGGTCGACTGGTAGAGATGGCTTTTGGCATTAATGATAGATCGTCCGACCCCGTGTCCTGCTGGAAGCGCTTCCGGAAGGACGTCCGATTTTTTCAAAAAGTCCTGCTGGAAGACGGAACCTGCGTCCTGCTGGAAGTACGCGGTTTGTATGAAATCTTCTCCTGGTCCTTCCGGCAGTACGGTGACCTTGACCTTGAGCGTTCGTATTGCCAGGGGTTGTAAACATTGGTTTGCTTTTATAAAATACTAGATTACCCAGTGAACTTTTTATCGCCCACCTAAGAAATTCAATATAGTCCTACTAATTCGCATTGAGAATGATCCAGATCATGCAAGGGTGTAAAAAAAAACAACGCAAAAGTATTTTTTTTTGTATTTCTTAAATTATAAACTTCAAACACCAACATAACATTCCTTTTTATTATTATTTTTATTATGAAGAAATCCTACCTGACTTGTTATTCGCTGGATTTATCAACAAAGTGGGAATATTAGTTCATTTTCCGTCAGTATTCCATCGCACTAGTACTTTGTTTACTTCGTGAACATGCACAATAACTCGAAATATTTTACGCGTATTATAATGTTCGCCAAAATGTTGGCGACTCCAGGCGTGATGGGTGCCGGGCAGGTCGAAACACGTCGCCGACGCGCGAACGCGCGGCCCGCGTTTATATCCGTGCGCCATCGCTTGCCAATTGAATAGCGGTACCGGGTAGTAATAAATATTATATTCAGGTGAAAGAGAAAGAAATACACTATATTTTCATGTAAATTCGAACTTTGAATTATAATTATTTAAGGAACTGTGACCCAATAAAAATGCGTCCTTCCGGAAGTACAAAATATCCTGCTAGCAGGACGCTGGACGATCTATCGTTAAGTCCGCCATATGTACACGTTTATGATTTGTGCATAAAGTTTAAAATTAATAACGACGACCTCCGTGGTGTAGTTTAGCTACTACACCATGGAGGTCGTCGGACGCTGGTTTCAAGGTGTCGCCGCCCCGAGGTCACGGGGTCGATTCCCGGTCGGGTCAATGTAGAAATCTATTTTTTTTTTATTTTCTCGGGTCTGGGTGTTGTGGTACCACTGTTGTGTCTGATTTCTATAACACAAGTGCATTAGCTACTTACTTTGGGTTCATAGCAATGTATGTGATTGGTGTCCAATATTACTTACTTTATTATTTTATTATTATTATATTAATAAATAATTACCCGCCCAAAAGAGAACTGCTTATTACGACTGATGATCAGATTACAAAATTTTACCGATCACTCCAATTGATTATTGGATTGTACGCGCAA
The DNA here is from genome assembly GCA_963924145.1 of Pyrausta purpuralis. Classification (NCBI taxonomy): domain Eukaryota; kingdom Metazoa; phylum Arthropoda; class Insecta; order Lepidoptera; family Crambidae; genus Pyrausta; species Pyrausta purpuralis. Next base: position 19,431,568 of record OZ001654.1, read on the forward strand.
TGGTTTAGCATTCTTTCAGACGAAAAATAAAACATATCAAATGCACGGACGAGTAAAAAAAGTAGTCTTTTTTACTCGTCCGTGATCAAATGCAATGTTTTCAACCTTATTATGTTTGTCCTCTATGCGTTTTGAGTTCCGACACCGTTTATCTTTTGTTATGGAACTTCGGTACGATTTCCAGAAGGCGGCTGTGGTGAGGAGCTTTTGGGCTATCACCCAAAAGATCTTTGTAGCACAACGTCTGCCAGGTCCACTTTTTTTTCTAACATACCAGCAACATTGAAGTACGTTGGTACTTTATGTTCTGACACTGACTTCTTCCGCTCATATGCAGAGGCCACAACCATTGTCGCGTCAATGTCGTCCTCGCATATTTAAATATCATGCATGTAATAATCGCGAAGTGTGGCAGGTAATATCCTTATAGGTACTGTTTGGCCTCAAATGTCCTCAATGCCAAACCTCAAGTAGGTTTTGAACGGTAGAATAATAATTTTAAATTGATTTAACATAAAATAAACATATTTTAGGGTCCCGATCTCTACCTGAGATTTCATTTTTATAATTATCACTTATGATCTTGAACGCAGCTGTGTGGATAATCTTAAATTTGATTTTTTATCAATAATAGAACTAGTAGCGGGTAAAATGGGTTCGATCAAAATCAAAGCAGTATGAAATCAATCCTGAATGTAGGATTGCAATTGCAACTGACTGGACTTGCATTACGATTATAATGTCAACGCATTGCAGAAATTACCCCGAGGGCCGATGTCTCCATTAAAACTGACATTTACTATTGCGCTAAAATCCGTTTAACTTGACGCAAAAATCCTGCGCACTTGCACCAACTATGCATTGCAACTAAGGTCACCCCAGCCGAGTCGGCGAGCCTAAATCAGTACTATTAAGTATTTGTGCCTAAATGCCCAAGGAAAACTGCCCGTGCGCATGCTTTGAAAAGGGCGGATAGGCCTTATTTGTGGCACGATAAAGTTGAAAACGGTGTATGAAAGTGCATTGTTAGTTGGGATAACTCCTCCAATTAGAGTGGAATTCCTTGGTATATTTGGAAGCCGGTGCGGGGGCAAATTCGAGCAACGTTCAGTTGTCGTAGGCAGAGAATTGCTCGTAGATTGCTGTCATTAATTAAGGTCTAAACGGTTGACCTGGAACAGATGACTGTGCAATAAGAAGCAGATAATGTGTAGAAAAACCCCCTTCAAATCTCAATATTAGCCTTGACAACGTACTAAAATCGCTCCATGATAAGTATTTTATTTTATTAAAACACAAAACAGTTTACAGTTGAGGAGAAACAAATTTTATACATAAATGAGTATTATGCTAAACTGTAAGCCAAAACATGTGCTTCAGGAATGTAAAGAATGAGTTACATCGTTTCGCAAATTCAACTCTTACTAACTATGTATTACACACACGAATATATATATTATATTATATTATTACACACGAATTTGTGAGGATAGAATATTGCTACTTTACAAACTGCTACTTTTAACTTAACAAAAAGTATACAAAATTATTTAAACGTTATGGTATTACAGCTTATTCATACAAATATAGCTATGTGCTGTGTTTTGTAAAATATTATAAAATATGTATAAAAATAGGGTGTTGTTGCGGGAAACTATTCAAATACTTAATACATTTAAACAAGTATAACAATAAAGAGCATAAAACAAACTGCCACGAAGTCTCGCGCACACGAGAGACTAGTTTATTTCAAAACATCACGTACAAATCTAAAGAAGACACTCTGACTAGATCCCATGATATCAATATTTGGATAGTCATGCGATAAATCATTGTAGAGGCGACACATCCGTACTATCGGGTTGTAGTACGAGGTGTTGTTGCGATACACCTGGAGTGAGAATAGCTTAGGCCTAAGTGATTGATAAAGTTAATTTCATGCATGAGATTAAAATACTAGTACTTATATGTGTAGAGAAGTGGTAAGTAAGTAATTAGTGCATACCCATTACCCATTAAAAGTGACCTTACGAAATTTTTGCGTCATTTTGTCAAAACAATGACCATGATTAATTTCATTTTAAAATATCAATGGTGTGTTATGCAATTTTAATTTTCGATTCGAAAAACAATAAAAAAAAAACTACAATTAATTTGACTACCCAACAACTTTCCAAGCTATTGGGGAGGTATTGGTAATACTTAAAATCTGACGGTAACTTAGTTCTTTACGCTAATGTGAAATGTGCAACAACATCTCACCTACATAAGTATTTGCCCACTTTTAATAAATTGCAAATGATTGCGCCATTTGTGTCATCAGTAAGGCAATTGTTAAACCGTTTGGTTTGAGGCAACTAGGTATGTTTTTTTAAAAGTAATCCTTGTACTGGTCAGCATATCGCGATCGATTCATGATACAGCACTCTGTTTTATGGAGCTGCCTTCTAAAACTAAAAAAACTTCATAGTGAAGCTGGAACTTGCAGATTTTCAGGTTGATATCACTATGATTCTATGCGTTCCTAAGATAAAGAGTTACGATAGACAGACATTACGACGTAACGGATGAACAGCTGCAGTGATCCTTTAGTTAACAGTTGTGTTGTTTTGTCTTTAGAAATACGTAGATATGGAGCCAAAAAGATCAAATCACTCCCTTTTTAAGCTTAACTGCAGTGCAAGAATCGAATTGGTACAGAGTTTTGAGAAGCTTGCCCTTGAAAAAGGCCGGCCAGTTGGCATTGCCACTTGCAACCCATTACGAATTTCACCGTTATGAAATGTTGCGTTTCTGAAACGATGTGTTGCCCAATGCGCAGGCGCAGCGCAGCCAAACTCGAAATGCCTAACGGTGTTTCGCGATCTGAAACGCAATAACCGCCTAGCCTAGTATCAAAACAAATATGTATAAAACTATAGTGTCTAAATTATACTAAGTATCAAAATTATTACAGTTTTTAGGGTTCCGCAGCCGAATGGCAAAAAATAGAACCCTTATAGTTTCGTCAAGTCTGTCTGTCTGTCCGTCCGTATGTCACAGCAACAAAATATTGTTGTATTTTACTAAGTAGAAGTAAGTGGATTCCCTAATTCAGTTAAAGTTGGCACGGAACCCTCAGTGCGCGAGTCCGACTCGCACTTGGCCAGTTTTTTTTATCAGTATGACTACTCTTTGTGGTGGTGTGTCATGCGTGGCTAATCGATATTACTTCTAATACGTACGCATTGGACACCAATCAGGTTTAGCTGAATTACAGACATTACTTCAGAATTGTCGTAAGATGAGATTGATTGGGATTATTTTCAGCGGGTCTAAAAAGGTCAAATCACGCAATACGAGGGTCAAACTGAAAGTTTTTAGAAAATCAAAAACTGATTACATTAGCCAGTTATTAGTTTAATTATATATTTTCAAAATATTGTCCATTGACGTCAATACACCGCTGCATGCGATGGAACCACTGGGAAAAGCACTTTGCCCACTCGTCCTTAGGGGTCTCTTCAATGGCATCGCGATACGCAGCCACCGCTTCTTCAGCATTCATAAACCGCTTTCCTTTAAGTTTTTCTTTAATTTTTGGAAATAAATAAAAATCACAAGGCGCGAGGTCGGGGCTATACGGCGGGTGACCCAGTAATTCAACGTTTGATGTCGCCAAATAGTCGATCGTTCGCTTGGCGGTGTGCGACGAGGCGTTGTCGTGGTGAAGGAGGATCCTACTGCGAGGTCGTTTCTCTCGAACTTTTTCCAAGACAAGTGGCAAACAATTGGTAGTGTACCATTCTGCAGAAACTGTTTTTTGATCCTCTAACACAATTGTTGCGAAATGACCTATCCTTCCAAAGAACGAGGCCACCATTTTTTTCCCGCACTTCGATCTCTCTTCACTTTAGTTGGCAACTCCTCGAAAGGAAACACCCACTGAGCAGATTGTCTTTTGGTTTCAGGATCATAACAGTAAATCCAGCTTTCGTCACCTGTTAGTATGTCGAACACAGCATTTGAGTCACCTCCGTTAAATCTTTCAATCATTTTACGGCACCAATCCACACGATGGAGTTTTTGAGCCTTAGTCAAATTATGAGGTATCCACCGGGCGCAAAGCTTCCTGACCGCTAAATGTTCGTGGAGGATTTTGTGCACTTGACTCATACCGATGCCTAAGCTTGTCCGAATCTGCTGATAGGTCACTCTTTTGTCAGTCTCTATCATACGCCGCACAACACATATGTTATTTTCAGTCGTCGCCGTAGAAGGCCGTCCCTCACGTACATCATCAGTGAGATTAGTGCGACCACGTTTAAACTCATTAAACCAGTTGTAAACAGTCGCACAAGATAGAACACAGATACGAAGGGATCGATAGATAGACACGAAGGGTTCCGTACCTCCTATGTATGTAATTACTTTTATTACCACAAGAATCATCTGTAAAATATGCCCTTTAAACAACAAATTATTCGAAATTTTGCGACAAAACCGGTTTTTTCTGTTGATGACGATGACTCACAATCACAACTTTGATTTTCTTACGGCTAAAATAGACAATCAACACCCATATTGAAATACTATTCCAGTTTTATATTTAAACGCGTTTTAGAAGAAAAAATTAAACGAAAATTTTAAATAAAAAATATTTGGCTTTGAGAGTGTGGGGAAGGAGGGGAATCTAGAAAAATAACTTGCCTTTAAAAACTGAATGAAAAAACTGAAAAAACTGAATGTTACGGAAACAATAAGCCACTTTATTGAAAAAAATATGTTAGAAAACATACAATAATTTAAGACCTATTCAAGGATACCCCACACGATGGGTTTGGCAAGAGAAAAAAATCATCCCATTGTAACTTGTATGAGGTACCGCAATATTTTTTTTTTTTTTTTTTTTAAGATTCGATACGAAATTAAAGTTTTCTAGCACCGTTGATCTGTACGCTGGACTGCGGACAGACTGACGGACAGACGGACATGGCGAAACTATAAGGGTTCCTTGTTGAACTACAGAACCCTAAAAATGTGTTGATTCTGGTACCAATCGAATTTTGGACCAATAACAATACCTTTCCTTATTTAATCTAAAAGATAATGTCGTAAAGTAGATCGATGAATATACGTCACTGATATGAAAATTACTCATGATGAATTGTCATAAAAAATATGCAAACTTTTATGCCGACACATTTATTAGTCACATCTAGGCGCCTTTTCCGGTATTTCGAATGAATCACACTACAAACAAAAGATACATAGACAATCACTGAGCCTAGGTAACAAAATAAAGAATCCGTTTATAGAACAGTGAGATTGGGCTTGCACTAGGCACTAGAATTCACTAGATCTTATATGTTTGGTGATGACAGCGGTAGACTGATTTTAGCCGTCGGCCAAAAGAGCCATGTCGCACTGTATTTTGTCTGCACACAAAGCATTTAGTACTACCAGCTTCCAGTACCACGTCATTGCAGACCCCGTGCCATTGCCAAACCCATGACAGTTGAACGACCACCTGCCGTACTAACTTACATTAAGGGGGTCACTGACAAGATTGGGAATATCTTGAAGCCAGCTTCCATCAAGACTTATTTCCAGCCACCAAAGAAGATTAACCAATTTTTACCACCTGTCAAGTGCACCGTAACCTCTTCAAGATGCAGGGGTGTATAGACTGGAATGTGACTGTGGCCTTTCCTACATCGGGCAAACCAAACGAAGTATAGGCGTGCGGATAAAAGAACATATAGCTGACGTTAAACATAGACGAAACATAAAATCTGCAGTGTGTGAACATACCTTAGACAAACCCAACCACTTCATACGTTTTGACCAACCCAAAGTACTGTCAAAAGAACTTCGGTTCATTCCACGTATGCTACTCGAAGCTATAGAAATAAGAAAACATCCAAATTTTAACAGAGAAGATGGTTGGAAAATTCCACCTGCATGGGATCCAGTTCTAACTAGGACCCAAGCTAGACCACCTGACCACTCACTGCAAGATCACAAGACACAGTTAGCTCTTTCTGCGTGGATAGGAACGTTAATTAATATTATTGAGTGACGGTAGTGTATATTTTTCAAAACTCTATAAATGACGAATAACATCTTAGTCTACCCGTGACCACGAACGCTGTAAAGTGTTCGAAACGTAGGGATAAAATTAATAAACTCGCGAAAAGTTACTCCGTAAAAAAGTTGTATTATTTCGATGAGATGTATCCTGTTCACCGCTATACGATTCTAACAATAAAAGGAAAAATGACACATGAAACTAAAACAAAAAAATACTCAAACCTATGAGTGTCTATAAAACCATTATTGCTCAAAGTCTAACAATAGGGAAAAAGATGCTTCAACAGTAGGAAAATGGGCGTCCCCCCTTCTCACTTTTGAACTAAGCAAGTGAAAATCTGAAATAAATACATAATGTAGATCTTAACAAATACTCAACGAAAATTGGTTTCAACGAGATCAAACTAAAAGCACAGATGAAGCATATTTTAACAACTGCAAATATAACTTTGTTCTTCATAGAAACACTGTGAATAACAAAGTTATTTATGCAGACAACAAAATACTGTAGTGTTTTGGCAAGTGGAAGTCAGACCTCGATTTTAGATAAAGTTGGTACGGAACCCTCAGAGAGCGAGTCCGACTCGCACTTGGCCGGTTTTTTTTGAGTTAGAACTTATTATAGGTCATTTAAATTATCATTCTACTTGGTATGTATGATTAGATAATAATTAAGTACATTTATTCTATGACGTCAAGGCATGCCTAAGTTCTAGAAATTTTACAAGGCTAAGTTTTCTTACCTATTGGATTCTCACAACTTACTACGTAGTACTTATCTTGGTCAACTTGTTTTTAACCGTTGTTTTCAATTTTTTGTCTCCAATTCAAACTGTTCAATCTTACTCGTCTCACTAGGGGTGAATATTGTTTGCCCCTCTCACGACAGTTGTTTACGGCTTCTAGTGTATAATTAATTAGATTAACAAAGTACTGACGAGTAACTTATGAACTACGCACTTTACTAGCTAGACAAGTAACAAAAGGGTCAAGGGTGCTACATTTGTGATGCAAAAATATTATGGTAGGTACCTTTTTATTTTATTTTGGTTTGCTCTTGGTTTAAGACTAAGCTAAGAGTGGCAAAGGCAGTAGAAGCCTGATCATTCATTACACATTGAATTGATGGGTTCCCTCTATCTGGCAGAATCTTTTTACTCCGAAAGTCACTTGGCATAACACACTTGGCATAATTTTCTTTAGTCGAATATTATTCAGGCAGAATTTTCTGTTAGCATAATTATTGTTTGGTCGAATATTTGTATGCCCGAATTTACAATGGCATACTTTTAAGATAGCAGAAATTTATAAGGCAACCTTTGGCAAAATTTTACTTTGCATAATTTCGCTAAGCATAATGTTTATTAAGTAAGATGTTTATTTGGCATAATTTGACTAGGCATACTATGAAGAAAGCAGAATTTCGTTTAGAATAATTTCACTGCGCATATTGCTATTTTTTTTAAATAGTATTTAACCCTCAAAAATTGCAAGCTGTTGCTTGCTTGCATGCTTGCTTGCTTGCTGCATGCTTGCTTGCTTGCTTCATGCTTTGCTTGCTTGCTTGCATGCTGAATGCTTGCTTGCATGCTGAATGCTTGCTTGCATGCTGCATGTTCGATTTGACATGCATTTTGTATGTTAGTATTGTTGAGATAGAACTACTTGGGATACACAGAGAAATTAAGGTTTATAGGAGAATATTTAATATGAAAAATATGCCAAAAGACGATTCGGACTGTGAACTTTCTGCGATAGGATGATTCTGCCTATTAATGACTATATATACGAATTGTATGCCACAAGACGATTCTATCTGTGAACTTTCTGCGTTAGGATGATTCTACTTTAAGACTATTATGGATATTAAATTTCTGCCTAAAGATGATTCTAGCTTACACAATTATGCGTTTTGAACGTCTGATAAATGAGTGAATGCTAATTGATGTTCTGCAAAAGGAAGTTTATGCTATTTGATGCCAAATAAAATTATGACAATAAAAATTCTGCGAAACAAGGTAGACCCTGAATTGATAACTTCCTTTTTTGGGAGTCGATAAAAAAACCTAGCGCAAGGTTCACATCGAAATAGTTATATTTTAGTGTTTTCAGAATTTGTTATTTGTCAGTGACGCGTATCTTTATATCCACCCGTATACAATCTTAATAAAAAAATAATCATTGAAGGTGCTCAAACGAGGGTAAATCAAAAAAAAATATAGGGGCAGAGGTGAATATATCAAGAATATCAAGGTGATAAATCTTATTTATCGCATTAAATTTGATAAAAAATCCTATGCGGGCTACCGTATAAAGTAGGAAAGGTGTGGATATCTAACACGTTTAAAAATTTAACTATCGGCAGGAAGTGCCTGAGTATTGTTGATTTCTGTAAACATTATTTTGTCACGACGATATACTACTATCCTAAAAGATCTGTCAGAGAGGCTATTTGCCATTGGTTTTAGTCCCTTACACCTTTGACCAACAGGATGACAGGATGTTTGTCCAAATAGGAGTCAGTAAAACGAGAAGCACCGCTTTATTTGTTTAAAATATTATCCATCAAATATTTTGTTTGAAACCTTATAACCGCTGGCAAGATTTCGTGATAACATGGCAGCATAACCCTCCTTTTGCCGCCGTCGAGTTACGATTATAAATAGCTGCATGAAGTTGGGTTCCAGACAGATTCCTCTTGTACAGATATTTGAAGAAGATGACAATTTTCAGAGAGATTTAGTTACATTATCAATGTACAACTGCCCTTATTATTAGATACACACATCAAAAAAGTATGTGATCACTAGCATAAGCTGATTTAATTTTATAAATGTAGCTTTATGAAGAAAACGTATTTGTTATGTTTTTGCGATGATATCATTTACCGTACTAAAAAGATTTTGTATTTTCATAGTGATCGCAAACTTTTTTTTTCAAGTGAGCACTTAGGTAGGTACTACTTTTCTTTTAACAGCTTTATCGTTTATTAACTTGATAGATACATTAGTTTTATTACAGTAATTGATTACTTTATTCTTAACTAATGACTTAATACCATCTCAGTGCCCTCGAATTTTGCAAAAGTAAACCTATAACGTGTCATATTGTAACTAAAACCCGCTCAGCCAAGGGCAACGGGTGGACGTGGTATTATGGCACTGCACTCTTAATTATTTGACGATCTTATCATTCGGTATTAAGGTCGAGTATTCAATGATCAAGCCCACGAATGAACGACGCTACACGTTGGCTCGTAGGTCAACTAAATAGTAAAAGGATTAAGCAAGGCCCTAGGGCTTGGTTGTTATGTTTACGAATATGGTATTGTGAAATTGTCATAAGTAACAAAGTCTTTGCCCAGATTTATTTTAAAAAAAAATATATATAATGTAATGTTGGTAGCTCTGTATGTTTTTTGCTGAACGAACGGAATAAAGTTAGTTGTCATGGATCCCGCGTTTCTTTTATAAGAGGTTATGGGCCCAGCATGCTTCCACTGCGCAACTCTGCTGTCCTGCATGTCCATGGCAGTTGGCAGTCAATCCTATATACCAGAAGAGGACAAAACATATTGATGTGCGATACCATTTCACCAGGGAATGTATTGAAAATGGTCATGTCGAAATTAAGTATATGTCAACAATAGACATGCCTGCAGATATACTCACAAAAGGCTTATGTCCTGCAAAACATAGTAAATTTTTAAGTTTGTTAGGGCTTGGAATTAGAGATGATTAATGTTGTAAAGGTTTATTTTGTTGCTTTAACTTTGTTAAGTGGGAGTGTGAAATTGTCATAAGTAACAAAGTCTTTGCCCAGATTTATTTAAAAAAAAAATATATATAATGTAATGTTGGTAGCTCTGTATGTTTTTTGCTGAACGAACGGAATAAAGTTAGTTGTCATGGATCCCGCGTTTCTTTTATAAGAGGTATTAGTAGGTAACTCAATTTATTCAGGCTTAGACGACACTGACGCGTACGTACAGTATACCTGAGCTGATCATTTCAGTAAAATAAGTCAAAGTCAAGTCAAAGTATAAAAATAATATTCAATTTAGGACACAAAATGCCACTTATGAACGTCAATAATTAGTTTAGGTTAACAATAAATTATGATGTCTCCTGATTTGAATATTAGACATTACTGATTAATAATGATAACGAACCCAAGACTAATAGAATCCAATTAAAATTACAGGAAGTGCTTTCAGTCAAGTGACAACTGGGCTTGCTGAGAGCTGAGAGTCGAATATAGACCATTTGCCATGGCATCCAGTTCAGTACTGCACAGAGTCATTGCGCGGGGTGCGCCAAAGTTCACCTAAATTTTCAACTCCGATAATTGGAAATCCAAAAATGTTCTTCCTAACATTTTTCATCCTAACAATCACAATTCCTAACTGCTCTGTCTATAATGTTCATAATTCCGAAGCATTCAACTTCATAATGTCAGTAGCAATAAACATCTATTATACTTTTATTTGCTTTTCTATATTTTCTCAACATAACCATCTTTTACACTATTATTCAAAGTCATATCTTTTTTGTTTAGATTTTTTTTTATTCATAATAATCAGTATTAAATACATTAATTTTGCGTGACGAGCGAGCGAAGCCAGAGTCCCGCTCCTGTCATTCAGTCAAGTTCCAGAAACGAATCGGTCCTATTCATAATTATTTGTTTAGGTTAGGTTAGGTTAGAACTGCGGTATAAACTCCCAGGCCATAAACATAACCGTAACTGAGTCGTGTTTTATGAATTTCATTCATTTAAGACAGAAATAAGTGAATCGACCTTTCATCATTCTAAACAGTTGTATACCCACATATATTTTTAACCGACTTCAAAAAAGGACGAGGTTATCAATTCGACTGGATGTTTTTTTTTTATTATTTTTTTTGTATGTAGGTATGTTACCTCATATCTCAGTCGTTTGTCGACCGAATCGTTTTTTTTTTCACCTACTTAGAGGGTGTACCTTCTAGTTGGTCCCATTTTTTCCATTTTGGGATCTGATGATGGGATCTTGGTGTATTCGAGGGAAACCCTCAAATTTTAAAGGCACGTATAGTGTTTCTTTACTAGAATCTTAATGTTGACGTGTTGTTACGTCTGATAGTCAACATCTTGTGGGGCTGAGCTGATGGTGGAACTCCTTAACGCTTAGGAGTTCAGTAATTATAATGATGGAACTTATGATAGGTAATTTGTAGCTTCTTAAAAAATATAATAATAAGGTGCAACTCCCCCCCCCCCCCCTCTTATGTAATCACTAAAAATGAAGAAATAAAATTAACTTTAAAAAAAGTAAAAACCGACTTCAAAACCAAAATGCACTAAAAAGTCCTAAATAAACTCTTCACCATTGAAAGGCAAACAATTTATTTTTGGAGTCGGTGCCATCACTATGACCATCAAGCATCAACATCACAGCACCGACTCCAAAAAGAAATTGTTTGCCTAAAACGGATTCCTTTCCTTTTAACAGTATTTGTAGTGCTACCGGCTATGTGCATAACACTCATGTTTCCAAAAATTGTAATTAATAATATCATTAACGTAAATATATTTAACTCCTAATGTTTTTTTTTATCAAAACGCTTTTATCCCTAAATATAATTACCATAATATTTTCACTCATACTCGGAAAAACATTTACCAAGTGTAATAAATAAAATTAACTTTCAATGTATGTATAAAAACTTTAGGATGAAAATTTTTAGGAAGAGTGATCATTCGGTTTATAAATCATTAGGAAGAACAATTTCGGGTAAATAACTTTAGGTGAGCCAATATGGACCCTATTGCGCGTACTAATATTATAAAGACGACCTCCGTGGTCGAGTGGCTAGCACGCTGGTTTCAAGCGTCACCATCTCGTGAGGTTCCGGGTTCGATTCCCGGTCGGGTCAATGTAGAAAACGATCTTTTCTATATTGTCTCGGGTCTGGGTGTTGTGGTACCACCGTTTTGTCTGATTTCCATAACACAAGTGCATTGGCTACTTACTTTGGGATCAGAGCAATGTATGTGATTGGTGTCCATTAAAAAAAAAAAAAAAAAACTGAAGGGTTTGTTTGTTTGAACGCGCTAATCTCAGAAACTACTGGAACGATTTGAAAAATATTTTTATGTTTGATATCTTTTTTTATCAAGGAAGGTTTTAAGCTATAAAACATTTGCTACGGAAGGGGAGAGGGGAGTAAACTCAAAACGCGCGAACTATGTCGCGTTGGACCGCTGGCTAGTAAATAAATACACCGAGAACCAAAAACGTGCAGAAAGGGTGAAATAGTAAATTTATCTATTTATACTTTACTTTGTAATGTTAATTGTACATTTGGTGGACTTAATGCCTTATGGCATTCTCTGCCAGTCAACAGTTTGGCAATGCAGAGAGTTAAAATTATCCAAATATACAAGGATAAAAAACAAGCACTTACCCAAATCTATCTATACTAATATTATAAAGCTGAAGAGTTTGTTTGTTTGTTTGTTTGAACGCGCTAATCTCAAAAACTACTGGCCCGATTTGAATTTTTTTTTTTACGTTGGATAGTCCATTTATTGAGGAAGGCTTTAGGCTATATATACTAATATTATAAAGCTGAAGAGTTTGTTTGTTTGTTTGTTTGAACGCGCTAATCTCAAAAACTACTGGCCCGATTTGAAAATTTTTTTTTACGTTGGATAGTCCATTTATCGAGGAAGGCTTTAGGCTATATAACATAAAGATACGACTCATAAGACCACAGCAGAAATGAAATATGTTGCGAAAACGGGAGAAAAATATTCCTTTTGAGAGCTTCCGCTGCATACGCTGCGGAAACCGCTTAAGTTACACAAAAATCATGTATGACAGGATTGTTTAGCATTAAGAGTTCTATAATAAAGTCCGCGATAGCATATGTCTATCTTTTATGGTTGACTTACTACAACCTTTTTTTATGTTAATAAATTTGTAAAAAAATAATGCATTATTTTTAGAGGTGTATTATACACACAGGTATTTATTCTTATCAAAATAAATACATTCATCATCACGAGCATTTCATTTAGAACCAAGTTGCCCTTTATATCATTTGATTTCAATAAATATCTTAGGAGCTATCACAGTTTTAACATAACTCCGCACCAAAATAATGTTCGCAGCTTAAGTACAACGTGCGCTTGCGCTAATATAATATTATAAAAGCTGAAGAGTTTGTTTGTTTAAATGCGCTTATCTCAGGAACTGCTGGACCGATTTGAAAAAATATTTTTGTGTTCGATAGCTTATTTATCGAGAAAGGCTTTAGGATATAAAACATGACGCTGCTACGGGGGGGGAGGGAGCAAACTCAAAACGCGCGGACGAAGTCGCGGGGGACCGCTAGTATGATATATTGATATCCACTTCCAATAATACTTAATACACCACAGAAAATTTAACTTTTCTGTGTTCCACACATATTTTTGGAAAACATCGTGTTTAATAATTCATGGTACTTACCTAAGTTCATAGTCGAAAATCCTCGAATAACAACTATGTACAGGCCATACCGACAAGGTCATGAAAGCAGGTACGAGTATAATACTGGTACGTAGGTATAATAATAATGCAAATTACGATGACTTGTTATCGTTGAAATGAGTACCTAATTTTCGTACACCCTACGGTTTTTTCGTTTTCCGAATAAAAAGCTAATCAGATATCTATCTATTTGCTCTTGTTTTCTACTAGGTAGTTTTGGCACTAGTAAACTCTAGATAGCTAGAGAAGCGGAAAGTTCTTGGTCCTACCAGTCCACCTGCACTGCACCTGGACCTGGACCTTCAGTCTACGATGGAAACGGCAGTATACAGGGTTTCATGGTAACGTGTCAAGCCGATGCGTGGTGATAGGTAAGTATACTGTACCTATGTATTAAACCCCCATATATGTTATACAAATATTTGCAGTTTGCGAGATATGTATTTATTCGATATTTCACGATACACGATAGCTTTAAAAAAATATTTTTTTTGGAGCTCTCGAAGCGAAAAAAAACTGCATTCTGACTTTGATGATGATCTTTTCATTCAAATTATTTAATCAACCAGTAACAATATTATTCTGTAAATTAAAGAAACGAATGTTATATCCGGACGAATACTTGGCACCCGCAAGACTGTGTGGGCAAAACCGATGTCTTTTTTTTAAGGAGTGATAAAAATTACAAGCCAAGACAGTAACAGTGCGAAAACTCAAGAGTACAGGAAGTGTGCCTGCGTTACATGATTGCTTCATGAATAAATGCAGAAAATATTGTAACTTCTTTATTGTTTAAAATTTGTAGTCTACCTACTTACTACATTTCTTGCCGGATGCCAGATGAAATATTCATGCAAATAGAACTAGGGCACTTTTACAGGTCCTAATTTAAACCCTACTACAGCTTCGGGACAATTGTGGGCTAGTGCTGAGAAGAAGCTGCCTAAGAAACTCAGTCAGCCTCTTTTCAAAAGGTTTTCAATGTTTGTAGTGATCATGCAAGTCCATACATTACTATAAATAAAATAAATAAATAAATATCCTTTGGACATTCCCACACATCGCCATCTAGTCCCAAAGTAAGCTACTCAAAGCTTGTGTTATGGGTGCCAGACAACGGATATAAAACTTAAATACTTTTTTTTTGTAAATACATACATGATATACATATAAAACACCCAGACCAATACAAACAGACATGTTCATGCACACAAATGTTTGTATTGTGCGGGGATCGGACCCGCAACCCGCTGCGTAGTAGGCGATTTCTCGACCAATACACCAGACTACATTTTGGTCACTATATTTTGAATAATCATCTACTTTATAATACCTTTTCGTCATTAGGGTTTCTTTATGACAGTTTTAAATTTATTTACCGGTATAAAATTATAGATAATTTCAAATTTGATTTTAATTGAATCTTAAAAATTACTGGCATTATGATCTTGGTAGATTTTAATTGTAAGTTAAATGTTACTGGAAGTAAGATAGTGATCAATAATGTATTAGTATAATAAATAGATTTTAAAGTGAAAAATGTATCCACGAGAAATGGATTGGACTGGCACTTCATCCGTATTATCTGTCAACCTTCTACTTACTAATTATCTTACTATAGTAGTTAGATCACAGGGAAATTCCATACAATTACCTATTACTGTCATCCTATATATAATGTGAATAAGTATTTACGTCGCTTACGCCTGGCTACGCAGTCTCAGTTATAATAACTAAAAGTTGCACAACAATGCTATCCAAGAAAGAAAGAAATTCTCAAAGAAATAACAATGACGAAGTCGGTGTGGAAAGGTCTAGCTACTGCGTCAAGAAAACCCCGTAACAAGTTTAGTTCAAAACAAAAATAACGGAGACGATGTGGAAAGATGTAGCGCAACCCCGCGATAAGTTAAAATACACCCTTTATTGTTTTCAGCCTTAGTGCGTTCACACGTGACGCGTGAGCCTGTTCCTACGTCACTCATCACGGTTCTGTCTGCCGCCTATTATGTTGGGGTGTGTTCACACAGTAGCACATGATGTACTCAAATACTATGATTAACGCTGAGCCGGTGCCATTTTGATTCTTATAATTGGTCTAATTTCATTTTATTTATTTATAAGGCACATAAAACAAATTACAGTTAAACATAAAACAGAATGATTATCTAGAACATACTTGGTTCTGCTTCAACGCATGCGTATACAAGTTTGTCGAAACCAGAAATTATTAAGCTAAAAAATATAGACAAGTAGTGGAAAATATAAAATCAATAAATGGTCCAAAAGAGAATTACAGATAAAATTAACAACAATAAAGATCGAATGAACTAACAAACCATTAAACAATCACAAAGCATTAAAATAAAATGCCAATTAAAAAACAAATCAAAATTATATAAACATTTCAGTAAAAAAATATAATAAATAATTGATTTCCTTTATGAGAATGTATTGTTTTGTCGAATATGCTTTCTTTTTCTTTGTTTCTTATATGTTTACATGTGATGTGATCAATCAAGATTAACTAGTTAGACCATCTACGCATCCGACTACGACCATCACGCAATACGAGGGTCAAACTGAAAGTTTTTAGAAAATCAAAAACTGATTACATTAGCCAGTTATTAGTTTAATTATATATTTTCAAAATATTGTCCATTGACGTCAATACACCGCTGCATGCGATGGAACCACTGGGAAAAGCACTTTGCCCACTCGTCCTTAGGGGTCTCTTCAATGGCATCGCGATACGCAGCCACCGCTTCTTCAGCATTCATAAACCGCTTTTCTTTAAGTTTTTCTTTTTTTTATTGTTTTCAGCCTTAGTGCGTTCACACGTGACGCGTGAGCCTGTTCCTACGTCACTCATCACGGTTCTGTCTGCCGCCTATTATGTTGGGGTGTGTTCACACAGTAGCACATGATGTACTCAAATACTATGATTAACGCTGAGCCGGTGCCATTTTGATTCTTATAATTGGTCTAATTTCATTTTATTTATTTATAAGGCACATAAAACAAATTACAGTTAAACATAAAACAGAATGATTATCTAGAACATACTTGGTTCTGCTTCAACGCATGCGTATACAAGTTTGTCGAAACCAGAAATTATTAAGCTAAAAAATATAGACAAGTAGTGGAAAATATAAAATCAATAAATGGTCCAAAAGAGAATTACAGATAAAATTAACAACAATAAAGATCGAATGAACTAACAAACCATTAAACAATCACAAAGCATTAAAATAAAATGCCAATTAAAAAACAAATCAAAATTATATAAACATTTCAGTAAAAAAATATAATAAATAATTGATTTCCTTTATGAGAATGTATTGTTTTGTCGAATATGCTTTCTTTTTCTTTGTTTCTTATATGTTTACATGTGATGTGATCAATCAAGATTAACTAGTTAGACCATCTACGCATCCGACTACGACCATCACGCAATACGAGGGTCAAACTGAAAGTTTTTAGAAAATCAAAAACTGATTACATTAGCCAGTTATTAGTTTAATTATATATTTTCAAAATATTGTCCATTGACGTCAATACACCGCTGCATGCGATGGAACCACTGGGAAAAGCACTTTGCCCACTCGTCCTTAGGGGTCTCTTCAATGGCATCGCGATACGCAGCCACCGCTTCTTCAGCATTCATAAACCGCTTTCCTTTAAGTTTTTCTTTAATTTTTGGAAATAAATAAAAATCACAAGGCGCGAGGTCGTGGCTATACGGCGGGTGACCCAGTAATTCAACGTTTGATGTCGCCAAATAGTCGATCGTTCGCTTGGCGGTGTGCGACGAGGCGTTTGCGAAAACAAAAATAACGGAGACGATGTGGAAAGATGTAGCGCAACCCCGCGATAAGTTAAAATACACCCTTTATTGTTTTCAGCCTTAGTGCGTTCACACGTGACGCGTGAGCCTGTTCCTACGTCACTCATCACGGTTCTGTCTGCCGCCTATTATGTTGGGGTGTGTTCACACAGTAGCACATGATGTACTCAAATACTATGATTAACGCTGAGCCGGTGCCATTTTGATTCTTATAATTGGTCTAATTTCATTTTATTTATTTATAAGGCACATAAAACAAATTACAGTTAAACATAAAACAGAATGATTATCTAGAACATACTTGGTTCTGCTTCAACGCATGCGTATACAAGTTTGTCGAAACCAGAAATTATTAAGCTAAAAAATATAGACAAGTAGTGGAAAATATAAAATCAATAAATGGTCCAAAAGAGAATTACAGATAAAATTAACAACAATAAAGATCGAATGAACTAACAAACCATTAAACAATCACAAAGCATTAAAATAAAATGCCAATTAAAAAACAAATCAAAATTATATAAACATTTCAGTAAAAAAATATAATAAATAATTGATTTCCTTTATGAGAATGTATTGTTTTGTCGAATATGCTTTCTTTTTCTTTGTTTCTTATATGTTTACATGTGATGTGATCAATCAAGATTAACTAGTTAGACCATCTACGCATCCGACTACGACCATCACGCAATACGAGGGTCAAACTGAAAGTTTTTAGAAAATCAAAAACTGATTACATTAGCCAGTTATTAGTTTAATTATATATTTTCAAAATATTGTCCATTGACGTCAATACACCGCTGCATGCGATGGAACCACTGGGAAAAGCACTTTGCCCACTCGTCCTTAGGGGTCTCTTCAATGGCATCGCGATACGCAGCCACCGCTTCTTCAGCATTCATAAACCGCTTTCCTTTAAGTTTTTCTTTTTTTTATTGTTTTCAGCCTTAGTGCGTTCACACGTGACGCGTGAGCCTGTTCCTACGTCACTCATCACGGTTCTGTCTGCCGCCTATTATGTTGGGGTGTGTTCACACAGTAGCACATGATGTACTCAAATACTATGATTAACGCTGAGCCGGTGCCATTTTGATTCTTATAATTGGTCTAATTTCATTTTATTTATTTATAAGGCACATAAAACAAATTACAGTTAAACATAAAACAGAATGATTATCTAGAACATACTTGGTTCTGCTTCAACGCATGCGTATACAAGTTTGTCGAAACCAGAAATTATTAAGCTAAAAAATATAGACAAGTAGTGGAAAATATAAAATCAATAAATGGTCCAAAAGAGAATTACAGATAAAATTAACAACAATAAAGATCGAATGAACTAACAAACCATTAAACAATCACAAAGCATTAAAATAAAATGCCAATTAAAAAACAAATCAAAATTATATAAACATTTCAGTAAAAAAATATAATAAATAATTGATTTCCTTTATGAGAATGTATTGTTTTGTCGAATATGCTTTCTTTTTCTTTGTTTCTTATATGTTTACATGTGATGTGATCAATCAAGATTAACTAGTTAGACCATCTACGCATCCGACTACGACCATCACGCAATACGAGGGTCAAACTGAAAGTTTTTAGAAAATCAAAAACTGATTACATTAGCCAGTTATTAGTTTAATTATATATTTTCAAAATATTGTCCATTGACGTCAATACACCGCTGCATGCGATGGAACCACTGGGAAAAGCACTTTGCCCACTCGTCCTTAGGGGTCTCTTCAATGGCATCGCGATACGCAGCCACCGCTTCTTCAGCATTCATAAACCGCTTTCCTTTAAGTTTTTCTTTAATTTTTGGAAATAAATAAAAATCACAAGGCGCGAGGTCGGGGCTATACGGCGGGTGACCCAGTAATTCAACGTTTGATGTCGCCAAATAGTCGATCGTTCGCTTGGCGGTGTGCGACGAGGCGTTGTCGTGGTGAAGGAGGATCCTACTGCGAGGTCGTTTCTCTCGAACTTTTTCCAAGACAAGTGGCAAACAATTGGTAGTGTACCATTCTGCAGAAACTGTTTTTTGATCCTCTAACACAATTGTTGCGAAATGACCTATCCTTCCAAAGAACGAGGCCACCATTTTTTTCCCGCACTTCGATCTCTCTTCACTTTAGTTGGCAACTCCTCGAAAGGAAACACCCACTGAGCAGATTGTCTTTTGGTTTCAGGATCATAACAGTAAATCCAGCTTTCGTCACCTGTTAGTATGTCGAACACAGCATTTGAGTCACCTCCGTTAAATCTTTCAATCATTTTACGGCACCAATCCACACGATGGAGTTTTTGAGCCTTAGTCAAATTATGAGGTATCCACCGGGCGCAAAGCTTCCTGACCGCTAAATGTTCGTGGAGGATTTTGTGCACTTGACTCATACCGATGCCTAAGCTTGTCCGAATCTGCTGATAGGTCACTCTTTTGTCAGTCTCTATCATACGCCGCACAACACATATGTTATTTTCAGTCGTCGCCGTAGAAGGCCGTCCCTCACGTACATCATCAGTGAGATTAGTGCGACCACGTTTAAACTCATTAAACCAGTTGTAAACAGTCGCACAAGATAGAACACAGATACGAAGGGATCGATAGATAGACACGAAGGGTTCCGTACCTCCTATGTATGTAATTACTTTTATTACCACAAGAATCATCTGTAAAATATGCCCTTTAAACAACAAATTATTCGAAATTTTGCGACAAAACCGGTTTTTTCTGTTGATGACGATGACTCACAATCACAACTTTGATTTTCTTACGGCTAAAATAGACAATCAACACCCATATTGAAATACTATTCCAGTTTTATATTTAAACGCGTTTTAGAAGAAAAAATTAAACGAAAATTTTAAATAAAAAATATTTGGCTTTGAGAGTGTGGGGAAGGAGGGGAATCTAGAAAAATAACTTGCCTTTAAAAACTGAATGAAAAAACTGAAAAAACTGAATGTTACGGAAACAATAAGCCACTTTATTGAAAAAAATATGTTAGAAAACATACAATAATTTAAGACCTATTCAAGGATACCCCACACGATGGGTTTGGCAAGAGAAAAAAATCATCCCATTGTAACTTGTATGAGGTACCGCAATATTTTTTTTTTTTTTTTTTTTAAGATTCGATACGAAATTAAAGTTTTCTAGCACCGTTGATCTGTACGCTGGACTGCGGACAGACTGACGGACAGACGGACATGGCGAAACTATAAGGGTTCCTTGTTGAACTACAGAACCCTAAAAATGTGTTGATTCTGGTACCAATCGAATTTTGGACCAATAACAATACCTTTCCTTATTTAATCTAAAAGATAATGTCGTAAAGTAGATCGATGAATATACGTCACTGATATGAAAATTACTCATGATGAATTGTCATAAAAAATATGCAAACTTTTATGCCGACACATTTATTAGTCACATCTAGGCGCCTTTTCCGGTATTTCGAATGAATCACACTACAAACAAAAGATACATAGACAATCACTGAGCCTAGGTAACAAAATAAAGAATCCGTTTATAGAACAGTGAGATTGGGCTTGCACTAGGCACTAGAATTCACTAGATCTTATATGTTTGGTGATGACAGCGGTAGACTGATTTTAGCCGTCGGCCAAAAGAGCCATGTCGCACTGTATTTTGTCTGCACACAAAGCATTTAGTACTACCAGCTTCCAGTACCACGTCATTGCAGACCCCGTGCCATTGCCAAACCCATGACAGTTGAACGACCACCTGCCGTACTAACTTACATTAAGGGGGTCACTGACAAGATTGGGAATATCTTGAAGCCAGCTTCCATCAAGACTTATTTCCAGCCACCAAAGAAGATTAACCAATTTTTACCACCTGTCAAGTGCACCGTAACCTCTTCAAGATGCAGGGGTGTATAGACTGGAATGTGACTGTGGCCTTTCCTACATCGGGCAAACCAAACGAAGTATAGGCGTGCGGATAAAAGAACATATAGCTGACGTTAAACATAGACGAAACATAAAATCTGCAGTGTGTGAACATACCTTAGACAAACCCAACCACTTCATACGTTTTGACCAACCCAAAGTACTGTCAAAAGAACTTCGGTTCATTCCACGTATGCTACTCGAAGCTATAGAAATAAGAAAACATCCAAATTTTAACAGAGAAGATGGTTGGAAAATTCCACCTGCATGGGATCCAGTTCTAACTAGGACCCAAGCTAGACCACCTGACCACTCACTGCAAGATCACAAGACACAGTTAGCTCTTTCTGCGTGGATAGGAACGTTAATTAATATTATTGAGTGACGGTAGTGTATATTTTTCAAAACTCTATAAATGACGAATAACATCTTAGTCTACCCGTGACCACGAACGCTGTAAAGTGTTCGAAACGTAGGGATAAAATTAATAAACTCGCGAAAAGTTACTCCGTAAAAAAGTTGTATTATTTCGATGAGATGTATCCTGTTCACCGCTATACGATTCTAACAATAAAAGGAAAAATGACACATGAAACTAAAACAAAAAAATACTCAAACCTATGAGTGTCTATAAAACCATTATTGCTCAAAGTCTAACAATAGGGAAAAAGATGCTTCAACAGTAGGAAAATGGGCGTCCCCCCTTCTCACTTTTGAACTAAGCAAGTGAAAATCTGAAATAAATACATAATGTAGATCTTAACAAATACTCAACGAAAATTGGTTTCAACGAGATCAAACTAAAAGCACAGATGAAGCATATTTTAACAACTGCAAATATAACTTTGTTCTTCATAGAAACACTGTGAATAACAAAGTTATTTATGCAGACAACAAAATACTGTAGTGTTTTGGCAAGTGGAAGTCAGACCTCGATTTTAGATAAAGTTGGTACGGAACCCTCAGAGAGCGAGTCCGACTCGCACTTGGCCGGTTTTTTTTGAGTTAGAACTTATTATAGGTCATTTAAATTATCATTCTACTTGGTATGTATGATTAGATAATAATTAAGTACATTTATTCTATGACGTCAAGGCATGCCTAAGTTCTAGAAATTTTACAAGGCTAAGTTTTCTTACCTATTGGATTCTCACAACTTACTACGTAGTACTTATCTTGGTCAACTTGTTTTTAACCGTTGTTTTCAATTTTTTGTCTCCAATTCAAACTGTTCAATCTTACTCGTCTCACTAGGGGTGAATATTGTTTGCCCCTCTCACGACAGTTGTTTACGGCTTCTAGTGTATAATTAATTAGATTAACAAAGTACTGACGAGTAACTTATGAACTACGCACTTTACTAGCTAGACAAGTAACAAAAGGGTCAAGGGTGCTACATTTGTGATGCAAAAATATTATGGTAGGTACCTTTTTATTTTATTTTGGTTTGCTCTTGGTTTAAGACTAAGCTAAGAGTGGCAAAGGCAGTAGAAGCCTGATCATTCATTACACATTGAATTGATGGGTTCCCTCTATCTGGCAGAATCTTTTTACTCCGAAAGTCACTTGGCATAACACACTTGGCATAATTTTCTTTAGTCGAATATTATTCAGGCAGAATTTTCTGTTAGCATAATTATTGTTTGGTCGAATATTTGTATGCCCGAATTTACAATGGCATACTTTTAAGATAGCAGAAATTTATAAGGCAACCTTTGGCAAAATTTTACTTTGCATAATTTCGCTAAGCATAATGTTTATTAAGTAAGATGTTTATTTGGCATAATTTGACTAGGCATACTATGAAGAAAGCAGAATTTCGTTTAGAATAATTTCACTGCGCATATTGCTATTTTTTTTAAATAGTATTTAACCCTCAAAAATTGCAAGCTGTTGCTTGCTTGCATGCTTGCTTGCTTGCTGCATGCTTGCTTGCTTGCTTCATGCTTTGCTTGCTTGCTTGCATGCTGAATGCTTGCTTGCATGCTGAATGCTTGCTTGCATGCTGCATGTTCGATTTGACATGCATTTTGTATGTTAGTATTGTTGAGATAGAACTACTTGGGATACACAGAGAAATTAAGGTTTATAGGAGAATATTTAATATGAAAAATATGCCAAAAGACGATTCGGACTGTGAACTTTCTGCGATAGGATGATTCTGCCTATTAATGACTATATATACGAATTGTATGCCACAAGACGATTCTATCTGTGAACTTTCTGCGTTAGGATGATTCTACTTTAAGACTATTATGGATATTAAATTTCTGCCTAAAGATGATTCTAGCTTACACAATTATGCGTTTTGAACGTCTGATAAATGAGTGAATGCTAATTGATGTTCTGCAAAAGGAAGTTTATGCTATTTGATGCCAAATAAAATTATGACAATAAAAATTCTGCGAAACAAGGTAGACCCTGAATTGATAACTTCCTTTTTTGGGAGTCGATAAAAAAACCTAGCGCAAGGTTCACATCGAAATAGTTATATTTTAGTGTTTTCAGAATTTGTTATTTGTCAGTGACGCGTATCTTTATATCCACCCGTATACAATCTTAATAAAAAAATAATCATTGAAGGTGCTCAAACGAGGGTAAATCAAAAAAAAATATAGGGGCAGAGGTGAATATATCAAGAATATCAAGGTGATAAATCTTATTTATCGCATTAAATTTGATAAAAAATCCTATGCGGGCTACCGTATAAAGTAGGAAAGGTGTGGATATCTAACACGTTTAAAAATTTAACTATCGGCAGGAAGTGCCTGAGTATTGTTGATTTCTGTAAACATTATTTTGTCACGACGATATACTACTATCCTAAAAGATCTGTCAGAGAGGCTATTTGCCATTGGTTTTAGTCCCTTACACCTTTGACCAACAGGATGACAGGATGTTTGTCCAAATAGGAGTCAGTAAAACGAGAAGCACCGCTTTATTTGTTTAAAATATTATCCATCAAATATTTTGTTTGAAACCTTATAACCGCTGGCAAGATTTCGTGATAACATGGCAGCATAACCCTCCTTTTGCCGCCGTCGAGTTACGATTATAAATAGCTGCATGAAGTTGGGTTCCAGACAGATTCCTCTTGTACAGATATTTGAAGAAGATGACAATTTTCAGAGAGATTTAGTTACATTATCAATGTACAACTGCCCTTATTATTAGATACACACATCAAAAAAGTATGTGATCACTAGCATAAGCTGATTTAATTTTATAAATGTAGCTTTATGAAGAAAACGTATTTGTTATGTTTTTGCGATGATATCATTTACCGTACTAAAAAGATTTTGTATTTTCATAGTGATCGCAAACTTTTTTTTTCAAGTGAGCACTTAGGTAGGTACTACTTTTCTTTTAACAGCTTTATCGTTTATTAACTTGATAGATACATTAGTTTTATTACAGTAATTGATTACTTTATTCTTAACTAATGACTTAATACCATCTCAGTGCCCTCGAATTTTGCAAAAGTAAACCTATAACGTGTCATATTGTAACTAAAACCCGCTCAGCCAAGGGCAACGGGTGGACGTGGTATTATGGCACTGCACTCTTAATTATTTGACGATCTTATCATTCGGTATTAAGGTCGAGTATTCAATGATCAAGCCCACGAATGAACGACGCTACACGTTGGCTCGTAGGTCAACTAAATAGTAAAAGGATTAAGCAAGGCCCTAGGGCTTGGTTGTTATGTTTACGAATATGGTATTGTGAAATTGTCATAAGTAACAAAGTCTTTGCCCAGATTTATTTTAAAAAAAAATATATATAATGTAATGTTGGTAGCTCTGTATGTTTTTTGCTGAACGAACGGAATAAAGTTAGTTGTCATGGATCCCGCGTTTCTTTTATAAGAGGTTATGGGCCCAGCATGCTTCCACTGCGCAACTCTGCTGTCCTGCATGTCCATGGCAGTTGGCAGTCAATCCTATATACCAGAAGAGGACAAAACATATTGATGTGCGATACCATTTCACCAGGGAATGTATTGAAAATGGTCATGTCGAAATTAAGTATATGTCAACAATAGACATGCCTGCAGATATACTCACAAAAGGCTTATGTCCTGCAAAACATAGTAAATTTTTAAGTTTGTTAGGGCTTGGAATTAGAGATGATTAATGTTGTAAAGGTTTATTTTGTTGCTTTAACTTTGTTAAGTGGGAGTGTGAAATTGTCATAAGTAACAAAGTCTTTGCCCAGATTTATTTAAAAAAAAAATATATATAATGTAATGTTGGTAGCTCTGTATGTTTTTTGCTGAACGAACGGAATAAAGTTAGTTGTCATGGATCCCGCGTTTCTTTTATAAGAGGTATTAGTAGGTAACTCAATTTATTCAGGCTTAGACGACACTGACGCGTACGTACAGTATACCTGAGCTGATCATTTCAGTAAAATAAGTCAAAGTCAAGTCAAAGTATAAAAATAATATTCAATTTAGGACACAAAATGCCACTTATGAACGTCAATAATTAGTTTAGGTTAACAATAAATTATGATGTCTCCTGATTTGAATATTAGACATTACTGATTAATAATGATAACGAACCCAAGACTAATAGAATCCAATTAAAATTACAGGAAGTGCTTTCAGTCAAGTGACAACTGGGCTTGCTGAGAGCTGAGAGTCGAATATAGACCATTTGCCATGGCATCCAGTTCAGTACTGCACAGAGTCATTGCGCGGGGTGCGCCAAAGTTCACCTAAATTTTCAACTCCGATAATTGGAAATCCAAAAATGTTCTTCCTAACATTTTTCATCCTAACAATCACAATTCCTAACTGCTCTGTCTATAATGTTCATAATTCCGAAGCATTCAACTTCATAATGTCAGTAGCAATAAACATCTATTATACTTTTATTTGCTTTTCTATATTTTCTCAACATAACCATCTTTTACACTATTATTCAAAGTCATATCTTTTTTGTTTAGATTTTTTTTTATTCATAATAATCAGTATTAAATACATTAATTTTGCGTGACGAGCGAGCGAAGCCAGAGTCCCGCTCCTGTCATTCAGTCAAGTTCCAGAAACGAATCGGTCCTATTCATAATTATTTGTTTAGGTTAGGTTAGGTTAGAACTGCGGTATAAACTCCCAGGCCATAAACATAACCGTAACTGAGTCGTGTTTTATGAATTTCATTCATTTAAGACAGAAATAAGTGAATCGACCTTTCATCATTCTAAACAGTTGTATACCCACATATATTTTTAACCGACTTCAAAAAAGGACGAGGTTATCAATTCGACTGGATGTTTTTTTTTTATTATTTTTTTTGTATGTAGGTATGTTACCTCATATCTCAGTCGTTTGTCGACCGAATCGTTTTTTTTTTCACCTACTTAGAGGGTGTACCTTCTAGTTGGTCCCATTTTTTCCATTTTGGGATCTGATGATGGGATCTTGGTGTATTCGAGGGAAACCCTCAAATTTTAAAGGCACGTATAGTGTTTCTTTACTAGAATCTTAATGTTGACGTGTTGTTACGTCTGATAGTCAACATCTTGTGGGGCTGAGCTGATGGTGGAACTCCTTAACGCTTAGGAGTTCAGTAATTATAATGATGGAACTTATGATAGGTAATTTGTAGCTTCTTAAAAAATATAATAATAAGGTGCAACTCCCCCCCCCCCTCTTATGTAATCACTAAAAATGAAGAAATAAAATTAACTTTAAAAAAAGTAAAAACCGACTTCAAAACCAAAATGCACTAAAAAGTCCTAAATAAACTCTTCACCATTGAAAGGCAAACAATTTATTTTTGGAGTCGGTGCCATCACTATGACCATCAAGCATCAACATCACAGCACCGACTCCAAAAAGAAATTGTTTGCCTAAAACGGATTCCTTTCCTTTTAACAGTATTTGTAGTGCTACCGGCTATGTGCATAACACTCATGTTTCCAAAAATTGTAATTAATAATATCATTAACGTAAATATATTTAACTCCTAATGTTTTTTTTTATCAAAACGCTTTTATCCCTAAATATAATTACCATAATATTTTCACTCATACTCGGAAAAACATTTACCAAGTGTAATAAATAAAATTAACTTTCAATGTATGTATAAAAACTTTAGGATGAAAATTTTTAGGAAGAGTGATCATTCGGTTTATAAATCATTAGGAAGAACAATTTCGGGTAAATAACTTTAGGTGAGCCAATATGGACCCTATTGCGCGTACTAATATTATAAAGACGACCTCCGTGGTCGAGTGGCTAGCACGCTGGTTTCAAGCGTCACCATCTCGTGAGGTTCCGGGTTCGATTCCCGGTCGGGTCAATGTAGAAAACGATCTTTTCTATATTGTCTCGGGTCTGGGTGTTGTGGTACCACCGTTTTGTCTGATTTCCATAACACAAGTGCATTGGCTACTTACTTTGGGATCAGAGCAATGTATGTGATTGGTGTCCATTTAAAAAAAAAAAAAAAACTGAAGGGTTTGTTTGTTTGAACGCGCTAATCTCAGAAACTACTGGAACGATTTGAAAAATATTTTTATGTTTGATATCTTTTTTTATCAAGGAAGGTTTTAAGCTATAAAACATTTGCTACGGAAGGGGAGAGGGGAGTAAACTCAAAACGCGCGAACTATGTCGCGTTGGACCGCTGGCTAGTAAATAAATACACCGAGAACCAAAAACGTGCAGAAAGGGTGAAATAGTAAATTTATCTATTTATACTTTACTTTGTAATGTTAATTGTACATTTGGTGGACTTAATGCCTTATGGCATTCTCTGCCAGTCAACAGTTTGGCAATGCAGAGAGTTAAAATTATCCAAATATACAAGGATAAAAAACAAGCACTTACCCAAATCTATCTATACTAATATTATAAAGCTGAAGAGTTTGTTTGTTTGTTTGTTTGAACGCGCTAATCTCAAAAACTACTGGCCCGATTTGAAATTTTTTTTTTACGTTGGATAGTCCATTTATTGAGGAAGGCTTTAGGCTATATATACTAATATTATAAAGCTGAAGAGTTTGTTTGTTTGTTTGTTTGAACGCGCTAATCTCAAAAACTACTGGCCCGATTTGAAAATTTTTTTTTACGTTGGATAGTCCATTTATCGAGGAAGGCTTTAGGCTATATAACATAAAGATACGACTCATAAGACCACAGCAGAAATGAAATATGTTGCGAAAACGGGAGAAAAATATTCCTTTTGAGAGCTTCCGCTGCATACGCTGCGGAAACCGCTTAAGTTACACAAAAATCATGTATGACAGGATTGTTTAGCATTAAGAGTTCTATAATAAAGTCCGCGATAGCATATGTCTATCTTTTATGGTTGACTTACTACAACCTTTTTTTATGTTAATAAATTTGTAAAAAAATAATGCATTATTTTTAGAGGTGTATTATACACACAGGTATTTATTCTTATCAAAATAAATACATTCATCATCACGAGCATTTCATTTAGAACCAAGTTGCCCTTTATATCATTTGATTTCAATAAATATCTTAGGAGCTATCACAGTTTTAACATAACTCCGCACCAAAATAATGTTCGCAGCTTAAGTACAACGTGCGCTTGCGCTAATATAATATTATAAAAGCTGAAGAGTTTGTTTGTTTAAATGCGCTTATCTCAGGAACTGCTGGACCGATTTGAAAAAATATTTTTGTGTTCGATAGCTTATTTATCGAGAAAGGCTTTAGGATATAAAACATGACGCTGCTACGGGGGGGGAGGGAGCAAACTCAAAACGCGCGGACGAAGTCGCGGGGGACCGCTAGTATGATATATTGATATCCACTTCCAATAATACTTAATACACCACAGAAAATTTAACTTTTCTGTGTTCCACACATATTTTTGGAAAACATCGTGTTTAATAATTCATGGTACTTACCTAAGTTCATAGTCGAAAATCCTCGAATAACAACTATGTACAGGCCATACCGACAAGGTCATGAAAGCAGGTACGAGTATAATACTGGTACGTAGGTATAATAATAATGCAAATTACGATGACTTGTTATCGTTGAAATGAGTACCTAATTTTCGTACACCCTACGGTTTTTTCGTTTTCCGAATAAAAAGCTAATCAGATATCTATCTATTTGCTCTTGTTTTCTACTAGGTAGTTTTGGCACTAGTAAACTCTAGATAGCTAGAGAAGCGGAAAGTTCTTGGTCCTACCAGTCCACCTGCACTGCACCTGGACCTGGACCTTCAGTCTACGATGGAAACGGCAGTATACAGGGTTTCATGGTAACGTGTCAAGCCGATGCGTGGTGATAGGTAAGTATACTGTACCTATGTATTAAACCCCCATATATGTTATACAAATATTTGCAGTTTGCGAGATATGTATTTATTCGATATTTCACGATACACGATAGCTTTAAAAAAATATTTTTTTTGGAGCTCTCGAAGCGAAAAAAAACTGCATTCTGACTTTGATGATGATCTTTTCATTCAAATTATTTAATCAACCAGTAACAATATTATTCTGTAAATTAAAGAAACGAATGTTATATCCGGACGAATACTTGGCACCCGCAAGACTGTGTGGGCAAAACCGATGTCTTTTTTTTAAGGAGTGATAAAAATTACAAGCCAAGACAGTAACAGTGCGAAAACTCAAGAGTACAGGAAGTGTGCCTGCGTTACATGATTGCTTCATGAATAAATGCAGAAAATATTGTAACTTCTTTATTGTTTAAAATTTGTAGTCTACCTACTTACTACATTTCTTGCCGGATGCCAGATGAAATATTCATGCAAATAGAACTAGGGCACTTTTACAGGTCCTAATTTAAACCCTACTACAGCTTCGGGACAATTGTGGGCTAGTGCTGAGAAGAAGCTGCCTAAGAAACTCAGTCAGCCTCTTTTCAAAAGGTTTTCAATGTTTGTAGTGATCATGCAAGTCCATACATTACTATAAATAAAATAAATAAATAAATATCCTTTGGACATTCCCACACATCGCCATCTAGTCCCAAAGTAAGCTACTCAAAGCTTGTGTTATGGGTGCCAGACAACGGATATAAAACTTAAATACTTTTTTTTTGTAAATACATACATGATATACATATAAAACACCCAGACCAATACAAACAGACATGTTCATGCACACAAATGTTTGTATTGTGCGGGGATCGGACCCGCAACCCGCTGCGTAGTAGGCGATTTCTCGACCAATACACCAGACTACATTTTGGTCACTATATTTTGAATAATCATCTACTTTATAATACCTTTTCGTCATTAGGGTTTCTTTATGACAGTTTTAAATTTATTTACCGGTATAAAATTATAGATAATTTCAAATTTGATTTTAATTGAATCTTAAAAATTACTGGCATTATGATCTTGGTAGATTTTAATTGTAAGTTAAATGTTACTGGAAGTAAGATAGTGATCAATAATGTATTAGTATAATAAATAGATTTTAAAGTGAAAAATGTATCCACGAGAAATGGATTGGACTGGCACTTCATCCGTATTATCTGTCAACCTTCTACTTACTAATTATCTTACTATAGTAGTTAGATCACAGGGAAATTCCATACAATTACCTATTACTGTCATCCTATATATAATGTGAATAAGTATTTACGTCGCTTACGCCTGGCTACGCAGTCTCAGTTATAATAACTAAAAGTTGCACAACAATGCTATCCAAGAAAGAAAGAAATTCTCAAAGAAATAACAATGACGAAGTCGGTGTGGAAAGGTCTAGCTACTGCGTCAAGAAAACCCCGTAACAAGTTTAGTTCAAAACAAAAATAACGGAGACGATGTGGAAAGATGTAGCGCAACCCCGCGATAAGTTAAAATACACCCTTTATTGTTTTCAGCCTTAGTGCGTTCACACGTGACGCGTGAGCCTGTTCCTACGTCACTCATCACGGTTCTGTCTGCCGCCTATTATGTTGAGGTGTGTTCACACAGTAGCACATGATCTACTCAAATACTATGATTAACGCTGAGCGGGTGCCATTTTGATTCTTATAATTGGTCTGATTTCATTTTATTTATTTATAAGGCACACAAAACAAATTACAGATAACATAAAACAGAATGATTATCTAGAACATACTTGGTTCTGCTTCAACGCATGCGTATACAAGTTTGTCTAAAAATAAGTTATGAAGCTAAAAATAATAATTAGTAGTGGAAAATATAGAATCAATAAATGGTCCAAAAGCAAATTACAGATAAAATTAACAACAATAAAGATCGAATAAACTAACAAACAATTAAACAATCACAAATCAATAAAATACCAATTCCAATTGAAAAACAAATCAAAATTAATTAAACATTTCAGTAAAAAATATATAATAAATAATTGATTTACTTTATGAGAATGTATTGTTTTGTCGAATACGCTTTCTTTTTCTTTGTTTCTTATATCTTTACATGTGATGTGATCAATCAACATTAACTAGTTAGACCATCTAACTTATGTGCCATCATATGTTATTTGTCTTGTACCTTTTATGTCATAATC
Source organism: Pyrausta purpuralis (assembly GCA_963924145.1). NCBI lineage: Eukaryota > Metazoa > Arthropoda > Insecta > Lepidoptera > Crambidae > Pyrausta > Pyrausta purpuralis. The sequence continues at coordinate 19,463,427 of OZ001654.1, forward strand.
ATAATCAATAGACGAATAGGTGTATTCTCTGTTCTGCGCTTATTTATTTACTATCTTTTAGCGATTCTTAGTTTGTATTAGACATCCGACACTTAGTTTTTTATTCCTCCTAACCAGTGCACCGACTGATCCTGATAAGTAGATAATGTGTAACTTTAGTTAATAAAGGACTTTATAATTCCAAAAAATAAGTAACCTAATTAATCCAAAGGTCATCAATCACGTCACGATATATCGAGCCCTTCCATAAGTACACGCCCTTGTTCATGACGTCAGTCAAAACGCCAAGTAACTTAATCGAGCCCTCGGCTATTGCGAAGTGCTGACGATAGTCGTCCACAAAAAGAAATTTGCACACTTTCCACACGATTCTGGTTTTGTAAACAAAAGTTTGCAAACTTACTTATATTCAACCCAACTCGGTTTTGTTACGCGGGCAGCAAAATGTTGCGCCCCTTGTGACGATTTCTTCATTGTATGCCTAAATAGATTTATGTGCATAACAGGAGGGTTGAAGTAAAAGTTTATTTGTAATTTTGTTAGTTAGTAGGGGAAATCTCTGGAAAGCTAATGAAACGATGTCGAAAATTCTTTCGTCAGTTGAAAGTTACGTAAATATAATCATAAATGAGTTATTTATGTGAAAACCGCATTTGTAATTTTGTTATTTAAGATAAAAGAGAAAGACAAACTTATAAATCCACGTATTATGTTATACATTATTTATTAGGCCTATAAACCAGTCTCAGTGACTAATCCATTATACACTTACAAACTGTTTTAAAAACCTATACTCACTAAAAACGTGAATTGCACTTACCGACCTACTGACCTGCAGAGCAGCGTTGTTGGTCAGGGTAACTTAAAATAAAATCTTTGCTAATTTTCGTTAAGTGTTGATTAGGTCATTGTTACTTCTTCGATTCTGAAGTAATTATAAGATGTTGCCTAAACTAATCTTGCTTAAATAATGTGGGTTCTTAGATTGGTTTTATTAATTTGTAAGAAAGAAAGAATTTTATTTGCTTATGAAAAAGGGTACCAAAATGCACTAAAAAGTCTGAAATAAACTCTTCACCATTGAAAGAAAAGGAATCCGTTTTAGACAAACAATTTCTTTTTGGAGTCGGTGCCATCACTTTGACCATCAAGCATCAACTATCACAGCACCGACTCCAAAAAGAAATTGTTTGCCTAAAACGGATTCCTTTTCTTTCAATGGTGAAGAGTTTATTTCAGACTTTTTAGTGCATTTTGGTTTTGAAGTCGGTTTTTACTTTTTTTTTGCGTAACTGCGTCCCTGCATAATACCGCAGTGTTTACCTTAACATCCAACAGGACAACAGTCCGTACAAAACTTGATTAATATAAGGCTAATCATGATAATTATAAGGACAAGGAAGGTTAGGAATGCTAAACAACCAGATATAATATTATGTTTATACAATTGTCATTTTATTCAAACAAATTTACAAAAACCTTCATAACAACGTCAGCAAATGCAACAGCAAATCTATTAGAACGTACAAGTGGAAAAAGTATGTACCAAAATTAATAGTTTTTCTTATGCTTTGTATTAATAAACGAAAGAAGCAACTAAAAGTACAGCACTAACAGCATATATTCTTTGCGTATGTAGAATCTGTACTCCGTTATGGTATATGGGGAAATAGTGAAAATGTGGGCAAGGCTTTTATTGCACAGAAAAAAATGTATCAGGGCTTTTTTTAAGCAGCTCTAAATCTTATCTCTTCCGTGCCTTTATATCTTTGAAATTGCCAAATTTACAAAAAAAAAACTTGTACTACTTACTTTGGACAAGCGAAAGACATATATGTGCAAAACACCAGAAATGCCAATAGACTAGTGTCTGTTAATACTCCTATTAATCTTCAATTAAATACCCCCATCAATAAAGGACTTATCATTCAATACCTAGATTAAAAGGTGCATATGGCTTTATGCATACCTTGTTTACATATGGCTAAATGGACATTTGTTTCTAAAGTGTTAGTTAATTTTTAAATTTCAATTGTTAATTTGTTTTAATAATGACATGTTTATACAATTTACTATTTCATAACTTGACATTTTATGCATTGAATTGATTTCTTTGTACTTAATATGATTCTGATGTTTAGTTATTGATTAGCTCTATAACGTCGACTTGTGTTTGAATTATATTTTATTAGAGTCTGAATAAAATATTTGTATGCAATCTTTATATGGCTGAAAAAGTTAATACTCAATGATTCATTCTAAACTGTACCCTTTTTCCACCATTGAAAGAAAAGGAATCCGTTTTAGGCAAACAATTTCTTTTTGGAGTCGGTGCTGTGATAGTTGATGCTTGATGGTCAAAGTGATGGCACCGACTCCAAAAAGAAATTGTTTGTCTAAAACGGATTCCTTTTCTTTCAATGGTAAAGAGTTTATTCCAGACTTTTTAGTGCATTTTGGTTTTGAAGTCGGTTTTTACTTTTTTTTAAAGTTTATTTTATTTCTTCATTTTTAGTGATTACATAAGAGGGGGCGGGGGAGTTGCACCTTATGATTCTGTTTTTTAAGAAGCTACAAACTACCTATCATAAGTTCCATCATTATAATTACTGAGCTCCTAAGCGTTAAGGAGTTCCACCATCAGCTCAGCCCCACAAGATGTTAACTATCAGACGTAACAACACGTCAACATTAAGATTCTAGTAAAGAAACACTATACGTGCCTTTAAAATTTGAGGGTTGCCCTCGATTACACCAAGATCCCATCATCAGATCCCAAAATGGAAAAAATGGGACCAACTAGAAGGTACACCCTCTAAGTAGGTGAAAAAAATTTTCAATTCGGTCGACAAACGACTGAGATATGAGGTAACATACATACAAAAAAAATAAAAAAAAAACATACAGTCGAATTGATAACCTCCTCCTTTTTTGAAGTCGGTTAAAAAAGGATCTAATCCACAGCAAGTGTCTAACGGTTGAGTAATTTACGGTTAAAGTGAAGCATTGTTTTTTTCATTGATGCTCTAAGCTGTTAAATTGTGTTTAAATTTTTATTATTGCTATTTATTTTCTACTTTAGTTTGTGATTTTTAACAATAGAGATCCAATTGATTTAATTTAAATGTTATTGTAGCCAGAAGGTAACAATTATGAATAAAGGAACTAAAATGTACATTATAAACGTCGAAAGGTCGAAGAAGTTTTTTTAATAAGAATAGTTTTATCTTTAATCAAAAATGAAATATTATGAAAATTTAAAAAGTATCCTTCTAATCAACTTAAACTAATTATGTATTTCGTACATTATATCAGCTTTTCCTTTATCGAAACATTGTAATTCTTACTAATTCAATCTACTTCATTATTTCTATTTTCATTTAAATATCAATCTATACTAATATTATAAAGCTGAAGAGTTTGTTTGTTTGTTTGTTTGTTTGTTTGTTTGAACGCGCTAATCTCAAAAACTACTGGCCCGATTTGAAAATTTTTTTTTACGTTGGATAGTCCATTTATCGAGGAAGCTTTAGGCTATATAACATAAAGATACGACTCATAAGACCACAGCAGAAATGAAAAATGTTGCGAAAACGGGAGAAAGATATTCCTTTTGAGAGCTTCCGCTTCATACGCTGCGGAAACCGCTTAAGTTATACAAAAATCATGTATGACAGGATTGTTCAACATTAAGAGTTCTATAATAAAGTCCGCGACAGCATATGTCTATCTTTTATCGTTGACTTACTACAACCTTTTTTATGTTAATAAATTTGTAAAAAAATAATGCATTATTTTTAGAGGTGTATTATACACACAGGTATTTATTCTTATCAAAATAAATACATTCATCATCACGAGCATTTCATTTAGAACCAAGTTGCCCTTTATGTCATTTGATTTCAATAAATATCTTAGGAGCTATCACAGTTTTAACATAACTCCGCACCAAAATAATGTTCGCAGCTTAAGTACAACGTGCGCTTTCGCTAATATATTATAAAGCTGAAGAGTTTGTTTGTTTGAACGCGCTTATCTCAGGAACTGCTGGACCGATTTGAAAAAATATGTCTGTGTTGGATAGCTTATTTATCGAGAAAGGCTTTAGGATATAAAACATGACGCTGCGACGGGAGGGGAGGGGAGGGAGCAAACTCAAAACGCGCGGACGAAGTCGCGGGGGACCGCTAGTATTCTTCATAACATTTTTTTTTTCAATCCGCATCTTCTTTTGATTCTTCTTCTCCTAAGTTAAAGTAATGCAAAGCAAAGTTAATTTGTTTATTACATTGCGGTATAAGGTTTTTTTACACAATGAACGGTGAATACCGTTTTATTACGGAGCATTAAGCAGTGTCATTGAATAACTAAGACAACCCTATTTTCCACACTAGAAATTCATACTACTGCACTGATATTTCTAGTGTCGCAAATGGGACTTTTTGGCTGTGTGACAAATGTTTCAATTTCTCACGTCAGTGGGGGGAATAGGTAAAAATTGAATACTTAAGATAATCAATAAATTTTTTTTTTGCCCTTCCACTTAATGACACTAATTTAGTGATGAAAGAGGCTATCAGTCCTTTAAGTCGTTTAAAATAAGACTAGCCTCTTTTTACATGGCTTTGCTTTATAATTAGGACGTTAGCTGTTAGTCTTAAATAATACGACTCAGTCAGTTAATGTATGAGACAAATAGACTAAAACGACTTAAATAAATTAAAAATAAAATAAAATAAATAAAATCCATTTATTTCAGACAATGTCCATAAAGTATAAAATTTTCAATTATTATCAAAACATAAAATAATTTTAAATTTAGAAAATAATTATAGTGAATTGCAATTAAATTTAATTAAAATTAGTAGAATCAAATACTAAAAAGTATGACAATTACAAAATTAATTAAATTAAATTATAATTATAATTAATAAAGTTATTCATCATTCTATTATTATTGTTTTAAATGCCTGAAACGACTTAAAAGACTCAGTCTTTTACGAGAGGACGGCCACGGCGTTCGTGTGAAACGTTTAATGAAAAAATGAAAATGAAAATATTTTATTTCTTTAACAATAATTTTAAATATAGCTACAAAGGTGGACTCTTTCTTATAAGTGCTATGGCACCTGTGGCAGAAAGAGTCACTCTTCCTTAACTAAAGGTACATTTGTATATGAAAACAAGTTACGTAGTACTCTTTAACTTTTTAATGCTGTAAAATATCATAAATATCATTATTTTTTATTTTTTGTATAAGAATCGTAAAGCGGTTAACAGGATATATCTTCCTACCAAATTTAAACAGTGTGATCCGAGTGAGTCCGTCTGTCTGTCTGTCTGTCCGTCCGTATGTCACAGCCACTTTATTCTGTAACCATAAGCATCAAACAGTTGGAATTTGGTAGGAAGATGTATCCTGTTAACCGCTTTACGATTCTTATACAAAAAAATAAAATAATGATATTTAAGGGGGGGGGGGGATAAACTCTATAATAGACCTTAAGTATCTATAGAGACTCTCTTTTCAACTCAAAGTGATTAAGTATATGACACAGCGGTTTAACTATCTGACTTCTACAACTTCTCGCAACCTGCGCTCTTCCCATTTTCTTACTCTTCACACTCCTCTTTACAAGTCCGGCTTTATATCGGACTCTTTCACCATCTCTGCGATTCGCCTTTGGAATTTTCTTCCCATGAAAATCAGAATGTCCTTAAACAAACTTTCTTTTAAGAAGTCTCTCCGCACCCACTATCTTAACCTTGGCTCACTTCAGAATTAACCACAATTTCGTTCACTGCTGTCGGTAATATTTTTAATAGATGTCATCAATATCTTCACTTCCCTATTTTTATAGTATTATAGTTTTTTATTTTATTTTTTATTAAATATATGTATTCTATGTAAGTTTATTAATCCAATGCTTATATATTTACGAATAATTTTGTTATTAATAGTGTTTTGTATGTATGTTTATGTTAATGCATTTTAATTTTTTGTCCCTCTCAGTACTTTTAAATATTCCGACACTGATTTAACTCTCTGCATTTCCCAAGCGGTTGACTGGAAGAGAATGCCATAAGGCATTAAGTCCGCCAATTGTACCATTAACAGTGCAATGAAGTTTAAATAAAATAATAAGTAGCATCCTATAGCGCCTTTCAAACACTCATACCTTCCAAAACATCATTTATACCTCTACTAGTAGTAAAGGAATGTTCACAACGCTACTATACCTCCATCACCTGTAGAATGACGGAACAAGATACCCTTGTAACTACGTTAGTGTAAATAATTACGATTGTATGGCCACTGTATCGCTTACCTGTATAATGGCTTTAGAATACGTTGCTATACAGGCTGAGGAGTTGGTTTAAGCTTTTCAACGGCAATTGTATCGCTAAGAAGCTCTATAAAGGCAGTGAAAGCTGCTTGTGTGCTAGTTGGGACATTTTCAACAACCGCAAACATAACTTTGTTCTTCATACAAACGCTATGAAAAACAAAGTTGTATTTGCTGTTAACAAAATATTGTGGTATTTTAGGAGGTAAGTTGATACCCTTATTCAGTTAAAGTTGGCACGGAACCCTCAGTGCGCGAGTCCGACTCGCACTTGGCCGGTTTTTATATAACATAAAGTTTATATTACGAAAGAAACTTCAAAACCTCCTATGAACTAAGGAGCTCCTAGTTTGTACTTCTTATTTCATTGGAATAAAATCACGCATACTTTAGCCAAGCTTTTATTGCTGACTGTACTAAAAATTCAGAACCATTTGGTTACGGATCCGGTTACAAATCAAAAACTTTCACATATTAATACGTCCAGTCTCTAAGACCACGATCGTGGTCCATAACAATTGAAAATCAACTGTCTCGAAGCATTAATAAAAGTATAATAATATGGATTTATGCGACGCAACTATTTTATTTAGTTCAAAATCACCTTGCAGGTGGGAAATAAAAAAAACAGTGACCCGTTGGAAACTAAGAATTAACCTCAATTTTTGAAGAGCAATGATGATCTTTGGGAATAAACCAAGCGGCTATGCGACATTCTGATGTATAAGCTGTAATACCAGGGTCGGATTCAGGGGAGGGCAACCGGGGCAACAGCCCCAGGCCTCTATGAATAAGGGGCCCCCAAAATAGAGATTCGGAAAATAAAACAAATTCAGACTAGTAAGTACCGTAAACAACTCGACCGTTTTACCTTTACAGTGCTTTGAGCAAATATGATTACATTAAATTTTCGATTTATACAGGGTGTAACAAAAAGGCGATATGAAATTTAAAGGACGTGTAGAGTAGGAAGTGTGTGTGTGTGTGTGTGTGTGTGTGTGTGTGTGTGTGTGTGTGTGTGTGTGTGTGCGGCGGGCGAGGGTTGCGGGCGGGGATTCGCTAACGAATGACCGCAGATTCAGGGTTGTCAACACTTTCGGTAAAAAAACAATTTATTTACTAAGTACGGGTAAAATGCTGTTTATTTCTACCTAAAACTGCTTAATGTTCACATTACATACATACCATTAAATATTATTTCGCCTTTTTGTTACACCCTGTATTTGTTGACTCCAATCAGGCAATCAGTAAAATATCAAAATCTCAAATGGCCCTGATGAGCAACTGTAATTTTCACACTCCATCTTGAGGGAGTACCTCAATGGTTCAGATTTTTTTTTAGGTCTCGTCTATTGTTTTTTTCTGTGTATGTTATTGAAATTGTTTTTGCGCAAAGTAACGCCTGATTTGATTAACTCCCAAACTTATTTATTATAACCAAACAAAATCCCACACATCGCCATCTAGCCCCAAAGTAAGCTACTCAAAGCTTGTGTTATGGGTGCCAGACAACGGATATAATACTTAAATACTTTTTTTTATTTGTAAATACATACATGATATACGTAGAAAACATAGAAAACACCCAGACCAATACAAACAGACATGTTCATGCACACAAATGTTTGTATTGTGCGGGGATCGAAACCGCAACACGCTGCGTAGTAGGCGATTTCTCGACCACTACACCAGACGGGTCGTCAAATTCGTTTCATTACCAAATCATCATTGGTATAACTCTAGTGCATTCCATAAAAAAGAAGAAAATAATTTTGGGCCAAAGGGCCTCCACTCCTTTGCTACCCCGAGGCCTCCGGACCTCTAAATCCGCCCCTTTTTAATACTGGTCAAGTATAATAAAAATCCAGTAGTTTTTGCGTAAAGGAGTCACTAATTTTCGCACTTAAAATCATTATTCTTATCTCAATCTATATTAAAGACTAGCGGTCCCCCGCGACTTCGTCCGCGCGTTTTGAGTTTACTCCCTCCCCTCCCGTCACAGCGTGATGTTTTATATCCTAAAACCTTTCTCAATAAATAAGCTATCTAACACAGAAATATTTTTTCAAATCGGTTCAGCAGTTCCTGAGATAAGCGCGTTCAAACCAACAAACTCTTCAGCTTTATAATATAATTAGCGCAAGCGCACGTTGTATTTAAGCTGCGAACATTATTTTGGTGCGGAGTTATGTTAATACTGTGATAGCTCCTAAGATATTTATTGGAATCAAGTGATATAAAGGGCAACTTTGTTCTAAATGAAATGCTCGTGATGATGAATGTATTTATTTTGATAAGAATAAATACCTGTGGGTATAATACACCTCTAAAATGATGCATTATTTTTTTACAAATTTATTAACATAAAAAAGGTTGTAGTAAGTCAACCATAAAAGATAGACTTATGCTGTCGCGGACTTTATTATAGAACTTTTAATGCTGAACAATCTTGTCATACATGATTTTTGTGTAACTTTAGCGGTTTCCGCAGCGTACGCAGCGGAAGCTCTCAAAAGGAATATCTTTCTCCCGTTTTCGCAACATTTTTCATTGCTGCTGTGGTCTTGTGAGTCGTATCTTTATGTTATATAGCTTAAAGCCTTCCTCGATAAATAGACTATCTAACATAAAAATAATTTTTCAAATCGGGCCAGTAGTTTCTGAGATTAGCGCGTTCAAACAAACAAACAAACAAACAAACTCTTTAGCTTTATAATATTAGTATAGATAGTATAGATATGCCGAGTACTCGGTACTCGGCGGGTTTTATGATACTCATACTCGGCCGAGTAACTCGGTTTTAATGCCGAGTATACTCGGTTTAAGTAAAGCAGTATATTTAGGTAGATACCATCTAGACAACAGGGGAGATCTTTCACAATCTCAATTATGATAATGAATGGGTGGTAATGGGACAAAATGAGGAGAATTAGTGAAAGAAAAAAAAACAGTATGTGAAATTTTATAAAGTAAAATTATGATGCAAATAAATAAATATCTCTGCACATTTTGGTAACGGCCTATTCCTTTTTTCTTCGTAGACGTTACCAGCCTCCGAAAGTAATCACTCGCTATGCAAGGTGTTTGCAGATGCACATAGTGCTAAACTTGTTTGATGCCCACCACTCGAAAGGACTCTTGTCTTTTGTTAGCTTATTCTAAAGTAATGGGCTATTGGGTTCATCGCGCTCTAGTGCCTAGACATAACTCATTTTTCGCATACATGTTTGTACTTGTTTGTACTTGTTTACACACCTGAAACAGGAATTTGATTGTAAAGTTACTCGAATCGGCCGAGTACTCGGTTAGTTGGAAAAAAAAATTAACCGAGTAAAACTCGGTACTCGTTACTCGGCAAGAGTGCTACTCGGCGCATCTCTAATCTATACTAATATTATAAAGCAGAAGAGTTTTTTTGTCTGAACGTGATAATCTCAGGAAGTACAGGACCGATTTGAAAAAAGCTTACTTATCCAGCAAGGCTTTAGGCTATAACATATCACGATACGACTTATAACAGCAGTGCAACAATGAATAATGTTGCAAAAACGGGGACAAAATATTCCTTTTTTGTGAACTTTCGCTGCTTCCGCTTTAAAACTTCTACAATAAAGTCCGCGACAGCATATGTTTATCTAATTTGGTTCACTTACTACAAACCTTTTTACGTTCATAAATTTGATAAAAAATAATGTATTCAAAGGTTTTTTACGCACACGGGTATTTACGGGTATTTTTATCAAAATAAACATATTCATCATCACGAGCATTTCATTTTGAACATAACTGCCAATATGTTATAAGCAATCACAGTTTTAAAATAACTCAGCGCTTGCGGTAACCGCTATGGTTTCTGGCCTCTTACTTTAAATGGAAATATGTGTTTTGCGTTGAAATATTTTACGGGAAATCCGAAATTTACGCGGGCGACGCCGCGGAGGACCGCTTGTCAAAGATACTCGAAAACAAATACGAATTTTGTCTCAGCGTTTTTCTAGAGCAACCAGGTAAAACCGTGTCGAGACTTCCAACACTGGTTGTTCGACAGGAAAATTATGTCGAGACTTCCACATTTGCTTTTATCTGCCCTACCTTGCCTTTGACACGATGAGCAAAACGATTGGCACTCACGACGCAGTTTAACAAAACCGGCCAAGTTCGAGTCGGACTCGCAAACATTTGCAAAACAGCCGCGATTGTTATGGAAGTCCCTCTTAAATATTTATTTTATTGTATTTGTTGCGGGAACAGAAGTAAGTAGGTATATAACTTGTGAATTTTGCTTGCTATGGCGGTTCTGAAGATACAGCGAAGGACGGACAGACAGTGAAGTATTAATATTAGTGCCTGATTATAAATAAACAAATTAAGTTAAAATAACACCAGAGTTTTGTATTTCTTAAGGAACCCTAAAAATTAAGCTCAGCGCAGCAGCATATCCAATACTGCTAACGCCATCTATCTATGGAATACATAATTAAAAACCTGACTGTCTTGTTGCAGTTGCAGTACGCTAAACGCTTATTTTGAATAGTGAATAGGTAGTACGTCATTTTCTCATTGACCGACTTATTAAAACTTAATAACAAAACCGATCTAAAACCGAAACACAAAAGTTACGAAGTAACTATTCTCTAATCTGTGACAAAAGTGTCTATGGCGAGCTAAGGGAAGGAGGGGTGTGCTCAGCAGAAAACAGTTGCTTAAGCGCCCTAACAACGAAATGGCGGATTAATAAGCGCTAGGTGTTTTTTTCTGCCAGCCTAGAACACGCTGACTATGCCGAGCTAGGCCGAGCTAGCAGTGAAAAAATTTTATCCCTTTTGGAATAAAACGACAAGAACTAGATATCAGTGGGTAGGAAAAAACTGTGTGATAAAAAGCGATGCAAGATGCGATGCAGCAGAACAATTTTGGCGGTTGTCAAACAGTAATGCGCCCCATTAAGGCTCACTGAAAAGTGTTTTTCTTATAATTTTAAGTGAAATTGTTTAAATTTTGGAGTAATTGTACTTCTGAAACATGGTGACTTGATCGGTGATTGATTTTTGTTCATCACGGCGAAATAACACCATTAAATTTTCATTTGACATGTAAATTAGTTCAAATCGGAGCCTCTTACTAATTTACAATTTATATTTATATATTTGCCAACTCACTATAAATTTAAAGTACGTAGTTTGATTATTCTTCTATAAGTGTTTATTTTCGTAAAAAGTAAAGTAATAATTTTCGTTTTACACTAGGACTGCATGGTCAACATTTTGTGTTGACTGTTTATCATGAGGTGAACAAATGTATTTTACCTAGGAAGATTGGTATTAATCACTTGGACGGAATCTTATTTCAAGTCACTTAATGTTACTCACTTAAGTTACTTTCTGTCATCCTAAATTGGTTTCGTTTGAATGTTTTTATTTGTCCTTCTGTTCCGATAGGAATATTAAATAAATGGAAAAAACTCAATGGAAAGCTTACTTTGACAGTTAACTTACGTCAAACGAACACGAACGAAACGAAACGTGTTCTGGTAGAAAAGCTGAGATCAAGTTAAGCGCTTCAAAGTGCTTAGGTACTACAACGTTTCTGCACACAACAGCAACACCCATTGATTTGATATAAGAAAAAAAAAACATTTAGTCTATGACAACTTGACAATCATGGCGAGCACGTCGAGGTCTGTTTTTCTAATTTATTTTTATTCTTGTTTCGTTCCTATCGAAGTAATTTTGTTATTGTTGAGCAGAATAAAATTATATTTCAATATGGCTTTAAGTAAGTTGTCATTGGTGACAATTATGTGTATAGCAGCGCAATAATTGTTACCTGATGGTGAGATTTCTACTTGTTGGACGATTACTTTAGCCACTTTCTTTGTGATTTTAGAATTGAGGCGAATAAAGTGGTGTGCTATGCCCATCCTGATGCCCCGCTTATTGAGGACTACAGGGCGGGAGACATGATATGTTCGGAATGTGGCCTAGTGGTTGGCGATAGGTAAGTTTTGCTATAATTCGCAGATTATTTACATGCAAGGATCGTGTGCGTTGTAGTGTAGCAATAACTAAAAAAAGTTGAAATTTACCTTCCGTTGAGAAAGATAAGGTTCAAACCAAACATAGTTAGGCCTTCATGTTGGTTGCTGTTCAAGCTGTATGTATAAATGTTATTTTTGATCTCTGTGAAATTTATATTTATATAATATTTAACAGTTTTGATAAAAAAATGTGATGTCTTTCCAGAGTGATAGATGTAGGATCAGAGTGGCGTACATTTAGTAATGAAAAGTCTGGAGTGGACCCATCTCGTGTTGGTGGCCCTGAAAATCCACTGTTGTCAGGTGGAGATCTTTCCACCATCATCGGACCAGGCAGAGGGGATGCATCTTTTGACAGCTTCGGAGTATCCAAGTACCAGAACAGGCGTAACATAAGCAGCACTGACAGAGCTTTGATAAATGCATTCAGAGAAATTAACACAATGGCAGACAGAATTAACTTACCTAAAACTATTGTGGACAGAGCTAATAATCTGTTCAAACAGGTAATTTTAAATTGCACATAAATCTGAATAATTTGTCAGGTCAGGCTCAAGTGAATCAATATAGACTTAAATAACAACTGATTAATTATTGTGTCTCAAATCTTGGAGCCTGACGCAATTAACGCTTCAACACCTGAGTGGTGGCAACTGCATAACAATAGAATATATCTCTTGTGTCTCGTTTACATGTGTGTGGTCTGATTAATATGACATCTGTAATCATATTAAAAGGTGTAGAGTGTTTGTTTGTTTTAAACACACTTATCTCATGAACTACTGGACTGATTTAAAAAAATGTTTTTGTGTTGGATAGCTTATTTATTGGGAAAGGCTTGAGGCTATAAAACAACATGCTGAGGAAGTCACAGGGGACCGATGGTTACTTATTGTAAATAAGAATTTACTATATTACCTATATTTTGTTTTTGGACTTGTGATGGGTAGGCAATATTTAAATTTTAAGAGGGTTTTAAATACCTTCTTATTCTGATTTGATGTTGAAATCATTCTTTCAGCTAAGGGTACTGTCAGCCTTTATGACTACATTCACAATTCTGCTGCAGTACTGTCCAAACATAATTATTTTTATTTTGACTTTTGAATTTATGAAATAGATTAACCATAAAATAGTTAAAAGTATTTAAGTTTTTTTATGGCAAAACTAAAAATTATGAGATCACACATATGGTCTATTCATAGAAATCTTTACTATTATAATACTGAAGAGTTTGTTTCTTGGTTAGAATTAGCTAATCTCAGGAACTCCTGGACCAATTTGAAAGAAATAACTGTGTTGAATAGCTTATTTATTGAGGAAGGCTTTAGCCTATGAAACACCACGATGCGATTGGATGGGAGGGAGGAAAAATTAAAAATGTGTGCATGCAGTCGCGGGGGACTGCTTCTAAATAAAAAACTGTAGTATAAATATTTAAACTTATTATTCCTACAAAGAACATTTTTTATTACTCATAAATTCAGTTATTTTGACACAATTTTTAAAAAATAATTGCCTATGTGTTCAGCATATTTGCAAGCAATTTAACTAACACAACTGCAACTGCTTTACATAATTACTTAATACTGGCAACAATTTACTTAATGAAATCTAATAATTAAGTAACATTTTCCTATTTTACTTTTTTTCATTGGTTCAACTTTTCGATACATGTATCTAATAAACATCTATTGCCATATATTATCATGTTACTTTTGCGCAAAGCTTGACATTTCTAACACTCAATCAATCCCTCAAGCGTATGTGAACAAGACACAATAGAAATTCTATTGTTATGCGGTCTCATGCGACCGCTTGGGTGTTGGGTGTGTGTGTTTAAATACATGTCCGGTGTTACTTGTCTAACAGTCCATCCTTCACAGCCTTTATGTTACTCCTTTTGGGCTATAGGTCTCTCAATGAAGCTGAATGATAGATTAAATATATGTCTGGTGTTACTTGTCTAATAGTCCATCCTTCACAGCCTTTATGTTACTCCTTTTGGGACTATAGGCCTCCTCCATATTTATCCATTTCGTCTCTCTCGTGCCAGTTTCATCCAGTTCTGTCCTGCGAGGCGCTAGATATCGTCCACCCACGTCACCCAACGAAGTGGTGGGCGGCATCTACCGCGCGTGTTGGCCCATGGTCGCCACTCCATAACCCTTCTGGACCACCGATTTTCGCCCATTCCGGCTTTATATCCTGCCTATTGCTGTCTGGCTATACAGGATGTTGTTTTGGTCAGTGACATCCAACTCAGGGATGATAATATGAGTTATACTTATTCTAAAAAATATTTTTTTTTAATTCGAAGCAATTTTTATACAAGAAAACCTCTTAACAACATTCAAAAAAATTACAAAACGAACGAGGAAACTCTCACCTTAGCGCGTATCTACGAAATACTACGCCGTAGCTACTAAGCTACGAATAATAATATATTAATAGCTAGCAAAAAATAATATATTTTTAATATTTTTTTTGGCATCAGTATCGTTTGTACAGCCACCTCTGAGTCGCTTGTCGCTGACCAAAACAACACCCTGTATTATGAATTACGTCCCTTCTTTCGTTATTTGACGAATACGTTCATTGCTTATCCGGTCGAGTAAAGTTATACCCATAATTGCTCTCGCCATTGCCCTCTGCGCAACGCGTAGGCATTCAGCTGATTTTATTTCTTGTACACTGGTTTAAACGTCTTGGTCTTACAGACTACAAAATATTTGTTTCTTTAAAAGACCAGCAGGTCTTATAAGCTGTTGGACAATGAGCTATGCAGCAAGCATCACAGTCTTTTTTTGTCTGTAACTAAAGTGTAGGATACTTCGCATAATGCAAGCAACATGTTTATTCTTTGCTCTTCAATTTCAGGTGCACGATGGCAAGAACTTGAAAGGTAGAGCAAACGATGCTATTGCATCAGCGTGTCTCTACATCGCTTGCAGGCAAGAAGGGGTGCCTCGTACGTTCAAAGAAATCTGCGCTGTCAGCAAAATAAGCAAGAAAGAGATAGGCAGATGTTTCAAGCTCATCCTCAAGGCTCTCGAGACGTCCGTGGATCTCATTACAACGGCAGACTTCATGTCTCGTTTCTGTTCAAACTTGGGTCTGCCTAATTCGGTGCAGAGAGCGGCTACGCACATTGCAAGGAAAGCAGGGGAGCTTGATATTGTTTCCGGACGCAGTCCCATATCAGTTGCAGCGGCTGCTATTTACATGGCTTCTCAGGTAAAACAAAATATTTGCAACATCTTTATTTAAAAAAAAAACATGTTTATTTAAAAAAAAACAAGTTTGCAAAGTAGGTTTTGTATTTTTATACCATTTGTGA
Organism: Pyrausta purpuralis; assembly: GCA_963924145.1. Classification (NCBI taxonomy): domain Eukaryota; kingdom Metazoa; phylum Arthropoda; class Insecta; order Lepidoptera; family Crambidae; genus Pyrausta; species Pyrausta purpuralis. Next base: position 19,479,151 of record OZ001654.1, read on the forward strand.
CGACATCCACAGTGCGCTGGATTTCAAGGCCTCGCCGCTTCGAGGTACCGGGTTCGATTTCCGGGCAGGTCAATATAGAAATCAAAAAATGTCTTGTCTCGGGTTTAGGTGTTGTTGTGTTGTGGTACCATTGTGTCTGATATCCATAACACAAGTGCATTTGCTACTTACTTTGGGATCAGAGCAATTTATGTGATTGTTTTCCAATATTTATTTTTATACAATGTGTAATGTTAAATGCGCAAAATCTCAGACACCATTAATTCTACTAACTTTCTGCATGAAAAAAATATTTAAAGGTAATTGAGGGTTTTATGTAGTGTTTAAGCTTTACTGGCACTTCTTATAATTTCTTGCTCTGCGGACGACACACTCTGTCGAAAGAGGAGTCGGTAGGTAGTTTTATCACCGGGCTGCTGCGATGAAACATGAAATTATTATTATTACTATCTACGCTCATAAAGAACTAACCTAACCATTGCTTGACGTATTTTGGCAAGTTATGGCTTGTCTTATTAATAAATGGACAGGGCAAAATTTTCAAAACAATTTTTAAAAAAATACCCAAATTAAAAAGTGGTTTATTGATTCTACTCGTTATTACAAGTAAATTATTTTCAGGTTATGCGCATTTGACGTTACACGTTGTATTTATTATTTATTTATTTGTTAACTGTATATTTTAATCCATGTTAATAAAATTTTGTTTTTCATTTTAATAATTTTGCACAACAATTTATACTTTTTCAGGCATCGGAAGACAAACGCAGTCAGAAAGAGATCGGAGACATTGCCGGTGTGGCCGACGTTACCATCAGACAATCCTACAAGCTCATGTATCCCTTCGCAGCGAAACTGTTCCCCGAAGACTTCAAATTCGCCACACCAATCGAGTTTCTGCCACAGATGTAGATTCGTCGAGCGTAGTAATTGTACAGACACATTTTACATTCTGACTTATTTCATCGTTGTTTCGAAAGGTATTTTTTTCTTCTTAATACTCTTACTTCAGCAAATTTTTAGTGATCTGAAAGGAAAATAAATATCATAGCATGGATTTAAATGTCACAAAGTTATGGCAAAACGGCTAGTACTAAATTTTGACACTCTTGGTTTAAGTGCAAAGCTTTGTTAGCAAAGCGCAGATCTGATGGAGAGTTTGAACCAAAATAAATTTTGGTGAGACATTTTTTAGTAGCAATACTGTAACAATGTCTTCTACTTATTTCTTTCTTTGTGGTAGCAAATAGCAATATTGTATCAAACACTGTTTTTATCTGACTGACTGCAAATAAAAACAGTATTTTTTGTGGTCATAGCCATATAGTAACAACATCGTTCTTTTGGAAAATACTTGATTGAAGTGAAATCAGTGTTATTGATTTTTATTTAAAAACCTCTGGAAACTTCCAGCTTCGAGTACCTGGTTTCCTTGTTTTTTAAACTAGCTTCTTATTGACATCGTTGTACATCGTCCATTATTTATTATTATTTTTTGCAGTACCATAGTCCTGGAACAAAGTATAATTATAGGCTAATAGCCTCAGTGATCCAACCATATAAAAATAACCTTCTGTTGAAAGACTTTCGAATTTTCACCTGGCTCACCTTCAATTTCGCTAATTCAAATGTCAGGTTTTCAAATTAAAAGCTGTTAAAGTTGTGTATCTAAAATTCGAGCATCTTATACACCCATTTTGTGAAGAAACATGTCATCATCACAAATCATAGTAATTTGTAAATTGATGTTGAACGATATTTTATATTGCCGCCATTTTCGAAAGTTATGAAATGGCAGGCTGACAAGTGAGACAATAGTTCCAAACCCTTGTTTTTTAATATTAAGTTTACAAATTGGCATATCTAAAAATTTTCATTGATGTTTAGGTAGCAAAATTGTTAGATAAGTATTTGTTGTAACACTTAAAGTTAAGACTTGAAATTTAATACTACAACTTTATAATCCTTATTGTACTTTACAAAGGAGAAAATTGTTAATAATGTTACTTACAAAATTCTAGAGCTTGCACTTTATAAAGTACATACATAGTAGTTCACAGTTTCCATAATAGTATGGAATTACTTAATATTTACAAATAGTTTCATTTCTTTTTCTGTCATACCTATTTTGTAACTCCAATAAAAATAATAGTATGTAAGAATTTCTTGAACATTCGACTATGGTTGGATATGTGATTTATAAAGTAATATTATGTTTATTTTATTAGGAGTAAATTTTATCAACCGTCAGATAGTATCTAATTATCCGACTGAATACGTATAAAACAACCGATTTTAAAATGTAATTTTCATAATCAATGTGAAAATGTCATTTTTAAATTTTTGGTAGGATAAGTCCTATCTGTTGTTGGTAAAATTGACTCAAAGGTGGTTTGTAATTTATGATGTTCTAACATGAAAATCTTAATAATATATAGATTAAGATAGAATAGATTTTGGCATGTTGCAAACTTCCCGACTGGTGCCAGCAGATAATAGAAAATGACTGTATCAATTGCCTTAACTTAACAACCACTAATTTAAACAAAGATAGAAGATTGTAAAGCTGTTGTTATTAAAATTGAAAAATGTAGGGCTTCGTTTCATATTTCATGAGGTTAAAGTTCGAGAACCGATCATATGAAAGGGGATAGTAGAGTGTTACTAAGGCATCTTCAAAAAGGAGTAAGGTCGTTGAACTAGCTCTATTTATCTAGTGGCTAGTTTTTTTTGAAGATAAAGTAATACATGTAAAAGTTTACACTCGAGATTGCGTCGGCTGGTTGCCTGGAATTGCTTAGGAAATGCAATAAATTCCGTTGACCTTAGCTGTGCCTGTCTTATCATAAAGTATTTTTTACAGTTTTTTTAAGTAAACGATATTTTTCAGTGATATGTAGAATGTAACACAACTTAAGCATTTTTGACTAATGGTAAATACGCCAAAAGATTTCGTAAAAACGGTTTTTTACGTCAGTTAAAATATAAAAGGCCACCTCGTTTTAAGTGATAATATTTAATGGGTCGATTCAGCAAATAAATGAATCTTTTGTAGAAGACACGTTTCGTTTTTATACGCTACTTTTTATAAAAAATTGAGATCAAGGTTTTTTTTTCATATTGTTTTTTTATTAAATGAGGGCCAAGATTAGAGAACAAGAATGATTGGGCATTGAAATGAGAGGCGAAGCCGATGACGTACACAACTTTTAAAATGGTCAGGGTTCTGTTTTAATAAATGCCATTTTCTTATTTAAAGGAAATAAAAAAATCGTTTTTCAAAAAAATAAGATGTTGTTCTGTTGCTATAATGTATCACAGCACAGGCACAGTGAATATATTATCTATCACTTAAAACGATTTGACCATATATAATGAAGGCCTACTCTTGCTGCAAGAATGTATTTGTTAGCGACAGTTGTGTATAATCGTGTAAAACTTTGAGACTGGGAATTGTTATGATAAGGATTAACTATGAGCGTAAAATTTAAATCGCTTGGAGTTGGTACTATCAGAGGTTAGATCAGATTTTTTCTAAAGTTTCATTTATGATTTGTTTTTAAACTCCCTCTTAAAACGCCACCAATATTCTACATACACTGTAAAATAATAGTTCCTCTTCCACTAGAAAATGACTGGTAGGGCATTCCCGTATTGACACTAGTTTTACGCAACATATGTATTCTGTATTATGCTGTATTAATGAGGATGTGTATTGTGTTAAGCTGTGTATAGTACCTAATATGAATAACGCCACAAATAAATGTATTTATAAGCGAAATGTATTCATTTTATTTCCACTTAAATTTCGTAGGCACTCTATAAGATTTTTCATACTTCGTAGATAGTAGTAAAAGGTATTTATTCATATGATTTTGGTAGACCCATCCGGCTGTACTTACAATTAACTCATTCTATTATCAGTACTCCAAATAGATATAAGGCTCGGGCCTCCTAACTGCTAACTAATTTTAACTTTCATTACCGTAAAATTATGTTGTTGTCAAACTCCCATACGAAAAAAACGAGTTACGGTTACAGTTTGGTTAGGTTAGGTTGGCAAGGTGGTGTAACCGAGCAAAAGCTTTCTTAACTAGATAACACTTGAGAGCTCCTCAATATCCTTCTATGCTTGTTTTACTCTATTATGACGTTCTAAATTAGAATAATTTGTTGGTTAGGCTTTTTTATCAATGGCGAAGAGCTTGATTGTTTAAAGTCATAATAACAGCAAATTTTACCGGTAGAATTAACGTGAGGGCTGAGTTTTATACATAACATTCACGTTTATTCTTTCGCTAAAATCAAGTTTAAAGTAAGTTTATAAGATTAAGGAAGACATATTTAAAAAGAGGCTTAGTAGGTACATGTTAAGGTGATTGAACGTTTATAAGGCTATCACGAAATCGAAAACTCTTTCATAGGTCGACTTGAAGACTTCTCACAGGACACGATAGCACGTGACTGGACTGGCAAGCTCTTCGGCCCTTTGCTATTCTAATGTCCTGACACCGAAGTGCGGTGCTCTTTTACCGGCCCTTTGTTTAGGGATGTGGCTCATCAAATTGACGTAAGATATCGATTTTGTTTTATCAGCGCATTCGCTATTTAAGATGATATGTGTTTCCGAAACCTGAGTAAGGTCTTTGCCCAGTACACCGAAGCATACGATGACTGTGCTAGGAAATAAATATTAGTGTCCGGCAAATAAATAAATATAATACTAAAGTAAAGTAAAGTAAGCCTGTAACATCCCACTGTTGCGCAAAAGCCTTACCTCAACTATGAGGTAGTTTGATAAGCCATAGGTGGAGGGGTGTTTCCAAGGCAAGAGACTAACCCCGCTGTCAGATTTTATCATGCCGCCCATAAGGCCTCTGACTAGGCTTTAAGACTAATATCAACCGATATTAGCCTGGACCAACGGCTTAACGTGCCTTCCGAAGCGCGGAGATGCTCGTGATGTAGTTACGTCACTTATATGGTCGGAATGGTCACCCATTGTGAAACACGACCGCGCCGTAGGTTGCTTCACTTAGGTACATCTGCGCTACGAGCACCTAAAATAAATATTATTTGTATTGAAAACTATGACCTAGGCCACTGGATAGTTCCGTCACCGACCAACACCGTAGCGCGCCATACACGAAGCTTGTCAGCACCGGCAAATATATTCTCGCTCGCTCTCGCTCCATATAATGGTGAATGCTGTCAATCTGTTCAGTAAGCAAGGTAGAGCGTATCGGTTGCTTTTCGTACCTGACACGTTCCTAGCACGATCATGATATGGTCCGGTGCAGCAGGAAAATACCTTAATTCCTTACGGATGTGTGATTATCAGTCTTTTGTTATGCTTTTGTTTATGCGACCGCGGGCGGCCTTTTGGTCCGTGAGCGTCTACGCCTTCGGACGGATAAATAACTTCAAACTAAGTTAAACTACTCTGTTAGAAGGTAGAACAGTAATAGATTTCTTTTTTTTGCAGGACACGATTCGACCTGGGTTAGGTACTGTAAAACCTCTTTGCCTCGCTCGTTCGACTCTTCTGAGTTTAAATGAAGAAAAACTACACTTCTGGACACATCTATTGGCCCACCTTGTATTTTCAGTTTCGTTTGGTCCTAGCTAAAATTTTATATTAGGTCGAGCAAAAAGCTTTTATGCAGTTTTGAACCTGGCACATTCACAATTTCATTCAATAGTCTTTTTTGAATTTCGAACACAGAATTTAAAGAAACAAAAGACAATTTGGAGCTTGTTTGTTGATATCAAACAATCGAATACTAAGAAAACTTGGTTTTATTGGTTTAGGTACTTGGATTTAATTCTTGAAAAAGTAATTGATATCTTTGGTTTTGCAACAAATATTACTTATTCTTAACATTAAGGTGAGAACAAACAGTTATTAGCTGAATAATATTTGCATAAAAGAAATTCGACTGACTTTAAGTCGCTTAAGTTGCGGACATAACGTCTGTGTAAGCGCTTATACAGACAATATTCAATCGGTTTGGGCACAGATTAACTAGCTTTAATTTGGATAACCGCTGAATAATGGCCACATAGTATCTGAATAAGTGTACAAGAAGATGGATATCTTCTGAATAAATGCTGAATTACCTCTTAAACAGTAGTAATAACAATCTTATTCAGTTAGTAATATTTGAGCTAAGCTATTCAGTATTGCAGGTCTAAATCGTAATTTTATTAAGAAATAATTCAAATAAAATCATAAAATGAGACATTTTGTTTTGTACGACCAGTGTCGACGTTGGATGTCAGAAATATTAAGAAGAAATTGGTAGTATTGACTTTACATACTTATTTCACGATTTAGAAATGTTTTTATTAAACGCACGCTACTTTACTGTGAAAACATATATATATTTGATTGTTAATTTTCACGCGCCACACGATTAACTACAATTTCGTTAATATTTGGTCTTTAATAATTTTACAAGTGAAATATTTTCTATGCATTTTAAGTACTATAATGCAGTAAAATACTGAAGATAAAACATTTTGATCACATAAAGCATTTTTCGATGTAAAAATGGTGCTTTTGATACGTAATTTTGCTTTAACTTTTATAAAAAATAGTTTAGACAATGGCGTCATGTTTATCTTGATTAAGAGCGCGCTTGCCCAGCATTTTGTTGCTTAATTCTGCATAAAAGTTAGTATGTGACTTCCTATTCAGATCTTATATGGATAAAAGTACATTTCATAACTCATTTTTGAATAATAGTTCCAATATTACTCAACTTGATACTCTTAAGCAGTTTATTAGGGTTCATTAGATAAAAGAGATTATGGTCAATTTGTCAATAAATTATGGTCAATAATGGTGTTTCGTAGTGGCCTTAAAATAATAAGGTTTCATGACCAACATTTCAAGAAAAAAAAAAAAACAAAAAACCAGAATTAATATTATTAAACACTTAAAACTGAATAAAAGGGTATTTGTGCTCTTCTGTCTGTGTAAGTGAGGTATAAGACCGTCTCATTTACAATTTAGACCATCGTTTTGTGTTTAATAGCTAAAAAATCTGCAATATTCGGCTTCTGGATAGTAAAAATAATTTGATGTGCTAAGCAACTTAAAGTGAAAATGAACAGATTATTCAGAAATAATCTGTATTATTGAAAGTAATGTCAAAGTTATACAGAGCAATGCTGAATCTTCAGCTACTATACAGCTGTTAGCATTCTCATTTGCTTAAATTTGAATATGGTTTACTTTAAAGTACTACTTACGAACATTATTCAGCTTGGATAAAGGTAATCAACTTAATACAGAAGTTATCAAGCTTATAGAAATATAATATTTCAAAAACTCTATTATTCAACATAAAGCTCTCACGTCAGCCGTTATACAAATATTATGAAGCTTTAAACTGCTTATTGTCAGCACAAGTTGCTGTTATGTGACTTAAATGTTTGTTGGGTTCTATCAATAATCTATGGATACTTCACCTGAAGTCGCCGCCCAAGCTGTGGCACTTATTCAGGCCGGAAACAGCCAAAGAAACGTGAGTGCTCAACTTAATTTAAGTCGATCTGCGGTCCGAAATGTTTATCGGAGGTACCTAGAGACTGGCGGCTTTGTTCGTCGCCAAGGAAGGCCACGATCTCGGGTCACAACAGAAAGGCAGGATCGATTCATCGTGACGACCAGCTTCAGAAATCGTCATCTTACGTCCATTGAGATACAAAACCAACTTCGCGACTTCCACGGAGTATCTGTGAGCGCTCGAACTGTTCGGAGAAGGTTAAAAGAACGCGATATGGTACCACACAAGCCAGCTAATGGGCCCAAACTAACGCGAGCCCACCGAACAGCGCGCCTTCATTTCGCACGAAGTCATTTAAATTGGACACAGCTCTTGCCGTGTTGCCGTTGGAGCCGTGTACTCTTTTCTGATGAGTCTAAAATTGTGTTACATGGCAATGATAGAAGGAAGAAGGTCTACCGACGTAAGGGAGAGCGTTTCGCACAATGCTGCTTTGAAGAGAGGGTTGCTTATGGCGGTGGCTCGTGGACTGCCTGGGGCGGTATATCCGCGAGCGGTAAAACTCAACTTGAGGTTGTTACAGGACCACGGCTGCCAACATTAAATGCTGAAAGGTACATTCGTGAGTGCTTAGAACCTCACGTGATACCATACGCGGACTATGTGGGCCCAAATTTCCTTTTTATGCATGATAATGCAAGAGCCCATGCGGCCGGCATCGTCAGGGAATATCTTCGGGATGTAAACATCACAGTTATGGACTGGCCAGCCAGAAGCCCAGACATGAACCCCATTGAGCACATTTGGGACGAGCTAAAAAGACGTGTTAGGGCTCGTCAGCTAGTTGCCCAGACGATGCAGGAGTTGAAAACTGCCATAGAAGAGGAATGTAAGATGATCTCTCAAAATTTCATAGAGTGGTGATAAACTCTATGCCTAATCGTATGAGAGCTGTGGTTGATGCCCATGGAGGCAACATGCGTTATTAAATTAAACCTTTATTTGATAAAGCAGGTTTTTTATTCAAAAATCAATTGCCTTTGCCAAAAACAAGGCGCATATCCGAATTGTTAGGCGTAGCTCCATGTCGTATGGTATTCTGAATTCAAATTTAAAACAATCCGATCGAAAAAGATGGTAAAATGTATCAGGTTTAAAACTGCATCAACAGTTTTTGTTCAATCTAGCAATCATATTTCGGTAGGGGCCATCGAAACCTAAACTCTAAGGTGGGCCAATACATTTGTCCAGAAGTGCATTTTAAAAGTCGTAGATAATTTGCTTACTACCAATTTTTCAAGAAGTGTATATTTTGGAATAAAAGGACCAAACTATTGGACAAAAGCCGAGTGCTGTCATAGTTGATGCTTGATGGTTAAAGTAATGGCACCGACTCCAAAAAGAAATTGTTTGCCTAAAATGGATTCCTTTCCTTTCAACGGTCAAGAGTTTATTTAAGACTTTTTAGTGCATTTTGGTTGTGAAGTCGGTTTTAACTTTTTTTTTTAAAAGTTAACTTCATTTCTTTATTTTTAGAGAAATCAGGGGAGGAGTTGCACCTCATGACTCTGTTCTTTAAGAACCTACAAACTACCTATCATAAGTTCTGTCATTATAATTACTGAACTCCTAAGCGTTAAGGAGTTCCACCAACTAGAAGGTATACCCTCTAGGTAGGCGAAAAAGATATGAGGTAACATAGATCCAAAAAAAAAAACATACAGTCGAATTGATAACCTCCTCCTTTTTCGAAGTCGGTTAAAAACTAGAAATATTATGTAATAGTATATCGATAATATCGACGAAAAAATTCTGCACAAGAACCTGTGCAAACCAGTCTACTATTACATACGGATTAGAATATAACCTGTTTTTTTTTAAGTCGGTTAAAAATAAGCGACGTACAAAACAACACTAACTGCCGACTTTAAAGTGCACTGGGAAGTTGTTCGTCACACCTCATTTGAAAGTTAATAGTTTAGTGCGATGAGCATTTTGACGCTCATCACATAAAATTGGAGAAACGGACCGTTATGTGTCAAGCCGTGAAACAACGGGTTGATTGTTTTGGAACTGTTAGAAAACAACTTATTTATTTTACGTTAACTTTTTACCTATTTATTAATTTTTTGTAGGTGGAGGTCCGTGTGGCAAGTACCTGATTGAAACATACTTGTGTGATTTTGAAAGACATACAATTGCAAAGAATGCATAGTAAAATGGTTGAAATCACTTACGTACAAAGAAACTGAAAATTTACTTGAAAGAAAGGTATAGTTGGGATATAGTTGTAACACGCACTTACAACACACACATAATATACACACATGCATTACACAAACAACAACACACAAATACACACACTATATGCAAAACATTTAATATTTCGTTAATTAAGGATACCTGCTTTAATTTTTGTCATGCAATATCTAATCCTTTATTTCCTTTTGTGCATTACATGTAAAAGTAAAAAAAAATGTAAAAGAAACATTAAATGCAATGATACTTTCTTGGATTTTTAATTAGAAGCGTAGTGCAATATTGTTGTGACAATTCAATTGTATGCGATTAATTGAACTTGTAACATGAGTTCAATAATCTGATTTTATTTATTTGGGTGAATAATACACGTAAAACGTTGCATAGAGCTATAAACAAACGTCAAACAAAACATAAAACAACTGTCTTAATGAGCAAAATGTTGTCTTTTCCCTACCGCAATAAATAATTAGCTATATTATTGATTGATTTTTACCTATTTTGACATTTTACCACTTTCTATAAATAATTTATAATTGACTAGCTGTGCCCGCGACTTCGTCCGCGTGGAATAGTGACTTTGGGTAGATTTTTGAATTATTTAGGCTAATCATTTTACACATAAAATATACCGCGAATATGTTGCAGCAATATTCTCAAATAATAGCATTCAATTTGAGACGGATGGACGTTGTAGACGTGGCAGACTGCCGAAAAAGCTGAGTCCTTTTTCTAGGCATTCTACTTATTAATTCAGTAGGTACTTTTTTATTAAAAAATATAATTTGGTAGGTAATTTAAAAATGGTGAGAAGATAAACAAAACTTAACAATTTTGTCATAAAAAATGACCAAAACGTCAAAGCTTTGTAGTGCTACAACAAAACAATACCCAATTACAATGAAATCAAATTTTGCATTTAAGATTGGTAAATATAAATTAAGTCAACCAACCTATTAATTAAGCATTAACCTAATGTAATCTATCACTTTACAGAGAATAAGAAGAACAATATCAAATCAAATTACCTACTACAAAATCAAATTATAAATGCACATTTAGATTTAATACCTACCTCCTACCTACTTTAAATGGTACTTATTATTAAGTCAAGAAAAACTTTTATTACATGTTAAGATGAGCTATCGCAGTTACTTATACCTGCATCAATCAGAAGAAAGAATAACAAAAGTAATTACCTACTAAATCTAATTAACAGATGCATTCAAAATTAAAACCTACTCAGTGGCGAAAAGAAAACTTCAACCTGCATAAATCTGAAGAAAGAATTTTAACCAAAAGTATTTACTGAATCTACCTAATAGAAAATATCTGCAATCAAAATAATGAGCTCAAGTCCTTTACTACTCAGTAGCGAAAGGAAAACTATGTATTACGCGCTGAAATCACTTGAAGTATCGCAAAAAAGCAGTTGCGCGGGACAACCGTTCCGTAGGGAGCCGACTAAATTAATCTAATAGGTATGTATAGGGAAAATATTTCAACGCAAAACACATATTTTAATGTTAGTGAGAAGCCACCAACAATACTTAGCGCAAGCTCGCGTTGTAAGTACTTAAGCTGCGAGTATTTTTTTGATGTGGAGTTATTTCAAAACTGTGATAGCTTCTAAAATATTTATTGTAATCAAATGATGTGAACTTTGTTCAAAATGAAATGCTCGTGATGATGTATGTATTTATTTTGATAAGAATCAATACCCATGTGTACAAAACACCTTCAAAAATAATGTTCTAATAAAAATAGTAAGATATTTTAACGCAAAACATACGCAGTTTTATTGTAACTAAGAAGCCAGCAACCATAGCAATTAGCGCAAGCGCACGTTGTACTTTAGCTGCGAACATTATTTTGGTGCGGAGTTATGTTAAAACTGTGATAGCTCCTAAGATATTTATTGAAATCAAATGATATAAAGGGCAACTTTGTTCTACATGAGATGCTCGTGATGATGAATCTATTTATTTTGATAAGAATAAATACCTGTGTGTATAATACACCCTCTAAAAATAATGCATAATTTTTTTACAAATTTATTTACATAAAAAAGGTTGTAGTAAGTCAACCATAAAAGATAGACATATGCTGTCGCAGACTTTATTATAGAACTCTTGATGCTGAACAATCCTGTCATACATGATTTTTGTGTAACTTAAGTGGTTTCCGCAGCGTACGCAGCGGAAGCTCTCAAAAGGAATATCTTTCTCCCGTTTTCGCAACATTTTTCATTGCTGCTGTGGTCTTATGAGTCGTATCTTTATGTTATATAGCTTAAAGCCTTCCTCGATAAATGGACTATCCAACGTAAAAATATTTTTTCAAATCGGGCCAGTAGTTTCTGAGATTAGCGCGTTCAAACAAACAAACAAACAAACTCTTCAGCTTTATAATATTAGTATAGATAACTAGCGGTCCCCCGCGACTTCGTCCGCGCGTTTTGGGTTTGCTCCCTCCCCTCCCGTCGCAGCTTCATGTTTTATATCCTAAAGCCTTTCTCAATAAATAAGCTATCTAACACAGAAATATTTTTTCAAATCGGTTCAGCAGTTCCTGAGATAAGCGCGTTCAAACCAACAAACTCAGCTTTATAATATAATTAGCGCAAGCGCACGTTGTACTTAAGCTGCGAACATTATTTTGGTGCGGAGTTATGTTAAAACTGTGGTAGCTCCTAAGATATTTATTGGAATCAAATGATATGCAGGGCAACTTTGTTCTAAATGTAATGCTCGTGATGATGAATGCATTTATTTTGATAACAATAAATACCTGTGTGTATAATACACCTCTAAAAATGCTGCATTATTTTTTTACAAATTTATTAACATAAAAAAGGTTGTAGTAAGTCAACCATAAAAGATAGACTAATGCTGTCGCGGACTTTATTATAGAACTCTTAATGCTGAACAATCTTGTCATACATGATTTTTGTGTAACTTTAGCGGTTTCCGCAGCGTACGCAGCGGAAGCTCTCTAAAGGAATATCTTTCCCCCGTTTTCGCAACATTTTTCATTGCTGCTGTGGTCTTGTGAGTTGTATCTTTATGTTATATAGCCTAAAGCCTTCCTCGATAAATGGACTATCCAACATAAAAATATTTTTTCAAATCGGGCCAGTGGTTTCTGAGATTAGAGCGTTCAAACAAACAAACAAACAAACAAACAAACAAACAAACAAACAAACAAACAAACAAACTCTTCAGCTTTATAATATTAGTATAGATTATGATACTTGTATGAAACATATTTTTTGAAATATAATATATGCTAATAGTATTCTTGCACAAATACAGTTATTTTTTAATTATTCTATAATCGCATAGAAGTTGATTGAAGAAATTGAATTCTTCGATTATTTAAGAACATCACTATTTTTGAATTGCGAAAACCTGGCCACCCACCAAATGTCATTTTGATCTATCTAATTAAATATCAGAGTATAGTGTTAATATTTTCATTCCAGAGATACTGCCCCAAAACTAAATATTTAGAAAAACATAAATCGTTCTTTAAAGTTAATCCAGTTGGCGTGCCTCAGGGAAGTGTTCTGGGTCCACTATTGTTCCTCTTATACATAAATGATTTACCTAATAGTATGTCGCATGAGTGTATTTTATTTGCTGACGACACTACTGTTATAATTAAGGGGGACAAAGCAAGAAAAAACGTTGAAGACTATGAAAAAAATATAAACACTGCCTTGTCCAACATCGTAGAATGGTTAGGTTGTAACAATTTAAAAGTAAACATTGAAAAAACAAAATACCTTCAGTTTGGTAGCTATAAACAAAAAGGCCCGAGTCTTCGTATACAATTTAATGACAAAGTTGTAGAAGCGGCTACAAGTGCTAAATTTCTGGGTATTACAGTGGACTGCTTCTGCGACTGGAAGCAACATATCAGTGAATTGTGCTCTAAGCTTAATAGATTTGTATTTGCACTTTTTCGCATAAGTCAGATTGTATCAAAAGAAGCTGCTATTACCGCTTACAATGGTTACGTGAATTCTTGTTTAAGATACGCAATTATGATATGGGGAAACTCTGTTCATAAAGATAGGGTATTTATCTTGCAGAGAAAATGTATTCGTGCGATATTTGGATTAAAACAAACTGATTCATGTAGACCGTTTTTTAGACGCTTTAGTTTACTTACACTACCTTGTCTATACATTTTTGATATATGTCTGTTTGTGTATCATCATAATGACCTATTTGAACAAAATTGTCAAACTACGACTCGTAATCTTCGTTCTATGTATAAAAACAAACTCTTTAAACCTACATCTAAATTAACGCTCGTGTCTAGTAATGCATTTATGATGTGCATCAAAATTTACAATAATCTGCCAGATGTTTTCAAACAATATAACTCTACAAAATTCAAAATTGAATTAAAGAAATGGCTGGTAGAAAAATGTTTTTATAGTGTGCAAGAATATTTGCAATACAAATAATTTTGTTAAAAATGATTCAAAAATGTTGTGTGCATGTGTGTGTATACGCCTGAAAAGGTAGAACTAAGTGATGTGTACCTACTTATAAGAGCTTTTGTAACCTTTGTTCATATAATATACACAATAAAGACTTACTTACTTACTTACTATTAAAATTATGAACAAAGCGAAGTAGAGTTGCGAAATCCAATTAATCTGTTTCACGGTTTTTCCAAAACGCTACGGGCTACGGCCCGCTTTGCTACGAGCGTTTTCGACGTTCCAAATTCGAATTCAGTAGCGCGTCAAACGCGACGGGCTACGGACGTTCGTATCGTTCTGCTGCGAAAAACGTACGCGCGTGTTTACATTCGCTGCCATTCAACCTCTAAGCCAATTAAAAAACAAATGCAATGTGTCAGTGAACCTATCGACTGATAATGGGATTATCTCGTGATTAGTAATTAATATGTGGTTAGAAGTTTTCCTAGTTTAAAGTTACGTGTGGAAAATGCTTTTGGAAAATGTGAGTTTGGAAAAATGTTGAGGGCGTCCCGCGCGCTATGCACGCACCTTGGATTGTTGTGGATACTGTACGTTTACATCGTTGACGGATACATAGGTAAATAAATATTATTTGAGTTTACAATTAAAGCTAATTAATAAGCTGCCTGACAGATATTTGCCTTTTCAGTCTACCTGTCATACTTGAGGTGAGAACCTGCAGTGGGATATTTATAGGCTAACTTTAAACTTTACGCTACTTTACTTTTATTTAGGCTAAGCTATGAATTTAATTTTTACTTATACCGGTCAAAAGAGACTGTTCGTTGATAAACTGAAACTCCACAACGTCATGCATATCCCTATTGGGATGTATTGACAACCTGTGTTCTAACGTGTTTCAGTCCAACAGTAAGTACAAAAGCTCGTTGTCATAGCAAATCGTAAATCCTCTGTCCTTGATTTGCCATTATGGTCAATTCATTAATAACGAAAAAGTAATGTATCAGTTTGTTGTTATTACTACGCATAAAGAAGCTATGCCAAGCAAAAAATGTGTCGGAAATACGACGACAGGATTCTTAGTATTCCTTGAAATTGGAATTTATAGTATGAAATCGTTTGTATGTCAGTGGTGTCAGTTCCATACGCTTTTATATCGTAGTTCAATGTAGTTTATTTATAGCAATGATCTTATCGAGTATACTCCTTATTATGTTCCAAGTGTTTTTATGTTTCAGATCAGGGCTCGGAAACGTTTTTAAAATGTTCGAAACCATTCCTTGCATACCATTTTGTTCGGAACAAAAACGAAATGAGAATGTAAAAAAACCGTTTATTCCGCAGAAAGTAAGAAATAAATTAAAATTAAAATAGCGCGTGCCGCTCCTTGTTTACTTAGTATCTATACCTATCTGCAAGTTCGTAAAATTATAGAAGGCCTGGATGTGAATTATTTTTGTTTTGTATTGCAGGGCGAAAAAATTTCTCCAAAGACGTTTTGATAATGTTTTCGATTGAACGTAAACCAAACTAAACTAGGTAGTTAAGGCGAAAACGTTTCGAAAAATATAACTTCATCCAAGCTCTGATTCAGTGCCTTTATGAAAAATCGATTGTATTTTTTTATTATTTTCTATAATTGCCTGTCACTTGAATTACCTAAGCACCTATACTTAAAATATGTTCCATATCATCATCATCATTATTATGAGCCAAAAAACGTCCACTACTGAACAAAGGCTTCATAAAAATCACGTTACTTATTTACTAGACAATAGTCTAAATCTAGCTTAATACCTATACACTTTGATAGTGCGCACGATTTTATGTCGTAGTAACCCAAAAGTGGCATAAAAGAACTTCAAGCATTTGTTAACTAAATCCTCTAATAAGGAAATTAAGCTTTTAATTGGCAAATTGCTTATCTAAAGTGACAGATGCAGTCCAACCCTTAAATCTGAATCGGTGTTGAAATATCAGCGATCACGTGGCACCGCGGCTGACAAATGGTTTCAACCCTAAACTCAAGTCGCGGTAGTGATGGGAATATGTGGCGATAAATACAAGTCATAACTATTATCATCAATCATAATCATAACATTGTTAACATACAATACTTTACATACCCGTCGGTATTGGTATCATAACCTACATAGTACTATCATATCTTCTGTACCTAAGCTCCCTTTTCAGTTAAAAATAATAAAAAGGCCTGCTGACATATAAAGCAAACGATATCTTATTGTATTAGTAATCATCAGTTTTTGATTACCCTCAATGTTAAAGAATAAGTATTGTTCTACAAATATGATTTTAGAAAATCATAAAATATTTAATTCTCAGCAGTGAAGCTATCATATAAAGAAAATAAACTATTTACAATCTGTCTCGTGGGTGTTAACTATCAATCAACACATCTAAACTACTCGTATCGACGTTGTTTTACGATTTGCTTATGTTACGTCATAAATATTGTTCGAAAAGCATAAGATTGTGATATAGATTTTTATGGGTTATAATCATTTGACGAATAATAATGACACTTAGATTTAATAAGAACAACAGACTTAATATATATTTGTTGTATGACGACCTCCGTGGTCTAGTGTCTAAGCACACTGGTTTCAAGGCGTCGCCGCTCCGAGGTCCCGGGTTCGATTCCCGGTCGGGTCAAAATTTTCTATATTGTCTCGGGTCTGGATGTTGTGGTACCATTGTTGTGTCTGATTTCCATAACACAAGTACAATTAGCTACTTACTTTGGGATCAGAGCAATGTATGTGATTGGAGTCCAGTATTTATTTATATTGTTAACAAAATTAAATCATAGACAAAAATAAATAAGTAATTCTTTTTAGCTACTCCAGAAAAGGAATTAAATTAAGGGAAATGTAACAAAATATAATACTTTCCTATTAGGTGGTGTTAAGTCCAAATTATCGATGCTTATCTCAACATCACTACCGCCAAGTAATTTCGAATTTCGTGCAGATAATTATTTCGTACAGAGTTTTATGACAGACTGCCGGACGGAGGGTGATATTTTTTATATAAGTTCGTCATTATGAATGCTGAGTATAAGCGATTTGGTATTAGAGAGATCGATCGGGTAACGCTGGGGAGAGCCTATTGTGCTATTCAATTTCGATTTACAAACATAAAATTAGTCGAGAAACATGAATAGACTTTAATGACAGACGTTTTTAACATAAACATATTTTTATGTTAATCAGAAAACTGAGTACTCACGTTAGGAACGTTGTTTGTAAAAATAATCTTGAAGTAACTCATAATCCAAAAAAATCTTTCCGAGAAACATTTATTAGGTTTTCATACCCTATTACTAAGACTTCGCTGTTTGTCCGTCAGTCCGTCCGTCTTTCTGTCAGCAAGTTTTATATATATATACCTAGCTATAGCTATAAAAACCGCGATAGAAGTTTACATACGCAAAAAACGAAATTTTCGCCTTGAGTCCGACTCGCACTTGACTTAATTATTCATTATTATTCTCGGCTAAGCAGATATTATTTTGGGGTAAGAGTAGATTCTTTTAGAGTTAGTGGCATAAGCTAAAATTTCTTGTTAGAAACCAAGACAATTTGTGTGTTGTCTGGCGCAGATTTATTTATTGTACCTCATTCTAAAACTTCCAAAAATAAAATAAAATAAAAATCTTTTATTTCAGACCAACAGTGCCCATATGGGTTAGTAACAACAAATACTTAAAAACTATGTTAGTAAGGCCCAAAACGTTCATTGTCAGCATAAAGTATGAGTTTTATTTTTTTCATTTACTTACATCATCATTCTCTACTATTCTGTTATATTGCTGAGTTGCATTGCTTGCTATGTTTAAATAATGTGCGTAAAACACTATTGATATTTAATTAGTTAGGCATTGTGATCAATACCTGTCCTTGAACTTTACAACAAATCAGACGTCTCAGCAAATGTCTAACCATAAGTCAACTGTCTAGTTCGCGTGTTTACAGCCCGTTAACCTGTAGTCAGACGTTAAGACATAAACCCAGTTTAAAAGCAAACTGCTTTAAAACAGCCTAATGGAAATCGCGGTAGGTAAGGTCCGGAAGGAAAAGAGTCTAGGTAAATTACAATGCTTTATCTATGTTTAACGTGCAGTTGATATTTTAGAACTAAGAAAGTAGAGTTAAATTACTGAGAAATGGATAATTCGAAAGGAAAGCACAATGCGCTAGGAAACTAGTCCGGTAAAAATCAATTCCTTTCTTGATATACCACGAGGTCAATAACATATGGTGTGTAACTAGTATATGTAAGATAGGCTTACACATAAGGTTTAATACTTATTTTCCTATTCCCGAAGCATAAACTTACGGTTGTTGTCCCGAACTATATGTACGAACTAGAGATGCGCCGAGTAGCACTTTTGCCGAGTAACAAGTACCGAGTTTTATTCGCTTTGTTTTTTTTCCAACCGAGTACTCGGCCGAGTTACTCGGTTTAAAATCAAATTCCTGATGGGTGTGTCCTATGACCCTAAAAGACCTTTTACTTAACAATAAGCCGACAAAAGACAAGAGTACTTTCGAGTGGTGGGCAGGGCACCAAACAAGGTATCCAGAACTGGCGCATTTAGCACGAGTGTTTCTAAGTGCACCTGCAAGCACCATGCATGCATAGCGAGTGATTATTTTCGGAGGTTGGTAACGTCTACAAAGAAGACAGAATAGGTTGTCACCAAAACATGCAGAGAGCTTTGTGTTACTGCATCATAATTTTACTTATAAGACTTTACTTGTTTTTTTTTCATTAACTAGTTCTGCTCATTTTGTCTCATTACTACTCATTCATTATCATAATTGAGATTGTGAAAGATCTACCCCGTTGTTTAGATGATATCTACCTAAATATATTGCTTTACATAAACCAAGTATGCCTATTCGGCATTAAAAACGAGTTACTCGGCCGAGTACGAGTATCAAAAAAAGCACCGAGTATGCCAAGTACCGAGTATTATCCGAGTACTCGGTCCATCTCTACTACGAACTAACTTTTGGTGGTGCCAGCGACTGAACACTTTTTTCGTTTCCCTGATCGGTAATTTCCTAGGCATTACTTTTATTTATGTTCATGTACTTTGTTGCGCCAATTCTGGTGTCTTTCAAAGCGCCAAACACCGACGTGTGTCGTACAATTACGTTTTACACACCCCTTACCACGACATAATCCAAATACCGGCTAAGTGCGAGTCGGACTCGACTACTGAGGGTTCCGTGCCAACTTTAACTAAATTAGGAATCCAATTACCCTACTAACCCAAAATACCACACTATTTTGTTGAAAGCAAACATAACTTTGTTTTTCATTGTGTTTGCATACGTTTGTTTGTTGGTGTTTGTTTTGTTGCAAAGTTATGTTTGCGGTTGTTGAAAATGTGCTGCATCTCAAAAACATTTGGCTCGATCTCGTTCATACCAATTTTCGTTAAAAGTTTTTTCAAAATTTACACTCGTTTAGTTTAAAAGTTAGAGGAGGGGGCGTCTTCTCCCTCCTCTCTCTCTCTTCATGTTAGGTTTTCAGAAAAAATGTTTTTGGAACCTCGATGCCATTTGAAGAGACCTATCCATAGACACCCTACATGCATAGGTTTGACCAAAAATCCATCATCATAAAAACAAAAACCCCCCCCATCAAATATCATTTTTTTTGTATAGGAATCGTAAAGCGGTTAACAGTATACATCTACCTACCAAGTTTCATCTGTGTAATGCTAATAGTTACAGAATAAAGTGGCTGTAACATACGGACGAACAGACAGACAGATTTGACGAAACTATAAGGACTCCGATTTTGCCATTCGGCTACGGAACCCTAAAAATTGCCTCTCCCATCTTCATTCATACTTTTTTCTCCACCATCAATCAGCTGAGCTGAATGGTCTATTAGGGCCGCTCCACACCTTTCCTAAACGCTGTCGATTTATAAGGGAAGATGATTAATCGTAATCATTTCGATGTCTATTTCATTGGTGTTTGGTTAACGTAACGGCTTTTATGGGGGATGGATTGGCCATAAAATTGTGATCTTGCAGGTGGTATGTGTTATGGTTGTTGGACTGTAATATCTTTTTTACCATCCTCACTTTGAACTCTGTTTCTGTATTTACTTTAGGAATGCTTTGGTAATAAAATTGTAAACTTGCTTTGGTTTCTGTTATGATGACTGTCGAATATGGCCTACTGTTACTTACTTTGGACATCTGTTTTTAAATTTGTGTAGGATTTTATATGTAATTGTTTCATTACTTAGACTTCCATTGACATAAAAATTTTAAGCGGCTTATAATGTTGACTTTTTTTACATAAACGCAGAGATTTTTTTCTAGGTTCGGTTATTATCTTCGTTTTAATTTTGGCTGTAACTGTAGCTCATGTTTTTCGTATACATTTTTGCAGTTATTTATATTTAAAGTAAGATGGCGCAACCGAGCCTAGGCACAACGACTTTCTTGGCAATCTAACTCCGTCATCATTTGATATTTATGTGCACTAAAACGTTGCGATTGCTGCTCATCCAAAATGCATGTGACACGCAAAACCCATTTGCAGTTTGAAAGTAGCAATTCTTTCTTTTCAGAAATGCATTTTCTTTATCCCGAGCGTTTGGTAGCGAATGACTAATAGCTGCCATATCTAGTGCCGTGACCGAAAAGACTAAAAATAGGCACTTTTGTTCTAATAATTCGCAAACTTGTGCTCTTCGTTATCAAAATTGACGTCATGAAACCCGATAGTTAGCCATTTGTTCTTGTATCGAATATCATTGTGGCTCCTAACGGCTATTATATTACTCGTAAATATTATTATCTACTCGACCAACACCATTAAAAAGTTTACCAGCCTTCTGTAAGTAGCTAGAGAGTTTTTTATTGTATTATTTGATAAAAATAACGTAACACAAATATCGGAAGCGTAACGACACAATGCTTTGAAACGGTGTTTGTCATTTTAACGTGACTAAGTACCCACTCCCCACTATAATTTAGATATAAGGGGTCATTAATGTAAATATTTGATAAGGAATAAGGGGATAAGGATCCCACCTGATCCCCGGAGTACCTTTATTTATCTGGTAACCGGGTTTTATAGATTGGGTTTGTCGGGGATTAGAAAACAAATGTTGCGAGTTCCATTCTGAATCTGTACAAATTATACCTCTGTTAGCTGCTGCATTATCTCTAACCTGTGCTTGGATATTTGTTAGGGTGAATTGACGAAAGTCGAAACTGCAAATGTCTTCTTGTCATAAGACAATCTTCCCATAAGGGAAGAATGCTTTCTGATTTAGCAGAGTTCCCTTTAAGATGATAATAGAAGATGATGATAAGCATAATGAGTTATAGTTATGTGTAATGTGCACAAGGTGAAAAATCTAAATACGTTTCATATTAGATTAAGTCGAAAGATCTGTTAAAATTAAATTAAAAACCTAAATCTATCTTACAGTGTCTTTATTATTCATAGCTTACTGTATAAACGGTAAATGTATAGAGCTGATACTGGTTTCTGAAGTTGACGCGAATATAACTCATCGATAAAACACTATTTTACGAATTTACTTTTCGCGGATAAATAAAATTTTATCCCGACGTATCGAACATTTTAAAGCGTTCGTGGTCACGAGTAGACTAAGATGTTATTTATCATTTACAGAGTTTAAAAAATAATAGAAACCCAATCACTTCATACGTTTTGACCAGCTCAAAGTACTGTCAAAAGAACGTTCTTTTGACAGTACTTTGAGCTGGTCGTTCGTTCCACGTATGCTACGTGAAGCTATAGAAATAAGAGAAAATCCAAATTTCAACAGAGAAGATGGTTGAAAAATTCCACCAGCATGGGATCCAGTGCTAGCGAGGACCCAAGCTAGACTACTCACTGCAAGATCACAAGACACAGGTAGCTCTTTCTGCGTGGATGGGAACTTGAATAAATAATATTTATTGAGTGACGGTAGTTTAATTTTTTCAAAACTCTGTAAATGAAAAATAACGTCTTTGACTACCCGTGACCACGAACGTTGTAAAGCGTTCGAAACTTCGGGATTAAGTTTAATAAATTCGTTAAAAGTAAATCCATAAAATATAATTATTTCGTATAGAGCTTATTTATAAAAAAATACCTACATGTGTGTGTGTATAAGTAGGTTTGACCACAATGTCTAGCTACATCTTTTCAAAAAAGAAATCACCTAACAATCCCCTTATTTTCCTTATACCATAGGTATTCAAAACGTGCCAAACAATAGTTTTCCACGTGTCGCTGTACAAACGTTGGTGTTATTAATTAACTTGTCTGAGGAGATCGTGCTTATCGCCGCATCCGAGGGAAGTGGGTCACTTCGTGCCTGTGTCCGTTGTTGGACACGATACGAGATATTTTGTATCTTGTTGTAAGTTCTGCAAGACAGATTTATTGGTTAAAAAACAAGAAGATGCGACCGTTAACGCATGTTTTGGGAATTATATAAGTATTAAACACTTGTTTGTAAGATTAGATGATTTATCACTGTCAGCATCATTTCGGCACACAATTTTGTAACAAAGTTAATGTCGTGGATTTCTGATGTAGTTGATTGCGTAAATATTTTATCTCTAAGTAGGTATGTATGTAAGTTTGTTTCAGCTATGCATTTGTTTCAATTCGACCAGTTTTAATGCTGGTGTATGGATATATCAATTTATAACCGAAATATTGTATGTTATTTATAGGATTACCTTGTAAAATCGTAGTTAAACTGGCTCAGTCTAAAGTCTAACTAGTCCTCAATAGTTCAGGTTAAACTCGTGTCTCGAAGAAGGCTTTCTTATTTTATGTTATCGTGGTATATTGGACACAATTCCTCTCGAACTTCACCCTTGTCCGTGACTTGGGGTGAGTCCCTCGTAGTCAGGCATTTGTAGTACACTGAATTGATTTCCAGCTTCCCTCTTGTTTTCGACAATGCTCTACAACAAAACCTTACAAAATGAATGTTAATTTTCAATCGGTTTTCAACTCTATTTTGAAATCCATAAAGACGAAAATCGTTTACTAAATTATGTATTTTTAGAGTAGATTGATGTGCTGTACTCAACATGTAGACTTGGTATCTTAAGTCGACTCTATTGTCTGTTAGACTCAAGTGTAATTCGTCAAAGTCAGCTCGATGATATTTAAAATAAGATCTAAAGTTTTGTAAGGACTTTAAAAGGTTTGTTAGCCAACAAATATTACCTCTTGAAATGAGTCCGAGACAGTTGGGAGAAGAAAGCAGTAGGTACATTTTATATTTCTGTTCGTATCACGTTTAGAAAGTATGTACAAGATATTTATTTTTGCAAATAATAGACAGATAAAAGATAATTACAATAATAGATACATTATTACAGTAAATGAACATATTTCTGAAGAGCATTCTTACAAACAGTTATGTTGTTCCAAAATATATTTCCCTTTTTTGATTTTTGATTCAAAAGCTTTTAAGCTAAGCCTTAGAAATCCGTCGTGGTGTTTTATATCTCAGGACATTACGCCAGATACCTCACCCTCTAATGTCCGATTTTAGTGTAAAGACCTCATGTAGCAATTACTTCTGAAGTCGGCAGCAGAATATTTGTCGCTACCCCATCCTACGATGTGCCAATAAATCTACCTCGGGATAATCCAGGACCCTAAGCTGGGAAAACCGCTCCCGTCACCTACCTTAATTAAACTAAATTACACTTTAATACGACTGTTTAACGTTTCATTTTGTTTAATAGACACGCCTTGTTAATATCATAGCAAACTTTTAAATCTGACCTCCGTAATGGACGTTTGAATTTGGAAAGAGAGGCCAAAATAAACTGGCATTATCTCTAAACAAAGTTGTTTAGGACGTTGCCATGGCAACGCGTGGTCCAAATTGGAGTCGCAATGGGGTGCACATGTGGAAAAGAGATAAGAAAAGCAGTGTATGTAGAGTGAAAGGGATGGAGGGTAGGGGTTGAATGATGCACTGCGCACTTGCTCGGTGCACGGTTAAATTGCATTAGTCTGCCTTTTGAACGAATGCTCCCAATCTGTCGAGTTTTTTTGCGATTAATCAGAGTTGTTGGAACGATACGTTAGTTACGTTCTGGGGATAAGTCCAATCAATCCGAGTCTTCATAAGATATGTCTCAGGACTTACGTTTATTTTTTTATATTTTAAAAGAGAAATAATGAAACTGTTAAGCACAAGTTATATCTGGTTACAAATTATTTATTAAAACTTAATTGCACTGTAAGTTGTACATTGGCGGACTTAATGCCTAGTAGAATTCTCTACTAGTCAATTTATGTTAATTAATGTAACTTACGTTCGGCGTTCTGTATTGCCGTATTTGTTATTCAGCGGAAAATAATGAAGTTATACAATAACAATTTTAAAATAAACAGGCTTCAAAAACTAACTTAATAGCTTAAAAAAACTAAAAATATATTAAATGTTTTTTTTTATTATTTTCTTATTTCATGATTTTTAGTTATTTCTCATATCTCAAAAACAACTGGACTGATTTTGATGAAGTTGATCTATAACTATATCTTATTGAACTAAAAAAGAACCATCTCGCTATGACTTCTCGTTTTCGTCGAGAAACCCTGACAAAAACATACAAATATACAAACATACTTTTACACCCACAAAAGTTTGCACACGTGCAACGAAGCCTTAATAGATCAACACACTAAAATGTTATCCAATTCTGAAGATATCACATACATGCAGGTCGAATTGATTACCTTTTTATTGAAGTCGGTAAATACACAATTAGAGTACCTGCCTACTCAATAATTTAAAATCCCAATGAAGGGCGTTGGAAGCCACTACCCCGGGTCTAAAAATAACATGATTCTAGCGTGAATTCCAATTCCCAACCCTTTAGTTGGTATTTTAAAGCCTTGAATTATTTCAGAGTGCAACTCTGATACGAATCGTGAACGTGAAAGCCCCGGCGATGGATATCAATGTTTATGCTTGTATTTATAGTGCCCACTCGTTGTTGGCTGTAAAATCAATGATTTCACAAGTCCCGCTCCAAAAATACGAGTAAGTCATATAAAATCAACAACTCTGAAATGATATCGCAGAAGGTGAAAGGAAGGAATGAGCGTTATATTGACTAAACCTACCTGAGTATCGTTTCTACATAAATCTAAATAAGTTACAAAATAAATAGTCAGGAGTCGTTCCGTTTTTTAGTAATCATCATCATCATCATTATCAACCAAAGGACGTCCACTGCTGAACATAGGCCTTCCCCACGACTTTCCACAGTGACCGATCACTAGCGGTCTGCATCCAGTTTGATCCTGCGATCTTTACAAGGGCTTCTGTGCCTGTGTTGTTGGTGGACATCCTACGCTGCGTCTTTGGTCGAAGGGTCTGCAATCTAGAACTTTCCTGCCCCAACGGCCAATCAGTTCTTCGCGCTTTGTGCCTGTGTTTTCTAGTTACACAAACTGTACTCTTATGAAAACATTCATATTCTTCTATGCGTCTTTTTATTTGTGTGTGAGTGAGAAATCCCACTTTTCTGTAAAAGTCATGCCGCCTGTCACATGATTGAGATTAAAATACCTCACGGATACGTATTTTTTGTACTAAAATTCCTAGAGAAATAGTGCCAGATGTCCGCCGAAGTTGTTTTTAGGGTTCCGTAGCCGATTGGCAAAAAACGGAACCCTTCAAGGTCTTTCAAATAACATCGAGGTTTCCAAAACCGTTTTCCTTAAGTCAAACTTAACGTTTGAGAAGAAGACGCTTCCAAAGTGGTTAATTGGGCGTCCCAATCCGCCGTAGGGGGGTGGATCTTTTTTGAACTACACACAATGTAGATATTAATAAATACTTTCAATAAAAATGGTTTGAACGAGATCGAACAAGACAAATGGTTTGAACGATCGAGTTTTTGAGATGTAGCACATTTTCAGCAACCGCAAATATAACTTCTTACTTCACAAAAATACTATAAAAAAACAAAGTTATATTTCAACTGTCAACAAAATATTGTGCTATTTTGGCTAAGTGTAAGTAAGTGGACCCCTTATTTAAGTAAAGTTGGCAAGGAACCCTCGGCGCGCGAGTCCGTTTCGTACTTGGCCGGTTTTTATTTTTTGGTCACTGCATGCGCTGTCATCGATTCGGGTTCCTCCACCACCTACTTCGCATACAGCGAATAATTAGAGAAAGAGTTAATACTCGTACGTCGCAGTTTTTTTTTTCATACACATTGAAATCTTATTCAAATTAGTAACTAACATTCCTTTGTGGCCAGTATTAACATGACTTAGAGTGTTTTTTTCTGAGTTGTAAAAAACTACTCGTATACTTTACGAACCCCGATGCACCGTTCTTACATAATGCACGGAGGTTGCATTCTCTCACGAAGGTTTATTATTTATTCAAAGCGTCATTGTTCACATTTATTTAATCTACCCATGTTAGCTTTCAAATGTAAGTTTATGGATATAAATGGTGCTTTATCGGATTATTATAATTTATGTTATTTTATTTTGTGTTCTGTAATCTGTGCAGTTTCAATTGTGGCTTTAAATTTGCACCAAAATAGTCAATGATAGGGAGGGAATCACATATAAGACCAATAAAAATGAGAGAACAAAGTAGGTACATACTTACGAAAAAATATGAACTCATTAGGTTACTATCTCTTATTTTACTGACACAGGCAGATACTTTAATAGGTAGTTATTTATCTACATATTTAAATCTATCAAAAGTTCCAAACATCGATTTGTAAAACGCCACATAAAATGTAACCGAATGTTATACGACCTAGTATTGAATGTATTCATGAATATTAATATCGACGATGCACCGAACAACATAGGAATGTGATATGCATCATTATTCAAGTTATTCGCTGAGTGGACAGGTTTAAAAAAAAACGAAGAATATCGTCGCAATGTATAATAAATCGAATTAAGGAGTAACTACAACAATACGTATTAAATCGTATTAAGACTCGGCATTTTTTTTAACACCAAAGCAAACATCATAGTTTAAGATGTTATGTATCTAGTTAAGTAGTTGTGGGATTTAATTATATTAATCACTTTTATATAAATGTTTATCCCATAGATTTGTAAATCAGGCGGCCACCGTTGCGATTTAATGCTTAACTCGTACACAAATGTTATTCATAAATAAAAGCTACAAAAACAATAACATACGTAAAGTCACGACGTAATTCGAAATTGTTTTCACAAACCATTTTCATAACAGCAAATTTTAACGTTTATGAATATCGCTGGCAAATTGCCAATTTTTAAGAATCTCCTGCAAATTCACTTTACTACTCGCAGATTGCTCCTACTAATATTTTGTCGCCATAGCGTAAGAAGTTAGTCAGTTGAGGTTGCTCGAACCCACATTAATACTACCTGGTGATATGACATCCCTGTTGTGCCTCGGTAAGCACGTTTGCCGTGGTTGGCCAGTCTCTATTGGTCTCTATTGGACATTGACCGCCGTGATTGGATACGACGGAGAACGTTGATAAATACCAATTTTCTTTGTCCCCAGAAATAGTGGAAGAGCAGCAATGCCACGACCACAGGTTTCGGCTGACATGTCGAGACTTGGACTCGCACATCGCCATTCTAGAAGCCTGGTACACCTCCATCCACGACTACCAAAGAGAGAACTTCTCACATCCTCGCAGTCTTCGTCTAAAAACGGAAAACGATTCAGAACTTAACCGTGTTTACGTGTATTCTAGTCCGAAACACAACGGTGTGTACGAGCTCACGAATCTGACGTACCCAGAGAACGTGACGCTTGACGTTCTTTTGAATGACACGGTGACGTTGAACGATAGTGTAGTGAACGGAACGGAAAGTGATATGGAAGTGAATGGTAGTGCGTGTGGTGTGGTGGCGTATTCACGGAGTTATGGGAGCTGGAGAGAGGGTGACAAGAGGAGGAGAGTGCAGGAGAGAAGCGCGGCTGTCAACTTGAGGGCGCCGCTGAGTTATCGGTAAGAGTTAATTAAGACTGAATTTGATTAAGCAGTAGGATTAAGTCAGTCAGTGCATAGGTGCAAAAACAAAACAACGAGAATTTAAAGGGATTCAGACTGTAAATATGGTTTTATTTATTTCAGCTGTACTGCTACTAATGGCAAAAATTACATAGCTTAATATTATGATTGGAAACAAAAAGCTATGAAAAGAGAGTCAGATTCTTGCTTTATAATGATAAAAAACATCAATACCTATCAACAGCAGATAAACTTATAGCTTAAATGTTAAGCATACGAAGCGAACACTTGAATTTTATTTACGTATTAAATTAACATAATTCGAGAATCATAAATATAGGGAACTACATTTTACGGGTATAGTCAAAACAAATTCCAGTTATTTAAATATTTTATTACGATAAAAAGCTTCGTCGGAAGTTGCGTGTTCCGTTTAGTATATCATTATCCAATTACGACGGATAAGGCTTTTTATGCTGAGTATTTCAATTTGGTGAAGCATTTCGTTGTATTCCACTCATCCATGATAGAGTCAATTTTATTTATGGCGTATATATTTCCTTACTCCTATATCCAACACATATTATGTAGATCCATTTTATAAAAAAGTAAATCAAAGGTTTTCTTGATCGATAGTTAATTTAACTAATGGTTAAAAGTCGTTACCATTGGTTGATTATTTATTTAAAACTGTTGGTGTGTTGTCATATTTATTTATTTATCAGTTTTTTCATATAGGTACTCACAAAAAATCTATCAGAGTTAAACATTTCGGTTCTGTATTGCAGAAGTATCTATTAAAAATACTTTTACCTATTTTTATCTGTCGACCTAAATAGACGATAACATTTGACCCTGGGATCATTGTTACAAATAATTACTGCATCTTTAACGATGTAATGAATGCATCATTTGTTTATCATTAGTATTTGTGTGCCAATGTATTTAGTTATTTCCTATACTTTGATGATGTGTTTCCGGAAGAACTCGTGCTCAAAATCAGAATCAAAATCTCAATATCAAAATCAAAATATTTTTACTAAACCCATGGTTAACTGGTAGAGGATGCTTTTAAAGCATTAAGTCAGGCATTACAAATATGTGGCTAAGCACGCTGGGTTTCAAGGCGCCGCCGCTCCGGGTCTCGGGTTCGATTCCCGGCCGGGCCAATGTAGAAATCATAATTTTCTAAACTGTCTCGGGCCTGGGTGTTTAGGTACCACCGTAGTGTCTGATTTCCATAACACAAGTGCATTGGCTACTTACTTTGGGATCAGAGCTATGTATGTGATTGGTGTCCAATATAAATATTATATTATTAATACGTGCTAGTAAACCAAATTAAGTGTAAGTACCGTGGGGAAACTTAACCAGTAATATTAAAACACCTGGGACCAAACGACCTAGGCTTAGCCTTCTGCTGTGACCTGGGACGGACGTGACTTGAAAGCTGTTAAAGGGTTAAGACTTAGCTGTAACGTATAACGCGAATAACATTACTAAGGTAAGGTGGAATTTTCATTTGATATTTTGAGGCTGAAGAGTTGTTAGTTAGAGAGTCCAATTAGGTCTATTGGACTGCATAGACAAATAAACATAGATAACTCTATGCACACCAAATAGGTCAGTTACAAACAAATTCGTTTAGATTAAAAATGTATGTTTTAATTGTCTATAACTTATTTATCTGGTTAAGCTCGGACGAAACTAATGTACGTTTATAAGCAAGCGTTGTTCTAATGTACGTGACTGTATTGTACTCTTATATTGTCTTTAGTGAGGATAAATATCTTGAAAGCTAATGTCATTTAGTAAGTCTAGCTTTCGACTAGCACATGCAAAGATTCAGGCTTCCGACCTCAAGCGGTCGTAATCAAGCTCTGCAATCATACCCCCAACACTCTTATTCAAACTAACTCAAACAGTCTAATAAAACTATTTTAGCTATTACACTGTTTTGTCACTTTCTGTCAATTGATGATAGCGCCTAGAAATAACGAGACAAAACACAATAGTTAAAGCAGGCTTATTAGACTGTTTGCGTTATAATGAATAAGAGGGTAAGCCTGTATGTGCCTCTTTACCCATTTACTCTTTTTGCACCTCAGTTTCATAAAAAGAAATAAAAACCGGCCAAGTGCGAGTCGGACTCGCGCACTGAGGGTTCTGTGCAACTTTAGCTGAATTAAGGAATCCATTTACTTCCACTTAGCTAAAATGCCACAATATTTTGTTGACAGCTAACTAAAACTTTGTTTTTCATTGCGTAGAAGTTAGTGAGAAGGGGGGTGGGGGGCGCCCATTTTAACATTTTGGAAGCGTCTATCTATCAAAGTTTGACTTTAAAAGAACGATTATAAGAATAAAGCGGTTAACTTGCGGTTTTGACTTTGACTTTAACAGAATATGTACATCTTCCTACCAAATTTCAACAGTGTGATGCTTATAATTACAGAATAAAGTGAATGTGACATACGGACGGACAGACAGACAGACAGACTTGACGAAACTATAAGGGTTCCGTTTTTTGCCATTCGGCTACGGAACCCTAAAAATAAATTATCGATGCTTGCAATGTTTATTTATACTTATTTATTTATACTTTATTGCACAATAATAAAATTTTGTACAAAAGGTGGACTTAACGCCATATGGCGTTCTCTACCAGTCATGCCTTTGGGCTAAGCAGAAATGATTGTGGGCGGTGCGACAAAGAAACGAAATTAATTATATACAAAAAAAAAGTCCCAAATAAATACAATTAATACTTACATAATATTACACATACATAACATAAGCAATAAAATAAATACATTAATAATACATACATATACCAACATATACTATATATATATACATATATATATATACTATAATTATGACGATCGTTGCAGATAGATGTTATGGAGATGATTCCGATATATGAAGGAAGTGTGCACGGACGAGTCTCTTGAATGTGAACTTACTGGGAGCTTGTTGAATATTTGCCGGAAGGGCATTCCAAAGACGAATGGCTTGGACAAGAAAAGAGTTTGAGAGAAAACCTGTGCGGTGCGAAGGAGTAGCGAGGGAAAGATTATGAGAAGAGCGCAGTGGACGCGTGTGCGTCTCACTGAGGAAGGTGAACTGGGATTTTAAGTAGCTAGGAGAATTGAGGTCATTTAATACCGAGAAAAGCGTGCAGAGGACTCTGATTTTACGTCGAACATGAAGGGGTAGCCATACAAGTTTCCTGCGCTGCTATCGGTTACTAGCCGTGTGAAATGTATTACCCAAGGCTATTGCGTCTATTTGGAGATTGCACTTTGGTCTAAACGTATCGAGAAAGTTTCAGTCTTTTTTAACACTAGACTTGTTTCCTGTCTGTCAGTACCGTGGGTATGTGCCGTATCGGATGGCGGCTTGAATAGTTTTATTTTTATTGAATGTTTTCAGAAATTCGGTATGTGGTGTATTTGCACATTATTGACCATGTTTTATTTGTTAGATACAAATATATATGTCATTTGAAGAGATAAAAATAACTAAAAAGACTTTATTGCACACCATAAACCTAATAATTACACAGAAAAGTAACTTATATATTCGCTATAAGTACAATAGTATTTTTTTTTGGTTCGTTTTTAATGAATATAGTCTAAAGATGTAAATTCGGTTCATAGGCACAATAAAACATGTAAGGTGCGGTCATTTACAGGTAGCAAAAGATACATGGTAAAAGCACCGATTACTTACTGACTTACAACACCTTTCTAATATTATTCTATGAATCCCAACTAAAGTTTATCATCATTGTAACACATTAACATCAATATCACTTACAGCTAACACCGCACACATGGTTAAAGACTTTATGGAATCATCATTTCCCCTAATTTGAATGGGATGTTGTCAAGTTTGTATGAAATATGATGAGATCTCCATCGTTAACCTGTCGACCGCCACATCTGAGGATTAGCCGCATATTTCATGCCTTGTTATATTTCTGGTGCACCAATAGCCGTAGTATAAAAAGTGATAGTAGGCCACTATGTACCTAAAACATGACATTGACAATGCAGAAAAAGATAGCTATAATAAGCTATACAGGGTGTTGTTTGGTCAGCGACGAGCGACTTAGGGGTGGCTGTACAAACGATACTGATGCCAAATAAAATATTTTTCATTTAAATGGAAAAAGTATCTAGTGATCGAGTGAAAACTACCAACACCAAATAGCCTCTTCGTAGCTTACTAGGTACGGCATAATATTTCGTAGATACGTGCTAGCTACGCGCGAGATTTCCCATTCATTTAGACATTTTTTTGAATGTTAAGTAGAGGTTTTCTTTAATAAAACTTGCACATAATTTAAAGAATTTTTTTTTTTTAGAATAAGTTTAACTTAACTTTAGCATTAAAATCTCAAATGTTGCGATTTATCTACAGCAGTAACCGTTTGTTGGTAGCTATATGATTATGTATTGTATGACACACATAGCCCGTATATTTGTTTCTCTGCTTGTAGAGTATACTTACTGAAACATGTTCGACTGTGACACAAGTTAGAATCATTAATAGAATGTTCCCTTTGGAGTTAGTAGCGATGAGTAGCTTTAATTTTTATAATGTACCATGAAAGGACCAAAGCGGTTCCAGTGACGGAGATCAAATAGATTCTCACGTTGGTATATTTTATCTGTGTTAATTGCTAGAAAATCGTTTTATTTCTTAAGTGTTTTTTTACATGCGGAAATAACAGAAATGTAGCTAAAATTTCTGTTATATCCGCATTTCGTTATATTTATAAATCGGTCGATTTTAAGATACGAGTATTTGTCGAAAATGTTAATCCTTAGCAATCCTTCGAAGGATTACAGTTTTGTAGTAGGTATTTGAATTTTTAAATATACCTCTACGTACGTACGCACATCAAAAAAAGTTTGTGATCACTAGCATAAGTCGTTTTTTTGAAAGGGAGAGTATTAAGAAAAAATGTTACCTATCTAAAATTAAATGGTACATGTTGGAAAAAGAGGATAAAAATATGACTGTAAATAACATTAAAGAAATGGGAGACATGAGTGAACAATGTGTGAATGAGTGTTGGAAAGACATGTCAACAAGTATTTAAAGTGTATTAAAAAGAATGGCAGAGAGTAGCAGAAGAAGACGAGACGATGAAAGAAGAGATGAAGAACGAGTTCATAGAAAATAAGAAAAAAATCAAGAAAGCAGTAGCCGTAGCAAGAGCAAAAGCACATGAAAAACTCTACTGTACATTTAATAATCCTGCAGGTCAAAAACATCCTTATAAACTTGTGCAGGCCCGAGAAAGACGAACAAGATACACAACTCATGAAAAATATATTAAAGATGATTCCGGGAAAGTTCAGAACGACGATGATAAAATAAAAAGACGATGGAAGGATTATTTTGAAATAAATATGAACGAAGAAAATGAGTGGAGCTATGAACTAGAGAATGACCCTATTAACGTAGGATTTTTAGGGACATAAATGAAGAGGAAGTGGAATGGGCAGTTAATAGTATGAAAAGAGGAAAACCCATAGGACCTGATGATATACCAGTCGAGGTCTGGAAATTAGTAGGAGCAGAGGGAAGGAAGTGGTTAACTTTATTTTTCAATAAGTTGTTGCACGAAGAGACGATACCAGATGATTAGTGCAACAGTCTGTTGGTACCAATATTTAAGGGCAAGGGGGACGTGCAAGAGTGCAATTATTATTGAAGAATAAAGTTAATGTCACACAGAATGGAGGTTTGGGAGATGATCATCGAGAAAAGGTTGCGAGAAGAGTGTGAAATTACACAGAACCAGTTTGGTTTTATGCCTGGTCGAGGTACGACGGACGCCATCTTTTCCATTCGCCAAATGTGTGAAAAATACAGAAGTGCACATAAAAACCCACATGGTGTTCGTTGACCTCGAAAAGGCATGCGACCGAATACCACGTGAGGTTCTGTGATGGGCCCTTAAGATGAAAGGTGTAGGTACCTGGAAAATACCTGCAAATGATATAAACCATGTACGGCAGATGCTGTACTCACGTTCGATCTGCAGCCGGGATAACCACGAGCTTCAATGTCTTGTAGGCCAAGGTTCAGCGCTTAGTCCTTACCTATTTCTTAAGGTAATAGATGCTCTGACATCGGGCATACAGAAAGAGGCTCCTTGGTGCATGCCCTTCGCTGACGACATTTTAATTGTTGCGGAAGAGGCTTAGGAGGTTCAGGACAGAGACAGACTGGAGGAATGGCGACAAAGGCTGGAAAACGTTGGCCTTACAGTCAGCAGAACCAAAACAGAGTATCTGTTCTGCGACTTTGGCAGTCTCTCCAGTTCTTTTCCTATAAAATTTGATGGAATATCCTTATAAATTTGTCCCGATTTTCGGGTCTCTAGTACAGTCCGACAGAATATTGATCGTGACTTTAGGCACAGAATCAACGCAGGCTGGATGAAATGGAGGCAGGCAGGAGGAATGGGGCAACAACATGCAATCCACGGATGCCCTGAAGGGTAAAGGACAATTTACAAAACCGTTATTAGAATTGCCTTAATGTACAGATCGGAATGCTGCAGGGCTACCAAGAAGACTGATGAGAAGCGAATGCATGTAGCGGAGACGAGAATGTTAAGATGGATGTGTGGTTACAAGAATGGACAAGATAAGAAATGTATATATATTATTTAGACGACACGTTTGTGGTATTGGTTAAAGCTCCTGACTATTACGTCGGCCGTCGCGTGTTCAAATCCCGCAAGGGGCAAATGTTTGTGTGATGAGCACGAACATTTGTACCTGAGTCATGGATGTTTAATATATATTTAAGTATTTATGGGAGACGCTCTCGTTATAATCGTTATCTGGTATTCGTAACACAAGGAAATTTCCTTACTTCGAAACCACGGCAATTGGTGTGTTGTCTGGCGCATACTTATTTATTTATTTATATAAGGTCAAATCGTTTTATGTGATAATATTTTAACTGTGTATTTGCATACATCATAGAAATAGGAAACTATCATATTTTTTTGGAAATTAGAGATTTTTTTATTTTATTTTCTCTGACAAAGACAATATATTTTTTTAAAACAGCACCTTAACGATTTTAAAAGTTATTTATGTCATTGGCTTCACCTCTCTCAATTTAATGCCCAATCCTTATTTTTCTTTAATCTTATACCTATTTCAAGAAAAATAAATTACTAAAAAAAATAATTATCTCAATCTCTTATTTTCTCAAAAACTAGCGCATAAAATCCCAAAGTGTTTTCTACAAAAAATGATCCATTTATTGTGCTGAATCAGCCCTTTAAATATCATCACTTAAAACGAGGTGACCTTATATATACGAGGACGTTTGAAAGTGGCACCGATAACCGAGAAGATGGTGGAACATCGTCTGTCTTGGTACGGTCATGTTATGAGGAGGGAAGAAAGTCATGTAACTAAAAGAGTGATGAGTATGAATGTTAATGGATGGAAGGGAAGAGGCCGACCAAAAAAGAGATGAATGTATTGTGTAAAACAAGATATGAGTGTGAAATGTGTGGATGATTCAGTGACGGGTGATAGAATAGTGTAGAAGAGGAAAACATACTGCGCTGACCCCATATAAACTGGGAACAGGGCAAGATAATGATGATGATGATTAAGAAAAAATATTTGTTGTGTGTTTTCTAAAAATTTAAAAAACTTATATTTATATTTATAATTGTATAATATAATAATAACAATAATAAGGTTATAATATGATATCAATTACCGTAACAAAAAAGATTTTGATGTTTTCAAAGTGATTGCAATGTTTTACTGTTGTATGTACATAATACTTTCAATCATAATTATTAAACGTTATCATGAGTCGCCTAAGAACATTATCACAACGAACACCCGTGTGATATTCTAAAAATATTGTGTCCCACTTTACCCAAGTTTTAGGAGTTGTTTTGATGTCACAAAACTGTTTTGACATCCAGAAATACGCGGTGCTTTTCTTTTTAGTTTACGGGTTTGTTTTCGAGATAGTATATCCCTTCATATTCCGGGCAAATATTGGTACCATCCAATCCGAGCTATTACTTAACTAGATCGCTTTCGTATTGCAATTGCTATGATGTCATACTTTATATGGAAAGCTCTAGCGATTATCTTCTAGCAATTGCCAGGGCTTACAAACAATCTGCTTGGACATGCTAGACTAATAATTCATGAATTTCCTTATGGATAAATGGCTAAGAATAGCTAATAATCGCTTTTTGCTACGTAATACCACTGTGGCGATTAGTTTGGCAAACAGAAAACAATCGTGTGGTTACGAGAGCGCCAGTTATATTTGGACCAATTAGTTTGTGCTATTTTTGATTAAGAGATAAGCGTAGTCTATTTGATACCGGGATAAGTGAAAGACATGTCGTAGTATTTAATTGAACAATTGTTTAGGCCAATGAAAAGCCAACCAAATCCTGTCTGGTTTTAAAGATCTAGGTTTACTAAGGCAGGTTATGAAGATATATGACCTGCTATGAGGATGTCTAATCTAATAACATGTATGTTAGTCATCGTCCGGACCCGGCGAAGAAATAGTCATTTTTTTTTATCACTAGCGATCCCCCGCGACTTCGTCCGCGCGTTTTGACTTTGCTCCCTCCCCTCCTGTCACAGCATGATGTTCTATAGCCTTAAGCCTTTCTCGACATATAAGCTATCCAACACAAAAACTTTTAATCAAATCGGTTTAGTAGTTCCTGAGATTAGCGCGATCAAACGAACAAACTCTTCAGCATTCAAAATCAAAATCAAAATCAAAATCAAAAAATATTTATTCAATTTAGGACACAATATGCCACTTATGAACGTCAAATGTACAGTGAAAAAAAAATAAAAATAATTGTGCCCTGAAGGGGCCGAATCATGTCTCCTTATCTTTTGGGCCCTACCAGCGCTTCGAGACAGAACACAGAAAATTAGGCAAGTGCTGAGAAGAAACGCCGGAACAAACTCAGTCACCACTAGCTGCCGTAAAATCAAAATCATCAAAGGTAAGCACATCAGTCGGTGCAGGCTGGACAGACCACACATTCGTGTCGTTCAGATAGTCTTGAACCTTATAATAGCCTTTAGACATAAGCGTGTTTTTAACGTGTTTCTTAAATTTATCAACCGGCAATTCGACAAGATTGTGTGGTATATTATTAAAGAATTTTATACAATTTCCCATGAACGAATTACTAGTTTTAACTAATCTGAAGTTAGGAACGACAAGCTTGTGTTTATTTCTTGTGTTATATGAGTGAATGTCGCTCTTCTTCATGAAATAATCTATTTTTTACGGACGTACATTATATTGTCAAAAATGTATTGAGAAGCCACAGTTAATATGTTGATTTTCTTAAAGACCTCTCTCAGGGAGTCACGAGGACTAAGTTTATAAATAGCACGAATGGCTCTTTTCTGCAAAATAAATATGGTATCAATGTCTGCAGCAGAACCCCACAAGAGAAGATCGTAAGACATAATACTGTGGAAGTAACTAAAATACACAAGCCTCGCCGTTTCAACATCAGTCAGATACCTTATTTTTCTAACTGCAAAGGCCGAGCTTAGCCTCCTAGCTAGGGCTTCAATATGAGGTCCCCACTGTAATTTTGAGTCAAGTGTAATGCCCAGAAATACAGTGGAGTCTATTAAAACTAGATTATTACCATTTAGTACAATATTTGGTGTAAGTTGCTTTACATTAGGTAAAGTGAATTTTACACATTTAGTTTTACTAGCATTCAGCAACAAGTTATTGGTGGTGAACCAATTCAATACTTTGGAGAGAGTATTGTTTATTTCGCCAAAATTTTCTTCATGTCTTTTCATTTTAAAATCAAAGAAGTATCATCAGCAAACAGAACTATCTCACAAAGATTTGTGGAATAAAATGGCAGGTCGTTTACATATATCAGGAAAAGTAAAGGCCCCAATATTGAGCCCTGGGGGACCCCATTTGAAGAGGGGCTCCGGAAGAGTAGGTACCATTTATGTTAACTGATTGTATTCTACCTGATAAGTACGAACTTAACAACTTAGATGAGTTTTCCGAGACACCATAGTGTTCTAACTTAATGAGCAGTGTCTGATGGTCTACACAATCAAACGCCTTTGATAAATCACAGAATACACCTACGGCATCATGTTTGTCTTCATAAGCATCAAGAATGTGTCTGATGAGTGCTACTCCGGCATCAGTTGTATTTCTACTTTTAGAGAACCCAAACTGTTTTTCGTTCTGTTTTATTATAATATTAAGTAGTAGTAGTAGCCCCCCTAGCCGATTTCGACTACGGTGGCTAGTCATAACGACTAACCGACTGCGCGGGACATATTATAGTGCACAAGTGTGTGCGCAAACACAGGTGCACTCTCTATTCCTTTCATTCTCATAGCTCGATGGGACAGCAATCTGACACAACCGGAGAGAGTTTAGGCGCAGGACCAACGGCTTAACGAGCTTTTCCGAGGCACGGGGGTGAAACACCGCCAACTTCCAAACTCCGGGCTGCCCTAAGAATTTCTGAACAGAAAAACTCAGGTATATATTTTTGGCCCGACCCGGGGATCGAACCCGGGACCTCTGGCGCAGCCGTCGCTTTAAAGTGCGACCCTTCTACCGCTGCGCCACCGAGGCAGTTAAGGCAATATTGAGTATAGATTAGTTAAAATAATTATTTTAAGTTTATATATATAAGTTCAAATATTTACCATTTTAAGAGAAAACCATTAGTTAACAACATCAACGAAATAATTCTCAAATGCCGTCAAAGCGAATCGACGATCGTAGAAAACAGGAGCCCTAAATAAATCCGAGTAGTTCTGCACAGTGGGTCATGCGAGTTTACATTATAGATTTGCTGTGCATAGCTGGCACAGGTAACCGAGTAGGGTTAGCAACCCGTAATAAATAATGCATTTGCAGATGAATACATGAAACTTAGCAACAACAATTTTAACACGCTTTTATTAGGCCGACCTTTATGTAGTTCTGATCAAGATATCTATACTAATATTATAAAGCTGAAGAGTTTGTTTGTTTGTTTGTTTGAACGCGCTAATCTCAAAAACTACTGACCCGATTTGAAAAATTATTTTTACGTTGGATAGTCCATTTATCGAGGAAAGCTTTAGGCTATATAACATAAAGATAAGACTCATAAGATCACAGCAGAAATGAAAAATGTTGCGAAAACGGGAGAAAGATATTCCTTTTGAGAGCTTCCGCTGCATACGCTGCGGAAACCGCTTAAGTTACACAAAAATCATGTATGACAGGATTGTTCAGCATTAAGAGTTCTATAATAAAGTCCGCGACAGCATATGTCTATCTTTTATGATTGACTTACTACAACCTATGTTAATAAATTTGTAAAAAAAATATGCAATATTTTTAGAGGTGTATTATACACACAGGTATTTATTCTTATCAAAATATATACATTCATCATGACGAACATTTCATTTAGAACCAAGTTGCCCTTTATATCATTTGATTTCAATAAATATCTTAGGAGCTATCACAGTTTTAACATAACTCCGCACCAAAATAATGTTCGCAGCTTAAGTACAACGTGCGCTTGCGCTAATATATAATAAAACTGAAGAGTTTGTTTGTTTGAACGCGCTTATCTCAGGAACTGCTGGACCGATTTGAAAAAATATTTCTGTGTTGGATAGCTTATTTATCG
Source organism: Pyrausta purpuralis (assembly GCA_963924145.1). Classification (NCBI taxonomy): domain Eukaryota; kingdom Metazoa; phylum Arthropoda; class Insecta; order Lepidoptera; family Crambidae; genus Pyrausta; species Pyrausta purpuralis. The sequence goes on from OZ001654.1 coordinate 19,519,173, forward strand.
AGAAAGGTTTTAGGATATAAAACATGACGCTGCAACGGGAGGGGAGGGAGCAAACTCAAAACGCGCGGACGAAGTCGCGGGGGACCGCTAGTAATAAATAATATGGTACTAACGAACTGATCTGTTGATGGGACCGGAAGATATGATCTGGAACTTTATGATGGAACGTCGTATCATAGCTGTTTTGAGTTGTTAGAAAAGTCTTGTAATGAAATTTTACCACAATAAGTTTTAAAATGTCTTAATTGCAGAAAAGAAGAGGCGTTGTTCTGACATGTTAAAATGAACTCCATAACATTTGTTCTCGAAATTTAATAATGAATTGGAACTCATTTTAATTGAAAACCTTCTGTTTTTACAGTTACAGTCGAGTAAATATGTTTTTTCTTGTTTGACTTAAATGTTGGTAATTGCAAATTTGTAATTATTTAAATAAATGTTTTCCCAAAATAGCATTGGTACTGTTGTGGCAGCCCTACTCACCTGATGTAACATTGATTAAAAAGTAAACAACGTGGCGCGGCGTTTGCCTTTCGCGAGATAGCGCCCATGCTCAATTATTTATTTATTTGCTCCACTGTGCCCGGCTGTAATAATAAAACAGCTTAGTATTGCTACCTGTTTGCTTTCTACGGATAATAATATATTCAGTTTTAGTAGACAATTGTAAGTAGATTTGGTCAGAACCGGCATATTATGTATTTTAGATGAGTTAAACCAAAAAATGATACAATAAACTGTCATTATTTATGCTTACAAATGTTTTATTTCTTGTAGATAATTAAAATAGATTACTCAAAATATTCTGTTGTATTTTACAAATAAAGAAATGATGGTATTTCTAAGCCGTCAGATGAATATCGCTGTAATGCGTTTATGATTATAATGACTTCGTGCAGTGATGGGATTGATTGGGCTAAAATTGGAGACAATTGTGATTAAACTACATTTTGATAGCGGCGCGGCGCACTGTGATTTAAAGAGGAAGAAGCTGCTGGACGGAAATAACATTAAAATTCATCGAAAATGGGTGTAACGATTTACTTAAGACACCTTCATCGAAACTATTACAGGTATATTTTTTTCTAATTACCCTCAATTGACAGACAATTCGAATTTATACTCAAGAAAGTGTTGAAATCGTGGTATTCATTTCAAGATTCGTGTTTCACAGCCTACTATGTACCTGTAAGTGAGCTAAAAATAACGCATTTATCTTCTATTTGGGAGAAAAATATATTTTGGAGACGGTGCATGAAGTCAAGCGTACGTACACCAACAATCTACGTACGGACAACAGCACGTAAGGTAAACACTACGGTATCTTATTCAGTTGTAATAAAGGCTAGTTTGCAACAAAAGTGAGTAACCTGATGTGCTGACAACTGTACATTAAGCAACGACTCCAAAATAATTTGTTTCTCCTAAATAGAAGATAAATGAGTTTTTTTTTAGTATTTTTTTTGAGGCTGTTCAATTATTCCATGATTTTTAGTTATTACCCATATGTCAATAGCTACTAGACCGATGTTGATGAAACTTACAGTGTACCCGAAGCTCAAGTATACCTGATTAACCTTAGTCGATTCTACTTTTTATAGTTCTAAAAATATTTAAACAGCTCGTCTATTGGCCAGTTTTTGGAAGAATCTTAGGAATCTCGGAAAAAAACTTTTGAAGATTTCGTGATGATAAGATAACACATGGGGAACAAAGTGCCTAAGGACGAAGAGTGAAATAAGTAATAAACATATAATTAATAACATCTGAACATTTAATTTGATAAAAAATGTGCCGTTAAAAAATAAACCAGTAGTATCCCCGTGAAGCTTTAGTTTCGACAGTGGCCTCTAATTATTAAGCTTGATGCTATTACGAATTCAGTTTCTTATTATTTTTGTAATGCTATTTATGTTCATTACTATTCAATGAAGGATTTTTAATGATGATAGTGAGTGACAAATGAATAAATTATACTTTTTTAGGGTTTGTAAATATGCAAAAATAAGTTGATTGAAATATTTAGCTTTTAAAACTCATATGGTGCAACTACTAGTGCGCTTTACTAGAAATATCTTAAAGCTAAAGCTTTTTCCTAAAGCAAAAAAAACTTATAAAAAGACCAGGGGTGCGATTGTCTAAAGCAATCGTATTCATTTGACAGTTCAAAACGTACGGTATGGTCTGTCAAATGGCAAAGAACAAAGGGTTTGACAAATCATATCGAACGTTTTGAACTGTCAAATGAATACGATTGCTTTACACAATTCCACCTCTGGTAGCTTGTTCTACCAGAATAACGGTGCGACGATAGTCCCCTGGTAGTTTGTAGTTTTACCTGAATTCCCTAAAAGAATAGTAAACTTTTTTTTTCGTTAAGAGTGCAATAACTTTTCTTCCACGTGATCTCATCCCAATTAACGACATGTCACATTGCCCTGATTGTCTGACATAACAAAACGTTACAACGCGCGTGAAACTAAAGCTGAAACTGTGCAAGTTGACATGAGTTATAGTTAAAAAAGTGGCATTTACACGCATCGATTTCTGATTTTACGAGCGTTATAGTGAATTTGAAGCCTTGTTAAACCCACGTAAAGGCAACGGAATGACAAAATGTAGTTCCAGTGATATAGAACTTTACATTATAGACACACAATAATGTAAGATAGACAATAATGTCGTAACTATAGCTACACAGTTAACTTTGAAAACCCATGCCATGCCACTGCGCAGTAGTACTCTTACGGATTTTAATTAAAAATCGTCTTCGTTATTGTAGTTCGTCGGACAAAGTTATGATACAATATGAAGAGGTTTTTACATAGATATCTCGGTCGTGATGTGTAAATGCTCTACGTACACAATGCTTTAAAGCTGGAAACAAGGATTTGCTTTGCGTCCGTGACAGAAGCGTTATTGATGGGATGTTGACTCGGTTGTACCAACTTAGCAGCAGTGTTGCTTTTAAAATTAAGATTTTACAGGATTGAAACATTGTTCAGCCTTGAATATACAAGGTTTTTGTTCTAAAGATTAGTTACGATACTAAAATACGTATATGCGCCAAAAAACAAATGATATGATGGTTGTGTATTAAAGAAAAACTAACTTGAAGATTATTTTTCTTTAAAACACAACCATCACAGTGATTGATCACGATGCATTGTTTTTTCAAATACGCTAATAAAGCCTGATTTTTCCTAAATATATTGTATTATATACACAAGTAGTTAGGTATAGGTTATCTGCCAACGGAAATCCCTCTAAATCTTTTGATAGAAGTCAACAATCTGTGTTGAACAGATTTTATTATACAACTTATAATAGTGATGTCATTACCCGTAGACTAAAATCAAGTTAGCCTGGGCATATCCTTGGGATTTTAAGGCCTTAATATAGTTAGAGAAGTCTTCTTTCATGTAGCTTTTGGCTGAAAGCTTTTATTAGCAAAAGCTGGCAAAGACACGTTTAATTAATTAATCCAGAGAACAATTTGGGGTTCCGCATTCAAAGTTGAAATTGTTCCAAGTTTTAAAAACTTTCCTTTGTCATTGGTAACTTTTTGTTTTTGTTCATAGGGCGTTGAAAAGTAAGATTAGTTAGTCTTAGGTAAGATATTAGTGGAGATACATGTTCTATTTAACGTAAAATGATCATCCACGAAACCGTCTGAACTTTCCTACCTACCACTAAGTAACTCAAGAGGTTTTAAGAAAGCAATAAATTAAATTGCTGATGTATACCAATAAAGTAAGTGAAAACAATTTCGTCTTCAATTTAGTAAAATGTAACTAAATATACTCAATAAACCTGTTCTTGTGAATTGAATTTACATGGATCCCTCTAATCATCAAATGTCGTCTTCGAAGCTTCCATCATATCAGTGGCAATTACACAGCGGTGGTTATAAGGACCTAATGGAATGAAAACACGGCACGCACCACGGAAGCGATTACTGAATTGACAGCCCAACCTTCCTGAAAACATACACATAGATATTTCATACCTTAATCGTATGATTTCAGTGCACAATTACTTTAAAACACGCAAAAAAACTTTTTGCTGATGATAACCGGGTGATAAATGGTGAAGCTTTGCAGTTTTTTCGTTGTTTGGCTATGTTTAACCAAATCTGTTTACATACGGTCTACATATTTAATTGCTTATAATTATTACGTTAGTACGACACGTTTATTTTTGTTGTTAGTTAATTACAACGTGGATCATAATTAGGTAGGTGACTTTTTATTTCTAAGTAAGTAAATATTTTCATTTAATTACAAGTACCTGTTTGTTGAAGACAGAAACAAAAAATATTAATTATGGGCTTATCGCGATCAGGGAGTAGCTGAAAATGGACTATTAAGCTGACATAATGGCTATTTATTTAAGAATTTGGGATTAATTTTCTTGGAAAAGTTTCGAAGATTGGGTAGCCAAATTGAGTTTTTTGAAATAAATAAGCAAATACTGATGCTTGTACTTCATTTAGGACATGCTATTAATAGTACATTATGATACAAGTGTGCTAAGTTGACCATTATGTTCAAGGCGATATTGTGTGCGCACGAGCGAAAGCGAGTGCGCCATAAGAAAGCCGCGTATATTATGGTCACAGGCACACGTGTTTTATATGACGTTTTTCAACACACTTGCGAGGAAAAAACAAGACTCTTCATTAACTAAGTTTTAATTATTGAAACAGTAAAAATACATTTCGAAGCTGGATTTACCTTTTATTAAAATGAATATGTAGATACTGTTATTTTTCGCATTTATAAATACTGTTTGTTGCTAAAATAAAAGTTATAACCCGACCAAATTAAATCGCTTCTTCTTACTTACGACTTGGTACTAGGATACAAAATATGTAAATCGGTCGGGTTAATAAACTAAAGGCACTAGTGCAATAATATACTGAAAAAGCACGCGTGTTTAATATTTATGATTATGAGCCAAAAATCGGTGGAATAAAAACGTCGTTTTGAGCAAGTGTGTTGAAAAAACAATTACGTCATATTTTTGGGCTTTAGTAAATCTATTTTATCGCATCGTACATCTTTGAAACTGGACATTCCTATACAGAGTTCTAGTCGATACTCTTAAATATTAAGTGATTGAGATATCTTCCATGCTATAAAAATAAACATTAATGTGCATCTAATTAAGACGCAGGTTAATTGGTGATTAAAATCGGACAGTAAAGGCGGTTCGCCTCGCTTATAACGTTTAATCTCTAATAATTATTATGAAAAAGCCACTTGTTCTAATTGGGCTCCGGAACGAATGAAGAAAGCACGGAGATGAAAGAATCCGCCTATCTCTGGTGCTAGAGATGTTTCAGATATTGTATCGATAACATGACGAAACTAGGCCTTATACTTAATAATGCAATTTACATGATATGTAGTGACTATTTTATAGTTGGTTGGTTTTATAGAGGTGGTTGTACGTACAAACGATACTGATGCCTAAAAAAAGATTTTTTAATGGAACCCCTGTATTTCTATTAAAAAAAACTATTCCAACAAAATAAATTTATTATTGCGATACTAGCAAGCGAGTCCAAAATACCAACACCAGATCGCCACAACGTAGCTTACTAGCTACGGTGCTAGTATTTCGTAGATACGCGCGAGCTACGCGTAAGGGTGCGGGGTTCCTCATTCGTTTTTATTTTTAACGTAATGAAGAGGTTTTCTTTTATAATACTTGCATTTAATTTAAAGTTTTATTTAGCATAAGCATAACACATATTATTTGTTTATTTATTTTAAGAATTTATTGCACAAATTAAGTGTACAAAGGATTTTTCGCCAGTTAAACCTTTAGGTCATGCATATATTATCATCTCTGAGTTGGATGTCACCGACCAAAACAACAACCTGTATTAAGAATTCCATTAAAAAAAGTAAGTCACTACGGAATAGGGTTTTTTATGGAAGTTCAGCCTGCATTAGGATACTTTTTTCTTCAAAATACAGTAAAAGACAATTTTAAGTTACAACTACTATTAAAATATGAACACGTCATCGAAGTAAGATATCGATAGGACCCAATCGGAGGTGTGTCGTATCGGACAGCCCTAATAATTCAGGAGATGAAAGAGACCGTCCATGGTAAGGGCTTCCATGTTTTTAAATCTTATTTATGGAGTCAGTACACTGTAAGATAAGAATTGAACAGACAGACGATATGAGATTTGAATAAATTAAACTAAATGCGAGATTAAATTGCATTTGACTCTAATTAGGCTTCTGTATAAGATTTAATTCAGTTATCACCAGTTAGTGTAAATATTGGTAATAACTTGGTTTGTTTTCGGCTTAAGAAGTTTTTAACGCATTTAGGACATGTTAGCACACAATCACAATTTCTACCTAGAGGCAGGTGTGACCATGTGTGTGACTATCTTTATATAAGTGGTTAAGTAGTCTGAATAATATTTCTGCTACCTACTAAGTACTACTTATATATATTTTTTATTGTACAGATATATTTCTTTTTTACTTATTTAGCTCCTCATTTTCTTTTATGCACAAAATACCCCCCCCTATAAAACTCATAATTTCTTTACCCAAAGGTTGTCTGGAAGAGATCGCTTATAGCGATAAGACCGCCTAAATTGTACATTTCCTTAAAACGAATTTGTAAATCAATGTATGTTATGTGCTACATAAACTACATAAACTTTGTCTAAATCACTTATTAAGTGACATTTGTTTCAAAATTTAGTAAGCTACACTCGCGCCTACTTTTAAGCCAATAATAGTGACTAAATGGGCAGCGTCCGGGTAACTGCACAAGAGCGTCTTCTAGTTTCAATTATCTCAGTGTCTGAAGGCGAAAGTCTTCAACCAGTGCGTGTTACCTGTGATGACATACGGATCCGAAACGTGGTCTCTAACTATGGGCCTCATAAAGAAGCTCAAAATCACACAACGAGCGATGGAGAGGGCTACGCTAGGTATTTCTCTACGAGATCGAACCAGAAATGAGGAGATACGTAGAAGAACTAAGATAACGGACATATCCCTACGAATCAGTAAGTTCAAGTGGCAGTGGGCAGGGCACATAGCGCGAAGAACTGATGGCCGTTGGGGCAGAAAAGTTCTAGATTGGCGACCTTTCGACCAAAAGCGCAGTGTGGTGCGTTCGCCGACGAGGTGGACGGACGACCTTGTTAAGATCGCAGGATCACACTGGATGCAGACCGCTTGTGATTGGTCGCTGTTGAAAACCGTGGGGGAGGCCTAAGTTCAGCAGTGGACGTCCTTTAGCTGATAATGATGATGATGAGAAATGTGAGTATTTGAAACCTTATCCTACTTCTGAAACATGTGAATGTTAATTACGACTACAACAGTCAACATTTTAACATCACTATAAACCTTAACTTTTTGAAGTCAAATAGGTACATGTGTCTCTGGCAAAAGTAATGTATTCCCCTTTTATGCTATTTCCTGAATAAAATACTCTAATGTCCAACGTGGAGTGTGTTCCTTTGCTACATTTATTTCTACGCTCGTAAAACTTGTCAGTGTTACCATTCCGAGGTATATTTTTGTAAAGTTTTATCGCAACGGCGGTGGATATAGTATTCTATGCATGCAAATGCATGCATTATATTTTATAACATTATATAAAAACTCTCATTTATTTTCACGAAAATAATACGCATTTGTTCATGATAGGTCACCAATTCTTTAATGACTCTCGTCAAGATGGCGTGTCATATTTATTGATAATTATTGTCTTATTTTCTTATGAAAAATTGTATAATTCCACATGGGAGAGATTCGAAAAATGATAACTGAATTTTGCGAGTTCTAAAGTTAATTCTTCGCAGGATTTTCATTGATTTTTAATTAGTTTTCAAACGAAATTCACACGTTATATTCAAGCGCGTGATTCAAAAATAGGGCCCAAGGTTAATTTGGGTCACTATAGGGTCAAGCAGTAATTATTACACATATGTTATATAAAAGTACCTGTACTGCTGTGTCTATATCTGTTGTGTGCATTTAAGAGTTAAACTGCACTGTTGTGTGTGGTGGAAGATGACTCAAAAATATATTCTTAGATGGGTTGTCTATTAATGCAATAAAAATCAGACGAGACCGCTTACGTTTTTTAAACATGATATCCAACCAATATTTATATCATCTCGTTTTGTATTCGGACTGAGAATACTGTGTTCTAGATTATTTATGGTTATATTTACATTTTAGACTTTTACAACAGTATATATCTATCCATCCATTAGTACAAGTGGAGCACATCGCAAGAGCATCGTAAAGCCGCCAATAAATATGATGGAAAAGTATTAGGATATAATTTTTTGCATTATCTTACGAACTTCACTTTCTTTTAACAGACCTACTTTATGGCCTTCGTATCTCAGTAGAACGAAATCATACTGAGCAATTCTATAGAATTATATGATCATCAGATATGTATTTGAATAACTTTTTCTGATTTCGTATATTTATTTTATATTAACTATCCGGTACTGCAAATTTTCCGCCACTAATTCAACTTACTGCATTACCAAGCGGTGACTGGTAGAGAATGCCATAAGGCATTAGGTCCGCCAATTGTACAACACACAGTGCAATAAATATTAAATAAAAATTAAATAGTAGATTAATCACTATGGGAATAAAGTAAAGTCTAATGGCACGGACGAAATGAAAGGACTTTATCTTATCAGCGAGGGAGGTAATAAAGAATCTTGAGTGTAGCCAGGGATTTAAGCTGGTCCAAGACGAAGACAACTTTCTTCCCGTGGTCAATACTCTGCTTTTCGTTTCTCTTTGCAAGGCAATTTATAAGATTATCCACTAAGTTCATACTTATTTTCACTTGAACTCATGCAATTCATATTAAAATATAAATACAATTTAGTTTAGTAAGTATTTTGATCTGAAAGAAACTGCCCGCCCATTTTTCCAATCGGCTTGGTTACCAAATCAAAAAGGGTGCTCGTAACATTTTCTACTAAACAAGCTTTTTCCTTACCCTAATTAATGACATTCACAAAGACAAAACATTCATTTTGTTGATAAGATTTAATGATGACCTATGTTATGGTGCATCCACACCGCCCGGCGGGACTGCCGGCGGCATATGTAAATTGAATGGTAGATACTATGAAAATATCCGATGGGGCATGAGCGGCGTGGCAACCGGTCTTTGGTGCAACCTCGCGCACACTGCCGTGTTCCTACGAGCTCGTCTTCCTAATGCAATCTAATTACCTACACTACATGTAGTGTAGTATCGCGGCCCATGGGCCGCGATGGATTTTCATACAATATTTCGGCCCTTGACCGGATATATGTCACTTTAAGTCAACATTATGTGACGTGTAATCGAACGATTCTGAGCAAGTGAAGCGAAAATATAATTACATTGCTGCTTCTGATATCTTTCGGCTGTTTCATTTCGAGGTTGTATTCAATGGTTTTATTTTGGTTAGGTGGTGGACGGTTATTTATCAATGTTTTAACTTGAATTTACGCCATACGCAGTTAAGGTTAATTGGATTGCGTACATGAAAGGCTTAATTTTGGCTTATGTGTGCTTTTGTATTTACTGTTTCATTAGGGTGCAAAAGCTATGTAATTGTCATGAAGTTATACATATATTAATAAGGCATATGTGAAATATTTACTGCTATTCAGGAAGCACAACTCGAGTTCAAACGTCAATTTAAATAAATACTAAACATAGGTTCCTTAAATGAACAAACACTCGCGATTTGACTGTTTTGTTCTCTATGATACAGTTTGTACAATTATTTTAAGAAACTCACTTCGCTTAGACACGTTATATAATATTTTATTATTTTAAACTTTCTCAAAAGTGAAAGAAAAACCAAAGCAAACATCTTGCTTCTTTTTTGGGATATCTTCATAAATTTGTTCATTGTTACCCAAATCCGAATAGCTTATAGACAGTTCATCAAACCATAACCCTATTCTCAAGACGGTAATCTTTTCTAGAGCACCACGATCTCCCCTGAATGGCCCTTAGCCAATCGGACTCAAAGGACCGCCACAAATGGCCATTGTCCCTTTGTCACGAAATAGGCCCGTTATGGTTATCTCCAACAATGGTATGCCTGATAGGTTAAAAGACTGTTTGTGTAAGGTATCTCTCCCAAGTTTGAATAGGGTTGATTGAAATCAAATATTCAAAAGACAGATGATGAAGGTTAATGTATAGTTCTTCGTCAAATTATTTTGACCGAGGAATAAATGCATTTTCTTTTCTTTCCTCGAATGCAAGGTGAGCAAATATGTTATCTGTGCAAAAACACCTACGGGCACAAAAATTGAACACGCATCACAAGATTGCTGTTGGTTTGATAGACTGTCCTGAGCTGTTTAGCAAGCTGTGCAATTGCAAACCAAGGAAACCTCAGAGGAATCCCAACCTTTTGCACGTCCCTATAGTTAACACGAATTACAGGCGGTATTATTATTTACTTAGAGCATTTAATCTACAGGGTGGCCCGAAAGGTGACACTTTTTTTTTTTGGATTCCTGACATCTAGGTGTACCCGAAAATACCTCATGTATGTTCCGCGATTTTTCGTAGTTTTCGAGCTATGATTTTTTAAAATTAATTTGAGTTTTTTTGACTGGACCCACTTAATTTTTTTTCGGAAAGTAGGTATGTAGCTTTTTTTTTGTAGAATAGATACAAAAATGTACTTTCACCCATAAAATACCCAGCTTCCTGCTATTAATGTAAGCTACAAAAATATTGACCGAAAGTAAAAAAAAATGGTGCAAGCAAGTCACAGTTAAATTTTCAACATTGAATTAAAATTTAAAAAAATATACGGGCGAAAGTTTTACGTGACAACGACTTTTTATGTCTGTCTCTCTCGTTCTTACGCGTGCCTCTCACTCGCTCTCAGTGCTGCGCGCGCGGGCCTCTCTCTCGTTCGGTGACTCATCGTAACGTGACCGAGCGTTACACTTTTTCATAAGTGACTCCCAGCCGCAACCTAATTTAAGACGTTGTCACGTCAAAAATCCATGACGTTTATGTATTTTTAAAAACTGCTCTTAAGTAACTCCTTCTATTATTGTTATTATTTCTGCTTGCCTTCTGATCATTGAAATAACCAAAATAACAAAAATATCGATCTTACCATTCCGTAATAACATGCTTGTAAAAGTTATTTTTAATAATTCATTCAGTGTCTTGGCGCGAATATTTTGATGAGAGATCACGAACTAAAGGAATTTGGTATAAAACAATCCAACCAACTTTACTTAGAATACCCTGGTTTGATATGGCCGATTTGAGCAGGCATACAGTTATCACTGCTCTCAGACTGCGTTCCGGACACATCCCATTAAACAACTTCGGTTTTCTAATGAAAAAAGTTGAATCGCCTAACTGCACAGAATGTGGTGTTATAGAAGACGTAGTTCATGTGATGATGGAGTGTGTTAGGAATCAGGCTGAGAGAAATGATTTTTTATTTGTTTCTCAAGTTCTATTTGATGTGGGATGGTGTAATAGCACTTTGGCTTTCCCTTTATCCGGGATGGCAAAAATGCTATATAGATTAGTACAATCTGCTCTTAGTCGTAGATAATGTCATCGATTTTTGACTATACGAGGGTGACATTCCCATGTGGGAAAACTCTCTTTAAAAATTTAAGAATAAAAAAAAAAAAACATTCCATAAACGGTATCATTGTAATGTTAATTTTGATAAAAATAATCTTTTGAACGATACGATAGCTAATAAAAAATCTAAGAAAATTCACCATTGTACATTTGAAGGCAAGTTTCGGCTAAAAAAAGCCTATTGAGCACCACGTTTTTTGGATTATAATTAAAGCTTAGGGTCTTGAGCAGTTTTCAAAATAACTTAAAAGTCACGTTTTTTTTTAATTCAAAGTTGAAAATTTATCTGCGACTTGCTTGCACCATATTTTTTTTTTACTTTCAGTCAATATTTTTGTACCTTACATTAAGGCAGGAAGCTGGGTAATTAAAAAAGGTGCATACCTACTTTTCGAAAAAAATATAAGTGGGTCCAGTCAAAAATTCTCAAATTAATTTAAAAAAATCATAGCTCGAAAACTACAAAAAATCGCGGAACATACATGGGGTATTTTCAGGTACACCTAGATGTCAGGAATCCAAAAAAAAAAAATAGTGTCACCTTTCGGGCCACCCTGTATTTAATGAATGTCAGTACATCTATGGCTTTGATTTGTTTTGTACAAGTGTAAGTCAGGTTAAGAAACGATTATCTAACAGCTTTATTGAATGCTGGACTTTCCTTTGCTGTTGTGAATTATTTTTATTAAGTTAAGCGACACATTATTGATTTGCTAGCGTTTCTTACTTTTACATGTTTGTTCTACCAGTGGAGACATGTAAATGGCCTTCTTTTTATTTATAGTTTTTAAGCAATCTTGTTCTAGCTGAAAGTCTTTCAAAAATTGTAAAATAAAAATAAATAAATAAAATATTTATACCTAGTTATTTTTTCCTATATCATTTAATACAAAGCCAATGACGATGAATAGGTACTGCTATTTAAAAATATCTAAACAATATTAAATGCATGTAAATTGTGGAAACTGTGCATTGCTATTTATTACGATCGAGCCGTAAGTTGTTCCTGAAACAAACAAAAGTATTATCATACAGCGTATGCTTATAGTAGGCCGGTTAGCGTAAGACACGGGGTTCGATTTTTCATATTACACAGTTGCTTTTAAAAGTGCAATTTATATGATTAAGTTTGTATAGAAAACATTATCAAAACAAAAATGTAATTAAAAGTATTGTCATAAAAATCATTTGCAGAGGCAACTAGTTAGTAGGTAGTAACATAGTAAATACTACCAAAGACATATGCTAACTAATAAGAATCTCTTGCTTTGATGAGTTCTCATGGGAAAGCCTAGCAGCGAGGCGCTAATAAACGCTCTTTGACATATGTAATTTCATTGCATATTCAAGTTTATTAGATGTAGCGATAGAGAAAAGTTGTTGTAAACTATTAACAGCGGGTCGTAGAGAGCTACTTAATCGGATTTTATAATACGAGAATGAAATCTTTTAACAGGCTATTCATTTGGTCTTCAGAAATTAAAAACACAAAGTTTATCTTTCCGTTAAGTTATTCATAGCTGTAAATTTTAATACTGATACCAACAAGCTAAGTAGACTTCAGTTAAGAAGGGTTATTGACTCATCAAAAAGTATTATCATAGAAAAAATGAAATACCTTAGTACCTATTACCTAAGGTTTTTCATTTTATCTATGATAATTGATAATTATTTGATGCTAATCTACACCCCCAATAAGGGCTAAAAGAACAATGACATTACAGATATTAGAAAAATTGGCTTCGGTATCAGAAATCAATCAGGTATTAGTTATCCCATTACTTTCTCATGGCTGTTACAGAATAAAATAGTAACATCATATTGTAACCGATCCCTCTAACTGGACTAATCGTTATTGAACCTTCTATCTGCACTGCCATTCGATACTTCTATTGTACAATTCAATATCGAACGCACGAGTAAGTATAGTCACACTTATAGCGTTCGCAATAAGAATCAATATCGTTTGAATTAAGCCGCAAAATGCGATCATACAAGGATTCGCTTTGCTCACATTCTATTACCATTCCAAAAGTTTCCAACGCTATCTTATGTTGATGATCATAAAGTCGAATTCAGAGTGGCATTTACATCGTAAAATGTGTCGATAAAATTGCAATAAGTTCTCATTGTCAGCTCATATAAAGGAGATTCGGAGACGGATTTTCTATTGCGATTTGTGAGCATATTTTTAGATTTCCATAGCTGCAGGCATTGACTTTTGTAAGCTTCGAGAGAGATTCGAACTTTTCAATTGATACTGCAGCTTTATATTTTGAATGTTATGGAGTATAAATAAAAATGCATTAAATAAGTAGGTATTACGCATAAAACTAATATTGCTATTCCAAAAGGAATAATAGTATTACGAGACCAAGTAGTAATGGCTACTTTCAGCAAGTTACATGTAGCTTTCTAAATTTTGTATTTCAAAAGTGCGGGAACATTATGTGATTTAAAAGATTACGAAATGACAAGTAGAAAATCTATTTTAGTTTCTACGAGTAACGCAGATGGTAAACAAGACGGTGACGATGATTCAGACCAACATCACCGTCAAAAAAAAATGTTTACGGGTAAGAAAATCCTTACAATTGAGCAACATTTTTAAAAACAAAATGACTTCCCAATTAGTCGGCAGAGTGCAACGTTACCCACGTTGCACTCTGCCGACTAATTCTTTACCCGACTTCAGTGATGGTTTGGTGGGGTGTTAGCTATGAAGGAGTGACTGAGCCATATTTTTGTGAAAAAGGTATCAAAACATCGGCACAAGTGTATAAAGATACGCCGGGTCCACGCAGTCTTGATTAGAAGCGAACGTTTCGGACTTCATTCTGATGAAGTCCGACTGGCCATCGTCTAGTCCCGATCTTAATCCGCTGGATTATAATTTATGGTCAGTTTTCGAGAGAGCGGCTTGCTCTAAACGCTATGATAATTTGGAGTCCCTAAAACGATCCATACGATTGGCAGTGAAGAATTTTCCCATGGAAAGAGTGCGTGCTTCTATTGATAACTGTGTCGGAAGTCTCGACATAGTTCCATGTCAAACCACCAGGTGGCGCTCGAAAAATGCTGAGACAAAATTGGTGTTTTCGTGTATTTATTGATTGAGAAGAATTTTTGAATGATGCTTAAAAAACTACAAATATTTTTTAAGATTAATTAAAGATATAGCTACGTAAGTTAAAATCATATTTGATGAATTAGAAAATCATAAAATTGAAATTGTCGACGCGAAATGTCAAAAATGATGCATCAGACTTCGCCCGCTGGCCTCAACGTTTAAAGGACTGTATTGCAGCCAGTGGAGACCACTTCGAATTATCTTTTTATATTTTAAATTGTTTTATATTTATGTATAAAACTAACACACTGTAAAAGTAATAAATATTATTTGCATTTAAAAAAAATCTTTGTGACAATATTTATGTCAAGACTAGGTATATAACATTCGTTACGTAGTGATGGCTAGTGAGCGCTCATTGGCAGGAGCGCAAGACATCTCGCTTTTTAGCCTAATGTCAGCCATTGCCAAATAATGGTAAAGACTAAATACGTATTTTAAGTTTTAATACTTTTAAACGAAAAAACTATACTTATGAATGTAATGACACGTTTTTCTTGTTTCTAACAGTTGCAGTGTAATTGGTACTACTCCTAAACACACAAGAAGGCATTTTTACCAGAAAACCGAGAAATAATTTAAGGCGCTGTCGGGACGTATAGCCATAAAGAGAAAGCGTCTCTAACTGAATGCACTACGGGCAATTACCTTGCCTGTATCTATAATTTAGTCAAAGTCAAAGTCAAAAATAGTTTATTCAATTTAGGACACAAAATGCCACTTATGAACGTCAATAATTAGTGTAATATCAATTAATTATGGCCCGTATGGGGCTAGAACATATCTCCTTATCTTTTGGGCCCTACTAGCACTTCGAGACAAGACACAGACAATTTGGCAAGTGCTGAGAAGAAACGCCGGAACAAACTCAGTCACCATTAGCTCGTCATTACCATACATTTTCGTCATTAAGATAGTCTTGAATTTTATAATACCCCTTCTACATTAGGGTAGTTTTGACATGTAACTTAAATTTATGAATAGGTAGTTCGATAACATTATTAGGTATATTGTTGAAAAATTTGACACAATTTCCCAGGAATGAATTCATTGTTTTGGCTAACCTGAAGTTTGAAATGACAAGTTTGTTTTTATTTCGTCTGTTATACGAATGTATGTCACTTTTTTTCATGAAAAAATCTAATTTTTTGCGTACGTACATGATATTATCAAATATGTATTGAAGAACGACAGTGAGGATGTTAATTTCCTTAAAGAATTATCTCAGGGATTCGCGGGGACTAAGTTTGTAAATGGCACGAATGGCTCTTTTCTGTAAAATAAAGATGGTATCGATGTCCGCAGCAGAACACCACAAGAGAAAACCATAAGACATTATTCTATGAAAGCAACTAAAACACACAAGCCTTGCTGTATCAACATCAGTCAAATGTCTAATTTTTCTAACCGCAAAGGCAGCTGAAGCAAGTCTCCCAGCCAGAGCGTCAACATGTGGTCCCCACTGCAATTTCGAATCCAATGTAATGCCCAGAAAAACAGTGGAGTTTGATAGATCTAATTTTTCACCGTTAAGTAGAATTTCTGTGGTAGCTTGCTTCACGTTAGGCATGGTGAATTTAATACATTTAGTCTTTTTTGTATTAAGAAGCAAATTATTGCTAGTGAACCAATTTAATACCTTAGAGAGAGCTCTGCTAACATTGTCAAATGTTTCTTCGCCACTTCTTGATTTGAAGATTAAAGAAGTATCAGCAAACAGAACTATCTCACAGGAGTCTTTTGAATAAAAAGGAAGGTCATTAATATAGATCAAAAACCGCAAAGGTCCCAATACTGAGCCCTGGGGCACTCCCATTTGAAGCGGGGCACCTGAGGAGTTAATGCCATTAACGTTAACTGTTTGTAGTCTGCCTAGAGGTAAAAATTCAACAGTTTAGAGGTAAGAATTCAATTATTAGATACACCGTAATGTTCTAGCTTAATAATGGGTGAAGAAATGCCTTCGATAAGTCACAGAATACACCTATCGCATCATGTTTATCTTCATAGGCATCCAAAATGTGTTTGACGAGTGCCACCTCAGCATCTGTTGTATTTCTACCTTTGGAGAAACCAAACTGTTTTTCATGCAGTAATTTGTTAAGTTTAAAATAAGAGAGCAATTGATTAAATATAACTTTTTCAAAAATATTGCTAAATGCAGGTAATGGAAATTGGCCTGAAGTTGCTTGGGTCACTTTTTTCTCCTGACTTAAATAAAGGTATAATCTGACTATATTTCATTTAAGTAGGAAATTGACCTTGATCAATACATTCGTAAAATATATATGCTAAGTGAGATGCTACGAGAGGTATAATGGGTTTTATTGTGTCAGTTGATATTTCCCATATATCCTCAGTTTTTTTTGTTTTAATTCCCGAAAAGTTTTAACAATCATTAAAGGGTTAATATGAGTGAAATCAAATGAGGAGTTACACCTGTCAAACGCGATACCAGCAGTGATTTCGCATGCAGAGCGCACGAATTAAGTTGTTTTGTGGTTTCGATAGGTATATTACAGAAGTACTTTGCGAAGGCACCTGCGACTTCAATAAAAAAAAAATACTACAAGTGTCTTCAGTAATTTACAATCTAAATTTCTTATAAACTTAATTCAAGGGATATGATATAGAATAATCGATGGTTGTTTTTACATCGATTAAGTGCATGACTCTACGAAACCAAGTAACTTATTACGAAAACTTTAATACATAGTTAGGCAATGTAATATCGGAAATCAAAGCCCACACAAGGCATTAGACATGTGACACAGTCAGGGGCCTCGACCACAGCCCTGCGGTCGCAGGTTCGATTCCCGGTTGCAGTGAAACGTGTGAGTTCGATCACGAAATTGGTACTTTGCGGTCATTAGTATTGAAGGTTGATAAGTGCTACTTTAATTATAGTAGAGTAAATAGGTTGTTTTATAGGTCCTTATATTGGTAGAGCTTGCGTGTAATGTATCTACAGAAGCACAATCAAGTTATGATGATATATTTTCGGATATAAGAAATAAAAAATACTATTCGAAACTGAACTACCAACTGATTGCAGAATTGCAGGCGACCTTTTCTGCGATTTCACTGCAAAAAAGAGGCTCAGTTTCTCAATAAAATAAGGTAATATCTTTTCTACTATAAAGCTAAAAAGTTTGTTTGCTTGTTTGATCGCGCTAATCTAAGGAACTACTAACCCGTTTTGAAAAATATTATATGTGTTGGATAGCATATTCATTGAGGAAGGTTATAGGCTATAGAAAATTACGGTGCAACGGGTGGGGAGAAAACAAACGCAAAGTCGCGCGGGACCGCTAGTGATGTTAATACAAGACAACTAGTTAAATTTACCATTTCGATGACATCACATTTTATAAACTAGCAGGTACGTATTCAATACTTATTGTTGATAAGTACTTGCATAATAAGTGGAGTAAGCGTGAATGGGCCGGATAAGTGTCGTTACTCCTCCGTTACGAGTGTGGAAGCCTCACAAGTCCAATCGATAGTCCGTTTGTCATCTGGACAGCTCTTATTATGGTTTAGTTATCATTAGGTGGAGTTGGGTGGATATATCTTTTATTAAAGGACAGTGAAAGGTGTTAGTTATTACTACTACTATGGAAACTGTAAGGTCCCAAGACAGTTTCGGAATGGCGTATACGAGGCGACTACGCCTTAGAATTATTTTAGGAATAGTCAGGCGATGTACCAGAAATTTTACCTTGATTGTTAATTGAATTCAAACCTGCAGGGCGATTCAGAACGTTCGAATAGCTGTTTGGCGTGTTTCGCCTAGATTTTATATTCATTTTTAGGTTAATGTCGCAGTTTGATAGGATATCGATATTCGGTAAAAAATATAATAAAAGAACAAAATGAAATAGCTGCATCGGATAAATCCTCGTTATTATGTTTTTATTCATATGTGAAAATTATCGAATCGTAACCGAATCCGTAACCGATTGATTCTCAATCGGGGGCCTGCTTTCTCTGCTGATGACTTCATGAGTGCATTTCGAAAGCTATTCTTTCAGGTGTCAAAGCAATTGGCAATAGTGTGATTAAGGATCTACCAGATCCTAACAAAGTAGTAGTACTCCTCGTTATTGTCCACAGATTTGCTATTCTTTTTTTCCATATATTTGTGTGAAAGCAATTGTAAATTACTACAGCTTATTTTTGCGATCACATTGAAGACAATGCGCTTGCTGTTCTGTGCCGCAGCGATCCTTACTTTACTTTGAAGTATACAAAATCTTCTGGTTTTATGTATGCTTGTATATAGTACAGTTTGCTTGTAGACTTATGACCAACAATGTTCTTTAATTGCTTCTAAGCTATTCGCTTACTTCTATAACTATATTATTCAAGAAAGCAACCTATTAGTCTCGAAACTTGCAGGGTAACAAACTTGCTTCAGCACAAGTTCGCTTGAAATACGCGAAAATTACAGAATATAATGTTACGAGCTTCGAGTTTTGAAGAGTTGAGTAAGTTCTTAATAACGTCTTTCGAAAGAGTTTATTTGTTGGTAACTTGATGTTACATCAGGTTTTGAACGAAGGAATATTTCACAGTTTACACTGTTGCATAGACAGACGGATGAATGGCGCTAAACGTCACGCGTAATGGCGTGTCCAGAGGAGACTATAAGTTTCGCAAGGTCGGACCGACAGCACGGTGGCTCAATTGGTTGAGTGTTTGGCCCAGTTGGCCAAGAGGTTGATGGTTTGAGTACCACCATTGCGCAAAAAAAAATGGTTTCTTGTTTCATCTTCATAAATATACAATACACACACACACACACACACACACACACACACACACACACACACACACACACACACACACACACACACACACACACACACACACACACACACACACACACACACATAATGCACTTTGAGTGTTAAAAACATTGTAAACCATTTTACAGTTGTACGATTAAGTCAAAGGTCCTTTAAAGACCTTCTTTTGTCTCGACGCAACATTACTTACTTACTACACACAAAAGCGGCACATGTCGACGGTAACATGACGGCTATGTTGACGCTCAACTCGACAATATTTTCTGTCGTCGGCAAACTTCCTGTCCATTCGAAATATTCCTCGCTCAGGAGCTCATGATATATCCATTGAGATAAAAAAGCTTTTAAGCTCTTCTAGACATAACCATTCATGCCTTATTGAGGTGATATATGAGGATAATAAATGACCACCAATAATACCCAGCTTTATGACCCGTTACATTAACCTTGTGAAAGTAATGCTGTAAATAAATAAATCCACTATTCCTCGTCCTTGAACCGAGTGGTTGGCAAGACGCCAGCCGGCGATGGTACCAAAAAATTTAGTGCATTTTGAACCATGAAACTATGTAACGTTTTAGGAAATTACATTAATTTATCCAGAAGTTTTCGCCACTATTATTCTAGATTGGCGAATAGTTATATGGATTAATTTAGATCTCTTGTTTTGTCAACACCCAATTTTTAGTACGTAACGATGTACTTAAAATTAAGCTGTTTAGAAAACCTTCCAGCTTCATCTGATATTCAGCGCTAAAGCGTCAGAGGATGAAATACTATATTTGAAATCTACTGATTACCTAGTTTGTTCTGAAATTCAGGCAACTGTCATATTGAGACGTTTAAGAGTAGGTATTTTAGCAGCCGTTGAACTCTGAAGCAATTTTTTTTACATTTTGCGTAGATAACTGCAATTTTCTGATTTTCTGCTGCTACAAATATTACAACTATTGTAACTATATATTTAAAACCACCAGGTAGCGCTCTAAAAACGCTAAGACAAAATTGTGAAATTGGTGTTTTCGTGTATTTATTTATTGTTAGAATTTTTTGAACGAAGCTCAAAAAAATACAAATATTTTGAAAAATATAGCGACATAAGTAAGAGGGATATTTGATGCAGGAGAAAAACAGAAATTTTAAATTATCTACGTGACATGTCAAAAAATTTGCATTTTTTGTGCTTCCGACTTCGGCCGCGCTGGCTAGTTTATTCTGAAAACTTGTTAGTTTTATACAAGCTTTTGGTAACGTATTCAGAGCGTGCTCTTAGAATATTATTACCGGCAGCATTATAAAAATATGGGTTTGCAATATCGTAGAATTTTATAGCACATTTGCTATAGTGTAACATAAAATAGCTCCTATTACACATTTTGCTAAGAATAGGTATGACGTCTCGTTCCACGAACTCTAGTACGAGTAATCCTTATTCATATTAAAGACTGTATTCATATTAATCAACTTTTGAATTATTGTGCCTTTGTGTCTATCATCTAAACTCTAGATTCTAAAGCCATTACGTGTACAGTACAGATCTGACATGTGAACATGACTGTCTGTGGTGAAGTACCCTTTCAAGCCGATGTTGTTACCGATTATGATGGATTTTGGAATTAGAATTTCGATTCAAAACGTATGGACCTGCCGTATGTTTGAAGTGAAAAGTTAGAAGACGAAAGATTAGATGGAAAAATTAAAAAAACAAGATCAAAGTCATATGAGTAAAATTATGCGACGCCTTAGCACAAGGATGTTCCATGATTACCTACTTTGTTTGCGTGGGAATCCTTCTCATGCATATTTATGCTTGTCATATTATATTATATCACAAATTCGTAACAGACAAAAGCTTTTTGCATGAGATCTATTCGATGTTATCCGACATATGAGGACATAATTATAGCGTTTACTGTAGATTGTGAAGTGTCTGCCTGCGTTTTCATTAACTATACTAACTTATTATATTTCAGGCTGAATAAAGACGTCTTGTTGTAAGATTTTTATGTGCTATTCAGTATTGTTTGTTATATGGCAGTGAAAACTTGTAATATTTGTACTATTTCGTATTTGTGATGATAGAGATTTGAGATAACCCTTCACAGAATAGATTTAGAGCTTTCAATTGCATAGAATTAATAGTGAATCATGAAAGCTGCTTTCGATCGTAACTTCCATGAATCTGCTGAGGGAAATATATCGATAGTACAAAAATATGCTTCGTGCCAATATATTTTCTGCGAATTTTCAAATGCAGTAAATATTAAAAGCTAACTTACTTGCGCTCATAGTATTGTAACTGGTACCCGGGCAGAATGGGTCACAAAAAGTGCTAGCTTGACGTTATAGGGGGTGATATGCGTGCCAATCAACTGTCTACAGAGAATGCTTTCTTTTTCGGTTATTCTTTTCTGTTTTCTTCTCATTGAGAAGCTCTCAGCACTTGGCTAATTGTCTGTGTTCTGTCTCGAAGCGCTGGTAGGGCCCAAAAGATAAGGAGACATGATTCGGCCCCTTCAGGGCACATTTATTTTTATTTTATTTTTCACTGTACATTTGACGTTCGATTGACGCTTATTGTGTCCTAAATTGAATAAAAAATATTTGAATTTTGAATTGCTTTGACAAAAAAACCGGCTAAGTGCGAGTCGGTCTCGCCCACTGAGGGTTCCTTGTCAACTTTAACTGAATTAGAGATCCACTTACTTCCACTAAGCTAAAATACCACAATATTTTGTTGACAGCAAATATAACTTTGTTTTTCATAGTGTTTGTATGAAAAACACAGTTATGTTTGCGGTTGTTGAAAATGTGCTATAACTTAATAACTACTTGTTCGATCTCATCCAAACTAATTTTCGTTGTAAGTATTTGTTAAGATCTACATTACATATTTTTTTTATAATTTACACTTGCTTGCTTTAGAAGTTAAAGGAGGGGGGGGGACCCCCATTTTACCACTTTGTAAGCGTATATTATCTCGCAAATGTTAGATTTTTAGAGAAAATGGTTTTAGAAACCTCGACTTTATTTTAAAAGACTTATCTATATACAGCACCCCACACGCATAAGTTTGAGTAAAAAATTTTTTTTTGTTTTAGTTTCATGTTCCCATACATATTATCATATTTTTTATTTTTTGTATAAGAATTGTAAAGCGGTTAACAGGATATATCTTCCTACCAAATTTCAACAGTGTGATGCTTATATGTAGTTACAGAATAAAATGGCTGTGACATACGGACGGACAGACAGACAGACAGACAGACAGACTTGACCAAACTTTAAGGGTTCCCTTTTTTGCCATTCGGCTACGGAACCCTAAAAAGTAGGAAGGCGTCACCACACGCAACAACTACACGCGCAAGTATTGTAACTGTAATATAAGTGTACAAATTTAAAGTACACTGTTTTCAATTTGTATCTGCGTACATGATGTAGAGCTATACTCTGTTAAGAATTCGTACATAAAGCCAAATTTACATTGCTGTGCTACAGGCACGTCGTACATTAGTAAATTACGATGAAAGCAAAATTAATTTGCATACATAATGTAACAAAGCAATTAGTCTTCGCTTAAGCTTAAGCAATCTGTCTGTGCATGATCTGTGGTATGACGTAATAACTTAAAAACCCAACTTGAAGAGTCCCAGGGGTAAGTTAAACATGTTTTGTCTTTTAGTATTTGTGCACTAAAAGACAAAAACTTGTTTAACTTAGCTTGCGTAAACTAAAGGTAGATAAAAAAATTCAAAGCTTACCAACTTATAATTTTAATTAGAATATAATGTAAGGGGATTGCTACCATCTTCTTATTTTCGAGTTTCCGTTAATTCGGCACTGTTGCAAGTGCCAAATGGTCACGGCGTAACTGAAGTTGTTGCGGGTAAGCTGTTATGGCAGACATATCGGTCTACCCTCCTTCGAAGTCTTTTATTGCGATCACTAGCAGTACCATTGTTCACAAACTCACTATTTTACAATAACAATCTACCGTTACAATCTATTCCAATGGTCATGACCATGTAAGTTTAAATCAAAATAATTTTAAACTCACATCACATTAATTCTTACAGCATTTCCATCACCAGTACCATTTATCCAACGTTTTACCAATCTCGTGCTCCTTAAACGTACAAAGTTTCTAACGACTAAGTTTCGAACTAACATACGGCGCCGTAAAACGTTCCGTGATGGATGATGATGTCACAAGACGCATTACAGAGTTTTAAAAATAACGGCATCTCCTGAAATCTCTCACATTTATCATACTCTCCGATTAATGTTCATGGGTTTTCCGTTTGCAGTACAAGTTTACGTATTTTTAATTAATCAAGCTGCATACGCAACGTGTCGGCCGAAGATATCGTCCAACGGATTAACACTTAACTTTAGCTTGTAGTAAAGTAAAGTATAGTACTTTAACAAATTTTTCAACTCCCTCTAAAAGTGTTACGTTTAATAGTTTTATTTTACTGTTTGAATATCGCAATCGCGTATTTTATCCAAAGTATATTCGATTTGTACTGGAAGTCCTTAACTCAAGGTAACACGTCATAAATAGTATTACGGAATCTTGAAAACAACGTCCAAAGTTTCAGCAAAAGAATTTTCGCTTGCTTCAAAATAAAAGTTTCCCCGAAACGGAAATGTTTTTTTAAGCAGCTAAAAGAGTTCAGTTTACATTAAAAAAAGCTAAATTGTAGGCATGTGTGATAAATATAATCTTTATATTTTTTCGAAGCTTTCTGCGCTACTAAAAAGTTTTTTTTTCTAGCCGGTTAAAAAAGCAGCAGCGTTTCACTTGTCAAAGTCTTTTTCCAGTCAGCATTTCATTCGGCCGAATGAAACAAAGGAGCCTCTTTTCAGAGTAAGTATAAATAATTTTAATAAAGGCCCGCTTGAGCCCCTGAGCTCTTCAATATTGGAGTCCTACGTAATATCAAGTCTGGGACAGAGGAACGGACAAGGTCGCCGAGCGTTCTGTTTAAATGGTACACAATTTCGTTCTTACTCCAATAAATGGTTTCTTATGTAGGTACTACTGTTTTTTAAACGTTGAAATAATCAAGTTAACTGACCCATACATTGTCCCTTGAGTGTCAAAAACAATACTTGGCTACATTTACTTTTACAAATATTTTCACGGGAGCTGGAAACCTTTGATTTCTCTGGGGCGTATAAGTAAGTGATGAACGATAAATTCGAGTCTAGTTTGTATTATGTATTATCAAATTATAGTTGGTTAATCTGAGAATCTAGCTAAATTAACAACTAAATATAATATAAGTAAGCACAATAATTATTAAAAGCATTGTTTGAAAAAATTCAATAAATGAAATAGGCAAACTTTATGTCAGGGACAAATTTGTTTTAAATAGACTTTTCTATTTAAAACAAATTTAATTTAATCTTGTTTGTCCTTTGACCACAAACAAGATTTACTAAATCTTATAAATAACGAGATAGTCAGAAACAGACAAAGGTCCCTTAAACTTCTTGCGTCCTAAATAATTTTACAACCATTACTAAAGTCTCATAAAAACGAAACCCTTTTGACGCCGAGACCCAGTCCCTTCGTGAAACATTGTAGGCTTTAGAGCGTCGTATGACCTTGGTCCTTGTCCCACTTGTGGTTTAGCCTATTCTAGTCTATTCTAAATCTAGGGTACTCTACACTAGGTATCATATAAGTGTGGCGTTGTACAAGTCCTTTTAGTTAAAGAGAGAATAAGTACTGCATGGCGCCTTCTGAGGTGTCTGTGACCATGCTTATAAAACCATAAGTAGTACTTATATTTGACGTATTTGAGCAAAAGACAAACGAGAACTGGATCCATACGCTGATATGATTATGAAAATGTCACAGGCAACCGGTGTTTAGTTAGTTATCTCACGAAGAATTTTTAGTGGTCATCTTTGATTTCAGATATATTCTTGTTCAAAAGTAGTCATCGCAATCTGCTTATATTTTTTTTATTATCACCCATACTTAATTTGCTGTAGCATAAATTGATTCTCAGCGAGCATGAAGTGAGACGGCATAGACTTTGAGTGTATGACTGCGGTATACAGCAGTAATGTACTTGTATATTATGGCAATACGCGTCTGAGGCAAAGCTTTGTAGGTTTTCTGGTCATCATTCTGTTCTGTCAGGCATTTTTCTGTTTAGTAAATATCGGCGAAATGTAGTCTGTTTCACTACATAGTACGAGTATTAAACAAAGTCGCTTCTTGTTCTCTGTATGTATGTTATTTAAATCTTTTAATCTACGCAACGGATTTTGATGCGTTTTTTAAATATATAGAGTAATTCAAGAATAAGGTTTATATGTATAATACATTCATAATATAGTATAGGTTTCTAAGTGAAGTCGTAAAAAATCTCATTTTTGCGCTTACGTTAGCAACACTGACTGATTAAGATCAGCGGGCGAAGTCTGATGCATCATTTTTGACATTTCGCGTCGACAATTTCAATTTTATGATTTTCTAATTCATCAAATATCATTTTATATTCCGTATATCTTTAATAAATCTTAAAAAATATTTGTAGTTTTTTAAGCATCATTCAAAAATTCTTCTCAATCAATAAATACACGAAAACACTAATTTTGTCACAGCATTTTTCGAGCGCCACCTGGTGGTTTTACATGGAACTATGTCGAGACTTCCGACACTGATTACGACCGTTACAAACCCTACGAGATGGATTAAAATAATGTACTACAGTATTGTAAACCTTAAAAAGATAAAAAAAACTCGCATATGTCTATCTATTAGGCATAACCCACAATGAAATTTTGCTCGATATCTCCGTAACTACGAGTATATAGCCCTTTACAATATGTCATTGAAATAAATATTTTCGAAGATATTACAAATTTTAAATACAGGGTTGCGGCCTAACAGCGGTACAAGCCCCAACCACTGTCCCTATATTCCTAGGCTAAGATTTGAACGTTGTTTGCTTTTCACATGGCCGATTATATATTGCTCTATCAAGATTAACATGTAAATAAAATTTATTTGTATTCTCTAATCATAAAAAAAACATGAACGTTGATTAAAGACAGCAGCAGCTTTATCAGCATTGACCCGTGCAATGCCGGGGCGGGCCGCTAGTGAACAATAATTCATCTAAGTAAATGAAAGATATTGCGCAAAAATGGAAGGTTATATTAGTTACTGGCATTTGACTGAAGCATGTTCTCTTAAATCGAAATATTTCATAATAATTCAGATGTTCATAAGATACTATCTTACTCCTAAAAGACTAGATACATTATTTGTTAAAATATCACCATTTGTCTCGTTTTCATAAGATAGTATTAAATCACGATACTTATTCATTAAATGAACCAACAAAACAAATGGATGCCTATTTTTAGGCATACTATTTTGATATATGGTGCCTGATTATAATAAAACGCATCTGTTTCTGCGTTGAATTGTTTTAAAATTAAATTTAAATATCTCGGCTCACAACTACCTAATTAAGCTGTGATTTAATTAATTCCAGTGCTACCACTTCACAGAAACTATTTGTTGGAATAATTGGACGACCAGAACTTTGAATAAGCTTTCAAATACTTTGAGTGGCCCTGGATAGGTCTGAATATACTTTGGTGACCAGTACTCCGTAACTTAATCAATTTAGTCTGTAAACTTTGATTAAATTAGAAAGTTTAGTAAAAGCTTACATCATGGTATTAATATTATTCTCGTATGAGATGGAATAGATAGAAGTTATTTTGCTGTAAAATTTGCAGCACAAAAAGCTAAAACTAAAAGTGTTATATTTGGGGTACAACTAATTTCCGATGATTTTGGTGAATAAACAAAAACAAAAAACAAAAACTCACAGTTACCCGGAGTCAACGGAAAACAAACAAGGAAAAGTCCATAAATTAAGGAGAAATACGATGTTTTTCACCCTTGAGTCATCAGTATCATACATACAGTTATCTCTACGTTTTGTGAGTTGGTGCTACGTTTGCTTGTGTAATTATAAATTGTGCTTAGCATTTATTGAGAACGTAGCCTTAATTATATGCTATTTATATCTCAAGAAAAAGTCTTAACCTTCATTTAATGGAAACCATGTAATGATTTAAATAGAAATATTATTTACATTTAATCGTATTAATATATTAGGAACCTTATTTGTATTATATTTTCAGTATGTGGGTGGGTGTGTGTGTTGTCTAGTTTTCTAAATAGTAAGTCATATGATCATATGAGAAGTAAATCAGCAATGTAAAACAGATTTGTTTTGTATTGTTTAAACATTCTCATAAGTAAGTATAATTATTTACCTTTGCAAAGACAAACTAACAAATGCATATTTACATTCAGTGTTACGGTAATCACAACAATCTATGACGTTGTGTTCATTCAAAATTTCGCTTACTTGAGCACATATTAAATTATGACAACTAAAAATAGTATTAAAAGCAATAATACCTACATGCTATTGTTGTATTCCATGTCGTCACGTGTTATGGCATCCATAAATCGATTCTATTCGTAAACAAAATGAGACCAAAATAGAAAAACTGCATTCTTGTTGCACCGAATGACGTGACTGACGAAAATTAGGAGCCCATACATAGTGACTCGTAAAATGAAATTGATGTTATCCCTCGTAAGAATGTCGTCGATGTAAAAATAGCTTTTACTGCGGTTTTTTAGTGGCCCGATTCGTGATTGGCATGTTGTAAAAAAGTGTTATTGAAACAGAGGCTACCAGTATTATATTATCTGGGCTACCATTCAAATGGTCGTCAAACATATAAAAACCAAAAAAAACTATTGCACGGTATTCCGATTTATTTAAGCAACTTGTACTTTAGTACAATTTTAAGCGAATTCACAGAATTGAGTTAGAATAATAATTAGCTATCGTTACATTCTTCGTCTGTTTTTTTAGGGTTCCGTAGCCGAATGGCAAAAAACGGAACCCTTATAGATTCGTCAAATCTGTCTGTCTGTCTGTCCGTCCGTATGTCACAGCCACTTTATTCTGTAACTATAAGCATCACACTGTTGAAATTTAGTAGGAAGATGTATCCTAATAACCGCTTTACGATTCTTAATAATAAAATAAAAAATAATGATATTTTCGGAGGGCTCCCATATATGAAACTAAAACCGAAAAATTTTTTTTTAGTCAAACGTGTGTCTGTGGATAGGTCTTTTAAAATGACATAGAGGTTTCTAAATCCATTTTCTTATAAAGTCTAACGTTTCATAGCTAGACGCTGCCAAAGTGGTGAAAGGGCGTCTCCCCTATCTAACTTCTGAACTAATTTTGAAAACAAAAATATTTACTGTAGATCTTAACAAAAAATTTCAACGCAAATTGGTTTTGACGGGATCGAACGAAAAGTTTTTGAGATATATCACATGTTACACGATGATTCCCGATCCTAGTCTGCCCCACATATTTACTTAGTTCTGTAATAGTAGACTTATGCACTAAACCACATCCTCACTGTGTGTGACTTATGTAACCCCACTGTATTTACTAAATTACACATTCTCTTCGTCATATTATGTTCAATAGGTACATCATAATTTATACACCTATCTAGGTGTCAAACCTATTTAACGTTTGTTATGGAACTGCCGGAAGTGTCCACCATGTTGAATGTAACTCGGCTATGATATAAGAATATTTTGGATTAATCTTTAGATCATCTTATTATTATAATAATATTTTATTAATTGTAAATTGATTATTTAAAGATTATTGGGACACTTATTAGATTTTTATGTTTGCCGTATAACAAATGTTCATTTTGCCGCCAAAAGGAAGTCGACTCTGATTGGTTGGTGGAGGTTGGATTTATTTTAAATATTGTAACTATTAAAATAATAATCTTAAAGGCTTACTAAATTCAGTACGATGAATAACTAAATAATTAATGAACTTATATATTTAATTAGCAGATTGTTTATCCCTACAAATTAATATTATAGTAAATGTTCATATATGGAAACGGATGTCGTCCCCACTGTTTTCCTACGGTTGTTCAGGGTTTAGATTTGTATAAATGCGAGCTTCATGCCAGAATATAGTCTCTATTAGTACTTTCTCTGACTTTGTGCCTTATCTCTGTGCTATTTTGTTTAAATAAATCTATTGAAGAAGAACCTGAAGATTTATACTACGTGTTTATTATTCAAGCACCCCACACACGGTCACACCTCAGAAGTGGGATGTGCGAAAATCACGGGCCTTACGCTGCCAGCTCTGACCAAGAAAGATTCAAAGACCAAGAAGACTGATAAGATTTGAAAGACATGAGAGCAAGGCATCGTCGAGTGACACGTGCTTACGCGGAAGACATTCCCAAATTTCATCGAGAAGAAAGTACGTGTAACATCACAAATTGACTGCTCAAAATCAACCAGCTGCGTGAACTCTGTGGATACTATCATCTATTGATCATTGTTTGAAAATCTACAAGTAGAAGCCACAACGGCATTGCGAAAATCAACTTGGAAAAGAGGCAACATCACAAATTGACTGCTTAAAATCAACCAGCTGCGTGAACTTTCCTATTTATCATTGCTCGAAAACTACAAGTAGAAGCCACGACGGCATTGTGAAAATCAACTTGGAGAAGAGGAAACTCTGAAGAAAGAACAGTGCAACATGACCTACGGCAACGATACTGCAGTAACCAGGAGTGAGGCGGTGCTACATCTGTCGGCGGGTCAGCCAGAGATGCGAGTCTGCAGTACTCAACGACGCGATGCACCGCTTGATGATTCGCAGCACCCAGTTCAACGCATCAGTCGCTCCAGCCACCTCAAGGTGAGTCGCATTATGTTTACTCCTAAGTGACGATTGTATTTAGACAAAACAGAACAAACTATTAAATACTACAAATTTGCCATCTATCAGTGCAATACGAAGCTTTCGAGATGCTTACACGCAGTCGCTAGGTGGATCACACATAGTTTTACACATAGACAACATTTTCTCGAGTGATTGTTTCAAAATAACGCATACATTACGATTGCGCTGATATGTGGGCAACCAATAACCAAATTATTTTGGTGAAAGCTTAGTGACGGGAGGTAGACGGAGATAGTCCAATCAATCTAGATGAAATTTAATTTAGCAACTTAGTATGGTTATTATTTCGAACGGTGATTATACTTTTGTTAGTGCGTGAAAAAGGGGGTAGTTAGTGATCAATTGCTTAACCTATTAACTTCGTTCTGGGTGAAACAATAACTATGTGTATTGTATATTTTATGAGTACCGTTTACAACAGATTTGATTTAACTATAAGTAAAACCACGCATACAATATATTTTTAATTGTATGACAAATAAACAACATTATGCAATAAATAAATGGTTGTTTAGTGAGGAATCGACGGTTCGGGTTTCTTTTTTCCACCGTTGAGTTTTTCTTTCTTCAACCTTAAGCAAAAGAACATTGATATTAGGGTATAAACATTTATATCGGAGCAGTAGTAACAGTAGTTTTATTTATCGGAGTAAATTAGTATTAGCTATAGTATTTCAAATATTTCTTAATAAACCATCGGCTATGTTACCTACGTAAACTCTGTGTGATCTAAAAAAACTGACTTCTGTGTCACATACGGATAATGATTGTCTGTGTGAGCAGCAGTGTCTATGTGACCTACGCAGCTACGTAAAGTAATGTATGTGTGAATGACGTAAGGCATTGCTGATGTGAAATGTGACCTACATAAATTATGTCTGTGTGAGTAGCAGTATCTGTGTGGCCTACTTGAAGTACTGTGTGAACTACGTAGAGCTACGTAAATTGTCTGTGTGAGAAGCAGTGTCTGTGTGGCCAACGTGAAGTAATATGTGTGAACTATGTAGATCAATGCTGTGTGAGCAATATAAATTATTGTCTGTGTAATCTACGTGAAGTATTGTCTGTGTGACTTACGCTATGTCTGTGTAACTTGTATCGGCTAATACCCCTCTAGAATTAATTACACATGCTGAAATTTCCTAACTAAGTGACTTACATAAACAAATTATTACCGTGTCCATCAAAACAAATTTCTTGCAAGTTTCCAGTATACTTGTTGATTCTGCTCTTTCTCATTTTCAGCACACCAACAACGCAGACTTTCAAAACACCACCAGAGCACCGTGGGACACGGTAGTTGCAGGATGGCCGAGTGTTACACGATGATTCCCGATCCTAGTCTGCCCCACATATTTACTTAGTTCTGTAATAGTAGACTTATGCACTAAACCACATCCTCACTGTGTGTGACTTATGTAACCCCACTGTATTTACTAAATTACACATTCTCTTCGTCATATTATGTTCAATAGGTACATCATAATTTATACACCTATCTAGGTGTCAAACCTATTTAACGTTTGTTATGGAACTGCCGGAAGTGTCCACCATGTTGAATGTAACTCGGCTATGATATAAGAATATTTTGGATTAATCTTTAGATCATCTTATTATTATAATAATATTTTATTAATTGTAAATTGATTATTTAAAGATTATTGGGACACTTATTAGATTTTTATGTTTGCCGTATAACAAATGTTCATTTTGCCGCCAAAAGGAAGTCGACTCTGATTGGTTGGTGGAGGTTGGATTTATTTTAAATATTGTAACTATTAAAATAATAATCTAAAAGGCTTACTAAATTCAGTACGATGAATAACTAAATAATTAATGAACTTATATATTTAATTAGCAGATTGTTTATCCCTACAAATTAATATTATAGTAAATGTTCATATATAATCGGTCGTAAACGTGACAAGGAGACTTGGTGGTGGAATGTCACAGTCCAGCGGGAGACTAGGGTGAAGAAAGCCCTCTTTAAAACGTGGCAAGCGTCCAGATCTCCTGAAGACCACGACGCGTACAGGGCTGCTAAACGTGCCACAAAAAGAGCTGTAGCCAGAGCCAGACGTGAACACTTAAAACCACTTTATGATAAGTTGGAATCGTCTGAGGGGCAGAAGCACATCTTTAAGTTGGCACGTTCGAGGGTCAATGCGGCGCAGGACATTTCCCAGTGTCGCTGCATTCAGGACCCGGACGGCAACCTGCTATGTGAAGACCTCGCGGTGAAGGAGAGATGGCGCTCATACTTCCACGAACTGCTGAATAAGCAACATAAAGAGGTGCATCCACCTGTCCTCCCTCCTAACCAAGGACTAGTGCCACCGATAACGCCCGAAGAAGTCTTTAATAGTCTTCGTCGCATGAAGAATCGGAAAGCTGTCGAAGCCGATGGAGTCCCCATCGAGGCCTGGAAGGCGATGGGTTCTCGTGGTGTGGACATCTTAACCTACCTTTTCAACCGCATACTCCTCACCGGTAAAATTCCAAACCAATGGAGGCTGAGTATTATTACTCCAGTTTACAAGGGCAAGGGGTCGGTACAGGAGTGCGGCAACTACCGCGGTATAAAGGTCATGTCCCACACCATGAAGCTCTTAGAGCGGATTGTAGACTCTCGGATCCGGCAGGAGTGCACTGTCTCGGAGTGTCAATATGGGTTTCGCCCTGGGAACGGTACCATGGACCCTATTTTTGCCTTAAGAACCGTCATGGAGAAATACAGATCGAAGAACACGCCTCTGCATCTATTATTTCTTGACATGCAGAAGGCCTTTGACTGTGTTCCTCGTGTGGTGATCTGGTGGGCACTGAGGTCTAGAGGGGTTCCAGAGGCCTATGTTGACATCATTCGGGACATGTACTGCAATTCCGATTCTGTGGTTCGGATTGCAGTTGGTGACTCCAGACCCTTCCCCATCATCGTTGGTGTACACCAGGGTTCCGTCCTTAGTCCGTTTCTGTTTAGTGTGATATTGGACGTATTGTCAGACAGCATCAGAGACTCGCATGAGCAGCCTCCATGGTTGTTGATGTATGCTGATGATATCGCACTGGCGGACGCGGACAGGGGACGATTGGTTAAACGTGTAAATGCGTGGAAAGAGTCGCTAGAAAACGGCGGCCTGAAACTAAACGTGGCGAAGACTGAGTACTTGGCATGCAACTCCACAGACCCCACGTCCGTTCGCATAGGCGGAGACATGGTCGAGCGCACGGACCAGTTTAAATACTTGGGATCTGTACTTCACGCGTCTGGTGACATCGATTACGACGTCAAGGCACGCATTGCTGCTGCGTGGGCAAAGTGGCGTGAGGTGACTGGTGTTATTTGTGACCCCAAAATGCCGGTTAAGTTGAAGGGACTGGTCTATAAGACCATCATTAGACCCGTCCTTTTGTACGGTAGTGAAGCGTGGCCGGTGCTTGAGCGACACAAGCAGGAACTGCGTGTCACGGAGATGAACATGCTGCGATGGATGTGCGGAGTCACGCGAAAAGATCGCATTAGAAACTCCCGCATCCGCGGCAGCCTGCATGTTCGTGACATAGCGGACAAGTTGCAGGAGAGTCGCCTTCGCTGGTACGGTCACGTTTTGCGGAAACCGGCGAGCTACGTGGGTAACAAATGTCTAGCCATGCCGCCTCCGCCAGGCCCCGGCAGAAGGGGCAGACCCAAAAAGGGCTGGCTTGATGTCGTAAAAGACGATATGCGTGCCAATCAACTGTCCACAGAGGATGTCCAAGACCGTGCAAAGTGGAGACGGAAAAGTAGGAAGGCGGACCCCGGGCGTCACCGCACGCAACTGGGATTAACGCCGGGATGATGATGATGAGTAAATGTTCATATATGGAAACGGATGTCGTCCCCACTGTTTTCCTACGGTTGTTCAGGGTTTAGATTTGTATAAATGCGAGCTTCATGCCAGAATATAGTCTCTATTAGTACTTTCTCTGACTTTGTGCCTTATCTCTGTGCTATTTTGTTTAAATAAATCTATTGAAGAAGAACCTGAAGATTTATACTACGTGTTTATTATTCAAGCACCCCACACACGGTCACACACATTTTAAACAACCGCAAACATAACTTTGTTCTTCATACAAACACTATGAAAAACAAAGTTATATTTGCTGTCAACAAAATATTGTGGTATTTTACAAAGTGGAAGTAAGTGGATTTTCTAATTCAGTTAACGTTGGCACGGAACGCTCAGTGCACGAGTCCGACTCGCAGTTGGCCGGTTTTTATTAAATCGCCTACATCATTTCAAACTCAAAAGTCTCGAATCTCGGCGGAAAGTGGTTGATTTGACTTGCTTCTATAAAATCCTCAACGGTTCCCTTAGCACCACCCTCCTGACTGAAATTTCTCTTCAAGTTCCCAAAAAGTCTCCCAGACATGATCGTCCATTCTCAATTCCACTCTGTAACAATAATGTGTCCTCTCACAATCCAATTTACAGAATGTGTCGCAATTACAATGATTTACTTAGCAGACTGGACAATGTACCTGACATATTCGGATCATCACTACATAAATGGAAAACCGGCCTCCATAAAATTATCAATTAGTTTTAATAATTGCAAATCATGTTGAGTATTTATGTATATTACTGTATATGTATGTATTTATTATTATTATTTGTAATTGTACGTACTTAGGAAGTAATTTATTTATTAATTTATATTCGCTCTATCGTCTTCAATTTTAATTACGCTAATATTATTGTAATAATTTGGCTACCTCTGTATTATGTTTCTTCTATTGTTAGATACCTTATCATGCTATGTGCACGTATTTTGGAGTTACAGTGTATTAATGATAGCATACCTAAGATACTATATAATGTAACTATCTGTAATTCTGTTTGTGTACTGAATAAATAAATTAAATAAATAAATTAAATTAAAAATCTCTACAGTTGTATGATTCTTGGTTTAATTTGGCAATTAGGTGTCTACAACTAAGTAACTAATGTACCTGTTAAAAGTGAAATGTTTGAATAAGTAACCTTTATTTTTATCGTTGGTCTTATATCCCTGAACCTGTAATCAATACGACATTGCTCTCTCATGTAATAGCATTTGGCTCGTAATATTTAAGTACAAGGAGATTTGGTTGTTGCCTGGGGCTTTCCCTCAAACAGCTATAGCAGTTTGAATCCATTACTACCAATACCCAGCCGATATGCTTCGTTGTAGTCTCTAATGGCCAATAAGAGGAAAGCGCGCGTAACGATAGTAATATTTAACGAGAAAAACCAGCCAGTACCAACACTTAATTAACTTTTTGCTAGCTAAAGAAAAATCCTCTTTTCTGTATAAAGTTTGCACAGATAAAACGGTTTTCAGCTCTGATTAAAACTGTAACCATTTGCGTTGACTTACAAAGTATCAGGTCACTAAGAATTGGTTATGTAAAGCAGTTCTTTTGGTTAAAAACTTTAAAGGTCAAAGTAATAAATAAGATGTGCCAATAAAAAATTCTTTTTTCAAGGAGCAGAAATTGAATACGATAATACTGTAACGTTGCTTAATTTTATTATTTTTTTACGACTTATACAGTCTTCTTACGATGAAGTCTGAATTAAACTACGAAGTGGGTTCTTTAGAACATCTGTTGGCTAATGGGCAGTTTTAGTTAGGATCAAGGATAAAAATATACTTAACCTCTCTGCAGATAGGAATGTTTAATTAAGCTCATAAATAAACGCTTAAGAGTCTAAAGCGCTTTCAAGTGTATCTTATGATGACAAATTATGTAAATACAAGTAGTCAGCGCCATTTGTCACCATAGTTAAGTGCTTGAAATAGAAGCGCTGTGTACCAACAAGTGAGTTGTTACTACTATGTATACAGAAGATATGAGAAGCAAAAAGTGTGTCACAAATACAACGACATGATCCTCGACGTTTCCCTTATAATTTGAATTTCGAATTATGAACCGATACCATAAGTTAATGACCGTGTCGCCAGTAATAGTAGTACAATGGTACCAACCAACAAACAAATGAGTTTACCTATCTCATATCATATCATCAGAATAAATAACTACAGAAAACGTAATTTTACAAAGACTATTGTTATTACAAAATATTCGGTATTCGATATTAATAAACGGAAGGTTCGATTGGTTATAAGGGAATGGATGCAATTGGCTTGCTGTCAGTTGTCATGCAATTGGCTTTATTTTGACTAGTTATTATTTTTTATCCGAACAAGACTTTAGTTAGTTAGAAGATATATTAATCCCGATTCATTTAGATTTTAAAGTTTGTATGTACAATAATATTCCTTATAAAATTCTCCATCGAGAGAATGGTAGCGAAAATGCGTTTTTGGCGATTTCACAAGTGAGTAAGCCCTTTCTCCTTTTAATCTATGACAACATTGCTGAATAAAGGTGTGCACGAAAAAAATGCCTACTGTTTGTATCTTTACTGTGACAGAAACTAGCTAGACTCGGGCGCCTGTGACTCCAGCCAGATGTTTGTTGCCTGAGCACTAATGGATTTGCTATTTCAGTTAGTAAATGGTGAAATTGTTCGCTATAGATCCAACCGTGAGCTACGAGTTCAATTGAATTCCGTCGACAATTTTCAGCGAGTTGGTTTGCTTTAGATCGCGGTTGGTTTGTTATACATCGCGATAGAGCGAAAATAATTGTGTTAAATTTAAAATTATTTGCTAATATGACTAGGATGTAGCAAAGAATAAATGAAATGACTCACAATTACCTTAGTAAATCCAAATTTTTAGGTAATCCATTATCACATAGGGTAAATATCTCTGTAGCATGTAAAAAAATAATAATATGGTTTATAACATCTAAGATCAATTAATAATTAAATTACAGTTATTTTAATGAAACTAATATAGCGAGGAGTTGTTAGGTCTGCTAGTGAATCTTAAAACCATCGACGAATACTTCATTTGCTCACATTCAGTCCGTGGCTTCAAGATTTCATGGTCACTACGAGAAACAGCTATACTAAGAATAGAGATCAATAACAACGGAATTACCAAATAGGTATCAATCGACATTAATTTCAGCCTTTTTAAAGACCTTTAAATTTGCTTGAAGTCTTCTTCATTGAAAAAGAACAACTCTAAACGTAGAAAATATTCGTTTTTTTTACATTTCAAACGTAGTTAGGTATTCAAACGAGCCAGTGTGATGTTACTATTACGTAAAGAGAAGCTATGAGAATCAAAAAATGTGTCACAAATACGACGGCAAGAATGTGACGTTTTCCTTGAAATTTGAATTTCGAATGATGAATCTGTACTATGAGGTGATGTTTGTGTCGTCTGTTTATAGAGCATGAAATTTGTTTGTGGTGTTAGTTCCTGCGCTAGTAATAGGTAGTTCAATGGTATGAGCAAGCTCCTTCGCATATGAAACTCTTGTTTGGCAATAAAAGAGCAATGCATTTCGAACGTGCCACTGCTTACCGTCTAGTCTAGACTGGCAATATGACGCCAGATGCTACAAAGGCAAAGAAACGTTTACCGAATCGCAAACTCAACACATTTCATTTCGTATTTGTTGTTTTATCGATGATGAAACGAAAAATCTATCGAGTGAAAATGGTTTGATAGCTGTCAACATACTTAATTGGTGTGCTATGTATTTTACAAATAGAGTAAATAATAATATAAGTAGGTATCTCAATGGTACTCCCCCAATAACTTTTTCTCTGACATTGAAAAAAAATTAGTTTTAATTAAATAGCCGCAGTTATCTCAACGTAGGCATTAAACGATATTTCAATACATCTTTCAGCCGCCTCCATTGATCGCTGTGCTTCCTAGAATGAGCTACATTTGACAGCGCAACGATCTGTCATCCATTGGCGGGAAGTCGCCGCGAGTGACAGCTACTGCCAGCCATCTTGGAAGTTATCCAAGAGCCCATTAACCTATTTTAATTGCTTTGACTGTATAACGATTTAACCTCAATTTAGATGTGATTATGTCTTGATTAGTTGTGAATGGATTAGAGATGGTGTTGATGTGAGAGAATGATGCGTTTTAAGATAAAGAAAACTTTTTAAGATGTTGACAGTCAGTTGCATTATTTTTCTTAAGTGCTATTTGTTAGATGGTGGATGTAGAGTAGATATACTTTGCTAAAAGTAGAAGAACTGAATAAAAATAAAATAAAATAATCGCTTCTACGTTCTTCATAATATTATT
Source organism: Pyrausta purpuralis (assembly GCA_963924145.1). NCBI lineage: Eukaryota > Metazoa > Arthropoda > Insecta > Lepidoptera > Crambidae > Pyrausta > Pyrausta purpuralis. Next base: position 19,557,857 of record OZ001654.1, read on the forward strand.
ATCTTCTAAATGTTTTACAACCAAAGTTATTTTCATTTTTGAGTTTGCTGACCACATGTCCATTTTTTTTCTTTACTATTATATGGTAAAGAGTATTATATAGTATGATAATAATGTAATCTTCTTCTTTTTTTTATTTGTTGTCGTTTTTTTTATCATGATTGTTTTCTTCTTCAAGTGTGTGTTTTGCCTAGCAGGGGTTCCCGCTGAAAATCAGTGTCGGGGCATGCTTACCATCTCATCATCATCATCATTATCAGCCAAAGGACGTCCACTGCTGAACATAGGCCTCCCCCACGGATTTCCACAGCGACCGATCACTAGCGGTCTGCATCCAGTTTGATCCTGCGATCTTTACAAGGTCGTCTGTCCATCTTGTTGGTGGACGTCCCACGCTGCGTCTCTGGTCGAAGGGTCTCCAATCTAGAACTTTCCTGCCCCAACGGCCATCAGTTCTTCGCTTACCATCTGCTGTCACGATATATACTGAGCGGGGACCTTTTTGGCACACCTGGGCGCTTTGTTTTTGTTTTTAATAAATTTAATTTTAGTTGTTTTGATTTGTTTTAATTTATTTAATGTAATGTATCTTGTGTGTCAAATAAAAAAAATCTATTCTTTCTATTCTATTCTACTAAGTATCTACCTTTCTTAACAAACTTTTGATGGCACAGTTAAGGAAATGCGCAAAATACCGAGTCTCAATAGGGCCATCTTTCTTTTGTGGGTGCCCCTATTCCGCGCCCTTTTATAGGGCAGGGGCCACTCTACCCACCACGTGCGTACTACGCTGCACTTTTGATATCAGAAACAAGGTCAATGACTTTTATATGACATCGATGTCGTACGCGATGCGCTGTTCGAATTTCGAAAGCGTTATTTTGACACATTTATAAAAGTAGGTTGGACGTGAAAGAGGCTAAATCAATTCTAGAGCTAAGTAATTATAATAACGGTTAGCAGTAACACGTTGAATTCCACAAATTCAAAATCTTTTATCCCTTTACTGCACTCAACTCTGTCCACTATATTAAAAAAAAACAATACACTTTATTATGCAAGCCTAAATACATAGTCAAAGATCACGCGATTAAAGTTAAATTAGTAACTGGCCAGATACATTTTTGACATACGACAACGTTTTTTCACTAATAAGAATGAATACTAATGACTCTACAAAAAGAATTCTTTTGTTCTATATTTGAATGTTTAAATTCAAACGAGTTGGCTGCATTTCTATTCCAGAATGTTTTGAAAATATGTAGGAGTTTACGTTGACGTTTAATTTTCAATTGCTTTTGTCATAAAGGTCGGGTGCCTTGGGTAATGTTGCAACTATGCCGAATAATGGGACTTACTTTGACAATGTTGACCAATGACAGCAATTTGTATAGTAGGTATTAAGTCAAAGACGTCGCATGCTTGCACTATTGTCACAGTCATTAGTGCACTAAATTTAGTTTTTATATAAGTGAGTTAACTTTTTTATTATTACACTTGGTTTCTGAATATATTTCTAAAGTCGAGTTTTGACAATTCCAACTGAATTATTGTATATTTAGATAATATCTAATGTTGGACACCAATAATATACATTGCTCTGATCCCAAAGTAAGTGCTACTGTACTTGTGTGATGGAAACCAGACGCAACGGTGGTACCACAACACCCAGTCCCGACACAATATAGAAAATTTTGATTTCTATATTGACCCGGCCGGGAATCGAACCCGAGATCTCAGAGCAGAGACGCCTTGAAATCCAGCGTGCTTAGCCACTACACCACGGAGGTCGTCTATTATGAACTAGTTTCATTAAGAATATACCCCTCAGTTGCTGTTGAGCATTTCGACAAACATAAATAAGATCAGCGTCTTCTTTCTTTATTTTAATAAAAAATCGCCAAGGTTCTGTATAAGTTAAGAAAATAAAAATCTCACTAAAAGTTATTAATCATATATAACCTAATTAAAAACAATAAAATTAACATATTATTAATGATATAATATTAACAAATCTAAAAACATGTGCGAGTAACGAAGCGACTTTATGTCTATAAAGTACATCGTAGTTTCCACAAGCTGGAACAACTGCGCAACAGTTTTTTATACCATATCTTAAACTTGACTTTATAATCCGACTCTCCATCTCCGAACAGATCTCCGAGATTACAAAACACATGTCACAGACAATAAAAAGATAGGAGTGTGACAGGGATTTAAAACAAGTTAATGTAAGATGCTCACACACATTAATTAGATATGCAATTATGAATGGTGCCGCCTCCCAATTGGCTTGAGACACATTCATCATTTGGGGCGCACTTAATTTCATAGGCACGGTTCATTTGAAATAACATATCAAGTTTGTGGTGATGTGTGATGTTTATCGTGTGACCGCATTTGATTTAGCAGATGTCGTCACTGATTTACTCTTTGTGGCGCTTCATAGTCGGATATTAGGCTGAATAAGAGATTGACTACATAATAAAGGAAATTATAAGAATAAAAATGCTTACTCTTATTTTATTCTTATTCAAAGACAAATTTTAGCAATAAAATAAAGTGTAATTCAATAAAAAGCCTAGTCACATCACAAGTCATCAATTTCTGAAAATGAATATATACGTACTGCCTATGTAGGTACCTAGGTTTTCATGTCGTCCATACCGAATCCGGCAGCGGCGACTTCTGCACTCTAGATTTGGTTTATTGGTGGTACGCTCTCATGTGGCTAGCGAAACCAAATTTCGTTTTAAATAGTCGGTCACATAATAAACAGCAAAGCTGCCCGGAATTGTAGGTATAGTTATATGTGGGTTTTGGACGTGTTTTCCGTTATTGACGTTTTGCATCAAACGCATTTTTTCGAAAGTCTCAACATTTTTTTTAAAGACAGTGCGTCGCCATTCCGGCCTGAGACACACGCGTTCCTAGCAACTATCAACTGGTATATGTTGCGTTTCAGGCCGTCCCTGTAGTGCAAATATTGACGGCCTCGCTACCGCTTGGCACAAGAAATTTCTGAATAAAATACTGGCACTACCTTTGGCAGTCTTTCGTCGTTCATACGCACGACACGACCACACCACCTCAGTTGCTTTCGCGTGATAAACGCCTCGATACAGACACTCTAGCGTGGCGCAGGATTTCTGTACTTGGAATACGGTCCAGCCATTTCCTTCGCAATATAGATCTCAGGCATTTGAGATGAAATAAATCCAATAACCAATAACCTAGGTTTTAGTCTTTAGATATGGTCAAAGGAACGCCAGGGGAAATAGGCTGGCCGACTTTCTGGAGAAGGAGGGACTCTTTGCGATGAACTCTTTCTTCAAGAAGCCGCCTCAAAGGAAATGGACCTGGCTGAGTCCGGATGGCAAGGCGAGAAATGAAATAGACTTCATCATGACCACCAAGAGACGGTTATTCAATGATGTCTCCGTGATCAACAGGGTAAAAACCGGTAGTGATCACCGTATGGTTCGAGGCATATTGAATATAAATGTCAAATTGGAAAGGTCCCGCTTGATGAAGTCCACGCTCCGACCTACTCGTGCCCATATCCAAAATCCCGAGAGCTTTCAACTCGAGTTGTCAAACCGCTTTGATTGAAATAAACAACGGGTTTGTGGAAACTGTCCAAACGGTCGGATCTAAATTTTTTAGACCTGGCCGTAAAAATAGACCTCAAAAACTCTCGGTCCACACTCTCGACCTTATGGCAGAACGTCGATCTATGGCACTGCAGACCTCCGTTTATGCTCAAACCTACAGGCAGCTTAATAGACGAATATTGAAGTCTCTGCGACATGACATTCGTTCCTTTAACTCGAATAGTGTTAAAGAAACAATAGAGCGGAACCAAGGCTCCAAAGTGTTTGCAAGGGACATGTCTATTGGGCAAAGCCTGTTGACGAAGCTTAAGACGGAGGACGGCAGTGTAGTGTCGACGAAAGCAGAGGTTTTGAGGGAGATCGAAAGGTTCTATGGGCAGTTGTACACCTCAGTATCCAATACTCTTACTAATCTGTGGTTTTAGTCAACCAGTTTGTTTTGTCTCTATCCTAACATTAATTACTCTGTTGACTTTATTATTATCAGACTGCAAACTTCAAAACATGATGTTTATTGCATTACACAAACCGCTAAACAAGATACGTCTGCGAAGTGCCATGAAATTATGTGGTGCAAATCATAGACATATTAACTTAACTAATTGATGTCTATTGTCTATTAAATATTTGTGTTCATCGCTCTCGCTCTCACTTAGGACATTAGCCAAGAAAGCTTTTTTACTTTCTACATTTTTAACATCGTATTCGTTGAATTAAAATTTTAAGTAAGTAACACATGATAGATGTTAGTTCGAGGTTTTATTTGTGTTCATTTGAAGGTGACACATTCTTGTCTAGTCTTTGCTGTTATTTTTAATAGACACTTTGACAGACACTAAGAATAGAGTCTGTTAAGTGTCTGTATTTTCAAATATTTATAATTATAAAAATTGGCACCGTTTTTTATTTGTTGAAATTGTTTTTACGTTCGCTTAACCAAGAATAAACGCTCTGACACGTTTTACGAGCATTTGGCAGAATTTTTGAGTTTTAATGCACATCCATACCCAGTGTTCTTGCCAATTGCATTTCTTAATGGTCTCGTCGGGCTATAAGTAGAGTTTCATTTTGGAAACGGTCCATGTTTTCCGAGTTGAAATGATTTTGTGAAATGTCGTTTACCCAAAGAGTAAATTTGACGGAGGGTTTCAAACATTAATTATGCATCGTACTGAAACAAAAAAAAAAAATTGCACTCCGGGAGTGCCGGCAGAAGTGAAAACTTGAATATCAACGTTGTGCATTTTTGATTTTTTGGAATAGTTAGGGAATAATTTTGAATGAATTGCTCTTATTATCAATATAAAAGTACTTTCATTTTTGTGATAGAATACAATAATAATAATAATAATACAGGGGCAGCATGTGGCGTGCTGTAGGTGAGTGGCGACTCCTCGGACCCCGATTCTCCCGAGGGCCCGGTTTACCTTATTTGGCCCTCGCCTCTTGTGCTTGCCTTAACCGGCCGGCCAAGAGTGGAGATAGCAAGAGCGGAACCTCTGCTCCAGGTTGGAAGTGTAAAATGTCATAACGCCGGGGGCCTGCTGGCTACCTGTCCATGAGGATGGGTTCTGGCGTGGATTAGTAATAATCTACGTCACTAGCCACCTGCACCCCGCAGTCTCACCTCTCTACAACCTTAAGCCGTTCACACCAATGTTGCTGCATTGCTACCTTCTGGTATGCCTTCCATGGGTGGCCCATTTAGTGAACGGCGAGTCACCGTCTGCCGTAATTATCTAGATGAGGCATTTGATATGACAGGCGTCCCGTTGTCTCATCAATATCCCAGCAACCGGTCCAGCAATTTCCTCACCATAGTCACGGCATAGTCTCCATCTTATTGCAATAGTCCTTGCACCTAGCGGGTGCTGTCTTTGGCTGTATCTCCTCAATAGTGCAGGCAGAGATAGTACCCGCCAGATGTACATATTCCAACACATTAAGGTATCTCAAAGGGGCCTCTTCCTGTTGGATCTGTATCCCCAGGTAAGCCTTCCAAAAGGACCGGTTTCGGCCGTGATATCCCGCAGGAGAGATACAATAATAATAATAATAATAACAAGAAGAAGAAGATGAAGAAAGAACAACAGCGCTCCGGAGACCATCCAGCATGTAACGGGCGCCTGTAAGGCTCTGGTCCAGTCTGACTACAAACATCGACATGATCAAGTAGCGTCTATTATACATCAATACCTAGCACACAATTACCAATTCGTACAAAAAAAGTTCCCTATTATAAGTACACACCACCAGTCATACTTGAAAACACCAACATAAAAATTTACTGGGATAGAACCATAATCACGGACAAAACCATACACTTCAACAGACCTGATATCACAGTACACAATAAAACAGATAAAACAGTTTACCTCATTGACATTGCCATACCCAATACTCACAATTTGCAAGCAACAATATCTAAAAAAGTGACCAAGTATCACGATCTTGCCATTTCATCAATGGAAAGCAACATCTGTTTTCATAGTGCCTATTGTCCTTTCGTCCACTGGAGTCATCCCAAAATCTCTAAGTAAAAGCCTCGAACTTCTTAATATTCCCATAAAGTCAGAAATTCTATTACAAAAGGCTGTCATTTTAAATACCTGCCGCTTGACCCGCAAATTTTTAGCATCGGACGTATCAGCTTTCAACGCTGTTATGCTTGGTTAGTACCCGCATAACAGTTGTATAACCTATCAGAAATTTTTATAGAATACAATATTTATTTATTACGCTATCGTACACAAACATTACAATTTATATTATATTAAATTACATTAAAAAGTTTATCTCTCAGAAAATCAACTTACATCCATAATTTCGCCAACCGTCTAACGGTTTTTCGATCGGCCCACGTGTCCTGACGCGAATTTCACATTTTTCCCCCATCATATGATTCTATTGATGGCTGTTAATGGTGGTAGTTATGTGGTGTTTACCTTATCTGTATTAATATTATAAAGCTTAAGAGTTTGTTTGTTTCTTAATTTGAACGCGCTAATCGCAGGAACAACTGGACCGATTTAAAAAAAAAATATTTTTGTGTTAGTGAGTTTATTTATTGAGGAAAGCTGGCACTCGCGGGGAACCGCTAGTATGTAATAATATGTGTAAAAAAATGGTGTACCTGGTCTTGTAACAAAATATTTTCAAAACCAAATCAAATTTATTTATAGTATTCAATTAATTAAGTGTATTTGATACTCTGAGCGATAATAATTAGAATCTATCAAAAGCTTCATCGCCTGTAACTTGAACCAAGTCAGGATTGGTTGGATGTCAGGCCTGTTGGGATGTCACGGCCGGTGTCCAACCCAATTGCTTTGCTGGTGCTTGTTCGCGAAATTAAACCATATCTGTATTGTTTTTTTACATGCACAGGAAGTATTGAACCTAATTGAGTATGGCCAGAGGTGACATATGATGTTGGAATAAATTCAGTACCTACTTAAACAGTGTTATTTGTATAAAAAACTTCTTCTAGGATTTTTATAATCTTTGAATTGGATACTAAACCAAAAGATGCATCGAATTATCGGTTGTAAATTTGAAGGTTCTACACAGACATCCCTCATAGTTTTTCACAGCGACCGATCACAAGCGGTCTGCATCCAGTTTGTTTCTGCGATCTTGCAACATATAATAAAGTTGAATTCTTTCTACCTATCTAGACCAAGAATTGTTCTTGTTATTATTCCTCAGCTATTTTGACATCTTTGTATTGTTACACTCATATAGCCAATTTTAAAACGTGAACTGAAGCCGTTATTATGTTTGCTTCCTTTTCAATTTCCTCCCGTGATTTCGCTCAGCTACCCAGCTACCCTGAATATTTAGCAGGAAAGCCCTTATCCCTGACAATCACCCCCAGGGGTGCGAACGTATTGCATACATTATGAGGGTTAGTGATATCACTAGGTATAGTCTATGGTTTTTTAAGGGTGGTAAGATAACGCACACAATATTTTTTTCAGATCATAAATTATAATCGATTAGTGAATTAACTATTTATATGATTTTCAGTCTTATCTTTTTATATACGTACCACTGTATTATAATTACACATGTGAAATTCTAGCTTCTTTTTGACAACTTAGTAGTCCATACTGTTAGTGTAATGGAACGCAAGCGTAGTTATTTTGTTTTATAGGTTTCTGTCTTTTATGTCTATTCGCTGTCAACTTGTTACGAATTTTCCAATGGAGAAATAAAACTTATTTTTATAATTAAACACACGTTTAATTCAGTACCGCGACTACGAAATATTCCTTTATGGTAGCAGAGCGTAGTTATTAGTGGTACAGTTGGAAAATTGCGAAAGTGAAACAACTTCGATCTGAAAATTGTCGTTGCAATTTGAATTTGAAGTAAGTGAAATCCCGCAAGATGGGATCAAATATGTTTCATTTAGACAAGCTAATCGGACGGGAAAACTTCGCAACCTGGAAGTTCAGTATGAAAACATACCTGGAACACGAAGGTTTGTGGTGCTGCGTAGAACCATCCGATGATAAACCGGTAGATGCTGGTAAAGACGTGCTAGCAAAATCAAAGCTGATATTGTTGTTGGATCCACAGAATTACGTACATGTTCAGGAATGCAAAACTGCAAAACAAGTATGGAATAATCTGCAAAGAGCTTTTGATGACAACGGTTTAACCATGAGGGTCGGGCTACTTAAAGATCTGATAAATACTACACTGGAGTCTAGCAAGAGTGTTGAAGACTATGTTAGCAAAATAATGAACACTGCTCATAAATTGCGCAACATTGGATTTGATGTCAATGACGAGTGGCTTGGCACTTTAATGTTAGCCGGTTTACCAGAAGAATATAAGCCTATGATTATGGGACTGGAGAGTTCTGGTATTCAAATCAGTGCTGATTCGGTAAAATCTAAACTCATACAAGAGATTAACACATCTAAGTCAACTGCTTTTTATACAAACACTAAGAAAATAAAGAATAATGCGCAGCCAGTGAAGCCAAAGGGACCTAGATGTTTTAATTGTAATAAGAGTGGTCATTTTGCCAAACAATGCAGACTGCCAAAAAAACAGTCAGCAAACAAAGAAGAGAGCTCTAGTTTTGTAGCAGCTTTTTCAGCGACCATTGAAGAAAAGTTTATTGATGATAAATGGCTACTAGACTCAGGTGCATCCATGCACATGACATGTAGAAATGACTGGATGTACAATGTCACCGAGCCATCTGTGAGAAGTGTCACTGTAGCTAACAGAGAGCCATTACCTGTGAAGGGAGTTGGTTGTGTAAACATACAAGTAAGTCAAGATAAAGCGATACAAGTTCATGATGTTCTTTATGTTCCGGGACTAACTGCCAATCTACTCTCTGTAAGCACTATTGTTAAAAAGGGACATAAGGTCAATTTTAATAGCAAGGGATGTGAAATTAAAAATGAGAAAAATCAGGTGGTATGTACTGCATCACTGATCAACAAGTTATACATCATGGATAGTAAAGAAGTGGCACATTTGACCTCAAGTACTCAGAATTACACCGATACTTACCTGTGGCACTTGCGGATGGGCCATTTGAATATTGCAGATGTGAAGAAGCTACCTAAATGTACTGATGGTGTGACTCTGACTCAGGAACATAGCAATGTCACATGCACTCATTGTATGGAAGGTAGGCAAGCCCGGACGCCATTCAAAAATGAAGGTTCTAGAGCAACAAGGCCTCTTGAACTTATACATTCTGACTTGTGTGGTCCCATGGAAAATCCATCATTTGGAGGTATGAAATACTTTATTACTTACATCGATGATTTCACACGAATTGTCTATGTGTATTTTTTGAAAGATAAGTTGAATGTTTTGGAGACATTTAAAGATTTCAAGTTGAAGGTAGAGAATGAACTGAATCATAAGATTACGAAGCTACGTACAGACAATGGTAAAGAATATTGTAATAATAACTTTGACAAGTTCTTATCTAATCATGGTATAATTCATCAGACTACTACCCCTTACACTCCACAGCAAAACGGCATGGCCGAACGGATGAATAGGACTTTAGTTGAACGAGCACGATGCATGCTGTTCTATGCCAACCTGGAAAAGAACTACTGGGCTGAAGCTCTGGCAACCGCTGCATATATTATAAACCGTTCCCCGACAAAGTCATTACAAGGAAAAACCCCATACGAAATGTGGAGAGGTAAGAAACCCAATTTATCCCACATGAAAATATTTGGCTCTGAAGCTATGGTTTACGTGCCTAAGGAAAAACGCCAAAAGTGGGATAGAAAATCAGTAAAAATGTTATTTGTGGGCTACTGTGAAAACACAAAGGGATATCGTTTCATGGACCCTAAGACACACAAAGTTGTCATTACTCGAGATGTGTCTTTTATGGAAAAACATAATGTGGATGTTAGCGTACCAATTAACTGTGAAACCTTTGCTCCGGTAAAGGAAAACAAAACAGTTACTGACAGTTCTAGGCCTTCAGAAAGTGCAAACTCGGACAGTCAGAGAAACAAAATACACACTCAGGAGTCGTCTACACCTGTCAAGTCCAGCAGAGGCTCAGAAACACATGGAAATAGTGAAGACTCAAGTGAGTATGACACTGACACTGGAGAACTGGATGAAACTTACCGTCCTCCATATCCGATAAGACAAGACTATAATAGATCTGTAACATTGAGATCGACACGAGCACGAAATAAACAAAATGAGGTTGAAAACGACAAGGGCCTATTATGTTTGTTAACTGATTTGACTGACCCACAGACTGTTGAGGAAGCTCTCGCATCACCACAAGCTACAGAATGGAAGAAGGCTATGGACGAGGAATACAATTCCCTGATGAAAAATAAAACTTGGACTTTAACCGATCTCCCTCCAGGTAAAAAAGCACTTGAAGTTACAATACACCAAAGATGGTAATGAGAAAATCACAGGATATTGTGATGCTGATTGGGCGAGCGATGTGCGCGATAGAAAGTCGTGCACTGGTTACATCTTTTTGTTACAGGGTGGCGCTATATCTTGGCGGTCACACAAGCAGCAGACTGTGGCACTATCCACTGCTGAGGCCGAGTACATGTCGATGTCTTCGGCGGCGCAAGAGGCGCTATGGTTGCAACAACTGCATACTGAACTTGGCCAAGAGCAAACCAAACCAATCGTCATATTTAGTGATAATCAGAGTGCCATAAAACTATCTAATAATGATTGTTATTTACCTAGGTCACGACATATTGACATACGTTATCATTTTCTCAAGGACCATGTTAATAATTCTGACATAAAATTTTGTTATGTTAAAGGCGAGGAAATGATTGCTGATAATTTAACTAAGGGCACCACTGCTGACAAACATTTGTATTGTGTAAATATGATGGGGTTGCGTTCCAGGGGTGGATGTTAGTGTAATGGAACGCAAGCGTAGTTATTTTGTTTTATAGGTTTCTGTCTTTTATGTCTATTCGCTGTCAACTTGTTACGAATTTTCCAATGGAGAAATAAAACTTATTTTTATAATTAAACACACGTTTAATTCAGTACCGCGACTACGAAATATTCCTTTACATACTTCTATACTAATATTATAAAGAGCTAAGATTTGTTTACTTGCATCGATTTGGCTCCGAAACTACTAGACCCATGAAACTTATATGAACAGAAAGTGCACGCAGATAGGCTCAAGTTGTTAACATGCCAACTATTAGATATTATATTTGTTTTCACAGGTATAGTATAAAACTGAAGAGTTTGTTTGTTGGAACGCGCTTATTTCTATACATCTGATTTGAATAATAACTCCAAAATAATGCTCGTAGCTCAAGTAGTTACGAACGAAGCTCGCTTGCACCAGCCGCTATGGTCCCTGCAGGTAAAACTATTTTATTATCGAGGTCACCGCCTTACTTACCACCTCAAGAACCAAAGTCGCTTGACCTACGCATCGTCTTTTAACACCTGTTTTTATTTTTGTGTTTTGCTGTCAGATAACTCGACCGTACTAACCACGAAAATAGGTACGTGTTTTCCGTTGAAACATTTTACGGGAAATCTGAAATGTACGTGGGCAACGCCGCGGGGAGCGCTAGTTACGTATAATTTAATATGTATAGTTAAGCATATAAAACCCTGACTGTAGACCTTTGAGTAGTTTGCAAGCTTTGTGGCAGGCAAGTGATAAAGAATTTAGGCCGGAAAATTAAGGCTAGGCTGAATCGTAATTGTTAGCATAAGTAAAACCCATTTCAGGCCAAGTTAGATGGTAATGATATAGCTTTTAGTACCATTTCATTGCCTTACGCAAGGCCCCTTGGCGTCTGTATTAATAGGACTTGAATCATGTAAGTAAAATGTGTGCTAGAATATTTTTTATGTCGAGCTCCATGGTGTAGTGGCCTAGTGGGTAGTACGCTAGGTTTCAAGGCATCGCTGCTCTGAGGTCCCGGGTGTGATTCCCGGTCGGGTCAATATAGAAATCAAAATCTTCTATATTGTCTCGAGTCTGGATGCTGTACCACTGTTGTATCTGATATCCATTACACAAGTGCATTTAGCTACTTACTTTGAGATCAGAGCAATGATGGTATGTGATTGGTGTCTAATATGTATTTATTTATTTAAGTTATTTTTCGGTAGACATGTATTAGCAGATACTAATTGTAAAAGCTTTCTGTTGAGAAAGAATTTCTTAGTTATAATATCTCCATAAAACGCTATAGGACAGACAAGTATGACAAATTATCCAACAGCTATAATCCTGTAAAACTAATAGTCTTAGATTATAGTTGAGCGATATCAAGCCGAATTTAGGACCAATATTGGCAATATTGACGCAAATTATAGGTTTGGCTGTTGGCTGAGCGCCAAGTTTCGGCGCGTGACCGGTATGTTGTTCGGTGACACTGTGTAATAGCAGGGGGGTGTCACTCCGAAGTTTAGGTACGTTCGAGGGACTCGGTACGCCGAGCATAAATGAGCGCGGGGCTGCCGCTCTCGGACCGCGCCTCAGCTTGTGACTAACCTCGTTAAAACGAAATAACTATTATTAATTTGAGATATGTGTTTCTAATTATGACATTATTAATCGAAACAAATGTGGTAGGTAGGTATTCAACATTTCTTGTTCAAAGAAATAGGTTTGAGTTTAAGATACCTACCCAGTTACTTACGTCAATCTAACTTAAAATAAACGGAAACAGCGGGCGTAGTCTGATGTATCATTTTTGACATTTCGCGTCGACAATTTCAATTTTATGATTTTCTAATTCATCAAATATCATTTTAACTTACGTAGCTATATCTTTAATAAATCTTTAAAAATATTTGTTGTTTTTTAAGCATGATTCAAAAATTCTTCTCAATCAATAAATACACGAAAACACCAATTTTGTCTCAGCATTTTTCGAGCGCCACCTGGTGGTTTTACACGGAACTATGTCGAGACTTCCGACACTGGTCAATAAACTTACTTTAAATTTAGCATAATATTTTTAAGTACCTACCAAATTACTTAAGTAATTTTGTGTTAAGATTTTACGTAGTCCAAAATCTAATAGTCCAAGAGCTACAGTTCATTATTTTACTTTAGCTATATAATATCACCCTAAATTTTTAGGTATTCCAATAAAATTAATTTCGATTTTGATAGCATTAAGGTACGATATATAAGGTTCACATAAACAAAAGTCTCTTTTTGTAGTTAAGTACGGACAACAGCAAATTAAGGTTAACACTGGTAGGTACTGCATAAGATTTATGCAGTTGACATTAGGGCTAGTTTGCAACAAAAGTGTGTGTAACCTAAGATGCTGGCGCATGTACTTTATATATTTATATATATAATTCTTCTGTGAGTGTGTATGTCACTGAACTTCTCTCAAACGACTGGACCGATTTTGATGAAATTTTTTGTGTGTGTTCAAGGGGATCTGGGAATGGTTTAGATTCACATTTTTTTTTAAATTTTCAAATTAAAGACGTGTAGACAGGACAACGTCTGTCGGGTCTGCTAGTTTTTTTATAAAAAAATAAATTAATATAAAAAAAATATATTTATTGAAATGATTTATAACAAACTAAATTTTTTAAATAATATAAATTTTAAAATGGTGGTGCGCCCGCGCAACATACTCACCGCCCTAACCGGGCTGAGGCCGAGCTTATTGACCAAACTGCACGGAGAAAATAATTCTACTATACAATTTTATTTGGTGTAATGTACAGTCGACAGCACATCAGATTATGCACTTTTGTTGCAAACTAGCCCTTATTACAACTGCATAAGATACCGCAGTGTTTACCTTGACGTGCTGTTGTCCGTACATACATATGTGTGTTTGGTTTGTACTTTCATTTCTCAGAATTCAGTAATTTTGTATCAAAAAAATAAATTAGACAGAGTAAACACTTATTTTAAATATTAAACGAACGCTGACACTATCAATTACTTTCTCCGATAGAACACAGTCAAGAAATGTGCTAGGTCCTCTAGACTATATATTTTATTTGAGTAGCGCGTTGTGTACATACGCGTATGTTCGTGCCACGCGCCGCTCGCAACCCTGACACATTCAAGGTCGCGAAACAGGGTAAGCGTTACGTATTAGAAAAAGACAGGTATAGATAGGTAGATGAAACAACCTTGAATTAAAATCGTGCGAAGTGAATTGCACTTCATTGCGTTGCAACGAAAGTTGTTTTTACTTTATCATTCTTAGCACAGTGATCCTTCTGTACGTAGTACTAAATATTTTCTGTGGTAATAGTACCTACTGGGTATTATGACTACTATGTAGCTTAAGTGAATTTGAGGTTGAGCCAAAGCTTGATTTGGCAAGGGAAAAAGCTCGCATCGATTTTTTTTGGACTGTGTCTGCCATGGTAGAGCAAAAAGTAACCAGTTGGTGGTCAGTTACCTCTGTTCATCGGTGGACAAGCATTATCAACGTTTAGTGGTTTTTCTACTTGCTTGATTCAGTCAGTGGATAAGTGAGGTCTGCTTTTCTTTGCTAGTCGAATATTTTAAACAATCTTGAGATTCCTTTTTAACGAAATTATTCATTTTAAAATCTGATAAACACATAACTTCAATAATATCACTCATGGACAATTGTTCGTTAAAGACTGAGATCATTTTAAATTAAATAGTAAATTAGTTTTATTTACTGATATTATTACAAAAGTTATGAACAAATTGTCAACAATATTGGACTAGCAAAAGAAAAAATACTTTAATACTTTTAAATCTGATCCGGTCTTACCGTTTATGTGACAATAAGATATAAATTGCTGGCAGAGATATTTGAGTTATTTTGCATTGACGTATTTGGATTATATTGAATGAAACAAATACTTTTATCAAGCATAGTATTCCCATGCCAAATAACAGTTTGTATACCGTTATTGCTTATTAGGTCAATCCGTACACCCAACTCGAGCTTTCAAGCGGTACTAGCTAATTGCAGAGCTTAAAACTGCCACAAAAAGCTCGACACAGTGCAATTACATACGGAACCCAGTTTGAATGTGCTCCATTTTTAGTTACCTGTTATCCGTGTGTATGATGCAAGAGCAAGACTTATTTTTATTTATTTTATGACCGTACACTCACAGTTTTATTTCGAGCCAGTTACAAATGCTGAAGTAGTCTTCAATAGATTTGATTCATGTGGGTATGTAATGTAGTTCATTCGTTCCAATTTGTGAAAGTTTAAAATTAAAATATTCTTCATTTCACTTAAAAAGCAGTTTCTTACTTCTTACCAGACACTAGCATGCAAAACATATGTTAAAAGTTTTCAATTTCAATAATTTAGCATGTTCAATAAAATAGTAATCATATCTGAATAGTACAAATGTTACTTAAATAACAATAATAGCTGTAGCCAATCAATAAATACATATCATACTAAATAAAATTACAATACATTATTTTAATGTCATGAAAATTTGGGCCTATTGAAAGGTCGTTAATTAGGAAGTGTCAAGATATTCGTTAACAGAGTAGAAACAATTGCTTAAGAGCAAGCATTTTAATTCTGCCGTTGTCATATGTAGCAGGTTAAATTTGTTGGGATGCTTGCAGCTGTACTTGAATGTTTCGCTCCGTTTCTTGAATAGGTAGTTCCAAACAGTCTACGATTTACGTAAAAGAGATTTTGGTTACCATGACTCGAACTTAAGCCATCCTGTACAAAATTGATACCATTGAATAAAAGGATGCTCATAAGGAGAACCTATGATGAGGATTCAAATTAACCCACCCTATGCTGCCGATATACGAGGTGGCTTAAAACTACCCGTAAGGAATAAAGGGAGCTACTTGAATACGCGAATCACCTTTCTCTTAGAAATATAGGTTGAGTAACATTTTTTTTAACTTTTCATACTAAATTGTCACGTGACCCGATTTCTTTGAAGATTCTTTTTTGTTTCATATTTTGACCCAAGTTTCTTGGAGCAAGTTGTTAAGTTACTGATCCTTAGTACCTCCTTTCATTCCTTCCTAGTTTGGAAACACCTATACATATATGTGTAAATGTATACATGTAAAGGTATACAGTGTGCCTTGCAAGGTGTTGCCAAATTTTAATGAGACACACAATTTTACCATAGGGTCATGTCAAATAAGTGAAATCTTAGATGCCCGATACAAATCTGCTAGCAACATTAACGATAATGTATGGAGAGTCAAAAAAGCCATAATATAGTAAAAGTTGATGGTCTCATTCACCTCCTTATTTAACAACACCTTACACAGTTCACCGGGTGGTGTGGATTTTATCACCCTGTATTTCCTAGCCATTTACATATTAAAGCTCCGCGTATACGAATAATAGTCATTGTTTCTGAAACATAAGCCTACAAACTTTTGCTTGTTGTAAGGGTGCCTATTTGGATGCGTTATGCAATGCGGCTTGAACGTTTTGTAGACTCCCTCATCTAAGCAGGCAATTTGGTATTATGCAAAATAGTGCGCAGTGATTTCTGCTAAGGAAATCAATGTGGGGATGTGTGAAAAAAGGAGATATTATTGAAATAAAAATGGTCTCAATCAAATTTTTGGTCCGTAATAGGTCAGAGGCAGAAGTCTGAAGCAAATTTTTTTAATATTTCGCGTAGACAACTTCAATTTCCTGATTTTCTGCAGCATCAAATATCCTTTTAACTTACGTAGCAATATCTTTCATAAATCTCAAAAAACATATCCAACTTTTTAAGCTTAATACAAAAAATCTTCAAATTCCGTAAATACACGATAACACCAATTTTTTCTCAGCGTTTTTCCAGCGCTACCTGGTGGTTTTAGAAGGACCTATGTCGAGACTTAGCTAAAATAATAAATTGTTATAAAAGTGTCACTTAAAATGGAACGTCAACCTCGTAGCCACGAGTGCAAGACAAATAATTAAAATGATATATGTCAGTCAATATCGGTAGAGTTAAAGAGTTACTTGCATCGTAATAAATTATTGAATGAATGCGAAACATTTCAGTAATAAGTGAGAACTGATCCGTCACAAGAACAATAGTCATCCGTCCCAGTTCCTATGAAGTTCGATCTAGGGGACCTACTTTAGTATACGGTGATTCGGAATCGTCTATCTCTTAAATCATTAAGGACCTTGTTTACAATCAAAAGCGCGACTCATTATTCATAAAACATAACCCTTCTTCTGTGTATAAATAGTAACGTCATTTCAGTTAACTGGTATTGGACGATCTCCGTGGACGAGTGGCTAGCGCGCTGGTTTCAAGCGTCGCCAATAAGGTTTTTGAGGTTCCGGATTCGATTCCCGGTCGGGTCAATGTAGAATACAATCTTTTCTATATTGTCTCGGGTTTGGGTATTGTGGTACCACCGTTGTGTCTGATTTCCATAACATAAGTGCGATGGCTACTTTGGGATCAGAGCAATGTATGTGATTGGTGTCCAATATTCATTATTTATTTATATTCAGTTGTCATTTAGTTGTGTTTGAACATAGTGATGTCAGTAAATTAAGTTTAATAAACTGGTATTTTTTCGGCATAAATTTATAGTTGCCACTTTTTATATAACTGCTGGTTTATTCAAAGACGATTTAAAAAGCGTTGTTCATAAAAGCGCTCAAGCGCTTACTAAAGCGAAACACATTAGTCACAAATTCGCAACAAACATTTGCAGACATCCTTAATTATCTTTACAGTGGAGGCCTTATTACGTACCAAAGCAGCACCTAATATTGTGTTTTTATTCTGTTAAGCCATGTAAATCGTACTTAGTTAGCTAACACAGTAAGGTATCAGGTACTATGTAGGTCAGGCCACTTCCTAGGAAATGGAATCCGTAGCACTCGACACACATCGCACAAAGGCTAACGAATTCACCTCGTCTATCTGGAATAGTATGAGTATCGTTTTGTGTTTGAGCACAGTTTCTGTTTGAACGACGGTGGAAGTTTTTGTTTGTGCTCATGAATTCGATATGGAGTCCGACTTTAATAGACGTTCGACCTAGTTTGAACGAATGGTTTTCAAGTTTTTTTTTAATATTGATGTTTTTATGCACAATATAAAAAATACCGATGGAAACCGGTCGCTGTGGAAAGCCGTAGAGGAGATCTTTGTTCAGCAGTGAAAGTGGCTGATAATGATGATACTAATGAAAAAATGATAAGTCTACCTTAGATATAGATATATATTTACGACTGCTAGTTTCTATAGTTTTGCGTAAATTAAGGTTAAAAGTACCTAAATGTGGATTTTTTTCGATAAAAAATTCAGCTTCCTGAAGCTTTTCAATTCCAAGTAGTTAATTCAAGATGGCATCTTGATTGCTGCTGTAAGTCGAAGATGGCTTCATTTGACATGGGGTCACAATTTACCGGACAAAAAAAGATACATTTAAAGGCCGTTTTTACCATCGTCAGATAAGAATTATCAGACTGCTTAAGCTTAAAACGACCGTTTTTAAAATGGCATTTACATGATTTATTGCTGAAAAATTGGAAACGTTTTCCAATTAGGCGTATGGAATATTTTATTAATAACAAAACACTCAACGAGTACCTATCATCTTCTACTTAGGTAAGCCTTAAGATAAGGGATGTTGCCTTGAACGAGGGCTGTTTGTTGTTATTTATCGGAATAATTTTGAACGCACTTTTCGACAAAAGCATTTTCCCATATTTTTTTAGGTATAAATCTATACATATACTACCAGCTGAAGAGTTTGATTGAACGCGCTAAACACTGAAACTACTGGACCGATTAGAAAATGTTTTGTTGGATAGCTTATTTATCGACGAAGGCTATAAAACATCTCGTTATGACGGTAGGGGAGGGCAGCAAATCAAAACGCGCGGACGAAATCGCGAGGGACTGCTAGTGCTAGAAATGAAACTCAAATTATACAGTTTCTAAAACGTGGATATAAATTGTGGCAACGACCAATAGGTCAGCAATGTAAGGTTCAGCTATCTTTTAATGACAAAAAATACTAAGTCAATGAGGGCCATTCATGACAGGATAAACAATAAAATGAAACGACGTTGTGGAACCGAAGACCAATCGTAAACGAACATCAAGTTAATGACAACCCATTACCGTTGCTCTCGGTCGTGTTATTCGAGATTTATTGAGATCGGTGAACTAGTGTTGTTGACATTTCAAAAAAGTACAACGATATCATAGACAAAACGCAAAAAAAAAGTTGAACTGAACGACTTTTTTAGTAAACTTAAAAATAAATTGCAAATTGCACTTGTAAAAAGCAACTTTGGCTGTGTGACAGACGAGGAATCGAACCCCGTGTCTTACGCAATCCGGGCGTATGCCTATTCCTGCCTACCTGGATTGCGTAAGACACGGGGTTCGATTCCTCGTCTGTCACACAGCCAAAGTTGCTTTTAACAAGTGAAATTTGCAATTTATATTATTAAGTTTGTATAGTGACAAAGCACTATAAAAAAAAAATAACTTGAAAATCTTAACTTACCTATTTAAGGTTTAGAATGTTTTTAATACTCACAGTGTCATATTATATAGTCCTAGAGATGAAATACGAAACCAATAATTTGCGCACGGGCGGGACTCAAACCAGCAACTTCTTGGTTAACCGGGCAAAACACTCTACCAATTGAGCTACCGTGCTGTCGGTCCGTCCTTGCGAAATTTTTAGTCTCTCAGGATACGTCGTTACGCGTGAGGTTTTTGAAATTTAATAATTAATCTTAGAAGAATATGATAACATTACAAAGAATTTTGCTTTTTACCAAAAGAGTAAAGGAACTTTTCTAGACTGCAGATAAAATTCATATTTTTAAAACCAACTGTGAGGTGTCAACATTCAAGTTTTTATATCATGTGCCCATCTTTTAAGTATCGACGATGTAAATTTAAAATATTTAAGTCCAACTCTATTATTGGTAACTGAAACTGTTTCTCGAGGATTAAGTATGGCAATATAAATCATTTTGATTAATGCTTCAAATTCTCTTTAATCCGTTAATGTTTGGAATATTAACAGGCGAGTGTAGTCTGAAGCAAAATTTTTGACATTTCGCGTAGACAAAGCTGAGACAAATTGGTGTTTTCGTGTATTTAGTGCTTGAGAAGTTTTTTTTAATGAAGCTTAAAAAATCAATTGATTTACTAATATTTATTAAAGGTAGCTTCGTAATTAAAATTATATTTAATGTAACAGAACCGCAAATAATTTAATAGCAACGTTTTTCAAGTTGTAAAACGTTTATTTGCAAGAATAATATCTGTGACAGCTAGTCTCGCTGTTCTCACAAATGTATCTTAATTCCCACTTCTAGCTTACCTAAGGGCCAATTTTTTCATTGATAGTCAACTCAACTAATTGTTAAATGTTGTTACTAGCGGTAATTCCCAAATGTTCGTGTTTTGAAGAAAAATACCATAACCAAATGTCAGCATAGCTATTTTAATGTATTTTTAACTATCAAGCACGCAACCGGACCTTAGACCTTTTACACACTGTGACTCTTAATAGCGATGCAGTTGCGCTTCTGCATCGATGCAGTTGTGCTTCTGCATCGATGCTAAATTAAATCTGTTCATTGCGTAAGTCGCGTTTATTTTATTCTAAAATGAATAAAAAAAAAAAGAGTTTTGACCTGTTTCCAAGAGAAAGTTGAAAATATTAAATATTGGATACCAAACACGTACATTGCTCTGATCCCAAAGTAAGTAGCCAATGCACTTGTGTAATCGAAATCAGACATAACGGTGGTAACAATTATTTCGGTAAAAAGTAATGTCAAGTTACAATATTCGACAAGCAAAGAGGAAGTCAATACGCAGTGTTCTTAATAAACATTAAATTGCCTTAAATAAAATATGCAACATTATTAAGCACTCCGCAACTCATCATCATGATCTAATTTAAGGGCTAAGCTCTTGTCAGTGGAGTTTTTTCATTCTCTACGCTCTTTCGCCATTCTCTTCCTTATTCCGTATAGTGTAATAAAAAAGTTATCCACTGTTTTCTAGAATTTCTCTATCGCATGATTCATTCATGCCCCAGTTTCCAGTGCAGTAATGAAATCCTAACAAGAATTTGCAATTATACATTTAAATGAGGAAATGAAAATCTGCAAGGAACTAGATTTTTTTCTGAAGAGAAAGACACTGACTAATGTTGCGGATCTTGGGAGTTTAAGTTGAGTTTTTATTAGGAGCATATTTTTGTTGCTCATTTACTTAGTAAGCTAGCTTAATTAAAATAAATAAAGTCGCAAGGCAAGGACTATGTGCGCTAGAATAAGATTAGTATGTAATAGTAAAAATAGTATAAGAATAAGAATATATTTATAACCATAAAATGACAAAAGTGGTCTCTGCGCTAATCATGGTTGCTTATATTGCACAGGCCAAATAATTCTGTTACAAGAGGTTTCAATTTTATGGCACTTGATCGACAGAACTTGGCTAGAACGACTTGGCCTTCAGAAGACAAACTTTATAAAATATTATCAAAATCCTACGATATCACATACAGCATTGAACTGATTACAAGTTTTTTTGAAGTCGGTATTAAAAGTACAACTAACATTAGAATTTTTGCGAAAACTTTAAAAGGTGCCTTTGATGTGCTAGCTACTTATCGAACACTAGCGGGTACCCTGCGGTTTCACCCGCGCATATGTTGATTTTTTTTAAGAAATATAGGTTGAGTAACATTTTTTTTAACTTTTCATACTAAATTGTCACGTGACCCGATTTCTTTGAAGATTCTTTTTTGTTTCATATTTTGACCCAAGTTTCTTGGAGCAAGTTGTTAAGTTACTGATCCTTAGTACCTCCTTTCATTCCTTCCTAGTTTGGAAACACCTATACATATATGTGTAAATGTATACATGTAAAGGTATACAGTGTGCCTTGCAAGGTGTTGCCAAATTTTAATGAGACACACAATTTTACCATAGGGTCATGTCAAATAAGTGAAATCTTAGATGCCCGATACAAATCTGCTAGCAACATTAACGATAATGTATGGAGAGTCAAAAAAGCCATAATATAGTAAAAGTTGATGGTCTCATTCACCTCCTTATTTAACAACACCTTACACAGTTCACCGGGTGGTGTGGATTTTATCACCCTGTATTTCCTAGCCATTTACATATTAAAGCTCCGCGTATACGAATAATAGTCATTGTTTCTGAAACATAAGCCTACAAACTTTTGCTTGTTGTAAGGGTGCCTATTTGGATGCGTTATGCAATGCGGCTTGAACGTTTTGTAGACTCCCTCATCTAAGCAGGCAATTTGGTATTATGCAAAATAGTGCGCAGTGATTTCTGCTAAGGAAATCAATGTGGGGATGTGTGAAAAAAGGAGATATTATTGAAATAAAAATGGTCTCAATCAAATTTTTGGTCCGTAATAGGTCAGAGGCAGAAGTCTGAAGCAAATTTTTTTAATATTTCGCGTAGACAACTTCAATTTCCTGATTTTCTGCAGCATCAAATATCCTTTTAACTTACGTAGCAATATCTTTCATAAATCTCAAAAAACATATCCAACTTTTTAAGCTTAATACAAAAAATCTTCAAATTCCGTAAATACACGATAACACCAATTTTTTCTCAGCGTTTTTCCAGCGCTACCTGGTGGTTTTAGAAGGACCTATGTCGAGACTTAGCTAAAATAATAAATTGTTATAAAAGTGTCACTTAAAATGGAACGTCAACCTCGTAGCCACGAGTGCAAGACAAATAATTAAAATGATATATGTCAGTCAATATCGGTAGAGTTAAAGAGTTACTTGCATCGTAATAAATTATTGAATGAATGCGAAACATTTCAGTAATAAGTGAGAACTGATCCGTCACAAGAACAATAGTCATCCGTCCCAGTTCCTATGAAGTTCGATCTAGGGGACCTACTTTAGTATACGGTGATTCGGAATCGTCTATCTCTTAAATCATTAAGGACCTTGTTTACAATCAAAAGCGCGACTCATTATTCATAAAACATAACCCTTCTTCTGTGTATAAATAGTAACGTCATTTCAGTTAACTGGTATTGGACGATCTCCGTGGACGAGTGGCTAGCGCGCTGGTTTCAAGCGTCGCCAATAAGGTTTTTGAGGTTCCGGATTCGATTCCCGGTCGGGTCAATGTAGAATACAATCTTTTCTATATTGTCTCGGGTTTGGGTATTGTGGTACCACCGTTGTGTCTGATTTCCATAACATAAGTGCGATGGCTACTTTGGGATCAGAGCAATGTATGTGATTGGTGTCCAATATTCATTATTTATTTATATTCAGTTGTCATTTAGTTGTGTTTGAACATAGTGATGTCAGTAAATTAAGTTTAATAAACTGGTATTTTTTCGGCATAAATTTATAGTTGCCACTTTTTATATAACTGCTGGTTTATTCAAAGACGATTTAAAAAGCGTTGTTCATAAAAGCGCTCAAGCGCTTACTAAAGCGAAACACATTAGTCACAAATTCGCAACAAACATTTGCAGACATCCTTAATTATCTTTACAGTGGAGGCCTTATTACGTACCAAAGCAGCACCTAATATTGTGTTTTTATTCTGTTAAGCCATGTAAATCGTACTTAGTTAGCTAACACAGTAAGGTATCAGGTACTATGTAGGTCAGGCCACTTCCTAGGAAATGGAATCCGTAGCACTCGACACACATCGCACAAAGGCTAACGAATTCACCTCGTCTATCTGGAATAGTATGAGTATCGTTTTGTGTTTGAGCACAGTTTCTGTTTGAACGACGGTGGAAGTTTTTGTTTGTGCTCATGAATTCGATATGGAGTCCGACTTTAATAGACGTTCGACCTAGTTTGAACGAATGGTTTTCAAGTTTTTTTTTAATATTGATGTTTTTATGCACAATATAAAAAATACCGATGGAAACCGGTCGCTGTGGAAAGCCGTAGAGGAGATCTTTGTTCAGCAGTGAAAGTGGCTGATAATGATGATACTAATGAAAAAATGATAAGTCTACCTTAGATATAGATATATATTTACGACTGCTAGTTTCTATAGTTTTGCGTAAATTAAGGTTAAAAGTACCTAAATGTGGATTTTTTTCGATAAAAAATTCAGCTTCCTGAAGCTTTTCAATTCCAAGTAGTTAATTCAAGATGGCATCTTGATTGCTGCTGTAAGTCGAAGATGGCTTCATTTGACATGGGGTCACAATTTACCGGACAAAAAAAGATACATTTAAAGGCCGTTTTTACCATCGTCAGATAAGAATTATCAGACTGCTTAAGCTTAAAACGACCGTTTTTAAAATGGCATTTACATGATTTATTGCTGAAAAATTGGAAACGTTTTCCAATTAGGCGTATGGAATATTTTATTAATAACAAAACACTCAACGAGTACCTATCATCTTCTACTTAGGTAAGCCTTAAGATAAGGGATGTTGCCTTGAACGAGGGCTGTTTGTTGTTATTTATCGGAATAATTTTGAACGCACTTTTCGACAAAAGCATTTTCCCATATTTTTTTAGGTATAAATCTATACATATACTACCAGCTGAAGAGTTTGATTGAACGCGCTAAACACTGAAACTACTGGACCGATTAGAAAATGTTTTGTTGGATAGCTTATTTATCGACGAAGGCTATAAAACATCTCGTTATGACGGTAGGGGAGGGCAGCAAATCAAAACGCGCGGACGAAATCGCGAGGGACTGCTAGTGCTAGAAATGAAACTCAAATTATACAGTTTCTAAAACGTGGATATAAATTGTGGCAACGACCAATAGGTCAGCAATGTAAGGTTCAGCTATCTTTTAATGACAAAAAATACTAAGTCAATGAGGGCCATTCATGACAGGATAAACAATAAAATGAAACGACGTTGTGGAACCGAAGACCAATCGTAAACGAACATCAAGTTAATGACAACCCATTACCGTTGCTCTCGGTCGTGTTATTCGAGATTTATTGAGATCGGTGAACTAGTGTTGTTGACATTTCAAAAAAGTACAACGATATCATAGACAAAACGCAAAAAAAAAGTTGAACTGAACGACTTTTTTAGTAAACTTAAAAATAAATTGCAAATTGCACTTGTAAAAAGCAACTTTGGCTGTGTGACAGACGAGGAATCGAACCCCGTGTCTTACGCAATCCGGGCGTATGCCTATTCCTGCCTACCTGGATTGCGTAAGACACGGGGTTCGATTCCTCGTCTGTCACACAGCCAAAGTTGCTTTTAACAAGTGAAATTTGCAATTTATATTATTAAGTTTGTATAGTGACAAAGCACTATAAAAAAAAAATAACTTGAAAATCTTAACTTACCTATTTAAGGTTTAGAATGTTTTTAATACTCACAGTGTCATATTATATAGTCCTAGAGATGAAATACGAAACCAATAATTTGCGCACGGGCGGGACTCAAACCAGCAACTTCTTGGTTAACCGGGCAAAACACTCTACCAATTGAGCTACCGTGCTGTCGGTCCGTCCTTGCGAAATTTTTAGTCTCTCAGGATACGTCGTTACGCGTGAGGTTTTTGAAATTTAATAATTAATCTTAGAAGAATATGATAACATTACAAAGAATTTTGCTTTTTACCAAAAGAGTAAAGGAACTTTTCTAGACTGCAGATAAAATTCATATTTTTAAAACCAACTGTGAGGTGTCAACATTCAAGTTTTTATATCATGTGCCCATCTTTTAAGTATCGACGATGTAAATTTAAAATATTTAAGTCCAACTCTATTATTGGTAACTGAAACTGTTTCTCGAGGATTAAGTATGGCAATATAAATCATTTTGATTAATGCTTCAAATTCTCTTTAATCCGTTAATGTTTGGAATATTAACAGGCGAGTGTAGTCTGAAGCAAAATTTTTGACATTTCGCGTAGACAAAGCTGAGACAAATTGGTGTTTTCGTGTATTTAGTGCTTGAGAAGTTTTTTTTAATGAAGCTTAAAAAATCAATTGATTTACTAATATTTATTAAAGGTAGCTTCGTAATTAAAATTATATTTAATGTAACAGAACCGCAAATAATTTAATAGCAACGTTTTTCAAGTTGTAAAACGTTTATTTGCAAGAATAATATCTGTGACAGCTAGTCTCGCTGTTCTCACAAATGTATCTTAATTCCCACTTCTAGCTTACCTAAGGGCCAATTTTTTCATTGATAGTCAACTCAACTAATTGTTAAATGTTGTTACTAGCGGTAATTCCCAAATGTTCGTGTTTTGAAGAAAAATACCATAACCAAATGTCAGCATAGCTATTTTAATGTATTTTTTCCTCATAACACGCATAATCTAAAATATTCAACCGCTGGTAGCGACATTGCACCATTTATTGAGTTAACTATCAAGCACGCAACCGGACCTTAGACCTTTTACACACTGTGACTCTTAATAGCGATGCAGTTGCGCTTCTGCATCGATGCAGTTGTGCTTCTGCATCGATGCTAAATTAAATCTGTTCATTGCGTAAGTCGCGTTTATTTTATTCTAAAATGAATAAAAAAAAAAAGAGTTTTGACCTGTTTCCAAGAGAAAGTTGAAAATATTAAATATTGGATACCAAACACGTACATTGCTCTGATCCCAAAGTAAGTAGCCAATGCACTTGTGTAATCGAAATCAGACATAACGGTGGTAACAATTATTTCGGTAAAAAGTAATGTCAAGTTACAATATTCGACAAGCAAAGAGGAAGTCAATACGCAGTGTTCTTAATAAACATTAAATTGCCTTAAATAAAATATGCAACATTATTAAGCACTCCGCAACTCATCATCATGATCTAATTTAAGGGCTAAGCTCTTGTCAGTGGAGTTTTTTCATTCTCTACGCTCTTTCGCCATTCTCTTCCTTATTCCGTATAGTGTAATAAAAAAGTTATCCACTGTTTTCTAGAATTTCTCTATCGCATGATTCATTCATGCCCCAGTTTCCAGTGCAGTAATGAAATCCTAACAAGAATTTGCAATTATACATTTAAATGAGGAAATGAAAATCTGCAAGGAACTAGATTTTTTTCTGAAGAGAAAGACACTGACTAATGTTGCGGATCTTGGGAGTTTAAGTTGAGTTTTTATTAGGAGCATATTTTTGTTGCTCATTTACTTAGTAAGCTAGCTTAATTAAAATAAATAAAGTCGCAAGGCAAGGACTATGTGCGCTAGAATAAGATTAGTATGTAATAGTAAAAATAGTATAAGAATAAGAATATATTTATAACCATAAAATGACAAAAGTGGTCTCTGCGCTAATCATGGTTGCTTATATTGCACAGGCCAAATAATTCTGTTACAAGAGGTTTCAATTTTATGGCACTTGATCGACAGAACTTGGCTAGAACGACTTGGCCTTCAGAAGACAAACTTTATAAAATATTATCAAAATCCTACGATATCACATACAGCATTGAACTGATTACAAGTTTTTTTGAAGTCGGTATTAAAA
The DNA here is from genome assembly GCA_963924145.1 of Pyrausta purpuralis. Taxonomy (NCBI): domain Eukaryota; kingdom Metazoa; phylum Arthropoda; class Insecta; order Lepidoptera; family Crambidae; genus Pyrausta; species Pyrausta purpuralis. The sequence goes on from OZ001654.1 coordinate 19,585,410, forward strand.
GTACAACTAACATTAGAATTTTTGCGAAAACTTTAAAAGGTGCCTTTGATGTGCTAGCTACTTATCGAACACTAGCGGGTACCCTGCGGTTTCACCCGCGCATATGTTGATTTTTTTTAAAACACTATTTATTATTATTATAGCTCATGCGCTATTCCAATATATGAGCTACATTTTTGTAAATTTTCATCAAAATCCATCCAGTAGTTTTTGTGTGAAGGAGTAACAACGTACATCCATTCTCACAAACTTTTGCATTTATAATATAAGTATAAAGCATAGTAAGCCACATATACACTCACACCTCGTATCCGAGTCCATTTCGGTACTCTAGAACCAACTTGGTCAGACATAGCCCTTCGATTCGTGAAGGTATGTCAAAATCGGTCAGTCCCGGAAGCGATTACGTTAAGACAATTTGAATTCTAATTACACTTTTGCCTCCATTCACCTCTAATGGGTAACGTAGATATAGCCGAATATAGCGCTAACTTAGCATTTGTCAGCGCTTACAAGAGCTGCCTGCCCGTATGCTTGTGCCGTTAAATTGTGCGCGCAGTACGCTTTATAGCGCATCATAAATGTATGTTACAAAATGGTTTACTAAAATGCACAATTTTGGCGGTCTTGTCGTTGGGAATGATCTCTTTCAATCAGATGATTCAGATGATGACAACCTTTGGGTAAAAGAGGTTGCTTCTAATTTTGTTTACAAACGTCTGCCTTATTAACAGAGGTCACTCACTTAGCACTTAACTGGCAGCTACAACTGTTCGCCATTTTGCTTCCAAGCGCCATTTTTGGTTATGCGTACCTCATAACCCACTAAGCCCTAAACTATAGGGAACTGCCGGAAATGAGTTAGCGGAAACGGCGCCATGTTTGTTAAACGTCATGTTCCGTTGCGCGCGCTGTTGAATCTACATGTCTATGTTTAATTAGGTGTGAGAATTGGGTAAATGTTTGATCAATTATTGTACTTAATTTCTAGTTATATAGATTATTAGTATACATGAGCTGATTGATAATGATCATTCAAGGATTTCATTCAAATAGGTGTTTCAAATAAAAAGTCTTAAAAACTCTTGAACCTAATTTATAGGAGCAATTTCTAAAATGACAAACCTTTATTGGCTGTAGGTTATATATATAAACTAGCAGTCCCCCGTTACTTCGTCCGCGCGTTTTGAGTTTGCCCCCTCCCCTCCCGTCGCAGCGTGATGTTTTATACCCTTAAGCCTTTCTCGATAAATAAGCTATCCAAAACAGAAATATTTTTTCAAATCGGTCCAGCAGTTCCTGAGAGAAGCGCGTTCAAACAAACAAACTCTTCAGCTTTATAATATTATTAGCGCAAGCGCACGTCGTACTTTAGCTGCGAACATTATTTTGTTGCGGAGTTATGTTAAAACTGTGATATCTCCTACGATATTTATTGGAATCAAATGATATAAAGGGCAACTTTGTTTTAAATGAAATGCTCGTGATGATGAATGTATTTATTTTGATAAGAATAAATACCTGTGTGTATAATACACCTCTAAAAATGATGCATTATTTTTTTACAAATTTATTAACATAAAAAAGGTTGTAGTAAGTCAACCATAAAAGATAGACTTATGCTGTCGCAGACTTTATTATAGAACTTTTAATGCTGAACAATCCTGTCATACATGATTTTTGTGTAACTTTAGCGGTTTCCGCAGCGTACGCAGCGGAAGCTCTCAAAAGGAATATCTTTCTCCCGTTTTCGCAACATTTTTCATTGCTGCTGTGGTCTTGTGAGTCGTATCTTTATGTTATATAGCTTAAAACCTTCCTCGATAAATGAACTATCCAACATGAAAATATTTTTTCAAATCGGGCTAGTAGTTTCTGAGATTAGCGCGTTCAAACAAACAAACAAACAAACTCATCAGCTTTATAATATTAAAGTATAGATTTTTTTTTTCTTAGTCTTAAGAGCTGTGGATTGATCTAAAGCAATTGAATAAATAAATAAAAATAAAACCTTTAAAGGAAAGGATTCATTTTAGGCGAACAATGTCTTTTTGGAGTTGGTGCTCTGATAGTTGATACTTGAGATGATTAAAGTGATGGCAACGACTCTAAAAAGAAATTGTTCGCCTAAAATGGATCTTTTCCTTAAAAGGGTCAAGAGTTTATTTAAGACTTTTAGTTCATTTTGGTTTTGAAGTCGTTTTTTTTTAAAACTTAATTTTATTTGATATTTTTTGGTAATTACAGGAGGGCTTGCACCTTTTGACTGTTATTTTTAAGCTACTGAACTACTGAACTCCGAAACGTTTAGGAGTTCCACCATCAGCTCAGATCCACAAAATATCGACTATCAGACGCAACAACAAGTTATTATTAAGATTCACAAAAACACTAAACGTGCCTTTTAAATTCGAGGTTTGCACCAAGATCCCATCATCAGATCCTGCCTTGGCACCCATTGTTGCCAGACAACAGAAACCAGAAAGGTATAACCTCCAGGAAGGCGAAAAAATGTTTTTAATGAGAAAATATGAGGTGACATAGATAAAAAAAGCAGTCACAATAATTTACAAGGCTACTAAATGTAAATGGCAAATTAATGTAGTTACTCTACTTAATAAATAAATCTAGCAAAAATAGTTTTTTACGTACCTCCTTCTTTCTGAACAAAATATGGTTAAAAATTAACTCTATATGTTTATGACGAAAGCAATACAATAAAGTGATATCAACTTACATGGTTACTAACTTCAGAATTGATTGTAACGTGATTCAGTGACCATGGCACTTGCAACAGTGCCGAAATATCGGGAACTCGTGGTAGCAATCCCGTTACAATCTATTCTAATTTAAGCAATACATATTTCCATATCTTATCATGACTTGTGTATCAAAATACGAAACTCGTTCAACAATTCAGAATTGTTTACTGTAGAGAATGTTGTACTAATAAACTAGCTACGTGCATGCCATTATAAAGCACCCCTCGTCTGTTTTTGATTGACGGATCCCTAAAATCAATAGACCGTTTTATTGAATAATCGAGCGAAGCCAGGTGCAGTGTTAGTTGACTGCGATGTTATCACATTATCGATAACGTGTTTGTTTTACTTGTCAGAATGGTAGCAGATACATACATATATACCGTAGATACCATTGTAAAGCCGAGGCATTACAAAACTCTTTCATTATCAGTAAGAGGATATCCACTGCTGAATATAGGCTCTTTCAAGAAGCTAAAAATACCGCTACAGAAAATGTATACCCACCCATGTATAAAAAGGAAAGTAATATTTCCGTATAAAAAAAATACACCGATTTTGTTATAATAATTATAATTAAGAATGTATCTCTCTGGCTTATACGTGTCTCGTGTCGGCGTGAACTCTAAAATTTATGAGCGCTTTAATTAAATTCCATAACAAGTTTTTAGGTTGATTTTACAAAACGAGACAACGCTAATTGAAATAAGTTTTAACTTAAGCAGCTTTTTTCACTATGTTTTTTTCAAAACCATTGTTGGAAAAATGGTTCCATAAATCTTAAACCATTTACTCATAACGGAAGTTGAAGGAGTTCTGTTCTCTTGGTTAATATATTGACAGTATGAAAGAATCACATCGAAAATAAAACAATTCATTCATCATTTAATATTGATGGCTACCGCGCTTAAAAACAAATATTTTACCTTTCTCAAACCTGCATAGATTACATACCATTCGAATGTTAGTACGAGCTCGAACAAATGATGATAATCAGTTTCCAATAGCTGTAACCGTTCATTGGCGATCGGCGGCAGAGATTAAAAAGGCTTTATTAAGGAAATCGATAGCAACTGCCACTGGTAAACGGACAACTCATAAAACATAGACGTACTTTGGAGAATCACCATAGTTGTTTTTTTAAAACTTATGATTACAGGGAAAAGTGATTTATACACCATTAAAACACGTGAGAGTTTTCCAATACACCAATAATCCAAGCACAGAAAATGCGAAACTTGTTTTTAGTCTGTCACGTGCAATTTTATGAGATAGCAACTGGTAACCTGAACAGCTGGCTGCTAAGGCAGAAAAGTTTTAAATTGGAGACCCTTCGACCAAAGACGCAACGTAGGACGTCCACCAACAAGATGGACAGACAACATTGTTAAGGTCGCAGGATCTAACTGGGAACAGACCGCTTTTGATTGATCGCTATGGAAAACCGTGGGGGAGGCCAAAGTTCAGTAGTGGATAAAATGATAAAAATGATGATAAATCAGATGATGATGACTGTTAACCTCACAGTCTCTATTGCAGCAAAAGCTACTTAATAACTGCTTTGTAGCATGCTAGAACATTAATCAACAAACATTATGAAAGGTAAAAGTCATTTCCTACCACTCAAAAGTAATACTTCTAAATGGTAACCAAATTTCCTATTGCTTATTTGATATTTTTAAGGGCGGGCTTAAGTACAGCGGGAAATGGGAATATTTAGTGCCGAGTCATGTTTGGTGTTTTCTTGAAACTAATGTTTGGTAAGTAGGTACTTAGATATACAAACATTTTTCTAGTAGATATTTCCGAATTACAATATTATAGATAATACCTGTCTCACTTAACTGTAGCTTCGAAACCGTTTGAAATTTCAAATCCTTTAAAACCTTTAGATTATTATTTTGATCTTGCTTGCGTCACATTTAACATCACATTAACATAAAGTTATTAAATATTAATATACGAATTGAATAAAAAATCACTTTGATGACATGATGTTTTGATAATGTCTTCGGAGAGTTCCCCCTAACGGCCGTTCCCTATATCCATTCTAACTGTAGTTTTGCCCTACTAGAGTTAGAAATGGTTATCTACCTTTAGATTTTTTGTTTCTATAAATCTACTGGCAGTAGGGTAAACTATTTCTGGATGCATCTTATCGATGGGAGGACGGATAGCTTACTAGGGATAGGCATTTGTATGAAATTGACATTTATTGCGTTCCTATAATGTTTTTCATCTGACTGTCAGTCAGTTTGACTATCTCTAGTATCCCCAGAATTCAATCCTAGGATTTTGGAGGATAACGCTCTTGAACACCCTGGCAAATTACTAATTTTAAATATTTCATTGGTTTATTTATGTAAAAGTCCTGCTGCTTACAAGGTTAAGATAGAAACTTTCTCCCTAGTGGCAAAGATGTTCCTTTACCCTAAGAAACTGACCCTAGCCATAACCCCGCCTAACAAAAGATACTTAGATATAATAAGGATGATGTGGTAGGAGAGCTGCGTTCAGGTCATCCAGGGCAGCAGCGTTAAGATGGTAGGTAGGTGGTGGGACCCGCTACCAGTCTGACAGACTGCCCAAACTGATCATAGGGACGGATAAAGGTGTCTGCTGCAGTGAAGGGAAATGAGAACAACAAGGACGGATAATACCTGATTTATTGGTAGTAAATTAGTTTATTTAAAATATTAACAGATACATTAATAGGTGGGCCGCCAGTGTGAGTTCCGACGGTGCTGGATTCTGCTATGTAGGTCACTGACGTGTTCGTAGTTGTAGAATGTAAGGTGCTACCTCGCACAATTTATGAAAAACAAATAAGTTTCGGGTGGCATATTGAATCCAAGTTCAAGCAGTCAACTTTTTCTCTGGGAACAGCTGAGTGACTGGGAAGGTACCCGATGCTTTGCATAGCATTCAATGAGCCTGAAATAATTCCACCAGCATCATCATCTAATCCTTTGTCAAGGGAAGGTGGACTTTTTGCTGTGGCTGAAAGAAGTAAATAAAACAAATCAGTATAACATGAAAACAACTGGTATTTAAGCAAAGGATATTGACCAAAACTCTATAGAAACTCTGCACACTTTGCGGCAGCATACGTCTTTACAAAATGTTTGGATAAAATATATACCTAAATATTTGAAAGAATACACACAAAAAATATTTTTGATAAATAATCAGGTTTACAAGGAATTCAATGGCAGATTAGGCATTTAGAGGTTATGTTTTGTGATTGCAGAGTTAATGCACCTCACCTACATTCATTTTGATACATTCAGAAGGTAATTGTTATATTTTACTAAAGTAATTCAATACTTAATAACTTAGTTAGGTACCCTTAAAATACCAGTACAATTATAATTCAAACAAGATTTTTAAAATATAAACTACAAAGACGCAATCTGGTCCCGGCTTTTGTCAATATCCTTTAAAAACCGTAAACGACTTGTTTGTGAAACTACAATTGATACTCACTGCACTTATTTTATGGAAATAAAGTCCTCCTTAAATACATTGTATACCAGCTGGACACATTGTTTTTTCTAAGCAATCGGACTGATAGCATTCTGAAGCGTTTGCGAAAATAAACTGGAACTATAACTTTCTATTTCTTTTCAATCGGTCGTTTTGAATTTTAAAATTTATAAATACTTTTTACGTTAAAAAGTATTAATTTTCAATCAATTGACGTAGGAATGATGTCAATCAATCAGCTGTCTGTCAGAGCTCAAAAAAGTTCTATTTTACGTAGTCTATGCATGCTTCACATAATATTTTTACCCAAAATAGAACATATATATAATTAGGTACAAAGCAATAAAAATAAATATTATTTTAAACGTATTATATAAATATTATCCTTGGTGTATCATAATGACCACAAATATCGTGAAAACGTTGGCGCGACGTAATTGAGAGGGTTTTGTACAACTGCGTAATTCGAAACGTAAGGGAGGGCTTGGATAATATGGCCTATCTTCTGCTAACTGGAGATAAGCAACACCTATCTGTAATATAGAAACTGTTTATTATGGTCGATAGCCGGTGACAACAGTTCGAGGATAGCTATCTATCTTTGATCTTAGTTTGCATATAGGGAACGGCCGTAAATGAATAAGCGTTTTCAGCGTCGACAAATAGATTTTATCGCAAACAATGAGAAATTTAATTAATGCTACGTAACAAGCTTGCAAGGGGAATGCTACGAGCATTCTATACGACTAGACTTCTTGCTTGAAGCGCTTTAAGCTGGCATTGTATCACACCGGAGCGAATGGTTTTATATCCCAAAAGAAACAAGTTATTACGTTTGGTTTGTTTGTCTGAATATATATTTCTATCTTTATACGTAAAAACGTTGTGTTTAGTTACAATACTTAACTCAATAACGGTTGGATAGATCTATCGTTTTTTATAGTTTTTTCTAGTCTTTATAAAATAAACACATTATTTCATATGGCAGGATAACGGTCCCACTATCGTCCATCACCACCCAAATTAGTGTGACGAAAACATTTTGCCATATGCTTTTAGCTATAGACTATGTAATTTGATACTGCGTAACGACATGGTTTATATGGCAGCCTTCAAGTAATTTAATATTGAGATCGACCTAAAACCAATAAATCCTTACTTAATATTATAAATATGAAAGTAACTTTGTCCGTCTGTCCGTCGTGCTTTCACGCCATAATTACTAAACCGATTTAAATTAAACTCGACACACACATAGTCTAGAGAAAAGACATAGGTAAACTTTTCAATGCGGAAAAAGGGTTGTAATGGTTTAAAAATGGGGTGAAATGTTTAAGGGTTAAAAATATGTTATGAAGGTTTGGATGGAAATGAATTATTTTTGAAGCTAGAACGAAAAAATTTTTTTCTATGGTGTTTGATTAATTAAGTAGATATAAATACAATGACCATTAGTTTGTTAAAAATAAAACTAAAAATCTCGAACACAGCTAGTTTAAAATCAAATGTTGAGTACTCTTTATATTGTTAACAAAATGAAAATTGATTTTCCGTGTGACCGTCAGCCAGCTAAGCTTTGAAGTAAATGTTGGAAAATCCCCACTTTTCACTGGAGCCTTCGAATTTGATGTTAGTTGTTCGTGACTTTCGTCTGAGCTCAGTAAATTAATGTGGAATGAAGAATGTGGAACTACTGGAGTTTGATATGAGTTATTTGACTTCATTTACCATTGTCATGTAACTGCTAAAAAATACTTTATCAAACTATTTGCCTTGTGTCTCAAGAAGTAGTAAATGTAACGAATTCCGAAGTTAAGGTAACTCAGCACGGTATTGGTGGGACCATGCGTGACAACAGCGTCACAAACTAGGACTTTAGGACTTTGAAATGATGAATGGCTGGTGGTTATTACGAAAAGTAATAAAACAGAAGTTTTTTCAATGAAATATAGAAGTTTTTTCAATAAAAACAAACAAGAAAAAATAAAACTAAGATATGCAACATAAAAAAATACTTATAATCAAAGTTTCAAATACGAAACCATTTCCTTGCGCCAAGGAGGCTATGATGCTGGCTGCGTCGCCGCGTTGGATAGCTATGCTAATCCTTTGTGCTAGGAACCAGCCATCTTTATTATTGGATGTTACAGAATTTAATTTTGGCGCAATTTTTCTAAACAACAATTTAGCAGAGGCGGCGCAAACACATAATCACTTGCAAGTGTAGCCTTGGATCGTGTTTCTTGTGAATGACAGCGACGTGCCGTAAGCGCGTTACAACGCATTCGCCGCTAGTCGAGAGTGGGTCCGGGGTTGGTCTCGATTCGAGGTGGTGACGTTACGAAGTTGATAGATGTGAGTTTCAAACAAATACTGATACTCGAGTTGATACGGTGATGTCACCGTGACGGGTTGATTAGTGAGCTTCGATCTTTATAGAACACTCACTTGATCCAGTACTTATTTTTTAATGTGTCTTTGAGAGTTTCCATTTTAACAAGAGTGAAGCTGCAGGGAAGTACAAGTGGTAAACTAAATAATGTTTTTTTTTCCAGCTGTACAGGAGTGAACCACTGCAGCTTCGTACTAGCTGAAGACTACGCACCCGCTGTGAGCTGGTCTCCGGGGGCCGTCTACATCAAGTATGCCTGCTTTGATGGTAAGTATGCGAATATTTAGTTGTTTATATAATTATTATTGCCATAAGAATAGAACCCGCGCCCTTTGAACGCTGTGGACGAATGCCTTAACCAATGAGCATACCAGAAGTGGACAGCGCCTCTCTGCCAGCTACCTTAGCATTAATTTTGCGTTCGTTATTTTTACGGGATCATCATACATCATCAAATCTAAGGTCCTGCAGATGACAGGAACATTTTATGTCGGGTATAAAAAATAATTGGATCTATCTGTTGTTTAGATAATGCTTGTATATGATTTATTTAAATAAAAAACAAGGTCGCTTTTCTTCTAAAAGTTAAAAATATTTTTTATAAACGTTAACCAATAAACATAATAATTCACTTCGTTCTGGTTTCAACGTTTATTAAAAATACCCCAAAATGTGTCACGCGACGCGTGAAATTGATTTCGGCAGATGCAAGTTATTTGTGACGTCACACTGCAACTGTGCATATGCACACGCCCTCGTATTTTGCAGCGTAGTAATTTAATTTTCAAATGAACTATGTGTTTCATCTGAATGTCAAGAGAATCATTTCCAAGTAAGTTAAAATTAACAGGACCCTAAAGAAGATGGCTAAATGACTGCCCTAAGAATGTTTAAAGATTTGTCAATATCCTATAACTCTGAAATATTCATTTATTAATTATTCCGTATTTATTATTTCTCTAGAACTTTAGTACAATACTTAAAATACAAAAGTTTTTATATTGATTTTTTTCGACAATAATGACCTAAAAAAAGTCACGCGATAAAAAAGACGTCACTCGATCGTGCTCACTGTCGTCTTGTTTATTGTTAGTGGATTCTTTCTTTTTAAAGGCACGGTTACCTTACTTACTACGAAACTACAAACGCCTTATAAAAAGTCAAAGCAAAAGGATTTTTTGACAAGTTTGTTAACCAATCAAAGCAGGAATTATCACGATATTTTTTATTTTTAAGATTGTTGGTTTTTGAAAAGTTCCTGAAACTTTTTTATACAAAATATTAATATAAATCCATTCAGCTTTATATAACATTAGGTGTCATGTTTATACATTGTTGCGGTCGCCCATACTTCTATTTAGCCATGTCTTTTATTCCCTATGCTTCCATAGAATGGATTTTAAACATCTGTCCTAAAGCAGTTGCAGTTAACACCCAAATTAGATCGAAATAGTACTTGCCTTGCATGTTTACATAAACGTAATCAATGAAATTGTCACCCGATTCAAATAAACAATTTACGCTGTTGCGATTTTGCTCAATACTCCAAAGATATCATCTGTAGACCCTAATTTCAAGCAGTAAGGGTCTATTTCCAATGTGTGCTAGTCTGACTAAGTTTTGCGATCATAATAACTCACCGACTACCATTTCGTGGCCATAAACGCTTTGTTACAGTGGTATGTCTCCCCTATTAGATTCCCACGTGGCAAAAGCTATTGTTATACGAACCATTTCATATTGACCCTTTAATGGGAGCATTCTAGGTTGAACTCTATTAGATCTGTAAGGGGAAAGAGGTCTAGTTAAGTGGTGAGTGTGGCATTGACACATTTTACCCCAAAAGGCTGAAATGTCCCCAAATCAAGGGTGTCAGCCACAGATAAGAATTTAGATAGACGACGTATTTGTATGAAATTACTCTTGAGTTAAAATGGCGTCATAAAAACTTTTTTAACGTTTCCTCAAATTAGGCTAGCCTTACCCTATTCCTTGTTTGACATAGTTTGATAACCATATTTTTTTATATACCATTACTGTACTTTAATAAAAACTTTAATTTAATTTCACTAGTTGTAAATATGTACGATAAATAGAGTTAATGTTAAAAGCATCATCCTCCTCGGCCAGTCAGACACTTAAGGTTTTTTATTTTTAATTTGCTGTCCTAGTAGCAGAAAAAACATGCTTGTTTTTTCATACAGTCGTTGCGGCCGGTGGAGGGATATGTATCATCTACTTACGTATATGTCTATAGTGTTAGCTAATGGAGTATGGCAGCAAACAGTTCAAAGTCACGTGCATGTGATTTGAAAGAAGAATTTACGATACGTTGTAAAATATCGGATGACTGGAATGTTGTATTAGGGTGAAATCAGAGTTTTGGTGAGTGACGCTTGGCATTGCTTTTGAAAGAATCGAGTTAAGAATTTTTGGGATTCTTGAGACTTTAAGTGATGTTTTAATTACCTAGCCACGATAATTGACTTTTTGATTCGTAATAAAATCCATTTTTACCCTGAAAAAGTTGTTCATTTAGCTTTACGTACCATATAACAGCCGTAATTTCAAATACTTTTTGATTTGGCTTCGTGTTTATATTGAAAAAATACGTAATTTAGAATGTAAATAACGACTTCTTACAAAAAGAAATGGAATCTTTCTTCTCAACGAAAATAATGTTTTCCTTTACAGAAACGCTTTCGTTAATTTACTTCAGGTTTAACAAAATAAAATAACTTTTTTTTTCTGTAATATAATTATTTATATTGCTGATGGGTAGGTACTTATTGCGTTAAAACTCCGTTTTAATTTTGATACAGCTTGCTAAGAAAGCTTTAAATTTATATTATCGGTTTTAATATGACTTATTACTTAACAATGAATATTCATAAATGTAGAGCTACCACGCGTTGGGCGCCACTTTGTTAAGTAAGAAAGAATTAAAAAGTATTCAGTTAAATATTATGATGCCTTTTTAGTAATAATTAGGTAATAAGTAATTTCTGATAAAAAGTAATGCCTTATAAGCCATTAGCGAGCTATTATAAAAACATATTAAACACCCTCATCAATATCAAGTAAAAAAAACAGTGGCTATTTTCATAGGTGAATATTTCGCGCTGGTAATCGAAAAATCGGCTTATCAATTCAGCAAACTAATGCTGTGTTTTTTTTGCAAACAGGCAATGGGCATGCATTACGCACTATGACCAGCGCATAATCAGGCCATTTATCACGAAAATTATAATAGAAAATTGATGACCTACCATTATTATTGCGAATAAAGCCGTCAGAACTCATTGTAGCTGCTTTTTATGTCACTGGTAATGAATAATATTGTATTAATTTACTTGGTAGGGAAATTGTTTCGTATTGTGTTTGTTGTACCGACAAAATAATGATCATAAAATAATCAACTCTAATGAAAAAGGTACTATAAAGTTTTATATTATAGACTTGGCAATTAGATAGGTTACATTTACGTTAAAATTGAAATTATATTAAAATACTAGTGGTCTCCCGCGACTTTGTCCGCACGTGTTGAGTTTGCTCCCTTCCCCCATCGCAGCATTATGTTTTTCAGCCTTCCTCAATAAATAATCTATCCAACACGAAAATATTTTTCCGAAACCGATCTAGTAGTTCCTGAGATTAGTGCGTTCCAAAAAATAAACTCTTTATATTATAAGTGTAGATAACTCGATACTGCTCTACATAAAGTTCTGTCACTTCCTTTTAACTTTTGATTACGAGTATAGTAAGTCAAAAGTTTCCAGGTTTAACCGAGCGTATTAGCTTACTATATAAAATCTATACGTGCAGAACTTGCGACTATCATGGATTGGCAAAGTTTACTTCCAAACTCTAACATTAAATTGCTCGAACTAGAGTCAGAGTAAAAACATCCTACTGCAAAACTAGTTTATTACCCTTGGGTGCACTTCCCGGCGAGCATTGTTCGAGAAATTGGGAATCGATATTAAAAAAACTGGGCCACGTGCTTGATCCGTGCAGCGGAGCTCAAAGGTTCACCCTGGGTGCATTTTTAGGGTTCTGTGCCTCTAAATAAAATAACTATCTGAACTTTGATAAATCGGATCGATGTCTGTATGTGAACTTAATATTAACTAAGAATACGGACAGATATCAACTGAAATTAATGCAAAACTCTGTCAAAGCAATCAATATGATGTGACCGTTAAAATATGCAATACAAACGGTCATAACACAAGAAAAACAAAATATATAGATCGTTGACCTAATGAAATTATGTAGTTTATCAAAACTATTTTCTCAATAAGTAGGTAGGTAACATTTTTATACGTAGTTTTTTTTAAATCTTGGCTAAGTAGATATTTGACCTCGATCGCACCCAATATCAGGTGTGGATGAGGACGAGGTTGGTGCATATCTGGTTAGTAGAAGAGAGCCTGTTCACGCTTGCCTTAAAGAGGCTTAAGTCATATTCCTTAAGGACACTTCAGTAAAAAAGTGGCAGCAAATCGCTTGGTGCGCGCAGGATTCTATATATGTTTGGGAACCCTCTGGGTGCACTGTCCAACTCACACGTGGCTGTTTTTTTTGCGATATTTCATGCAACATAAAGGAATTAACTTGATGTTTGAGCGGTTACGTCGGGGAGTGATCGAGTTTTTTTGATAATCCTATTTTGTTTGGAAAAATGCATATTTTTTGCGATATATTTGGATGGAGAGCAGTGATCATTGTTATTTTCGGAACCTTTTGACTGCTAAATCTTATTATAACTTCACTCGTCTGTAGATGTTAAGGTTGGTTACGCAGGGTTAGAATGCGTTTTTAAATATATGTCTAAAACGCGCGGCGCGGTTGCGTGATTATCAGTTGCAATGTCAGAACGACTATTATAATGACCATTGGTTTATGTATATTTATTTAAAAACATGCAAATCGGAAATATTCAACCGTCAACTAATGGTTCAAAAATTTTACCATTAGTTGACGGTTAAATATTTCGGATTACATATATAGGTCAAACACATTATAATTCGTGACAAAGGGTAGCAAATTCCATTAAATCTTGCTCGTTGTAACACAGCGGCGCACTATGGGGTATTTGAACAATTTGGGCGGCCAAAATTATTAAATCGGTTTAGTTTATTCTAAATATATTATTTAATAAGAGGATAGTGCAAAAAATAAAATAAAATACATTTTACATAAAAAAATATTTTTTTTATAGAAAAATCAAAACATTTTTTTCTCGGCGAAGTAGGAGTTGGGTTTAACCATACAAGATTATTTTTGGAAGAACAGATGAGTTGCAGGGGTGCAAATTAACTCTGGAATAGGTTGATATCAGAGTCAGCATTGTTTATATTGAGCTTGTTGAGCCCCGACACAACCCCACTTACAAATTTTGGTTAATGATAACCTCTCTTCCTCATTAAGATGTTGTACAACTTCTTCCAAATGTATTAGTAATCATGTGACTGTATAATCAATTAAAGATTGCAGCATAGTTTCAGCACATGTTTCAGTTACGCGATACGATTCTTGATTTGGGTAACACTAGGGGTGTTATCCAAATCGCTTTTTGCAAAATACTGTACCAATAGTATATTTATTAGCACTCGTTATAATTTGTTACTGCCTTCAAAAAAAAATATACAAGGCTGGAGACAATCTTATCTCTTTATCTTGCCGACATGAGCAAAATGCTTTTTAATGTTTTGCAGCTCGCTTTGGTGATGATAAAATATCTTTAAGAACAACAGCAGCATCTCTCTTGCCTCTGTCCCTTAATATAGAGATTGTAGCATGGGTAAGCCGTTCTAAGTCCGTAGATACACGAAGATCTTCGGTCTTCTTTCTTTTGATTTTATCACTCGATTGACCTATCGACTTGGATGACCGCCCGGTGAATGTACCTTCAAGTCATTTCGCATTATTTTTCGTATACATTTTCTCATTATGGCATGTTTGAGACTACCTATGCTTAATTTAGCCTTTAAACGCAAAAAATCGTTCGTAATTTTAAATATTTGCTCTGAAGAAAAAGGTTCGAGCTGCAAAAGGTAATTTTCAAAAAAGTCCAACTTTTCTCCAATTATATTGTAGTTCTGCTGTAGCGTTGCACAAAATAAATATTTTCGGGTCATTACTTTGACATTTGATGGTCCTATATCAATGGAAAAAAAAACTAAGAATATGTAGTTAAATATTTGTTAATTATGACTACCCCTTAAAAATAGAATATCTCAAGAAGAAGCAAAAAGTAGCAAAATCTTTTTTCACCATAAGATAGCTGAGATCTCAAAGAATTTTCTAAATAGAAAATCAATGTCGGGGCTCTTCGGTGTAAACAACTTTTACTCTCGAGTTTGTTAAAGTTTTTGAAAATAAACCGATGAATAATCACTCATCTATGTTTCTATTTATTTCCGACATTATAAAAAATATTGCTTTGAAGCACTATAGAAACGAAATACACTTACCTTCTTCAACACAATCAATTTTTTTATCTTTATGTTTTACACTCATTAAAAGAAATGAGCATTTAAAAGTTACGCATAAATTTAAAGCCGTTTCACTTTGATTGACGTCCAAGTTTCGAGTAGCATTACAAAGGCTGGGATTGCACGAAAAGGTAGGTATTTGCTTTTTCTGATCCGTTCAATGTTTAAGTTAATTAGAGATATTTTTTTGTCTATCCCCATTAAAGTTGAGAAACTTTGTTTTTGGCCGCCCAGATTGTCCAAATACCCCTATGAGCGGCGGTGCGCTTCGGACCATGACGTTAATGTCCATTCCGAAATAATGCAAGTCAATTTATATTCATGGCAACACTGCACTGCATATAAACGCCATTGCTTCTGATGTCATTTACAAATTATTAACTTTTTTCAACAATGTATTTTTTAAACTTCGCATCGTGCTTTCGTTTATTTAGCAAAATACCAAATAGTAAATTGTCCTTTTCGACTTCACCTCAGTTCGTTAAAATATTATAAAATACACAAAACCGAAGTCCAGTTTTACCATCGACAACTAGACACCAACTCATGAAAAATTAAAATACAGAACGTAATTTCTTATGAAGTAATGGGTTGAGAAACTCCACTGGAACTCGTAACGTTATGAGAAACTTACGTGAATATTGAGAAACAAGCTGTCAATGAGGCTGTAAAAGTAACTACACAATGACTAATACTTTGAAGTTCAGTGTAAATATTATTATTATTATTTTACATATATATTATTAAATCAAAGGAAATGACTGCAACCCCATACATTGATTGCCCCAAAAGTTAAATCAATGCGTCAGACCAAAACTGAATGAATATGATGTCGTTTTAAATATTTTTTTAAGAATATATAGGGTCTATCAAAATAAACTGCATTTCTTTTTGGGGCTAATTCTGATGCTCAAATACAACAACTTTTTGTATGGGACTAACATCGTTCACCCAAAAAAAGCCGATCAGCTGATGCAAGTTTGTATGAAGAAGTATTTTTTTAGAGATTTCGATTGTTGGTCCCATACAAAAAGTTATTGTATTTTAGCAACAGAATCACTACCGAGAAGGAATGCAGTTAATTTTGTTAAGCCTTGTAATAGCAGAGTTTCACGTAAACGTGAAAGTAGTTAATTTCATTAAAACGGAATTAACTATTATAAGGCGGGGAGCCAAAGAAACTAAATAATTTTCCTTGAAGAAGTGTTTTTATCGAATTTTCACACTAAACTGGCTTACATCTCATTTGCATGCTATTTTATAGTCGAAAATAAAGTGCTACAGATGGCGTTAGTAAGCGGATATCCGTCTATATTAAATTTAACGTAATTCAAATGAATTCAATCAATCAATGGCCTATTTGTCTATTTCAGATGGTTTATGGTGTAATGTTTGAAATGCATCTCTTTTCATGGCTGAAAAGACCAATGCGAGAGCGGCAAAGTCTGCCACAAGCTCGAAAAGAGAAGTTGGCGACCGATGGAGGCACGTCGCTTCGACATTGTCTCTGTCTCTTGTCAGCAAGTGTCGCGAACCAGGACTCATCGCAATGCTTGCGACCCTCCGCAACGCGATTTCGCCATTCTGGACGTGTCTCTGCAAGCTTTTCCCAGTTTTGGGGGCAAACGTGAAACGCAACCATGTCCCTCCTGACGCAGTCCTTGAAGCGAAGCAATGGCCTCCCAACATCTCTTTTTGCGTTCGCTAGAGCGCCCAGAAGGACGCATCGTGGCAACCGAGAGGGTGCCATTCTATACACATGCCCTAGCCAGCACAGTCGCCTTTGTTTAAGAAACGCGGTCAAGCTAGGCAGCTGTGCGATTTCAAGGACCCTCTTGTTCGTTACCTTATCCTGCCATGTAATGCCTATGATCTTACGTAGGCAGCGCATGTAGAAGGCGTTCACACGGCGCTCAACCCTTGCATACGTTGTCCAGGTTTCGGCTCCGTGCTCAAAACAGACGCCTGAAAGACCTGCATCTTTGTCTTATTTGTCAGATGCCGGTTTTGCCACACACGAGCACTCAGCCTCCCGAACATCGTTGCCGCCTTACCGATGCGCATGTCAACCTCCGCGTCAAGCGAGAGATTGTTGGTAATGGTCGACCCCAGGTAGCAAAAAGTCTCAACCACCTCCAACACCACGCCATTGAGCTTAATAGCTGGAGCAACAGATGTGCCTTGAGCTAGTATAACTGTCTTCTTGGTATTGACAGACATAGCAAATATCGAACAGGCCTGCGAAAATCTGTCCACCATGAACTGAAGCTCGCCCTCGGAGTAAGCCACGAAAGCTGCGTCATCAGCGTAAAGAAGACTGGCCACAAAGAGATCCTCACGGTTTCGTTTAGATTTGAGGTGTGAGATGTTAAACAACTTTCCGTCGACCCTCGTGTGTAAATGGATACCCTGTTGGCTATCGCCGAAAGCAGTTTGTAATATAAGCGAAAAGTATATACCAAACAGGGTAGGAGCCAAGACGCAGCCCTGTCGCACACCTCTGGAGACACTAAAAGGAGCTGATGAGCTGCCATTAAAAACTACTGTGCCTTTCATGTCCTCGTGAAAAGATTTGACGAGGCTCAGGAGTTTCGGCGGGCACCCTATGCACTGGAGCGCGGTATACAAGCCCTCCCTACTAACCGTATCGAAAGCCTTATTAAGGTCAACGAACGCCATAACTAGAGGGGTTTTTTGTTCTCTACACTTTTCCTGTATTTGACGAAGTGTAAAGATCATATCTACTGTGGAACGCCCGGGACGAAACCCACACTGTGACTCAGGATATACTCGATCTGCAAGAATTTGGAGTCTAGATAAAACAACTATGCCAAAAAGCTTGCCAACAATGCTTAAAAGGGATATACCGCGGTAGTTGTTGCAGTCGCCGCGATCACCTTTCCCTTTGTAAAGAGTAATGATGTTAGCGTCGCGCATATCCTGAGGCACACGTCCCGCCTGCCAACATTTACACAGCAGATTATACAGGATAGGTCTTACGCATGAGAGTTTTAATATTTCAGCATGGATGCCGTCGCCGCCAGGACTCTTACCAAGCTTTAGTCGATGGACCGCCTCGTTGAAGTCCTCGACAGACGGTAGGTCGTCTAGCTCGGCCTTTACATCCAGTTTGGGCATGCTCAGCGCTGCCTCTGGTTGTATTGCTATTGGGCTCGAGTAGAGACTGGTGTAATGCTCGACCCAACGGTCGAGTTGTTTTTGGCTATCCAAAATAATAGCACCGTTTGAGTCCTTCAGAGGGGCTGTTTTCTTAGCAGTAGGACCGAGAACCCGTTTGATGCCATCATAGACACCGCGTATGTTACCGTTATCTGCGCACACTTGCATATTTCGGCCTAGGTCCGACCAGTACAAGTTCGCATAGTACCGAGTGCTACGTTGAAGAGCAGCTTTGGCTGCACGCAGAGCTAGGTTGGTCCGCGGGCCGGGATTCATTCGGTACCTAAGGGCTGCTTCACGCTTGGAGTCCAGTAGAGGTTGTATGTGTTCCTCGTATTCTGAATACCAGTCCTGAGATTTGGTTTTAACATGTCCAAAAACCAAAGCGGCACTTTCAGTAAGTAGCTTTTTAGCAATTTCCCACTCCACGTCTATAGGGGTGTTGGAGTCCCAAGCAGCAAGGTTGGTCTTTGCCAAACACTCAAACTGACGGATTTTTCCGTCGTCCCTAGTATTTGGAAGATTTATTCTCCTTCTACCAGGCGTTTTGGACGAATGTATCCTTTTATGAGAGATGGATATATTTGCTGCTACTAGAGAGTGGTCGGTGTCACATTCGGCGCTTTGGAACGTGCGAGTGTGGAGGAGGTCGCGAAGATCCTTTCTGCGGGAAAGTATAACATCCAACTGATGCCAGTGACCGGATCGCGGATGTTTCCAGGAGACTTTTCGGGACAATTTGCCTTTGAAGTATGTGTTAGTTACGCACAGAGAGAATTCGGAACAAAATTCAAGTAGCCGTTGGCCATTACCGTTCACTTTGCCAATTCCGTGGCAACCAAAACAATCTGGCCATGCAGAGTGGTCCCCGCCTACACGAGCATTGAAGTCTCCTAGGATATAAAGGCGATCGCTTTTAGGAACAGACCTTACTGTTTCGGCCAGTTGGTCATAGAAAGCATCCTTTGATTGGTCCAAAGATCCCAGTATCGGGGCATACGCAGTGATCAAAGTCACATAGCCATGACAGGTATTCAGCCTAAGAACCATTATGCGTTCTGAAATACCACGCGGGGTCTCTATAGCGGTTAATAGATTGCTTCGAACCGCAAATCCCACACCATATTCGCGAACATCAGCGGAGTCTTTTCCTTTCCAAAAGAAAGTATAAGAGGATTCTCGCAATGAGCCCTCGTCGGGTAATCTGGTTTCCTGCAAAGCGCATACCGAGATGTTAAGTCTTTTTAGCTCTGCATTGATCACAGCAGTTTTACGCAGATTTTGTGCGCTACCTGAACCTCCACAGGTGTCCGGGAGGCCTGTCCTCATAGTACGGACATTCCATGTCGCAATGCGCATGGACTGGCGAGGCGTGTTTTTATTTTGCTTTTTAGAACCAGGTGTGAATGTTATCGACGCCAGTCGTCCAACCAGAAGCTAGTGTTCCCTACACCTCAAAGGAACAGACTGGCAACGGGACGGATCGGTACCTTATTGTCCGGGGGCTGCCCAGATTAAAGCAGGCGGTAACCGACCGGTGGGCCTACGATGGGCCCTCCCACTGTCGAAAGTGACCCCTAGCGTCCGCACTTACGCCCATCTGTGCAGGACTTATGACTGGTAACTGCCACTTTCCGTGTTGTTATCCTCGCAGCTGCGCTAGCAAGGGTAGAGTGACCTCTCCACAGACATTACACCGCCTGGGACGGAAATTTAGGAAAAACGCAGGGATGCCCAGTACCTACGCTACCCTCTCGGCCTTACTGACTGATTCCACAGGAAAGGCAAGCCAGTACGTGTGGAGCCAGGTTGGCTGCAGGAATCTGCCGCATTTTTCGGGTTGAACCCTACTTGCGTCTTACGACGATTCCATGCCGGGTTTAATTTTGGAGTTTTCCTTCTCCTAGATGGTTGCAAACCAATGCTAAGAGGCACATCTCCCCTAAAACGACGCACAGATTACCGTTTCGATCGATTTTGGACTTAGTCGACTTTTACGACACCCTTGTCCTATGTTAGGGTTGGTGCTATTCTTGAGCCGGCGACCACACGAATTACGTTATCGGATATCCGCCTAAAATCAGTTATTTATAAATATAAATAACTGATTTTAGGCGGATATCTGTTATCATTTTAACAAATAAAACTTATATATGGCGCTGTTAGCCGGATATCCCTTTATATTGAAATATTTCTAGTACTTTAACAAATACAACTTGTAGATGGCGCTGCTAACCCGAAGTCCGTAAAGATATAATATTCCATGATTTATAAAATGAATTTAAGATGGCGCTGCACGACGGACATCCATTGGCATTATTATTATTCAATAAACTCTTATAGGTGGCGCTATTACAAGGATATCCGGTTGGATTTATTTAAATAAAAAGTAAGAATAGATGGCGTTACCAGTTGATCCGGTCAAATTATTTTAATATTTCAAATTAAAATGGCACCACTGTCAACCGGATATCCTAGTAAAGCTAATATGTTATAAACAAATCACTGGATAAGAAATATTTGATAGTTATGTGTACAATACATGATATAAATATTTTATGTCCTAACACTATGTATGGAGTCAATTTCCTCCACACTGTCTAGGGCCACAATTCCTCTAATTAATTGTTAGCAAATCACAATGGAATAGATTTTGACGTTTGTCCCACACTAAAACTGACAAGAATTGTTAGCAGAATCGACTAGGTACCCTATTTTATCTGATTAGTCGGCATTTTTTAAAAAAAGACGAAGGCTAGGTACCAAGTATTTAAAAGTGGCCTAAATGTAAACGTTTCGAAAAAGCGCCATCTAGGCTACCAAACGTAAATCAATGATAAACGTCACTTTACCTTCTCCCTCCTAAAAAGCGATTGCTAGCGCTTACTTTGAGCTTACTGTCTTTTCTATGACACTATCCACCATTTGCGTGAGCGACCGTCACTTTGCGTATAAGCGCTATTTGCTACCAAACAAAGCAATGTCGGGTTAAAGAAGTTAAATAATATAATGTAATAATAATATAATATATATCTCTTTATATACTACAAGACACCAGTGTCGGAAGTCTCGACATAGTTCCCTGTAAAACCACCAGGTGGCGATCCGAAAATGCTGAAATAAAATTGGTGCTTTCGTGTATTTATTGATTGAGAAGAATTTTCAAATGAAGCTTAAAAATTACAAATATTTTTTAACATTTATTAAATGTACCAGCTACATAAGTGAAAATTATATTAAATAAATGAGAAAATCATAAAATTGAAATTGTCTACGCGAAATGTCAAAAAATTTGCATCAGACTTCGCCCGCAGGTCTCCACCTCCAGGACACATATCGCATATAATTAATTACACACTTAAGTAGACATAGCAGTCTGTTAGTGTAAGGAAAGTGTGTGTGTGTGTGTAAATGTATTAAATCCCTTATTTTTTGTATTTTCATACACCGTTACAAAGAAGCAAACTAATAACTTTTTGTATTAAAAAATAAATATATTTTTTGCAAAATGCTGAAGACATGTCTCTTGGTTTCTTATTACATCTTGTTAGATTTAAAATAAATTACACTGTGAGCGTCAAATATTAAAACCAAATATTATTTTGATTATATTAAGAGGGTTTAGATGTATCGAATTTCCCAAAAAGATATAGTGCATACTAAAGCAGCCTTTAGTATATAAATATTCATTACACGTTTAGTCTCGCCTTATCTGATGTCTGGATAGTCTGAATTTAGTTTACTACGATAGCTCAGATCTAGGGACATGCTTATGAATAGGGTACGTATAAAATATAGAGTAGGTACTTTTGAAAACCGACTTCAAAACCAAAATGCACTAAAAAGTCTTAAATAAACTCTTGACTTATTAAAGGAAAGGATTTTAGGCAAACAATTTCTTTTTGGAGTTGGTGCCATCACTTAGAACATCGGTCAGTGCATCAAATATCAGAGCGGTTTTTACTTTTTGTAAAACTTAATTTTATTTCTTTATTTTTAGTGATTTCACTCATTCTTTAAGAAGCTACAAACTATCTATAATAAGTTCTGTCATTATAATTACTGAACTCCTAAGCGTTAAGGAGTTCCTCCATCAGCTCAGCCCCACAAGATGTTGACTATCAGACGCAACAACACTTCAACATTAAGATTATAGTAAAAAAAAAACTATACGTGCATTTAAAATTTGAGGGTTTCCCTTGATTACAAAAAAATCCAATCGTCAGATCCCGAAATGGCAATAACTGGCCCAAACAGAAGGAATACTCTCTAGGTAAGTGAAAAAATTTTTCGAATCGATCGACAAATTAGTGAGATATGAGGTAAAAAAGGAAAAAAAAACACACAGTCGAATTAATAACGTCCTCCTTTTTTGAAGTCGTTTTAAAACAGAAATCAGCAAAATGGGTCAAGTAATTACCACTGGTTGTGTAAGAAAGCTCTCGTTTTGTCATGTCCAATAGGAAATTCATTATATTTTAATACACTTTAAATTATACGTTACAGCCGCCAAAGATCGTGCTCTCTAGTTGATATATTTTCGAAATCCAATGAACGATACATCCACTTTATTCATCAGTATCAGCTCGAAAATATTGCCTATTAAGCAAACTTATTTGACCATGTGTTATGATCGAATGGCTAAAAGATATTTGGTCAGAAATCTCAAAAATGTGATTGTGATGTGGGTGAATGAAGCAGCGGCGCGGCGGATGGAAAGATGATCTTTTACAGTCGCCATGCTATAATCACTAAGATTTGTCTGTATTCTAAGCGACAGTCTGGTCTGGTGTGAGTGGTTAACCCTGAAACCGTAATTTGGTAGTAACCACTACCAATTTGGCGAACGACTATCTAAAACTAGGATCAAATCTACGCCATTTAAGGGGCCCCAGTGGAAATCGTTGGATTATCAATACGATCGAATCGCCCCTGACGAATCGACCTTGCACCGTATCTGATTGAATTTATTAATCCTATTATCTTCTCTGTGGAATTGCTGAATTGTGAGTTTGCCATTTCAGTTATCTTTGTGTTTGGATTGATTACTTTATATTACAAAATAATCAATACTCACATTCAACGACAAAGTCAGTTTATAGGGTTATAGTAAGCCTTTTTAACCTATGTCAGTATAATTCAAACGTTATCTACTGTAATTTAGATGATGCCTTATAGTAAAACCGACAAAGTGCGAGTCGGACTTGCACACTAAGGGTTCCGTGCCAACTTTAACTGAATTAATACCGCAATATTTTGTTGACAGCAAATATAATTTTGGTTTTTTGAAACCTCGATGTCATTTTAAAAGACCTTTCTATAAACACTTTACACGCATAGTTTTTGTTTTAGGTTTTCGTGTCATGTATGGGAAGTATATTACCCCTTAAATATCACTACTTTTTAATTTTATGTATGAGAGTCGTAAAGCAGTATACATCTAGCTACTAAGATTCAACTGTGATACTAATAGTTTCAGAATAAAGTGTCTGTGACATAAGGACGAACAAATAGACAGACAGACTTGACAACACTATAAAGGTTCCGTTATTTGCCATTCGGCAACTGAATCTTAAAAAATATTTTGAATAAAAACCATTTTGATTTTTCTGCTTTGAAGTTAGTGTGGGTATATCAGAAAATCGACAGATAATGAGTTTTCATAAATGCCCTCGTATATGTTCTAGGTTATGCTTTTGGCTCCGTTGAACTGAATTTCTTTATATTTTTTGAGCTGCATTTTTACTTATATGTTTATTTGATACAAATATTAACTGATATAGTTGATATAATGGGGCCTGAGTTGTTATTTTAGCACAAAGTGGATGCGAATCAATAGGAGACATTTAAATATAGGGTGGCTTAACTTCATTTAAAAAATAAAGTCTGTCAGTAAAAAATCAATGTCTACGCCACATCGGCTTTAGAATTAGAATGGGAAGTAAATAAGCCGGGGATTTGCGAAGGGATTCCTAATGAGAGATTCATGTCTGTTGATACGCATCGTTGGAACTGCTTTTTCTGTCTGAATTTATGTTTCGCGTTGCAAGAGATTTTAGTAACTTTCCTTAGGGTTTCATTTCGTATTTTTTACACGTAGCTTATAAAGATGAGAGGAAAATCAACATTTAATTTAAGCATTATTTTCTAAGATATCGATTGGAAGTAGGATTATTTAAGTTATTACACATTTCATGGTTAGATAAACTCGAAAGTAGAATATGTCTTTAGTATGCGTCCATGTGTATAAACCTCTATTTGCATCATGATAGAGGGGTGTTTTGATCTTAGTATCGTCTGATCGGATCTTTACGTTCCAATAAATATTCTTCGTAACTTGAGTAATACAAGTTGTGAAAAAAGTCCCGTGATAAAATATTTGAAATAGAAAATAAGATAGGTATTTATTAAGCCCGGACCTTTTTATTTGCAAAGTCTAAAGTTTCAAGAGCCATTAAAGATATCATTCTACTGAAAGATTTTTATTCTCTTTTGTCTTTAGTATGGTAACTTATTTAAGAGCCGATTTTACAAACTTCAGATATGACTTATCCACATGAATAAGTATAAAGCAACCGATTTTAAAATGACGTTTACCTAAATGATTCCTGACAATTAGGTGATGTTTATAAATTAGACGTTTTGTATCATAATGCGACGAATATTCAGTATCTGACGTTGGTAGAATCGGACCTTACCCGTGTAATTGTTTAAAATAAAGTATCACCTTCTATATCTCTGATTAACCTCTTACGTGTCTAAGCCTTGAGCTCAATTTGAGATTTCAAAGCAGGCTAAAGCTTATATTCGAACTCTAGTTTAGTTTACATAGCGCCGAGGGCGGGACAGCCCGAGTTCAAGGTCGGTCGTCGCTGGGCGGGCGGTTAGGCTGATTATACACTAGAGATTAACTAAGATTTGGGCCTGTTTTTTCAACTTTAGATAAGGTATATTCGAAGAATAAAATCCACTACGCCTAATATTAATACGTCGCCTATTTGACAGCAATTATTTATGTAAATCGTTTTATACTTATTCAGCCTGATGTTGAAGCTTATCTGCCGTTGGAAAAATTAGACCATAGTGAAAGATGTGTTGTTTATCAGATATTTTATTTTGTAATTAAATAATGAGTCGCTCAAGTGGCTTATATTTAGTAAAATCTTGTGGGGCATGTCCCAAAACTGAAATTGTATATCAATACAACCTGTTAAAAATATGTCCATTTTAAAACTTGGTGTGCAGATACATGGATAAAACTTGTCTTAATAATAACGTAACTTAAATACACTGATACTTGTATTTATGCGTTTTTTTTTAAGTGAATTCGGGCTAGACAGACTACAAAATTATAAGAGGTGGTCTCTTAGGTAGGGTTAAATAGACTTAGGGCTATTTAACTCTACATAATATTTTTATTTCGGTTTTATTGCAACTAGGTGAACAAATTCAAATCAAGAGGGATTTTTATCCATCAAAAACCGATCTACCTCGATCAATACGCTTTAAACTTCTTCGGTAAACATTTTGTTAGTTAAACATTCATCAATCAATGAGATTAAAGCTACAGATAGAATTTCAAGGGCTCTTTGTAAAGAGATCGTTTGGCAATTTATTTTAGGTAACCTTGAATCGATTTCAAGTTTTAAGACGATGGAATTCTTGTTTTTGAAGGATTCTTGCGTAAAATAGTATCTATATCCGTTAGATAGCAAATATCCCTTATAATATCAAAGTACATTTATTAAAGGGACGCCAAATCAAATTGTTAAAAGAAATACTTATAATTATACCTACTACGAGATACATAGCAGTTACATAGCGAGGGTTTCGGCTTTAAATAGTGGTTTCAAACCTTTCTCTATTGAAATTACAGAATTTAGCCTGAGTCTACCTCACTTTAACCAAACCACAACAGCCACATGCATTTGACAATATACAACTATTTATTCGATTTAAAAATATTCAAGTGATTTAACGATTAATTACCTATGTAGGTTGTGAGATTTGTGTTTACCTTATTTTAAAATGCATCATTTTGTTGATTGAGACGGAATGTCAAGATTGTTTACAAAATGAAATGAAAAGCGGACTTTAGATTAACTGAGTTTGTTCCGGCGTTTCTTCTCAGCACTTGCCAAATTGTCTGTGTTTTGTCTCGAAGCGCTAGTAGGGCCCAAAAGATAAGGAGACATGTTCTTGCCCCATACGGGCCAAAATTGATTGATATTACACTAATTATTGACGTTCATAAGTGGCATTTTGTGTCCTAAATTGATTATTTTTGATTTTGATTTGATGGAGTGGTGCAACTGATCTTCAGCCGATTTCACAACACGTCGTCACTGTTCGCCTTAGATCCATGACATCATTCGCAGCATCATGTGCGTTTTCCCGTTTGACGTCATGTCTGCACATATTCAGTTTTACGACAAACGTGGCAATCCTATTTTTAACTGAATGCAAAGCCCGTTGGAAGGTTAGAAACATGTCAGTTTTTTCGTCCACATACTTGATATTGCTTTTTAGAACATTATCGTCGCCTAAGGCAAAATTTACCAACGGTTGAATATTTACGATTGTGTGTGTTTTGAAGAAAAATACCTTAACTAAGTGCTCCTTTTTACATTAGAGCGACAGCAGCGTGTCTCTCAGAGCGCTTTCACATTAAGTCGACTTTAGCAGCGCGGCAGCAGCGCGACTTACGCGCGACAATCGCGCTGCCGATGATTACATACTATACACGGCAGTGCGGCAGCAGCGCCGCAGCGGCGCACAATGGTTTTTTCAACCTTAAATCGGACATCCTAGGTTTTTTGAACTAAGGGATAGAGTTACCTACCACAAATGCCTGACTAAAACTTCCGCGCGGCTAACATGAGTAGTTTTTTTTATTTTAAATTCTGAACCTGTAATCCCGGGAAATTCCAAAAACATAAAAATAAATGTAACTTTAAAATCGTGAACATAAAACAAATATTTATTTATTAGGTTGGTAAAGTTAGGACTTAGCTAAATTACAAGCTTCACCTGGATGACCTACGACTTACCAGTGATGAGTAAACGCGATCAAGTGATTTTAGTTGTTTTTTTTTCTGGCTCTGTTTTATGATTTGGGAATTTGCAACAAGCACAAATCAGAAGATTACATGTTTGCGCTTATAACAAAATAAAACGAACTTCCTATTCCGTGGCCACAAGGAAAAAGTCGACATTTAAAAAAATCCCGGAATCCCGTTTTTTTTCCAGTGAATGGTAACTTGTGATGCGGGAGGAGTCCACTCTCTTTAAGTAACGTCCAAAACCCCGATTCCATACATATTATCAGGAGGAAACGGGGGTGAGGCACTATGGAGCCGACAAAGACTCACAGTGCCACTTTGCCTCAGTAGGGTCTGACCCAGCCTGCTGAGGGATGTCTACCCGAGCTCCGATCTGGAGACTTATTACGAGGAGGGCATGAGGGCGCCAACCCTCATGCTGGTCAGCGAGCGGCAATTAATGATGTTATGGATCGCGCCACAACCGGCACTTTTCACGCTCCGGGAGTGACCGCCAATTCGTTAAGAGCGGAAAATGACAACAACGACGACAGTGGTGGTTCCTGTGTGCAGAGGTACGTTGAAGGAAGAGGGGGATTGGCTTCAATTAGCACTTTTACGCGATTGGACGCCTTCCAGTTCTTAGTAGCGGAAAGCAAAAAAATTAATGGGCGATTAGCAAGATAGAAAAAATAATAATATAAAAAAAATGTTAAGCGAAACGTTTATTTCAGATTGATAAACCAGAAGATTTAATAAAAACTGTAGTTGAGAGAATCGGAGGGTCTCGCTAATCGCTTATTTTTTTTTTGCTTTCCTCCAGATAGAAAGATAAGTCCATTCTCTCAACTACAGGTTTTATTAACCCCCGTTTCCTCCTGGTAATATGTATGGATGCGGGGTTTTGGACCTAACCTAACGAGGGTGGACTTCTTCCCGCATCACAAGTTACCATTCAGTGGAAAAAACGGGATTCCGGGATTTTTTTAAATGACGATTTTTTCCTTGTGGCTACGGAATAGGAAGTTCGTTTTATTTTTGTTATAAGCGCAAACATGTAATCTACTGATTTGTGCTAATTGCGAATTCCCAAATCATAAAACAGAGCCAGGAAAAAATAATAACTAAAATCACTTGATCGCGATTTACTCATCACGGGTAAGTCGTAGGTCATCAAGGTGAAGCTTGTAATTTAGCTAAGTCCTAACTTTAACAACCTAATAAATAAATGTTTGTTTTATGTTCAAGATTTCAAAGTTAGATTTATTTTTATGTTTTTGGAATTTCCCGGGATTAAAAGTTAAGAATTTGAAGCAGTGGTAATACTATCCCCGTATTAGCACTGAAATGGGTAATAGCTGTAGTGGGACCGACCCAGACGCGCGACTGTCGCGCTGCTAATGTAAATGCATCCGATGCTGCCGCGCTGCAGACGCTCTAATGTGAAAGCGCTGCCATTTTATGTATGAAATTGACAGCAGGGTGATAGACGCGCGACCGTCGCGCTGCTAAAATCGCCTAAGTGTGAAAGTCATTAGAAGTGAATGGTCAAAAAAATTAATCATTCTTAGTGATATAGAAGAGATTGTTCTTATAAAAAATGAAATCACATTGGTAGCAATCTACCAAAGCTAGATATAATCATCTTTTTGATTAAAAACTCCTCGCAACTGCATCCGCGTGTTTTAAGTTTACTTCCCCTCCCCTCCCTTCGCAGCGTGTTTTTAGTTTATTTATTTATAGCTCTAAGCCTTTTTTAATAAATAAGCTATCACTAACAAAAGTATTTTTCCAAATCGGACCAGTAGTTTCTGAGATTTGCATGTCCAAAAAGCAAAAAGAAATTTCTTCAGCTTTATTAAAAATATAGATAAAAAGATTTCACAGCTGATCTATTTATAATGTTATTCAATAGACCACATAGATGTATCGTATAATGTGGATATAATGTAATGAGAGTAGATAAATCTGACCCCAGACTCGCACCTCTGTCTGACCTTTTATTTAGGGTCAAGTTCAAATACACTAAGGGTTGTGTGAAACACAAAGACTATTTCAGACGACGTAATAGTTTTCGTCTGTTTTGTTTTGTGATGAGTGAGCATAAGAGAAAACGAACCTATCTCGTTGAAATACGATATCAAATGCCTTGGCTAAGATTATAAAAAAATGATTTTCATTTACTTCTACCAAAATACCAGTACTCTTAAAACAAACTCATAAAATGTTTATTGTAACTCGTGTTTCAGCATCCGAAAATGTATTGAAAAATGATCGCCCGTAAAATATTTTTCTTTGATCTAAAACGGTTTGAGAAGCTTTTAAAATTTGCAATTCAAAAAATATTGTAATCTACAATATTGATGACTGCCGATAAAATTCTCGCTGTATGAAATAAGAAGATTGGTTTCTGAGGAATAAAAATAAAAATATTAATAGTAGAAAACTTATGATCGAGTAAAGATTAGAATGGTTTGATTTTTAACCGACTTCAAAAAGGAGGAGGTTATCAATTCGACTGTACTTATGTTTTTTTTGTATCTTTGTTACCGACCGATTCGAAAAAAAAAACACCTTCCTAGAGGGTATACCTCTGTACCTCTGTAGTATAGATCTGATGAGGGGATCTTGGTGTAATCGAGGGAAACCCTCAAATTTAAAGGCACATAGAGTCTTTTTTTACTATAATCTTAATGTTGACATGTTGTTACGTCTGATAGTCAAAATTTTGTGGAGCTGAGCTGATGGTGGTAGACGCTTAGGAGTTCAGTAATTATAATGACAGAACTTATTATAGGTAATTTGTAGCTTTTTAAAGAACAGAGTCATTAGGTGCAACTTCCCTTCCCCCCTCCCCCTCTCCTGTAATCACTAAAAATGAAGAAATAAATTTCCAATTTATCTGGTGGAGAGGCTGGAGTGGCGGCGCAATGTGCAGTCTCACAAAACTCGTCGCTTCAGCTTTTCCCTGGTCCTGCCACCTCATCGAACTGTAGCATTTAAAGGCTGCTTCAAGTTTGCCGCGTCCAAGTGCTGGAATGATCTTCCACCTCCATTACGGTGTCTGGAAAAATCAATTTTTACGTTTAAAAAGTCGTATAAAGAATATGTACTAAATGAACAAAAGAATACTCCTTAATAACTTACCAACAGGTTCCAGACAACAGGAGTAGTTAAGGTGAACGACAAAACACGAACATATTCACATTTTTTGCAACTCTGGGCGCGGCGGAAGGACGAGTCGATCCCAGTCGACTACTCACGTCACAAAGTTTCGTTTTTTTTCTTTTTATGGATTGATCATATTCGTAATATGTACGTTGACTGACATTTACTATTAACATTTTAATATGACTCTGAATTTTTATATTAAGATTATTATTGTTATTATTTTACGGTCCAAGTCACTTTCTTTTAAGCATATGTCATTGTATCGTTTAATCTAGCGGAATGGTAGGTAGGTACGCCGTGCGCAGTGCCCGCGCTCGCTATGACCATGATGATGACTCACGAGGATACTCAAGCAATGTTGTTGTTGCAGCTCCCATTAATACATTACTTAATTTTCTTTTATTATAATCTTTATGTAGTATATGCATAAACTTATTTTACTTTTATATTAATTTAAGTAGTTTATAAACGCACTGTTGGCGCCAACTTCTGTGTGCTTCACTCAGTAGGGGCCCACTGAAAACCAGCGTCAGGTTCTCCAGGAGACCTGGCTTATGCTGAGTGAGGTCCTCTTGGGTATAGGCGTCATAGACACACACACGCACACACACACACACACACACACACACACACACACACACTGCAGCATGCACTGATTGGCTGGCATGGATACTTTTATGCATCGTAGTACATATACATCGTATATTATTTTTCCTCTCATTTTTGCTTTTTTGTCTTTAGTTTTCTTTTTTTGTTAGTTATGTATAATCTTGTGTATGTGTGTGTTTGTGATGTCCTTCCAATAAATACTTTTTCTTTCTTTCTTTCTTTCTTTCAAATAAAATTAACTCTGAAAAAAAGTATATACCGACTTCAGAAAAAAATGCACTAAAAAGTCTTAAATAAACTCTTGACCCTTGAAAAATAGGACACAATTTTATGCAAACAATTTCTTTTTGGAGTCGGTGCCATCACTTTGACCATCAAGCATCAACTATCAGAGCACCGACTCCAAAAAGGTATTGTTTGCCTAATGGCTTCCTTTCTTTTCTTTCAGGGGTCAGAGTTTATTTCAGACTTTTTAGAGCATTTTGGTTTTGAAGTATTGTTTTTTTAAAACTTAATTTTATTTACATACTTTTAAGAATTACACAGTAAAGCTTGACATCGGTGTATACAAGCGAAGCAAATGCATGAAAGGTTGTTCCTGGGTTCGTTAGCTATTATCTATTTTTCACCAAAATATTTTGACTTCATTAACTCTTTAATTATTTTTTACAGTAATTAATAATTACTGAAACCCTCATTCAGTCCGAGGCGTCAACGCCCCGTATGACGTAAAAGTTAGCCGTAAAAAACCCGTAAACGTCCCGTACAATTACGTTCAATGGAGATGTTGTCGCTTTTTGTTATTGAATATGAGACATAAAAGGACGGCGCCGGTGCTAGGGATGTCACAAAAGCTAAAAAAATAAATAATACTTTTCACATTAAATTAATAAAATAACTTATAATCTGCCCCTAAATCTTGAGAAACGAATTTGAATAATACCGCATTCTATTTTGATCTTTTGCATAAAAAATATGCTCTACTACTGAGTAACTCATTGTAGCGTGAGCGTGACCTACAATTGAAACTGAAAAAAAAAAGCCTTTAAAACTCTCTAAAAAGCTTAAAATATTGGCATTTGTTTTCTATTCAGAAGAAACAAATTAATTTGGAGTTGGTGCATGATGTCAAACTTATTGTTACGCACTTTTCCTTTTTTGAAGTTGGATTGGTTGGTTAGGATGAGTTATATACACATTTCTTCAGCTATAAGCTTTCGACTCGATATTTTACATTACAGAGTTCGTTTAGTATAGTGATACTATAATATTACAAAAGTATTCGTTGGTAACAACAGTACCGTTACCATATTTTTTACAGACGTAAAAAAGTCTTTGGAAAATTGCACAGCGCCTCTAGCGGCCACTTGCAGAACTAAAATATTCCGTACACTTTTTTTACGTCGTCGCTAGCGAGTAAATCCGCCGTAAACCCATAGTAACAGTACTATATATATTACTTTTTTTTATGTATTAACCCTAGGCATGAAAAGTAAATAAGCCTGAGAGGAATGTAGCCATAGGACGTAACATTTTTAAAACAATGACAGCCCGTCAACAAACAATTAGATCATAGGAGTCTTT
Source organism: Pyrausta purpuralis (assembly GCA_963924145.1). NCBI lineage: Eukaryota > Metazoa > Arthropoda > Insecta > Lepidoptera > Crambidae > Pyrausta > Pyrausta purpuralis. The sequence continues at coordinate 19,618,135 of OZ001654.1, forward strand.
ATGCAATAAAAATATTTTTATTGCGACGAATATGAATGTGCTTTAAAACAAACAATCATAAGGATAGTAAACTTGTTTTTTTTGATGACTGTGTTTAAGTTTTAATATCAACGCAATTTGGGTTTATTTTAAAAGGGTCTTCTTAGCTTCTTTACACACTGCGACTTTTAGCAGCGATGCAGTCAGGATGCAGCATCGATGCAGTCGCAAAATGTCAACCTTTACACACTGCACTACTTTTAGCATCCAAGCAGTCGCGATGCAGAAGCTGGAAATTGACAAATTATGTACTGAATTTTGGCGACTGCCTCAATACATCGATGCTACGCGGGACTGCATCGATCTTAAATTAAATCTATTCATTGCCTAAGTCGCGATGCTGAAGCGCGTTTTCAAAACCTGCGATGCATCGATGCTAAAAGTCGTAGTGTGTAAGGGGTCTTATTTCCATCTAAATGACCTAAGCTGGAATTGTCATTAACCACAATACACAGAATAAAGGTACTTCTGTTGTTTATAATATTTTTGCATAGAACGTACCTAGACATGCCCCAAACTCTCAAAGTAATCTCAACTAAGGGTACACCTTAAACGTGTTACTACCATACAAAACCTTACTGCTGAAAGATTTGGACTGGCCTTGGCATTTACATCGGAATGAAACGTGCAAGGTTCTTCCTTTTTTTACCCCACATATGTTTCATATAGGTCCTTACTGTTTTTTTGTTTTATACAAGATATCAGCGCTCTCAAATGCAAGTACGGTTTACAGCACGTCAAGATAAACAGTGCGGTATCTTATGTAGTTGTAATAAGGGCTAGTTTTCAACAAAAGTAGGTAACCTGATGTGCTGTTGACTGTACCTATGATGTGCTGACTCATAATAACGTCACTGTTACGGACACCCAATCATGTTTAGTAATAAGTTTAGTTATATTTATTTGTAAGGTTTTTGATGATAATAAATATAATTTTCTGTTAGGGCCATAGCAAGTAAGCATTGTAATTAGCTTAGGGCTCGTTTTATTTCAATAATAAGAAACCTGTTAGTTAGGAATTCCCATTTGCAAATTAGGTAGGCAGGTAGGGTAACAATTAACTAGCTAGGAAATATTAAGAAATATGTAGGTAGTTTGGTACAGGGGCGAGGGAGACCCTAGTAGGCTGTCTCGCTCAGGTGGAGCGAGGCCGGTAAAGCCTTCGAATTTCCTGTCCCCCATATCGCGCTTTCTGAGGGTAGGTAGGAAACCCATAGAGTGGATTGTTGCGAATGGGAATTTTATCACGATTAATGTAGGTAGGTTACAAAAACGTTAGAAGGAATACGCAGATGATGTTATGTGTCCGTCCTTGTTTGTAACTAATCTGTATTAGTCGATAAGTCAGACATGTATTTTTGGTTAAATAAAGGGCCGTGAGCGGGCCAGATCGTACGCGCTCTCACGGTCACCGATCTCAAAAAGAAGAGTTTTATTTGGAATCTACAGTCTACACATCGAAGGAAAGATCGTCGGAAAATTGACTCAGCCTGCCTGTAGTCAATATCGTCTGGTCCTTGCGATCCGGATATCGTCTGGTCCGTTGCGATCCGGATATAAGAAGAAATCAGCAACGCGGCATCGACTTGTGCTTTGGTTAGCACATACGCCGAGGGATCTACGCCGAAGCACAGTGTAACCAGGAGCCGCGAATCGGCCTATACTCCTGTGGAGAGACGATCACATTTACACGGGTGTTCCGTGGCTCGGGCATTCACCACCTAACGGTGCCAAACGGTGTCTGTCTTGGGTTTAACGCCGATTCCCAGGCGGTGCAGTTTTCGGGCGAGCTGCCACATATCGCGCCAGCGATTGTGAACAAGTCCGACCGGCGCCGGTACGGTGTGCGTAGGCGTGGGGGCCGGACTGTAGGCACTGCGGAGGGTTCTGGACATTCCAGCCAGAACTGAGCACCCCCCGGATGCGTACACTCTCTGCCGGGCGGTACCTCCCTTCCAATCCTGCACGACCATCCATCCCCAGACAGGCTCCCCTTGGTAGTGTACCTGTTTGGGATTGATAGGAGTAGGGGCAGCAAGTTAGAAGATGCCGACTACGCGCAGCCAAGCTGGGAAAATGGAAGCCGAAGACTCAAGACTATGCAACTTTGAAGAGCCACCCGCATCACCGTCTGTGCAAGCCACCGCGAGTACGTTACGACAGACTGAACTACCCGCAGAAGGCGGACGAATGGAAACGGCAGCAGAGAGACGTCACGACGCTAACACCGACGCGCCTAGGATAAGGCCGCCGCCGTCGTCAACTAGGTCAAGCGTCGCCGCTCGTTTAAAGCAAGCCGAGTTGAGAGCAGCCGAGCAGTTGGCGGCTATTGAAAAGAATCTAATTCAGAAGAGATTAGAATTTGAGATCGCTACGATAATGGATACAACAGATGAAGATGACCGTGAGAGCCTACCCGCCGGTGAGACCCTAGCGAGGGTGGATGACTGGTTGGATCAAGCCCAGTCCCGGCGTCAAGATGTAAACACGCAACTACCCACAACCGAGATGTCTTGTAGCGTTCCTACCCTCCGTGAAGAGAGGAATGAAAGAAATAGACATTTGTTTACGCGACGCAAGGAAAAAGATGCGCGTAATATAAAAGTGTATAGAAACCGACATTTAAATTCGCCGAGCATAGAATTAAATGAAGATGTAAACAACATTCAACAAGATGTGCAGCGACAGGTCGAGTCAAACAATGATTGTACAGCGAGACCCCAAGAGTATACGTATACGGACGGGGCGGAACGACTTGCTTACACATTGGAGAGGATTATGTCGAAGCGACCGGCCCCACGTCAAGCTATTGAGTTACCGATTTTTAATGGAAACACGAACGACTGGTTACCATTTAAAGCTGCAATGGAAGATTCAACGCGATCTTTTCAATGTGGACATTATAGATATTACGGAGGAAAATCGCGTTCGGTTTTTGAGCATTTTCAAATCATTTGACCTCACTCCGGTTTTCGCTGAGCCCACTAAAGTAACTCCTACAACAGCTACTTGCTTAGATAATATTCTCTGCAACTGTAAAATCATCAAACAATCTATTATTAATTTTGTAAAATCGGATCATTGCGGTCAGATAGTTACACTACAGAACCGTTTTATTCCACCCCGTCTAGAAATCAAATGCAGGCTGGTCACTGCATCTCGTAAGGACAAATTTAAAAACCTTGTAAGTGATAAAATACCGTCTATACCTTTTGATAAAAAAATGCTAGTGACTTGTATGAACAATTATTTCAGGTAGTTAAAAAACAATTTGATATTACTTTCCCTCAAAAGAAAATAGTTATCAATAACTGTAAACCGAAATTCAGTGACTGGGCTACACGAGGAGTTTATACAAGTAGGAAAAACAAAAAAGCATATAGAAAGGATCTATCGTTTCATGAGTACGTTAAGAGCTACTCAAAAATTTTCAAAAGAGTTTGCTATGTAGCTAAGTCGAATTACATACGCGATAAAATTAAAAAATCTAGTAATAAAATCAAAGAAACATGGAATATTATAAATAAAGAAACATGTAAAACGAAATCTCATGATAACAAATTTAGTCTAGAAATAAACAACAAGCTTATTAAATCTCATGACGAGGTAGCAAACGCTTTTGAGGATTACTTCTGTAACATTCCGATAGAGACGACTAAACAGTTGAGTTCTTGCTCAAGTCACGCGAAATCATTACTTGTGTCGAGTGTTCATAGGTGCGAATCCTCATTTAAATTCAGAAATATTAGTCCTTTAGACATCATAAAAACATTTAAAGAATTAAAACAAAAGAAAACAGAGGATAAATCGGGTATATCAATAGACACAATAAAACCCATTATACCTCTAATAGCTCCTTACTTATCTTATATCTTTAATGAATGTATTGACCAAAATCAGTTTCCAAATTTATTGAAACATAGTAAGGTTGTCCCTTTATTTAAATCGGGAGACAAAAGTGACCCCAGCAATTTTAGGCCTATTTCAATATTACCCACAATAAGTAAAATTTTTGAAAAACTCATTTATAATCAATTGCTTTCCCATTTTAAACTTAATAATTTACTACACGAAAAACAGTTTGGGTTCTCTAAAGGTAGAAATACAACTGATGCCGGAGTAGCACTCATCAGACACATTCTTGATGCTTATGAAGACAAACATGATGCCGTAGGTGTATTCTGTGATTTATCAAAGGCGTTTGATTGTGTAGACCATCAGACACTGCTCATTAAGTTAGAACACTATGGTGTCTCGGAAAACTCATCTAAGTTGTTAAGTTCGTACTTATCAGGTAGAATACAATCAGTTAACATAAATGGTACCTACTCTTTCGGAGCCCCTCTTTAAATGGGGGTCCCCCAGGGCTCAATATTGGGGCCTTTACTTTTCCTGATATATGTAAACGACCTGCCATTTTATTCCACAAATCTTTGTGAGATAGTTCTGTTTGCTGATGATACTTCTTTGATTTTTAAAATGAAAAGACATGAAGAAAATTTTGACGAAGTAAACAATACTCTCTCCAAAGTATTGAATTGGTTCACCACCAATAACTTGTTGCTGAATGCTAGTAAAACTAAATGTGTAAAATTCACTTTGCCTAATGTAAAGCAACTTACACCAAATATTGTACTAAATGGTAATAATCTAGTCTTAATAGACTCCACTGTGTTTCTGGGCATTACACTTGACTCAAAATTACAGTGGGGACCTCATATTGAAGCCCTAGCTAGGAGGCTAAGCTCGGCTGCCTTTGCAGTTAGAAAAATAAGGTATCTGACTGATGTTGAAACGGCGAGGCTTGTGTATTTTAGTTACTTTCACAGTATTATGTCTTACGGTCTTCTCTTGTGGGGTTCTGCTGCAGACATTGATACCATATTTATTTTGCAGAAAAGAGCCATTCGTGCTATTTATAAACTTAGTCCTCGTGACTCCCTGAGAGAGGTCTTTAAGAAAATCAACATATTAACTGTGGCTTCTCAATACATTTTTGACAATATAATGTACGTCCGTAAAAATTTAGATTATTTCATGAAGAAGAGCGACATTCACTCATATAACACAAGAAATAAACACAAGCTTGTCGTTCCTAACTTCAGATTAGTTAAAACTAGTAATTCGTTTATGGGAAATTGTATAAAATTCTTTAATAATATACCACACAATCTTGTCGAATTGCCGGTTGATAAATTTAAGAAACACGTTAAAAACACGCTTATTTCTAAAGGCTATTATAAGGTTCAAGACTATCTGAACGACACGAATGTGTGGTCTGTCCAGCCTGCACCGACTGATGTACTTACCTTTGATGATTTTGATTTTACGGCAGCTAGTGGTGACTGAGTTTGTTCCGGCGTTTCTTCTCAGCACTTGCCTAATTGTCTGTGTTCTGTCTCGAAGCGCTGGTAGGGCCCAAAAGATAAGGAGACATGATTCGGCCCCTTCAGGGCACAATTATTTTTATTTTATTTTTCACTGTACATTTGACGTTCATAAGTGGCATATTGTGTCCTAAATTGAATAAATATTTTTTGATTTTGATTTTGATTTTGATCATGCAACTACAGTAAATCCGAGAACCTGGCTAGATTGAGGAATTGTCTAAAAGGAGAAGCCAAGGAGGCAGTAGCGGCGTTGTTATACCGTGCCACCGATCCGGACAAGATCATGCGAACGCTAGAACAATGCTATGGAAGGCCAGAAGTGATCATTGATCGGGCACTGGACGACCTCAAGAACCTGCCGCGAGTTGCAACGACAGCCAGTGAACTGAATTCGTTCGCGATTAAGGTACAGAACATCGCGTATACACTGGACTCCATAGATAATAAAAGCTACCTCAGAAATCCGATGATGACCCGAGAGGTGGTCGATAAGCTGAGCCCACACTTGAAAACAAGATGGTGCGACTACGCAGCGCGGTACGCAAGCTACTCGGAGCCAGAGATCGTGACATTATCGCAGTTTTTGATGGAGGAAGCGAATAAGGCGATTCGATTCGCATACGTGTCGCAACCTAGCAACAGTGCAGCGAAGAAAGAAGTGCAAGCTAAGCAGAAGGCTAACTCAAAGAAGCGAAACACTGGTGTGTACGCCACAGCCGAGGAAAAGGCTACGACGGCACAAGATAAGACGTGTTTATGTTGCGGCGGGGACCACGAAGTGTCGAAGTGCACAAAGTTTAAAACCATGACAGTAAAGCAAAGATGGGATTGGTTGAAAGAAGAAAAGATATGCTTTCTATGCTTGAACAATAAGCACAGGCGAATCAAATGTAAAGCACCGATGTGTAATGAGAATGGCTGTAACCGACGTCATCACAGGCTGTTACACACAGAGCGTGAAAACAGCGAAAGTCAACACAACCAAGAAGTGGTAGCCTCAGTTAGCCATACTGTGGGGGCATCCAAGGTGTTGTTGAAGGTATGTCCGATCGTCATTGAGGGGCCACGGGGTAGAGTAAACACACACGCTCTACTTGACGAAGGGTCTACGGTTACGTTGATCGATCAGGACGTGGCGGAATACGTCGGTGCAGAAGGCCCGCTTCGAGACTTACACATATGCAGTGTGAATACACAGAGCGTACCACACACGAGCAGAGAGGTGGAGCTTCAAATGATCGCCAGTAACAACGAGAAACATTTGGTGAAAGCGAGAACAATGAAGAATCTCCGCTTGAATACTCAAACGGTGGGTCGGAGCTGTTTAGAGTATGGACACATGCGTAACCTGAACGAGAGTGACGTGTGTTATGTGAACGCCAAGCCGCGTGTCCTCATAGGCGCGGACAATTGGCATCTGATAGTAAGCAGGAAGCTGTTGACAGGCAAACGCCACGAGCCAGCAGCATCGCTCACCAGACTGCGGTGGGTGATACATGGTCGAGCGCCGTCCCGAGTCATAAGGGAGAGAGATACGGTGTTGTTCGTCGACGACCATGGGAGAGCTCGGTCTACGCAACCTGACGAAGAATTACACAACATGGTGAAGTCATACTTCGACATCGATTCGCTGGGCATTCAGAAAAAGGAACGCGAGAACCTTGATGATGTGCGCGCCTTAGAAGCCTTTGAGTCAACAGTGAGATGTGTCAAACAGCGATATGAAGTTGGATTGCCGTGGCGCAAGGTTAACACAGTTATGCCGCCGAGCTACGAGGCTGCGAGGCGGAGGCTCACGTCAATAGAAAGGAAGATGGACGCATCTGAAGACTTCAAAGCAAAGTACACAGCCCAGATCGAGAGTATGTTTAGAAAAGGCTACGCAGAGGAATGCCGAGAAGCCGACACACAGAACCCGCGTCTCTGGTATTTACCACACTTTGCCGTGGTAAATGTTAACAAGCCACAGAAGATTAGACTAGTTTTTGACGCCGCGGCCAAAAGCAACGGAGTGTGCTTAAACGACGCGCTACTAGAAGGCCCCGATCTGCTGAGGGACTTGGCTGGAATCCTGTTTAGATTTCGAGAGCGAGCCGTAACAGCGGACATCAGGGAGATGTTTCTGCAAATTAAGATTGCTCAAGAGGACCAACCGGCGCAAATGTTTTTATGGAGAGGCGAGGACAGAGCAGCGCAGCCTAAAAAGTATAAGATGACATCAATGATTTTTGGCGCAAAGAGCTCACCGTTTCTGGCACACAGTGTTAGAGACCAAAACGCGAAGCAACATGCAGCAGAGTACCCGAAGGCATACGAAGCTATCACGAAGAACCACTACATGGACGATTGGGTAGATTGTTTCGATACACAAGAAGAAGCAAGCGACGCCGTCAGAGACGTCACGCACGTACACGCGCAGGCGGGATTTACGCTCGCAGCGTTCAACTCCAATGGAGCGCAAGTCATGCGTAAGCTGCCACTAGAATGCCGTGCTGCGGACGCGTCGAAACAGCTCTGCTCAAGTGGAGAACAGCAGGGGCGTACCCTAGGCCTCGTATGGAATGCCAGTACAGATGAATTGGGTTTTAACACTGACTTAGTTAGAGTGCCGCGTAAAGTGAAAACGCTAGAGCAAGCGCCGACCAAGCGAGAGGCGTTGAGCGCGGTTATGTCAATATTTGATCCGCTGGGACTGCTCAGTTACTACACGATAAGAGCGAAGATTCTTATGCAAGAAGTGTGGCGCCTACAAACCGGCTGGGACGAGATTCTACCTGAAGAAATAGCGAAGGAATTCAGCGTTTGGCTGCGGAACGTAGAGACACTTAGCAGTCTGCGTCTACCCCGCCTCTACACTTTGACGGAGGGAGTGACTGGAAAGCAGCTGCAAGTGTTCTGCGACGCTAGCGAGTCTGCTTACGCGACAGCAGTCTATTGGCTTGTAGAGTACGAGGATGGATCACGTCGTGTGGTATTAGCGGCAGCAAAGGCAAGAGTAGCCCCGATGAAGACGCAGACGATACCACGTCTAGAATTACAAGCGTGTCTTATCGGAACGAGACTTGCGTCGACAGTAATGGAGGAGCACAGATGGCAGCCCGATAGAGTTACGTACTCGTATTGGACAGACTCTACGACCGTTCTGCACTGGATTGGGAACGATAGAGTGCGTTACACGGCATACGTAGCGCACCGCTTGAGAGAGATATGTGAGTTTTCAAGACCCGATCAGTGGCGGTGGGTGCCGACGCAAGACAACGTAGCGGACGACGCGACTAGAGTCGTCACAGAGATGAAATCAAATGAAGACAGATGGTTTACTGGGCCATCGTTTTTATACGAACCGGAGAATACATGGCCGTCTCAAGCAGGCTGCACAGAGAGCAGCGAGGAGACTGTATATAGCGTCGCGACAGAGGACAAATGGAGCGTGCCAGACGCCGGGCGCTTCTCGAAGTACGAGCGCCTAGTGAGGGCGATGGCGTATGTGCTTCTATTTATAGATAAATGTCGCAAGCGCGCAACTGTATTGACCAAAGAACACATAGATAGAGCGGAAAGATGGCTGATGAGGCGAGCGCAGGCAGACTCATTTCGAGAAGACATAGAGCGCCTAGAAAGAGAGAAAGGCGAGACCTGTGACACCTGTGCTGGGAGACTTGCCACGCGCTCGAGTAGAGGCTTTCACCAGACCATTCTCTAACTGTGGTCTAGATTTCTTTGGTCCCATGATCATAACTGTGGGCCGTCGTCACGAAAAACGGTGGGGAGCGTTATTCACATGCCTCACTACGAGAGCCGTGCATATAGAGTTGGTAGCGAGCCTGTCGACTGACTCGGCTATCATGGCGTTGCGGCGTATGGGAGCGCGACGAGGGTGGCCACAGAAAATGTACTCAGACAACGCGACGAACTTCAAAGGCGCAGACAAGGAGCTACGAGCAGCGAATGAAGAATGGGCTGGCTCCCATTACCTCTACGAGACTATGCGCTCACCCAGCGCATCGACTGGCGCTACATAGCACCAGGGGCACCGCATCAGGGGGGAGCGTGGGAGCGTCTCATTCGCTCTGTCAAGAACGCTCTACGAGTCACTCTACATGAAAAGGCACCGAGAGAAGAGGTACTGCAAACTCTACTGGCGGAGGTCGAGCACACCATGAACGCGCGACCGCTAACACACGTGCCGGTCAGCGCTGACGACCCGGAGGCGCTCACCCCGAACCACTTCCTACTAGGGGGACCGCGCGGCCTACCTATCATCGGGCCGTGCGAACCAGCGTCGAGGAAGACGTGGAGGGCGGTGCAAGCACTAGCCGACGAGTATTGGCGCCGCTGGCTTAAAGAATACCTACCGGACCTGGTGCCGAGAAGAGGAGCCCGAGATGTCGCCGAGGTTGCTATCAAGCCCGGTGATCTAGTCGTCGTGGTGGACCACACACTGCCTAGAAACGTGTGGCCACGAGGCATCGTCACAGAAGTACATCCTGGACCTGACGGAGCAGTGAGGAACGTCGAGATTCGGACCAAGGGCGGCGTGTTTCGTCGACCGGCGTCGAGATTGGCTGTCCTGCCGGTGGAATAAGAAGAGGTTCGCACTTCGCAGCGCTTCACCGGGGGGAGACTGTTACGGACACCCAATCATGTTTAGTAATAAGTTTAGTTATATTTATTTGTAAGGTTTTTGATGATAATAAATATAATTTTCTGTTAGGGCCATAGCGAGTAAGCATTGTAATTAGCTTAGGGCTCGTTTTATTTCAATAATAAGAAACCTGTTAGTTAGGAATTCCCATTTGCAAATTAGGTAGGCAGGTAGGGTAACAATTAACTAGCTAGGAAATATTAAGAAATATGTAGGTAGTTTGGTACAGGGGCGAGGGAGACCCTAGTAGGCTGTCTCGCTCAGGTGGAGCGAGGCCGGTAAAGCCTTCGAATTTCCTGTCCCCCATATCGCGCTTTCTGAGGGTAGGTAGGAAACCCATAGAGTGGATTGTTGCGAATGGGAATTTTATCACGATTAATGTAGGTAGGTTACAAAAACGTTAGAAGGAATACGCAGATGATGTTATGTGTCCGTCCTTGTTTGTAACTAATCTGTATTAGTCGATAAGTCAGACATGTATTTTTGGTTAAATAAAGGGCCGTGAGCGGGCCAGATCGTACGCGCTCTCACGGTCACCGATCTCAAAAAGAAGAGTTTTATTTGGAATCTACAGTCTACACATCGAAGGAAAGATCGTCGGAAAATTGACTCAGCCTGCCTGTAGTCAATAGTCACCGTACCAAAACTATTGATGTGCTTTGATGCGAGTGGAAATGGCAGATCGGTTGTAAATAGCTGAAAGAATGTGAATCGTAAACTTGTCTAGTAGGTAGCAAGTTCCACTTCGGAATCAATTTCGCGTTTAACTGTTACCATGCCAGACTTAGATGATGATAGACTTATAATAACAGGAGCTCTATTTTTGAATCACTCGCTTGGATATTGCGTGTGATTTTCGTTCGAAAGCAAACTGAACGAAAACCGAAAAAAATATATACATTATTCACGTAACGTCACTCATCAAAATTGAGTCATCTTTTTTTAAATTACTACCGTCTGGAAATAAACTGTTTTTCATTCGGAAATTGGACATTAATCTATGAATATCATACGCCATTTTGACGCGAGTGATTCAAAAATAGGGCCCCTGACTTGTTTACTGTCCATTTGGTACCTGAGTAAATTGTATGTTCAGCAGTGGACGTCCTGTGGCTGATAATGATGATGATGACCTTACCTTATCTTATATTTCATTAATATTGCAGCAAAAATGTTTTTTTTCCTTAAATGTCTAATTCTAAATGTTGTCTGTCCTCTCTTTTTCCAGATACCCTCTCAGTCCACTATTGCAATCGGGAGGTCCATGTAGCCATCTCGGGAGAGGACAGCGAGGGGTACATCCGTACCCCGGGGTACCCCAACTTCTACGTAGAAGATGAGTGCCGGTGGCGAGTCACTGCCCACCCTGAGCAAAGGATACGGATCACGCTGCTTGATGTCAATTTGAGGAGTAAGTACTTGGGGTACATTGATGGTTACGGAAACCCCAGCTTCTATGTAGAAGACCAATGTTGCTGGCGATTGTTTTTTCACTCTATGTAGGGGATACTCACTAAGCTGGATGTTAGAGTCCTATAGATAGATAGCAATAAAAAGCGGACTGTATAAAATAAAAGGTGCTGTGATTCTCGCCCTTTTTATAACAAATTCATTCAAAATAAGGATATGACAGGTGACTGAGTCTTGAAGGAGAGTGGAGAAGTTCTTTTTTTGAATCACTAGCTTGGATATGGCGTGTAATTTTCGTACGAAAACAAACCAAATATCAACGAAACCCGAGCAAAATACATACGTGAAGTCTTATTGTCATTTAAAAAATTGTCAGTAATCAATGAATATCACACGCCATTTTGACGCGAGTGATTCAATAATAGGAACAGCCCCAGAACATTTGCTGCACGCACTCGTGCTTGGTAAAGTTTTATATTGTCTGCTTTTGACAGCGAAGGCATTGAAATCTTTTAAAAGCATTGTTCTCATGTGTACGGGTAAGTAAGGGCCGATTTCACCAACATCAGATAAGACTTATCCGACTGAATAAGTATAAAATGACCGATTTTAAAATGTCATTCATATAAATTGTTGCTGCCAAATAGGTGACCTTTTCGAAATAGGCGTACTGTATTTTATCCTACGAATGTTCCTTATCTGACGTTGGAAAAATCAGGCCTAAGTGACCTAGTTAATAAGTCTTAGTGAGAATAAGGATCTTTAAACATTAAAACCTTTTAGTAGTGATACGAGTTCTCAAATTCAATTATTCATACAGGATAGAGGACCCGGGTATAATAAGTATACTATAGTCTCACAACGTAACAGTGTATAAGTAGTTTTTTTTTATATGGGATAGGGATTTCGTTTGTGTATTAAGAGAAACGCGGAAAGCTGAGCAAAAAGCCATTTTTCATAATTCATTATTAATTTATTTGCCATTATACGAGTAGGGTTCGGTGTCTGACAGTTGATCACAAGTTGGTATCCAGCGTAATAGTTACTTATATTATAACCTATTCTGCCATAAAATACATGATGCATTTCTTTCCGTATTGAAATAAAGTTTCATTGGTTCAGTTTAACGGACCTATGATGTCATTCCGGCAGACTGGTAAACTTTAATTTGTCCACAGCCATAGGTCCTTTCGAGAACACCTGCAAAGACTTCGTCACAGTGCAGGACTCGAATGGTGACTCCATGCTCTCTTCGTGCGAGCAAGTGGACTTGCCTCTTCGTCTGACTAGCACTACTAATGCGGTGGACCTGCGAGTGGAGGTGCAGTCTAGAGGCGCTTACCCAAAGAGGGGGGTGCTGCTTCATTATAAAAGTAAGAAGCTATATCTAAGAATAAGGATGGGCAACGTTTTTATTAAACGGGATTACATCTGTAACCGAAAATTTCAAACCATTACTTTAAATCCTAAAACCTTTGTGAGAGATAGGAACTCGACATGCAGAGCGTTCTGGGGCCCTATTTTTGAATCACTCGCTTCGAAATGGCGAGTGATTTTCGTTCGACAACGAGTTCTTTTTCTATGACTTTTAATTCATCTTCGAACGAAAATCACTCGCCATCTTGAAGCGAGTGATTCAAAATAGAGCCCCTATTTCTTTCTTCTCTTCTAATAGTTTAACTTATTCGCGTTATTAAAATACGTTGTAAGAGCTTTAGGCTACACCTATCTAGATATCACTGTAATTATAATTTAAAAGTCAAATACATAATGTGAAAAAAAACGAAGGGCATTTGAACGTAATTTGATAATAAGCGTTTTATTGAACTACAAAGTTTAAGAATGCAATAAGTTTTGGTTAGCGCTATATGTCCAATACTTTTGTTTGAATTATTCCTTGACTGGCGCTTATTTGTCGATGGTGAAATAGGCACTTAACATTATTTATTTTTTACTTTTAACGCCATCTTTCGTGACTCTACTAAACTTATCATAGGCCATCTAGCGGCCGCGCTATATCACTTCATTCTACTTGCAGGCATTGGTTGCGTCACTCTGCCAGCGCCATCTAACGGATATCTTGTGTACCGCAAAGAAGACGTCGCTCACTACATGTGCAACGTGAATCACGTTTTCGTCGACACCCGGCAGAGGGCGAGACTGATATGGTGTTACGATGATAATAGCTGGAATGATACAGTGCCTTTGTGTGTGGGTAAGTTCAAAAATAGTTCCTAATTTAAAATAAAAAGAAGAAACTGAAAATAGCCGTTACAAGTTAAAAAAAAAAATCGGCTCGGAGGACTATGTATTTAAATTTTGTGGTCGCGCTTCTTTTTATTAACTTTGAACTTCAAAAGATAGACAGTCATAAAAATATTAAGGGATATAAAATTCGTGTAAAGGGACGATCATAAAGTAGCCTATAAAACCACTATTAACAATCCTCATGTCATAGAAGGAGCATAAAAACTTCTTTTGACGTTATTCCTTGGTGATCAGGGGAACACATGCACATGCGCGAGGGTTAAGTCTTCTGTCTTTGTCGTACTAGCAGCTTTATATCTGAAAGAACGTGACAGCACGACGCGAGTCGCTTACTTTGTGATTATTTACATTTCGCTTGTTTGTGCATCCCGTATCAGCTTTATGCCGTAGGCCGTAGGGGCTGTAATCTGTTGTGGATGGTGATTATTATGTGCATCATTCAGTAAAGGGCTTCCTTCTTCAGAGTTGTAAATAGTAGATTATTCTGTATTCGGCCGTGGTCGCGTTCGGACTTGCCTCGGGAATATTTTGACGTTTCCACGTCAAGAACACGTGTTGAAAAAGTGAGTTTATTTGGCGCGATCTTAAAAATATTATTTATCATTGTGCACTGATTTACTGTGTTTCCTTGGTGATTTTTGGAAAACCTATTGAAGGCGGGTGAGATTTCGCTGGTTAGAAATTATGAAGTTTATGTTCTTTGACTTTAGCATACGACTCTACATTTTTTGACTCGTATTTTCTATGTTCTCTATGCTTTTTATGTGACCAAAAAGATTTTTCAAAATAGTTTACTTACATTTATTTTAACTTTCTTTTCTTTATAATTCACTAAAAACAGTAAATAGTTGAAAGGTAATATCTACCCTCTTACTTTTGGTCATAATAATTAAAAATAACTTTGTCAAAACATGGACATCACCTCGATTTCGATCAAAAAGTAAGAATAATAATTTTAATTAATAACTAATATTGTAAAAATAAAAGACTGTTTTCTGATAAACATAAACATTTCCTTTAAAAACAATGCGCTATTAATTATTAATTGGCGTAGTACTACGCATAATTGTGTTCAGTAATGGTTATTAAAGTATGAAATATACACAATATAAAGGATTAAATAAGAATGAAACATTCTTCAAAATAACCCTGATATTAAAACTTTCACCACATCAGTTTCGCTCAAGGACTCTAAATTCTTATCGATCTAGGTACTGAATGAAGACTATTAAATCAAATAATAGGTATCGAATTAAGGTAAAGTAGTTATTCGGAGCGTACTAACTTTACACAAATCGTAGATACAGTTTCATACATTATTTACATTCGCTTTTTATATCGATTATTTTATCTTAATTCTCATGTTAAATGGCGTTATCGTGAAAACTATAATAAACGCGTACATACGTATAATCCCAGATAATATAATACTACGTATAATGCATATACACTAATCAGTCACCCAGAAAAATACCCTTGCCCAGAACCGCAATCTAACCCAAATGTGGTTCACTCTGAATTAATATTATTGTAACAATAACTGTTTGCTTTTTTATCGCTATGTATTTTGTCGCTAACTATAGTTTTTAGTTAAGTGGCAGGATATTGGGGAAATCAATTACAAAAAAACGTCATAAGAACGATTTAGCTACGGAATAGCTAAAGGAGAAAGGGGAAATGTTAGGGTGGCAGGTGCATTGAAATCTATATCAGAAAGAATAGTGATTTGCGAACTTAACACTTATTATCTCATTCATCACATCGCTGCTTTGTTAGAGTGACTGTTTGGGGTAAAACTCTTTAGTTAACACGTCTGGTTTGAGGTCGTTAATAAAAGGATACCTATTCCTTTTATTAACGATCTCAAAAAAAGGTAATTAATTCGAGCTGTTTGTACACATGGTACATGATATCGTCAGAATTAGATGTTTTTTTTTGTAAATCAATCTATTAAGGCTTCCTTCCTTACACGTGTGTAAAAATTCGTTAATGTATTTGTATGCTTTTCTCAGGATTTCTCGAAAACGAGAAGTTATAGCGTGATGATTCTTTTTAACGAAATCAGGTATGGGTGAACTTTAACTGTTTAATCAAAATCAGCGTACAGGAAGCTAAATTGTTAGTGTCTGATTCTTTGTCATTTTACTGGATGGAATGTTGTTAGGGTGTTCTTCTTGATTACTGCGCTTGGGTTGCATCTACCTGCAGGTGGGGTAACAAAAGGATATTTTCTATAAGAGCAGATGGTTCTCTTAAAGTGGTGCTTACTGATTGGCGGACTCGCTACGATGCCTAATGCGTTTTTAAAAGTTAAAGTACTACGAATCGTAAGCAATGTTTATGATCAATGAAAAGTTTTAAAAAGTTAAAGTACCACGAATCGTAAGCCATGGCTCATTATCAATGAAATGACACACAAATAACAATTACAATTCGTATTTCATTGGCTTTTAGCCATATCTATGCTAAAGCGTATAACGGCACGCTTTTTACGTGCGCTATCTACATCCCAGTTTTTATCGATACCAGGCAAAGTTCATGAATATTAAACAAAGACGAAAGCAATTGTCTGTCCACCCCACTCATGAGTGGATATGAATCATTGTAACTGGACGCATGAACGCATTTAAGGATCGAACCGATGTCCGAGTTGACCTTTCAACTGACAAGCTACTTAGGTGACCTTTCAAACATAATTGTGGGTCAAATGAGTGTTACATATGTCATGTTCTTATCGTAATATGCTGCTTATCCGAAGAAGACGTCTTCTAGTCACTTCAAAAGTTTTATTTTTTCTTCTGGGATTATATACTTACTTCTTTAGTTAATATGTAACTTATCGCTGTCATATTGATTATTTATCTTTAAAATTATAGCTTGATAAGATTACCAATACTCGTAAGTAGGATTTTGTATGAAGAAACAATAGTTTTTGGGCATTTATCTTCTTGTGAAATTTGCATAGTTGAGTGCTCGTGTCACGATACTAAATGATAAAAAATAACATAAAAACATTTAAAAAAAATGGCACACTCAATCGAATAGTATTGTAGTTTGGTTTAGGACTTATATTTAGTTACCAAGAAGATGTTTTAGGAAGTCTGACCTCTAGACCTCTTTTTTATCTTTGAATATCTTTTTATCTGAAGTTATTTAGATCTAGAGTTAAAGTATACTCGTATGTAGAGCCTAAATGTTCATGTTTAGGTTTATTAATAATTAATTTATATCCGGTTTTACCATCGGATATCTCAACAATGCCAAAGCTATTACGATTTGATTTGTTCGAAATTAGGTTTTGACCGCAGTTATTTCTACTCTATACGTAAAGGATAATTAACAGGAAATTCTGTGCGTTACACAGGTTATTATTATAAGCAGCGTTTGTTTAATTCTTACTGATTTATTAAATGTGATTCATTCATTAAATAAATAATTAAATATTGAACACATATCACATACATTGCTCTGATCCCAAAGTAGGTAGCCAATGCACTTGCGTTGTGGAAATCAGACACAACGGTGGTACCCAACACCCAGACCCGAGACAATATAGAAAATATCGTTTTCTACATTGACTCGACCAGGAATCGAACCCGGGACCTCGGAGCGGCGACGCCTTGAAACCAGCGTGCTTAGCCACTACACCACGGAGGTCGTCAAATTCATTAGTTCCGTTTTTAGCTAAAACAGTTAAATTTACTAAAAGCCGCAAGATTAATGTGTAACTAAGATATTCCACCATAAAGAAGGACATATGATAGTTTTACACCCCTTAATACCTCAACACCCGAGCGGTCGCATGCGACCGCATAACAATAGAATACCTATTGTGTCTCGTTCACATACGCTTGAGGGATTAAACGGTAAAAATGATAATGAGTTTTGTAGTCATCGTATTTCACGGACGAAGCCACGGTTAACCGCTAGTACTTACTAACAATCTAGTTTTCGTGATATTATACGTAATTAACCACGTTGGCCTAAGCGTCACGCACTCGTGTCTGCCACGCAACGGGCTTGGCTCGTTTCCAGATTTGGGTTTTGGAGTTCCTTAACTCATATGGAATAGGTAAACCTTAAAGTAGCACTAATGTCTTTCATGATTGTTGACATTGAAAATTGTTTGTTGACTTGTAGAAATTGAAAATATTTGAAATACATAAGTACTTTTGTTTTTATAATATGCCTTTTCAAAATTATTTATCATAGAAGGAGATACCGAGTTGAATTAGATCCATTTCCCCAGAACCTCTTGGCATATGCGATCCAACTTTATCCTTTCTTTTTCCAGGCAGCTCAATTCCCACTCAGTAATAATTTAATATTAATGAAATTGATTATTATCAATATAAGTATATAATAGTACGAATATTAATGTTTATGTTGTTTTATTAAAATAAAATTATAAATATCACGCGAAATCTCAATACGAATTGCTAATTTGACAGTAAAGCTAAACCGCTTACCTATCAAAACTGTATCGCAATACGCGCCTAGTACCTACAATACAAAAAATACATGTGAAATTCACCTTCAATACGATTAAAAAGAACGGGCGGAACCCTCCATTGCTCAAATCACGCACTACGCCTGTTATTTTTCGAAATAATGTGAATAAACTAAAAATAGGGAAATATCCGACTGTAGCCGACGTGGAGGCAAGACAATCCGCGGATTTGAATGATTCGTGTTACAGAAAAGGGTTGTTGATCCCATTTTATGTGTCGGCTTTTTCATATTTCAACGGATCTTTTCTATTCCGTAATATTGTATACACTGATTCATGAAGAAAGTATAAAAAACTATAAAATTCAAAATACCTGAGTTTTGTTTTGGCTTGGTTTGAACTTTGAAAGAGCCCATATTTTGGCCCAATTTTTGATACTTATTGATTCATGTCCGATTTTCAAATGAAGAATAGTTTAATCCGCAGTGTTTTAAAAATATTACTATCTTTTGGGAGTATTCAACTATATATTTTGCTTTGTTTTCGTTGATTTTAAGCTCGTTTTTTAAAGAAAATCACACGCCATATCCAACCCTGTGATTAGAAAATAGAGCTCATTGTTTTAATGTACAATTATATTTATAAGAGTTTTAGCTCTGAAAAACTCTTATATCTAGAAGCTTTTGTTTGTACCTACTTTGTAAAATGTACATCTTATACAATATGTTCTAAGGAGCGACAGGGTTTTCCTCTTTTATAAATTATTTTGGCTCATTTATTATATTTTTAAGGTAGACTTTTATCATATGAATATGTAATAACCATCCTCTTAAGGGCTTCGAGCCTTCAATTACTTGGCTGATTTCTATTAGATGATCGTTTTCTAAGAAATTACAGCTATTTTTCAATTAAGAGGCTTTTGCGTGGGAACGTTAACGAGTGGATAGAGTTTAAAAACCATCTTCGTAAAGTGTTCATTACAAGAATGAGTTTTATTTACCAAATAAGTGGAGAACTCCTTAGAAAAGTAAGATTTGAATTAATAGAAATTGCTATGTAGATAAAGCAAGTAGATATTGTTTGTATTTTAATAAGATCATCTCAAGATCATTATTCGGCTTTCAGAAATGTTTTCAGTGACATATTTGAATGCCATAATAAGGAGATTTAAATGAGGAGCCATTGACATATTAATGTATTTGCGATTGTTAAATCATGGTACTTAATTAGTATTACTAACTTGTACTATAGTTATTTTCAATACCAAGGTATATTAACGTTATTATATATGTCAAGTGAATGTAATTCTATGCTTTACTGTTAATTTAGGCCTGACCGTCTTCAAACAGGTCCTTTATTGTGGTTATAACAATTACGCAGGGCCTAATTAATAACCCAATCCGCAGCTTTCGTGACGGGTCGCAAGCAAGTGCTATTTTAAGGATTTCTCGGAAATAAACAACTAGGGAATAAATAATGTGTTGGTACAATTTCAAAACAAAATCAGAGCGAGAGGGTTTAGAGTCGTGACAAGATTTATTGCGATACTTGTAACCTACTATTAAAATGATACTGACATCTTTACTTGCCATATTGGCTTATAAAACAATTTAACAAACCTATCCGTCATACACATTGATACATTGAACGGATTATGTGAGATTTATCTACGATTATTTTTCGACATATAAAAATATCCCAGCCATCTTTAAAAAGGGATCGTGAATAAACCCGATTACTAGAGCTGGAGCTATAACTGCTTTATTTTTTTATTTAGTGAGATTTTTACCAATATATATGTGGTTCAAAAAGTACCTAAGCAGAATTTGTATCACCAATATCGCATAATCGGATCAATACAAATGTGTTGGAGCGGTATGTGATCAAACAACCGTTTAAGAATTCAGCTGAAGCGAGCAATCCGTCTGTTATCGCAAAGGCTCCAAAGAACCCTCAATTCTATGTGAATATCTGAAACGAATGCGGTTTCGGCCCATTTTTTTGTTAGGTTTGTGTTTTTGCGCGATACATACACCGAGAGTGTTCAGTATCAATATGGAAGTAGAATGCTATATGTATTATGGACGTAGGTTCACATTTGATGATTTTGTTTTGGATGACTTCCTTCGTCGAGGGGTATGTAAGTACAACATGATTATAGAGATGTTTTGCTGAGATTCTTGATTTTGACATTATATCCTTTTAAGAGTTGAACTCTTTATCCTACATCGTATTGATCAGTTTAAAATCTAAAACATTGTCAGATTACATTGACAACATAGATCAGAGCCCTTATTTTTGAATGACTTGCGTCAAGATGGGGTGTGATATACATTGATTGATGTCCGATTTTCCAATGAAATTATACTAATTCATAGTAGGTATAATTCCACGCAGGATCGATATAAAAATAGATCACTGAATTTTGTAAGTTCTAACAGCTATATTTCACGTTATGTATTGATTTTTGATCGAAAATCATTCGCCATATTCAAGCGTGTAATTCAAAAATAGGGACCCAATATAGACGAAAAAGATTATATTATTCTCTATGGTCTTCGGGCCTTCTTTCTTCGGCTGCGACGGTACCACAACGCCTAGAGTTTAGTGGTACCCTCGCGGCGTTGTTACTCTCAATTACTTAGGATCAGAGTAGTATTATAAAGCTGAAGAGTTTTGATTGTTTGAACGCGCTCATCTCTGGAACACATAGCCGATTTATTATTTTTGTGTCGGCTTGTTTATTTGTTGAGGAAGGTCTTAGGCTATGAAACATGACGCTGCGACGAAAGGGGAGAGAGCAAACTAAAAACACACAGACGAAGTCGCGGGATTGCTAGTACTATAATACTCGACTGATGACCAAACTCAAAAGTATCTTCCATTGTTGTACACGCCATTTGTTAAAGTAACTCTTGCCTAAAGTTCTAACAAAGTAATTATGAGTACCTTAGTACGAGTAGGAATCCTATTCTGCTCATAGTTAATACATACTATCTATTTGGTTTAAATTACATGATAAATCGACTGCTCGTCCATAAAATGAGGTCCTCGAGGTATATTTTGTTGGCTGAAAAGACTTTCGTAAACAAAAAGCGTTTATTTTCAAGGGTTGATTGATGAGAGAAGGTGCAAAGACATTACGATGGAAAACAGTTTCGTGCGGTCACTTTTCGTTCATTGTTCGTAATAGGGCCGATTTTTCAATGGTCAGATAAAAATTATTAGACTGATAAATTATAAAGCGCCAGATTTAAAAAAAAATACAGGGACCTATGATTGCTGACAATTAGGTGACGTTTTAAAATTAGCCATATTTTATTTTGTTTGACGAATATTTCTTATCTGACTACTAAAAATCAGCCCTTACTTACGTATAAGAAATTGATGTATTGGATTTCAAATTTTAATGATTAGTAAGTGGTTCTCAATCAAATTTACTAATAAATAAATAAATATTGTACACCAATCACATACATTGCTCTGATTCTGAATGTTATGTAATGTTATGGAAATCTGACACAACGGTGGCATTGCAACACCCAGCCCCGAGACGATACAGAAAATTATAATTTCTACATTGACCCGACCGGGAATCGAACCCGGGATCTCGGAGCGGCGACGCCTTGAAACCCAGCGTGCTTAGCCACTACATCATGGAGGTAATCACAGGTAAACTTTATCAATCGGAAAAGTCCTTCTCAATTTATCAGCCAAGGATAACAAGAATTTCTATTGATATAAATAGAATTAAGTAGCCGTTGACAAAGCAACTCAAATAGAACACTCATAAACAAAGACGAAGTTACCAGAAATCGTTTAAAATTAGAATTGTTGAAATTGATTTCGCTGAATACAATATTGCCAATTTCACTTTGGTATCGAGATAAGCAATAATCATTTCCTTTGTCGCAAATAAAACACGAATTAGGGCTATTATGGCTCGACACGAAAGCTATAATTCACAGTAGCAACAACAAAGGGTACAGTCGCAATAATTAAACTCGTTAAGTCCGGTTTACGGGCTGACTGTACCGGCGTCCATTGGAGATTCGACTTTATTACTAATTCAATAAGGTTGGCCAGCCCTGTCGACAGGGGTGCCGCACGTTCGGCCGATGGGACCTAGGTATAAGGGTAGATTCACATTCGTAATGACTTCGCTCGTGAACTATTCGTCGATTAATGGTGTCATATACATACAGTGTGTTGTTTTGGTCAGTGTCATCCAACTCAAGGATGATAATAATATGATTTATGCTCATTCTAAAACATATATCTTTTTTAAATTACATGTAAATTTTATTATAGTAAACCTCTTCGCAACATTTAAAAAAAAAACGAATGGGGAAACTCGCACCCTCACGCGTAGTTGGGGCGTATCTACAAAATACTGCGTCATAGCTAGTAAGCTACCAAGCGGCGACTCGGTGTTGGTAGTTTTGTTCGCTCGCAAATCCGCAATAATAAATTCATTTTTGGGTTTTGTATATTTTTTGGCATCAGTATCGTTTATACAACCATGCCTGAGTCGCTTGTCGCTGACAAAACAACAGCCTGTATTATGCGCTCTCACATCGTCCACATTTGTCAGTTGTTAAGTATTATTTGATTGTTTAAAAAAAATTTGTAAACTGCGTTTTGCTTGCGTAGTCCAATAATGTTAACAATCTTTTCATTACTTTTAAAGTTATATCAGTGAGTGAAATTAATAAACTGTTTGATTTATAAAGATCTCAGTATAAAACGATGAATTTCTTATGTAAGTTGGGATTTTTGTGTTTATCTCATTTTAAAATTAATTATTTCATTAAATAGGAATGTCATGATTGTTTACAATATTCGACTTGCAAAGAAAAGCGGACTTGTATCAATGCTTGCTTATGATGTACTCTGAAAGTCACTCTATCAATAATGGGTATACGCAAGCAATAATTGTAAAAACTTGGTAAATAAAGTTTTTTTTAATACACGCTAGCTTTATGTGTAAAGAAATGTCGAATGTAATTTATTCTCTTTTCGAAAATTTTATTGCAAACCCTACGCACGCGTTTGCACCCTCATGTGTGTGTAAAATTAATTATCAAAAACTTAGTCAAGTGCCTATCAAAGACTCGCAACACTGATACAATATCCGAGAACAATGTCAATGTAGTCGCGCCCTTATATTTCAGGGCTGTCACACATTGTTGATTGAAGACAAGACGGGACCAAATGGGGTTTAATGTTTCAATTAAGTATACTAATTGGTGGAATTTGCGGTTCTCGTTGGTATAGATATGAAATTGCGTGCGAAGAGGCTTTTAAAGCGATCCCTTTGAAGCCATGACTTATTCATGGGCGGGACCGAAGGATGTTTTGCACTTTCGCCCGGGATGGATTTACATAGGTATATTTACTCGATTTCACATTAATCTTTTGTATCGGGTTTGAGGTAGTGATAGGATAAAGTAAAACCCTTCGTGGCAAAACGCTGTTTTTCATTTGTCGGACATGTGCAAAGGTATTCATTTGACAGTTCAAAACGTACGGTATGATCTGTCAAACGGCAAAGATCAAAACGTTTGACAAATCATACCGTACGTTTTGAACTGTCAAATGAATACGATTGCTTTACACAATTCGATCTTAGATGTTCCGCTCCAGGACCGCTGCCAACCGAAGGTCTTTTCAAAGTAGGTACGTCATAATCTAGACATTGATTAAACTATTCTGATATGCCTATAAAATAAGGTATTGTGAAATAAAGAAGATATACATATCATGTAAGGACGTATTATGAACTTTGTATCTCATTAATTTTAACAGACTTCAAAAAAAGGAGGTGCTCTTTTCTACCTGTATGTCAATGAAATAAATTATAAAAATGAAATGTATGTATGTTTGTCTGCGAATATCTCGTGTTTGGCTGGACCCATTTTGATGCGGTTTTTAATATTTCTTTTACACTGAGGTACGGTTTTAGTAACTATTTTGACTGTCTTCTAGAAAAGAGGTTTTGAATTTGCCTCGTAAATATGTATATTTTTCAGAAAAGTGATACATTAAACAGATGGATTTAGTAGCTATTTTAGTTCAATCAGGTAAATTATAACTTAAAAAATAACTGTTTTTTTAAAAGATAAGTTTTAAGCCTTCATATTTGCATGAATAATTGTACAGTCTACTTTATGTTAATAACATTAAAAGTGTTTTGTATCACATAAATTCAAGTTACACTGTAATCAGAATCCCCTTAGTATCAAAGTTGGACCGTTTCAGGGTTAATTAAATTTGCTGTTACCATCCGAAGCGTGGCAACCCTAAATCTCAAGGGTGCAATACGTCACATTAGTTATGGACCATCCCTCTTGAACAAGGTTCAAAGTCCGAGTCGGGTCGAAATTTGTACCGGAATTTGTCTGATTTTTCATGTACCCCCGTCCTGGGAAAGCTATTTGTTGGTCCTGCGTCTGATCTCTTTCCGGTTATAAGGGATTGTCATCTCACCGTACACCACTAATACAGGGTGTTGTGGTTTTGGTCAGCGACAGTGACTGGGGGTGGTTGGACAAATGATATTGATACCAAAAAATAATATTAAAATTTTATTTTTAATGGAAAACCCCACAAAATCAATTTCTTATTGCGATACTAGTGCGCTAGTCAAAACCACCAACACCAGGTCGCCTCTTCGTAGCTTACTAACTACGGCGTTGTATTTCGTAGATCCGCTTTAGGGTGCGAGTTTTCCCAGTTGTTTGAATTATTTTGGAATGTTGTTAAGAGTTTTTTTTTGTAAAACTTGCATACAATGTAAATACATTTTTTGAATAAGCATAACTCATCATCCCTGAGTTAGATGTCACTAACCATAACAACATCCTCAAAAGTACTCATGACAGAAAAGACACACAGGGCACTTTGTACAAACATATCTGTTTTCTGAGCACTTGACTCATTTTGTAGAGATACTTACATAATGCGCACAACAAAATAGGGCGCTCTCTTCTTGCGTCAGTATTTTTTTATTTTCTGACAACCCTAATATCCGAGTAAAGCAAAGTTTTTTGGTGAGCTCATTCCAGTGTGGACTTTTTGTATTGAGTTAAACTTACATGGTCACTATTATTAGAATATATTGCAACAGGATTGCTACGATATACCTTATTATTTTCGAGTTCCTGATATTTCGGCACTGTTGCAAGTGCCGTAACTGAAGTTGTTGCGTGTAAGCTGTTATTGGCAGGCCATATCAGTCCGCCCTCCTTTGAAGTCTTTTATTACAACCACTTGCGGTACTCTTGTTCACAAAATCACTATTTTCTCGCACCTGTTCTCGACATACAACACGCACGGTATCTGGTCGCAAAACAACATTTTGTTGAAATAAGCGGTTTTTGCATTTACGAATCACTCACTGCATTCAATACATTAGACAATTTAAACCTATCCTCACGATTGCATTTTTGGTAATTTCAATTTTGATTGGCGTTTTGTCCTATTTATCTGAGGGTTATGGAACTCCATCCAGTGATTTGGACCCGATTCAAACATCTGACTAATTCGCGATCTTTTGTCATCGTTTTTGACCGCTATTATGTGTTCCTTTATTCGGGATCTAATAGTACGTTTTGTTTGACCAATATACGAACTACCACAGCTGCAGTCAAATTCGTAGACACCAGTTTTTTGTAAAGTAAAACTGTCTTTGGGAGATCACAGATATTGTGCCACTTGTCTTTAATTTATCGACAAAAAAAAACAAATCACAAATAATAAAAATATTGGTCGCCCTCATGAAAATACGTGAGAGGGAGACTATTATTATTGAGCGTCTAGTCTGGTTTGTGAAATAAATTATCTCACCCCTTAACCCTCTATCCCTCTGTTGTCCCTATTACACTTGGGGACAGTAAAAGTGGAAGTTCTTTATCGGTAAACTTTTGACGATCGAACGTTTTGTGGGTAGATTAAGATGTTTTAGTTTGGTTGAGACGAAACGACCGGATTGGGAATACGGATTCGGCCTTGTCTCTCGTTACGGACTCAGTTTCGGGAAAGTTTTTTAAGGGAAAACTCTGTTTAAGATTGAGTATATTATGTAGCTGTGTATTTGTGAATCTGTTCTCCATTTATAAAAGACATATCACTACAAAGTATAAAAAAGAGTCACTCCCCGCCATCTGCATGTATGCTAAAATCTTAAACTACGCAACGGATTTGATGCGTTTTTTTTAGTACATAGAGTGATTCAAGAGGAAGAAATATGTATGATACATGCATATAATGGTAGTAAAATACTGATAGTTAAAGACATTTCTTCAAAAGTCGTTACTAAACACACGTTTTTGCAGTTACATTGTAAACGCTGGCTGAACTCTACGTTATGGATCTAAATAATGTACGATATAGTAGTTTTTTTTGACACCTTATAAAGGTGTACCTAACAAATCGCGATACGTCTATATATTAAGGATATCCCACAATGGCATTTTTAAAAAAAAATAGTATCAGCATTGCACCCGTGCGGAGCTGGGGCGGGTACAAAATAAACTTTTTTTAAGAACCTGTACAGAAATTTTAAATCAGGAAAATATTTACAATAATTAGAAATCGGTACTTTAGGTACAAATGCAATCAATCCTTATAGTTACATTGAGTGAGAATTTATCCTTATATTACTGATTTGGAGTTTAATCTTTTTAAAAGTACTCTTTTTAATAACTTTCCATATTAAAGACATGACGACTTGTGTTAATGCAAGATGTTAACACTTTAGTGGGCAGTGAACGCATATAAGCGTGATAGCAATATAACTTCTACTGTGTCTGCATAACTGTACACTGAAGTATTAAATAAGATACATTTTTGCGTTCAACTGTAGCCCAACATTTAACATGCACGGTGAAATTGTCACGTCTTGTCAATCAACATTTTACTCGTATGTTTTTCAGCCTGTTTGTATAATATCACGCGTGTCGCATATGTTACATTATTCAACAAAAAAAACATAGTACATTCATTTTGTCCATACCTGGTAATCCTTCATTTTTATGTCTGTGTGATTTGTAATTCAATTTCTTATTAAAGAAATTGTTTTGTATTAGTGTTTAAGAAGATATCATTCCATTATATTGTGACTTTAAACATACAGTTTTGACAAAGGCAGGTTAGATTTGCTGTTTTCTATTTTCACTGTAAGTGCACACAAAATTCAATAATAAATCTGCATCAATTTATCTTTTACCAATTTACGTGTTTTTATCTCCCTCAAACATTACTTGCATCAAATATTAGTATTTAGCATAGAAAAATACACTTTACTGTTCTCAATTCTGCATTAATTTAGTTTTAGTGTTCACTAGCTTTAAAAACTGTTTCACCAAGTGGTTTTTGTAGTATAATGTTCGCTCGTTTCTTGAATAAAACGATGAAAATCGCAATTTTATTTAGTTTTTTGTTCTATACACGCCGAGGATACCCTCGGGGGTAATGCTGGAGATATAACGATCTCAATTAGGCATTCTTTATTTAAATAGAGTTTATTTTTTAACTTTTTTAGACCCATTACAGAGAAACCCTCAAATTATTTTTCAGTAGGTAACCTAACGCAATTTTGTTCTACAAAAATTGTGACAACTTTTGCAGTTTAGTGTATAAATAATGATTGTTTTATTAGTTGAACTAAAGTGTAGGTTTTTAAACTCATTGTTAGTTGTGAAGGAAAATTTGTTTCATATGTTATTTGAGGCGTTCACTTTGTTGATCGTTTTAAAAACAGGATGGCGACAAATTAAGTACATACAAAAAATAGTGTTTATAAGATATAGAAACAGGATAACATAAAATATTAAAGAGGTAACTTTAAAAAACACACTAGGAAGATTGGCTTAAGTTAAATTTGCGAGAGCTGTAGGTAACAGTCTGTTATAATTAGTTCCAGAATTGTTTGCCCTATTATATATATACTTGTCAAAACAAAATAAGGGCCACGAGGTATTTTTTTATTTTGGTGTAAATTACTAAACATTTACATATGGAAAGTAGTAAAATATTGAGTATTCAAACTCTTTGATACCTAAACTTTTTAATATTGTAGTATTCATCTAATGCTGGCAACAATTTTAAATAAAATTTGATTTAAAATTATCTTTGAAATTTTGATTCCATTTGCTTTGACGTTTTGCTTTTCTTAGCTTCTGAAATTATCAGAGTTTCTTGATATCTCGAGTCAGAAAAATCTTTTGCAAATATATGTCACAAGCACGCAGGCGACATATGGACTCGCTGACAGCAACCAGAGCCGTTACAATGATTGAAGAAGGTCATTCGCAGCGATCTGTGGGTTTACAATTGGGATTTTCTCGAAGAGCTATTCAAAATCTATGGAATCGTTTCCAAGAGACCGCCAGTGTTAGAAGAAGACCTGGTTCGGGCAGAGTTCGCATTACAACAGCTCAAGAGGATCATTACATTCGATTAAGTGCGTGCCGAGATCGCACAACGACGGCCCGCAAGCTGCAAAATCGTTTACGGCTCAAAACGGGTACTCGTGTCAGTGACCAAACTATTCGTAATCAATTGCATGAAGACCAGCAGGTATCAACAAGGCGTGTTGTCCGTGTTCCATTAACCAGAAATCATCGTGCAAATCGTTTAAGATTTTCCCGTCAACATTTGGACTGGGACATAAACCAATGGGGCATGGTGCTCTTCACAGACGAATCCAAAGTTATTTTTTTTAACGACGATCGGCGTATTAGAGTATGGAGAAGACGCGGCGAGAGATTTTCAGAAGCCTGCATCCATGAAATCGATCGTTTTGGTTGTTCAAATGTAATGATTTGGGGCGGGATAAGCTTACACGGCAAAACTGAGCTCGCTATTTTTAATGAGGGTACTGTTACTGCTCAGCGGTATATTGAGGAAGTTTTCAGACCACATGTGATCCCATTTGCCCAGCGAGCGGGTCCTGGATTCATCTTGATGCAAGACAATACTCGTACACACACGGCTCAAGCGACTCGGTTTGTACTGGAAGCCTCTCAAATTCAAGTCTTGCCGTGGCCGTCGAACAGTCCGGTCTTAAATCCAATAGAGTACATGTGGGATCAGTTGAAACGAAGAGTTAGAGACGGTGATCAGGAAATCCACAACCAACAGCAAATCATCAACGCTGTTAAAAGGGCTTGGAAAGAGATTCCAATGGAAAATGTCATTTGATTGAGAGCATGCACTCCAGGCCTCAGGAGTGCGTAGCAAAACGAAGGGGGCATACCCGTTACTAAAAGATGAGCATGGAGTATTTTCTTTTGTTTTCAGTTACTTTACATTGTTTTTATTTTTAACCTTAAATGTGTTTTTTCTTTCAAAAGCAAATAAACTTTTTATTTATAATTGGAATAAATTTCTTGGTCTTCACGGTAAAAACAACATTAGTTTTCGTTATGGAGACAAAAATATAAATATTGGTTTCATTATTTTCATGGTACAGACAAAATACCTCGTGGCCCTTACTTTGTTTTGAGTAGTATATATTTACAAGACACGTGTGCCTGTTTTTGTTGTGTAACACAACATAACAAAAATAGACAAGTTACTTGTGATTTTACTGGTGTTAGATCTTTTTCCAATAGAGCTACTTTGCGACCGAGCGAAATTTCGAGGCAATCGAACTTTTGTGTGGTAATTCGATTGCGAGTTTAACAGTTTACCTAAAAAAACAAGTAAAATATCTACACGTAAAAAACTAGTTCACGAACAAAATTTAAATACATAAAAAACGTGACTCTGATTTTCAAAACTATTTTTTCTTCAACAAACAAATCAATCGGTGAACTTTTTCCGTATACGAATTGCACCAGAATTGGCCCCCTGATCTTTTATGAAGTGTCAAAAACATTCTAATTTACTTGTGATTTTGCTCGTTTCCCCGAGGTTACAAGTTACAACTTACATGAGATAACTTGTGTTCAACTTTTATCGTCCCAATTACAGGATATGGTATATTGTTAAAGTTTTATCTACGTGTTTGAAACTTTAACAAGTTAACTTTGATTTATGTAGGTTGTGTTGTTTGAACATCCGTGAAATATTGATTGCGGATGAATGGGTATCGTGGAAATATATTTTTTTGGTGCTTCGTGACATTATAAAGCTTAGTGTTTTATACAGAGTGTTGTTTTGGTCAGCGACGAGCGACAGGGGTAGCACAAACGATACTGATGCCAAAAATATATAATTTTTATTATTATTTTTAAATGCAAAACCCCACTAAATCAATTTATTATTACGATACAGCGATCCAGTCAAAACTACCAACACCAGGTAGACTCTCCGTAGCTTACTAGCTACGGCGTAGTATTTTGTAGATACGCGCTAGCTACGCGCGGGGGTGCGAGTTTCCCCATTCTTTTTTTGAACGTTATGAAGAGGTTTTCTTTTAAAAAAGTTTTCTTTCAATTGTGTATTTAAAGATTTTTTTAGAATAAGTATATCTCACGTTATCATCCGTAAGTTAGATGTCACTGACCAAAACAACACCCTGTATATAGTATTCGCGTAAAGAAGTTTAGAAACAAGTATGAAAAATTCGTATAGTAAATCTGTATGGCTTAGCCAGCCCTCCATTATTTTCAATTTGGTTAAGAGTTGAGGTAATAATGAGTTTTTATGTTTCAGCAGAGGCGGCCCTAGCTGCGGGCGCGAACGATTCGGCTGCGGGGCGCGAGACAGACGGAAAGCTGCCGCCACACCAGCAACCAGACATGATAGTTGGTGGGTACTAGCTTTTAGACGTTTATTATACTAGTGTCTGATATTAACACCTAAAAAATAAGACCCCACTGCTGGGCAAACATGAGCCAT
This sequence comes from Pyrausta purpuralis, assembly GCA_963924145.1. Lineage (NCBI taxonomy): Eukaryota > Metazoa > Arthropoda > Insecta > Lepidoptera > Crambidae > Pyrausta > Pyrausta purpuralis. The sequence goes on from OZ001654.1 coordinate 19,649,186, forward strand.
AGTTCGGATTCAATGCGGATTAGTGGAGCGTTGTTTGCAAGGCAAGTGGCCAACCTTGCTGTCAGATGTTATGAAGCCTCTCTTAGGGACTCTGACTAGGCTTAACTACTTATATCAACCGATATTAGCTGTGACCAACAACTTAATGTGCCTGCCGAAGCACGAATGATCTGATGTAGAGGTATTTGTCAATTACTTGTATAATGTTAAGGCGAACCCGCAAAGTTAATGTTTATCAGTTGATCTTCAGAAATGATTCATATACGGTATTACTTACTTTATTATGTTGTACGCTCATCTGTGTTTAATTATATTAAATAATGTAATTACTCATTATATGAAATAAGATAATTGTGTATTCTCAGTAAGGGAATTTATAATTCTTATGAGTAATTTAGATCTTTAACTATAAGATACTCGTGACATACGTCACTCAAGTTTGGTCGGAATTCGGAATGGTCATCCATCCAAAAAAAAATCACGCCCTAGTTAACCTAACTTTAGAATCACAACCAAAGCGCTACCACCACTGAGCTAACAGCACATTTTTACACTTCGTTTGAAAATTTACAACATTGTCGAATGTCGATCCAGAATAGAAAGGAGATAGCAAATAATGCTTCGTGAGTGCGCAATACACAAGTGCATTCTCTGTTTTTTCACTCGTAAAGTCCTGTGAAATGTCTCCGACATTACAGGCAGACAGTATGTCACGTGTCTATAAAAAATAGCAATCACTTTGAATGAATTCAGCTTCCATATACGATTTGTAACGTTAAATTATAGATACACTCGTCGAGTACATACCTTGTCGAGTAATCTACTATATAAAAATAGTCGGGTTTTCCTTCCTGACGCTATAACTCCAGAACGCACGAACCGATTTCCACGGTTTTGCATTCGTTGGAAAGGTCTCGGGCTCCGTGAGGTTTATAGCAAAGAAATTTTAACTATAAAACAACAAAAAAATAAACTTCTTCTTTTAATCACCAAACGCAATGTTACATAAAACGAAGCCATCTGATGGCGAAACGGAGTTCGCCGAGTTTGCTAGTAATTTATGTAGATCATTAAAATCCCTGATTCACTTAGTAAATATGTATTCTTCCATGATAAGCCAGGTACCGTGATTGTACGAGTAACACACACATCAAAAAAAGTGTGTGATCGCAACAAGCATGAGTTGATTTAATTTTGTAAATGTAACTGTATCAATAAAACATATTTATAATAAGTTCTCTAAAAATATGAAAACCCGGTGCGGTTACGGTACATAACAATTTACCGCAACATAAAAGATTTTGATATTTCAAAGTGATTGCAAACTTTTTTTGATGTGTGTATGCACGAATTATTTTCATGTCATGAAACATTATTGACATGACCCATATGCCTTTTATGCCCTACGGCCTTGGCTTCTGCCGTAAAATGGCTCCAAAAGATATGCCCATGACTTCTTTACGACTTCATTTCAAGGGCTTTGTGTCTGTTCCGTGGAAATTTTAGTCGCGTGCTTAGCACTATACAAAAGCTACCTAGGTGAGGCTTTATGTCTTGATAAATTTGATTTTTAATGCCCTACGTTACTTCTAAAATTAATGATGTTTTAGCAATGGTGCAAGATTTGTTTTGCTTACTGAAAGTTAAGCAACTAAGGCATCGTTCCAATTATAGAACGCAAATACGCGATCATCAGAAGTTTGCGCGTTTTTTTCTCGTACGAACGCGCCAATTGGACTCTAAACGTATTGGAGTCGAACAGTACCGTTCCCATGAGTTTATTTATTTATAATTTATTGCACAACCAAAAAATTGTACAAAAGGTGGACTTAACGCCATATGGCATTCTCTACCAGTCATTCCTTTGGGCTAAGCAGAAATGATTATGGGCGGTGCGACAGACAAAAAGAAAATGAGTTACTGTTTAAAGAAAAAAAGTTAAATTTCACACATAAAAATACATGAAAATCCATATATTATAAAACAAAATGAATACAATTTACAATAAATACAATATGAACTAATATATTATTACAGATACATAACACAAACGATAAAATAAATACATATACTTGTACATACTATAATAATGTATATAAATATATATATATATATATATATATATATATATACATTATTATAGTATGTACAAGTATATGTATTTATTTTATCGTTTGTGTTATGTATCTGTAATAATAATATATATATATATATATATATATATATATATATATATATATATATATATATATATAATATTATGACGATGTAGTAGAAGTTTATGGATTACGCTTTGTTGATGCTTCCGACATACATATGTAGAAAGTGTGCACGGACGAGTCTCTTAAATGAAAATTAAGTCTACTTTAGTAAATTGATTTTACTCGATAACGACGGTTTTACTCGCTAGCAACGACGTAAAAAAGTCTATAGAAAATTACACAGCGCCTCTAGCGGTCACTAACAGAACTAAAATTTTCTATACAAAAAGGTACGTTGTCGCTAGGGAGTAAAATCGTCGCTATAAACTCATGGTAACGGCACAGGTGTCCACACCGATGATCGTGTTCTATTATGACGATGACTTACGTTGCGGTAGTGTTTGGATGGGTGACTATTCAAATCCTGTGACGTAAAAAGTAACAAGTAACACAATTGTTGTTATGTTTCGTATACCACCTTTGTATGACAGGCTCAGTCTCATCAGACTGCAAGAATATTGATGCTCACTGAATTCCCCTTCCCCCTTCGATATTTGCGTGTGTAGGACACTCGTTTCAACAAAACTTTGTATTGTATCATTACTCTAAACCAGCTATAGTAAGGCCAACCGCAAACGAAAAGGCACAGCGTTCCTAGTCTCAAAACTTTAGGTGCTGCTGAATTATCGTCGTCAAAAGTCTATTGTTCGCTTCACAAAACTGTGTTCGCGTCTAAACCCTGCAACTTTGCATTTGAGATGCGGCGAGATAAAATTAGTGCTGTCGGGAGTTGGGAAGTTGCCGTCAAGAATATTACAGTGGTGGTAACATTGTATTCCTAAAATATATTGAAAGACGTATTCCCTCGTCTGTTGACTGACAAATAAACTAACAAATACTAACTGGCAACTAAGCTTAATTTATAAGGATCATATTGAATTAAAAAAAAACCGACAAAGCACCATAAAAAGTGGAGGAAATATTTGTTAGAAATTCTTAAAGTTTGCGAAAAAAAATAATGTCTCGAAAACTACAAAAATTCAGCTTACATACATAGGATATACTTTGGTAGCCCTGGATGTAAGGCTTCCAAAAAAAATTTGGACGTCACTGTTTTGGCCACCAGATATACTACAGCTACTTGTTAGCCGAATTGACAGACGTTCTCCACACAAAAAGCGAACACAAACGTCAGAATCACAATGTTTTAATCAATAACAACAATACCACGACGACGCGTTTGGTGCAGTGGTTAGCGCTCCTAACTATTACGCCGGCCGTCGTGGGTTCAAATTCCGCTAGGGTCAAATGTTTGTGTGATGAGCAGGAATATATATTTGTACCTAAGTCATGGATGTTTATATGTATTTGGGTTTTTATGAGAAACTCCTCCGTCATGATCGTTGTCAAGGAAGATATTTCCTTATTTCGAAACCACAACAATTGGTGTGGTATCTGACGCAAAATAATAATAATAAAAAATACCTAGTCTTCCAATAAATATTGTCACAAAGAAAAAAAAAGTTAATAATATTAATTACTTTTAGAGTTGGTTAGTTTATTACATAAATATAAAACAATTTAAATTATAAAAAAGCTTATTTGAAGTGGTCTCCATTGGCTTCAATACAGCCCTTTAAACATTGAGACCAGTAATCAATAGAAGCACGCACTCTTTCCATGGGAAAATTCTTTACTGCCAACATGCCAATCGTATGGATTGTTTTAGGAACTCTACATTATTATGGCGTTTAGAGCAAGCCGTACTCTCTAAAACTGACCATAAAACATAATCCAGCGGATTAAGATCAGGACTAGACGACGCACTGTGGAATATTTCGGTGTGTTTCGGATCAAAAATCTGTAACTCCGTCAATTTGAAAGATAGACTTATCAAATTTTGCTTTAATATAAAATAATACATAAGGATTCATATCAGTAATGTTTGATGAATTGGTATTTTTTTTTAATTAATAAAAAAATACACAATAACTTAAAAAAGTATTTAAATATTTTTTAGAAACATATTGTACGTGTATTTCTTAATCCTTATTAATCTATTAAGATATATATATCTCTATAAAACGTACCACAAACTATTGATACTAAAAGTAAACTACGAAACCGCATTTAATAGCGATTTCCGTTCCCAGACTAGTATCTGATTTTTTCACATATCTTCGAAAACCGCAAAAAGCCGCAGCTAACTTTTTTATATGTTTTAGATGAGTAACTAACCTATAATTTAACATTAAATTTAAAGCATCGGTAAACAACTCTAAATGGTAAAAGCTTCGATGAATTTGAGGAAAAACCTTTTTTTCTCGATTTTTTCTTTAAATTGGTTTTTAAATTTACATTCGTATTATAAACAATCAATTGTATTTATTTCTTATCTCTGATAAATATGCTTTTCAAAAATATATAATACCTTATACCTTTCATTTCAAGTTTTAAAACTATTTCACGTTGAAAAACGTGTATGAAGAACTTAATATTTCTCAATTGCCTAAACGTTTAACTTTGTTACATGAAGAAAAATACTTTTTCAAAATACAATATAAATTACGCTATAGAATATTAAACTTCGACTTTTGAACTTTTAAATTCTATTAATGTATTACCCAATTTCAATCAGTGATAAAAATCAATTTTGATATGCGTTTGTTCTACCATATTCCACAGTGCGACGGCCAGTCTTCAGCTCTGATGAGTCCGAAACATTTGCTTCTAACCAAGACTTCGTGAACCGAGCTTTATGACCCGGCGCCGAGTCTTGTTGGAAAGACCATGCTTGGTTTACTAAACATGGTGTTGTTAAGGGGCTTAACTACCTGCTCAAGAATGGTATCTTGATACACTTGTGCCGATGTTTTGATACCCTTTTCACAAAAATATGGCTCAGTCACGCCTTCATAGCTAAGACCCCACCAAACCATCACTGGAGTCAAGTAATGCCCACGTTGCGCTCAGCCGACTAATTGGGAAACTTCCTTAGGGGTTTGAGCGTAAATACGGTCATTTTGTTTGTTAAAATGTTACTCAATTGTAAAGAATTTCTCATCCGTAAACAAAATTTTTCTGTGACCTCCCTTTGCGTACCGCTTCAGTAGTTTTTTCGATTTTACCACCCTATTCTTTTTTAAATTATCAGTTAAAAAATGACCAGTGCGTCTCTTATAGGTTCCAAGTCTTAAGCCATCTTTTAAAATACGCAACATGGTTCTGGGTGCTATCTTCATCTCCCGAGATAAAATCTTTTGCTTTCGGACCAGGATTTCTGCGAGTTCTTTGCCTTACTGCTTTGACCACCTTTTTCGTACGATTACTACGTGGACGGCCATATCTTTTTCTGTCACAAACGGAGGAGGTCTCATTGTACCTATTGATAGCCCGGTACACAAATATTTGACTAATACCTAGCGTATGGAGAGTTTTAAAAATTGCATTTGGCTCCATACCAACTTTTTGTAATGCAATCACAGCGATTCGGTTCTCTTTATCACCCCACTCCATTTTAATATCGCAAAATATTATAAATGTATTGGCGCCAAAATTAGAAAACACAATGAGCAATCGTATAAAAATGACAGATTCCAAATTCAAATGTAATATCTTTCTTATTTTTAATTGTAACAGTATTTATGGCCAGACTGTGTATATTTACTATAATAAACAAAACAAAATATGTACACCAAGTATAGTTTATGACTAATCATGTCATGACCTACGCCGAGTGGAAAAACAAGGTTACCGCAGCTTTGTTTTGGGCGGTTTGTGGGCGGAACATTGTAAGGTAAGTGATTTTAGGACGTTTTGTTAAAAATAGGACGTTATTAACTTAATACCATTCTGACGTCTGTTTTAATTGCTACGTGGGCGTGCGCAGAAGTTGCGGCGTAATTATGTTTGATGAGGGAAATGATAATAATTTACAAAACGGAGTAATGATCTCAGAAATTCTACTAAAAAAGCAGTGTCATTAACGTTTAAAGTTTTTGTGCATTCCTGTCCTGTGATAAAGCCTTGCACATTTTTTGTAAGTATGGTCTTGATAGATAGCGTCATATTACACAACACTCGGAGGTCTATTTATATCACTCGCATGGTTATGGCGAGTGATTAAAGTTCGATAACGAATAAAAAACCAACGAAAATCACGCGAAATATAGACGTAAGTACTCACTAAATTGAGCTATAATTACTCAAGCCTCCTGTGGATTGGAATACAAATAATTTTCATTTCAATTCCAAAAGAATGTCACACGCCATCTTGACGCGAGTGATTAAAAATAGGGCCCGAGACTATGGCTTGCATAACACCATAAATTGAACTGTCCTTTGGGATATTATAATCTCGACTGAACTGTAAAATATTTTCACAGATTTTTGTAGAGCAGTGTGTGTATACTATCAATCAAATTGTCCGTTTGTTTGTCCACAGACATAGTGATCCCGTCGCTACTAATAGCGGCGCTGTTCATTGGGAACGCGTTCATTGTTCTCATCATTTACAAGTATAGAAAACGGTAAGTTTATATTTGACTATTTAGATTACCCTTGAGCGAAGCCAAACGACATACTTTGCTGTTACGTTGCGTCGTCGCTGAGATGTCTGAACGGTGCAGCTCTGTTGTTCTAAAGTCGACGCAACGTTTAGACAATGCATCATGGCAACAATTTAGTTAGTTTTTTACTTAAAATCAACTGATCAAGGTACGAACTAACTATTACAAATACGTTAAACATGTTTAACTAACTAACAGAAGATTGAAAATAACTTGAACCAAGGGATTAAGAAAATTTGCGCCAAAATTACATTCTTTTTACAGCCAATAATAAAGCTGGCTGGTTCCTAGCCCAAAGGATCAGCATAGCTATCCAACGCGGCAACGCAACCAGCATCATAGCCTCCTTGCCGCAAGGAAATGGTTTCGTTTTTGAATAGGTATTAATATTAGGTTATTTTTTTATGTTGCATGTCTTAGTTTAATTTTTTCTTGTTTGTTATTAATAAATATTTTCGAGTTTAAAAAAAAACCAAGGGATTAAATATCAAATTTTGTGGCTGCTATATTCAATGGAACCGAAACAAATATGTTGCTACGAGTATCCCGCTAAAAAACAAACACCGGTGATTCTCGCGTCACGTTAATTCGATTGAGAGTTTAACCGTTTTACCTAAAAATCTAGTAGTATTTCATCACGTAAAAAAGCTAACGCACGGGCAAAAACGAAATGCGTAGAAATCGTGATCTGTGTCGGAAATGTCGACATAGTTCCGTGTAAAACCACCAGGTGGCGCTCGAAAAATGCTGTGACGAAATTGGTGTTTTCGTGTATTTATTGATTGAGAAGAATTTTTGAATGATGCCTAAAAAACTACAAATTTTTTTTAAGATTTATTAAATATATGAAGTTAAAATGATAGTTAGTAAGTTAAAATGATATTTGATGAATTAGAAAAGATTTTGTGTGAAGACTCCACTGATGAATATGAACAACTTTTACTATGGAAGCAATAGTGAAATCGAGAAAAAAAAACAGCTGTTCCATACATTTTAACCGCGCGCCAATTGAGCTTTTGTATGGAACAGCTGATTTTTTTTCTCGATTTCACTATTGCTCCCACAGTAAAAGTTGTTCATATTCATCAGTGGAGTCTTCACATAAAATTTGGTCACTGATTAAAATTTCACCTTGTATAGGTAATGACTAATCATGTGTTAAAAACAATAATTGAATATTAAACCACCTTAAATTTTTATTCTTATTCTTTCATACGTATTTTTTTTAAAACGGCGGATTCTTGACTCTCAAAATGTTCTAAGTTTATCAATCCAGACACCAGACCACATCACCATACACCAGACGACCCGTCTGGTGAAGTGGTCGAGAAATCGCCTACTACGCAGCGGGTTGCGGGTTCGATCCTCGCACAATACAAACATTTGTATGCATGAACACGTCTGTTTTTATTGGTCTGGGTGTTTTCTATGTATATCATGTATGTATTTACAAACCAAAAGTATTTAAGTATTATATCCGTTGTCTGGCACCCATAGCACAAGTTTTGAGTAGCTTACTTTGGAACTAGATGGCGATGTGTGGGAATGTCCAAAGGATATTTATTTATTTAATCCTTTATTTTATATCTAGAGAAAATTTAATCCTGTTCTTAATCCTAGAATCGACGGCCATTAATAGACTCGAGATAATAGGATTACTCTCGATCTAATACAATGAATTTAAAATGCAGGAGCTGCGACTGCTTAAGAGGATAAAAGCGATTTCACACTGCATGATGTTTTAATTGTTTCCTACAAAGGAAAATGTTGGCTCTTCGTATATGTGAACTAATTTTTGTTCTTCAAATTAACTGACATTAATTTTGAAAGTAAAATTTGGACTTTATACATATATCATAGATTTTGCTAGCTCGAATCTCCTCTAGTTCCCATTCAATTTTGTTGAAACCTTGTTTTGAAAATAACGGGATTGCTTAATTGAAAATATTTTACACAGCCGAATATTATTACTTCTTACGAGTACAACAACTTGTACTCAAACTAGTTATGAATTTCACACTCGTAACGATTAAATTAAATTAGCAAAAGTATATTTCAGACAGATGCTGTTGTCGCTTGCGCACCATTAAAAGTTCTAATAGTCTGTTCCAACCATGCGGCTTTTATGTACGATTAGTCGCACGTTCATTTTGTTTCATCGTGAGAGTCATTACGAGTACTAGTACTTACCCCTAAGACCCCTTACACACTGCGACTTTTAGCTTCGATGCAGTCGCGCGTTTTGTGAACGCGCTTCAGTATTGCGACTCACGCACTGAACAAATTTAATTTAGCATCGATGCAGTTGCGCGTTAGCATCGATGCAGAAGCGCGACTGCATTGATGCTAACGAGCGTTAGTATCGCTGCAGTCGCCAAAATTCAGTATATAATTTCTATTATATTATAATTTCTAATTTGATAATTTCCAGCTATTGCATCGCGACTATATCGATGTTAAAAGTAGAGTGTAAAGGATGACATTTTGTGACTGCATCGATGCTAACGCACGTTAGCATCGTGAGTGCATCGCTGCTAAAAGTCGCAGTGTGTAAGAGGTCTTAGACCCTTTCGCGCGTTTTGAAAACGCGCTTCTACATCGCGACTCACACAATGAACAGATTTAATTTAGCTTCGATTCAGTCGCGCGTTACAATCGATGCAGAAGCGAGACTGCATCGATGCTAACGCTCGTTAGGATCGATGCAGTCGCCAAATTCAGTACATAATTTGACAATTTTCAGCTTCTGCATCGCGACTGTACCGATGTTAAAACTAGTGCAGTGTTTAAGTAAAGGTTGACATTTTGCGACTGCATCGATGCTAACGCGCGTTACACACACACACATCATCGATGCAGAAGCGCGACTGTATCTATGCTAAAAGTAGCGCATTGTGTAAAGGTTGACATCTTGCGACTGCATCGATGCTAACGCGCGTTAGCATCGCGACTGCATCGCTGCAAAAAGTCGCAGTGTGTAAAGGGTCTTAGACCAATGACTTATAATGCGGGCGGGGATGGTTAGCGTAAGGCCAGCCTAATTGCCAGTTTAAGCCATACGGGCGCTGATCTAATGAATATGGTATATCGGGACTGTAGACGTAGGATAGAAACATGGGAAAGGTTTCATTTTGAACGCGCTAGTAGGGAGAAGGTTGTATCCAACTGAACGTATAAAATACTGAAGTATTTGAATGTGTCAGACAAGAAATTGACCCCTAGGCCTGTGTCTTACGCTATTCGAGTGTGAGTGCATGACACAGGGTTCGTTTATCTAACACAGCTACTTTTTACAAGTGCAAGAATGTAATATTCAATTTGTATAGTGGCAATTACTATAATACAAATAAATAAATATTGGACACCAATCACATACATTGCTCTGATTCCAAAGTAAGTAACTCAAGCACTTGTATTATGGAAATTAGATACAACGATGGTACCACAACACCCAGACCCGAGATAATATAGAAAATTTCGATTTCTATATTGACCCGACAGGGAATACCAGGACCTCGAAGCGTCAACACGCCTTGTCACCCAGCGTGCTTAACCACTACACCACAGAGGTCGCAATAGTCACTTTGAAAGTGTGTTAGATTGTGGTGAGCCAAAATCACACGTGTAAATTGCGTTTACATGAGATCAACGTTAAAGCTGAAAAGCAAAACAAATTTAATAGAAACAAAGTGGTTTTCCATGGCTTCGCCTGCGCTAACATAGGATTTCCTTTACTAACTTTTATTCTCTTACTCTCCCTCCATTGGAAATGTTTTCCAAGACCTAAACATACTACAGTAGTAAGACGGATATAGAATATTCCGACTCCATGGTCCAATATGATTTATTTAATAGAAAACAGCTAAGCTGATTTAGCGGGAGCATGCGGTTTAATTTTTCTAAATTATTTTACGAGGTAGGACGTCAACAAAAAAAAAAAAAAAACTCGACAAAAATCCTTCAGGAACTGCAATAAGAAATGTCTAATCTGCAACTGCCAGAATACCTTAACAAACTGTCTCGTCTAGACAGAAATCTGTAAGCAAAATTCTAAAAAAGAATCCCTAACTTTTCTACGGAGCGCGCAATTTTATTTTGTTTCTGTTCCTATTTTATCCGCCAATGTTATAGGAACTCCAACTGTTCTGCGTTTTGTTCAGGTTTTACGAGAGTTTTCAGTTTCAAGTAGCGTTCTGATACTGTGGAATGGAAGCAAAATGGACATATTGAATTCTACTTAGGCTCCGTTGCAGAAAGTTACTTTGAACGTAACGAACGATCAAACCCACGCCATTTTGTCCAAGCATAACAGATTTATGATTTTAATATAGTTTATTATGACAAAATAGGGCAATTGATGGACTTGCATCCTGAATTGGGTATTAAATACCAGCTCTGTTATGTTAAATAAGCAGTTTTTTTGTTACCTTTTAAAGATTCCCTTTTAAAGCTAGCATATCGGGTTGTAACTTATGTTGAAAACCAACCCTTATTACAACTGAATTAAATACAGCAGTATTTATTTCGTGTGCTGTGGAAAACTGTGGGGGTGGCCTATGTTCAGCAGTAGACGTCCTTTGGCTAATAATCATGATGATGATGATGATGATGAGTATTCATTTTGACGTGCTGTTGTTCCATTATTACGCATATGTATTTGTTTATTAAATATTTATTAAGGCGTTTTAACCGAACGATTGTAATGAATGTGTAGTATGTATGTTTATATTTGGCATTTTTTAAAAAGTTTTGTGATTATTATTGTTACACTCTTCTGTATTGGACGTATTAACAAATAAAGAAATATGCGCCAGACAACACACCAATTGTCATGGTTTAAAAGTAAGGAGTTTTCATCCTTGTATTACAATGATCAGACAACAATTATGACGGGGACGTCTCCCATAAATACTTAAATACATGTGATTTGCATGAATCACACAGTCTTAAATAGAATATTTTTGCTTGCTCTTATAAAATTTTACTCGTTTCCATTTTCAAAAACAGTCCTCAGTAATGCTTTCCAAAACCCACCAGGGAACATTTCAGTGTAAATTCTAATAACACTTTTAAGAGTGCACACCGTTGAATATGCATAGAACATTCTAACAGTCTCGAGCCATTCATACGAACCTCGGAATAGTTCCTTCGCGCATAAAACCGTTCATTGAGAAGCTCAAACTCATTATACTATGCGCCGAAGATTGTTTGCATATACCAGCGGTTCCAAACATTTGGGTAGTCATTCAGCCACTTTGAATAACGAATAGTGTTGTGATCAGCGCTATAACTCAATGCGGAAGGTCTTTGGGTTAAACTGAATGAATGAGCAGTTTGTTTTCTTAAACTTTCATGGTCATTAACGTTAGGATAGTAAGATACGGGATTGCTACCATCTACCTTATTATTTATGAGCTTCCGATATTTTTGGGGACGTAAGGGAGCTTGACCAAGACCATAAGCTCCAAGCCAACCTCACCTTCACGTGGTGCGTCCTGTTTATACAGACGAGGCTCTGGCGACCGACCGATGGCGGTATAAGCATCCAATGTAAGGCGCAGCTAAATGTTAGACTGTGACGGGCAGCAGCGTCACAGCTGCAAGGGGCTGCGCCTCTGCGCTCGCCAACCCGCCTGCCAAGCGTGGCGAGTATTGGCAAAATCCCCTCACATGAAAGTACACCAGAAAACCAGGCCCCCAGTCTCCGGCAGCCCCGCTATTCCTGACTTTGGTAGCGGTCACGGTAACGGCGGGGCAGGGGGTGCTAAGAATCCCCGGAGGCGATCGCGCTGCCACCCCCGACGACAACTGGCCCTGGTAACGTACAACACGTGTACACTGAGGACAGATGAGAAGTTGCTCGAGCTGGAGGAAGAAATGAGCAGGTTACACTGGGACATAATGGGTCTATCAGAAGTCCGTAGAGAGGGCGAGGACACGATAACTCTACAGTCCGGAAACCTGCTCTACTACCGGGAAGGCAACCAACGAAAGTCCCAAGGTGGTGTCGGGTTCCTCGTTCACAAGTCCCTCGTCAACAATATCGAGACCATCGAGAGTGTGTCGAGCAGGGTAATATACCTTATACTCAGAATATCCAAGAGGTATTCGCTGAAGGTCATACAGGTATATGCACCGACCTCGAAACACCCGGATGAAGAGGTGGAGGAAATGTATGAGGACGTAAGTAGAGCCATACATACTTCCAAAACCTATTATACTGTTGTAATGGGGGACTTCAACGCGAAACTAGGCAAGCGAGGCGAGAATGAGTTGAAGGTGGGACCTTTTGGATACGGGCAAAGGAACGCCAGGGGACAGAGGCTGGCCGACTTTCTGGAGAAGGAGGGACTCTTTGCGATGAACTCTTTCTTCCAGAAGCCGCCTCAAAGGAAGTGGACTTGGTTGAGTCCCGATGGCTTCACGAGAAACGAGATTGACTTCTTCATGACCTCCAAGAGACGGTTATTCAATGATGTCTCCGTGATCAACAGGGTGAAAACCGGAAGCGATCACCGAATGGTTCGAGGCACATTGAATATAAATGTCAAATTGGAAAGATCCCGCCTGATGAAGTCCACGCTCCGACCGACTCGTGCTCATATCCAAAATCCCGAGAGCTCTCAACTCGAGTTGTCAAACCGCTTTGATTGCCTAGAAAATTGCGTTACAGTGGACGAAATTAATAACGGGTTTGTGGAAACTGTTCAAACGGTGGGGTCTAAGTATTTTAGGCCTGGCCGTAAAAATAGACCTCAAAAACTGTCGGTCCACACTCTCGACCTTATGGCAAAACGTCGATCTATGGCACTGCAGACCTCCGTTAATGCTGAAAACTACAGGCAGCTCAATAGACAAATATGGAAGTCCCTGCGACACGACATTCGTTGCTTTAACACTAATAGTGTTAAAGAAACGATAGAGCGGAACCAAGGCTCCAAAGTGTTTGCAAGGGACATGTCTATTGGGCAGAGCCTGTTGACGAAGCTTAAGACGGAGGACGGCAGTGTAGCGTCGACGAAAGCAGAGGTTTTGAGGGAGATCGAAAAGTTCTATGGGCAGTTGTACACCTCAGTAGCCAAACCCGTTGATAGCTCGGCCAGAGACCCACGAGCTATCCTGACCCGTCACTACACCGAAGACATCCCGGACATCAGCCTCTACGAGATTAGGATGGCCCTTAAACAGCTCAAAAACAACAAGGCACCTGGCGAGGACGGAATCACAGCAGAGCTTCTGAAGGCGGGTGGAACACCGGTACTTAAAGTCCTTCAGAGACTCTTTAATTCCGTGCTGCTAGAGGGCATCACGCCTGAGGCATGGAACAGGAGTGTGGTGGTGTTGTTCTTCAAAAAAGGAGACAAAACCTTATTGAAGAACTACAGACCCATCTCACTCCTGAGCCATGTCTACAAGCTGTTTTCAAGGGTTATCACGAATCGTCTCGCACGTAGGTTTGATGACTTCCAGCCTCCCGAACAAGCCGGTTTCCGAAAAGGCTATAGTACCATAGACCACATTCATACGCTTAGGCAAATTATACAGAAGTCTGAGGAGTATAATATGCCTCTATGCTTAGCGTTTGTGGACTATGAGAAGGCCTTTGATTCGATCGAAACTTGGGCGGTGCTTCAATCTCTGCAGCGGTGCCACATAGACTATAGGTATATAGAGGTGTTAAGGTGCCTTTACAATAACGCCACCATGTCGGTCCGAGTACAGGAGCAGAACACGAAGGCGATTCCATTGCGGAGAGGTGTGAGACAGGGAGATGTCATATCTCCGAAACTGTTCACAGCGGCATTGGAAGACGCCTTCAAACTTCTGGAATGGGAAGGAATCGGCATCAATGTTAATGGCGAATACATCACACACCTCCGATTTGCCGATGATATAGTTGTTGTGGCAAAGACGCTGGACGATCTTGGCACTATGCTCGAAGACCTTGACCGAGTATCCCAACAAGTGGGTCTTAAAATGAACATGGAAAAGACGAAAATTATGTCGAACTCCCTTGTCGTACCCACTCCAGTATCCGTTGGGAACTCAACTCTCGAAGTTGTCGACGAGTACGTCTACCTGGGACAAGTGATCCAATTGGGTAGGTCCAACTTCGAGAAAGAGGTCAATCGACGAATCCAACTCGGCTGGGCAGCGTTCGGGAAATTGCGCAAGAGTGTCTTCTCATCTCATCTACCTCAGTGTCTGAAGACGAAAGTCTTCAACCAGTGTGTGTTACCAGTGATGACATACGGATCCGAAACATGGTCTCTTACTATGGGCCTTATAATGAAGCTCAAAATCACACAACGAGCGATGGAAAGGGCTATGCTGGGTGTTTCTCTACGGGATCGAATCAGAAATGAGGAGATACGTAGAAGAACTAAGGTAACGGACATAGCCTTGAGAATCAGTAAGCTCAAGTGGCAATGGGCAGGGCACATAGCGCGA
Organism: Pyrausta purpuralis; assembly: GCA_963924145.1. Taxonomy (NCBI): domain Eukaryota; kingdom Metazoa; phylum Arthropoda; class Insecta; order Lepidoptera; family Crambidae; genus Pyrausta; species Pyrausta purpuralis. The sequence continues at coordinate 19,664,406 of OZ001654.1, forward strand.
AGAACTGATGGCCGTTGGGGCAGGAAAGTTCTAGATTGGAGACCCTTCGACCAGAGACGCAGCGTGGGACGTCCACCAACAAGATGGACAGACGACCTTATAAAGATCGCAGGATCAAACTGGATGCAGACCGCTAGTGATCGGTCGCTGTGGAAATCCGTGGGGGAGGCCTATGTTCAGCAGTGGACGTCCTTTGGCTGATAATGATGATGATGATGATATTTTTGCACTGTTGCAAGCGATCATGGATCATGAAGTAAACGAAGAGAGCATGCGGGTGGGTTGTTATTGGCAGGCATATCCGTCTGCCCTTCTGCGAAATCGTTTATTGCTCTCACCGCCAGTATCATTGTCTATAATGTCACTATTTTCTCGACACACCACACTTGTTTATTTACACGGTTTTTACACATTCGAAACCACTGGATTCCAGACACTTGACAAATTGGCCCTTGCGCTTCATTTTTTTTTTATTTGGTTATTTTAATCGCTTCCCTGAACAATCTTGGTATGTAGTGGCGTTATGTCGTGATAATCTGAGCGTTATGAAAATCAATCCAGTGATTTGACTCCGATTCTAATAAATGTTCTGAGATATCTGATTTCTGTCTGTCGTTATTTTTGATCATTTTTATGTGTTCACTCAACCGGCACATCATCGGCGTGATCATGGCGCTTGCAACGGTGCTGAAATATCAGAATGTTTTAAATAATAATGTACATGGTATCAATCCCGTATTTAACAATTGAAATGAATATTTATTCAACATACAACATTTAATTTTCCTTTATGTTAAATTTAATTATTTATCGCCACTAACGGCGCTACACAGCAGATTATTTTATGTGGTCAGATAATAAAGCTTGAAATTGAAATCTCCGAGTTTAACGGAATTGAAATAGGTTGATTTTATTTTAGTTGATATATTTTGTATGCTTTGATACCTGTTTGAAATGTGCTTTGATATTATTTAGATCTGTTCTATACATAACTACATATAACCTATAAAGTGTATATACTTTACGGTAAAAGATTATTTCATCAACAGTTTATCTACCTACTGTACGTCTTTCAATACTCAATAACCTAACCAAGTAAGAAGAAGAAGAACCTAATTTCTGCCCTAAAAAGGTTGTTAACCACTGGCTGGCTAGACTATCGTGTCTTACGTCTATAGTGATTGCGTGCTCTACGTTTGCTTTAGTCATAACAATTTGAGTTCTACCCAAAGGGAATAAGAGTTGTTGCGTGTTTCTGGCCGGTTTAGGTGCGGTAGGGCACAGGAAACCGGACCATTAGCGTCGATTTGTGAACTATAGGGTCCGAGGACTCGTGTTTGTTCATCGCTAGCTAAAGAGATAAGAGTCGGTATATCGATATCGATAAAACCAATATACTAAAATATTATGAAAGCCCATATGATTATTATTAATCATCATCATCAGCCACAGAACATCTACTGCTGAACATAAGCCTCCCTAGGTGTTCCACAGCGACCGATCAGCGGTCTGTATCTAGCTTGATCCTGCGATCTTCATAAGGTCGTCTGTCTGTCAATATTGTCGGTGGCATCCTACGCTGCGACTTTATTCGAAAGGTCTTTTCTGCCCTAACGACCATCAGTTCTTAGGGCTATGTGCCTTGTCCATTGCCGCTTGAGCTTACTGATTTCCAGAGCTATGTCCGTTACCTTAGACCCTTTACACACTGTGACGTTTAGAAGCGATGCAGAAGCTGGAAATTGTCAAATTACGTACTGAATTTTGGCGACTGCATCGATAGAAACGGACAATGGCCAGCACATCAGAATACCCACTTTTGTTGCAAAATAGCTGCATAAGATACCGCAGTGTTTACCTTGACGTGCTGTTGTCTGTACGTTCTGTATTATTGACTAGGTAAATAGGCAAAAAATTTCGTTTTTTGTATGAGAGTCCACTTTAAATATTGATTTTGTTTTGATTTGTTTTAATAATTTATTGTTAAAGTGGGAACGGAAATACGTTATTTGTAAAAAAATCAACTGAATAGTTAACTATTAACGCAGTTCTTGAGATCCAGCCTGGTGACAGACAGATGGACGGACATATAGCGAATCATTTGTAATCGGGTCCAGTTTTTATACTTCGAGTACGGAACCATTTAAAATCTCCGCGGCGTATATAAAAATAATACAAAAAGTTTAAGTAGACATTTCGTATCCATGATTCTATAAAAATATGTAAAGTGAATACTTCAAACATCGTCCTCGTTCCTTATAAAAGTAACATAACGTTTAAAAGCAAGTTTACTTTTATAGTTTATAACTTTTTAAAAAAATATCAAAATTTTCATACACGGGTAGTATTTTTTTTCCAGTTTTAAATATCAAAACAATATTATGTTGGTATGTGTGTTTTTATTTTTTTAGCCAAAATGTTTAATATCTACGTATACTTGACGGCATTTAACGGACCTTCTGAAAAGTGGAGCGAGATACGAGTACATAAGGTTTTTGTAAATATTACTTTTCTTATTCCATTAGAGGCAGTAGTTCTACAAAATAAAGAGTAATTTGCTATGACAAGTAATACTTGTGTAGAAAATAGATTGTATTCTAGTTAACATTTATTGTTATTGTATATCTTTTCTTTTAATATAACTCAAACAAGTATTTTTCTTTACGTGATTTTTTGCAGTTAACAAGATATCAGTTATCTGCAATTTAATATAAGTGGCAGGGCCCTAAAAGCCAGGAGTTGATCAGGTTAGATTAATCGCTGTTGTCTTACAATAACATTTAAATAGGAATGCTATATTTGTAGAGAAACTTGTGAGCTACTCGGATCATTCCCACCGTAATATAACTCTGAAATGGCAAACTATCTGCTCAAGAGTAGTATCGGCGCTTGAAGCAATCAAGGCAGATAATTTACAAAGGCCTCGTGACAATAGCCCATCCGGCCTCATAGCTGAGATAGCATTCAAACTGATATATACACTACACTACAGTATAGCTTTTGTCTCAGTTAAGGTATGATTGATTAGGAAAAGTCAGGCGGCGTTACTAGTAATATGGATAAGGTGCGGTAGCTGACTAACGGATCAAATGATATAAAAACCGTAGAATAAAAAGTAGGATTGGTTTTTGATCTTAGTATTGTTTAAGTACTTACTTAAATTAAATATTTTTTACGTAAGTCAGTTGTGATCTGTGTGATTTTATGGGATCAGAACTGAATAACAATACTTATATTATTTTAAATAAATCAGATCAGGAATTACTGTTGATTTCATTTATTTTCAAGCACTATATTCGATCCATTCCAATTGAAAGCACTTTATTTGAACTCGGTATATAATACGGGCGTTTGTAACTAACTTGTCGTCGCGTCGACCTTAAAAAAATACGTAATACTATTTCAAAAATTGGGTCACAAAAAATAAAATAGAAGTTTAAAGCGTTAAACTAAAATATATTCGCTGAAAATCTATCAGCGTTTTTTATGTGACGCAAATATTTATTACGATCGCTATCATAACCATATATATGGCAATGCATTTTTCTACTTTGAAAAGTAATCGCCTTTATTTTAGCCGCATTTGAAGTACGCAGATACACGTGTAAGCGAATAAAACTGTGGGTTTTGTTTACTGGCAATATTGTAATGAGCTTACTTCAGAGCGCTTCAAACTTTTGATAAGTCAGTCCATCTTTGATAACGGCAACCCTTCCCTAAAGTTGAAATTCATTAAACAAATTAGATCCAAATTAATTTCTGTTTCATTTGTGTAAATACGAATTATCAGCGTTTGATCAAATTTCATACACAGTCACAAGAAGTAGAGATGCACTACTATGCTACAAACTAGCTAGTGTTATCGATAAGTACTGTCACAAATCAATGAACGGACAAAAGGTAACACTGCAGTGTCTTATTCTGTTGTAATAAGAGCTAGTTTGCAACAAAAGTGCAAAATAATGTGCTGGCTACTGTACCTCATGCGTGCTGATTGTGGAATATAGGAAAGTCTCAGAAGATGTGATCCCAAGCTTAAACTTAAAAGTGTTTGTATCGGTGTTAGAGTATTTCTTTTTTTTTAAATGTTTCATTTTGCAATTTGTAAATTATTGATGCCTTTTTATATACTTTAAAGGTTTCAAAACGGCATACACACGTATGACAGAGTGCCGTTAATGTCAAATACCCTAAAAATTAAATAATTTCGATATTGCTGTTTTCTTGTAATCGCTATCTCTTATGAAGATGAAGAGAAGAGATAACGGAAATTCTGCCTCGCTTAAGAAATTTTAAATTTCACAAGATTACCCTTAAAAATTTTCTACGAGTCATTCTCGTTTATGAATTAATTTTCAGAGTAATTAGTGTTTGTAGGTAAAAACGTTTTAATCTCTTGCCCGGTTAAATAATGGTTGTCGCTGTGGAATTATTTATTTTTAATGATGCTGTTTACTGGCTACTTTAACTCTACACCGGTAAATCATTAAATAAATAAATATCCTTTGGACATTCCCACACATCGCCATCTAGTCCCAAAGTAAGCTACTCAAAGCTTGTGTTATGGGTACCAGACAACGGATATAATACTTAAATACTTTTTGTTTGTAAATACATACATGATATACATAGAAAACACCCAGACCAATACAAACAGACATGTTCATGCACACAAATGTTTGTATTGTGCGGGGATCGAACCCGCAACCCGCTGCGTAGTAGGCGATTTCTCGACCACTACACCAGACGGGTCGTCATTAGTAACGAACTTAGCAGCTTTTATTGTGTATTTTCGTTGTAAATTACGAAACCGATTTATTTTAGTAATTGAATCAGTACCAATTGATCTACACTCAAACGATTCAAAAGTAGAGCTCTAGTTGTTTATTGACTTTTTAATTATAATTATGCTATCGATTTTTGGCATTCGGCAGCATATATTATAGTGCCCAGATGTGTGTGCGATACACAAGAATACTCTGTGTCTTCCCTCTAATTAATTCGGTGAGAAGACGGCATGATATGACCGATTAAAGATCAGTACCGTCACTATGAGTTGACGGCGGTTTTACTTGCTAGCGACGATGTAACTTTTGTATGGAAAATTTTAGTTCTGCAAGTGACCGCTAGAGGCACCGTGCAATTTTCCATAGACTAGTTTTATAAGCAAAATACATGACTGATGTCTGGTTAAATGATGGTAAAATCGATATGGAAAATAAACCTTGTATTTGATAAGCTGAAACAGGCAGGTCTTTGTAACAAATTAAGTTATGATGACAATTACTTATTTAAACGGTTCCAGCTATTTATGAAAGACGATTTTGTAGGTAGGAACGTAGTTTAATAAGTAATAATTAGTGTAGAAGTTGTTAATCGCTCCTTATTTTCGCTTAAACGAGTTATTAAGTATTCATGAAAATCGTTTTCATTTTAATATTATCGTTGTAGGCAAGTTATCTTGGAATTTATTTAAGTCGACAGACGACAGAAAGTAATTGTACTAATTAAACAGAAACATTAATTAGATATCACTTATTTATACGGCGTTTACAAATATTTGCGAGTATATAGTACATAGCTAAAAACACCTAGCGTGCTCTTTTATTGAAGTGACGCCCGTGTCTATGACGTGTATGTCAGCGATTTTCGTTTGAAGTTGGCGGCCAAGACCTCGACCCATTTAAGCATAAGTATTAGCCATGACGGGTCTAAACGCGAATAAAAACTGACATTACTCGTCAGTTCAGACACACGAATGCTATAGTGACAATTTATTAAGCGACGTGAGGGTGGCAGAAGAAACTTCGGGCCGCGCGCGCGGGCGATTCCGCGATCTACCAGTTGGCTCGTGACCACAGCAGTTGCAATGCAACACAGCTGAAAAGTCGAGCAGTGAGTAATTAGAGTATTACTCATAAGTTTTTATTCGCGTTTAGAACCGTCATATCTAATACTAATTGCAATGCAAAGCGAAAGCTTTTACCATTTAAGCATGGCTGCTTTAAAAAAATACTCTGTAACCTTAGGTATTGTGAAATCACACAATTTGTAACAAAAATCCTCCGAACCGTATATCACGTAAAACTCCGTTATTAAAACACAATTTTATTCAAACAAACCCTTTATGCGGAACGTGCTGATCCTCAGAATCTACCAAAGGTTTTACCGTATCAACAAATCCTAGTTTCGACGCTAGCCGTCCCAATCTCGCGCCAGCTTGGCGATGCGAGAGAAAGAGATGTCTATAGATGAAAAGGGTTAGGCAAATTTGATGTACTAATTCAGTAATTTTCTTTTACAGGAAAAACGAAGAAATCGACGACGAATTTAACACCATTCCACTGAGCGTTAACGGGAACGTACACAGCGCAGGCAACGCGGTTTAGTCGTTCGTGAAGGGGGGATTACACTGTGGAGACGCTGGTTGGGTTTAAAGAATGTTCTTAGCTGTCAAGGTAGCTGTAAGGCCGCGTGCACACTAGTTGAAATAAGCGTTTAGCCGCAGAAAGGTAGCTCTACTACTTTTTTATAAGAAACCGCAGAATCTTAAGTAAGATTCTTTAACTGCTTAAAAATATTCATGAATCTGTTTGGAACAGTTAACTGTCGCGTTTAAGGAGGTAAATACCATCATACTATATCTTACAACAAACAAAAAAATACATTTCTTTCATAATGAGGAATTAAATAAGTTTTTGATAAAATTTCATACCTACCGATAAATCTAAGTTCGTAAATCTATAAATATTTTTGTTTTTTTCAACAACGACAATGACTTAGTTAAATGACTTGGATGGAAAATTTAACTTCCTCTTTGGCGATTGGTCAAAATAACAGCTAAGATTGCCTAAAGCCCAATTTGGCAACTAGCTCAAATAGAAACGAGCACTTTACTATAAATTGTAAACCAAAACGTAGTTAGTACCATCACAAAAAACCTCTTCAGAGTGTAATCTCCTTTTTTATTTCACCAGACTGTAGCCAGATTGTCGTCGCACCACCAAAAATACTCCGACTCACGCGTCGACAGTCTGTAAACAGCCTTAGATATTAAGTTACCTATTTATTTGTTAATAGTAACCTCGACTTACTTAGCCGAGCCATAGTCCAGTGACCGATTTCTTGCTTTCTAGGTCGTTTTAGAGATTAAGTAAGGACTGATAATGTTATGAATACTCGATTTTAAAGTAGATGTTCTTTTTGCGCACACTCGTCACTGCCTTTGTTTGTCACTATCGTCGTCAATTAGTACTAAGGGGGTTCACACACGAGCGATTTTATTGCGGCGATACGTTCAAGCCGAGCGTTAGATTAAACGAGATTCTAACTCTAGTTGTTGTGGTAATATTTATCGGAGCGACAAAATCGCACGTGAGTGAAGGCCCTAATTGTTATGGCTTGATAGTCTCGGCTATAGGTTTATTGGAACTATGCTATAGGTATCAATGTGATTAGTTTCGTCTTGAAATTGTTAATGTTTTGTATGTATTCGGCGGAGTCTGTATAAATTCTGTAATAAATAAAGCACTTTATCTTTAATCTGATTTAATTTCTCTCATATTATTTCCGTCCCGTTTAACGGCTAATGTCTTTTTATTATTATTATCCTTAAATATAAGAATTGCTGTGAACGTGTAGGTATGCTCATCTCTTCTTATAAACTCACGGTAAGTAGGCCCACAGGGCAGCGCATATATTTGATAGTAATTTGATCCGAGGCTTTGAGAATGTCATATAACGCTATGCGTCCCAAGTATTGGATTGAACGCATTGTCGGTTGTCAGTATGATTGGAATTTATGATGAAAAAACTGAATATGATCCGGTTTGTGTATACAAAGGCAATCTAGAGTAAAACTATAAAATGTTAGACAACTACAAAAATATAAATTGTCAATTAACCACCGTAATAAGTATTTATACAATTATACCCTCACAATAGAGGGGTGATACCGTGAGTCAGAAGATTAATTTCTTAAGTCAATATCTACCATAGGTATACTACGTACTACCACGACACCTTTTTAAGGGAACCTTTAGTATCTAAACGGGTATTTACAGCAGCAGCAGTACTGATAAGTACGTACGTAATCGTAACGTAAAGCTAATCTCAACGTGACTAAGAAGGACGGTTTCATTTCATACACACATACGGTAGAGCGTACCACACAACTTAGGGCCAATTTCATCTTCGTTAGTAATAGTAACACGTTACAAGCGGCTGAATATTTACGATTCTGTGTTTCGAAGTAAAAATACCTTATCCAATGGGCTTTTAACTAGCCGTTCTGATATTAAGTATTTTTTCTTTCAAACACACACAATCGTAAATATTAAACCGGTTTCAAGGAGCTTGCGGTTTACTTCTTGAGCGCAACTGTCGTTCTAATTAGGGAGGGCCAAGTGTGTGGCTGGCTGGTAATTAAATTATTTAAGGCTATTAACTATTATGTTTGTGATTATCAACGACATTTTACCATTACTAACGATGACGAAATTGGCCTAATTCAAGTATTAATAATATAATATATATGATATTGGACACCAATCACATGCATTGCTCTGATCCCAAAGTAAGTAGCTAAAGCACTTGTGTTATAGAAATCTGACACAACGGTGGTACCACAATACCCAGACCCGAGACAATATAAAAAAAGATTTTTATATTGACCCGACCGGGATCGAATCTTGGTCTTTGGAGTGGCGACGCATCGAAACTCATAATGCTTAGCCACTACACCGGAGGTTGTCAATTATTACTGGTATCTCAAGACACAGGCAAAGCCTAGTTTAAGAGCCTACGGTTATTCATGAGATAAATGGTACTTCAGTTTCATCTTTTATTAAGCCTACCTGTGTTACTGTACCTCTGTTATCATTTTACGCGTAACGAATGGTTCCGGAATGTGGAAGGGCTCGAATATTTCTTAGATAACATACTCTGGTAAGTACCTGGCCTCTTCCTGTAGAAACAGTAAAAAAAAAGTTAAGGAAGATGACTTTCTTCTAAAAGTATTTTAATAAGCTCAAAACGCAAGACGTATTAAAGCTAAAAATGATTTTACTTTTATCAAAAACACAAATATTTGGTAATGCGATTGTTGCAATCTATTCTAATCCAGATATTTCAAAACTCGGCAATGTCAGATTATATTTTAAGTTTGGTGAACTCCAAGTGAGTCATGCTATCTTTAGGGACGTAATATTATACAGGGTGACCTTGTTATCAGTACCGAAATTTTGTGTAAAGACTCCACTGATGAATATGAACAACTTTTACTATGGGGGCAATAGTGAAATCGAGAATAAAGAATCAAGAAATCACCCTGTGTGAAAATCCAATATTTCCCAAGGGATTTGAATTTGGTTCCTGAGCTCGTATACACGCGCTAGCATGCACCAAAGAGGTCATGATTCGAGAATCGAGTTGGCAACGACCGCCCCGTAGAGAAAAAAAAAGTGATTAAATACTTCATGATTTGATTGTATGTCTAATTTCTCCACATTGGAAAATTTGAAAAAAAACACTGTCATTGTTTTGTACTAAATACTTTAACTATTGAATGTACTTAAATGAAAAAAAAAAACATTTAAACATTACCCTAAGGTAGGTGGATGAATCTGTTTTCGACTATGGATAGGTATTATAAAACCGACTTGAAAACCAAAATGCACTATAAAGTCTTAAATAAACCTTTCACCATTGAAAGGAAAGGAATCCGATTCCTTTCCTTTCAATGGTGAAAGGTTTATTATAGGGGGTTTGTTTTTCATACAAACATTATGAAAAATAAAATTATATTTGCTGTCAACAAAATATTGTGGTATTTTAGCTAAGTGGAAGTAAATAAATTCTCTAATTTAGTTAAAGTTGGCACGGAACCCTCAGTGCGTGAGTCCGACTCGCACTTTATTTTTTTTATTTTTTTTAAATGAGCCGTTTTTTTTTTTTAATTTGGTAGGACAAGTAATACTTATTAAGAAAATAGATTGTATTCTAGTTAACACTTATTGTTATTGTTTATCTTTTTTATATATTAAACGCATTTTATTCATATTATACATTGCTTCGTGAAGCTTTCAATCGATACGAACAAGTAAAGTTTTTCTAAAAAACTATCTGCTCAAGAGTAGTATCGGCGCTTGAAGCAATCAAGGCAGATAATTTACAAAGGCCTCGCGAGTCGCGACAATAGCCCATCCGGCCACATAGCTGAGATAGCATTCAAACTGATATATACAATACACAACAGTATACCTTTTGTCTCAGTTAAGGTATGATTGAGTAGAAAAGTAAGATGGCGTTGCTAGTAAAATGGATAAGGTGCGGCAGCTGACTGATGGATGAAATGATGTTATAATCCGTAAAATAAAAAGAAAGATTGGTTTTTGATCTTAGTATTGTTTAAGTACTTACTTAAATTAAATATTTTTTACGTAACTCAGTTGTAATCTGTGTGATTTTATGGGATCAGAACTGAATAACAATACTTATATTATTTTAAATAAATCAGATCAGGAATTACTGTTGATTTCATTTATTTTCAAGCAATATATTCGATCCATTCCAATTGAAAGCACTTTATTTGAACTCGGAATATAATACGGGCGTTTGTAACTAACTTGTCGACGCGTCGACCTAAAAAAAATACGTAATACTATTTCAAAAATTGTGTCACAAAAAATAAAATAGAAGTTTAAAGCGTTAAACCAAAATATATTCGCTGAAAATCTATCAGCGTTTTTTATGTGACGCAAATATTTATTACGATCGCTATCATAACCATATATGGGGCAATGCATTTTTCTACTTTGAAAAGTAATCGACTTTGTTTTAGCCGCATTTGAAGTACGCAGCTACACGTGTAAGCGAATAAAACTGTGGGTTTTGTTTACTGGCAATATTGTAATGAGCTTACTTCAGAGCGTTTCAAACTTTTGATAAGTCAGTCCATCTTTGATAACGGCAACCCTTCCCTAAAGTTGAAATTCATTAAACAAATGAGATCCAAATTAATTTCTGTTTCATTTGTGTAAATACGAATTATCAGCGTTTGATCAAATTTCATACACAGTCACAAGAAGTAGAGATGCAATACTATGCTACAAACTAGCTAGTGTTATCGATAAGTACTGTCACAAATTAATGAACGGACAAAAGGTAACACTGCAGTGTCTTATTGTGTTGTAATAAGAGCTAGTTTGCAACAAAAGTGCAAAATAATGTGCTGGCTACTGTACCTCATGCGTGCTGATTGTGGAATATAGGAAAGACTCAGAAGATGTGATCTCAAAGCTTAAACTTAAAAGTGTTTGTAATGGTGGTAGTGATTTTTTATTTTTTTAAATGTCTCAATTGCAATTCGTAAATTGTTTAATGCCTTTTTTATAAACTTTAAAGGTACCAAAACGGCATACACACGTATTACGGAGTGCCGTTAATGTCAAATACCCTAAAAATGACATAATTTCGATATTGCTGTGTTCTTGAAATCGCCATCTCTAATGAGAAGAGATGACGGAAATTCTTCCTCGCTTAAGAAATTTTAAATTTCACAAGATTACCCTTAAAAATTTTCTACGAGTCATTCTCGTTTATGAATTAATTTTCAGAGTAATTAGTGTTTGTAGGTAAAAACGTTTTAATCTCTTGCCCGGTTAAATAAAGGTTGTCGCTGTGGAATTATTTATTTTTTAATAGTGCCGTAAACTGGCTACTTTAACCCTACACCGGTAAATCATTAATAAATAAATATCCTTTGGACATTACCACACATCGCCATCTAGTCCCAAAGTAAGCTACTCAAAGCTTGTTTTATGGGTACCAGACAACGGATATAATACTTAAATACTTTTTGTTTGTAAATACATACATGATATACATAGAAAACCCCAGACCAGACATGTTCATGCACACAAATGTTTGTATTGTGCGGGGATCGAACCCGCAACCCGCTGCGTAGTAGGCGATTTCTCGACCACTACACCAGACGGGTCGTCATTAGTAACGAACTTAGCAGCTTATATTGTGTATTTTCGTTGTTATTACGAAACCAATTTATTTTACTAATTGAATCAGTACCAATTGATCTACACTCAAACGATTCTAAGGTAGAGCTCTAGTTGTTTATTGATTTTTTAATTATAATTATGCTATCGATTTTCGGCATTCGCCAGCATATATTATAGTGCCCAGATGTGTGTGCGATACACAAGAATACTCTGTGTCTTCATTCTCATTAATTCGGTGAGAAGACGTCATGACATGACCGTTCAGAGATCAGTACCGTTACTATGAGTTTACGGCGGTTTTACTCGCTGGCGGCGATGTAACTTTTGTATGGAAAATTTTAGTTCTGCAAGTGACCGCTAGAGGCGCCGTGTTATTTTCCATAGACTAGTTTTATAAGCGAAATACATGACTGATGTCTGGATAAATGATGGTAAAATCGATATGGAAAATAAACCTTGTATTTGATAAGCAGAAACAGGCAAATCCGTGTACCAAATGAAGTTATGGTGACAATTACTTATTTAAACGGTTCCATCTATTTATGAAAGACGATTTTGTAGGTAGGAACGTAGTTTAATAAGTAATAATTAGTGTAGAAGTTGTTAATCGCTCCTTATTTTCGCTTAAACGAGCTATTAAGTATTCATGAAAATCGTTTTCATTTTAATATTATCGTTGTAGGCAAGTTACCTTAGAATTTATTTAAGTGGACAGAAGACATAAAGTAATTGTACTAATTAAACAGAAACATTAATTAGATATCACTTATTTATACGGCGTATACAAATATTTGCGAGTATTAAGTACCTATTATCGATTTCACCGTCGCCTTACATCGCTAAAAACACCTAGCGTCCTCTGTTATTGAAGTGACGCCCGTTTCTATGTCGTGTGTGTAAGTGATTTTTCGTTTGAAAGTGGTTAGGTGGCCACGACCCATTTAAGCATAAGCATTAATGACTCATTAATGCTATGCTGACAATTTATTAACCGATGTAAGGGTGGCAGAAGAAACTTCGGGCCGCCCGCGCAGGCGATTCTGTGATCTACCAGTTGGCTCGTGACCACGGCAGTTGCAATGCAACACAGCTGAAAAGTCGAGCAGTGAGTTATAGCATTACTCATAAGTTCTTATTCGCGTTTAGAACCGTCATACGAGGGTCAAACTGAAAGTTCTTAGAAAATCAAAAACTGATTACATTAGCCAGTTATTAGTTTTATTATATCTTTTCAAAATATTGTCCATTGACGTCAATACACCGCTGCATGCGATGGAACCACTGGGAAAAGCACTTTGCCCACTCGTCCTTAGGGGTCTCTTCAATGGCATCGCGTTACGCAGCCACCGCTTCTTCAGCATTCATAAACCGCTTTCCTTTAAGTTTTTCTTTAATTTTTGGAAATAAATAAAAATCACAAGGCGCGAGGTCGGGGCTATACGGCGGGTGACCCAGTAATTCAACGTTTGATGTCGCCAAATAGTCGATCGTTCGCTTGGCGGTGTGCGACGAGGCGTTGTCGTGGTGAAGGAGGATCCTACTGCGAGGTCGTTTCTCTCGAACTTTTTCCAAGACAAGTGGCAAACAATTGGTAGTGTATGGTACACTGCAGAAACTGTTTTTTGATCCTCTAACACAATTGTTGCGAAATGACCTATCCTTCCAAAGAACGAGACCACCATTTTTTTCCCGCACTTCGATCTCTCTTCACTTTAGTTGGCAACTCCTCGAAAGGAAACACCCACTGAGCAGATTGTCTTTTGGTTTCAGGATCATAACAGTAAATCCAGCTTTCGTCACCTGTTAGTATGTCGAACACAGCATTTGAGTCACCTCCGTTAAATCTTTCAATCATTTTACGGCACCAATCCACACGATGGAGTTTTTGAGCCTTAGTCAAATTATGAGGTATCCACCGGGCGCAAAGCTTCCTGACCGCTAAATGTTCGTGGAGGATTTTGTGCACTTGACTCATACCGATGCCTAAGCCTGTCCGAATCTGCTGATAGGTCACTCTTTTGTCAGTCTCTATCATACGCCGCACAACACAGATGTTATTTTCAGTCGTCGCCGTAGAAGGCCGTCCCTCACGTACATCATCAGTGAGATTAGTGCGACCACGTTTAAACTCATTAAACCAGTTGTAAACAGTCGCACGAGATGGGGCTTCATTGTGAAAGGCCAATCGTAGTCTATCATAACTTTCTTGTTGACTTAAATGACATCGAAAGTCATAAAAAATCATTGCACGAAAATTTTCTCGTGTTAAATTCATGTTGACGTGACACAGACAATTTTCAATTTGCCGCCAAATCGTAAAACAAATGACAAATGAATGAAATACATACTCAGTAATATTGGCAAAGAGTTCTATTTTCAAATTTTAGAATATTTTTTTTATTATATTGTTTATAAGTGGCCAGTTCTATGAAATTTCAGTTTGACCCTCGTATCTAATACTTATTGCAATGCAAAGCGAAAGTTTATACCATTTAAGCATAGCTGCTTTAAAAAAAACCTCTGTAACCTCAGGTATTATGGAATCACACAAAAAATCCTCCGAACCGTATATCACGTAAAACTCCGTTATTAAAACACAATTTAATTCAAATAAACCCTTTATCCGGAACGTGCTGATCCTCAGAATCTTCCAAAGGTTTACTGTGTCAACACATCCTAGTTTCGACGCTAGCCGTCCCTATCACGCACCAGCTTGGCTATGCGAGAGAAAGAGATGTATATAGATAAACAGGGCTGGGCACATTTGATGTACTAATTCTGTAATTTTCTTTTACAGGAAAAACGAAAAAATCGACGACGAATTTAACACCATTCCACTGAGCGTTAACGGGAACGTACACAGCGCAGGCAACGCGGTTTAGTCGCTCGTGAAGGGGGGATTACACTGTGGAGACGCTGTTTGGGTTTAAAGAATGTTCTTAGCTGTCAAGGTAGCTGTAAGGCCGCGTGCACACTAGAAATAATCGTTTAGCCGCAAAAATGCAGCGCAGCGCGAAACGTAGCTCTACTACTTTATTATAAGAAACAAACCGCAAAATATTAAGATTCTTGTAACTGCTGAAAATTATTTAAGCAGCTGTTTGGGACAGTAGCCTATCGCATCTAAGGAGGTATCAAGCCATTTCTTCAAACAAACAAAAATACACATTTCTTTCAAAAAAAGGAAATAAATCAGTCTTTGATAAAATTGTATACCTACATATAAATCTAGTTTCGTAAATTTAAACATAATACTGTTTTTTAAACAACGAGAATGACTTAGGAAAATGGCTTTTGTTGTAAAGTAAACAAATCACTATTCATGTGACACATTTTTGAATCTGTCAATGTCAGTGTCAACGTCAAATTGATGTGTCCAGTGTTTTTTTTTGCTACTTCCGTTCTCCATTGCTACTGTGACTGTTCTCTCTCGTCCGCAATAAATAAAATCTTGAATAATCCTAATTCCTGGTGTTTCTTTTGCCCATCAACCCTTCAGCTTTGATGGTGAATTTAACTTCCTCTTTGGCGATTGGTCAAAACAACACTTCAGATTGCCTAAAGCCCAATTTGGCAAATAGCTCAAATAAAAACGATTACTTTGCGATAAATAGTGAATAAAAACGTAGTAACATCACAAAAGACCTCTTCAGAGTGTAATCTCCTTTTTTATTTTACCAGACTGTAGCCAGATTGTCGTCGCACCACCAAAAATACTCCAACTCACGCGTCGTCAGTCTGTAAACAGCCTTAGATATTAAGTAAGCTATTTATTTGTTTATAGTTACCTCGACTTACTTAGCCGAGTCATAGTCCAGTGACCGATTTCTTACTTTCTAGATCGTTTTAGAGATTAAGTAAGGACTGATAATGTTATGACTACTCGATTTTAAAGTAGATGTTCTTTTTTCGCACACTCGTCACTGCCTTTGTTTGTCACTATCGTCGTCAATTAGTACTAAAGGGGTTCACACACGAGCGATTTTATTGCGGCGATACGTTCAAGCCGAGCGTTAGATTAAACGAGATTCTGACTCAAGTAGTTGTGGTAATATTTATCGGAGCGACAAAATCGCACGTGAGTGGAGGCCCTAATTGTTATGGCTTGATAGTCTCGGCTATAGGTTATTTGGAACTATGCTATAGGTATCAATGTAATTAGTTTCGTCTTGAAATTGTTAATGTTTTGTATGTATTCGGCTGAGTCTGTATAAATTCTGTAATAAATAAAGCACTTTATCTTTAATTTGTTTTATTTTTCCTCATATTATTTCTGTCCTGGTTAACGGCTAATGCCTTTTTAGGGTACCGTAGCCGAATGGAAAGCAACGGAATCCTTATAGTTTCGTCAAGTCAGTCTGTCTGTCTGCCTTGTCTATCCGTCCGTATGTCACAGCCACTTTATTCTGTAACTATAGGCATCCTTCTGTTGAAATTTGGTAAGAAGATGTATCCTGTTAACCTCTTTACGATTCTTATACAAAAAATAAAAAACATGTCTTTTAAGGGGGGGTCCCATACATGAAACTGAAACAAAAAAAGTTTTGTCAATTTGCTGTCAACAAAATATTGTGGTATTTTACTAAGTGGATTCCCTAATTCAGTTAAAGTTGGCACGGAACCCTCAGTGCGCGAGTCCGACTCGCACTTGGTCGTTTTTATTATAATTATCCTTTAATATAAGATTTGCTGTGTACGTATAGGTTTGCTTATCCCTACTTAAAAACTCACAGTAAGCAGGCCCACAGGTCAGGGCATATTTTCGATAGGAATTTGATCCGAGGCTTTGAGAATGTCATATAACGCCATACGTCCCAAGTATTGGATTGAACGCATTGTCGGTTGTCAGTATGATCGGAATTTATGATGGAAAAACTGAATTTGATCCGGGTTGTGTATAAAAAGGCAGTGTTAAGTAAAACTAAAGAATGTTAGTTTACTACAAAAAAATCTCAATTGTCGATTAACCACCGTAATAAGTTATTATACCTATAAATGATACCCTCGCAAAAGAGGGGTGATACTGAGAGTCAGAAGATTAATTTCATAAGTCAATATGGTAGGTATTCTACGTACTACTACGACACCGTTTCAGTAGAAACTTTGGTATCGTAACGGGAATTTACAGCAGCAGCAGTGCAGCGACATCTATGCTCAACCATTGTCACTACATTTCATCGCAACACGCTGACTCAGCTCGATGCGACTAGATGGCGCTATAGTCGAAGTATGGAGACTGAACCGCGATATTAAAAATTTTGAGTGGAATAACATATGAATAAACAAAGACTGTGATCATCGGACCTTGGTCCCCGGTCATAACACTCGGTCGGTAGGAAGCGCTTCCCTTTGCCTTTCTAACATCAGTAGCGTCAAAAGCAGTACCGATGGCACGTAAAACTAATCAATTATTTCACACACACACACACACACACACACACACACACACACACACACATATATATATATATATATATATATATATATATATATATATATATATATATAGTAGTCACACTAGAACGTACCACACAACTTAGACCCAATTTCTTCCTTGTTCGTAATGGTAAAATGTCGTTACAATATTTATGATAGAAGTAGAAAAACCATAACCAATGGTCTTTAAACTAGCCATTCTGACATTTAAGGTATTCTTTCTTTCAAGCACACACGTTTTTTTGGTAGTATAAGACGTGTTAGTTGTTGTTGGGTTCTAGGAGCTTGGGGTTTACTTCTTGAGCGCAACTGTCGTTCTAATTAGGGAGGGCCAAGTGTGTGGCTGGCTGTTAATTAAATTCTGTGAGGCTATTAACTGTTTTGTGTCAAAGAGAGTGGAAAGTGTTGAGGGTCATTTCTTTGTGGTTATCAATGACATTTTACTATTACTAACGATGACGAAATTAGGCCTAAGTCAAGCAATTATAATATGATAATATGGTAAATGTCTAACTGTGGCTTGGAGCATCAAATTGCCGGATTAGAATCAAAGTTGATTAATTTTACGAAAAAAGATTTCTGTATCTTATTTGTAGGTGAAGAAGATTTTATTCAAACGAAAAACTACGTCGATTTAATAATTAATATAAGAAATACTGTATTACCACTTAACCATACCAATATTATAATCTGTCTTCCCACATATAAGTTAGGTAAATACTCAAGCATGTATAATTGGCGAATTGAACACTTCAATAATTTGTTATATTTAGATGTTTTGACTCATGAACATGTTTACCTGCTGGATACAAATCGGAATCTTCAATATAATTTCTCAATGTTTAGCACTTTTAATGGGGCTGTCCGTGGCCGATCTATTGACATTATTTTTAAAGACCTCTATACCTTGATGAATGATATAACTAATTTTGAAACGAAGAGCTCTGATATGAAATGTATTCCTTATAGTACTAATGACCACATAAGTGCTGACTTTGCTGCCGAACAGCAGATTGTTAGTGAAAATGATCAGGATTCTGAAAATAGTTTTTTTCGAGAATAAATACTTGAATATATTACATCAAAACATTGCTGGTCTAGTAAGTAAATCGGATTTACTTGAAGTATTGTTAGAGGAACTTAAAGATAAAAATACGTTTATTGATGTTCTTTGCATAACAGAACATTTTATGTTAGCTGAACATGAACAATTTCTCAGTTTTCGGAATTTTACTTTAGCAGCATCATTTAGTCGAGAAAACATTAAACGAGGAGGATCTTGTATACTAATAAGAAATGGCTATAATTGGAAAGAAGTTCGAGAAGCAGCAAAACTATCAATTCCCAGCGTGTTTGAGTGCTGTGCGGTGGAACTAATTGACCACAAAATTATCATTATATGTGTTTATAGAACTCCACAAAAAACAAATTTAAGGTTATTTTTTGAGAAATTGGAAACTCTACTTCAAACGATTTCCAGAAAATTTAAAAGCCGTATTATACTAGCAGGAGATTATAATATTGATAGACTGATTGCAAATAGTTGTACCCGAAAATTTGACTCCCTTTTATCAAGCTTTGACTTGCATTTGGAAATAAACCAACCAACCAGGCTTGCAAGTGGAACATGTTTGGATAATTTTGCACACAATTTTGTTCAAGGGTGTAAATCAGAAGTTATTGAATATGCAATATCGGATCATACAACACAGATACTTAAAGTGCCAGTAAGGCGAAAATGCTTTTTAAAATTGTGGCGGTCTAGAAGGCGTGACTACAGCACGGAAAATATCTTTAAGTTTGGCAAATGTTTGGAGAGTCTATCTTTTTCAGAAATATATCTCACTGAGAATCCTAACGAAGCATATAATAAATTCATTGAATTATTTAAACTTTTCTACGATTTGTGTTTCCCATTCAAAGTAGTCACTCAAAAATCAATTAAAAAGGTCAACTGGATCTCCAAAGGCATTAAAATTTGTAGTAAACGAAAACGACATCTTCTGTGGCGTTTCAGATACAACCCAAATGACTACAATAAAAATGCATTTAAAAATTATGCTAGGGTTCTTAAAAAGATAGTAAAATTAACACAGCGTATTCAAAATGGAAATAAAATAAAAACATCTAACAATAGAGCAAAAACTACTTGGGACATAATAAATAGTTGTAAAAAACAAAAAAATAAGCCGGAAATTGACAAAATAAAAAAAGATGACATAATATTGACTGATCCACATGACATTGCGAATGCTTTTAACGATTATTTTGTAGATAAAATTAAACCATCTCAAGGTTCAGGAAAAGATGTAACTGCTAAGATAGTCAGCAAAAGTAGTTCAATGTTTATGGCACCTAGTATACCATCAGATATAATCAAAATTATTAATTCCCTAAACAACACACAGAGTGTTGGTTATGATGATATATCTACAGTGATCGTCAAAGCGGTAGCAAAATACGTGAGTCAACATATTAGTTATCTTATAAATTTGAGTATAAGCTATGGTGTTTACCCCGATTGTTTAAAAATAAGTAAAGTTAAACCTCTGTTCAAAAAGGAGAATAAAGAACTCATGGAGTTTTACAGACCGATCGCTCTTACACCTATTATATCAAAAATCTATGAGAAATACCTTCACCAGCATATTTACTCGTATCTGGAAAAACAAAATATATTAACAGACGAACAGAAAGGATTTCGCCAAAAAAGGACCATTAACATGGCCATTTATGACTACTTAAATATTGTTATATCAAATGTTGACAGAAAAGTTCCGATTTGTACTATTTATTGTGATATGACACAAGCATTTGACTACGTTGACCATTCAATACTGCTACAGAAGCTTAATGCTTATGGAATACGCGGAAATATCCTACGACTCATAGAATCTTATTTAAAAGGGAGGAAACAGTTTACTGAAATTACAAAAATTAATCGTAAAACTCAATTTGAAGAATCTTACCGGTCAAGGGAAAGATTTATTTTTTATGGCGTGCCACAAGGCAGTGTATTGGGACCATTATTATTTTTAATATACATAAATGACTTGCCGAAAGCGATACCACAACCTATGACATTATTTGCAGATGACAGTACAATAACTATTAGATGTAGAGACCCTGACATGTATGAAGATGACATTAATAATAATTTAAAATTATTAATTGAATGGCTTGATAATAATAATCTACGAATTAATTTAAAAAAAACAAAAATAACTCATTTTAGTCAAAGAATTGATCCCATGCCCATGACAATACACTATAACCAAACAAAAATTTGGGAAGTTGCTTCTACAAAATTCTTAGGATTAATAATAGACGAAAAACTTAATTGGAAGGCACACATTGAAATATTGACCAGAAAACTTAGCTCATCAGCATTTGCTTTGCTCAAACTTTCATCTGTGCTGAATATGGATGCCCTACTTATGGCATACCACGGTATTGTGGCAGCCCATCTCCGATATGGAGTCATATTCTGGGGCAACTCAACAGACAAGACTGTAGCTTTTAGAGCACAAAAAAGGTGCGTAAGGGCTATGTTTGGGGTCGATCCTGTTGATAGTTGCAAGCCATACTTCAAAAGGTACAGAATTCTTACACTACCATCCCTATACATACTGGAGATAGCAATGTTCGCAAAAACAAATCCGACATTATTTAAAAAAATGACAGATGTTAATGATCGTTCCCGACGAGACAATAGACTGGTTGTCCGCAGTTCAAACACAGCACTTATGCACAACAGTGTTTTTTGCATGGTACCCATTATATGCAATAAAATCCCAAAATATATAAGAGAACTGAATACAAATCAATTTAAATGTAAAATGACAGATATTCTAATAGAAAAATGTTACTATAGTATTATTGAATTTATTAATGACAAGTTGTAATAATGTGCGAATTTTGACATTTTAATATAATTGACTAACTATTAACTTATTTTGGAATATGTAATTAATTTGATTATTTAAATAATTATATCTGTAAAATGAATTCATATTAATTGTTCTGTCGCATGATTATGTGAAAATTTGCATACCATATTATTGGTAGAATACACTGGATTTATTTTTTAAATTTTAAATTTAAGATCTTTGTAACTGTATTCTCGCAAATAAAGACTTACTTACTTACTTACTTACTTACTAAACAAAGCACCTCGGTCAATGCTATCGTATGCCTTAGTAAAGTCTACGAAGAGCGCATTTTTTTCCATGAGCTGTTTGAGGAGAAATATCTGGTCAACTGTACTGCGATTGGGCCGGAAACCACATTGGTATTCTCTGAGTTTTTTTTTCATATACGGTTCTAAACTCTCGGGCAATACATACGACAAGACTTTATATGCCGTCGGCAGCAGAGCTATGCCTCGATAGTTATTACACCTCTTCCTGCATTATTTTTTGTGAATTGGGCATATAACACCTGTGTTCCATTTAGCTGGTTGTTGTTCCTTCTCCCAAACAGTGAGTATTAACTCGTGCAGTATGTAATGTGCCGCTTCCCCTCCGTATTTCCACAATTCAGCCGATAGGCCATCAATACCTGGAGTCTTATTATTTTTGAGTCTCATGATAGCATAGCGGGTCTCTTCGAACGACGGAGGTGCTACGTCGCTTTCATTATCCTCCGTAATACGAGGTGTGGGTACTACAACTGGGGGACAGTTGAGGAGTTCGTGGAAATACTGGCGCCATAGCGATTTAATTTCTTCTCCGTCCGTCACCATATTGCCACTGTCGACTTCGAGTATTTGTTCATTGGGTTGATAACCTTTTTTGTAGAATTTTACCTCTTGATAGAACATTCAAGATTGGTTAGCTCTAATCAGGGTTCCCATTCCTATCATTATGTTTTCTAGATGTTGCTTCTTTGCCCTTTTGATAGCTTTCCTTGCCTCTAGTCTGGCTTCGTTGTATTAACCTTCTATTGCACGTCTTGTTCAGAGAGAGTTTTAAATTTCCGTCTTTCTCCTACCGCACGGTTGCACTCTCCGTACCACCATTACCTCCGCATATGCTTCTTTTTTCGTCCTAAGATTTTTATCGCAGTCTCTGTGATGTTGCTTTTAATGGAATTCCATTTCTTATTTATGTTCTCTTTCAATTCTAAATCTTTAAAACTATTCTGTACTTTTAACTGAATTCAGTTCAGTTCAGTACTATTATTTAAATGAAGTTTCAACGTAACTTTCTAGGCGCTACAATCACCAGTAATTTAGGTACATTATTTTCTTATTCTATCAGTTATCTGATGGTACAATTGCAATATCTTTTGACTTGTACCACACATACTCCTCAGGACACCTTTAGTCATCTGGTTTCCCGGTATCAAACTGGAGTGGCTAATTATAATAAGGAGCGAAAATATTATTCCCTTCAGGCAATAACCTCAGCTGAAATTTACCGCGTAATATTTTTATTACACTCATACATTAATATTTTAGTAAATTAGCGTATTTTGTTAATGGGATATTAGGCGTTATGGCCAACAAGAATCTTAACGGTAAGCTTTTTTACGGCCTATTACTTTGTGAAAGGTGATTTTTGTTTACTATTGTAAAATCATTGAACTGAAAAGGCGCGTCTTTTTATTTGCTCACATGCACTGTTTCGATAATTAATGAAAAACAATCAATAAACTATCGAACTAGTGAACTGTAAGCAAATTAATGCAAAACAATTAACTAATTATCGAAATATATTTATAGGGATTGTTTATAATAAAATATTACAGTTCAGTTTGCTGTCCGAAAAGGAAATTAATTATGATTTTGAATTTTGAATTACGAAAATTATGCCTTATAGACTGGATGGATTGCGAGTTAGCTTTTTGCTCAGCTAAAGGAGAATGTACAGTATTTGATATAAACTTGGGAGGCTAATGAACACGTAAACTCCGGCCGATAATTATTACAGAAGCCTCTTTTTACTACAGTAATTTAATGTGGCAATGATTTTGATAGTCTGTCTGTATTTTGGCTTAGAAGATTTTTTTTATTTCTATATAATGCGTTGCGGGCAGAAATGCAACATAAATTTCATTTTATTTTCTTATGATTTAGCTGTCTAGACCTTTCGCCACAACCCCTGTTTTTGAATAACTTGCGTGAAGATGCGTGTGATATTAATTAATTCACTCGTATAACACAAGAAATAAAAATAAACTTGTCATTCCAAACTTCAGATTAGCCGAAACAATTAATTCATTATTGGGAAATTGTGTCAAATTTTTCAATAATATACCTAATAATGTTATCGAACTACCTATTCATTAATTTAAGTTTCATGTCCAAACTACCCTAATGTCGAAGGGGTATTATAAAATTCAAGACTATCTTAATGACGAGAATGTATGGACAGTCCAGCCTACACCAAACTGATGTACCTACCTATTTGTTTTGATTTGTATCCTTTTTGTGGCAGCTAGTGGTGATTGAGTTTGTTCCGGCGTTCCTTCTCAGCACTTGTCAGATTGTCTGTGTCATGTTTTGAAGCGCTAGAGGGCCCAAAAGATGACAATTGATTGATATTAACTAATTATTGACCTTCATAAATCGCATTTTGTGTCCTAAATTGAATAAATTATTATTAACTTTTGACTTTTGATTAATGGCAAGTGTCGTTAATGTCTACATGATAGCTTTGAAGTCTTTACTCTCATGCGATTGGAATAGAGTAATAACGGTGTTACTCTTAAATAAGACAATTCTGCCAGTCATCCTATCTAATGCTCTAAATTTTTTACATAACAATAATAGGTGAAACTAATCGTGTATCCCAAACGCATTTTCTAGTTATGTTTGCGTATGGAAATTGTGAGCTATGTTTGTATAGTACCTACTCGACTCTCACAGTCAAGCCTAAAAGCCTGTTAGTTCCGAAACATAAAACCGCGGATGCTGCGTTTGTATGACACTTTATTGTTTTATGAAACTGCGTCGTTTTATTTTTTATAAAATTTTTGTGCACTCAAATCCATTTATTGCACGACGGCCGAACCAAAAACCAATAAACGAAGTGGTATGTATTCAGTGTTCATGTATGTACGCTTACGACTTATTTAATACATATTTCACCATTATTTCGATTTCGATACTAATATTCATCACCGTATAAAAGGTGTTTCAAAACTTCCTGTTAGCCTTACAACTATATCCTAGAAATATGGTCGAAATATGCCAAAAATGAATCGACAAAAATCGGACGGTTCACGGGGTTCCAATTTAGTATGGGAAGTCACCATATAATTACATTTTAGTTATTTGTATTTGGTCAATAAACAATTTTAATAATATAAAATGCACTTGAAAAATGCAACTGTGTCAGATGAGAAATCGAACCCTGTGTCTTACGCTATTTGATGAGTGTATATAAGGTTACCTTATTTTAAGTGTTCATTTTTTAATCGGCCAACTCAGCATAATAAATGTTTTTTTTTTTTGTAGAATACACTTTGTATTTTACGCTAGTTTCTAATAAAATAAGAGATTTAGGTAATTATTTTGATTTTTAATTAATTAAGGTTAAGATAAGAGAAAAGAGAGATTGGACCTTGAAATAAGGGAGACGAAGCCGATAACGTGGATAACTTTTAAAATTGATAAGTTATTGTTTAAAAAAATGGTGTTTTCTTGGTTCGAGGAAACACAAAAAATAAAAGTCTCGATTTTTCCAAAAAACAATGTTAGTGCCCTTTTTTATGATGTTTACAAAGACATGGTTAAAATATTTACACTTTAAACGATTTGACGTTAAACAGGGCGATTTTTTTATCAGTACCGAAATTTTGGGTAAAGACTCCACTGATGAATATGAAAAAAAATTTACTATGGGGGCAATAGTGAAATCGAGAAAAAAAAACAGCTGTATGGAATACATTTTGACCGCGCGCCAATTGAACTTTTGTATGGAACAGTTGTTTTTTTTTACGATTTCACTAATGCTCCCACAGTAAAAGTTGTTCATATTCATCAGTGGCGTCTTTACTCAAAATTTCGGTACTGATAAAAGAGTCACCCGGTATAGGCAAAGGCCCGAATAGCGTAAGACACGGGGTTCGATTTCTTGTTTGACACAGTTGTTTTTTTCAAGTGCATTTTATATTATTAAGTTATCTTAAGTTGCTAGTAGAAAGTTGATTAGTTACTGATACCAAGTAGGTCCCTAATATATAATGGGTAGATTGGAAACACCTTGTGAAATTAGTACATGACACACACATATTAGTGTACATATTTAATTCGTATATTGCGATGCGTTAACGCTACTGTTATTTATTATACAAGGTGGCTGTTTTAGTGAGTTCCACTCACAATAAACTATTATTACTAGCGCATGGAACTGACACCACGAACAAATTTCGTGATTGAAGCCACTTGAAATCAAAGCATGCATACGCAACGAATATTGAAATTTCAAGGAAGACGTCAGAGTCTTGTTATAAAGTTGCGACACATTTATTGTTTGGCATAGCACCAGATGATAAAGACGGCAAAAGATTGTGAGAGCAACATTGATGACGTCACGCAGCCTACCCGTTAAAGTAAGCGCTTGCAAAATTCAACAGGCTTGCTAATGTGACGGTGGCCGAGTGGTATAGGTATTCGCCCGGATAGGAAAAACACGGTGTTCGATTCCTCGTATGTCACACAGCCAAAGTTGCTTTTTACAAGTGCAATTTTTATTATTAAGTTTGTACGAGTATATTGACAAATACTATAAAAACAAACACGTAATTATATACAAATAAATATATGTTTAATTGAATGTCACAAAAAAGTTCTTGACAATCCATAAATGATACGAATTAAAGAGGTCCGTTCTCCACAACGTAGTAAGTAATAACAACGCATTTCCGGGCGGGCAAATATTGAGATGGTTTATTAGTTGGAGAAACAAAAAGCAATTATTGCGTTCGCTGGAATCTAGTTTGAACCAGATTTTATGCCTGGCTGTTGCAGCAAAAAATATTATTGATTTTTTTATTTACTTGAGTACCAGCAATCTGACCTCTAGCTAGCGACTAATCTCAAAGTCATATTTGGGTGAAGGTTGGCAAAGAATTTGTAAAATTAAACAGCCTTCAAAACACTGACTCAAAAGCTAAAATAATGCATTCATATTCTATTTAGGAGAAACTTATTCTTGTGGATTCGGTGCATGACGTGTGTAGACTGTTGGGCTTGGCGAGCTTGACCTAAATAGAAAACGAATGCGTTGGAAGACCGCTCTTTGAAGGCGGTTTAATTTGTCATATTTTTTATTTAATTTAAGATGTTTAGTTATTTACTTACATCTCAAAAACTACTGGACCAATTTTGATGAAACTTACACTGTACCCTAAGTTGAATTAAAAGAAAAGAATCATCTCACTATGACTCTTCGATTTCGAGAAATCCTAAAGCAAACTAACCTGTTTACAATATACAAACACAAACATACATACTCGTACACTTAGCAAATTTTCGCACACGTGTCAGAAAGCCTTAATAAGTCGACATACAAAAATATTTCCAATTCTGACGATATCATATTTATACAGGTCGAATTTATTACTACCTTAGTTTTGAATTAGGTAAAAATTAATGTATTTCTTTCAATAGGACCAAGCAACGTTTTCAGTCTACCCTTTTTCCTTTTACATCCATCGACTTTTAAAGAGTCCACCAACTAAGACTGTTAGAAATCAATCCGGGACCCTGGGCTGAGAGCACACACACAATGGATGTATCGGTGCGTGCCTCTATTTTGTTCCGTACACTTGAGTGCTTTAATATTACAAACCATCTCGTATGAAAATGTTTGGAAACTCTTCTTTAAGGAGTTAAGAGTATTTTCAATGATACGTAATTTGCGTAATGAGGGGAACTCTATTTAATACATTGAACGCGTACAGAATAATATGAGTACATGAGTCACTACGGACACATTCATTTCAGTACAAATATGTCTGTTAATGTAGGCTTCAGCAACTGTACTTAGATATATATTTTGCCTAAATATTAAGTAACACATTTTGATTAAAACTCTTTGTGCTCGTGATCAACTGCACCTCTTATTGTTTATTCTTTATAATTGTATTCTTACCTATATTTTGTTTGTTATAACTTACATAAATAAATCATTTATTTCTTTCTTTCTGGCACAATAGGGATCTTAAGACATTAACAATTTTCATAAATTTTACTAAAGTTCTTAAGGTGCGAGAGGCTGGTGCCTGAGATTGGTTTGAAAAAAACTACTGGACAGACGGTACGGTAAATGTCGTCAAGCCCCGTCCGTAGATACAGGAGACAGAGGGGAAATTAATAAAAACGTATGTTAGGGATCAATAATACATATAAGTCTAAGTCTATGACAATATGAGAAAGAGAAACAGACGCATAAAGTCTATTTTACTTTGCTAATATTGTAAATAATTTTAACATTCCTTTTAAACCAATTGCTTTATTAAAAAACAAGAAAAACACAAAACTCACAACTTACATAGGAAATTCATCGCTGAGAACTGAGATGTAGTTAAATGTAATAGTTGATTAATCATTTTAATTATTCTATTCATAATAATGGCAACAGTAACATTTTATTTTATTCATAATAATGGCAACTGTGTGTGTGTGTGTAGGAAAGTAGCACGTGTTTTCAACATGTTCAGGTTCAGATATAATTCGAGCCGCGCGCAAACCGCCAGAGTACTACGCCGTCTTTAGAAGATTAGCGGTACTGTAAGCTTCAAAGGACAAGTTAAAAAAAAAATGATAGCTCAATCTTCAACAAAGTGATATGTGCCATGTTATTTTCCCATTTGATCTTCCTTACTTTGATCTAAGGCTACTACTTCGGTACAGAAATTAAAGATGCTACTTTTTATGTATGCGTCGAAAAGAACTCCATTTTCTTTTGAATCGCAAGATTGGAGGCAAAAAAATGTCTACTAGATAATCTTAGTGAGAGTATGCAATGAATTTCCACATATGCATTGTGTTTGAGCAGTGGTGTGTTATACTAGTAACGTGCTGTTTTTCTTGTCTGTTAGCTTTCATCGTCATGATCATCATTATCAGCCAAAGCACGTCCACTGCTGAACATAAACATTGCTAGCTCTATGTGAAGTGAAAGTAGTGAGTAAATTTCTCAACTATCAAACTAAAGTTGGATTCTCTTTGCTATTCGAATATTGTGAACAACCTTGACATTTCTTTTTAACGAAATGATTCATTTTAAAATTAGATAAACACAAATTTCAAAACTTATATAGGTAATTCATCGTTGAATTCTGTGATTATTTTAAATCAAATAGTTAATTAATTTTATTCACTGATATTATTTTAAAAGTTATGAAAAGATTGTTTACATTACCAATTATGTAAACAATCTTTTTAAACTTTAGCAAAAAAACGGACAATATCTTCTATTTTAAAAAACTTTGTAAGAATTACACTTATAATAAAATTTGTTTCGGAAGATTCCAACAAAAATCTACTTCCACTCTTAAGGTATAGTATAAATAGCTAGTTGGAATAGTCAATGTGGTATGTTCATAAAATAAGAAAAGATTAATAAAAAATCAATAAACATCAGCATTTATCCGAAAATATCCGACCCATTACTTATAAGAATTTAAAACCTACTAACAAACTTCTAATTAGTACTATTTTGATTCCGCTGTGAAAAAAAACATAAGGTTCTTATATTGATAATATAAGTAAGCTTTAAATAGCAATTAACCTGAATTGAAATATCCTTTGGAATCCTTTTCTGCAAGGTATCAACGTAGAATATTTCCAATAATGAAATTGTATTGAACTTTCAACTTGGCAATCTCGGAACTTGGGTGAATCGTATTTTTTATAAGCACCTTTGATCCACATTTTTGTCGTTATATCAATGGAAATTTTCTTTCGTTACAGAAATTGCGACTGGAAACGGAGCTAAGTTTAATATAAAATTCTGTGATCACGATTTACGGTTCGGGTTCAAAGGAGGCTTCGAAATAAGCTGTCAATATTGTCAGCGGACATACTTATGTTTTATTTTTTAAGACTTAGAAAAACGCGACTAAACAATTATGAAGTATAATTAATTAAAACCATGATGTTGTTTCGATAGAAGATGATGGGTGGTAATGGCTTTAAGTGTAATTTAAATAAACTGTAAAGCGTGGAAAGATAAAAATATTTTTTAACTAATGTTAATTAAATTGGTTGAAAGTTTCAAGTAATAAAAAAATTAAGAATTGAACTGAAAATTATTTCACCGTGAAAACCCTTGTCACAAGTTGCTAATTTAATTTCTTAAAAGTTGTAATATGGCTAATTAAGTCTTGAGCTTTCAAAAGCTTCTTTTCTTACTTTTATTTATAAAATTTGCGTCGCAAAGATAGAAATTATTAAAATGCCTTCCACTTTTGCTTTCCCAAACGAAAATGGGCTACTCTGCCGTTTAACTTCAGAATCGATAATGAATCTATTCAATGATTTAGATTGTTTTAACAACTACAGTGTGATTTTTGCATTATTAAAAGATGAAAATATATCATATCCCAAAAATTGCGCACCTCGGGACGATTCGCGACCGTCGGGACTCGAAACCGCAACCTTTGGCTAGCCAGGCAATGATTATAGATTTTCACCCAGAGCTACCATTTTAACCCTTGAATTTTGCAACAAGTGCACTTTACTAAAGTCTGGTTTGACCATCGGAAAATAAGCACTAACCAACGAATAATTCAAATACGTAACGCCATTTCGTATGACGTAGCGAACGGAATACGCTTGGAACTTATTCGGACATTGTGAAAAAACGTTGAATTCTAACCTTAAAAATGAGGATATAACCAAAGTGAAGATTTACAAAAACACGTGGAAGGTCGAACGGTAGCGAGGGACAGATAATGGCGGATGCCTGCACCGGACGCGGGCGATTAATCAAAAAGTTATCGGAACACGGCTGCATGGAAACTCCTGTTGACAGCCCTGTATACCTTCAGTAGATAGTTTAGTATCTACAACGTGTAATATTAAATGCGCAAATCCTCAGACACCCCAAACGATTTTTAATTCAATTAACCTAATTCTGGACGATAAAAAATAATTTTAGGTTTTATGTGGTGTTTAAGTTTTATTGGCACTTCTGTGACCGTAGTGCGAATCGGAGCGAGACTTACTCGATCAATCGCATCAAGCGCGTTAACGTGAATTTATATGGGATTGAAGCAGCACCGTCTAGTGGCTAACGGGTACACTAAAACAGTCCCATATAAATTCACGTTAACGCGCTCGATGCGTTTGATCGAGTAAGTCTCGCTCCAACTCGCACTACGGCCTCTGATCATTTCTTTCTGGGTTATATCACCAGGCCGGTTCGCTCTGGCCGTGCTGACATTATAATTATAAACTATCAACGCTCATAAAGAACTAACTATTGCTTTACGTATTTTGTCGGGATTGCGCACGTGATAACTTGTCTTCTTAATAAATAGACAGGGCAATGGCAAGTGCTGAGAAGCAACGCCGGAGCGAACTCAGTCACCAATAGCTGCCACAAAAATGATAGAAATCAAAATAAACAGGTAGTTTCATCAGTTTGGTGCAGGCTGGACTGTCCATACATTCTCGTCATTTAGATAGTCTTGAATTTTATAATACCCCTTCGCTTCCCCTACATTAGGTTAGTTTTGACATATAACTTAAATTCAAGGCAAGGCAAGGCAAGGCAGGGTTTGTAAGGTATCATGTCAAAAAACCTGAAAATAAAGATGTACTCTAAAAATACTAAGCATTAAGTGACAGAGCCCAATGGTGACTGACCTGATAAAGAAGATTGTGCATTCCTTTGCCAGGCATCTTCAACATTCGTTCCTAACTAATAAATAAACGTAAAATAAAAATAGAAGCAGTAAACGAAACAAAATACTTTCCTACTCTATTTGCTACCAGGATTAAAGAACTACCATCCAATTCCTCTCCACACCCAACACTGTATTTTCTGAAAGATAGTAAAAATATTACGACTGCGAATCACCTACTTTTTCTATTTCAGTCCCGGCATTATGTAAACGCTAATACATATAAATAAGATTAGAGTGAAGAGCGAGCGGGAATAACATGATTCAGTAGTACCACTCTCTTGTAGATTCAGTCGTCCCTAAGTAGCAGTGGGTAGGCACACAAATATGACCTTTTATAAATGCAGCGTAAGGCGCTGGCCAGCAAGATGCTTATATTTTTTTCTGAAGGTCGTAAGACTTGAATGAATGCCCCCAGCAGCGCCGTTTAGTATAGAAATCAGAAGAAGAAACCATATATTCAGCCTTCTTAAGGAACACCATGATAAAGATGCTGATGTTGGGTGTCTATGATGTCATTTTACAAAATATGTCCTTTAAAGGCATATACAAATTTAACAATAGAACTTAAATTCACTTAATGTACTAGAATGTGAACTTGCTTTCTAAGTTAGGGTAAGGCCTGTGTTTTAGGTTAAGCAAAGCTCTCCCCGATTACTGATATCCTAATGGTAGTACATACTCGTAGTCAATACTAAAACAAATATTATGTTATGTATGCGTAAAATATTTTTTAAAAGATGCAAATATCCTAACAACAATATTATCAGAACTTACTTTTTACATTTCCACTGGGTCGCAAGGCTGGATTGGGGCAATAATAACATCACACTCCGGCACAATGTAAATATTTTATGCCCAGGTTTGGGCCTGATGACGCGTCTGCAGTCCGGAAGTAGAGTTAGACGATTTGACCTACTTTATTGGGACCAAAAGATCCATCTTAAATTACTGAATATTTAGCAAAGGTACTCAAAGTTTAGCAATACTAATAATAATTGCCACCTAAATAACATAATGCACCTATTAAAAATGCAGGAGTGACTATAAATAATTTTGGACCTTAAAGTAAATATCATGGGATTTTATTAATGTGATTGAATGTTGCATGGCGCTACATAAGCCTCATAAAATCTACGCTTTTACTGCCTGTAATGATCATAAAAAACTCTTAAAATTATTGTGGTTTTACATTTTCAAATCCAAGTTGGTAATTTGATAAAGAAATGTATAATTTAATTTGATTTTCTGCTGAAACTTAGCCCCAATATCCTCATCGATAGAAATGGTCTAACGTCCTTACCAGCGGTTGATTTTTGACGATTGTGTATGTTTTGAAGAAAAAATATCTTAAAGAGGTATTTGTGCGTCAAAATATTCTAATGCCCATTTATTCATTCATTGATCAAGGTATTTTTTTCTTTAAAACAGCAATCGTAAATATTCAATAGCTGGTAACGATAACATTTACAATGACTATTGATGAGAAAATTGGGCCTTACTAAAAATAATAATATATGTTTGAGGATTCATAACTTGCCACCTTGCTAATTCAAAGTATTTTATCAGTTATGATTTTCGTAACTCCTCGTCAGCACACAACCTTCAGCTACAAAAACGTTATGGCCGGGCGTAAAATAAATATTTTCCGACCTCATCCGCACCAGAATCAGTTGACCCGAACTTCCCCGAAACGCCTATCAAAATTCACTGATGTGAAATGAAAAGTGTTACTCTCCAGAGATCTTTTTCAACTGGAGTTTGTGATTTGAGGGTAAAAGTAAAGTTGTTCTAACAGAGGTTTTGATGACCCTTGTTAGCTTATCTATTGTTAGAAATCGTTTTGTTTCATTTAATTTCAATATTCGGATAAATTATGCACGATGTTGAAATCTGCAATCCTTTGAATACGAAAGTGTATTTCGTAGGTAGAAACATTTTTGATTTGTAGAAATAGTACTATGTTTAGAAGTGATATGATATCCTTATCATAAAGTCTGACACCAGAGGCATAAGTACAACACATTACTTTCCATATTTTCAAATCAAGCTTTCTTTTTTACCCATGCCTCACATGACTATGTGAGTGAAAGGGATGGTTATAAAATATGGCCAAAGACTGCCAGAGTAGAGCCCCAGAAATATAAACTACGCTTGAAACTATTCGAACTCCCCAAGCCAATCTATCTAGTCTATTTCCAAGTGACAATCTGCCATATTAAACTTGGGTTAA
Source organism: Pyrausta purpuralis (assembly GCA_963924145.1). Classification (NCBI taxonomy): domain Eukaryota; kingdom Metazoa; phylum Arthropoda; class Insecta; order Lepidoptera; family Crambidae; genus Pyrausta; species Pyrausta purpuralis. The sequence goes on from OZ001654.1 coordinate 19,697,952, forward strand.
CATGAGCTAAAATCACAGCGATAATGTCAAACAGATCAGCAACTAGGGTCGGGTCGCTATCAACAGTTAGCGGTAGATAGTTAACGCTATGTTACGCGTATGTATTGACGTCAGAGTAAATTAACGTCATATCTTGATTAGAGAGCCTTTCATTTTGGCAAAGGGTTATTGTTAAGGCAAAGGGTCACAGTAAGATACAATAAATGTATGACTTGACCAAATCACCCAATATCTTGAAATTTAAACTACTTAATAGAGACGATTTTGCGTGTAATTATGGCATAAATCCATAGATTATAAGATCCGTGCATATTAAGGGCCGGTCGTAACTAATAATGTTAATAAAGCTTCCCATATTTGGTACTAAAACAAATAAACATACTCAAACCTATCTGTGTGGGCTATAGATAGGTCTTTTAAAATAACATATAGGTTTTTATTACACTTTTTTCCAAAAGTCTAAAGTTTGGAAGATAAACGCTTCCAAAATGGTTTCAACGATATCGAACAAGTAGTTATTGAGATACAGCACATTTTCAACATCCGCAAATATCATTTTGTCCTTCATATATTCAATACTATGAAAAACAAAGTTATTTTAGCAGCCAACAAAATATTGCGGTATGTTGGCTGGGTGGAAATAAGTGAACCCCTTAATTAGTTAAAGTTATCCGGAATAAGAGATACGGATCTCTCAGTGTGCGAGTCCGAATCACACTTGGCCAGTATTTTTTAAGTTTAATTTCATATTTGCTACGTGTTCGTTAAGAACTCCCGACAAAACAGGATCATGCTGTTATAAATATATATTGTTAGTGTACGGGACGCGCTGGACCGTTTCTGTATTAGGTCCTCGGGGCGTCGTATCCGTACCGGCGGGGGTTCACTGTTGCTGTACTATATAATCGACTCCTCCGAAGGAAAGAAAACTTCAGAATTTCGGATATAAAATGCGGCGGTCTACTGTTGTGCGGAGTGTACGAAAGCTGAGGTCGAAGTGTGTCTGTACTGTAAATGGGTGCTGTATTTATACAAGTTGTGTAACGGGATAGCGGTATCTCACCCGCGCTGTCTGGGGTGAGACCCTTCCTATTGTTTGGCCCTATCCATGTGCGCAGGTAATACGGCAATAGGGTCCGATATTGCCTGGCCATCCTAACCGTGTGTAGTGTACCTATTTAATTCTTTATTTAAGAATCAACACTGTTATCACTATTACACAATACTATAAAAATGGCTATTATTGGACACTACACACATAAACACAAAACACTGAATCTATCAAACTATTACACAACACAGAAACTATTGCTAACAAGGCATTTTTCTATATAACAAACGATCAACTATAATCTACTAACTAGGAACTTAACTATTGGCCATTTGAACTATACTCGCAACTACATATCGCAGATTATGCTGCCTGAACTATACTAAACTGTAACTATTTCACGAAGTTTGCTATCAACCTGTTTAAGATTAAGCTGTGACTATAAAACTAGCGCAGATTTTACTATAAGAACTATGATATTATTATACATAACATGAAAATGCGATATACTAAATGAGCATGCTATTTTTCATATGAAATATCAACATGGCATTTAAGAACTAAACTATATGCGGCATTTCCTATTCTTTCTGTTAACGGTAATTGCTGCAGCTGTGCTAAATGGCACACGATTTCGGGATCCTTTTTGATCCTTTTTAACTGTAATTTTTAACTGTCTATTTACTATACTATTCTCACGGCCGCTGCCTGCAATAAATGCGCAATGCCAAAAGGCGGTCCCGCTGCTTTCTATAAGAAACAATCCTAACTGTCTTTAACTATTATACAATTACTTTACTGTTTTAGGGCCGGTCTTTACATTTTAAGCCAAGGCCCCTCGCTTTATTTTTCCTGTGAACTATCCTATAATTACTTATTTTAACTGTTATGTCGGCCGTCGTGTACATTTCTCCCGCCGTGTAGCGCAGGTTGACTCGTAGCTACACTCCCGGTGCACGACGGTCGGTCTCGGAGCACGATGTAGGTAGAACTATAAGCTTTTTTGTGGGTCGACGTAGAGTCCCGGTGCGAGTGGTCACGTCGGCTGTCCTCACGACGCCATCTTGCCCGGGGTAAACGGAAGTGACCCGCCCGCGAGGCCATACGTTCCTCGGCAGGTTAGGGTCGGCGATTAGTACGAGGTCGCCGACGTGCAGTGAAGGCCCGTGCCCGTGGGGCTCCCGCCGGTTTTGTAGTTCCGGCAGGTACTCACGGACCCAGCGAGTCCAGAATTGGTCGGCTAGGCGTTGGGCCCGCCTCCAATGCTGACGGTGTGCAACGTCGGCTTCTGTGAAGCTTCCGGGCTGTTGGAGACGGCCTGACCCCCCGATGAGGAAGTGGTTGGGGGTCAAGGCTTCATCGTCTTCGGAATCCACCGACACGTGAGTCAGTGGCCGGCTGTTGACTGTATACTCCACCTCGCAGAGTAGCGTGGCGAGAGTCTCTTCGTGGGGGTGATGCTCCTTAAGTACTGTGGCCAGCGCTGTCTTCACGGAGCGAACAAGACGCTCCCATGCGCCTCCCATAAACGGAGCAGCTGGCGTAATGTAGCGCCACCTCACGGAGTGGTTGACCGCTTCTTCTTGACTAGCTTCAAGGGCGGCCCTCTGTAGTTCGGCGTCAGCGCCACGAAGGTTGGTCCCGTTGTCGGACCATATTTCTGTCGGTTGACCACGGCGCGCCATCATGCGGCGCAACGCAAGGATGGCGGAGTCAGTTGACAGCGATGAGGCTATCTCTAGATGCACGGCCCGCGTAGTCAGGCACGTGAACAGTGCTACATAGCGCTTCTGGTGCTGGCGGCCAACGGTCACGCTCACGGGTCCAAAGTAGTCGAGCCCAGTGAACGAAAACGGCCGCTGGTGGTGTGCCAGGCGACACGGAGGTAAGTCACCGGTTGGAGGCACTGAGGCTGTGGCTCGGCGGAGTCGGCAAAGCTGGCAGTGCTTTACAACGCTGCGTACTGTGGGTCGAGCGCGTAGCACCCAGAAGCGTTGACGTAGCTCGTTGAGTACAATCTCGGTCCCGCCGTGATGTAGTTTTCTGTGTACCCAGGCTATGTAAAGGCGTGTATACGGGTGATCGCCATCTAACACAGCCGGGCGCTTCTGTTCCTCTGTGACGTGTTCTGTGGCCTGTATTCTCGATTTTAGCCTCAAAATCGAGTCCGTCGAATCAAACTCTATTGAGACAACTCTCAATAGAGTTTGATAGACAGCCGACTGCGTCAACACGCAGTCGGCTGTCTCGGTCTATTTCATTGCAGGTACGAAGTGCTGCTATATCTATTGCGAATGCTTGCTCTTGTGTCGCTCGTACCCACATCCGTTCAGCTTCTATTATGTAATCTGCGCTCAGCGGCAGATATCTGTCTTCCGTCTTAAGCGCCTTCTTTTTTGTAGTTTTTTCTTTCTGCGGTACGCTGCGCCAAGTCGGATCAGTCTCTTTGTTTTTAGTTGTGCGTTTGTAGTGCACGCTAACTGTCAGTGGGCGTGGTCTATTTATGAGTAGGCGGAAAGCATCTTTTGCTTGAAGAACGCGTGCGGTAGTGCGTGTGAGTCGCAACCACGACAAAAATCTGTTAACGGCGGGGAGGGCTTCTGCAACTGCGGGTTTGCACGTTTTTGTGGCAACGTGCACTGTCTGTTTCTCCTCGCCGGTGTCGGTGACTATTTCTATAGTTTCTGTGGGCCATTTCTCCTTTGCTGTCACATCTATGTTTGCTTCGCTTTCCGTTAGTCGGTAGACGTGGTGGACGGCGTGCTCTAGGCTCCTAGTAGATGAGCCATGAAGCACCCACCCGAGCGGTGTCTTCGAGGCCACCGGCAGGTTAGTAGGCCCGTGGCGAACCTCTTCGGCGATAAGCTCCCAATTGTCCTGGCCGATCAGTATCGTGGGCCGGGCATCACTGTATTTCACTATTTCGACGACGTCTCTCAGGTGATGCGCTCTAGCAAGGTCACGTTCACTAATTGTCTGCGCGGCTAGCTGTAAATTCTTTACTGTTCTTGCCTGCATTCGAAATTCCTGTTCCTGGCCGCGCAACTGTAATGTGACTCTTTGCGACCGGGTGCTTGATAAGGAGCCGGTTATCGCATCTATACTCAGCGGTTCAACCGGCTCTCTTGCGCCCACGCGTCGTGCTAGCTCTTCATCTACCAGAGTCACTGTTGATCCATCGTCTAGGAGTGCGTACGTTTGTTCCGTTTTCTTCGGACCGATAACTGTTATCGGGAGTATTTTCAAATAGCTCCTCGTCTGTCTATTTGTGCGAGCTGAGGCGACGGTCTGCGTCTCAGTCTCACTCGAAACGGAAACTGTCTCCGTCTCGCGCGCCGCGGTGAAATGCAACAACGAGTGATGCGTACGTTTGCATCCGTTTACGCTGCAGTTGACCGGTTTGCATTCGTGCTTCACTGTTCTATATCCGAGACAGCGGAAACATAGCCTGTGACGTTTAGCTAGGTTCCACCGCTCATCACTATTCTCACGTTTAAACTTATCGCACTTAATTGCCGTGATGTGGCTCGTCTCACTGCAAATAGGGCACTGTTTATCACTGACACGTTTCTTTCCATTTTCACTGCACTCACCCTGATAGTAGGAGCGTTGCTGTCTATTGTGTGGTGCGGCGCGATGCTGTGACTGTTTCTGTGGCTGTAGGGCGCTACCGACGCTCGGTGGGTCGGCAAAGCGTCCACAGGTCAGAGACTCACTCTTGACGAACTCGAACAGGGATAGTAGATCGGGTTCTCCGGTGGGGCGCTGGCGTGCGAAGTCGAACCATCTGTAGCGTAGCGATGGCGTGAGCTTTTCTGTGATGGCCTTGACTAGCACTGGGTTATAGAGATAGTGCTCTAGCTTCAAGGCCCGAAGTGTTGCTATACTATTCTTCACTTTGCACGCAAAACTGACGATGTCCCTCGGCGTATCTGTAGGCTGTGGTAGGCTGTGCAATCTTTCTACCTCAGCTAAGGCGATAGTTTCAGGGCGCCCGAAACTGATAGCGAGCTCTTCTATAATGTCTTGCGGATTAGAGCAGCCTATGAGAATACTGCTCACTGTTTCCTTCGCGGCACCTTTAAGGGCGCGCCGAAGTCTTGCTGTATTTTCTATATCCGTGAAGTAAACGGCGGTTTCTTCGTAGCTTGCACGGAATGCGAGCCACTCGAGGTGCGAGCCCTGGAATACAGGTAGCTCGCCTATGTAGCGTGGCACGATGGATGGCATCGATACGGGTGCGGGCGCAGCTGGTACCGATGCGGGTGCGGGCGGCGCCGATGGTGCGCCGCGCGCAAGCTGTACTGTGTCGGCCGCCACAACGCCGAGGTTGAACGGTCTCTCGGTGCCCGACGCTGGCGGCGGCTTCGATATACTGGACGGAGGTGCCTCTTTCAGAAAGGCGGCTGTCTTGGACAGGGGCGGCGCACGTTCTTGATGCTGCAGCCACTCGTCCACCCGCTCTCTCCCGAGGGCTTCGGACGATGCTTCCGACGCGACGTCATCTTCGCTGTCTTCGGCTTCTATAGCGCGGAGGTTAGCTTGCTCCAGTGCAAGCTTTAACTTCGCGATCCTGTAGTGGGCGCGCGCGATGCGCTGCGCTTTACTGTTCGATGACTGTGACCTTCGAGTCTGCACTGGTTGCTCCAATGGGAGGCCGGGCGGCGCGTCGTGACGGATCCCGGCTGTCTGCACCGGAGCTGACTGTTCTGTTGGCAGGAACTCTTCGGCTTCTGTTGTGACACGCACCTCAGCTTGACTGCGCGTGACCGGCATTCTGCTGTTGTCTATGTTCTATCTTGTGTTGTCTTCACTGTAGTTATACCTCGTTGGAGTCGATCCGGCTCGAAGGACCAGATGTACGGGACGCGCTGGACCGTTTCTGTATTGGGTCCTCGGGGCGTCGTATCCGTACCGGCGGGGGTTCACTGTTGCTGTACTATATAATCGACTCCTCCGAAGGAAAGAAAACTTCAGAATTTCGGATATAAAATGCGGCGGTCTACTGTTGTGCGGAGTGTACGAAAGCTGAGGTCGAAGTGTGTCTGTACTGTAAATGGGTGCTGTATTTATACAAGTTGTGTAACGGGATAGCGGTATCTCACCCGCGCTGTCTGGGGTGAGACCCTTCCTATTGTTTGGCCCTATCCATGTGCGCAGGTAATACGGCAATAGGGTCCGATATTGCCTGGCCATCCTAACCGTGTGTAGTGTACCTATTTAATTCTTTATTTAAGAATCAACACTGTTATCACTATTACACAATACTATAAAAATGGCTATTATTGGACACTACACACATAAACACAAAACACTGAATCTATCAAACTATTACACAACACAGAAACTATTGCTAACAAGGCATTTTTCTATATAACAAACGATCAACTATAATCTACTAACTAGGAACTTAACTATTGGCCATTTGAACTATACTCGCAACTACATATCGCAGATTATGCTGCCTGAACTATACTAAACTGTAACTATTTCACGAAGTTTGCTATCAACCTGTTTAAGATTAAGCTGTGACTATAAAACTAGCGCAGATTTTACTATAAGAACTATGATATTATTATACATAACATGAAAATGCGATATACTAAATGAGCATGCTATTTTTCATATGAAATATCAACATGGCATTTAAGAACTAAACTATATGCGGCATTTCCTATTCTTTCTGTTAACGGTAATTGCTGCAGCTGTGCTAAATGGCACACGATTTCGGGATCCTTTTTGATCCTTTTTGATCCTTTTTAACTGTAATTTTTAACTGTCTATTTACTATACTATTCTCACGGCCGCTGCCTGCAATAAATGCGCAATGCCATTGTAGCCAAAAGGCGGTCCCGCTGCTTTCTATAAGAAACAATCCTAACTGTCTTTAACTATTATACAATTACTTTACTGTTTTAGGGCCGGTCTTTACATTTTAAGCCAAGGCCCCTCGCTTTATTTTTCCTGTGAACTATCCTATAATTACTTATTTTAACTGTTATGTCGGCCGTCGTGTACAGTTAGTTATTCTGCCTGTAATTGTAAATAATTACCTATATTTAATTTGGGCCAAATTCTATCTCACATAATATATTTGTATAATCGCTGCCTTATATTTATAGTCATTAGGATACTGATACAGACTTAAAGATCCCTGGAGGATATTGAATACGAGCTTTGTAAGATAGACGCTTTGGCTTATGCAGGGTTTTAAATGTACGTACTGTTATTTAACACATCGCAAACAAACATTATTTATTTGTTTCAACTAAATTATTCAATAATTAAAGTAGATAAATAGGTTTTTTTAGCGTGTGGCCTGTAATAAGACCAAAAATTTTATCAATGATTCTAGAGAGTATATGTAGTTACCTTGACCTGGTAATAGTGCTGTATGTATAGTAGTGTGTAAAAAATAAATATCCTTTGGACATTCCCACACATCGCCATCTAGTCCCAAAGTAAGCTTCTCAAAGCTTGTGTTATGGGTGCCAAACAATGGATATAATACTTAAATACTTTTTGTTTGTAAATACATGCATCATAGAAAACACCCACACCAATACAAACAGACATGTTCATGCACACAAAATGTTTGTATTGTGCGGGGAATGAACCCGCAACCCGCTGCGTAGTAGGCGATATCTCGACCACTACACCAGACGGGTCGTCAGATCCAAAATGACATTCCCTATCACTGTAACTATATCGCAAAATATGTAATAACAAAATCACTAAATAATTGTCGTCAGGGACATTGCCAAGTTCCATGACTACACAAAAGAGTGAACAACATAGATTACAAAGAACCGTTCACTTTAAAGCTATTTAATGAGTCGTTTCGTGCTACAAACAAAAAACGAAAACAAAACGAAAATGAAACGAAAAACATAGAACATATCGCGAGCTAATTGAGTGCAACGCTATCTAGTAGCAACAATTAATAAGCATAAACTTCACTTACTTTGTTTACTTTTAGTGGTTCCGAACCTGAACAACTGGACATATTTGTTTGCAATACATTTATTTTGTTAGGTTGGATTTATTTTGTTAGAAAATAGCACTTTATTAATTTTTCATTGTTACAAACTAACACTATTTAGTGTTGATTACTGAATACTTAAAGGGCCTGTATTATTTTTTTCGCTCCTATAATAGGCTACGTCCTGTATACTTGTGTAATATGCTTCATCTAAAAATATTGACTTGTATTTAAATTGCAATAACTTTATAACTCTTTAGTCTGGGCTGTCAATATTGTTGTTATTGTTAAAAAACAGTAACTCTATTTTATCAATGGGTACTAAAGTATTAAAACTTTGAACCTTCGATCAAAGCGAGATACTGACTCTAGAATATTACTTTTCCATGCATCTTCATCAGAAACAAAGCCATCCATTAGATCAGGGATGCACAGACTTATTAAGACTAGGGGCCACTCGGGCAAATTATGAACTGATGGCGGGCCGCCAGAAGTATAGGTAATTAAAGACAATAAAGAATTGATAATTATGTATTAAAATTGAAAAAGAATTTATTAATTTGAAGCGTGGCACTGCATAGTGCTTACAATCTTTTTTATATTTGGCTCAAATTTACTTGTAGCAACACGTAAAACTGCTTCCAAACTTTCATTTGCAAGGCGGTTTCGATTTTTTGTTTTATTATTATTTAGTATTGAAAAGGTTTGTTCACATATATAGGTAGAACCAAATAAGCTGGCACATTTCAGAGCGTTTATGCGCAACTCTTTGTACGTATTTTTATCAATGCAGCGGTAAAAGTTCAGCAAGTCTCCTTCGTTGAATTTGTTGCGTAAATCTTGGTCGTTTTGAATGTCGATAATTTCTAACTGCATTGACTCTGGCGCATTTTCAACTGAAATCGTGAAAGGATTGCTGAATATGTCCAACAGAGGTTTCACTTTTTTAAACTCCGAAAATCTTTCTTGAAAAGATTGAATCAAAATATCTAGCTTTTCTACATAACTGAAATTAATCGCAGTTTTGTTGAATTTTTCAGCCATTTTCTTATAATTCGGAAAATGATTGTAATTTCCAGAATTCAATTGCGATCTGAAAAGTGTCAGCTTGCATTGAAAGGATGATACGTGAGCGTAGAGCTGGGATATCAGTTGATTTTTGCCTTGAAGCCGTGTGTTCAAGACATTCAAATGATTTGTAATGTCAACTAAAAAAGCCAAATCACACAACCAATCAGGATTTTTAAGTTCCGGGACATCCTTTTGCTTTTCCGCCAGAAATATTCCAATTTCTTCTATTAAATTTAGAAATCGTTCCAGGGTCAATCCACGACTTAGCCACCTTACTTCTGTATAATACAGTAAATCTCCATATTCGCTTTCGATGTCATCAAGGAATTGTTTGAATTGCCTGTGATTGAGTCCTCGTGATTTTATGAAATTTACAGTCGAAACTACCACTTTCATGACATTTTGAAATTCATTTTTTTTAGAACAGAGGGCTTCTTGGTGTATAATGCAGTGAAACTGCATGAGATCTTCAGCGTTTATGTTTTTTTCTTGCAGATGCTTTTTCAGCAAAGTAACTAGCCCAGAATTGACACCAATCATCGAAGGAGAACCGTCAGTGGCAACTCCCGATAATTTTGATAAGTCCAAATCAGTTTTTGAACACTCATCCAAAAGTACATTGAGTATATCAACTCCTCTGGTTTGACCTTTCAATGAACACATTCCTAACAACTCTTCTAAGACTTCAAAATCTTGAGTAACACCTCGTATGAATATGAGAAGTTGAGCTGTGGAAGTAATGTCAGTGGATTCGTCGAGTGCTAATGAAAAAAATTCAATGATCTTAGTTTTTTCATTTAATTGTTCCGCAATATTACCTGACAAAGACATAATACGTCTTTGGATAGTCATACGATTCAGTTGAATTTTCTCAAACTTTTTTGCTGCTTCTGGACACATTTTCTTAGCGGCAATTTCTATGCATTCTTTTACAAAATCCCCATCATTGAAGGGGCGACTGCGCTTTGCTATCATTCGAGAAATTTCATAACTAACTTCTGTAGCTGTTTCTGAATCTTGGATGGGTTTTGTAAACATAGTTTGCTGACCAATAAGCTCCCGTTTTAAAGACAACATTTTTTGCTTTCTTAATTCGCCTGTAAACTTGGTAAAAGTAGGATGCTGCGTTTCATAGTGCCTTTTTACATTATATTCCTTTGCAATCGCAACAGAATTCTTGCAAATTAAACAAACGAATTTATTATGCGACCATACAAAAAAGTATTTCTCAGTCCAAATTTCTTGAAACTGCCGATTTTCATCTTTAACCTTACGTTTTTTACTAGGTCCTGGCTTGTCCATGTTGCGTTCTAATCCTGGCTAGGATTAACACAGCACCTAAAAACAATTACAGTACCTACTTAAATTACCCATCCTTTTTTAAATTAGCAAAAATAATTGATTTAAATAAGTAGGGAAACACTTATTAATAACAGAGTTTTACTTACGATTTCACAACACAATTATACACGGCACTTGACGGGAAATCTACGTTGAATGTGGATCAAAATATATGACACCGGCTAGTCGAGTTAAAATCTACACTAGAACTATTGACACTTCACTCAAATTAAAACCGAACTATGGGTCGCTGCGGTTAGCGTGGCTTTTATACCGCGCGTATAGAGTCGAAAACTGTCTGGAGAAATCTTGAAACCGACTCTGGAAGCTTCGTGTATCTACCTACGCGAGCAATCGGGAATTCGTGCACTTAAGAGCGGGCGCGCGAGATTCAAATTACTTTTCGAACATATTTTTTTTGGTTTTATTCTGGAATAGAATTCAATATTTTTCGAATGTACGAGAGTATTATTTTTGCTGTCGGCGGGCCACCAGTATTCGACCGGCGGGCCGCAAGCGGCCCGCGGGCCGCGGTCTGTGCATTAGATGATATTGCGTACAGGTGCACCTTGATCTACGTGTGTCTCTCCTTGACGAGTTGTCTATGGAACGCGGTATATTTCCCTGTTGAACTTCGGAACCAAGCCCTTTATGACACAGAAACGTCCCGTCCCGGTAAAAACCAGAAAGAGAAAAATATATAAACTTCATATGAATAAAGATGAAATAAGAAACCAAAAATTTGCGCACGGGCGGGACTTGAACCAACCTTTTGGCAGACCGGGCCAAACGCGCTAAACGACACGCAATTGACGTTTTCATAAGAAACCACAAATTTTGCAGGGTCGGACTAACGGCACGGTAGCTCTCTAATTTCATCTTTATTAATATAAAATATGAAACTGTGAGTGTTAAAAACATTCTAAAGCAATATAACGTTCATTTTAAAGGGAAAATGGTTTTCATCAAAACCACAGAATTTAGAACTGATATTTTTGTAGCTAGTTTCAAGTCCATGAGCTTTTTATGCGATTTTAGATAAACGCACTTCAAATAGCTGAAAGTGTAAAGTTCTTACTAAAGGCTAGGTCATGATAAAAAAACCGGCCAAGTGCGAGTCGGACTCGCGCACCGAGGGTTCCGTACAAACCTGCAAGGTTTACAAAGTTCGTTCATTACGACAATCGGTATCAATGGTTGTACTTTTGCGTTTTGCGTTCTTGCGTTGACTTAGGTTTTTTTTTTTCACGGGTTAAAGGCAATTAGATCTAAGTATTTGATATGAATTTCAACTTGATAGCTCTACGCATTTATGAGGAAAAAAGCAATAAGTTTATATTTATTAAAAAATATATATTTTGTAATGTAACTAAAAATTTAAGGTTTTCGGAATTTGTCCTTTATGTGTGCTATAAAACGTTGCTTCATGCCAAATTTCAAGGTCGACTGGAAGTACCCTTTAGGTTTTGATTCCCTTGCGAGTACTTGCGAGTTTCAAAATATGCAGCTTAAATTGCTGTTTCTTTTGATTGCGTTGACATAGAAGTTTGATTTTGTTACAGCTTAAAGGTATTATAGACCTGAGTATTTGGTATGAATTTCAATTTAATACCTTTACGCGTTTATTAAAAAAAAAATATTATGTGATGTAACTAAAAATTTATGGTTTTCGTAATTTTTCCTTTATCTATGCTATAAGACGTTGCTTCGTACCAAATTTCAAGATTCTGAGTTCACGGGAAGCACCCTGTAGGTTTTGATTCCCTTGCAAGTGTCGAAAATTTGCGGCATAAACGGCTGTATCTTTTGATTGCGTTGGCTTAGAAGTTTGATTTTTTCACAGCTTCAAGGGACAGTAGAACTGAGTAATTGATATAAATTTCAGCTTCATACCTCCACGCGTTCCTGAGAAAAAGGGTCTTGACAGACGGACGGACGGACGGACAGACGGACGGACGGACAGACGGACAACAAAGTGATCCTATAAGGGTTCCGTTTTTTCCTTTTGAGGTACGGAACCCTAAAAAATTGAAAAAAAAAACCTGGGCGCGTATTGCGATGCAGTTTTGATAGGTAAGCGGCTCAGCTTTACTGTCAAATTAGCAATTCATATTGCGATTTCGCATGATATTTATAATAAAACAACATTAATATTAATTTTCAACACACTTGCTCAAAATAACGCTTTTATTCCACCGATTTTTGGCACATAATCATAGATATTAAACACGCGTGCTTTTTCAGTATATTATTGCACTAGTGCTTTTTGTTTATTAACCCGACCAATTTACATTTGTACCCTAGTACCAAGTAGTAAGTAAGAAGATGAAGCGATATAATTTAGTCGGGTTATAACTTACACAACAAACAGTATTTATGCGAAAAATAACAGTATGTACATATTTATTTCAATAAAATTACTAAAAATAACTCAAATTCATTTAAAATTTTCTGTAATTTGTGTTTCAAATAACGAATTATTACATTTTTAATCTTGGCTGTTGGCCGATCTAGTTTGCGCCTTAACCTTGCGCGCGCATCGGTTTCGCGGCACGAAAAAAAACAACGCGCCATTTTTCGTACCTAAATAGTTGGCGGCTGTGGTGTAACGAAGCTTGGATTAATGTGGAAAGTGTGTTGAAAAACGTCGTATGAAACACGAGTGCCTGTGACCATAATATACGCGGATTTCTTATGGCGCACTCGCTTTCGCTCGTGCGTACACAAGATCGCCTTGTATATAATGGTCAACTTAGCACACTTGTATCATAATGTACTATTCGTACCATTGTAATGTAAATATAATATTATTATATTGATAAGATTCGTTTACACTGAGTCAGAATTGAGCTGCCTGGAAATTGAACAGATAAAGTTGGATCGCAAGACACCCCCTGAAACTCGTTCGTACGTTTATGGGACGATTTGAATGTGCTAAGGGCAGTGTCACGCACCACTTTTTGTTGCGTCATTGCAGTTTAATTGAGGTTGCCAGCCGTTTTATTGTAAAACAGCAAGCCTGCTGATAGATAGAAGCTGTCAAGTTGGTGCACGATACCCGTATAGGAACAGGCTTCCTCAACAAAAAGTCTTCCTAACGATATAATAAACGTCCGCTAACAAAAAAAAAACAGACTCGCAATTTCGTCATGGTGCATGGAAAAGCATAAAAATTTTATATGTCTTCAAAATGAAATTCGCGAAAATTTAACAGCTACACAAGGCTGTCTCAATTAAGCGCAAAAGTTATAAACGTCGCGCGTTAATTAAAACAAAATCGAACATAATTACAGTACAGTTAATCAAGTTGGAACGCAATCTCGTCATGCGTTTTAATCTCTTAATTAGTAATATGAGCACTTTGAATTACAGTGCTATTTCACTACTGCTGAATAGGCTAACATCAATCAGAAGCTTCTGCTTGTGCCGGAGGAGCATATTCAGAGTCATAATGAAAGACCTGGAGACCGATTCTATCGGCAATCGAACTTATTTCGTGTTTTAATTCGATTGTGAGTTTAACCGTCAAAATCAAGTAAAATATCACCTAAAAAAAACTATCGCACGAACAAAATCTAATCACGATTTCTTTAGATTTAGATTCTGACTAATCAAAAACTATTTTTCCTACGACTAAGAAAATTCGATCGTTGATATTTTTTCGTATACGAACACGACAATTTATCTATATCGAAACTTATAAATATAAGTACGCATATAAATTTACCGTATCACTTATTCAGAATAAATCGCATCTAATAATATCTCCAGTGACAACTCTTTTCAATTTGCAATAGGACTGTAACTGTAACTGAAAAGTACAACTTTTGAAATAATTTCTGTATTGCACTGTCTTTAGCAATTTCCTCGGCAGAGCGGTCAAAGGGTAAAGTTGGTCACCAATTAGTTTTAATTATTAATAATAATTTGCCAGCCCATGTCGGTTGGCGCCTCGGAAAGTAATTTAAATTAATGCACGTAACGTGTGCACGTTGATAAAGGTACGTTCGGAGTGTAAAATTTTTATTTCCATTCCAATAATGGAAAGATTTAATTATTGATGATTTTCCCAGCTCAATAAATATTATACTAGTACAATTAAGAGTCTTTATTATTCCGCTTTGTTTCAATTATAAATTATACAGGGTGACAGATCCCATTTTTTTGTAAAGACTCCACTGATGAATATGAACAACTTTCACTAATAAATCGTCCATACAAAGATGTCCTTGAAGCGCGGCCATAATGTATGGAACAGCTGGTTTGTTTTATTTTTTCTCTCTATAAAAATTCGTACTCAGTGATTGCGATGTTGTGTTTTTAATTGGTAAAAACATGACGTAATGACAGTAATTTCGGAATTTCATTGAAACAATCGTTTTTACACTTATCGAATATTTTTATTCAATTCGAAATTGGTAAAAGATTCCATACAAAAGTCGTCACATTTATTCCTCAACCAGAACATCTTTTAAGTGGGTTCCGTAGTCCTACAATAAACCTTTATAAATTTGCCATGTCAGTCTGTCCGCGGTTCAGCTCAACGACTTTTCGCACTTGAATACTGTAATCTAGCGTGCTAGTTATAAACTTGGAGAAGTACCTACCCTCAGACTCTAAACAATACGTAGGATTTAACCGATACCACACGTTCTATATACGTGTACACTTCAGTGTATCGAGTAGGTTATACACGCTTCGACGTGGCCTGTCATTAAGCCACACTAAACGTATTCTATCCGAACGCACACTTCGTTGGCAACCGCAGCTACCATTTTGTGCTTTTTGTAGTGGTGTGCTGTAAATTATCGATAGTTTTTTATAACACTAATAAATTCAAAATTTTTTTTATAAACCAATTAATCTTAGCTTGAATTTATATATACAAATGAAATTGTGTTTAATTACACCTTTTACTTTGAGAACGGGTTGACCGATTTTCTTGAATACTCTGTTGTTTCGACGCTGCCAGCCAACATAGGATATTACTTAAATATTCAATGTATGGGGCCTACAGAAAAAAAGTAGTAAACATGTAGAGCTAATATCGCTTATACTTTATCCAACCATCTACACACAGTAGGTAACCCATCACCATTTTCAACTTGACCTATGCTTACCGGACAGCCTGTATATTTTATCGTAACCTTAATTTAAAGTATCTTTTTAAATATCTTTATTAAAATTTAATTTATTTTTTATTAAATGTTAACGTTTCTGTACAATTACAAAAGGTATAATAAAAAGGTATCGATACACGTTACTCCCTAACTTAGCCCGCCATTAGACTGCCATCAGCCATTTATAAGCTAGCCACATTCAATTTGTTTGGTAAACGAAGTCATATCTAGGAATCGAGTATTAGTTTACTGTTAGTTTGTCTTTCTGCCTACAGCACGTACATTCAACGAGAGTAGAGACAAAAAATATATGAAGGATTCCACTGAGTTATAATTACTACGTATAGTTGGTAAGCTTTGCAAAGCAAGCTATGGACCAAGTCTGAAAAAAAATATTTTTATGGTTATTTGAACAAAACGTTCATTGTAATTTAAGAGTAAAATATTTAGAGCCGACACTTCGTCGAGCTGGCAAATTTAGTACATACCAGAACGTTGACTTGAGTCCCTCATAAAATAATAATAATAATACCCCAGTAATTGAACAACTATCACTCACGGTTTTCGAAAGAATCATCCTCGTAAAAATTAAATATATGATGAACATCATACAATTTAATACATGACTTTCGAATAAAGAATAAACTACATGACGGTCAGTGGTGAAAAATAGAAAGAAATCAGAAATAACGATTCCTTTCTTCGTTTAACTTTTACGGGCATTATACTTTAACTTAATTTCAATCATCATTTCAGTCGTGTCTTTAGCTTTAAAATGTCTCAATGTCAAACTTGGTGCAACGAATCCTAGTCGCAAGATGGTAAATGAAAGGGCGGAGTAATTTCGGAGTTAGTATGCAGGTACAAACACTGTTCTAGGAGCCAACCGGAGAGACAAACCATGGGCCACGGAGATGGCAAAACCTTGGGCACCGTTATGCTTGCCACTTCGACCACAGAGCGGGTTTGAGTCGTCGACTGTGCTATTCTGAATGGAAGTGAGCCTTCTTCATACCACTCCTATTACACTCTGCAAAGTTTGACTTTCCGATTAAAAATTGAGCTAGGGGAAAATTTTGATTGGAATTTGAAATATCCTGACTGAGAGAAAACTTGTGTTATTTTAGGATCCGTTTGTTAATTGGATTTTTAATGACATGAGTGTGCCGATTCATATGTGTTATTTTAATGATTTCTTAAAGCTTTTTCATATTATTTGCTAAATTCATGATTACTATGCTATTGATTGAAGCATTTCGTTTAGAGTCTCATTGAACCCTTCATTCCACAGAACGCAAAGAACGAGGTCCAAAAATGACCCAAGTCCTACAGAGATGAAACATATTATATTTAAAAAAAAGTGAAGAAATATGACATAACCATGATTTTACGGTCAAATATGAAAAAAAATGCTTTGAATTTCGTTCAGGGACTGGTATGAAAACACGTTAGCAGTTAGAATCTGATTGGTAAAAATCTTCTTACGATTGAAAGTTGGTACCCCACCCCTAGTGTCATAAAATCAGGATTTTGTTATCAGGTTCATTCATAAAATAATAGTACATTATGGTACAAGTGTGCTAAGTTGACCATTATATATGTTACAGTTAAAACTAGTTAGCAGATAGAACGCGTTTTTGCTAGTTAGAACTAGTTTTTACTTAATGCCTTTCTTAATACTAGAATTGACTAATTTCTGAATCAAATATCAGTTAAAACTAGTTTTTGCAAGACAAAACGCGTTTTCCCGAAGCGAGTCAGTTAAAACTGTTCCGACCGAGGTTAGAGTTCATCATACCTTATTCTGATTGGCTGCGAGGCATCACCTGATCATCGTGCTTTATTCCGGTTGGTCGCGAGATCATCGTACTTTATTCCGATTGGTCGCAAGATGTAACCTGATTCAACAAGTGCGGGGAATGGCGCCGCCCGCGCGCTATGCGCTATGCTTCGGTCATTCCCGCTTTGTTTTCATTCCGATAAGCACGTATAGAATTCATTCTTGCGGGCACAATTGTCATGGCAAACTTAAATGAGGGGTCGCGATGGAAAGAGGAGTTTTTAAACAACTTATTAACTTTTTAAAATTTTATGATTGTGTGCTGTTGATTTATTTGATTATTTTATTTACCTACTTATAATTAATATAGTCATCTTGGCAACTAAATTTAAGTCAATGTTTTCTAAAATGTTCCTTTAGTCTTAGACTATTATTATTTGGCCAGTATCTTAGATCTTTTTAATAAATATTTTTAAAACTTATATCTTGTTTTCAATCCCAAATCAGTTTTTCTAGCGCTAGTTTTAACTATAGCTCGATGTGACAACTAGTTTTATCTGAAAATCAAATATGTCAGTGGTAAATTCTAGTTTGAACTGATTGTTTCTAGTTTTAACAAAGGCATTAAGTAATAACTTATTTTAACTAGGGAAAACGAGTTCTAACGAAAAATGGGTTTTAACTGTAACATATACAAGGCGATATTGTGTGCGCAAGAGCGAAAGCGAGTGCGCCATAAGAAAGCCGCGTATATTATGGTCACAGGCACACGTGTTTCCTACAGGCACGTGTTTCACACTTGCGAGGAAGAAACAAGACTCCAATTATTTACGAAAAATGTGCGCCATTTGTCGTTCGTGTTTTTTTTCTTGCCGCGATACCGATGCGCGCGAAAACGAACCAAACCGGCCAACAGCCAGGGTTAAAAATGTAATAATTCGTGTTTAAAACACAAATTACAGAATTTTTTAAATGAATTTGAGTTTTTTTTAGTAATAAAGCTGGATTTACCATTTATTGAAATAAATATGTACATACTGATAGTTTTCGCATAAATACTGTTTGTTGCTAAGATAAAAGTTATAACCCGATTAAATTATATCGCTTCTTCTTCCTACTTACCATGGTACAAATGTATATTGGTCGGGTTAATAAACTAAAGGCACTAATGCAATAATATACTGAAAAAACACGCGTGTTTAATATCTAGGATTATGAGCCAAAATTCGGTGGAATAAAGACGTCGTTCTGAGCAAGTGTGTTGAATATATATATTTTAAACATAATATTCATCATCTATCGACAGCCGCCACCGCCGCGCGTGGCGCTAGTGGCCTCGCGACAGTATCGCTAATCAACTTTCGTGCGCCAATGTATCTATGGTGTTTATGAGATTTTTGTTATTTAACGATACATTCCAAATGAATTGTATATTTTCATGCTGTGAAGTATATTTCTTCAACTAAATTGAGGAATTTCCAAAATTTTCTTCACTCAGCGAACGCCTTCATCGTAGTAGCTGGAGCCCTATTAGAATGTTCACAGCATTTTTTTGCTATACCGCAAAATATGTGATATTGAGTATGCCGTATTGTTTTTTTAGATATTTGGGTTTGATTTCTGTAGGACGTAGTGCAAATTTCTATTGGCTATGGTCCCTCTTTTTTGTAAATCTAATAGATATCAATTTAACTGAAGTTAGCTTTGAAGCATAACGATCATAAAAAAGTTGTCTAGGGATGTAATTTAACAAATACTGTAAAATATCTTAACAATAAGAGTGAGTAACCATCAAAAACGTTAACCCTTAATTCCAAATCATAAATCTTCCGTTATTCAACCGTAGGTTACGACCAAGCACTTACCACAACAATGGTGTTTGCCGATACGAAACTAGCGTTAAAAACCATTATACCACTAAAACTTCCTATTGTACACAGAATAAATGTTGAATCACTGTGCAAAGTGCGAGTCACTGGAAATGTCTAGAAGCACGTCCACTGTGCCAGCGAACTTATTTTTAATTTAATTTTATTAAAACATTATAGCCACCACAAATAAAAATAGAAGTTTGTTTTTAATATTGAAATATCGTGTACGTTTTCCTTTGCTACTCGAAAATTGTAAACATTTGTTTATTTGTTTCAAAATATTTTTATCGCGGAATAAAATAAATTTAGTGTATTATTTAGAAAGATCTCAGTGTTCGACGATGAATTACCTACGTAGGTTGCGAGTTTTGTTCTTCTTTTAAAATTAATTTTATTTAAAAATAAATTATTTCGTTACAAAGGGATGTCAAGATTGTTTACTATACGAGTATTTTATCGTTTTTAGGGTTCCTTAGCCGAATGGCAAAAAACGGAACCCTTATAGTTTCGTCAAGTCTGTCTGTCTGTCTGTCTGACTGTCTGTCTGTCTGTCTGTCTGTCCGTCCGTATGTCACAGACATTTTATTCTTTAACTATATGCATCACACCGTTGAAATTTGGTAGGAATATGCATCCTATTAACCGCTTTACGATTCTCATACACAAAATAAAAAATATTGACATTTAAGGGGGGGCTCCCATACATGAAACTAAAACCAAAAATTTTTTTTTTACTCAAACCTATACGTGTGTCTATAGATAGGTCTTTTAAAATGACACCGAGGTTTCTAAAACCATTTTCTTTTAAAGTCTAACTTTTCATAGCTAGACGCTCCCAAATTGGTAAAATGGGCGTCCCCCATCTAACTTCTAAACTAAGAGAGTGTAAATTTTGAAAAAAATATATAATGTAGATCTTATCAAATACTTTCAACGAAAATTGGTTCGGACGGAATCGAACTAGAAGTTTTTGAGATATAGCACATTTTCAATAACCGCAAACATAACTTTGTACTTCATACAAACACTATGAAAAACAAAGTTATATTTGCTGTCAATAAAATATTGTGGATTTTACTAAGTGGAAGTAAGTGGATTCCCAAATTCAGTAAAAGTTGGCACGGAACCCTCAGTGCGCGAGTCCGACTAGCACTTGGCCGGTTTTTATATTATATATTTATTTTATTTCGACATGCTAAGTAAAACAGACTTTAGCTAGTTTGTATGTGTTCAAACTGCACCTTCTATGAGGTACTTAAGATAAGAAATATACGTTCTTTCCAACCATCAAGCCAGCACCTTGAGTTGCAAATTGCATATTTTGATAAATGTAGGACAGTGGACGAAGAACCTTCTATGGATTTCAAATCATTTTTTTAAATAATATATTATGCACTGTAATCCCCGCTACCAGTGTGCCCCTACTACACTAGCTTACATTATGAAAAACATTATCTAGCCGTATTGTTCCTGCGACCCGGAACGGCTCGCCTTTGTTCCATAGTCCAGGGATGACAACTATGGAACAGGGCCCCTATTTTTGAATCACTCGCGTCAAGGTGGCAAGTGAAAAGCATTCATTAAAGTCGAATTTTCTAATGGAAATCAGTTGAAATCCACATGGGAGGGATTGGCAAAAATACATCTTAATTTTGTAAGTACTTACGTCAATAATTTGCGTGATTATCGTAGATTTTTAATTCGTTTTCGAACAATTATCACACGCCATATTTAAGCGAATGATTCAAAAATAGAGGCCCAAGGCTATCCAGACTTAGGAGCGTTCTTTTTTCAAATTCAATTGCTAGTTTATGATTAAACTGTTTCTAAAATCAGATCAACTTTTTCAGACTTTTTTCTTTTTTCACAATTCTCTCTAGCCCGATTTAAAAACGATAAAGATATTCCTTTTAGCAATACTGTTACCGTTTTTTTTTTGCTTTTGTTATGCTTAGTTTGGTTTATCTTTAAAGAATGTAATAACTTTATAGGACGGAAAAGCATGTCGCGTTTATATATAAAAAAGTGCGAGTTGGACTCGCGTACGAAGGGTTCCGTTTCTACTATCTATGTACGCAGTTTTATTGCCCTAATAATAACCTGTAAATAATAATGTAATAAAATGATTAGGATTGCCTTATAATAAGAATTTAATTCCCTTTAAATAGCAAAGTATTCGAAACTACACTCGAGAGCAATGAATCCGGGTCACTTAAAGAATGTTAAAAATCTCGGAAACTAAAAATGATAGGTTAATGCAATAAATTGTATTTAATAGACAATATAATACTCCTTAAATGAAAGTAAAAAAAATATGAGTCACCATACATTTTATTAACACAAAATTACATAAAGAAAAAAACTGCTGATCTCTCCTTAAAACAAAAATAGGAAACATGATTTTTTTTTACTTTATTACGATTTTCTTGAATTTTAATACTTCGTATTGCCTCCTCGTGCTTCCATTACTGCGTTTACGCGGTTTGGCATGCTGTACACCAAGTTCCTTATACGATTTTGGGGAATATTCTCCCATTCCTCTGTGAGAGCAATTTTGAGCTCACGAAGCGTGATTGGGGGAGGGTTTCGTTGTTTTACGCATCTGCCTAGCTCGTCCCAAGCATGCTCGATCGGGTTGATATCCGGGCTGCGCGCTGGCCACTCCATACGAGTAATGTTCATCTTGAAGGTAGTCATTCACAATCCTACCTGTATGAGGTCGGGCATTGTCATGCATAAATATAGCATCCTCACCTAAATTGACCATAAATGGACCAACGTGATTATTGAGGATTTCTTCCACATATCTTACGCTAGTTAAAGAGCCGTTTTCTATGATCACCAGCTCTGTGCGACTTTCAGAAGAAATTCCGGTCCATACAAGTACAGACCCACCACCGTAGCCTATTTTTTCTTCGATGCATGCTTGCTTGAATCTTTCCTCTGGTCTTCGATACACTCTGTGTCTTCCATCGTGCTTGTAGAGCATAAATTTTGATTCGTCGGAGAACATAACTTTTGACCAATCTTCAATACTCCAATTTACGTGGCTCTGGGCATATCTTAGTCTTGAATTACGATGCCCACGCTCCAGTTTAGGGCCGTTTGCAGGTCTAAGGGGTTTTAAGTTAGATTCAGCAAGCCGACGTCTTACTGTCCATGCACTTGGGTTACTTCCTCCGAGGCGTCGAAACTGATTTGTGAGTTCAGTTCCTGTGAGAAAGCGATTTCGAAGCGTGGTGTTCACCAAGTATCGGTCTTCTCGTGTTGTGGTACACCTGGTTCTGCCCGTTCCTGGTCTACGTAGATTAGAACCAGTTTCTTCGTAACGTCGGAGAACTCTTTGTACTGTTGACAGCGACACACCGACAGTCCTGGCTGTATCGCGCTGACTCCGGCCGGTTTCCAGCATTGTAAGTATTCTGGTGCATTCTTCAGGCGTAAGCGACATAATTTCAGCTTGAATAATGAATATAGAGCACTATCAACATGGTTTATGTACCCACATAAATGACAGATTACAAACAAAAGCAAAACCAAATGCTGTAATTTCGTAGTTCCATCTTCGAAAGTGGCCCTTTTTCAAATTTGATTTTTTTATGATATAACTTTACAATAACTAAGAAGTTTTAATACCTTTATTTAAGGAGTATTACATTGTCTATTAAATAAGATTTATTGAATTAACCTAGCATTTTTAGTTTCCGAGATTTTTAGGATTCTTTAAGTGACCCGGATACATTGCTCTCGAGTGTATTAGACAAAACTGGTTGTAGGTATCTTTTGATGACGATAGCGAGACAATCAATGCCAATATTTAACTACAGTTTCAGTTTAATATCTTAACGTGTTTTCTAAACGGAAAATTTACATAAAAAATATTTTGCTCTAATTTTATGGACGACAACTCTGTCATTTGTTTCTAATCTATCATATCCGTAACATTTTTCCTTCTTAATTCAAAGTAAATGCTGTGTGTGAATTGTTTAACGTATTCAGCTTCTACCGTTTATAATTTCAATTTGATTTTATATTGTTTTGTCACTATACAACAAACATAAAAATTAAATTGCACTTGTAATACGCAAATTTAGCTATGTGACAGACGAGGAATCGAACCCCGTGTCTTATGCTATCCGGGCGTATGCCTATACCACTCGGCCACCGTCAATTTATATTACTACAGTTTAGTTGGGAGAAGGTGGGACCCCACCTTCCTTCCTTCCTTTCCTTTGTTAGAGTCCAATGACCATTGGACTCTAACAAAAATTATGTAAGCAAACTCACCATCACTTTAAAAGACCTATTTCATAATACCCCACACAATGGGTTTGGCAAGAGAAATAAAACATCCCCATACAAGTATGAGTAGTAAGCCATAAACCTTAAGTACAGTTTGTAGAAGCAAAATCTTGTATGTCTATAGTTCATGTCAGCTCGCGAGAGCTGAGGAAGAACGAATAAATACGAGTGACAGACAATTATTATTGTATTTAGAACTAGATCACCAGTGAGACATAAAAAGATTGTCAAGCAAACAATACCTCACTTCAAAGTGGTATATTTCACTTATTTCGTCTGTTTTGGATGGTGTCAGCGTTCAAACGTGTCTCATTGCCTCAGTGCACCTTTAAAAACTGCGGAAACCACTATTTAAATAAATAAAAAATCAGTTGGGATATCATATTTTCGTTAAGTTTATTCCATATAATGATGCCTATCATTCAATGTTGTATCAATAAAATTTGCGAGCTTTGTTTCTTAGCCAACCCACGCGCCAACATGGCCAATAGTTTGTCATGGAGTAGTATGCTACATTTTTTTAATAAGATAAAGACCATTTTAGTAAGGAAGTTTGCGTTCCGGATCACACAGATAAGCAGTCGCTCCCGCCCGCCAGTTCGAATCCCGCCCGCACGACCCTGACTCATAGAACTATGGACATATTATTATCCGTCTCTGTGTAAAATACATCTTTAATTTA
Organism: Pyrausta purpuralis; assembly: GCA_963924145.1. NCBI lineage: Eukaryota > Metazoa > Arthropoda > Insecta > Lepidoptera > Crambidae > Pyrausta > Pyrausta purpuralis. Next base: position 19,722,152 of record OZ001654.1, read on the forward strand.
TTTAAAGCAACAGTAACAGTAACAGCTACTTTATATTACTACTTTGGCGAGAAGATTAGAGTATTCTAATATATGTACCTATACACGTATGTGTATAGGTACATATATCATGTCTCTGCGCTGAACTGCGGATGAACAGACGGACATGGCGAAACTATGAGGGTTTCCTGTTGTACTACGGAACTCAAAAAACAAGATTTTTCCTTTTTATAAGGCATTTTTCTTTGTTATATTTTTTTTTGTTTGTATGTTTCCGAAAACAACGCACGAGTGTTTCATGTAATGGATTTGCTCTTGACAGGTACTGAGAAACTCCATTTTAGAGAAACATCATTTTATTTAAATGTATACATTACATTGATTATTTCCAACCCTAGTGCAGAAACTTTGTACGCGTGGCTTACTCGTGCCATTATTGTGCAGAATCGCACATTGTCGGAAAAATGCACCCATTGTCCTTTAGAACGTCTACTGGCGAGCTTTAACGAATACCTTTTTAAGTTCAAAGAGAGTCAAACTATAGTTATCTCAGTTAAAACACATATAAAAGCTTTTTTTTTAATAATATGTGCTTTAATTACAAATTTTATATGAAAACGTATGAAATACATACGAAATAGGTATCCCAATATCATAATATTTAGCTTGATAATAATGTTGAAGAAACAAATTAATAAGGAGAAGGTGCATGATGTCAAACATAACGGACAGCATTGGTCTTTATACCTTTGTAAGGCATTCGCCACTTAATTTTAAAAACTTAATATTTAATCAAAAAAATAATGTGCATGTTCACATTTGTCACATTTTGCCAAATATTTATTAAGATATTGCCCTGTCCATTGATTAATAAGACAAGCAAGCCCGCCAAAATACGTAAACAAGCAATAGTGGTTAGTTCTTTATGAGTGTAGATAGTAATAATAATGTCAGCGCGGCGTAGTGGCCCAGTGATTACCTACCGACTTCTCAATCAACAAAGCAATTACAGAGTGTCGTCCAAAAAGCCAATCAAACCAAAATACCTCATATAACCTCAAATAATTATTATTTACATTTTTTCTTTTACAATCAATTCAAATTTATTGATTAAATTGAACTTATTCCAAAAATCATTTGGGGTGTCTGAGGTTTTGCGCATTTAACATTACACGTTGTATGGTATATATGCCTCCAATGATTCAATTAAATAATTTAATGTTATTAAGTTTATTCCTGTCTTAAATACAGTACTTTAATTATTCGAGTTTTTCAAGTAAATGTATAAGAAACTTGTGTACGCAAGTAAGTACGCACCGCCCTTGTTTAAACATCACGGATATCTTTTTAATGTATCCCAAATAAAAATAATCGCTGAACTTTTTCATTCATCACAAAAAGAATAAACATTTCACGCCTATATTAACGTTGTAGATTAATCTGATGGAGCAAATGATGCAAACAAAACGTAAATCCAAGTCTATTAACGCCTGCTCCAATCAGTTGGGCGTTAATTTGCTAATCATAAATTGGTTCTGTATTTGAATAACTTTATTACCAATGTAACTGCAATCGAATTTTCACTGACAACAATTTATTATTTATTCTTGAACCATGGTGATGATTCTATTTAAGATAAGTATAAATTTCCCCACTGCGACGGAAGCAAAAGTAGGTAAAATGGTTTAATGTCGGTGTGCCACAGTCATAATATGTCATGGCAACAAAATATTTGAAATTCGTGAATCTATAAAAAAGAGGTTGTCAGTTTCGACCTGATTGTGTTGATATGTTTTTCTGCGAATATCTCGCGTTTGACTGAACCGATTTTGATGCGGTTTTCAGTAAAGTATTTGTTACAATAAGAAGAAGGTTTAAAGAACAATTTTGACTGACTTCAAGAAAAGAGATTGGCTAACATATTCATAAGAAACCACAAATATTGCAAGGTCGGACAAACAGCACGGTAGCTCAATTGGTAGAGCTTTTGGCCCGGTTAGCCAAGACGTTGCTGGTTCAAGTCCCGCCTGTGTATTTCTTATTTCAGATTTATGAATATTTTAGTTTAATCAGCTAATAGGAGAAACGAAGCTCATTTGAAGTCGGTGCATGATGTAAACTTTAACGAACAGCAGATTTCTGCGTACGCACATCATCCACCGACTTCAAGTGGGTTTTGTTTCTCCTATAAGCGTTCATTTAGGCCTTTTAGTGATTTTTAAAGGCAGTGAAATTTTTGAGATAATTTCTGTTACCTATCTTAGCTGCCGGTACTACACAGACGGTAAATTTCCCGGAATCAATGTGTTTCATATTTGCATATTCATATTATCAATTCCATGTTTGCATTCGTTCGAAAGTATCTTTGCGTACTCGTAGAATCAAAGTCTGGCCAAAAACTAGGCATTTCCATTTATTGATTATACAAAGAATGTCTGTCTAAACGCTTGTCTTGTATTACCTCTATCTTTCTTGCATAGATTGGGATCCATTTACTTGAGATATAACTTACCCAAGGTGAAAGGTAATTGAATGCCATGAAACATAAAATAAGATCAGTGCTAAATTGTTGGAAAACTCTTTGCGTTAAAATTCTGAATAAAACATAAAAGTAAACACGGACAGGCAAAACATAATATGTAATTTGACTTCAAACATAGTTTCAAATATATTATACTCGAAGCGATTTCGTTTTTAAACATAAGTGATAAGTTGTCATAGTAAAGGCGAAAACGTCAATCCTATTGATATTCACCGTCGAATTGAGCCTAACACTGATGGGCAGCAATCCAATCTGTTGCCTGGTGACGATTTCATTTCGCATAAATTGAGCCACGTATTCGATTGTCTTTTATTTATGACTCGCGCAATGAGGGTTCCGTGCCAACTTTTACTGAATTAGGGAATCCACTTACTTCCTCTTAGTAAAATACCAAAAAAAAATGTTGACAGCAAAAATAACTTTCTTTTTCATAGTGTTCTCTGTTTTTGTTTATAGAATAAATTTGCGGTTGTTGAATATGTGCTATAACTCAAAAACTTCTCGTTCGATCCCGTCCAAACCAATTTTCGTGGAAAGTGTTTGTTAATATCTACATTACATATATATATCGTCGACGGAAAGGCAAAATTACTGAAGCGCCAAAAGTGCACTTTTGGAAAATGAATTTCAAAGTTTTATTTTTAGGAAAAGAAATCGTATAAATTTTTGTATTCAGTATTTTTTTATAAAAACAATACCAATCAAGTGCTTGATTTTTTTGCTGTTTTTTAAAGTTATGGGTAAGTTGAAAACGTAGTTAGTTTAAGAATTAATGGGCGCTTCAGTAAAAGGAACTCATCATTTCTGTAAATCTTTGTCAGGCAAAATTTCTTAAAATCAAAATATTTTTAATACGTAGAAAGTCAAAATTACTTACTAGAAGAAAAAAAATATTTTCAGGTAAGGCAAAACTACTAACGTTAGTAACCTATTGCTTTTCATGTAAGGCAAAATTACTAACGTAAGTTTCCTATTGTTTATCATGTGCGGCAAAATTTCTTATAATTAAAATAATTTTAATACCTAGAAAGTCAAAATAACTTAAAAGAAGCAAAAAAAGATTTTCAGGTATGGCAAAGTTACTAAAGTAAGTAACCTATTGCTTTTCATGTGCGGTAAAATTTCTTATTTGTTACCAACCAAAAGTTCATAGTATGGCAAAACTTCATAATAGAAAAATAAATGTATAAATTAAAGACTAAAAATTCTTATGACAAATACAAGAATAAATATAGTGTGAATCGTACTTACCTTCCTTGTTTAGAAGTTGAATGGCAAGTCGACCAAAACTACTGGCAAAATATTTTTAGTTTAAGTGGAATACTACAAAATAACTTATTAGCTACATTGGGAAAATAAATGACCAAGAATGAAATCTGTAACGCCATTTGACTTTGTTGTCTAAGATCCAAATGACCTTATCATGTAAATACCTACCTTTAATAAAATACAATCAACTCTGGTTTACACTTTTTAGTTTCTATCACCAAGCAGATATTGATAATTATTGTAAATCTATGTACAAACGGCTGTCTTAAATATTTTAATTAATAGGAAACATGTACATGAAGTCAATGATTGGGGTCAATTAATAAAACCAAATAAAATCTTCATAATAATTAACTTTGTATTTAGTAAATAAACTTTAACATAAATCCTGCCTTTTTTAAAATTAAACATAAATTTCCAACACAATAACAAAAAAAAAAACAAGTTGTGTACCACTGCTACACAACAATCAACAAAGTAGTATTAAGTATCTAAGTATTATTCGAGTAGTATAGGAATTCAAACGAACCGGAGATCATGACCTCATACTACATCTCAATGCTCACAATTGAAATTGCGAAAATTAATCAGCTGATTTACAGTAATACGATGTTTTTATGAAAAAAATGTTGACCTAAAGAACAAGATAAGTAAATACTAAAGATCTTATTAAAATAAAACATCGTACTACTGTAAATCAACTGATTCATTTTCGCAATTTTGATTTTAAGCATTGACGTGTAGTATGAGTCACTAAAAAAATTTACTGGATTTCTCTGTTAAGTGTGATAGAATCATCATCATCATCATTATCAGCCAAAGGACGTCCACTGCTGAACATAGGCCTCCCCCACGGCTTTCCACAGCGACCGATCACTAGCGGTCTGCATCCAGTTTGATCCTGCGATCTTTTTAAGGTCGTCTGTCCATCTTGTTGGTGGACGTCCTACGCTGCGTCTTTGGTCGAAGGGTCTCCAATCTAGAACTTTCCTGCCCCAACGGCCATCAGTTCTTCTCGCTATGTGCCCTGCCCACTGCCACTTAAGCTTACTGATTCTCAAGGCTATGTCCGTTACCTTGGTTCTTCTACGTATCTCCTCGTTTCTGATTCGATCTCGTAGAGAAACACCGAGCATAGCCCGCTCCATCGCTCGTTGTGTAGTTTTGAACTTCTTTATGAGGCCCATAGTTAGAGACCACGTTTCGGATCCGTATGTCATCACTGGTAACACACACTGGTTGAAGACTTTCGTCTTCAGACACTGAGGTCATTGAGACGAGAAGACGCTCTTGCGCAATTTCCCAAACGCTGCCCAGCCGAGTTGGATTCGTCGATTGACCTCTTTCTCAAAGTTGGACCTACCCAATTGGATCACTTGTCCCAGGTAGACCTACTCGTCGACAACTTCGAGAGTTGAGTTCCCAACAGATACTGGAGTGGGTACAACAAGGGAGCTTGACATAATTTTCGTCTTTTCCATGTTCATTTTAAGACCCACTTGTTGGGATACTCGGTCGAGGTCTTCGAGCATAGTGCCAAGATCATCCAGCGTCTTTGCCACAAAGACTTTATCATCGGCAAACCGAAGGTGTGTTATGTATTCGCCATTGACGGAGATGACGAATCCTTCCCATTCCAGGAGCTTGAAGGCGTCTTCCAATGCCGCTGTAAACAGTTCCGGAGATATTACATCGCCCTGTCTTACACCTCTTTGCAATGGAATCGCCCTCGTCTTCTGTTCCTGTACTCGGACCGACATGGTGGCGTTGTTATATAGACACTTTAACACCTCTATGAACCTATAGTCTATGTGACACCGCTGCAGAGACCGAAGCACAGCCCAAGTTTCGATCGAATCAAAGGCCTTCTCATAGTCCACAAAAGCTAAACATAGAGGCATATTATACTCCTCGGACTTCTGTATAATTTGCCTAAGCGTATGAATGTGGTCAATGGTACTGTAGCCTTTTCGGAATCCGGCTTGTTCGGGAGGCTGGAAGTCATCAAACCTACGTGCGAGACGATTCATGATGACCCTTGAGAACAGTTTGTAGACATGGCTCAGGAGTGAGATGGGTCTATAGTTCTTCAATAAGGTTTTGTCTCCTTTTTTGAAGAACAACACCACCACACTCCTGTTCCATGCCTCAGGCGTGATGCCCTCTAGCAGAACGGAATTAAAGAGTCTCTGAAGGACTTTAAGTACCGGTGTTCCACCCGCTTTCAGAAGCTCTGCTGTGATTCCGTCCTCGCCAGGTGCAAACAGGTTGTTTTTAAGCTATTTCAGGGCCATCCTAATCTCGTAGAGGCTGATGTCCGGGATGTCTTCGGTGTAGTGTCGGGTCAGGATAGCTCGTGGGTCTCTGACCGAGCTATCAACGGGTTTGGCAACTGAGGTGTACAACTGCCCATAGAACCTTTCGATCTCCCTCTAAACCTCTGCTTTCGTCGACGCTACACTGCCATCCTCCGTCTTAAGCTTCGTCAACAGGCTTTGCCCAATAGACATGTCCCTTGCAAACACTTTGGAGCCTTGGTTCCGCTCTATTGTTTTTTTAACACTATTTGTGTTAAAGGAACGAATGTCATGTCGCAGAGACTTCAATATTCGTCTATTAAGCTGCCTGTAGGTTTGAGCATTAACGGAGGTCTGCAGTGCCATAGATCGACGTTCTGCCATAAGGTCGAGAGTGTGGACCGAGAGTTTTTGAGGACTATTTTTACGGCCAGGTCTAAAAAACTTAGATCCGACCGTTTGGACAGTTTCCACAAACCCGTTGTTTATTTCGTCCACTGATACGCAATTCTCTAGGCAATCAAAGCGGTTTGACAACTCGAGTTGAAAGCTCTCGGGATTTTGGATATGGGCACGAGTAGGTCGGAGCGTGGACTTTATCAAGCGGGACCTTTCCAATTTGACATTTATATTCAATGTGCCTCGAACCATACGGTGATCACTGCCGATTTTTACCCTGTTGATCACGGAGACATCATTGAATAACCGTCTCTTGGTGGTCATGATGAAGTCTATCTCATTTCTCGCCTTGCCATCCGGACTCAACCAGGTCCATTTCCTTTGAGGCGGCTTCTGGAAGAAAGAGTTCATCGCAAAGAGTCCCTCCTTCTCCAGAAAGTCGGCCAGCCTATTTCCCCTGGCGTTCCTTTGACCATATCCAAAAGGTCCCACTTTCAACTCACCCTCGCCTCGCTTGCCGAGTTTTGCGTTGAAGTCCCCCATAACAACAGTGAAATAGGTTTTGGAAGTGTGTATGGCTCTACTTACGTCCTCATACATTTCCTCCACCTCTTCATCCGGGTGTTTCGAGGTCGGTGCATATACCTGTATGACCTGCAGCGAATACCTTTCGGTTATTCTGAGTATAAGGTATATCACCCTGTTCGACACACTCTCGATGGTTACGATGTTGTTTACGAGGGACCTGTGGACAAGAAACCCAACACCACCTTGGGACTTTTGGTCACCCTCCCGGTAGAAGAGCAGGTTGCCGGACTTCAGAGTTATCGTGTCCTCGCCCTCTCTGCGGACTTCTGATAAACCCACTATGTCCCAGTGTAACCTGCTCAATTCTTCCTCCAGCTCGAGCAACTTCTCGTCTGTCCTCAGTGTGCACGCGTTATAAGTTACCAGGGCCAGTTGTCGTTGGGGGTGGTAGCGCGATCGCCTCCGGGGATTCTTAGCACCCCCTGCCCCGCCGTTACCGTGACCGCTACCGGAGTCAGGAATAGCGGGGCTGCCGGAGACTGGGGGCCTGGATTGTTTGTGTCCTACCATTTAGGGGGTTTTTGCCATTACTCGCCACGCTTGGCAGGCGGGTTGGCGAGCGCAGAGGCGCAGCCCCTTGCAGCTGTCATAGCTCAACATTTTACTGCGCCTTTTGTTGGATGGTTATCCCGCCATCGGTCGGTCGCCAGAGCCTCGTCTGTTGAAACAGGACGCACCGCGTGAAGGTGAGGTTGGCTTGGAGCTTTGGGTCTTGGTTAAGCTCCCTTACGTCCCCTGTGATAGAATAGTCCAGTCAAATTTCAGGCATGTAGTGTTGTATAATGAGATCTTAATATTAATAATCATACTATTAATCTACCTAATTGAGGTATATAAAACAAATCAGGTTTCACAAATTTAACAGATGGATAAAAAATATTATTAAGTAATCAGTCTTCATTATCTCCAATATCAGTCTCTTTTAATGTATCTTGTACATTGTATGCATTAGGAAGACTTTTATACTCCTGTTGAAACATCAAGGGTATCACTATACTATAATAACACTTTATTGGTGCATAGTTTCATAAGATCCCCATATTTCTTTTTTGAAATTGGTAGTAATGACTTATAACATGGCTTTAATTGGTTTGTGATATTTCTGTTAAGCACCTCAATCTCTTCAGCTCGAACATCTGGATTCATAGAATATTTCACTAAAATCTTATCCAAATTGGATTTCTTGAAAGTCACAACTCAAATTTTGCTGATTTTACCGGTTAAGTTACCTTTAAAATATTTATCCGACATTGCGTCCCATTTGTAAAAATCTATATGTCTTAAAGGCTTTACTTCATAGACCTTAGGCGATTTTCTAGCCAAACAAAAAACTGTAGGCCATTGTGAAGGTGCCCAAATTATCACTCCATTTATGCTCTTTTCAATCACCGAATGCAAGGAGTCAACGGGCATGTAGGTATGCCCTGGTAGCAAGTAATTGATTTGTATGGACAATAAATTAGTACATTCATGTAAAGTCTCATTTATACATGCAAGATTTATTTTATTTTTATTTTGCCCGGGGCATGAATCGCAATATAGAAGTAAATGTTTGATGGAGCCAAGTTCATCAACTTTGAATATATACTTCCGTAATATCGATGACACCTCATTTGCCCCTCTTTTGCCATCCACCTCTGACCATGTGTAACAATATCCGTTTTAAGTACCTGACTCATAAAATGTTAAATTGTACACCGCTAATTTCCTACTATAGTACCTACAAGAGCATGCTTTCACCATGTGGAGTATTCAAAACTACTTCTAACTCATGAAGCTGTTCTACTGACTTTAAGGTTTCCTCCAGATTTTCTGTACATATCGTGTTATCATTCTTCTCTGTTGAAGGTTCTTCCGTCATTTTCAATCTTTTTAGCCTTAGGTAGTGTCTAAAATATTTTCTCCGCTTAGTATCCATGGCATCCAAGACCCAAGTTACCTGCAAAGGAAAAATATTAAGTCAGTAGATTATTTAAAGTGTTGAAAGTACCATAAGAAAATTTCAGTCATAATTAGGGTTAATTATGACTGAAATTTACTTATGGTGCTGAGACTTGACTTGAGAATTTAAAAAAAAAGAAATTTCATACACAACCAGGGTTAATTATGACTGAAATTTACTCCTTTTATCGTGTATGTTTCTATCGTGATTCCTCTAAAATTGGATATACTTAATGTTTTTACATACTAGACAAATTATTGGAACAGTTGGTTTTGTTTTTAAACAAATGCGCAAGAAGAAAGATTTTTTTGTTAAAAAGCTAAATTACCTACTAAATTTATCCTTATCTACATCAAACAAACACATACAAATATAAACATACACCTTTGAGAATAAATACATAATTATATTACATGCATACATAGTATTATACATACGTACATAAATTATATTGTTACTTATATACAAATATAAATAGTAGCGATCCCGGCGAACTTCGTTTTGTCGCCCTCAGCCCGTTCCCGTTTCCTATACTTCATCACCGTTTAAACCTTCCCTAGAATTTCACAAAATATTTCAAGACTATAATCAGCTAAATCGGTTCAGCCGTTCTCGAGTTTTAGAGCCCGTGAGCGATAAACGGGGGGCGCGCGCGCATGCCCCCCACCCGATAATAATTCGATTTAGTAATTTAGCTACCTTACTTCTTGTAATATTCATACATCATTCATCACATAAACACAGAAGAAGTTGTTTCATAGTTTCCTTTTTGTCTTTAAGTTAAGTTAATTGGAAGGTATTCCGTGCTACTGTATGATAAGAATAAGGTAATAACAAAGAAAATGTAATACATAGAAAGCGATCGTAATACAAATCTGCCCGATGTGTGAATGAGTGACTGACTACCTAAACTACGTGTATAACTACAGAACATAATTTTACAATGATAAGTAGCTTACATTTTGTATAATTATGTTTTATTACTGAATACTAATCTCTGTATACGGAAATAGCAATTTATTAAACACATTGGCAAATAATATTTGGCTATAAACAACGTATTCAATGTACACACGACAGCACATCAGACTACACATTTTCGTTGAAAATTAACCCTTATTACAACCGTATAAGATACCGCAGTATTTACCTTGACGTGCTGTTGTGTGTACTACCTAGTTAGTTGTATGTGCCTACTTACCATAATAAACCAATACATACACTTCTAAATTGTTTCTTGTACAGTATACAATAATTATTATTAACTTACCGAAAATACGTAGATAAAATGACCATAAAGTCCACAAAATTGCTTGGTTTACACACGAAAATGGCGCGAAACTGACTTGTACGTACACACGTCCTCCACGATTCGCGCATGAGAGACCACTGACTGACGTCTAAACCGCCAGCCGTTATCTAAAACGCATTTGATTTAACTATAGAAATTACTTACTGCTATTGGTTTTGACGAATTATACTTATTATGAGTAAATTACAGTCTTATATGCCGTTACTTACAAAAACTTACTACGAATAGGAGATTAATGTAAATTAATAAAGTGGCAAATATTTCTAATAGAGTAATCATTTACAAGTAATGGTAGTACAACTTTACATATACGCCAATATAATACCAATTTGCTGTTGGATCATTAGTGTGAAATTCCTGCAAAGCATATTTACTTAACCGCCATTAGTGCATTATATTCGTACAATGCAAAATTACTTAACTGCCTTCACTAACAAAAATACCCTTTTTATTAGTGCAAAGCAAATTTACTTTTAAGAAATAAAAGTAAAAAATATTAGGAGGCAAAAATGCGTACCCGCTAGCAATATACCATATATTAAAAGTCAAAGCTACGTATCAGTTGTACATTATCATTATGTGGGAAGCCAAAGTTACTAATAACCAATGTATTTAAATATATATGGCTTATGCGACACACTCAATAAAAACACCTAAAAGTATGTCGCTTCAGTAATGCGACAAAAAATTGAGGCCCATTTTTCAGGCACCCTAAGCGCCAAAAATGTTCTCCAATCGCTATGTAACCTAGACAGATCGACGCAGAAAAAAAAAATGCAGTCTAACGGTATATATAACTCATTTTCGACAAATTGGCGCTTCAGTAATTTTGCCTTTCCGTCGACGATATATATATATATATATATATATATATATATATATATATATATATATATATATATATATATATATATATATATATATATCATCCCCCCTTATCTAACCTCTAAACTAATTTAGAGGTTACATGGGGGGGATGCCCATTTTACCACTTTTGTAGCGTCTTTCTATCAAATGTAAGACTTTAAAAGAAAATGGTTTTACAAACCTCTATGTCGTTTTAAAAGACCCATCTATAGATTCCCCGCATAGGTTTGTTTAAAAAAAAATTTCGGTTTTAGGTTCATGCATGAGACCCCCCCCCCCCCCCCCCACCTTAAATATCATTATTTTAAGAATCGTAAAGCGGTTAACAGGATACATCTTCGTACCACATTTCAACGGCGCGATGCTTATAGTTACAGAATAAAATGGCTGTGACATACGGACGGACAGACAGAGTTGACAAAACTATAAGAGTGTCGTTTCTTGCCATTCGGCTACGATACCCAACAAATTGACGTGTGATTCTGCTCATATCGAGAAGAAGCGCGGTATGATCCCACTTAAGCTTTAGCGTTAGGAAGCTTTAAGTCATGAGGCCATATACATTGTACATGATTGACAAGATTAAAAATTAAAATTTATTATTTTTCTGCCGCTTACCACTGCTTTCATACTACCTCATAATGTATAAGCAGGAGTAAGGATAAAATGTTCGTAAAATGAATATGATAAAGTAACTGTACCAATATTTTGATGTTTATTCCCGTTTAAAAAGTATTGAATCTAAGTGCACTTCAAAAAGTTGTAACAAAAACCAAAAAATATATTTGAAAAAGTTCAAACCATTTTCAAGTTTTTAATGAAGGATGCATAGTGCTATTTTAGGTAAGATTAGGGCTTCAAATACAATAGTGGTAGCTTAATATGTACTTTATAGCTTTAAACGTTTGACCGCATTAAAATAATAACTAGGCTTTCTTTGAGTTACAATATTTATTCGCCACACACAAACAAAATATTTACAAATGAGTATCGTTGTTCTGAAATCAGTATGCTATACAAACCTTTTAATGAAATGTAAACAGCCTGATAAACATCTTGTCTTTATAATTAATAAACATGCTTGGCAAATTATTGCTTTATACAAATTTAGCAACGTTACCATAGCAATTTTAGATGGTGAGTGAAATTCAAACTTATCTTACATGTAAAAAGGCTGAAAACGGTATACCTAGTGCGTAGTTCCGTTGCGAAGCTGGAATTCCTACTCAGATATTGGTAACCACAGGCATGTACGATTATCCTTAGATATGTTTTGCTGGGAAACATCGCTTAAATTATTTATTTAATTCGTCAATTTCTCTTACTATTAGGATTGGCACAAGCTGCCAAGTTCTTTTTGGCTATAGGTATGAAGGCTGAAGAGAAGATAATGCATGTCACAGAGATGTTAAAATGGATGTGTGGAGCTACAAGAATGTATAAGATAAGGAATGAGTACATACGAGGAGGTCTGAAAGTGGCACCGGTAACCAAGATGGTCGCAAATCGTCTGTCTTGGTACGGTCATGTTATGAGGAGGGAAGAAAGTCATGTAACTAAAAGAGTGATGAGTATGCATGTAAATGGCTGGAAGGGGAGGCCGACCGAGAAAGAGATTGATAGACTGTGTGAAGCAAGAAATGAGTGTGATAGGAGTGGATGATCCAGTGACGAGTGATAGAATTGAGTGCAAAAGAAAAACATGCGGCGCCGACCCCAGATAAGCTGGGAACTGGCCTAATTTTCTGAGGCCAACAAATGTACAGCCTAACCAAAGGCTATTTGATTGAGAAAATGATGGAAGTTTTTAAAGCAATGAACACTCATTCACATAAATTCAACGTACACGATGACAAACGATATAACGGATGACAGCTACTACGACTTTAATGATTATGATGCCACTAAAGAAGAAGAAAGTACTTTGAACGAGAATTGAAGTAATATAAAGTAATATTGGACACCAATCAAATACATTGCTCTGATCCCAAAGTAAGTAGCTAATGCAATTTTGTTACGGGAAACATGGGAAACAGACACAACTGTGGTACCACAACACCGAGACCCGAGACAATATAGAACATTTTTGATTTCCATATTGTCCCAAACCGGGAATCGAACCCGGGACCTCAGAACAGCGACGCCTTGAATCCAGCGTGCTTAGCCACTACACCACGGAGGTCATCAATTCTGGCATTCAAGAATTCTGTACAAACATAACACAAAGTCGCGGGGAACTACTTGTGTTCAATAAGTATGGTATACACGAAGGCTTTATTAAAGCTATTTAATAAATAACCGAGTTTCAGCGTGTAATGAACAGGGAGTTGGCCTACATCCGCTCGGGATTTACAACTTTTTAATCTGTGCACACAACGTATTATAAACTCTTGTAGGGATTAACGATTTAACAGGCATTATTAGCTGATTTATTTAATACTTATGGAAAACATTTAGGAGTATAAGGAGTGCAAGTACAGTAGTCTCGACATAGTATCCTGTTAAATCACCAGATGGGGCCCTAAAACGCTGAGACACTTAGCTGATTTATTTATTACATAAGGAAAACATTTAGGAGTGTAAGGAGTGCAGGTACGGTAGTCTTGACATATTTTACTGTAAAATTACCAGGTGGGGCCCTAAAACACTGGGACAAAATTGGTGTTTTCGTGTATTTATTCTTTGAATTAATCTTATAATAATACAAATATTGTTAAAGATTTATTAAATATATAGCTACGTAAGTTAAAGGGACATGTGATGCAGAAGAAAATCAGAAAATTCGAATTGTCTTCACGAAATGTCAAAAAATTTGCTTTAGACTTCGCCCGCAGGGTTTAAGTGCAGTAAAGCTTTAAACTATAAGCGGGGGACCACTAGGTCCGCGACTACGTCCGCGCGTTTTGAGTTTGCTCCCTCCCCCCCTGTCGCATATGTTTCATAGTTCCTTATCCCTTACATGATAAATAAGCTATCCAACACAATAAAACATCTCTCAAATCGGTCCAGTGGTTCCTGAGATTATCGCGCTCAAACAAACAAAAACATCAAACTCTTCAGCTTTATAATATTAGTATAGATAGCTAAGTTAATAAATAAAATAATAAATAAATATCCTTTGGACATTCCCACACATCGCTATCTAGTCCCAAAGTAAGCTACTCAAAGCTTGTGTTATGGGTGCCAGACAACGGATATAATACTTAAATACTTTTTGTTTGTAAATAAATACATGATATACATAGAAAACACCCAGACCAATACAAACCGACATGTTCATCCACACAAATGTTTGTATTGTGCGGGAATCGAACCCGCAACCTGCTGTTAGGCATTTTCTCCACCTTTGCCTTCGTGTGAGTGCGAATCCTAAAGTCCTATCCGAAGCCACCTTTTGTATAAGGGCGACCAAAAATAAGTTTTAAATATGAGAAAAGTTATTTCCCTCGACAGAAAGCAACAAGACTGGCAAGTTATCATACTTTCCAATTTTATCTTTATTTAATATTATAAAAAGCTGAAGAGTTTGTTGATTCGAATGCTCTAATCTCTGGAACTGCTGAATCGATTTAAAAAATATTTTTGTGTTGGATAGCTTATAGATATATCAAAAAAGCCGCTGCGACAGGGATGAGGGTGCAAATTTAAAACGCTTGGACGCAGTCGCGGGGGACTGCTAGTTCTACATAAAGACCTGTAACTAAATATATGAATACTCACCGAATCAGTAGTTTTTCCAAATTATAGCGTGTGGTCAAGGGGGAAAGGATCATTACAAATTAAATAAGTAATATGATGCTACAAAAGAAAGTTGGCATTGTTGAAACGTCTTTTGCCACTTAAGTATTTATAACACATTCCTCCATTCGTGTAACTACCTACATTGAATATTAACCGTTCCTTTGTTAAACGCCTACGAATATTATCAAACTGTACTACTTATAATTCAGTTCATTACTGACTCATTACACAGGGCTGCATTAGAGCGCTTTCACATATAAGTGACTTTAGCAGAGCGCGACGATCGCACGACAGTCGCGCTGTTGATAATTTCATACCTAAATGGCAGCAGAGCGCGCGGCATTCGCGCGGCAGCAGCGCTGCTGTTTTTTATGTATGGGCGGGCATCCGATGATGTCGCTCTATTGTTAAGGCGCATTCATGAGGCATAATGAATAATTATTTTAAAGGGTTAAAGTTAATATATATATATATATATATATATATATATATATATATATATATGAAAGTAATAGTTAACTAACCTTTTATGTGAGTACATAACATAGTAGAGACAATCAGCAAAGCATGGCTCTGAGAAAAGAACATCAGAGGATTTATTAGAGTTTGTGTTAAAATAAACAAAAGCCTATTTTAAAAGAACTTCCGATGTTATAATGTATATCTTAGAACTCAGCATTTTGTTGCATGCACACGTAAACTGATGCCATATGAACTATGAGAAAATATACCTTGTTTTTATTTATTATTAAATGTGTTAAGGACTTTTAAACTAATGTAACATAATATTATGTTATACTTATATTTTCTGAAGTAAATTACAGCATACATATATATGTTACAGCATACTCAGTAAGTAAGTTGGTTTAAATTCCCACTTAAAAGTTTTTTAATGGTAAAATAACCTACGATATAGTTTCTAAGTACGACTCTGACCACATTCAGTACTCCGAGGGAAGTTCCGAATGAAGACGGAAACGTGGCAAAACTAACTTTTAATTAATAACACGTACGTTGAAGTTAGCGTATAAAATTTTACACATTTCCTCGAAACTCACGGTGCGGATTAATTATACTTAATTTAAACACCACAAAGTTACACTTGTTTTATATCCTTTCGTTAAATTTATATAATTACTTTGTTTTAGTAGATGTTGAACGAGTTAACGCATTACGCGTTATAAATAAGTTTGCGGATAATTAAAGTATGTCTCTCATTTTAATTAGCTACTTGACTGCTGTAACAAATTGGATGAAAAGAGTTGGATATGAAATCTTAAAGTTTAAAAATAATGGCATATCTGTTTTTTCTCAATAAAACAATGGTAAATATTTTATTTTTGCAAAATAAATTTGCAATTGTTTTTCTAAAACTTTTACGAAAACCGAAAACCCCGAAGCGTCAGCGCCAACTCATCTTGACACCTTGTGTCAAGTAGGATAGAATAGACTCTAAAGGTGAACGCACACTTATCGGAACCAAACACGACGAACGAGTGGAACGAAACGAATTTTAGAATTCTTTTATATTTATTCTCATCTAACCTCGCATACTTGCCCACGTCGAATCGTCCGAATCTGGCAGAACCCCAGACATCCTATATAAATTCAGATGACGTCGTTTTAAAACTGCTATAGCTTCTTAGATATTTATTGAAATCAAGTAGAAAATGTAAAGGGTAATTTTGTTCAATTTAAAATTCTCGTGATGGATGATACGTATATTTATTTAAATATTTTTTTTATATACGTTTTGACCAGCCCAAAGCACTTTCAAAAGAACGTTGATTCGTTCTACGTATGCTATGCGAAGCTATAGAAATAAAAAAAACATCCAAATTTCAACAGAGAAGATGGTTGGAAAAAAATACACCAGCATGGGATCCAGTGCTAGCGAAGACCCAAGCTAGGCTACTCACTGCAAGATCACAAGAAAAAAGTTAGCTCTTTCTGCGTGGATATGAACGCTAAGTAATCTGGGGGCACGGCAGTGCCCCCACCAAGTCGACCAAAAAAGCGTCACGGCCGAACCATCCTTTTCTCGAAGCAATTCAGACCATTTTCGACCCCCTGTAACTTCGTTGTGGATGAAACTAGAAGACTGAAATTTTCAGTAACTATGCAGCATTGTAAAGATTCGGTAAATTTCAAATTTCATTGAAATTGAACCAGTATTTTAAGAATTATAACGGATCAAATTTCTTTATTTGGTCACTCACTGACTCACCGATCATCAAAATTCTAAGGCACTTCTAGCAGACCTAGAAGCTTTAAATTTGGAATATAAGTAGTTTTTGGTGTATGAATCAAAGAAAAACTAAAAAATCTAGAAAATACCGCAAAGAAAATTAAGCCCATACAGCCAAATCTTCAGTGAAATTTTTCAATATTGGCTTTATTTGTAACGATGTTTTACGGCAGTTATTATTATTGCGTGCGAAGCCGTGGGTTTGAGCTAGTCCTAAATAAAGGCGCATGGTAGTGCCTCTGCCAAATCGAGCGAAAAATGGGTATTCCCGTCATGAAAACACGTGTAAATTAAATTATTTAATTCAAAATACGTACCTACGTGCGTATTCGTACTTATTACGAGTGCGTAAGGTTGTAAATTAATTATTATACCACGCGCTGCGATGCTAGCGAGTGAGCGCGGGCCATTACTACGCGCTGCGCGGTGCTAGCGCGAGGGCGCGGGGCGGGGTCTTGGCCATCGCACTAAATAATTAAATTTACATGTGTTTTCAGGCGATTGAATTTACACGTGATTTCAGGCGATGGCCAAGTCTCAATATATTTATATAAAACATTAAAGAATTTTAATATTGATATGCGTCACTACAAGATGCTGTTAATTATTACGTAACAACTTAATGCTTCGAGTACGGAGATTCCAGACACAGTTGATTTTCAATTGTTATGGACCACGATCGTGGTCTTAGAGACTGGACGTATTAAGACAGAAAGTCGCTTAAGTAGAGACTGAATAAATTAATAACCGACTTGGTATTACATGGATATCACAACTTTTTACCGCAGAACAACTGAGTTGCGAGACTTGGTTTTTTTGACAAGTATTGTTTTTGATGGGATATAATTGATCGAGTGACGGTAGTTTATTTTTTTCAAAACTCTCTACATGACAAATAACATCTTAGTCTATCCGTGACCACGAACGCTGTAAAGTGTTCGAAACGTCCGGATAAGATTAAATCAATTCGCGAAAAGTAAATCCGTACAATAGAGTTAAATTTCCAGAATAAAATACCCGTGTGCATCAAAACCTTTATTGTAAGTCTTTTAAAGGAAACAATCCCGTCACATTTCATTTGTATCTTAAACGGTTCACGTTGCGTGCGCACGCAAGTGCGCAACGGAAGCTGTCAAAAGCAATATGCATATATTTTCTACATTTAGTATTTAATATTTGCAACATTTTTCATTAATAGTCTGCTCTTACAAGTAGTATCATGATGTTTCATAAACTTCCTAGATAAATAAGCAATCAGACGATAGCGCAGTTAACGTAATTTCTAAGATTAGCGCATCCAAACATACAAACAAACTCTTCTTATAATATTAGTATAGATAATAACACAACGTTATTCTGTTGCATTACTCAAAATTATTATTAAATATACGATTTCTTCGTCGCGTTCGATTCTTACGGCGCGGTCGGTTCACCTTGTGCGAATATGTGTGCGAGGCCTCCTTCTTAACTTCGATTCGTTCGAAGCGTTTGATAAGCGTGAGTTCACCTTATTATGTAGATGTATGGTGATGACAGGACGGTGACACGTTAGAATTACTATGTCACTTATACTTAAACAAAAAAGACAAAATTAGTAAGAATTATAATGTGAAATAGCTTAAAAACAAATACCTTAAAATATGGACAATTAACTGTAATGTTTTTTTTTCCGATACCGAAACCACAATACATGCATGGAATGGAATACGCTATATATATTTACGTCAAGAGTCAAGTAACCTGCCATTTACGCGCGTATTCAAATGAATTAAGAAAAATATTGTTTCATTACAATAATTATAATTTTTCCCAGCAAATTCGAATAGTAAGAGGTTTGAATTATTAGTAAGTAGCATATCCCATATCCCTGTAGCATATCCCATGCATGCTCAATCGGGTTCAAGTCTGGCGACTGAGCAGGCCAGGGCAGGAGATTGATGTTAGCTGCGGCGAGAGTCTGTCTTACAACTCTTGCGGTGTGCGGTCGTGCATTATCATGCATTAACTGAAATAAGGGACCAATTTGCACTTGTATAGAGGAACGATGACGTCTGATACAATCGTCTCAGCATAAATTTGAGCGTTGAGGTTGCCTATGATCCGAATCAAATCAGTTCTTCCGCCGATCCAAATACCCGCCCATACCATGATGGTTTCACCACTATAAGGATGGACTTCCTGGCAGGATTTTAATCGCTGTTGGCGTCCAGGGGTTCTCCAGTGTCGTATACGTCTTGTATCCGGTCTCATACCAAAACGAGACTCATCAAAAAAGCACACGAAACGCCATTGTTCTTCTGCCCAATTTCCGTGTTCAAGAGCCCATTGATATCGAATCCTACGATTGTGCATTGCTATAGGTGGTACCCGTAGCGGTCTTCGGGAATGAAGGTTCACTCCATGCAAGCGGTTTCTGACTGTTTGGTCGCTAATTAAGTTCCCTGAAGAGTGATGAAGCCTCACGGCTAACATCATGGCGGTTATTGTTGCAGCTCTTCGAGCTGTGATTTGAATGTATCGGTCTTGTCTCCGTGTGGTGCATCGATACCGTCCTCCATGACGCTCAGCCACGGTACCAGTGCTTCGGTAACGTGTCCAAAGTCGACTGATAACACTCTGACTTGTATTCAGAGCTAAAGCCACAGTACGTTGCCGGGAACCAGCTTCTATCATTCCCACGGCTCTGAGCATTTCTTCCCTGCTTAAATGACGTCACCGCTCCATAATAACGTTGGTTTTAATCAGTAGTAGGGAAACAGTAAAACTAATAATGTCTTCAATGCGTTGTATGTTTTTATAGGGAAAATATTGACAGCTGATTTTCATCTTTTACTCGAATTTGATTGACAGTTCCTGTTCCAAATTATGAAATGCACCAAAAAGGATCCATATAAATTTATAAAATCATAAATTTATTACAAAGCCACATCTCAATCTCAAGAAATCCGCGTAAAAATGCTTGATCCCTAGACACTTTTGATGTGTGTATTTAACATATTTCTACACCAACAGAATCAAATTTTAATACAAATTTATAGTATGATCCGTTTTTTTACTAGTCAAATAATATAAACAATCTTTTCATTACTTTTAAAATAGTATCAGTGAATGACATTATTGTCTATTTTACTTAAAAAGTTCTCAGTGTTTTACAATAAATTACTTATGTAGGTTGTGAGTTTTGTGTATATCTTATTTTAAAATGAATTATTTCGTTAAAAAGTAATGTAAATATTGTTTACCATATTCGACAAGCAAAGAAAAACAATAGTAAAAGAAAAAGTCAATATCTGATTTAACTAAATAATTACACACCACTTATTCATCTGGCTTAACGTTGCGTTCAACGACTTGGCTAGTCAACGTTCAGCTATTTTAATCAATTGCCGGCGATAAATTAACTGCCTAGCCATGTAATTAACTGGCTGATTAACCCAATTGGCTGCAACAGATTTATATTTTAGACATAGGAGTTGTTCCTACGTCTGGAAATATTTCTCTTAAGTCCTTAGATAGAAATATTTTACATTCAAAAGTTAGCTAAAGTTGTTAGTGATGTAAAATACTGGGATTGTGGGAACAATCAGTGACATTGCCAATCCAAAATAAATCAACATGTGTGTTAAAATGTTACCTCTTTGTATTAAAAGTACTAAAGATAATTGATTGAACAGTCCATCGAGTTCATATAAATAATTAACCCTTTGTCAGCACTTGATAGGTTTTCGATCAAAAGCGATACTTTAATCGAATTACACCTGCCTTTTGTTCGTTTGATACATTAAAAGATCACATTTAAAAAACAATTTTAAACGTTCGCATTAGTTCATTTGATATTAAATAAAATAGGTTGTTAAAAAAATATATTTTGTTTTCATTCAGTTACTGGCTATAGCATTTGATTGCTAAAAAATACAAATTGTATAACTTTGTACATATTAACTCAGGGTTCGGTTTTGGTTTCTAAAATGAGGTAATTGCTAAATATTTCTGGCTATTTACTCTGTTTTACTAATATGTGCTTCAACTGCAATATGAATGAAACGGGAACATGCGAGTATTTCAATGTTAAACAAAGGCAAACCTTCCACTTTAGCTAAAACAGAGTGCTTTTATTGGTACCGTGGATGTTAAAATGTTACGAAAGGCTTAAACCATATTTTTTGTACAATCGAACAAAGCAAAACAATCGTCGAAATCGAAAAAGGTTTTTTGCGGACTCGCAAAACCGAGTAGCGGTAATTTTACCGGACATTTTCGATATTGACCTGTGGCATCATTCGGGATTACAATGTCCATTTCATATGTCAATATAAGGGAATTATCGAAAGCTGCGTTGCGGTTTAGGATTAAAAGTAAATTAAATTTTGTGTTTGGGATTAGCTATCGAAATCGAATAAGGCTTAGGGCTAGATAGATAGATGACGTTATTGCACAGTTCGTTTAGAGGAAATATACAATCCCATCAAAAACAATACTTGTCAAAAAAACCAAGTCTCGCAACTCAGTTGTTCTGCGGTATAAAGTTGTGAGATCCACGTAATACCAAGTCAGTTATTAATTTATTCAGTCTCTACTTAAGCGACTTTCTGTCTTGATACGTCCAGTCTCTAAGACCACTATCGTGGTCCATAACAATTGAAAATCAATTGTGTCTGGCATCTCCGTATTCGAAGCATTAAGTTGTTACGTAATAATTAACAGCATCTTATAGTGACGCATATCAATATTAAAATTCTTTTGTGTTTTTTATAAATATATTGAGACTTGGCCATCGCCTGAAAACACGTGTAAATTCAATCGCCTGAAAACACATGTAAATTCAATTATTTAGTGCGATGGCCAAGTCTCAATATATGTATATATAACATTAAAGAATTTTAATATTGATATGCGTTACGTTTAAAATTTTATTGGCTAACTTAAACAATTAATAATCCGTGTTTCTACCGCGAACACTAACAACACAAGAACATCGGTTTGGCATACTCAAAATGAGTTCATCCAAATCACGCTGTGGAATGGCCGTCCATGTTCGTTGCAACAACAAAAAAAGTCTTCTTGCGACTGGATACCCTTCATATTCGGCAGAGCTCTTCCCTGTAGCATATCCCATGCATGCTCAATCGGGTTCAAGTCTGGCGACTGAGCAGGCCAGGGCAGGAGATTGATGTTAGCTGCGGCGAGAGTCTGTCTTAAAACTCTTGCGGTGTGCGGTCGTGCATTTTCATGCATTAACTGAAATAAGGGACCGATTTGCACTTGTATAGAGGAACGATGACGTCTGATACAATCGTCTCAGCATAAATTTGAGCGTTGAGGTTGCCTCTGATCCGAATCAAATCAGTTCTTCCGCCGATCCAAATACCCGCCCATACCATGATGGTTTCACCACTATAAGGATGGACTTCCTGGCAGGATTTTAATCGCTGTTGTCGTCCAGGGGTTCTCCAGTGTCGTATACGTCTTGTATCCGGTCTCATACCAAAACAAGACTCATCAAAAAAGCACACGAAACGCCATTGTTCTTCTGCCCAATTTCTGTGTTCAAGAGCCCATTGATATCGAATCCTACGATTGTGCATTGCTATAGGTGGTACCCGTAGCGGTCTTCGGGAATGAAGGTTCACTCCATGCAAGCGGTTTCTGACTGTTTGGTCGCTAATTAAGTTCCCTGAAGAGTGATGAAGCCTCACGGCTAACATCATGGCGGTTATTGTTGCAGCTCTTCGAGCTGTGATTTGAATGTATCGGTCTTGTCTCCATGTGGTGCATCGATACCGTCCTCCATGACGCTCAGCCACGGTACCAGTGCTTCGGTAACGTGTCCAAAGTCGACTGATAACACTCTGACTTGTATTCAGAGCTAAAGCCACAGTACGTTGCCGGGAACCAGCTTCTATCATTCCCACGGCTCTGAGCATTTCTTCCCTGCTTAAATGACGTCACCGCTCCATAATAACGTTGGTTTTAATCAGTAGTAGGGAAACAGTAAAACTAATAATGTCTTCAATGCGTTGTATGTTTTTATAGGGAAAATATTGACAGCTGATTTTCATCTTTTACTCGAATTTGATTGACAGTTCCTGTTCCAAATTATGAAATGCACCAAAAAGGATCCATATAAATTTATAAAATCATAAATTTATTACAAAGCCACATCTCAATCTCAAGAAATCCGCGTAAAAATGCTTGATCCCTAGACACTTTTGATGTGTGTATTTAACATATTTCTACACCAACAGAATCAAATTTTAATACAAATTTATAGTATGATCCGTTTTTTTACTAGTCAAATAATATAAAAAATCTTTTCATTACTTTTAAAATAATATCAGTGAATGACATTATTGTCTATTTTACTTAAAATGTACTCAGTGTTTTACAATAAATTACTTATGTAGGTTGTTAGTTTTGTGTATATCTTATTTAAAAATGAATTATTTCGTTAAAAAGTAATGTAAATATTGTTTACCATATTCGACAAGCAAAGAAAAACAATAGTAAAAGAAAAAGTCAATATCTGATTTAACTAAATAATTACACACCATTTATTCATCTGGCTTAACGTTGCGTTCAACGACTTGGCTAGTCAACGTTCAGCTATTTTAATCAATTGCCGGCGATAAATTAACTGCCTAGCCATGTAATTAACTGGCTGATTAACCCAATTGGCTGCAACAGATATATATTTTAGACATAGGAGTTGTTCCTACGTCTGGAAATATTTCTCTTAAGTCCTTAGATAGAAATATTTTACATTCAAAAGTTAGCTAAAGTTGTTAGTGATGTAAAATACTGGGATTGTGGGAACAATCAGTTACATTGCCAATCCAAAATAAATCAACATGTGTGTTAAAATGTTACCTCTTTGTATTAAAAGTACTAAAGATAATTGATTGAACAGTCCATCGAGTTCATATAAATAATTAACCCTTTGTAGCACTTGATAGGTTTTCGATCAAATGCGATACTTTAATCGAATTACACCTGCCTTTTGTTCGTTTGATACATTAAAAGATCACATTTAAAAAACAATTTTAAACGTTCGCATAAGTTCATTTGATATTAAATAAAATAGGTTGTTAAAAAAATATATTTTGTTTTCATTCAGTTACTGGTTATAGCATTTGATTGCTAATTGTCCTGCCTTCGACTCTGAGATTTAATTGACCATGTAGTATGCCCTGCTACGCGTCTATTCACTCGCACACAGGTTTAGCGCAAGAAAGAGAAAGTAGAAAACCTCACTCCCTCCCACGCCTCACAGCACTGCCAGCCGCCTGTCGCTCATTCGTGTCCGTGCGCGCGCGCCGTTACAACGCACGCAGTAAGCACAGTATATAACCGTTAAGTTTTTATTTCGTGCTAAACGAAACTTACCTTATAGTGATACGTATTTATTCATAAAGTGAATGTGAAGTAAAACGCACTACCCAGCGTGGCTGCACCATGCATGCTTTACGCTTCGCGGCCGAGCTAGCACGCGATGCTAGCCAGTCCGCATTTTCCGCTCCGAATCAATACGCGATATTGATCTGTAGCAAATACCGGCCGAGCTGACACGCGATGTCAGCCAGTCCTAATTATCTAGATCATTTTTGATCTCAGCTGAGACTTTTGGTATGCGTTGCTTCCAATATCCTACCTTCATTTTCATTGCAAAAAAAGAGGAACAAGTTGGGTGAATTTACAGTCGATTGGGCTTTAATGCTAATAATAAATTACAGCCAAAGACATTCATACATAATTCCACATACTAAGCAGCGCTAACGATGCGCCATCATGGCCTCTAAGTATGAAGCAGCGGCTCTCGCCCGCACTCATCCGGCCCAACAGGCGCCTGCGCCTGTATGTTCTACCTGTGCGAACGCGACGGCCCCTGATGCGCCGCGAATTACTTCGTAACGGTGACCTACCGTCACAATTCCAGCGTTTTTTCAACGTTTCGCACTTGGAATCAGAATCCGACCAAAAAAGGTATGTGTTTTTATGAAAGCTTTATTATATCACCTTAAAGCCGTACGTACATATGTACTTATTACGGGCTACCGTATTCCACTCGTGGCGAAACCACGACCGAACACTTGTCTCAGCCAATCTTTTGATAATTATTAAAATGGAGCATAATGTAAGCCATCACACTAACAAACATAAATAGCAATAAAATAATACAAAGCACCTTTTCGTAAGTACCGAAAAATAGTGGTGGCAGATTTATTTCAAATCGAATAAATTTTTATTTATTTTGTACATTTTTGCTCGGAAAAGTCAAATAGAGATTTCAAAACACTTTTACTGCCTAGACCTTAATCATAAATACACGTATTCTGCAACCTGCAGTACACGCTTCAATTTTTTTCCAAAAGCTCTAAAATCGGTAGCATGGCATCCCTCCATAGCTCATGTAGTTATGTATGTTATAGCTATATCCGCCATTGATTACAACTCTTTTGTACTTATTGCTTGCCAATGGCTATAAAATTGTCTAATTAGACAATGCTATGGTAAACACAAGATTGCTTAATAATACTACTTAAAATATCGATTTTTTATAGATTTTTTAAAAAGATAATAATTTACTTTTTTAGAAAGCAAGTTTCTACATACATTTCTACTTTCTGCTTTTACCTATTTAGCTTGTGGTTGGCTCTTTGATTATAAATAGCAAGCAAGCAAGCTGTAAGCTTGCCCAGTACGTACCAAAATATGGTTGGGTCCATATAAAAACCGGTCCGTTTAAAAACCCCATTTTTTGCTTTCAATTTTAACAGCTATGATAAAAATGAGAATGAGCTTTGCTCAATACCTGGCATATGTATAATTCTGAATGGTAGAAAATTTGACATATTAAGTTTTGAAATCCAACTAAGATTTAATCAATTTCTCAGTAAATAAATCGGTAAAGCTAAGATTTTATTTACCGACGCAATAACAACTAGCTCGAAACCGTGATTGTTTTGAAATGTATCTTATCAAATTCCGTAATCAATATAGTACTACCGTCATATTAGATTTATTAAGGTGTCCGCGGTATTCCATTGATTTGGAGTTTAATTTTTAGAAAAATATGCTGTGACAGTGATACGCTTTTTTATGAATGCATTCATATAATCGTCGCAAAGTTCGGTACTTAATCTCGAGTCGAGAAAACTGTGTCCTTTATCTTTGGAAAAGTCAGCCACCGACCAGCAAAGATTGTGGAAACCTTTGGTCACCTTAAATTAATTAACTTTTGTTTCTATGAGCTTGTTTTTTAACATATGCTACCACGATCACCACCGAAGAATAATTGAAATAAAATGTCATACTGTATGAAGTATCCGCAGATAGCACTAACCAGAACTAATCAACACATTGTTAAATATACCGTAAGAATAGGTAGCTGCAAAATTGAAACAAGTCCATTTTACGAAAATAATGCCTTTTTTGTTTTTTATGGATATGAAATAACAAAGCATATGAATTGGTACAATTTAATTTTCTCAAGTATAATATTATTTTATTTAATATTCTTCGGTTATTTTTATTTGCCATGTGCCACATGTCACACGTAAAACGTAGGGACGTTTAAGGTGTGATAAATACAAGACATGTTCATTATTACACAAATACTACTATCGATTTTTTTTTTAACAAAAGGCAATTATTATATATTAAAATAAAATAAAAAACTGGCGTATCCTAAATGCAATGCTGCATTAGACCCAAATTGCAGTACAATTATCTAATTCGAGTTATTGGAAATATGAACCATGGTAATTTTCCTACTATTTATTCTGTGATTTAAGAATAAACTACATCAAGTAAATATATTCTCTAATCATCAGTTTTTTCCACCCAATTACATTCATCCACTCCACAACAATCTTCCCCAGAAAGCCACTAAGTTACTAAGGAACGATTCTTTGGAAACGTTGCTCCAATTAGTAATAAAATAGATTTTTATGATATGAACTTTATCGTTTGATGTTTAAAGAATTCGATAAACTGTGTTTAATAAATTTTCAAAGGACATTTCATCTTAATATTCACCAGTTACTAAGGTATGGTGGAACAATTGTAGAATTAAAATTAATAACAAAACAGGTCTAGTGGCAATAGACCGGCCCGCCTCCTAGTTGAAAAAAAAAATCATTTTCAAAATGTTTTTTTAAAGGACTTTCCCTTCACTCTTACGCCAGAGGACGTCATGTGATACGACAATTCATTAAAATTTGAGTCAATTAATTATTGTAAACCAAATAATTCTTGTTTTTTATGAACCATATATAAGAATGTTTTTAAATATGTATGAAACCAGTCTACCTTGGGATCTCGATATGACAAAGGTATACGATATCAGTTTATTTTTAGATTTTTTGTCCAAATAGGTACCCTAATTCTGAATCATAATCAGATTTTTTTTTTGACACTGCTCATAATATTGAAACAAATCAATATTTGTCAAACTTAAATATATATATAAATAAATAAAAAACTCATAGTACTTACTCGAAAGATAGTATTGATATTTACTATAATCCTTAAAAGTTATCCAGGCAATAAAATTAAGAGTAAATTTACAACGAGAAATCTCACCATGTGCCGACTATCGAATACTCGGCGAACATTCCTGGTCGATTAGTCGAATATTAGATAAACGTATTTGGCCGGGTAGTACCAAAACTTCTGTCGGAGAAATTGTTTGCGGTCGTTCGTCCTTATAAAGTCACAAAGCTCTCAGAAGCCGATTTTTAATCTTCTTCATTTCTGAAGAAGATTGTATATTGTATATTGATTGATATAGTTACTTTTCAGTTACCAAAATACTTATTGAATTTTTAATTATACATAAATAAATAAAAAATCATAACTTACCTACTTACCCATGCCTTAAAATTTCTGATAACTTTGAATTTTCGTATTATTTTGGTGTGAATATTTCATGATCTTAAGAGAATTTCATTCCTTAAAATAAATAAATTAATCAATTGCTTTTATATCAATCATCTAACACTTTTTATAACCAAATGTTTTCTCAGGTATTCGAAATTTAAATGTATAAAATATTATTTATTTGGTATTCGGACGTATATCTTTAAAACAGTCACATTAATACCTAAATATCCCATACTAAAAAGCAATAGAATATCATGTATGTATTTCAAATCTATAATTATAAAATATGTTAAAAAATTGCAAGACAAGATAACGATTTGTCAGACTTACCTTCCAGCCCGTTAACTTACCAAAGATAATGCGCTTACTAAAAAGTGTTTTCTGTATGTAGCTTTCCTCGTAATAAAATTATCATTTGTTTTACGTGCCAAATTCAGTGTGTAAAATTATAAAATTCGCAAACCGTCTCAGCTCAACAATACGTATTCCGTATTGTTTGTTATTTATATAACACGCCACAATAAAAATAAGAAATAAAACTATTTCAGTTTCAGATTACTAAAATAAATAAATTATATATTTTTAGTTCATCATTAAAAAAAAAAACTCACAAATATCTTCTTTCTTCCTAGTAAAAATATTTGTTTATAGTAGAAAGTTATAACTTATCATAGTTATCATACATCCATTCTTTTTTAGTAATAGTAATACATCTAAATGTCAAAGATGGTGACGTGAACAATAAATTGTTATTTAATATGATCGTTCTAATGATCAAACACTAACAGAGATGTCAACTTATTCTGTTGTAACAACATTGATTTTACTCCGAACATCTACATGGTCAATTAAATCTCAGAGTCGAAGGCAGGACAATTGGATGATCAAACGAACTTACCTTAAGTGAAGTTCGATCCAAATTGTCCTGACTTCGACGAAGAGATTTAAGGTCCCACCCTTCCCAATTCCCGTGTACGTTTTTTATGCAGAAATAATCGTCACCCATACCATAGGTATAATCAATGTTGTACATCTCATACATCAGTCTCCTTGCTCTGAAATGAATGAGCGACAGGCGGCTGGCAGTGCTGTGAGGCGTGGGAGGGAGTGAGGTTTTCTACTTTCTCTTTCTTGCGCTAAACCTGTGTGCGAGTGAATAGACGCGTAGCAGGGCATACTACATGGTCAATTAAATCTCTTCGTCGAAGTCAGGACAATTTGGATCGAACTTCACTTAAGGTAAGTTCGTTTGATCATCCAAAAAAATACAAATTGTATAACTTTGTACATATTAACTCAGGGTTCGGTTTTGGTTCCCAAAATGAGGTAATTGCTAAATATTTCTGGCTATTTACTCTGTTTTAATAATATGTGCTTCAACTGCAATATGAATGAAACGAGAACATGCGAGAGCGGTAATTTTACCGGACATTTTCGATATTGACCTGTGGCATCATTCGGGATTACAATGTCCATTTCATATGTCAATATAATGGAATTATCGAAAGCTGCGTTGCGGTTTAGGATTAAAAGTAAATTAAATTTTGTGTTTGGGATTAGCTATCGAAATCGAATAAGGCTTAGGGCTAGATAGATAGATGACGTTATTGCACAGTTCGTTTAGAGGAAATATACAATCCCATCAAAAACAATACTTGTCAAAAAAAACAAGTCTCGCAACTCAGTTGTTCTGCGGTAAAAAGTTGTGAGATCCACGTAATACCAAGTCAGTTATTAATTTATTCAGTCTCTACTTAAGCGATTTTCTGTCTTGATACGTCCAGTCTCTAAGACCACTATCGTGGTCCATAACAATTGAAAATCAATTGTGTCTGGCATCTCCGTATTCGAAGCATTAAGTTGTTACGTAATAATTAACAGCATCTTATAGTGACGCATATCAATATTAAAATTCTTTTGTGTTTTTTATAAATATATTGAGACTTGGCCATCGCCTGAAAACACGTGTAAATTCAAGCGCCTGAAAACACATGTAAATTCAATTATTTAGTGCGATGGCCAAGTCTCAATATATTTATATATAACATTAAATAATTTTATTATTGATATGCGTTACGTTTAAAATTTTATTGGCTAACTTAAACAATTAATAATCCGTGTTTCTACCGCGAACACTAACAACACAAGAACATCGGTTTGGCATACTCAAAATGAGTTCATCCAAATCACGCTGTGGAATGGCCGCCCATGTTCGTTGCAACAACAAAAAAAGTCTTCTTGCGACTGGATACCCTTCATATTCGGCAGAGCTCTTCCCTGTAGCATATCCCATGCATGCTCAATCGGGTTCAAGTCTGGCGACTGAGCAGGCCAGGGCAGGAGATTGATGTTAGCTGCGGCGAGAGTCTGTCTTAAAACTCTTGCGGTGTGCGGTCGTGCATTATCATGCATTAACTGAAATAAGGGACCGATTTGCACTTGTATAGAGGAACGATGACGTCTGATACAATCGCCTCAGCATAAATTTGAGCGTTGAGGTTGCCTCTGATCCGAATCAAATCAGTTCTTCCGCCGATCCAAATACCCGCCCATACCATGATGGTTCCACCACTATAAGGATGGACTTCCTGGCAGGATTTTAATCGCTGTTGTCGTCCAGGGGTTCTCCAGTGTCGTATACGTCTTGTATCCGGTCTCATACCAAAACGAGACTCATCAAAAAAGCACACGAAACGCCATTGTTCTTCTGCCCAATTTCTGTGTTCAAGAGCCCATTGATATCGAATCCTACGATTGTGCATTGCTATAGGTGGTACCCGTAGCGGTCTTCGGGAATGAAGGTTTACTTCATGCAAGCGGTTTCTGACTGTTTGGTCGCTAATTAAGTTCCCTGAAGAGTGATGAAGCCTCACGGCTAACATCATGGCGGTTATTGTTGCAGCTCTTCGAGCTGTGATTTGAATGTATCGGTCTTGTCTCCGTGTGGTGCATCGATACCGTCCTCCATGACGCTCAGCCACGGTACCAGTGCTTCGGTAACGTGTCCAAAGTCGACTGATAACACTCTGACTTGTATTCAGAGCTAAAGCCACAGTACGTTGCCGGGAACCAGCTTCTATCATTCCCACGGCTCTGAGCATTTCTTCCCTGCTTAAATGACGTCACCGCTCCATAATAACGTTGGTTTTAATCAGTAGTAGGGAAACAGTAAAACTAATAATGTCTTCAATGCGTTGTATGTTTTTATAGGGAAAATATTGACAGCTGATTTTCATCTTTTACTCGAATTTGATTGACAGTTCCTGTTCCAAATTATGAAATGCACCAAAAAGGATCCATATAAATTTATAAAATCATAAATTTATTACAAAGCCACATCTCAATCTCAAGAAATCCGCGTAAAAATGCTTGATCCCTAGACACTTTTGATGTGTGTATTTAACATATTTCTACACCAACAGAATCAAATTTTAATACAAATTTATAGTATGATCCGTTTTTTTACTAGTCAAATAATATAAAAAATCTTTTCATTACTTTTAAAATAATATCAGTGAATGACATTATTGTCTATTTTACTTAAAATGTACTCAGTGTTTTACAATAAATTACTTATGTAGGTTGTTAGTTTTGTGTATATCTTATTTAAAAATGAATTATTTCGTTAAAAAGTAATGTAAATATTGTTTACCATATTCGACAAGCAAAGAAAAACAATAGTAAAAGAAAAAGTCAATATCTGATTTAACTAAATAATTACACACCATTTATTCATCTGGCTTAACGTTGCGTTCAACGACTTGGCTAGTCAACGTTCAGCTATTTTAATCAATTGCCGGCGATAAATTAACTGCCTAGCCATGTAATTAACTGGCTGATTAACCCAATTGGCTGCAACAGATATATATTTTAGACATAGGAGTTGTTCCTACGTCTGGAAATATTTCTCTTAAGTCCTTAGATAGAAATATTTTACATTCAAAAGTTAGCTAAAGTTGTTAGTGATGTAAAATACTGGGATTGTGGGAACAATCAGTGACATTGCCAATCCAAAATAAATCAACATGTGTGTTAAAATGTTACCTCTTTGTATTAAAAGTACTAAAGATAATTGATTGAACAGTCCATCGAGTTCATATAAATAATTAACCCTTTGTCAGCACTTGATAGGTTTTCGATCAAAAGCGATACTTTAATCGAATTACACCTGCCTTTTGTTCGTTTGATACATTAAAAGATCACATTAAATACCAATTTTAAACGTTCGCATTAGTTCATTTGATATTAAATAAAATAGGTTGTTAAAAAAATATATTTTGTTTTCATTCAGTTACTGGTTATAGCATTTGATTGCTAAAAAAATACAAATTGTATAACTTTGTACATATTAACTCAGGGTTCGGTTTTGGTTTCCAAAATGAGGTAATTGCTAAATATTTCTGGCTATTTACTCTGTTTTACTAATATGTGCTTCAACTGCAATATGAATGAAACGAGAACATGCGAGTATTTCAATGTTAAACAAAGGCAAACCTTCCACTTTAGCTAAAACAGAGTGCTTTTATTGGTACCGTGGATGTTAAAATGTTACGAAAGGCTTAAACCATATTTTTTGTACAATCGAACAAAGCAAAACAATCGTCGAAATCGAAAAAGGTTTTTTGCGGACTCGCAAAACCGAGTAGCGGTAATTTTACCGGACATTTTCGATATTGACCTGTGGCATCATTCGGGATTACAATGTCCATTTCATATGTCAATATAATGGAACTAGCGGTCCCCCGCGACTTCGTCCGTGCGTTTTGAGTTTGCTCCCTCCCCTCCCGTCGCAGCGTCATGTTTTATATCCTAAAGCCTTTCTCGATAAATAAGCTATCTAACACAGAAATATTTTTCCAAATCGGTCCAGCAGTTCCTGAGATAGCGCGTTCAAACAATCAAACTCTTCAGCTTTATAATATATTAGCGCAAGCGCACGTTGTACTTAAGCTGCGAACATTATTTTGGTGCGGAGTTATGTTAAAACTGTGATAGCTCCTAAGATATTTATTGAAATAAAATGATATAAAGGACAACTTGGTTCTAAATGAAGTGCTCGTGATGGTGAATGTATTTATTTTGATAAGAATAAATACCTGTGAGTATAATACACCTCTAAAAATAATGCATTATTTTTTTCCAAATTTAATAACATAAAAAAGGTTGTAGTAAGTCAACCATAAAAGATAGACATATGCTGTCGCGGACTTTATTATAGAACTCTTAATGCTGAACAATCCTGTCATACATGATTTTTGTGTAACTTAAGCGGTTTCCGCAGCGTATGCAGTGGAAGCTCTCAAAAGGAATATCTTTCTCCCGTTTTCGCAACATTTTTCATTGCTGCTGTGGTTTTATGAGTCGTATCTTTATGTTATATAGCCTAAAGCCTTTCTCGATAAATGGACTATCCAACGTAAAAAAAAAATTTCAAATCGGGCCAGTAGTTTTTGGGATTAGCGCGTTCAAACAAACAAACTCTTCAGCTTTATAATATTAGTATAGATTATCGAAAGCTGCGTTGCGGTTTAGGATTAAAAGTAAATTAAATTTTGTGTTTGGGATTAGCTATCGAAATCGAATAAGGCTTAGGGCTAGATAGATAGATAACGTTATTGCACAGTTCGTTTAGAGGAAATATACAATCCCATCAAAAACAATACTTGCCAAAAAAACCAAGTCTCGCAACTCAGTTGTTATGCGGTAAAAAGTTGTGAGATCCACGTAATACCAAGTCAGTTTTAATTTATTCAGTCTCTACTTAAGCGACTTTCTGTCTTGATACGTCCAGTCTCTAAGACCACTATCGTCGTCCATATCAATTGAAAATCAATTGTGTCTGGAATCTCCATACTCGAAGCATTAAGTTGTTACGTAATAATTAACAGCATCTTATAGTGACGCATATCAATATTAAAATTCTTTTATGTTTTTTATAAATATATTGAGACTTGGCCATCGCACTAAATCTCTCGAGTTTGGGATTAGCTATTAAATACTGGTTTTGCCCGCGACTTTATCCGCGTGGAATAGTGACTTCGGGTAGAATTATTGAAAGCTGCGTTGCGGTTTAGGATTAAAAGTAAAATAAATTTTGTGTTTGGGATAAGCTATTAAAATTGAATAATAAAAGGGCTAGATAGATAACTTTATTGCATATAGTTCTTTTAGAGGAAATACAATCTAAGCGGCTTTAAGCGATCTCTTGAGTTGGTTACTTTGAGATTAGCTATTAAATATTGACCTAGTTTATCATTTGATTTTAATTTTGGTAAAGATATCGTGTTAATACCGTACTGAAAAATTTACATTGTAATATAAGCAATAATCGCTTATTTTCTTTATTTTTTCTTTATAGTGCGCATTTTAGTGCATGCAGTACTACTATTGTAAAATGAAACTATAAGCACAAAAATACTTTTAAATGATAGTATGAATAAATTTTATAAATATTAATATTAATAAGGACCTGTATGTATATACATACAGGTCCTTTCTTTGTGTGTATATCTTTGTGTTTTGTTTGTGTGTATATATATATATATATATATATATATATATATATATATATATATATATATATAAATCGCATCGCACGCATCTAAAAATAGCAAACATCAATTTAAAAATATCTGATACGATATGATGAGGTTCTAGTGATTTTCAATTTATATTTACAAAACAATGAAAATATGATTTCGTAAAAAAAATGCTCACTTTTATTTAATTATTGGGCAGTCTATTTTATTCTGAACGTACGTATACTGGCCTGAAAAAAACCAGTATTACAATGTAAACAATAATTGTACGAATTTTCAAGTATTGATTTATGGTCATTACCAAGAGGCGAACATTATTCACTTTTGAGCTTACAAACGCAGTACTTAAATGCTTATAATACTGCCTGAAACTTTGTGTTCTATTTAGTTCTAATTTATTCATCAATAGTAATGTTAAAATGTCGTTACCAGCGGTTGAATATTTACGATTGTGTGTCAGGTATTATTTAAGTATGGCTATTTTATTGCCAAGTAGT
The DNA here is from genome assembly GCA_963924145.1 of Pyrausta purpuralis. Classification (NCBI taxonomy): domain Eukaryota; kingdom Metazoa; phylum Arthropoda; class Insecta; order Lepidoptera; family Crambidae; genus Pyrausta; species Pyrausta purpuralis. The sequence continues at coordinate 19,757,253 of OZ001654.1, forward strand.
TTTAGTATTTTTTCTTTAAAACACAATTTCTATTCAACCGCTGGTAACGACATCTTCCCATTACCATTGATTATGAAATTGGGTTTTAACAACGCTAGTTGAATTGGCTCTATATGGAAACGTTGTTTATAGTAGTTTTTTTTAAACATCATTGTATCCATGTCAGAGTAAAATGGTAGTACCTCAGTAAACGATCCTGAGCAAGGCTTCGACTATCAACTAACTTTGAGGGACACTTTTAGTTTTTATAGTAAAGCTAAAGAAAAGAAAATTTAGCTTTGAAAAATCTTTATCCGGGGCAGTTAACAGCTTCATGATAAAAAAAGATGTTAAAATACATTTACAGAAAGGTTGTATTAGCCCACATCGCTCTCATTAGCTACAAGAAATTTAAAACAAATGAATGGTCAACATTAGAACACGAATCAGAGGAGATTCTTGGATCAATATTAGCCAACACTAGTCAGCGTTATTATGTATAGACCTTACTTATTACAAAAAGAGGCCAACAAATGAGTATCACGTTTAATTCGAGTATATTAAGAAATTGGATTAACTTTTTTTCCGCATTTTTTAAATTAGTAACATGCTTGACTTTTAAACATAGCTAAGTGCACATGTTATGTTAAGTTTTATATTATATGCGCAGAATGATATGTATAAAATTAGTTAAAAAAAATAAAGTGGCTCACATAAAAGGTGCAAGAAAACTTTAAAATTAAGTTTACAAACCACGCAAAATATTAACAAACATAAATTTTTATTACCACTCTGGAAAAAGCGGAGCTAATCTCGTTATGAGGCGTAATTCCGTTGAAAAATGGCCGCCATCTTGTCAAGAGCATCCATTTTGTAGACGAGTGGCTTGTTTTTTTAAGACCGGGTATTCATTTAGTGGCATAATGTTGATAGACCATGGCGTCTGGCAGTGTCTCAGAGAAAAAGCGAAGATAAAAAAGATTCGCAGTTGTAAAATAACCGAAACAATTCGCTGTACGGACGACAACACGGCAAGTGACAGTGGCACACAAGTTAAGGATGATTCGACGATGACCGTGCCGGAGCCGAGAGAAATGCTCATAGACATTGCAACAGGCATGAATCACTTAATACAATAATGTTTAACAGCGCCCCGGCCGGCGCCCGGTCGCAGTCCGGCCCGGCGCCGGTACGGTGTAGCGTGAATCAGCGTTTATATGCAGTTCTAATAATGGCTACTTTTCAACAAACATTAATCATCATTCATCAACGTTTTGAACAATATTGGTTATATAATGTTGCATAGTGTTTGGTAGGTATAATTTTATGAATTGACAAATTTCGTACTTCATTCTTTTCTTATTTGTTTAAACTGATTGATTGTTACGTACTAAATACTGATTGATTGTTTTTGTTGTGTACCATTAATAAAAGTTACGTGTTACTACGATAAATGCTTATTAGGTTAGCTGATGTACCTAATTCGTAAATATCACAATCCTTGGCCGTAGTCACATAATGAGCCCTAAGCTTAACGAGGAAAACTTCTTTTCTGTACCTGACAAGGTACACTGCAGTACGTAATTACCACAATACGCCGAAAACAAAAACAGTATTTTATGACCTTTATTACGTAGTATTCAGGGTTTAAATGGTTTTTGCGGTAATTACACCACAGGAGTCACTGTGAATGAAGCCTTTTTGTCATTCAGATGGCTATGTTCAAACCCTCGTGTGTGGTTTTAATTACAACGTTATTAGGCTAGAGTTTTTGATGGCAGGAAAGCTCGGCGCTTTTGCTCTTTAACAGCCACCATTTATGTAAAAAAGGTTAAATATGAAGTTGGATAATTTCTCGGAAATTTTATCGAAATATACTAAAACGAGCTTTGCGTGATTATTTGCTTCCTGTTTTTATCTTTAATATTATCTCATATACGAGTATCTGCTTACTTATATGGAGAAAAACTTGGAGTCACGGACTCGCATTATACAGCTAGAATTCATCTTTTACAAAATATGAAGATAATTTATGCCTTGATTGTTTTTTAACATTAGCGTCACGATATTTCAGCCCATATTTCAAAACATATATTCTACAGATTGACGTTAACAACATGCTCCTATTCAAATTTGTTTTTTTTTAACCCGATTTTCCATACACAAACTTTGAATACAGGCTGTATAATGAGGTTGCCCAGAAATTGATTGGGCCTGGTGAACGAAGAGCATAGAAAAATAATAATCGCTCACTGTATAAAATGCACAAATATAGCATTTTGATGACAACATAGCCCTATTTAGTAATAGGTTCCCATATTTTTGGATGTTTAGTCGCTTCATGGCATTAGCGAAAGGGGCGCCTAGATTTAAAAAAAAACTGTTTTGTGAAATTGAAAAGAGGCCGAAATTTAATATTTTGGATTGGTGGAGATATAATTTTAGTTTTTGTTTTTATATATTATTATTTTTAATTTTGTCACCATACAAACTTAATAACATGAATTGCACTTGTAAAAAGCAATTGTGTCAGACAAGGAAACAAACCCTGTGTCTTACGCTCACTGGGCGCATGCCTATACCATTTGGCCACCTCTTTGTGTGATACAGTTACTTTTTACAAGTGCAAATTATGGTAGAATCATTGTTAACATCAACTATGGTATGCTTCTACGCTGAAATCCTTGACCAAGGCGACGAACCCTTATTTACACGACTTTTTATCTTTGAATTTTTCATGGAAACCTTCTTCGCGCTATTTGTTTGTTCCCAATCTTGCGAAATATTTCTTACATAGGTAGGTGAGCCTTTTTCGAAGAACTTGAAGCGAAAACGTGATTGAATTACATAAGCGGTGATTCCAACCGGTCAGCCTTTGGATAGCGTTGTGTTCTTAATCTTTATTAAAACACCAAAATCTTTATATATTTACATTTTCCGTTATATTTAATTTTAATAAGGATTCAAACACTCAACGTCGCGTAGTTTGTAATTTAATAATCAACTTCTTGTCACAAGGAAATAGGTTTGTTTTTGTAAAAACATGATGATTACTAGTTTTAAGTGTCTCTATTTATTTTTATTTTGAAATAGTCGTTTTAATTATTTCATTGAAATCATTAAATGGCAATCGTAATAACCTAAATTCTTATTCACAAAAAAACAAAAATATTTATTCAATTTAGGACACAATATGCCACTTATGAACGTCAAATGTACAGTGAAAAATAAAATAAAAATAATTGTGCCCTGAAGGGGCCGAATCATGTCTCCTTATCTTTTGGGCCCTACCAGCGCTTCAAGACAGAACACAGACAATTAGGCAAGTGCTGAGAAGAAACGCCGGAACAAACTCAGTCACCACTAGCTGCCGTAAAATCAAAATCATCAAAGGTAAGTACATCAGTCGGTGCAGGCTGGACAGACCACACATTCGTATCGTTCAGGTAGTCTTGATCCTTATAATAGCCTTTAGACATAAGCGTGTTTTTAACGTGTTTCTTAACTTTATCAACCGGCAATTCGACAAGATTGTGTGGTATATTATTAAAGAATTTTATACAATTTCCCATGAACGAATTACTAGTTTTAACTAATCTGAAGTTAGGAACGACAAGCTTGTGTTTATTTCTTGTGTTATATGAGTGAATGTCGCTCTTTTTCATGAAATAATCTAAATTTTTACGGACGTACATTATATTGTCAAAAATGTATTGAGAAGCCACAGTTAATATGTTGATTTTCTTAAAGACCTCTCTCAGGGAGTTACGAGGACTAAGTTTATAAATAGCACGAATGGCTCTTTTCCGCAAAATAAATATGGTATCAATGTCTGCAGCAGAACCCCACAAGAGAAGACCGTAAGACATAATACTGTGGAAGTAACTAAAATACACAAGCCTCGCCGTACCATCATCAGTCAGATACCTTATTTTTCTAACTGCAAAGGCAGCCGAGCTTAGCTTCCTAGCTAGGGCTTCAATATGAGGTCCCCACTGTAATTTTGAGTCAAGTGTAATGCCCAGAAATACAGTGGAGTCTATTAAAACTAGATTATTACCATTTAGTACAATATTTGGTGTAAGTTGCTTTACATTAGGCAAAGTGAATTTTACACATTTAGTTTTACTAGAATTCAGCAACAAGTTATTGATGGTGAACCAATTCAATACTTTGGAGAGAGTATTGTTTACTTCGCCAAAATTTTCTTTATGTCTTTTCATTTTAAAAATCAAAGAAGTGTCATCAGCAAACATAACTATGTCACAAAGATTTGTGGAATAAAATGGCAGGTCGTTTACTTATATCAGGAAAAGTAAAGGCCCCAATATTGAGCCCTGGGGGACCCCCATTTGAAGAGGGGCTCCGGAAGAGTAGGTACCATTTATGTTAACTGATTGTATTCTACCTGATAAGTACGAACTTAACAACTTAGATGAGTTTTCCGAGACACCATATTATTCTAACTTAATGAGCAGTGTCTGATGTCTAAAGGACCAATATTTCTGATTTTAAATGAGGATTCGCACCTATGAAAACTCCTTTCTTTGTAGTTTTACATATTTTTTTAACACATTTTCCATTACAGATTCAAATAATTTAAAGTTTTGGGGTCTATAAACACAGACCCATTTGGGGGTCTATAAACACAGACAATAATGTAGTCGTCCAGCTCCGCACACGATATCTGAATTGTTCGCTCAATAGTGAGAGACACTATGTCTTTTCGCTCTTTACATTTTAGTTTATTATTAATTAATATAAGTGTCCCACCGCGAATGGCAGTCTCCCTTGTGAACGAACTAATAAGATTATAATTATCTATCGCTAACATCAGTTCATGCTGCTTGAGCCAGTGCTCAGTTATGCAGAGAACATGAATATTCATTTTATCTAAAAACAATTCAATTTCCAAATCTTTTCCAGAAAAGCCTTGAATATTTTGATGTACTATATTTAATTGATTTGATTCTACAATTTCTGATAAGCAAGAGTTATCCTCTATTGTCTGATCTACTAATTTAAATGATTGTTTGTTATTGGAACTGATTCCAATGGTTGAATATTCATGTCAATAATCTGCTCAATAAAAGCAGATTTGGTAGCCAAGTTCTTGGCTGAATAGTTAAAATATGATAGCGACATTGCTATCTGTCTTTTGAAATAATTATTAACATAATAATTATCTCGCGTCAAATACACTTTGGTTTTAAAATAATTATTCATGTCAAGTAGGTGGAATTTATTCACCTCATATAATGTCAATTTATGCAGTTGCAAATTAATTTTATATCTTAAATCATTTTCTTCGTCTGGCAATCCACTACTGTAAGGTAATGTAAACAATATTGTTTTATTCACATTTAATTTTCTTAAACTGTCAAAGTATGTATTTAGGTTTTTCTTGTTCATATTACCTCTGTTTCCTATGAAAATAATTAAATCTGAATTTTCTTGAAACTCATAAGAAAGCACTTTCTGAACTATTTCTGAATATGATGCCCCTGGCATGCAATGGTTGATCACATTTTGTCCCATGTATTTTGATAATAAGTGACCTGTGTTTTTCCCAATCTGATACCTAAACAAAACTATATTTTTAACTGACTTGCTAAGCGATCCACTGGGTTGAGAACAGGAAGGGTTCACATTACACTTCTAGTAATCTTATTGGTGAGTTGTGATGACTCATTTCCAGAGATATCAATGGAGTTTTTTGAAATCACATGTGAAGAGTTACATTCACAGGAAGCTGTTATATTTGTCAAAGCCTGGATATGTTCACCACACTCCTTTTTTGTACAATTATAAGTTTCAGTCATTATTTTTAATGACTGCTTAAGTTCCCTAATTTGACATTCTAAACTCATAACATCTTTCTCATATTTGCCTACATTTTGTTCTAAAATCAAAGAATACATATCCAGTTCATCTCCAAGTGGTCTCCGCTCATTGATGTATTTTACTTTAGTGTGTAAGGATTTTTGTTTTTTGATTAATTTATTAGTTTTTTTTTATGAAACGGTTTATTCTAACATATTTCTTAAACTTATTTTTGCTGCACTTAGTAATACCTTTAGAAGGTGTGTCATGAGTTAAATCTATTGTCAAAATTGGTTGATTACTAGGTGCAGCTGTCGTCAGGCTGGGCGCACTACCAACCAACTTATTAAATAGAAGGGTGGTTTGGCTGTTTATTTGGTCCTGTTTTTTCGTCTCCAGCTGGTTGATATAATCATGGGCATTACCAAGATCTTGTTCAAGAACAGATATGCGTTTCAGGTTCCGTTCATACTCCTCACAGCACTCACCGAACCCTTATATCACCAATTTCAATTGGTCCCGTTCTTTAACAACCAAGTTATAGTTGGTGTGCAGCTCAGCCATCTCTTTTCTTAGTTTAGCGTTCCTATCAAACTCACCTAGCATTTCCCTTTCAATGTCATCTCTTTCCCTATGCAGTTTTTCGATCGACTCCTTGGCCGCCTGTAGTTCGCTCAAAGCCATCCTTAGCTTGGACTCCTCCTGGCGAGCGCAGGCCTTGCGAGTAAGCATATTTACGTGAAAATACAAAGGATCAAAACAAAAACGTAAACCGAAGTGCCGCTCGACCAACTCGAGGCTATTTATAGAATGTAAACAAAGTTATAACCTCAACGCGATAGAAACACAAAAATAAGCTTATAAACGCGTGATATATTGAATACACACGGTTATAATGCTAGATCGGATGAAATAAAAGCGATGACAACGATTAACAATTTGAATTTTTGCTAAGTCATTGACTTAGCACTAAATACGTATTTAAAACACTGATTATCACAAACGCACACAGAATACGATTATCAAACGTTTTTCTTACGTTTTTAACTTACTAAACACTTAAAAACTAATTAAATTAAAATTAATTTATGGGACAAAAGCCGATCAGGTGTTAGCGGTAATGTTGCCAGACGAAAAAAAAATCTTATATTGCCTTAACAATGCGGTTTTTGTTCTGCCTTGTAAGTTAGAAAATATTATTTTACAGAAAGATATACATTAAATTTTATCAAAAACGTTAAGTTATTAGAAACTTATCCTTAACATGAATTACTTTTTCATCACAAGCAATTAAATAATCCACTTCTCTTCAATCACTTATAACGAAGTAATAACAAGTTAATAATTGCTTGCTCAACTTCAACAGTCGTAAAAATAACTAAATTTGCATAATGACTACTTATCTTGCAGATTGGGTGTTTATTTTTACTGGAAAAGTTTTAGAAACCCGTGTTTATCAATTTCCCTGGTAATTTATGAAATTGTTTTTTTTTATAGAATAGCATCTGTAAGACTTGTATCTGCGTCTTAAATGATCTTATAATAATGATCTTAATTCTTTTCAAAAAGAGTACACAGACCGAGGACCGTCTTGTTTTTTCGAAACATGTTTTTGAAAATTTAAAGCAATGAGCATTTTAAAACAATTCCTTTGTTGACTGAAAAGGGTAACATTTAAACGAATTCATAATTCAGTTTGGTGAAAGTTATCTCTTGGCGTTGTTAGGAAAAAGTTAAATTGAGCTTGATACACAAGATTTATACGTACAGAAAGTCCCAACCAAAAATATTCACGAAAACTAAGATGTAAACCACTTTAAAGTCAACTTTTCTTTGTAAGTCGAATAATGTAAACAATCTTTCCATAATTTTTAATGAGACGCTTTCCCGCGATCTTAATAATTTCGTTCGTCAATCTTGTCGGTGGACATCCTACGCTGCGCTTTTGGTCGAAAGGTCTCCAATCTAGAACTTTTCTGCCCCAACGGCCATCAGTTCTTCGAGTAATTTTTAGCTTCTTTATGAGGCCCATACTTAGAGACTGTGGGGGGAAGCCTATGTTCAGCAGTGGACGTACTTTGGTTGATAATGATGATGATGATGATGAGATGCTTTTAAAAAAAATGTCTTTATTAGCTAATATTATATTAATCCCTCAAGCACATGTAAATGAGACAGAATATAAATTCCATTGTGATGCGGTCTAATGCGACCGCTAGAGTGTTGAGGCATGCAGACAGTATTTTTATATCGATAAAATACGAAGCTACTGTTTTTATCGACAATATGCTTCTGGAGAGAGAGTTTAGAGCGAAGGGCAATGCATTCTTTATTTTTCATTCTTTATTACATAATTACCGTCCTGTGACGAGTTTTAAATCGCTTTGTGGGTTTCTCTTTTTTCAGCAGTTGTTAATGTTACACATTTATTAGAAGCATTTTACGTACTCGAGCAAGGCTTAGCAAAAGTTTTGCGTCATAATAAGAATAATGTCTACATTTGCGTCGCAATGTTGTTGTTTACAGTATTAAAAAAAATATTATAAAAACAACTCAGTTATTTTAAAATATACAAATAGCTCCATTGACTTTTCATTGAAAGTCATTCCACTACATTGAACGTATATTTAAAGCATATTTGAGGATTTGGCAAGATATTGAAGTTTTGTAGTGAAAGTGAGAAAAACAACTCTACCGGCCTATTTCACGATGTCGTATCAGCACTCCAATCCAGAAACATTTGATTACGGATTCGGTTAGGATACGATAACTTTCACATAATAATAAAATTATAATAACGTGGATTTATCGGATGCAACTTTTATATTTTGTTCTTTTAACATATTTGTTACCGAACAGACATACCGACATCCGATCAAACTGCGACATTAACACTTTTACGGACAGTACTCAGACACAATAGAAATTTTATTGTTATCCCGCCTATAGGCGGTCACTGTCCGTAAAAGAGTTAATTTAAAAATGAATAAAAAAACTAACCGAAACCCAAGCCGAATGACTTCTCGAACGTTCTGAATTGCCCAACAGTTTCGATTACCGTAAGCTGTTCAAATATATCGTCATTTCATACGAAATAACGTTACATATTTAAATTATTGTTACACGATGATTCCCAATCCTAGTCTGCCCCACATATTTACTTAGTCCTTTAGTAGTAAAATAATGCACTAAACCACATACTCACTGTGTGTGACTTATGTAACCCCACTGTATTCACTCAATTACACATTTTCTTCGTCATATTATGTTCAATACATTATAATATATACACCTATCTAGATGTCAAACCTATTTATCGTTTGTTATGGAAATGCCGGAAGTGTTTACCATGTTGAATGTAACTCGGCTATGATATAAGAATATTTTGGATTAATCTTTAGATTATCTTATAATGATAGTAATATTTTTTTAATTGTAAATTGATTATTGAAAGATTACTGGGACACTTATTAGATTTTTATGTATGCCGTATAACAAATGTTAATTTTGCCGCCAAAAGGAAGTTGACTCTGATTGGTTAGTGGAGGTTAGATTTATTTCAAATATTGTAACTATTACATTAATAATCTAAAAGGCGAACAAAATTCAGTACAATGAAAATTAATGAATTTATATATTTAATTAGCAGATTGTTTATACCAACAAATAAATATTATAGTAAATATTCATATATGGAAACGGATGTCGTCCTCACTGTTTTCTATAGTTGTTCAGGGTTTTTGATTTATATAAAAGCGGGCTGCATGCCCAGAACAGGGCTCTATTTGTACTTTCTCTCACTTTTGTAAAGTATGAATGCATGAAGGTGGAACGATCACGATATTTATTTGCATTTCTGTAGGGTAAGTTCTTCTCAAAAAAACGTTGTAACTGCGCGTTTCTGCGTGCGTTTCTTCTGCTCCCTAATACTAATTAGTGTACTGTGCCGTGTTACATATTTTACAACTTTGTGACATATCTTTGTGCTATTTTGTTGAAATAAATCTATTGGAGAAGAACCTGGAAATTTATACAACGTGTTTATTATTCAAGCACCCCACACGCGGTCACACCTCAGAAGTGGGAAGTGCGAGAATAACGGGCCTTACGCTGCCTGTTCTGACCATGGAAGATTAATGGACTAAGAAGACTGCTAAGATTTGGAAGACCAAAGAGAAAGGCATCGTCGAGTGATTCGTGCTGACGCGGGAGTCATTCCCAAATTTCATCTAGAAGAAAGTACGTGTAACATCACCAATTGACTGCTCAAAATCAACCAGCTGCGTGAACTCTGTGGATACTGTTCTATTTGTCATTGCTCGAAAACTGCAAGTAGAAGCGACGTCGGCATTGCGAAAATAAAATTGGAGAAGAGGAAAGTCTGAAGAAAGAACCAGTGCAACTAGACCTCCGGCAATGATACTGCAGCAACCAGGAGTGAGGCGGTGTTACATCTGTCGACGGGTCAGCCACGAGATGCGAGACTGCCCTACTCAACGACGCGACACCTGCCAGCGCAGCGTCGCAGCGACCACATATGCACCGCTTGATGATTGCAGCACCGAGTTTAACGCATCAGCCGCTCCAGCCACCTCAAGGTGAGTCGCATTATGTTTACTCCTTAGTGACGATTGTATTTAGAAAAAAAACGGAACAAACTATCAAATACTACAAATTTGCCATCGACCAGTGCAATGCGAAGCTTTCAAGATGCTTACACCCAGTCGCTAGGTGGAGCAGACACAGTTTTACAGATAGACAACATTTCCTCGAGTGATTGTTTAAAAATAACGCATACATTACGATTGCGCTAATATGTGGGCAACCAATAACCAAATTATTTTGGTGAAAGCTTAGTGACGGGTAGGTAGACAAAGATAATCAAAATCAATCTAGACGAAAGTTAATTGAGCAACTTAGTATGGGTATTATTTCGAACGGTGATAATATTTTTTTTACTACGTGTAAAAGGGGGTAGTTAGTGATGAATTGTTAAACCTAATACCTTCGTTCTGGGTGAAACAATAACTATGTGTACTGTATATTTTATGAGTACCGTTTACATCAGATTTGATTTAACTGTAAGTAAAACCACGCATATAATATATTTTTTATTGCAGTATGAAAAATAAACAACATTGTGCAATGAATAAATAGTTGTTTAGTGAGGAATCGACGGTTCGGGTTTCTTTTTTCCACCGTTAAAATTGTTTTTTTCTTCAACCTTAAACAAAAGAACATTGATATTAGGGTATAAACATTTATGTCGGAGCAGTAGTAATAGTAGTTTAATTTATCGGAGTATATTAGTATTAGCTACAGTATTTCAAATATACCGGAATAAATCGTTGGCTATGTTCCCTACGTAAACTCTGTGTGATCTAAATAAACTGATTTCTGTGTCACTTACGGATAATGATCGTCTATGTGAGCAGCAGTGTCTATGTGACCTATGAAGCTACGTGAAGTAATGTATGTGTGAATGACGTAAGCAATGCTGTGTGACCTACATAAATTATGTTTGTGTGAGTAGCAGTATCTGTGTGGCTTACGTGAAGTACTGTGTGAACTACGTAGAGTAATGCTGTGTGAGCTACGTAAATTGTCTGTGTGAGAAGCAGTATCTGTGTGGCCTACGTGAATACTGTGTAAATTTCGTAGAGTAATGCTGTGTGAGCTACGTAAATTGTCTGTGTGAGAAGCAGTGTCTGTGTGGCCTACGTGAAGTAATATCTCTGTGAACTACGTAGAGCAATGCTGTGTGAGCAACCTCCAAAACATTACCAGAGCACCGTGGGACACGGTGATTGCAGGATGGCTGAGTGTTACACGATGATTCCCGATCCTAGTCTGCCCCACATATTTACTTAGATCTTTAGTAGTAAAATTATGCACTAAACCACATACTCACTGTATGTGACTTATGGAACCCCACTGTATTTACTAAATTACACATTCTTTTCGTCATAATATTATGTTCAATACATCATAATTTGTACCTATCTAGATGTCAAACCGATTTAACGTTTGTTATGTTATATTATTGTTGTAGAATATTTATATTACATTTTCCTGTAATGACTAAATACAGTAGCGTTTATGTTTATATCAAACAATTAGAATATGTCTTACCCACATATTAAGGAACTTATTAAAATTCCTACACATTATATCGAAATCATTATCAGTTATGATTGCACATTTCAACATCAACATGTTTTGATATCACATCAAATACTTATAATTATTTGTGTGCTAATAAGTTTTACCTCCGAAGAAAGATATGTTGCTAAGAACTTTACTTTAGGCGTTTAGCAACTATTTCGAAAAAAAAATTGTGGTACCACATTTTCCATGTATATAAATTCTAGTAAGGATTTGGGGGTTCTCGTTCGATATAGGATTGTTATAGAATTATTTGATACTATATATTTGATTATACTATGCATAGTAATACATATATCGTGATGGTTCCGCTTGAAGGATACTCTGCAGCGCAACCAATTTTCAATTACAAAATACAGCGAAACCTAAGACATAGATTTTATAGACATTGTTCAGATGAACATTGAACTCTTCGTCAGCGACCTACATGAAGTAACTGCAAGAAAGTGCAATGTTATGCATCTCGCGACGAGACACTAGTTAGGAATTATGAGTGTATGTGTAAACAAAAACAGTATAAATAGATTGTAAATTTGTTAATAAAAGGCTTTTTGACTCTGACAGCATTGATTTATCATTGCTCCCTGGTAACGTATTTCCCCTCACTGTGGCCAAGACACCTTTAGCCATCAACCTTGATCAGTCTGGTGAGTCTGCTGGACTGGCAGTGAGAAATCCAACCCTTCACCTTGTTCCTCACCACCTTCCGTCTGCCACCTTAGGTCTCATGGTGCAGACTTCCTGTACTTATCTATATATTTATTTATTACACATTTATACTGTAGGTTAGGGCTTTAGGGACTCAGGGACGTAGGGACTCTTAGGCTTATAGGGTTTGAATAGGAAACTCTAACTCCATCTCTTACAGTATAATTTTCATGTGTAGTCAGCCGGTGCCTTTACAAGAGACCACACTTACATTCACTTACATAAATACACTTTACAACAACACTAGTCGGCGGCTGCACAGACATTTTATAGAATTATTTTAGTAACTTATACTATTTAAATCAAAAGTAGGTCCGCTAGGGAGCATGACGTAAATAAATATAGAAACTGGCTTACAACAATTGACAAGACGCATATAACAATTTCCCAAAAATAATGGATGATCGATATGACAGCGTCTTGTAAAAGTTTCAAGACTCGGACAGGAAAGTAAACCTGTATTACAGATAGAACTTGATATTTGTCGAGTCTTTGTATGTGCCGACAGCAGTAGGGCTAATACGTAACTTGATCGTTTTCGTATTGCAATCGATAATGATGCCATGGCAGTAGGTATCATGAAAGCTTAGAAGCTTTGATAGCATACCATGACCATGCTAGGAACGTGTCCGGCAAAATATGTTTCTTTGTATTGAATGCTATCGATACCTTGCCAAGAACCTTGCCCACTGTCACTGTCTTGCCACTTGACCGTTTCGTCCCTGGCCAAAATCGTTGCACATGTGCAATGCACGGAGCGTATTTTGTCGGTGCTGACACGCTACGTTGCTAGACCGTACGGTCGGGATGCACCTGCGTATGATGACCATTGTAAAGGCGTCGCCCTTACTAAGTCTGTACATCGATAGTCCTACCAATACTGACAAAACAATACGTCACATCTTGGTCAGAGCCTTAGGCAGACCTTGCCAACAAAATATTAAAAGAATCGCGTTTCGCTGACTACCACCAAATAACATATAATTACATTCGCGTTGCATTCTAGCATCAGAAGTTCAGTAAGCAAGGTGTTGCCTTTCGTGCCTAATACGTTTCTGGCACGGTCATCACACAATGTTACCTGCTGGCATTTGGCAGTAGCGGTGATGACGTCCATCAATGGTGCGTCCGCCACTTCAAAACTTTAGCACACGAACTCAGTCGCATACCGTTGATATGTCTCCGTCAGCAATAACGAAGATGCGTCATAATTTACAAGTCAGCTTCTATTTTCTTTCGATCTTGCATGGAGTACTGCTGCCACCTTTGAGATGGTTCTGCCAAATATCAGCTGGTTGCTTTAGACTCAACCGAAAACCCAGCCAAAAAAAATATCAGAGACGATGAACTCTTCGAAAGTGTGAGAAGGAATTGCATCACATGATTCCACAAACCTTTCATTTTGATTTGATTGATTTCACCCCTATGTAATAGAGATCCCAACAAAACGCACTTAACGATTTCGGTCCACAATTCTTTTGCGTACCGCTAGGGAGTGGAATTCACTGCCGGCAAATTCTTCTCCGTCAACTACAATTTGGACGTTTTCAAGAAAAGAGTGAATAGGCTGTTACTAGGCAGACGTGTTCCATCTTAGGCTGCATTGTCACTAACCATCAGGTGCAATCGTGGCCAAATGTCTGGCTATCTAATTTTAAAAAAGAAGAAGTAGATTGTCTACGTCTTCTGACGACATAATATGAACGAATGGCTTACAAAGAAATTCCCCGCCTCCTGCCATCTTTGCTACAAAATACTGAAATATATGAAGATATTTACAAATATATTTTATCCGCCTTGCAAGAAATATGAAGATTTTGGATCTTCAGAAGAATTATTGATACTCGAATATGACGATGAATGAATGATAAATTCGAATTGCAGAAACTGGGAAATACCTCAAGAATAATGGCAATAATAATAAAGATTTGAGACAATATTTAAAAAAACATATGAACGGCTACTCGTCAACGCCCTGTCGACGCGTCTTCGACCAAAGCCTTCGTCAATACTTCGTTCGTAGCACTCAACGAGGCGCGTTCACGAATTGCAATCACAACCGCAACGACTTTTCGTTACGTGATACCCATGCCGTGATGATTGATCGTATGTCATTTCGCCAGAGGCCGTGTTTCGCGGAACTTTTGTATTGTTGATATTATGTCGGTGATGCGGCGATGTGGCAATGTGTTACTAAGTCAGATATATCCATATCCATCATACATAACGTGTTTAGTCTAAGCAGGCTATATTTGGTACTAGTCTTAGGAAAATGGATGATACGAGACAGTACCCTATATACTTGAGCTATCCTTTTGGGCCTAAAAATACCAAACTATACATATATTCAAACTTTTGGGAAATATTAATTACAACACAGTACGGATATTTCGGCAGATTCATTAAATTTTAAGCTATCATAAGAACATTTAAAGAATACATCTAAATTTAAAAAAGAATATGGTTGGGATATTCCATCAGCATGGGATCCGGTTCTTTGGAAGACCCAAGCGTAACCAATCGCTGCAAGTTCTCGAGACACAGTTAGCTCTTATTGCGTGGATAGGAACGTTAATAAATATTAATAAGTGGTGTTTTTTTAAACAAATAACGACGCTGTTAAGTGTTTGAAACGTTGGGATATACATTTTATTATTCTCGCATTACCCGACAAGCGCGATTATTTCTTGGAATCAAATGTGAAACGGTAAGAAATAAACTTTGAATAGAAACTGTTTTTATTTCTAATTCGTCCATTAGCTGAGTGTCTTCGTTCTATTACATCCATCAAATATTTAAGATATTTTCTTTTCAAACAGTTATTATAGCAGATAAAAAATACAATGAACATTCTGTTGAATGAAAGCAATGAGGTATAGAAGTGTGTTAATAGCATCCGAATAACGAATGTCACAAAATTCGAAATCGAAATACCAAACACAGAGAAACTGTGAATATTTTCAATTGGCGATCCGCAGAAATTCTTGTTCCTTCCACGGAACTGTACTTTGTCACATTTTCAGGTACTCGGATGAAAATCAAACGGAATTTTAAAATGCAACATATTTCGCGTTCAAAACGATATGTGACTCGAGACTGTCGACTGTGAATGAATGTTGTATGGAAGCATTTCTTAGATGAAAAAAATGCTCAAACTATTTCTGCTAAAGCTAAGTTAGGTAAGTATACCGAGACAAAGAGCTTATTAGTCCATTCGGTGCACAGCTACATGATGAAAGGTTTGATAATAATAACTGTAAATTTTGATTACTGTTTATGATTGAGAGTGTTATTATTACTTAGCTTTTATGAGTCGAAAACATTTTCTCTAACTAAAGAGTTGATTAAAAGGTAAGTTGTGGTAACACTCATCAATAATGAAATCTAGAAAACGATTTGCCTTATGAGCTTGCATGTTTTAACACTTTGACTGCCTTAAAAATACGAAGAATAACCCAAAAAAACGCAAGTTTTACGCGTAATTTAATAAAAAAATGATAAAAAAAAATTTGCGGTATTATTATTTAAAAAAAACATGTCACTCGGGCCCGAGTGGTCGGCACACAGCATGCTGGTAGCCAAGCACCTGGTTCCGAGTGCTGTATATTATATTAAGTCAGAAAAAGACATCGCTGTGTACACTCGGCCCCGAGTGGCCGGCACCGCTGGAATGGTTAACACGCACTCAGGCCCGAGTGCGCGATACTCAACGAGTTTATACAGTAAGAAATGCTGTCTTAGAATGGGTTTTACGAAAATCGAGTTTACTAAACCATAGCCAAAAGCAGTTTTCTATTAGTAGTTCTATAGATACATCTGTTCGCTGATCGGAGGCAGAAAATGCTAGAATATTCCATCTCGTGTGTCCTCGTGTCGAACGGCGTCGATAACTCAGTTATGTTAGAATAAAATTAAGTTTGTTTTGAGTTTTGCATATTTCAATTCACTTATTGATTGCTGAATTGTTTCCTTCTTAAGGTTTGTTTGTATAAAAAAGGAAAAATCTTTTCAGTGCGAAGCAATTCTACAGCATCGCACTGCAAATAATTTATTCAATTTACGTCCCGCCTTCACACGGGTGGTATTAAAATAGTATTTGTATTAGGTAGTCTTTGTTACTTAATCCCTCAAGCGTATGTGAACGAGACACAATGCAAATTCTATTGTTATGCGGTTGCCTGCAACCGCTCGGGTGTTGAAGCATTAAGAGTATGTAGTTCAGTAGTTTAAGAGATAAGTAGCTCCAAACTCTTATATAACGTGTTCTTTTTGATTCCCGGAAAATTATTAACATAAATCAGTTTACATAAAATAAAGGTCATTACAAAAGATTTCTCTAAAATTTGCCTATTTTTCTAGTTTCATACAAAATTATTAAATTTCCAACTTCCACTCGGTTGTCCTACGCGCGCCCTTTTGCAATTGCAGTAAAGTTGACAATGAAGCATGCGCTATGCCGCGCGCGTTGTATGAATGAAGTCAGGTGAGCTGCAACAGTGAGTTGTAACTACTATGAGTACGTATGGAGAAGCTATGAGAAGCATAATGTGTACTAAACATAAAATTATTATCCCTTTGGAATAGAACGACAAAAGCGAGATGTCACTAGCAGCAAACTGTGTGATAAAAAGAGATGAGTAGCAGAACTATTTTTGTCAGAAGTCAAACAGTTGACCGCCCTGCAGAAGCTCGCTGAAAATTACGTGCATTTGATTTTTTGTATTTAAAAGTGAAATTGTGTATATTTTGGAGAAATAATGCGTCTGAAACATGGTGACTTGATCGATGATTGATTGTTAAGCATTACAGCGGCAAAACCCCAACAAATAATCATTTAACAGGTAGATTAGTCCAAATCGAAGCCTCTTAATATACGACTTATATTTACCAATGCGCTTCAAATTTAAAGTACGCAGTTTGATTATTCTATTCTTCAAACGTTAATTTACGTAAAAAATAAAGACAGAATAACACAGGGAATGTATATCGACGAACATTTTGTATAATGAAATAACATTTAGTTTTACACTAGAGCTGCATGTTCAATATTTTGTGTCGACTGTTTATCATGCAGTAAACTACTATATTTAACTTAGGAACATTGTAATAAATCACCTGATCGAAAGGTTATCTCATTTAAAGCTTACTTATGTTAGTTACTGACATCTTAAATCGGTTTCGTTTGACAGCTTTTACTTGTCCTTCTATTCCGATAGGAATATTAATTTTATGGTACTAAATACAATGACAAGATTGTGACGTTTTCCTTGAAATTTAAATTTCAAATTATGAATCAGTACCATAAGAATTCATGGCGCACGAAATTTGTTCGTGCAGTCTGGTTGGTTGGTGTGAGTAGTATAAAATTGGGAAAGCTAGCTCACGGTTCCCTGTGAAAGGATCTGGGGTCTGAGTCTAGAGTTCTCAGGTACTCGAGTACCCCGGCAAACCAGATCCAGGAAGAGCGAAAAGGGCACACCAGAGCGCCTTTTTCGAGGCGCTGCTCTCGTGTGTTCGCTCTTCCTGGATCTGGTTTGCCGGGGTACTCGAGTACCTGAGAACTCTAGACTCAGACCCCAGATCCTTGCACAGGGAACCGTGCGCCAACTTTCCCAATTTTATAATTCTACATTATTTACGAGTTTGTTATTTATGATTCATGAGAACTTAAGACTCGATTAGACTAAATATTTTTGTTAGTTTATTTTTAGAATGCGCCGAAAAGTTTATCTGTAGTATATGAGTCCTTCATTCTTATTAATAGGTACTGATTTGATTTCTTCAATTGTATACTCAGGAATCTTACAACAACAGAAATGGTAGTCTGTTGTCTTATATATTATTATTATACGTGGGTTATCGGATATTTCCGAATAACAATCATTAAGTATTTAAAAAACTTTATTATCAACACACCACAAACTTAAACATAATACATTTTTTAAAGCACATACTTTTTTATGATACATACAAGTTTTTACTTCTACAGAATTTTTATACATCTCATATAGACTAATAAAACTAGGACAGCCTTTCTCTTCTATATTATATATGCAGTTGTTTTCTAATAAATCTCTTAACCATGCTATCTTTTCAATACCTTTTACAATAAGACATTTATCTTTTAAAATATTAATAATATCCGTATACTCTCGAAAATGAAAAAATGGTATAAATCCTTCATTCCAAAGAATATTTCTGTTTCTTTCTATCCAGCAAACTTGTCTTCTTTCCGATTTTGATAGATCATAAAACTTGAAAGGTGGCTTAACTAAAAACACTTGCATTTGCCCGTTACATAAAATTGCGATTTCTTTTAAAATAAATTTATTATCATCAGTTTTAAATCCTTGAATATCTACAAAGGCATTCATGATATTTTTCTTACAATATTGCTAAGTGGTTTATACTCAAATATTTTATCGTTTATAATTAAACAATTAGCTGCTGTATTATTGGGAATATCTGTGGTACACTCAATTTCGATGCGTACATCAACAGGACCACATTTTAAATTTTCATTTTGTCTTGTGCAGTCAATGACAAACAGTGGACTCTTCTCTTTAAAACTGATCAGATCTAGCAACGGATCAGGTGGAGCGTTGTAATAAGACTGACGAAATTTTGTAAACATTTCATATAAAATACTGTACTGATTATCTTGAAAATTAACGTTCATTGTTTCGTACGGATAATACTGAGAGTTTAAAAACAACGATATGTTAGATACATTACAGTGGTCAAATACTGAGTTGTCATTGACTTTGCTATTTTTTCTGTTTGTAAACCAACAACAACATATCGTGGTTTTTCTAACTGCGATGCAGTTTTGACTGACCAAGAATGTTTTGTAGTTTGAGGTAATAAGGGATATTCATACAAATCCCAATTTCTGAAAGCTATTTGTAGAGGCTTATCTTTTTCTAAGTGTCTGAGTAATTTAAGTCGATCTCGATCAGATACTTTTATATGTGGTACTCGCCGATTTATTTTTTGTATTTTCACGTCAATATGATTTATATCAACATCAATATTTTTTACACTATTTAAATTTACATTGCCCCTATTTAAAATTAATTCATGCTTACAATTCATAATAATCTTATCATAATCTTCAGCAAAGCCAAATATTTTATTCAGGGGAATCATAACGCTAAACCGTCCATTACTTTTAAAACCATTTAATCTCCAACCCCATAAAGCTGCAACCTTGCTTTCCCCCTCATTCATGGATATTAGGGATTTCATAGTTGTTGTTATACCTGCATTCTTGATCCGATCTATTTCAACACCATTTAGTTCATATCTGATGTCTTGAAACAGGAACATAAAAGGGTTGTTAATAAAATGCAAATCTTTTTTGAGAGGTTTTTGGTCTTTATCGAGCGGTGTAATGAATCCTTCGATTTGAATAGAACTAGTCGATGGTAGTATGTATAAATCCTGCTGTTGTATCGGTATCCTAATCTCATCGTTTTCTCTGAAGCTATTAGTATAAGGGGTATACGTATGAATTTCATAACTCTCAATCGTATTATCGAATTCTGCTACGTCAAACACTTGTAAAATACTCATAATGCTTTAAAGCCAAGACTTTCTAGAAAGAGTTTATTAGACCTAGATATTTTTTTTTTTTTTATACGTCTACTCTCTTTAGTAATGTGGGCACTAATAACTTTTTTACCACGCAAAGCTACTTTTTTATTAAAATCGATCATGATGATGATGATTTTCGTAATTGCATGCGTAATATTATGTGTTCTCCCCTGAAGTCAATGCACTGCCCACGTTCATCAACAATTTTAACCGTGATTCGAGATATATTTTCCTATATTATTGGTAAATAAATAATGTTTTTTGGTTTTTCTATAAATCGGTGACCGGGAGGTACGTTAGGCACAAATTCATGAATTATATGGGACGGTAATCCGTTTATGTAGGAACCTTTTACAATATCACATTCGATTCGTATGACAGACACTGGGAGAATGCCGATCTCGGTCTCTGATTCATGTCATTTATTTGCTTCTAATTTTTTATTATGAAAACCTAAAAGTTTACCAATACTGCTTTTTCCATTTAAATTTATTGTTTTAGTACAATAAATGGAACATTTCAAGTTGTTGTTATTCGCTTGAATGTTTATTTCACATCCATTTACATTATCTTCCAAAAAAAATTGTAGATCATACAAATCGTAAGTACCACAAGGTATTTCTAATTTTTCTCCACTATCTCCATAAGCAAATGTATTATTGGTTGTATTTACATTTGGTATAGAATTGAGTGTAGAAAACAATATCAGACCACATTCCCAATTATCTTCAATGCTTAGCGGTGGTACAAAATATGTTTCCAGTATTGATTCGTTACCAGTGAATGTTAACGTTAGAGACATGTTATCAAAGTAACAGCATCATCAGTTAAACAAACTATTTATAATAAAAATTGTGCCAGATTTTTTTTAAGAATTTAAGACATAAATGACCACAGTTATATGGATGATTTTTTTGTTCATTATCGTAATTACAATTTACATCGTTGCCTATGTACTGTATGAATTCTTCTTTCGGTGGTTTTAAATTACCATATCTATCAAAGTATTCAACATAGTCTTTAAATTTTACGTAGGCTACCCAATGAGAACCCGAACTTTGAGAATCATCTAAATTGATTATTCCACATTCTTTAAGTAGTGGGCGTTTTGGTAATTCATCTCTCATGAATAACCCACGAAAGTATGGAATATTTTGTGCATGATTTATGATATAGATATTTGTAAGAGCTCTGTTGGCTAGCCTGGTATTTAGTTTTTTTTATTAGTTTTACTTGATAAACAGATTTTCAAACCATTCTTGTATTGTTTAAGCCTTAATCCTTTTCCAATAGATAAGGATTCCATTTTTCCATGATGTCTTTTCATTTCTTTAAGACGTTCTTGTGCATCTTTGACGTCTTTAACAAACTTTAGCAATACCTGCAGCTCCACCAGCTAAACTGTCAACAGCAGATAGCCCGGCAAAAAGGGGAATCAAATGTAGAAATCCACCAGTTTTCGGAACAGGAATATATCTTGGAAATTTTACAGATGAATCTGATATCATTTCTCGAGCTGCAGCGATAGCCAAATCTATTGCTGCTTTCTTACAGGTTGGTTTTAAATTTGACAATCGTTTTGTTATATGAGATATGATATGATTAAATTTACTTTTAATACCATTACCAGATGTTTTAAATCTTCTTGTTTTAGAGCTCTTTAGGCCTGCACCAGAGCTAACTTTAGCTAGCATTGCTTTATTCACCAAATGAGCAGCTAACTTTTCTCCAACACTCGCATTGCTCGCTAGTGCTCGCTGTTTTTCCTTTTTCATTAGTTTCATGTCAGCCTTATGACGATCTTCTAATGATGAGTACTTGTTATATGCTATGTCGTGTTCTTTGCAGTATTCGTCTAAAAGATTTATTCCTTTATCACCTCTAAAAAGTCTTTTTTTAAGGCTTGTTCCAGGTCCACAGTAATTATAACCAGGGAGATGAAGTTCAAACGGTAAATTGTTTATTAACCAATTAACAAGTCTACTGCCTTTCATGCCCTGTATTAGACTGATAAAAGACGTGATTGACAACACTTTTAATATTAGGATAAAACAACATCAGATTTTGATACCCATGAGTTTTCACTTGACGGCAATCCTAACCATTTCACTAAGACTTTGTTGCGTTTTTTTTAAATACTTTTTCAATTAGATAAAGATGGATGTTCTTAGTCTTTTGAAGTTCTTCACTGTAAAATGATCCAAGTATAGGCTGGGATCTTGAATCAGTCAAAATATATGTAACTGGTGTGGTGTCCTGCACTTTTGAAATTTTGAATATTTCAGTGGACCAATTAGGTGTATAACCTTTTTCAAATGCTCCTTTATATTTACTTATTCTAACATGATCTCCAACTTTTAATTTTGTACCTATTTTAGACTTACAGTTTTATCTTTGTTTTTTTACATATCTATCGAATATAAGTTTTTTATTTTTTACACTTATGTCTACAGGTTTACAGCCTATAGTTCTATGATTCGAGTTATTGTAATTAAACATAACTTTATCTAGGGTCCCATCATTCCACTTGTAATTACCTTTTAGACTAAATTCCTTAAACAATTTAGATTTGATTGTTCTTATAAGTCTTTCTACAATCGAAGCTTTTTTTGTTGAGTACGTAGAATAATGATTAATTGAAAATGATTGCATTAAATTTCTGAATTTATCATTATAAAATTCAGTCCCTAAATCAGTTTGCAAGTTCTTTGGATGACGAGTTTTCTCTAACAATTGTTTGAACGCATTATAAACTTCAAATTTATTTTTACTTTTTAGGGGCAATGCCCAAGCATACTTTGAAAAAGTGTCTATAACTATTAGAATATATTTGAAATTTGAATTTAGGTGTTTAAGGTTATGTATATCTATTAAATCAGCTTGCCATAAATCGTCTATATCTTTCATAATCACATACCTTCTAGGAAAATTTCTTCTAGCTGTTCTATGTATTTCATTCACTATATCTGTTTTACTCATTTCTTCGGCTTTTTTGTTTGTATCACTTTATCAATTCTTTCAATCACTTCAGCGAGTGTAAGCTCCAGGGAATTTATTTTTTGAAAACAATTTCAAATAGACGAATCAACATATTCTTTGGTGGCACTATCGTGTGGGCCCAAAGGTAATTTAATATTTTTTATTAATTTATTTCTTGCATCAAGTGCCCCATCTTTTGTGATACTCAATGCACAATCTGTGAAACTATTACTTTTTCTTATTCGCTTTATCTTGTTTAAATGAAGACCAAATTTATCAACACTCTTTTTCGGATGTTATTTCAAACTGAAAAAAAAAGTATTGTGTTCCTTTTTTTATTCTTTGATGATACCAGCTTCCTTTAATTCTTCAATAATGGCAAGAATTTCATTATCATGGCTACTATTGCCTGCTTCTCTAGAAGCAACTAATATTTTTAATCGATCAATCAATTCATTAGGATCATCCCAATAAATTAAGTCAGTATTGGGGTTATATTTCTTTAGTTTTGGTATACTTCCACCACTTTTTGGAACAAATTCTGTATCTGAAAGTTCTGAGAAAAGAGGTTTTATTATTTCACGATATTTTATACTTCTATCCCCTTTTAATTGCCCGTTTGGCTCAAAATCTCTTTTGTGAACATTTGTGATGGATAACATATGCTTATAAACAAGTTTATCTTTTTCTGTAACAAGAGATAAATTGGTCTTCTTTTTTAATAGTAATTCACTTATTCCAGGAGTTAGCTCGAATGATTTGTCGTCCAATGTAACATAAAATATAGGATTACTATTCGTCGGGTCCTCAGTTTTAGATAATTTTACAGTAGATCTTCCCATCAATAAATTTTCATTTTCATTCCTTATACCAAATGGTACATTTACTCCTATTGTGTTATTGTATAAACTAATTAAATCATCTTTTTGAAGAGAACCTCGCTTGAGTATATCTATGTTTGTTGAATTGCCATTATCTGTTTCTTGATTAGAATCTTCATATACTGAATCTGTTGAATCACCATTATCACACTCAGTATCATCGAGATAAGTATAACCACACTCATTATCATCAGAATGAGATGTTTCTGAATCATTGTTCAATTTTTGTTTAGAAATGCGTATGGGTTGTTTGACATTATTAGACTGGTTAATATAAGCAGTGATTGGTTCCGCAACAGGTTTTAAGATCTTCTTCATTACAATATCAGTATTATCTTCAATATTTTTCATATCTTTTATCATAGATTTTATAGAATCTACAGATCTTATAAGGTGCTCTTTTAAATTAAGATCCATTTTGTTTTAGAGGATGCTACTGCTTGGCACTGAATATAAAATAACACTGAGTCATGTACAAATGTGACTATTTATAAATATTAATGAGACGGTAGGGAAACAAAACCTGAAATCCTTTTCTATATCTCCCGTTATTCATGGCACAGTCTTTATTAATCACTAGAAAATGATGTTGATCTTTCCATATAAGTGAACATAAACTTTTAAACTGCTCCCAAGACATATCACTGTTGACATGTTCAACGTAAATATGTTTTAAATTTTTATCATCCTGCTTAAATATTACAATCAGGTTTGCATTATCTCGTATGAGTTGTTTTGGGACTTTGGAATAAGTTTGGACAGGTAAAAACAGTATATTTGCTTATGACGCCCCATACAATAATAGTCTTGTATGTTAGACTGGTTTTCACAAATCACATCATCAAATATAATTACAGAATTAGGCAAAGCTTTATCAGGATGCAAGACATCGTTATTATTATTGTATATGAAAAAGTTCACTTCTGGAATTTTATCGAGTATATGACTCAATAAGCGATACTTTGGCTGAAATGTGGTCTTAGAGAAAAGGTATATATTTTTAAATTTTAGACTATTTTTATGAAGTAATAGGTTTATCATCACATTTGTTTTACCACAGTTAGATGGCCCACATATTATGCATCGAATAGTATTTGGTAAGAGTGCACTATGTTTTATAAGCGTCTTAGACTCTGAGTCAACGGGTACGTCTGAAATTTCCAAAGCTAACGGATGCTTAGTCAATTTCATGATGAAATCTAAAGGTTGATCCGCGAACGTGTTGTATTTATACCAGCCATATGTGAACTCGTATGAAATAAAAAAGTGAAGATGATTAATATACTTTATTTATTTCATTTTAAACCAGTACATACAGGTTTACATTTTTTTTTATTGGTAAGTAACTAGTAATAACATATCCATAATACTTAGATTACTGACTAAAATTAGGTACTTTAAGAATACTGCATAGGACAAATAAACAGGTAATAAATCAGTTCACAGCTTACCTTTTTTTATTAATCTTGGTGTCAGTTTTAATATTAGACTTTGCTCTTGACTCCTCATATTTGACTCTGAAATATAAAAAAGATACTTATTAATGCAAAAGGTATTAGAAAATACTACAATTATTTAAAACAATAAGCAATGATGTATTGTTGTTAACACTACAAAAATATTATAGTACCTAGTAAAATAAGAAAAAAGTATTGATAGATACCTTTTAGAATCTTCTTTCGCCGGAATATTAGTTTTCCTCTTGTTTCTTTTTGGTTTATCTTGATGGGGGAGAGGAACAATAGGAGTGCAGTGAGATGGACCGGGCTCAGTATTGACGGCACGCTGCTCGCGAACCGGCGACACATGCGCTAGTGATGGAGCATTTGACGAACTCGAAGAACTGCTTGATGATGATGATGAAGAGGAATCGTATTCTCCGTCAGACAATATATTGGTCTTAGACCTAAAAAAAAACAATTGATATTTGTTATAAAACAGTAATGAAAGCTTTATTAAACCGAGTACTGTGGACGCTGATCATAAGTGTCCATTCGACCTTTTATTTGTTTATTTAGATATGACTTACTCTAGCTGTGCACATACTAATGATTCAAAGTTATAATAAACTGAGTACTACAGACCCTGAGTTCGGAAGTATCCATCCAATCTTGTATTAGTTCATTTGAATATTGAATTACTCTGGCTCTACAATACCCATCTAGTAAATAAATTTCTAGTAAATAATAATTCGTAAAAACAATAAATTCTGAAACCTATTCCATTAACAATAATTGTTAATTGAATTTTGCAGACCAATAATGAAATATGAAATGAAATATTTTAACTCTAAAAGTTACCTCATATAATTTAATTTTTAATATGATGAATATACATGGTGTCATTTTGGTCAGAGACGAGCGACTCAAGGATGGTTGTACAAACAATACTGATACTAAAAAAAATATTTTATTGAAATATTCCCACAAAATCAATTTATTATTGCCATACAGCGAATAAGGCAAAACAACCAACATCAGGTCGCCTCTTCGTAGTTACGGCGTAGTATTTTGAAGATACGCGCGAGTGTGCAAGTTTGCCCCTTCTTTTTGAATTTTTTTGAATGTTGTGAAGAGGTTTTCTTTTATAAAACTTATTTTCAACCCTGAATTAATTGTCACTGACCAAAACAACTTATTTTACAATTTTAAACTGTAATTATAATTAACCACAATCAGTAAAAAAACACTTAAGGAAATAATCAGTCCATTGAATGGAGGGAGCATAGACGAAAAATGTTTATATAGTAACAATAGTATAAATACGTAATTTATGGACGTACTTAGAGGTATATTGTTTTATTCTGAAGTAAGACCGCAGTCACAAGTAACTTTTGTGAACGCGCTACCATTCTTTCACAAAGTAAGCTTTTTGAAGGCGGTATAATTGTTAAAATTACATCTCATTTCACAAGTAATAAGATGTGGAACTAAACGTATCTTATTGCCCCTTTTTGCTAACACTTGTACCAAGTTTTCTGTGTGTAAGCGACTTTACACAATACCAGACAAATCACGCACACATTGTTCGTATTTACATAAACATACTTACTTTATCTTTGTCCTAAATAAATCATTCGAAAAAACAAACTCACTTACGCTTCAGTCACCGACTCCTAACTACGGATCCCTAAATATTACGATTCATCATCTTACACGGACCATTTTTCTCACCAGATTTGTTTTTCTGAGCAGAACGAAATAAATGGCGTGAATTAGGCTGCTTTTCTACTTGATATCGTAAATTGTGTTTGTGTAGGTAAAGTTTAACAATATTCTTCTTGACAAAACGTGTGAATAAATATGTGTAATTTTTATTTGCTAGCTTTGCTTACGTTATGGCTGGAAGTGACTAGTGACGGTTCAAACTTGCAAATAAAAATAGGTGAGAAATATTAACTTTATACTGTATGCTACGAATTTAGTAAGGAAGAAGCTTCTAACGAAACGTCCACCACGAAATCTGTACTAATATTTTAAAGCTGAAGAGATTGTTTGTTTGTTTGAACGCGCTTATCTCCAGAACTACTGGACCGATTTGAAAAAATATTTTTGTGTTGGATAGCTTCATTATCGAGGAAGGCTTAAGGCTATAGTACATTACCCTGCAACGGGAGAGGAGGGAGTAAACCCAAAACGCATGGACGAAGTCGCGGGTATCCGCTAGTGTTAAATATTTAACTGTCTTAATGTGGGCTTATTTATAGGTAAAGATTAAAATTATACTGCGCATGAGTTACTACACCGATACGCAGGCATACAAATCAAGCAGGAGTAGTTTAAAGTAAAGTTATTATTTCGGATACAGTTTGACAGATTAATCTAAATCTAAAATAATTAATTTAAGTATACCTCTATAGGTAAAAAAAGTAAGTATGTCTCAACCATCATCGCTCACTTTAGCTTCTCACTGTAAAAGCAGCCTTAGAATTGAGATGGCTAAGGCTGAGTCGACTCAGTAACTCCGAACTGACTTGAATGCGATCCCTGAGTGGACGGTTTAGACATTCATTTGTTATTTTGAAAAATTATTCGCTCATTTTTAATGGCTTGGCAAATTTTCAGGATGATTTCGCACGTGTCAAATGAGTGTACAATTTCTTTTCATTCTCAAGTATTTTGCTTATTAACCTACGCTAATTTGATAAAAGATATCCAAAACATACTTCTACCGACTACAAAAAAGAGGTAATCAATTCAATGTGCATGTATGTGATATTGTTGGAATTTTATAATATTTGAGTATGTTGATCTAGAAGGGCTTCCAAGTACGTGTGCAAAATATCGTATTTATTTTTATCGAAAAATAAAAAAAAAATGGTTTAGAATGTTTTTAACACTCAGTGTCATATTTTATATTCATAAAGATGAAATAAGAAACCAAAAATTGTCCCGTTCAGCCAAGAGGTTAATGGTTCAAGTCCCGCCCGTGCGCAAATTTTTGGTTTCTTATTTCATTTCTATGAATATTAAATAAAATATATTTGAATGTTTGTCCACGGATTTCTCGAAAACAAGAAGTCATAGCGAGATGATTCCATTTAATTCGGTTAGGTATTAGGATTCAGAATATGTCTCATCAAAATCGGTCCAGTATTTTTGAGATATGGGTAAATAACTAAAAATCATAAAATTATTTTAAAAGGTGGTTTAATTTTTATAATCGAGTTGGTTACAGTGGTTTTAACCTAAATAACAATTAGTTAGAGTTATGATTTCGATGAAGCTTAATTATTACATTAAGTCGTTAAGCCTAGTCCGAGGCTTGATAACATCTGAAGGCAAGGTTAGTTATTTCACTTGCCTTGATATTACGCTAATGTGCCTTTTTTTAATTTATTTATAACCAAAAGAACACAAACATTTAACAAATACATGTATGCCAAACTGCTTAGCAGATTGTCGGCAGTAGTTCTCGTTTAACTAACTTGTTACATTTTGTCACGTACTGAACGTGAAAACTGAAAATATCCAAGAAAATAAAGAAATAGCACGACCAGCTACCTGGTACCGCTAGTCATTATTTCGTTAAGCTCAACCACCTCATACTTGAGATGAGGCCTTTGCCCAGTAGTGTGACATTTACAGGCTAAGTATTTTATGTGTAATACAGGAAAGTACCTTTCAATCATACTCGTATACACCTCATTTGACTGCGCCTTAAATGCATACCAAATTTAAACGGGTAGTTATAGACCAAAGCCGCCGTATATGTCCGTAATTGAAATAAAGAATAGAATCTTGATATTATTATATTACCCATAGCTTGGTAGGGTTAGCAGGAAAACCGGGGAATACGATTTCAGTCGCATATTCGCTGATTCTGTCAACCGTGGCGGCACGAATCGCACGCGAATGTACCGCACGAACTAAATTAATTCGCGATAGTTTTGATGTAGGTACAGTTTACAATAAAAACTGATAAATTAGTAGAGTTGTATGAGACACACTCTCTTGTCACTACATTAGGTTGAGATCTCTAGCACCGAACTATTTTTAAACGAATCTCACACAAGACACAAAGATGGTCGTCTCTTTAAACATATAACGCAAGCAATTCTGGCTCTTAACGTGGTTAAGCGGCAGTGGAACTTTGAAGCATTGTCCAAAATTGATACTACCTTTAATTCAAAAACGTCAAATGTCTTATGTTCCCAACTATACCTACTCCGGTAATTAAATGGTGGGTTTCGCTGCGAAATATGAAAGTTGGCAAAGCTACGGTCTCACCAATTTTAAGTTGCCAGTTTTCAATCGAAATAAACGGAAAATTAATACCGACAACTTGAGCTAGACTTTTTAATTGAAAATGATTCATGATTGGTTTCTATATTCGCCAAAAATTTACCAAGTGAGTCTTTACCTATTTAACTTAGAACTGTTCAAAACTTGGTATCTTGGTACGAAAGTCACCACATAGATTCCTGAAAAACCACTAGGTTGCTTTCAAAAAAATCTGGGTAAAAAAAAATATCCTTTGGAATAAACATAAATATCCTTTGGACATTCCCACACATCGCCATCTAGTCCCAAAGTAAGCTACTCAAAGCTTGTGTAATGGGTGCCAGACAACGGATATAATACTTAAATACTTTTTGTTTGTAAATACATACATGATATACATAGAAAACACCCAGACCAATACAAACAGACATGTTCATGCACACAAATGCTTGTATTGTGCGGGGATCGAACCCGCAACCCGCTGCGTAGTAGGCGATTTCTCGACCACTACACCAAACGGGTCGTCAAAAATGGTATTTTCATGTATATATTTATTAAGAATAACTTTTGAATTAAGCTTAACATATATAAACATTACATATTTTTCAAGATTTTTTTAAGTATATAGCTACGTAAGTTAAAGGGATATTTAAATCAGCAGATAATCAGAAAATTGAAATTGTTGACGCGAAATGTTAAAGAATTTGCTTCAGACTTTGACCGCGTCTATCTAGACTAGAGTAAATCCATTTTATATTATAAAAAAAAACATATATAAAGATAAAAAAACACAAATCTCTCAATCTACATTTGTAATTCATTGTTGAACATCGAGATCATTTTAAATCAAACAGTTTATAAATTTTATTTACTGATATTATTTTAAAAGTTATAAAAATATTATTTACAATATTTGACATGCACAGAAAAAACAGACTTTATTAGGTAAGGCTTCAATACGTCACCCCCGCCACAACGGTAGGGGAAGAAGTAAAATCAAATATTCTCCAACCTTAAGACGAAACGATTCATAATGATTACTCTCGAAATCTGCAAACTTTTATATGTACGCACTTCACAAAATTGGTATCTAAGGATATTCGCATATTTTATATTCATATTCACAAAATTTCTGCGAATTTTTATCGAAAACGAATATTAGAAAAAAAATTGAAAGAATTGAATAAGTTTGCGGCCTTCAACCAAATATTTATGTATGACACGCTCGTAGACGTATTTTTCAATAACTGGTTTTCTTATTTTCTGTATTTCATGCCAGCAAACAATATTAATGGGCACCAAATTTGAACAAAAACTGAACACTCGCATTCACGATTTTCAGTAATAGTTATTTTGGATTCGCACTCACAAAAGTTCAAAAATGACATTCGTACATCACTATGGTATACATACTGCACTTGTATGGTACCAAATCTATTTAATTATGACTGTGTTTGTGTAGCCATAGACTAGCTCCGTGTTGGCTTAGTACTGAGTTAACATCGCGCATTTCCGGACCAGAGCTGCGACAATGATACCAGATATTTGAGGATAAAAATATTCTAATTATAGTTTTGCATTTTCCTTCGTTTATACATAACTGGTTGGCTTGGAATGCAAGACGAAATTAGAAAAGCTCAAGTAAACTACGGGAAATCTCCAAAGGCTACAATCAATTTAGCATACTTGCAGACGCGTTTAGAAATACTGGAGTTGAAATGGAGTTCTTTTAAAAGTACCCATGAATACCTTGTGCAAGAGACACCTAAAGAATCAAGAAGTGCCTTAAGTTATTTTAACGATGATTTATATGAGACCTGTGAGGAGATTTACATCAATTACAAGAGCGATTTGAAAACAAAAATGTCCGAATTATCACCCGTTACGCCTACTACCGCCATACCTGAAAACAAAAAAACAACGCCCGAGTTAAAGTTGCCGACACAATTCTCTGGAAAATACACCGAGTGGCCATCGTTTCACGACTTATTCGATTCCATCATACATACAAATCAATCAATAGATGACGTTCAGAAGCTCCACTATTTAAAATCAAGTTTGTCTGGTGAAGCAGAACAGCTGCTTCGTACAATAACAGTTACAAGTCAAAATTATAATGAAGCGTGGGAAATACTGAAAAATAGAAACAATAGTAAAAGATATATTTCAAACAGCATTTTCAAGAAACTTTTTAGTGTCAAAAATATAACAACCGAGTCCGCTTATCAGATTAAATACCTACTGGATACGACTGTTGAATGTTTAAGCTCATAGAGGAATCTAGGGTGGCCAATTAAGTCGTGGGATGCGATCATGATTTATATAACAGTTTCTAAATTAGATACAGAAAGCCATCGTTTGTGGGAACAGCATATTGCTTCAGAAAAAGATGAGTTTCCTTCCTTTGACACTTTAAAAGACTTTTTAGAAACTAGATTTAGGTCTTTAGAAATGATTGAAAACACCACTAAACCAACGAGAACCAAGGCCTTTCACACCTCAATAGAACCTACAAATATTTCTTGCGCATTCTGCAAAGAAAACCACTACATTTATCAGTGTAAACAATTTGCTAAACAACAATACAAAAAGAGACATAGCTTCGTTCAAGATAATAATTTATGTTTTAATTGTTTGATACCAAATCATTCATCTAACAAATGTATGAGGAAGACGTCGTGCCGAGTTTGCCATAAAAAACACCACTCGTTGCTGCACCCGGAGAAAAGGGATGAATCTGTAAAGAAAAATTGTCATAAAGACTCAAGTCAAAACATAGTATCACATTTCGTACATCAGCCTGGTCAAATACTATTAGCCACCGCATTGGTAGATGTGACTTCGCGTCAGGGTCAAAAACACGTCTTTTGTGCTCTCATTGACCAAGGTTCACAAGCCTCGTTCGTCACCGAAGATATCGTTCAGACATTGGGTTTGAAAAAGATAAGAATCAACGGCGTGGTTTCAGGATTGAGTGAAGGCAAACAGCTTCACACCAAATACATGGTTGAAGTGCAATTGCAGTCGAGACATAATACAACCTTCACTATTCTAGTAAAAGCTTATATTTTAAAATCAATTACACCATATTTACCACAACAAACAATTTCAATTTCTAACTGGCCTGAGCTGGAGCAGATGACGCTGGCAGATCCAAAGTATAATACACCAAACCAGGTTCATCTGCTGTTAGGCGCCGAAGTCTACAGTAAAATCATAGAAGTTGGATAGATCAAGAGTCCGTCTGGTATTATTGCACAGAAAACAAAACTGGGCTGGATTCTTTCTGGTGATACTAGCAACACAAAACCTGTAAAACAAAACAAAATAATTAGCATGCATGTATGCGTATGTGGGAATGATCTTTTAAGAAAATTCTGGGAAGTAGAAAATGAAGTACTTACTTGTGAGAGAAAGTTAAGTAAAGATGAGCAACGATGTGAAGACATCTACAACAAAACTACAATGCGAACAGAATCAGGAAGATATAAAGTAAACTTACCTTTTAAAGAAAACATAGAGACACCTGTAGACAAATGTGGGAATACGAAAGAAATTGCAATTTCAAGATTTTTACAATTAGAAAGAAAATTAGAACAGAACCCAAAAATCAAAGAAGAATACACTAAAATTATAAAAGAATATGAGGAATTAGGTCACATGGCTTTGACAAATGAAGACGATACAAATCTTATATTCTTACCTCACCATGCTGTGATTCGGGAAGATAAAGATACCACAAAATTGTGAGTGGTACGAGGGTCAAACTGAAAGTTCTTAGAACTGGCCACTTATAAACAATATAATAAAAAAAATATTCTAAAATTTGAAAATAGAACTCTTTGCCAATATTACTGAGTATATATTTCATTCATTTGTCATTTGTTTTACGATTTGGCGGCAAATTGAAAATTGTCTGTGTCACGTCAACATGAATTTAACACGAGAAAATTTTCGTGCAATGATTTTTTATGACTTTCGATGTCATTTAAGTCAACAAGAAAGTTATTATAGACTACGATTGGCCTTTCACGATGAAGCCCCATCTTGTGCGACTGCTTACATTTGGTTTAATGAGTTTAAACGTGGTCGCACTAATCTCACTGATGGTGTACGTGAGGGACGGCCTTCTACGGCGACGACTGAAAATAACATCTGTGTTGTGCGGCGTATGATAAAGACTGACAAAAGAGTGACCTATCAGCAGATTCGGACAAGCTTAGGCATCGGTATGAGTCAAGTGCACAAAATCCTCCACGAACATTTAGCGGTCAGGAAGCTTTGCGCCCGGTGGATACCTCATAATTTGACTAAGGCTCAAAAACTCCATCGTGTGGATTGGTGCCGTAAAATGATTGAAAGATTTAACGGAGGTGACTCAAATGCTGTGTTCGACATACTAACAGGTGACGAAAGCTGGATTTACTGTTATGATCCTGAAACCAAAAGACAATCTGCTCAGTGGGTGTTTCCTTTCGAGGAGTTGCCAGCTAAAGTGAAGAGAGATCGAAGTGCGGGAAAAAAAATGGTGGCCTCGTTCTTTGGAAGAATAGGTCATTTCGCAACAATTGTGTTAGAGGATCAAAAAACAGTTTCTGCAGAATGGTACACTACCAATTATTTGCCACTTGTCTTGGAAAAAGTTCGAGAGAAACGACCTCGCAGTAGGATCTTCCTTCACCACGACAACGCCTCGTCGCACACCGCCAAGCGAACGATCGACTATTTGGCGACATCAAACGTTGAATTACTGGGTCACCCGCCGTATAGCCCCGACCTCGCGCCTTGTGATTTTTATTTATTTCCAAAAATTAAAGAAAAACTTAAAGGAAAGCGGTTTATGAATGCTGCAGAAGCGGTGGCTGCGTATCGCGATGCCATTGAAGAGACCCCTAAGGACGAGTGGGCAAAGTGCTTTTCCCAGTGGTTCCATCGCATGCAACGGTGTATTGACGTCAATGGACAATATTTTGAAAAGATATAATAAAACTAATAACTGGCTAATGTAATCAGTTTTTGATTTTCTAAGAACTTTCAGTTTGACCCTCGTATTTGACGCCTCCGCAAAGGGTTCCAAGGGACTATCACTAAACGATACACTACTAACTGGACCTGTAATCCAAGATGATTTACGCACTTAGATAACTAAATGGCCACAACATAAAATAGCATTGATAAGTGATATAACAAAAATGTATAGACAAATTTTAGTGCAGGATAAAGATACCTTCTACCAATGTATTATATGGAGAGACAACCCTAATGAAACCTGTAGAGTCTATAGATTGCTTACTGTCACATTTGGAACTGCATGTGCACCGTACCTTACGGTTAGAACTTTAATGAAGGCAGCTGAAGACGAAAGTGATAAATATCCTGAGGCTGCTGAAATTGTTAAAACGGCATTTTATATGAATGATCTGATGACAGGTGCCAACACAGAAGAACAGGCTATAGAAATCTATAAACACGTCAATAAGCTATTAGAAAGCGCTGGTTTCATACTACAGAAATGGTCTAGTAATTCAGATAATTTGTTACAAATAATACAGCAAAACAAGGAAAACACACAACCATTCGAGATAAAATTAGACAAAATCATAAAAATATTGGGAGTTGCATGGGACAGGAATAATGACCAATTCAAAAGATCTGTTAACTTGCCTGAACCTGTCAAACCAATTACAAAAAGAAGAGTGCTATCAGATGTAGCTCGCTTATTTGATCCCTTTGGATGGCTGGCTTCACATTAATGAATAATAACGTGACTTCTAATCTCAATAACATACTGCTTAATTATAAACTTACACAGCTTATCACGACACCCACTAGAGGTCAATCATGTATCGACCATATTTACAG
Organism: Pyrausta purpuralis; assembly: GCA_963924145.1. NCBI lineage: Eukaryota > Metazoa > Arthropoda > Insecta > Lepidoptera > Crambidae > Pyrausta > Pyrausta purpuralis. Next base: position 19,792,969 of record OZ001654.1, read on the forward strand.
TAATGTAAGCCGTGCTACAGGATTCACCCTCCCCCTCAATTTGTCAGACCACGATACTGCGCAAGTTTTTAGTATGAAGAGCAAACCAAAGCTCACTCTTCCGGATACTCTATATATCTTTAGGAGGGACTACTCTATTGAAAATATGGTTAAGTTTAAAAAATATCTGGCCAGCCTTTCTTTTTCAGAGGTCTATAGCGAAACAGAACCAAATACAGCATTCAATAAATTTCATGAATGGTTTTGCTTGCTTTACAATCTTTGCTTTCCATATATAAAAGTTAGATTATGTACAAAATCTAATTTGAAGTGGATAACCACTGGAATAAGGAAAAGCTGTGCCAAAAATAGAGTCATTAGGCAAAATTACTACAGAAAGAAAACTTTTAAAAATAAACTCAAATATCAAAAATACTCAAAAATACCTAAAAAATTTATACTAAATGCAAAAAAAATACGAATAATAAATATGTACTGAAAAGTAAAAATACCTGCAAAGCTACATGGAAAGTTATTAAAGAGGAAATAGATACTAATCCGCAGTACAATAACTTTATTGATATAATTAAATATGACAACAATGTTATTTCTAGTCCTACTCAAATCGCTAATACTTTTAACAATTATTTCATTGAATTGACAAATATAGATAATACAGTTAATATTTCATGTGACAAACTAAATAAAACTTTGAATAATTCTATTTATCTTAAACCCATTGACGAATATGACATAAATAAATAAATACTGACCTTAAGTAATAGCAACTCTGAGGGATACGACGGCGTATGTACGAAAGTTATTAAGTTTTGTTATAAGGAATTAGGCCAAGTCTTAGCTTATTTAATTAATTTGTCCTTGGCATCGGGAATCTCCCCTAATAAACTGAAATTTTCTGTTATTAAGCCTTTGTTTAAAAAAGAAGATAATTCTATTTTGGACAATTATCGCCCGCGCTGGTGCCGATCTTTTCAAAAGTGTATGAAAAAGTTATGCATAGTAAACTTACATCGTTCTTTGATAAGTATCAAGTCATCCAGCGCAATCAGTATGGCTTTCAGAAGAATAAATCTACTGCACATGCCATCTTTGACATGGTCAACGAGACTCTGACTAGCCTTAACGCGAATAATTATACAACCGCCATATTTTTTGATATGTCAAAAGCTTTCGATTTCGTTTCACATAATTCGCTCCTTGAAAAATTGGAAAAATGTGGTGTCAGGGGCAATGCCTTATGTTGGATTAAAACCTACCTCGATAACCGCCAACAATCCGTTGAAATTAGTCGACCTGACTGTAATTTTGTGATTTAAAAAATATAGATCGGATCTAAGAGTAAACGAATATGGAGTCCCACAGGGTAGCGTTCTAGGTCCTTTACTGTTCCTGATCTATATTAACAACCTCCCGGGGTTAACTAAACACAAAACTATTTTATTCGCAGATGACATAGTTATAATTGTAAAAACAGACGGGAAATTGACTCTGGAAGATCATATTCAGGACATTAATAATACACTTTAAACTTTAATTGAATGGCTTAAAAATAATAATTTACATATAAATCTGGACAAAACATACTTCATTAATTTTAATAATATAATATATCAGACAATGGACATACATTTCGAAGGACAAAAACTGAAAGGTACAAATATGACGAAATTCTTAGGTGTATGGATAGATGATAAACTTAATTGGAAAGATCAAATCGAAAATGTTTGCAAGAAAATTAACAGATTTTCATACGCACTGTATAAATTAGGTAAAGTCGCTACCAAAAATACAGCACTTACTGCTTACTTTGCGTATGTAGAGTCCATTTTACGTTACGGACTTATCATATGGGGTCATGGCTCTGATGCAAATAGAGTTTTCATTGCACAAAAAAGTGCATTAGGGCCATATGTGGTTCTGCACCTGATGAGCCATGCAGGCCGTTATTTACTTACCTACAAATACTACCTCTTCCATGTCTTTATATTTTTGAGATTTGTAAGTTTGTTAAGCAAAACATGATTTTTTTTAGACAAGCAAAGGAGGTTTATATGCGCAACACTAGAAATGGCAATAAGCTTGTCGCAGATATCACTCTAAAAAGTGCAAAATTTGAAAAAAACTGTTACTGGATGTGTACTCTTATTTATAACAAAGTACCTCATAATATAAAAGACCTGCCGTTCAACAGATTTAAAAGTGCACTTTACAAATGGCTAATTCACCATTGTTTTTATAAAGATGATGATTTTTTAAATTTGAAGTCATGATGTTTGAGCCGTTTTATTATTATTGAAACTAATTGATATTGTATTAATATCCTAGAAAACTTTTTCATGTGTATTAATATTATGAATTCTGACTAGTTTAATTGATTATTATTAATTGTTTATTATTAAAATATGTGTCTGCATGCTATTAAATGATAGCTGAAAAAGCTGAGCTAACCATAGATTTATACCATCCCAATGTACCCTTTTTCATGAGCAAATAAACACATTATTTCTTTCTTTCTTTCTTTCTTTCAAGCAGGAGTAGTTTAAAGTAAAGTTATTATTTCGGATACAGTTTGACAGATTAATCTAAATCTAAAATAATTAATTTAAGTATACCTCTATAGGTAAAAAAAGTAAGTATGTCTCAACCATCATCGCTCACTATAGCTTCTCACTGTAAAAGCAGCCTTAGAATTGAGATGGCTAAGGCTGAGTCGACTCAGTAACTCCGAACTGACTTGAATGCGATCCCTGAGTTTGTTACGACGGTTTAGACATTCATTTGTTATTTTGAAAAATTATTCGCTCATTTTTAATGGCTTGGCAAATTTTCAGGATGATTTCGCACGTGTCAAATGAGTGTACAATTTTCTTTTATTTTGCTTATTAACATGCGCCAATTTGATAAAAGATATCCAAAACATACTATCTCAAGTTTTTACTTACTTCAAAAAAGATGGTTATCAATTCAATGTGTTATTGTTGAAACTTGAAAAAAGAGTATATTGATCTAGAAGGGCTTCCAAGTACGTGTGCAAAATATCGTATTTATTTTTATCGAAAAATTAAAAAAAAATGGTTTAGAATGTTTTTAACACTCAGTGTCATATTTTATATTCATAAAGATGAAATAAGAAACCAAAAATTGTCCCGTTCAGCCAAGAGGTTGCTGGTTCAAGTCCCGCCCGTGCGCAAATTTTTGGTTTCTTATTTCATCTTTATGAATATTAAATAAAATATATTTGAATGTTTGTCCACGGATTTCTCGAAAACAAAAAGTCATAGCGAGATGATTCCATTTAATTCGATTAGGTATTAGGATTCAGAATATGTCTCATCAAAATCGGTCCAGTATTTTTGAGATATGGGTAAATAACTTAAAATCGTGAAATTATTTTAAAAGGTGGTTTAATTTTTATAATCGAGTTGGTTACAGTGGTTTTAACTTAAATAACAATTAGTTAGAGTTATAATTTCGATGAAGCTTAATTATTACATTAAGTCGTTAAGCCTAGTCCGAGGCTTGATAACATCTGAAGGCAAGGTTAGTTATTTCACTTGCCTTGATATTACGCTAATGTGCTTTTTTTTAATTTATTTATAACCAAAAGAACACAAACATTTAACAAATACATGTATGCCAAACTGCTTAGCAGATTGTCGGCAGTAGTTCTCGTTTAACTAACTTGTTACATTTTGTCACGTACTGAACGTGAAAACTGAAAATATCCAAGAAAATAAAGAAATAGCACGACCAGCTACCTGGTACCGCTAGTCATTATTTCGTTAAGCTCAACCACCTCATACTTAAGATGAGGCCTTTGCCCAGTAGTGTGACATTTACAGGCTAAGTATTTTATGTGTAATACAGGAAAGTACCTTTCAATCATACTCGTATACACCTCATTTGACTGCGCCTTAAATGCATACCAAATATAAACGGATAGTTATAGACAAAAGTAAGTCCGTAATTGTAATAAAAAATAGAATCTTGATATTATTAATTACCCATAGCTTGGTAGGGTTAGCAGGAAAACTGGGGAATACGATTTCAGTCGCATATTCGCTGATTCTGTCAACCGTGGCGGCTTGAATCTATTTTCGCACGCGAATGTAGCCCACGAACTAAATTAATTTGCGATAATTTTGATGTAGGTACAGTTCACAATAAAAACTTATAAATTAGTAGAGTTGTATGAAACACTCTCTCTTGTCACTACATTAGGTTGAGATCTCTAGCACCTAACTATTTTTAAACGAATCTCACACAAGACACAAAGATGGTCGTCTCTTTAAACATATAACGCAAGCAATTCTGGCTCTTAACGTGGTTAAGCGGCAGTGGAACGTTGAAGCATTGTCCAAAATTGACACTACCTATAATTCAAAAACGTCAAAAGTCTTATGTTCCCGATTATACCTCCGGTAAGTAAATGGTGGGTTTCACTGCGAAATATGAAAGTTGGCAAAGCTACGGTCTCACCAATTTTAAGTTGCCAGTTTTCAATCGAAATAAACGGAAAATTAATACCGACAACTTGAGCTAGACTTTTTAATTGAAAATGATTCATGGTTGGTTTCACCAAAAATGTACCTAAAGTGAGTCTGTACCTATTTACTTAGAACTGTTCAAAACTTGGTATCTAAGTACGAAAGTCACGACATAGTTTCCTGTAAAACCATCAGGTGGCTTTTAAAAAAGGCTGGAACTAAATTGGTATTTTCGAGTATTTATTGATTAACAGGAATTTTTGAATTAAACTTAAAATATTACATATATAGTTCGAGATTTATGAAATATATAGCTACGTAAGCTAAAAGGATATTTGATGCAGCAAATAATCAGAAATTTGAAATTGTTGACGCATAATGTTAAAAAATTTGCTTTAGACTTTGACCACGTCTATCTAGACTAGATCAAATCTATTTCATATGAAGAAGAAAATAAGCTGAAAAGTTTCAATCAAATTTATTTATAAAGATAAATAAACACAAAACTCTCAATCTATATCTGTAGTTCATTGTTGAACATCGAGATCATTTTAAATCAAACAGTTTATAAATTTTACCTACTGATATTATTTTAAAAGTTATAAAAATATTGTTTACTATATTCGACATGCAAAGAAAAATAGACTTTATTAGTTAAGGCTTATTTATAATAATAAGCCTTACCTAATAAAGTCTATATACGTCTCACCCGCCACAACGGTAGGGTAGGAAGAAAAATCAAATATATATTCTCCAACCTTTGGACGAAACGTATCATAATGATTACTCTCGGAATCGTCAAACGAGTATATGTACCCACTTCACAAAATCAGTATCTAAGGATATTTGCATATTTCATATTCACAAAATTTCTGCGAATGTTTCGCGAAAACGAATATCAAAGGAAAATAAAAGGTTGCGTCAACCAAATCTTAATGTATAATACACTAGGAGACGTATTTTTCAAAAACTTGTTTTTTATTTTTTGTACGTCATGCCAGCAAACAATACCAATTGGCGCCAAATTTGAATAAAAACTGAACATTCCCATTCACGTTTTTAGTAACAGATAATATTTAGATTCGCATTCACAAAAGTTCAAAAAATGACATTCGTACATCACTATTCGTACGTATCTATCTAATTATGACTGTGTTCGCGTAGATGGACTAGCTCCGTGTTGGCTTAGTACTGAGTTAACAACGCGCATTTCCGAACCGGAGCTGCGACAATGATACCAGATATTTGAGGATAAAATTATACTAATTATAGGTTTGCATTTTCGTTCAAACACGACTGGTTGGCTACGTCAGTAGCTTGTCTCACAAGTACACATAGAAATGTACTACGTAATACCCTGTCCAATCTCGCCTCCAGCTCTCATGTGTCTTGTTGTGACCATGTACTTAGATTAATTTTCACTGACTTCGCATCCCATGCTCAGAGAATGTGTATCTATTAACCCGTTTAGTGCCACGTACTCGGGCCCGAGTAGTTACCGCAACGTCCTTTTCTGACGTCATTGTATATATGTTTTTTCTTAAATAATAATACCTCAAATATTTTTAACGGTTTTTTATTGAACTACGCGTAAAAATTGCGGTTTCCTGTGTTATTCTTCGTATTTTTTAAAGTTGTCAAAGTGTTAAAGTAATGAAACCTCTAAAACCACTCCAATTATAAATTTTATTTACGTGAGTATAATTACATGGGTATTAATTATTTCAGTTCTCTGGTTAAAATTTCAAATTATGAAAAGTGAGTTCTGATATCCAGTTTCTTAATTATTCAGCAGCTAATTTCAAAAACTTGATATTTCGAGAGAAATTAATTATATATGTGAAAATGCTTTGCTCTTGACAAGATAAACTAATTAGCCTAAGCAGGGGGCGAATTGCGATCCAACTTAATCCGTTAAATTTCCAGGTAGTTCAATTCCCACTCAGTGTAAATAAATATTATTAATTTAACAATACTACAATGGTATTAATATTTATGTTATTGCATTATTATAATATTATTGCAGGCTTTTATGTATATTTTTCGGATATGCCTATTTGTCAAAAATAACAAACATTAATTAAATTTAGAGTAGCAAGGCACCGTCGAAAGACACATTACAAAATAAATATTCTCCCTACTACCCATCATTCACAAGCTTATTCTCAAATAGCTTTTTATATGCACTAAAAATATTTAACCATCAACCAGATTCTTTATAATAACTTGAACTAAATCATTTAAAGCATACATTATTTAAAATACTATAAAAAGAGGTAACTATTATTTAGAATTTATGATAAAATCTTATGATAAAATATATAATATGCCGACGCGTTTGGTGCATTGGTTAGAGCTCCTGACTATTACGCCGGCCGTCGCGGGTTCGGATCCCGCAAAGAGCAAATGTTTGTGTGATGAGCACGAACATTTGTACCTGAGTCATGGATGTTTATATGTATTGAAGAATTTATGGGACAACGATTATGATGGGGGCGTCCCCTATCATAATCGTTGTCTGGTATTCGTAACAATGGAAAAAAATCTTTACTTCGAAACCACGACAATTGGTGTGTTGTCTGGCGCATATTTTTTTAGTTATTTTTATTTGTATATAATTTATGATAAAACGTTTATAATAAAGTCTCCACTTGATTGATAAATAATTTAGTATTGTGTTGAGTTCATTTGGATTTTTAATTATGATTGTGTATCACTTATTCTTATTGTAGGTACGCCCGACGGGCAGGTTATAGTTTGTCCAATATTGCATCCGAAGATCTGTTGTAAAATAACCATCCAATAAAATAATTTGATCAATTATCAATTTAATGCAAAATTGCAAAAGGAATTGCCATTGCCACCGTAACGGTGACAGCACCGTATCACCTCGAGGCGTTCAGTATTCTTTGTACAAAACTCTATACTTCAACGCTCGTTGATAGATATCAACTTCGTAACGTCAGCACCTCGGATCCAGACTAACTCGGGACCTCACTCTCGATCAGCGGCGCATGCGTTGTACGTCGGCCGCTGGTTGACGACTATCCGTCCACCCTGTTAAACGGATTGTCATTCACAAGAAGAACTGTCATAAGTTGTAGCAAACACGATCCGAGGCGAGACGTTCGCTACCGGTGCCGATCCCATCCGAAGCTTCGCTGTTTTCTTTACGTAACGTGCTTCTGTATGGTTGACGCCTAGTTGGTGCTGTTCCCGTGCCGGGCCCACTACCCATTGAGGTAGGTTTGTTTCAATCTTAAATGTCAAACCCGCATCCCAACTGGAATAGAGAGAGTCGAACATTTAAGCCATAATCCACCACGCAGGCTTATTACGGATTGGTATGAGTGCGTTTGCAAGGCAGAACAACCTTGCTGTCAGATGTTATCAAGCCACCCATACCTCTGACTAGGCTTTACGACTAATATCACCCGATATCAGCCGAGACTTCCGAAGCACGGAGATGCCCGTGATATACCTACATCACTTATATGGTCTGCACGGTCAACCACGACATTTAATCTTATAAATAAAATTCTCGTGTCACAATGTTCGTTCCCGTATTCCTCCGAAACGGTTTAACCGATTCTTACCAAATTTTATATGCGTATTCTGTAGGTCTGAAAATCGGCTACTATCTTTTTTCATATCTGAGTGATAAGGGTTGTTCACCCTTAAATTTTTTTTAATAATTTTTGGGCGTTTTCTTTAATGTGACATTAAAAATACATACAACCCTAAATTCGCATCCTGCTCGATAACTGATCAATTATAGTGTTTTTCTTAACTTTTAAAATTACGAGGCAGATCGAGACGGGGCCGGGGCGGGACGGTGCTAGGGGCAAAGCAAAGTTTGCTGGATCCGCTAGTAATATATAATATAATGTTATTTTAGGTACACTATTTATAGGTTATAGTCTAGTTCTATAAGTGTCATTTACATGTTTTTACGTCACCGGCTGTAACCTGTGTGTGTACTAAGCAATAAATAAAAAAAAAAATAATAAACACGATCGCGCCGTAGGTTGCTTAACTTCGCTATCATACCAAAGCGTTGCTACCACTGCGCTACGAGCACCGGTATTTGTAAATTGTATTTTAATCAAGAACTACATAATTAATGTATCACATTTAAGAAATTATTTTACGATTCCATACAAATCATGGTGACCCTACAGCATTAGCCGCAAGTTCGTATTGGAGCTTAATCAGTGATTCCCAATTTCGGCGTATCCCAATAACTGGGGAAACTGCGCCCTCGGTATGCATCGGAGTGAACACTGCAGCATATGCTCTGTTGCAGCGTTTCTCAAACTTATTTTGTCTGCTGCCCAATCTTCTTATTAGTGTGTTGATACAACGGCAACACTGACATACGTCAAAAAAAACAAAAGTCAAACGTCACTTTGACAGTAGCTTGTCTTGACTATTTCGCTACGTTATTATTTTAAAAAAAAAGTTGTTTAATTTCTCGATTTTGGATTATCTTTATTATTGACTCTCGCTTGGCTGTTTTTGGGCATTATTGTTATATTTTGACGGCTGAATTGCCTCTTAGGAACGTTCTTTAGTAGTTTTTTCAGAATTTTATTATATAAGAGGCGTTCATTTCGATATAACCTAAAAATACAAAAATAAAGAAAACCTAATGCTTTAGAATGTTTTTAACACTCACAGTGTCATATTTGATATTCATAAAGATGAAATAAGAAACCAAAAATTTGTGCACGGGCGGGACTTGAACCAGCAGCCTTTTGGCAAACCGGGCCAAACGCTCTTACCAATTGAGCTACCGTGCTGTTAGTCCGACCCTGCGAAATTTGTGGTTTCTTATGAAAACGTCAATTGCGTGACGCTTAGCGCCATCTAGCTGTCTGTTTTATGAAACAGATGGCCCAAGCAGTTATTCTTTACAGAATAAATTCAACTTGGAAATTGATGTCGCTTCGCTATCTAATGCTTTAGAATGTTTTTAACACTCACAGTGTCATATTTTATATTCATAAAGATGAAATAAGAAACCAAAAATTTGTGCACGGGCGGGACTTGAACCAGCAGCCTTTTGGCAAACCGGGCCAAACGCTCTTACCAATTGAGCTACCGTGCTGTTAGTCCAACCCTGCGAAATTTGTGGTTTCTTATGAAAACGTCAATTGCGTGACGCTTAGAATAACTATATTCTATATATAAAGAATATAACTATATACTATATATAAAGAATAACTGCTTGGGCCATCTGTTTCATAAAACAGACAGCTAGATGGCGCTAAGCGTCACGCAATTGACGTTTTCATAAGAAACCACAAATTTCGCAGGGTCGGACTAACAGCACGGTAGCTCAATTGGTAAGAGCGTTTGGCCCGATTTGCCAAAAGGCTGCTGGTTCAAGTCCCGCCCGTGCACAAATTTTTGGTTTCTTATTTCATCTTTATGAATATAAAATATGACACTGTGAGTGTTAAAAACATTCTAAAGCATTAGATAGCGAAGCGACATCAATTTCCAAGTTGAATTTATTCTGTAAAGAATAACTGCTTGGGCCATCTGTTTCATAAAACAGACAGCTAGATGGCGCTAAGCGTCACGCAATTGACGTTTTCATAAGAAACCACAAATTTCGCAGGGTCGGACTAACAGCACGGTAGCTCAATTGGTAAGAGCGTTTGGCCCGGTTTGCCAAAAGGCTGCTGGTTCAAGTCCCGCCCGTGCACAAATTTTTGGTTTCTTATTTCATCTTTATGAATATAAAATATGACACTGTGAGTGTTAAAAACATTCTAAAGCATTAGATAGCGAAGCGACATCAATTTCCAAGTTGAATTTATTCTGTAAAGAATAACTGCTTGGGCCATCTGTTTCATAAAACAGACAGCTAGATGGCGCTAAGCGTCACGCAATTGACGTTTTCATAAGAAACCACAAATTTCGCAGAGTCGGACTAACAGCACGGTAGCTCAATTGGTAAGAGCGTTTGGCCCGGTTTGCCAAAAGGCTGCTGGTTCAAGTCCCGCCCGTGCACAAATTTTTGGTTTCTTATTTCATCTTTATGAATATAAAATATGACACTGTGAGTGTTAAAAACATTCTAAAGCATTAGATTGCGAAGCGACATCAATTTCCAAGTTGAATTTATTCTGTAAAGAATAACTGCTTGGGCCATCTGTTTCATAAAACAGACAGCTAGATGGCGCTAAGCGTCACGCAATTGACGTTTTCATAAGAAACCACAAATTTCGCAGGGTCGGACTAACAGCACGGTAGCTCAATTGGTAAGAGCGTTTAGCCCGGTTTGCCAAAAGGCTGCTGGTTCAAGTCCCGCCCATGCACAAATTTTTGGTTTCTTATTTCATCTTTATGAATATAAAATATGACACTGTGAGTGTTAAAAACATTCTAAAGCATTAGATAGCGAAGCGACATCAATTTCCAAGTTGAATTTATTCTGTAAAGAATAACTGCTTGGGCCATCTGTTTCATAAAACAGACAGCTAGATGGCGCTAAGCGTCACGCAATTGACGTTTTCATAAGAAACCACAAATTTCGCAGGGTCGGACTAACAGCACGGTAGCTCAATTGGTAAGAGCGTTTGGCCCGGTTTGCCAAAAGGCTGCTGGTTCAAGTCCCGCCCGTGCACAAATTTTTGGTTTCTTATTTCATCTTTATAAAGAAAACCTTTTTTTTGTGGCCTTCGACAAAACGAAATTCTTATTGATTATGATAATTCAGTACAACTGCTATCATTTAATCATTTTTCAATCGTAGACGCTTATAATATTTTTAAGGTAAACATTGTATGGGGCCTTGCCATTGTTCTTTAAGTTTAATAAGGGATGAGTCTACTCAATCTTATTTTGGTGCATTACTTTCCTTGCAAAGTGGCGAGATTTACGTCCACAGTTTCTAAAAGTGGCAATAAAGACTCAGGAAGAACTGAGGAACTCTACAACACCCGCTTATTGCGCTGTTATTATATTCTTCACGGTAAAACACAGTTCTAAAACAAGCTATACTTCAAGAATAAGCTGTGTGATTTAATATAAATGTACCTTTTTATGTCAAATAAGTAAGGTTATAAGTTATGAATGATGATACGTAAAATCTAACAAGTTTTAGCGCATGAATTCAAACTAGCATCAAAAACGAATGTTAGCACAATAGCACGAAAATATGTACATACAAAACTGTAAATCACCATATTAAAAACAAAAAAATCTTACTACTTACCATCTTTTGGTGTTTGGTTTCCGATAAATTACCTAAAACATACCTTAGACATAGTTTTCGAAATTTACAGTCTAAGAGCGCTTTCACACCAATTATATTGTATTTATAAGTAGATGTCGCTCCACGTACTAAAGGAGTACACAAATAGGGCACCGTCTGATTAATCCCTCAAGCACATGTAAACGAGACACAATGGATATTCTATTGTTATGCGGTCGTATGCGACCGCTTCGGTGTTTATGCGTTAATGGATGTCAATAGATTGACAACCACCATATCAGACATCAGTTTCGGAACCATAAAATTAGTATCCCTTTGGAATAGAACAACAAAAGCGAGATGTCACTAGCAGCAAACTGTGTGATAAAAAGAGATGGGAGATGCGAAGTAGCAGAACCGTTTTTAACAGCTGTCAGTCAGTTCGGAAGCTTATGAAACCTCGCTGAAAATTTCTCTCATTTGAGTTTTTGAAAACCTATGTGAAATTGTGTATATTTTGAAGAAATATTTCTGTTGAAACATGGTGACTTCATCGGTGATTGATTGTTGTTCATTACAGCGGAATAACCCAACGAATAATCAATCATTCAATAGGTAAATTAGTCCAAATCGAAGCCTCTTAATATACGACTTATATTTACCAATGCGCTTCAAATTTAGAAGTACGCAGTTTGATTATTCTATTCTACAAACGTTAATTTCCGTAAAAAGTAAAGACAGAATAACACAGGGAATGTATATATTGAATATTTTATATAATGAAATAATATTTAGTTTTACACTAGAGCTGCATGTTCAATATTTTGTGTCGGCTGTTTATCATGCAGTAAACTAATATGTTTATCTTAGGAACATTGTTTTTAATCACCTGATCGAAAGGTTATCTCATTTAAAGCTACAAATGCTACTTACTTATGTTAGTTACTGACATCTTAAATCGGTTTCGTTTGACAGCTTTTACTTGTCCTTCTATTCCGATGGGAATATTAATTTTATGTTCGGAACAGAGTCGTTTTCTTAATATATTATTAAATTATGTAGATACATTACAATTGACTCGTTTTTTTTTTTGAAATACTGGTTAGTACTTTAGCATGGTAGTATATTAATCAACAAATAAATATATTTTTAAAATATTTTACATTTACATTATTATATAATGATTTAAAAAATGTAATATGAATGGTTCACGTGAATGCTTGAAATGTCTTGGCACCAACGTTAAAGTCATGTTCACTACTAGGCATTCACGATCACGTGACCACATGTATATTTTTAGGAAACAAATAAATAATATATGAAACATATTTACAGTCCTAATTATAAAAAAATATAAAATACTAATACACTATAGTCATCTGGCATCATGTAAATGATTTATTCTTTCAAATAACATGCTAATAGTTGCGTCCCTTTCATATACAATGTTCTATTGGTAAGTATCATCCCTCACGGATGTGTTTATCGACAGTCTTTTGATATAATTTCGTTTACACGACTGCCAATGACCTTGTGGTCTGTGAGCGTTTTTTTAAAGAAATTAAATATGTACTTTTTATTAACTCACAGAGGGATAATAACATACATGCCCTATACATAAGTGTTAGGGTCGTGCGGGCGGGTTTCGAACCCGCGACTATCTTAGTAATATGGAATGTAAACCACTATACTAAGACGATCTTTAAATTATTAAAAAAATATAGTAGCCCATTACTTCATGTAGGGCACTGTCTCAGAAAATCGACTTTTGACGAGGAGGACAAAATATCGGCCATGTTGGTGTATGGGTTGGCTAAGAAACTAAACTCGAAAATTTTATTGAAAATACTTGAATGATAGGCATCATCAAATGAAATTCACTTTACGAAATTTTTATTTTATTTATTTAGACTTTATTGCACTGTTAATATTGCATTTTGCGGACTTAACTCATGGCATGGCACTCTACCACTCAACCGCTTGGGAAATGCAGAGAGTTACATCAGTGGTCCGCCACTGATCTAACTCTCTAATATTTAAAAGTGCTGAGAGGGACGAAACAAAATATTTTTTAAAATGCAGTAACAAAAACAAAGATACTTAAATTACATATATAAAAGAAATATATAAATATAATATTCCAACTGAAACATTTTTATTTAGATAGTAGTTTTTGCAGAATTAAAAGGCGCACTGACGCATTGAGCTACACATGAACGCTGACGCCATCAAAAACATACTAAATCAAAGTTAAGATCCCACTTTGAAGTGAGGTGTTGTTTGCTTGACAATCTTTTAACGTCTCACCGGTGATCTAGTTGTAAAAAAATATCATTGTTTCACACTTAGGCAACTTTAGTGCCAGTCGCGCGTCAGCCGCGTTGCTGATAATATCATACATAAATGACAGCAGTAACCTCAGCTCTAATGTGAAGACGCACTTAGAATCGCGTAGCATTGAAAGGTGAATGTTCTTAACTCGCGACCGAGTTCGCAGACCTGAATCAACACGGGAAATGAACTCAGACCACTGAACGTTGAATACTGTGCCAGTGTAGCGGCTTATCCGTGGTGCAATACGGCACGTCATTTTAATCGACGGTTTTAGGATTCCATGAAACTACATGAACACCAGCAGACGTATGAGGAATGAATAGTAGAGACCCATACCTTATTTAAAGTAGTAAAAAAATACTTAACCTTTCCTTTAAAAAAAAACTTACAATAACATATTTTTTGTTGACAAAGAGGACATAAGTAGGTATTGTTATTATAAGCAAGTATTTAATCTATGGGATACTACCTCTTATATTTTTTTGTGATGGATAACCACACTTATCGAAATTAATTCGTTAAAAAAATGCTATGCTGATCGACGTCAGCTAACCAACTATTTACAAAAGCGCTGAAGATGTAATATATAAATTACATTATACTACAGTATTAATACTTAATTAGTATTTTTTATGATTTTCTTCATTAACATAAACATATATACCTATATATATTTATGGTTTATATAATATGTTATTCATTACGTAAATTAACTTGATCTTGATCATAGGATAGGGGTATTATGCACATAATACCCCTTTCCTATGAGCTCATTATTTCTTTACCCAAAGGTTGTCTGGAAGAGATCGCTTAAAGTGATAAGACCGCCTAAATTGTACATTTCCTCGAAATAAAATTGTGATTAACCTATCTGATGTGCAATCAACAGTTATAATATCTTATCTTATCTTAGTTTTAATGTAGCCCATTTTCAGGGACAATTTATTTATTTATTTATATATTCATAGGAAGATTTACAGTTTTAATAATCACTACATCTAAATAACTTAATGCTAACATCAATACTAATAATAAATCTCCATGAGTAGTGAGATATCAAGATAAGGTCCGATTGGGGCAACTACAATCCAAAGGAAAGAAACAATAAGTCTACCTATTGTCCCTTGAATAGATGGAGCATTGGAAACTCGCAACAGGGCAAGGGGCTATGCTTTTAGATGGCAACGCATTAGCATCACAAGGACTCTCTTGAAGGCGATGAAGTAGACACGGTTGAAAATTGCATTCAGTATCAGGTGACTGAAAGTGCACTATGCACAAACGCGAATAGTATAGATATTGTAAAAAAGGAAATAATTACTACAGTTTCCAGTTTATATAACCGCTCTTTTACTTAAACATGTCACTTTTACATTCATTCGTTTTCTATCCGGACATGAATGTAAGAAATGAAATACAAAGTTAAAGAAATCAGATGCAATGTCGTCCTCACAACAACTATCCAGGATGACCAAACCGGGTGTATTACTGTTTCCAAGCGAATACGTATCGGATAGCTGTGAGCGTGAAGTCGATATAACTATTCGTCAACTAATTAATATAAAGGTTACCTGAAGGTTGTCTAGAAGAAATTACGTCAAGCAATAAGACCGCTCGAAGATGTTCTATTTAAGATGTTTTCTGTATCAGTGTTAAATCATTTTATCATTTGTTGAAGATGTTGTGTAATAAAGAGTATTCATTAATATTATTATTATTAAAACATATTTCAGTAAGATTACAAATATTGTTTGTTGACTTGCAATAAAGCAAGTTGAACCTAGCTTGCAACTCCCTTTTTCATTACCACTAAACTTATTTCTGGCTGTGAAGCTTAAATTACTAACAATTTTTCAAAGTCAAAGGCAACAAGAAAGGCTTTTAAACTTGGTTGTTTTACACAAAATACGTTAAAGTTGCGTCCTTTTCGGGAAAACGGCCCGGAAATAAATGAAAAATGGAAACACAAATGAAACTCTTTGAAACGAATGAGAGGAGTAGTTAGTTAGTACCTTTAGGATTAAAGTAACTCGCTTGCTTTTGAAAATAATTTCCTACCTAATTATACTATTATAAAAATCCTAATAATTTCATCCTCATATCAGAGGACGTTCACTTTTAAACACAGACCTCCCTTACGGTTTTCCATAGCAATCGCTGGCAAGCGGCCTACATCCAGTGTGATCCTGCGATCTTTACAAGGTCAGGTCATCAGTTTATCTTGCCAGCAGACGGCAGCAGCTGCGTTTTTATCGAATAGTCTCCAATTAAGAACCATAGGTTTGTAGAATTTATTCTCAAAAAAGGAAAAAGCCACTTACATGAGAACAGAATAACTTACAGTAAAATAATAATACCAAATCGAACGCCAAACTAAAAAATTACAATAACATAAAAAAATACATGCTACAAATTATCAAACAAACAGTGTGCTGTTTTCGACTACTGACAATTTGTCATCCCTCAAGCGTACGTGAACGAGACACAATAGATATTCTATTGTTATGCGGTCTCATGCGACCGCTCGTGTGTTGAAGCATAACAGTTTTAGGCATTGATGGCAGTTTATTATAAGTAAGTAAGTAAGTAAGTCTTTATTGTGTATATGAACAAAGGTTACAAAAGCTCTTATAAGTAGGTATATATCTCTTAGTTCTACCCTTTCAGGCGTAAACACACACATGCACACATAAAACTTTTGAAACACTTTTTAACTTTTTAACAAAATTATTTGTATTGCAAATATTCTTGCACACTATAAAAACATTTTTTTAAATCTAAACTTCGGGTAGTTATATTGTTTGAAAACATCTGGCAGATTATTTTAAATTTTGATGCACATCATAAATGCATTACTTGACACGAGCGTTAATCTAGATGTAGGTTTAAAGAGTTTGTTATGATACATAGAGCGAAGATTACAAGTAGCAGTTTGACAATTTTGTTCAAATAGATCTTTATGATGATACACTAACAATTATATATCAAAATGTAAAGACAAGGTAGCGTAAGTAAACTAAAGCGTCTAAAAATGGTCTTAATGAATCATTTTTTTTTAGTCCAAATATCGCACGAATACATTTTCTCTGCAAGATAAATACCCTATCTTTATGAACATGTGTATGTATGTATAAGTTTCCCCATATCAAAATTTCGTATCTGAAACAAGAATTTGCGTTACCATTGTAAGCGCTAATAGCAGCTTCTTTTGATACCATCTGACTTATGCCAAAAAGCGCAAATACAAATATTTTAAGCTTAGAGCACAATTCACTGATATGTTGCTTCCAGTCGCAGAAGCAGTCCATTGTAATGCCCAGTCATTAAATTGTATACGAAGACTCAGGCGGTTTTGTTTATAGCTACCAAACTCAATGTATTTTGTTTTTTCAATGTTTACTTTCAAATTGTTACAACTTAACCATTCTACGATGTTGGACAAGGCAGTGTTTATATTTTTTTTATAGTCTTCAACGTTCTTTCCTGCTTTGTCCCCTTTAATTATAACAGAAGTGTCGCCAGCAAATAAAACACACTCATGCGACATACTATGAAGTAAATCATTTATGTATAAGAGGAACAATAGTGGACTCAGAACACTACCATGAGCCATGCCAAGTGAATTAATTTTAAGGGACGATTTATGTTTTTCTAAATGTTTAGCTTTGGGGCAGTATCTCTGAATTTCCACGCATTGTGAGTTAAATAGGTTCTAATCCAGTCGTAACATGGACCACGAATCCCATGTTTATATATTTTATTAAGAAGGCGTTCATGAGATACAAAATCAAAAGCCCTAGTCATGTCCAAAAAAGAACTGTTACAGGAATAATCATAATTTATACAGTCGGTAATGGATGGCAATGGTAATTCCATTCCACAGAAAGCTGTTCTCCCTCTTTTTTGGCATAATTAGTGCGTACATTTGGTAAGACAACAAAACTTGGTCAGCGGATACTGCGTTTACTTTTTTTATAAAATAAAAATTTATATATTTTTAACCGACTTCAAAAAAGGAGGAGGTTTTAGAATGTTTTAACACTCACAGTGTCATATTTTATATTCATAAAGATGAAATAAGAAACCAAAAATTTGCGCACGGGCGGGACTTGAGGCAGGAGGAGGTTATCAATTCGACTGTATGTTTTTTTTTTTTTTTGTATGTATGTTACCTCATATCTCAGTCGTTTGTCGACTGAATCAAAAAATTTTTTCACTCACTTAGAGGTAGTACCTTCTACTTGGTCCCATTTTTTCCATTTTGGGATCTGATGATGGGATCTTGGTGTAATCGAGGAAAACCCTCAAATTTTAAAGGCACGTATAGTGTTTCCTTACTAGAATCTTAATGTTGACGTGTTGTTACGTCTGATAGTCAACATTTTGTGGGGCTGAGCTGATGGTGGAACTCCTTAACGCCTAGGAGTTCAGTAATTATAAAGACGAAACTTATGATAGGTAATTTGTAGCTTCGTAAAAAATAGAATCATAAGGTGCAACTCCCTCCCCCCCACCTCTTATGTAATCACTAAAAATAAAGAAATAAAATAAACTTTAAAAAAAAGTAAAAACCGACTTCAAAACCAAAATGCACTAAAAAGTCTTAAATAAACTCTTCACCATTGAAAGGAAAGGAATCCGTTTAAGGCAAACAAGTTCTGTTTGGAGTCGGTGCCATCACTTTGACCATCAAGCATCAACTATCACAGCACCGACTCCAAAAAGAAATTGTTTGCCTAAAACGGATTCCTTTCCTTTCAATGGTGAAGAGTTTATTTAAGACTTTTTAGTTCATTTTGGTTTTAAAGTCGGTTTTTACTTTTTTTTTAAAGTTTATTTTTTATTTATTTATTTGTTCGGTACACACCACAACACAACAAAGTTACAACCATTAAAAAATAAAAGTAAGTAGTAATATGATTTCTTGCAGCTTCAAGGGCGAGTGCACACAGCATGCAAATCAAGTTAACACATTAAACCAAATTAAAATGAAAAAAAAAACCCAATAAAATATTAATTAAAATTGTAAATTTAATTAAATTCAAACAACATATCACATTGAATTCATTCTCTATGCAACAGAAAAGTAATACATTTGAATGATTATAAATTAACAATTAATTTAATTAGCAGTTAATTTATGAATTGCAATTTATGTGAAATGCAAGTATTATAATCGTAGAGCTCTTTTACTGTCATAATCTTTGTATCTTTGTAGATTTTATCAGTAGGCGTTGAAAATTCTATTGGTAGGCTATATAGTAGGCTATTCGAATTCAAATGCTCCTTTTGTCTAAGTATACTTATATTCTTTTTATTCGTCATCGTAAGCAGGCAGTCATCTCGATGGGTAGCGCAGCCGTTAATATAACCATCGTTTTTCTTGCGCCACTCATTTATTACTACGTTTAGCAATAAACGCTACCTCTAAGCGTATGTAGCGGGCTCAGGGGTGTTATTAATGAAGCGAGAGATAATTTTATTGTTGCATGAGAAATCTGACATTCTTTAACCTCGACATAGCATAACAAAAAAAATGACATGAAATTTGCCAAGCTTATGCGGTTGATGATAAGCTCCGTGGCTGAGCTGGCTAGCAGATAAGAGATACGATACTTATTGCGTCTGTGTATTTTGGTACCATATTTGACACCGACAACCTTGACATTTCTTTTTAACGAAACGGTTCATGTTAAAATAAAATAAATCTAACAACCTCCATAAGTTATCCATCGTTGAAAACTGAAATCTTTTTACTCAACTAGTTAAATAATTTTATTCACTGAAATGATGTTTAGAGTAATAAAAATATTTATTACAATAATGAAAAAGAAGGGACTTTACAATGAGCGCAAAATAAAATGTACCTACTTAGATTTTTGTTCCTGTGCAAAGTCGAACAGTAATATAAATTGCACTTGTAAAATAAGTATAGGCATACACGCCCGGATAGCGTAAGACAACGGGTTGGATTCCTCGTCTGACACAGAGTCAAAGTTGTTTGTTACAAGTGCAAGTTATATTATTGAGTGACAAAACACTATAAAAACAAAACAAAAAAATATGTAATGATCGAACAGTAATGTCACACGATACCAGAATCGATCATCTGTATTTGGATACGCTTGTGAGTTGTGTGCGGAGTAACAATTTGGTAATAACGTGTTTGGCCCCTACAGCCAATGAGGGCATTCCCCTCCGATTTACTTCTACCCTCCATTATTGCTTATTTGCTACGTAATTCTCAATGCAAATGGGACGACAAAATATATAGTCTTTATTTGTTAAAGTATACAGTTTTTCCTATCTGAATGTCTTCTTATGGTCAATCAAACTGATGGTCTTATAATTTACCGCACATACAACATGATTATAAAAGACCACTTCATAAAAGAAGATTTCATCTGGCGTAGGTACATCCAGCCTCTTTTTAACTTCTTACGTAAATAACATCTGAAACACACATCAATCGAAATTATTAAGCAAATTAAAAGGTTGTTTGTCATCATCATTAAATGAACTTATATTCATGATTGGTTTTTGGTTCTACACACTAGCGTATTATTATTTCGTCACTTTATTCGAAGATATAGATGAAAATATATGTATTTTAATATACATATATCAGTCTAATACGTAGTCCATTTATTGTTTACGCAATAATTCGCACACTTTTAAGAGTTTAAAGTAAATT
This sequence comes from Pyrausta purpuralis, assembly GCA_963924145.1. Classification (NCBI taxonomy): domain Eukaryota; kingdom Metazoa; phylum Arthropoda; class Insecta; order Lepidoptera; family Crambidae; genus Pyrausta; species Pyrausta purpuralis. The sequence continues at coordinate 19,813,691 of OZ001654.1, forward strand.
ACCATAGACTAAACAAAAGGAAATTTAAGACATAAACTGGTATCCCTGCGCCCGCACCAGGCCATCGCGCCATCCATGACCTCATTCTTTTATTGTGCGCGCACGGATCGCATGCCTTCCTATTTTGCAAAATGCCCAAGCGCAGTGCAGAAGAAGACATTGCTTACTATTCTAAAAAGTTAAAAATGCTTAAAAGAAAAGAAAAGAAACGTCGTAAACGTGTTATTGTGTATTCAGATTCATCGGAAAGTGAAGAAAACTATGGTAAGTGAGTCGGATTTTTTCATATCATATCTACCCACTTCTTTGCAATATTTTGTTAATGTGTTACATTTTCTCAAATTGTATTCAATTCTTATAAAAAGCTTAAGAGTTGAACGTGAGTTAACAGTTAAGTGAAATGCATTCGAGAGTTAACCGTGAGTTAACCGAGAAGTGAATTAAACCCAGGAGTTGACCGTGAGTCAACCGATGGGTGATGACCCGCAATATGTATTTAACCTATTGTGAGTTCTGAGTTTATTAAAATCAAAACTCAATTCGGTTATTATTATTAAAAGTAACACACAATAACAAAAAATATTTTTTAGTCCCTGATTCCTTTTATACCTTTGTTGAAACAAAATGTTTGATTTTAGATGTCACTAGTAACAAGAATGCCGCAGACGATAATTACGAAAATATGCAGGCCCATGATGTCCCAGATGCAATAGAATCAGATCAGGTTTAAAATAGTAATGATTTAAGTTTTGTACAGCCTACCCAGAATGGGAAACCTGAAACTTCAGTACCCGAAAATAATTTGCCGTCATTAGACCCTGATATACTCATAGCTTTGGGAGAACTAATCCCAGAAGAGGTTACTTACGGAGAAGATATACATCCAGACTTGGCACAAAGATGGGCGCCCATCCTTAGGAAAGGACTGACCGACAAAGAACAGAGAGATAAACTCTTCAAAGAGTATGCTACTCCGAACAATTGCAAGCTGTTTAGAGCGCCTGTTTTAAACCCCGAAATCGCCGCTGCCGTTTCTGAGTTTGCCCGAGCCCGAGACAAAAAGATTGAGACCTCTCAGCAACAACTTGGGGTAGGCTTTACGGCCATAAACAGGGCCATGACTATTCTTCTTTCAAGTGAAAACAAAGTTCAGGCTATTAGATGCCTTTCAGATGCCTGTAGGGTTTTATCAGACTTGCACGCTTCTGAAACCCATACAAGAACAAAATCCTTAACACAGGGCTTAGATAAGTCATTCCTGAATCTTATCCAAGACACTGAACGTGATGAGATGCTTTTTGGCAACGGTTTACCTGAAAAAATTAAAGCTTCAAAAGCTATTGACAAGCAGAGTTCTCAAATCAAGAAACCAGATAACAAGGCCGCCCCGGGATCATCAACTTCCCGTACAGCTAGGCCGCAGGGAAACTGGAGAGGCCCCTCTCGCTCGACGACGCACACGGGAGGGGGGCGCGGGGGCTCCAGGGGGTCCTCCCATACACGAATCAGAAGCAGGTCTCGACAGCGCAGCAGAACAACTTTCATCCATCGAGAGTTTGGAACAAACCTCCTCGTGCAGGCCCACGGACATAGAGGTACACGCAGGCAGATTAAAATATTTTTATAACTGTTGGTGTAACATTACGGACAATAAGCTTGTACTAAACTGGATTCGAGATGGTTTTCCAATACCATTATGTAAAAAAGTCAATTGTGTTACAGATAAACATCGTGAATGGCCTCCTAAGGAAAGGATTAAGATGTCACAGGCTATTCAAAAATTGCTTGATTTAGGAGCTATTACTAGGTGCAAACCATCTCGAAACCAGTATTTATCTGACATATTTTTAGCACCGAAACCCTAATGGCGATAGTAGATTTATCTTAAATTTAAAGTCATTTAATAAACATGTAGAAAAATCACATTTTAAAATGGAGGACTTTAGAACAGTTGCCCTTTTAATCTCACATGGTTGTTTCATGGCCACGATTGATTTAAAAGAATCATATCTTTTGGTACCAATAAATCCCAAACACAAAAGGTTTTTGAGGTTTCAGTTTGAAGATGATGCTTTAGAGACAATTACTTACGAATTTAACGCCATGCCCTACGGTCTTTCTGCGGCACCGAGAACTTTCACCAAAATCATGAAGGTAGTCGTAGGTTATCTGAGAAAACGTGGCTACAAATCTGTTATTTACCTTGACGATATATTGTGTCTAGGATCGAGTTATTCTGAATGCCAGAAAAATGTTGCAGCGACTCAAAATCTTTTGGAATGCTTGGGGTTCGTTATCAATTATGACAAGAGTCAGCTAAATCCCGTAACAAAGTGCAAATATTTAGGCTTTGTGTTTGACTCTATAAATATGACTATTAGTTTACCCATCGAGAAACAAGAATACATTTTTATTCTAGTTCAAAAATTCATGGCCCGGCCTAGATGCACCATTAAAGAGTTTGCTCATTTAATAGGAGTTTTGATAGCTACCTGTCCGGCCGTCAACTATGGCTGGCTATATACAAAGATGCTAGAAAGAGAAAAGTATTTGACCCTTATTAAGTGTCATAATGACTATAGAGCCAAATTCACGCCCTCCTTCAAAATAGAACAAGATCTTCTTTGGTGGAAAAATAATATTTTTAACAACAGAAAACAGTTAGAGAAGGCTTCATTTGCATTAGAACTTTTTTCTGATGCGTCTAGGCACGGCTGGGGGGCATTCTGTAACAATGAACGAATGGGAGTTAAATGGAAGGAAGATGAGCTTAATTTTCATATAAATTATTTGGAAATTAAAGCAGCATTTCTTGCATTGAAAACGTTTGTCCGAAATATGCATGATTGTGCCATTTTATTGCGTTGCGACAATGTCACCGCTATTAGCTACATAAATAGAATGGGGGGAATTCAATACCCCCATTTAAATGAGATTACAAGAGAAGTTTGGCAGTGGTGCGAGAAGCGAAGCATTTGGCTATATGCATCATACATCAATACTAAAGACAATATTGAGGCGGATCAGGAATCTCACAATAAAAATATCGACACTGAATTAGAAGTATCTAGCAAGATGTTTAACAAAATTGCTAACATTTTTGGCAAGCCAAATATCGATCTTTTTGCTTCTCGCGCCAACGCCAAATGTGAGAAATATGTGTCTTGGAAACAAGATCCGGATTATTTTACAGTTGACGCTTTTACCATTAAATGGACACCATACTTCTTTTATGCATTTCCTCCATTTACTTTAATACCCAAATGTCTCCAGAAAATTAAAGCAGATAAAGCAGAAGGTATTTTAGTTTTTCCCAACTGGCCCTCTCAGCCGTGGTTCCCGTTTTTGAAGGAATTGTGCGTCTCCGAAATTGTTTATTTTGATGCAGATGAACATCTGGTAAATTTCTTTTACAGGCGAAGGCTACAGTTCAAACTTACCCTGGGTGTTGCGAAGCTCTCCGGGAATCTTTTCTTAGAAAAGGAACCTCGGAAAAAAAGGTTAGAAATAATTTTAGCCTCTTTAGCACAAAACACAGCCCAACAATATAGTAGCACATACAAACTATGGTGGTCACATTGTAATAATTTGAATTTAAATCCTTACAATGCAAGTTCGGAACCAGTGGTTTTATTATTCCTCACAAACCTCTACGAACAGGGTGCAGCATACGGTACCCTCAATAGCCACAGATCTGCATTAAGCTTATTACTTAATTGTGATTTAAACAATAGTAAATTGATTTCTCGATTTTTCAAGGGCGTGTACAAACTGAGGCCTTCAATTCCTAAATATATATGCACATGGGATCCTCAAATTGTTCTTAATCGAATAGCACAATGGAAACCCCATAGCGACATAACTGTTGAAAAATTAACAAAGAAAGTCACCATTCTTTTGGCACTTTGTACTGCCCACAGGGCTCAGACATTATCGTTAATTAAAATTAATAATATTAAAAGCAGCCACAATGACATCAAAATAATGATTCCAGAAATTATCAAAACATCTGGTATCGGGCGGGCACAGCCTTTACTGATTCTGCCATTTTTCCAGGAAAATCCAGACATTTGCCCTGCTACTGTTATCAAAGATTATTTGTCAAGAACAGAACAATTCAGAACTAATGATGTGAGCAATCTTTTGTTGACGTTCAAGCCGCCTCACAAAGCAGCGTCGAGTCAGACGATATCGCGTTGGGTGAAACAAGTTTTGGCCGAGAGTGGAGTGGATGTGTCAGCGTTTAGCGCACACAGTACGCGACATGCTGCCACATCTGCGGCCAAGAACGCAGGCGTCTCACTCGACGTGATTCAGAAAACGGCGGGTTGGACTTCTACGTCTAGTACATTTGCCAGGTTTTATGACCGACCTGTTGTAGACGAGGGTATTTTTGCCAGATCAGTTTGTTACCGTAATTCAATAATTGTTCTGTCCTATTCATTTCCATTTGTTTTGATTTAAGAATAATTGAAATGTAATTTTATGAAGTAAACAAATAAAACGTTGATTATTATACATAAAATATATGTTTCAATTGATTAACATTTAACATAGGTTCCTACTTGACGATACGGCAAAACTTGTCTCTTAACATCTACGTATTAGACTGATATATGTATCTTAAAATACATATATTTTCATCTATATCTTCGAATAAAGTGACGAAATAATAATACATGATCAAACGAACTTCCAAGAGAAGTTCGATCAGTATTATATGAGTCACTTTATTCGAAGATATAGAATAGGCCCCGCCCACCCTAGCCCCATAGTAAATGGTTTTGCCGAATATCAGTATTGACTTGAACCATAAATTGAACTCTGAAGAATGAGGTCATGGATGGCGCGATGGCCTGGAGCGGGCGCAGGGATACCAGTTTATGTCTTAAATTTCTTTTTGTTTAGTCTATGGTAATTTACTTTAAACGCTTAAAAGTGTGCGAATTATTGCGTAAACAATAAATGGACTACGTATTAGACTGATATATCGCACGCTTAATAATAAACCGGAATAAGTAAAAAAAAAAGAATTTCCACTTTTGTTAATAAAGCGAACTAACTCCGACTGAAGAATCTATAGGTACAATCCTGCCCTGCGAAACCATTAAAAATGGCCGAAAGTTTGATCACCCCTCTCTTTTCTACAAAAGCGCGCGACAAAACAGTTCATGCGATAGAGAATCATTCAGTGATGCGGCGACCGTAATGTTAGATAGGTGTCGTTGTTTTGTGCTACGGTGGAGTAAGGTGAAATAATTCAGTTTATTTTCAAACGCAGGTAAGTCTATTCTACCTATATTTTTTTTCTAAACAAGCATGATTTCGTTTTATTTCACTTTAGTTGGAAACGGTGGCATATTACAGTATGTACTTTTTAGACTTGTTGCAGTTTATCATTAAATTATAATTGTATACTAAAGAAAGGTTGCGTGTTAGTGCGCTTTAGTTTCAAATTATAACTTTTGTTCAAGAAACAATTCATTTTATGTCAGTTTATTACGAAAACTGTCGGTAGATTTAAAAAATACTCGTGTTTATTTCAGTTTACGTTTAAAATGCTCCTTAAGTCTAAAATTGCTCTGGAAATTGCTTCAGTTTAATACAAAATGTCCATTCAATTCATATTTAACACTCGGTATTAATAAGTATTCATTTTCAAGTTCCATAGTTTCATCCCTGAAGATGACATCGGCGAATAGGAAGCAGCGGTGCCAAAAACTTGTGATGATGAGGAATAATTCTGGATGTAGTGATACGGACACTTCTATGCCAGTCGAAATAAAATTAAGTAATTAACATCATTCTTATTCCGTAGTTACAAGTGCAGTACCGCAAGTGAGTTACTATCTCGTTTACGTTAAGATTTATATTCTCGTCCCTATATTCTAACCATCACTGTCTTCAGTCAATGTGTAACGCAATCGAAATAGTTAACAGACGAGCACAACCTTTATGAAGGCAAGGTCTCCGGCTAACCATGCAAGAAACTAAGGTCACCACGTAATATCAGAAAGTCCTGCTCGCCAGCGCCACCATGTAGGAAGTACAGGTCATCGTCCAGCAGTTCTTCAAGTTCTTCAGACTCATCTTACTCGGGCTCCTCTTCCTCAGGCTCATCTTCCCCAACCTCTAATCATAAGTCACGTATACCCACATGCAAAAACGTCTTCGAAACTACGTAATCATGATGAGCGTGACAGTAATGAAATCATTGAAAATACTCCTTCACGTTATATAAAAAAGATACCAACCTAAGTACCTATTTGATACAATCATCTGATGTATCATTATCAGTATAATCATTTATAATAATTCACTGGTTTACCTATAATTTCAGGATGAAGAAACTTTATCACAGACACCTGTTAGTGCCATAACCAAGACCTTGCTAGTTTAGTTGGAAACAGTAAAATGTATTAAATATAAGTAAAGTTAGCGTTAACGTCCTACTGCTGAACTATGAGGTAGTTCGAGCCATACTCCAACACGCAGGCTCAGTGCGATTTGAGGGAAGGGTGTTTGCAAGGCAAGTGACTAACTCTGCTGTCAGATGTTTTTAAGCCATCCATAAGGTCTCTGACAAGGCTTAACGACTAATATCAACTGATATTAGCCGGGAGCAACGGCCTAACGTGCCTTCCAAAGAATGGAGATGCTCGTGATATTCGTCACTTATATGGTCGGAATGGTCACCCATCTAAACACGACCGCGCTGTAGGTTGCTTTACTTCGATATCCATAAAAAAACGCTGCTACCACTGTGCTACGAGCCCCTCAAAATATGAAATAGTATAATATATTATTTTAATATAATAATAGTTCCCCTAGCCGATTTCAACTTCGGTGGCCAGTTATAACGACTGACCGACTGCGTGGGACATATTATAGTGCACTAGTGTGGGCGCAAACACAGGTGCACTATCTATTCCTTTCATTCTCATAGCCCGATGGGACAGCAATCTTACACGACCGGAGAGAGATCAGGCGCAGGACAAACTGCTTTACGTGCTTTTCCGAGGCATGAGGGTGAAACACCGCCAACTTCCAAACTCCGGGCTACCCTAAGAATTTCTGAACAGAAAAACTCAGGTGTTTATTTTTGTATTATTCCGACCCGGGGATCGAACGGGACCTCTGGCATAGCCGTCGCTATAAAGTGCAACCCTCCTACCGCTGCGCCACTGAGGCAGATTTTTTATTTTAATATAACAAATTAACATATTATATTATTAAATACAAATTTACTGCTTCCAGGTGTTGCTGTCCTGGATTCACAATTCTCTTAATATAATTTGCCTCTGTATAAAGAACATCTAACAGGTTTCTGGTTAGCTAGCTGTTAGGCGCACTCGTCAGAATCTTCAGAAGAATAATCAGAATATAAAACTAGCAAGTTCTTGGTTATGGCACTAACAGGTGTGTGTGATAAAGTTTCTACATCCTAAAATTATAGGTAAACAAGTGAATTATAATAAATGATTGTACTTACAATAATACATCAGATGAGTTCAACAGATAGGCTTAGTACCTAAAACCTAGTACCTAAACAAGTGAATTATAATAAATGATTGTACTTACAATAATACATCAGATGAGTGTAACAGATAGGTACTAACGTTGGTATCTTTTTTATGTAACGTGAAGTAGTATTTTCAATGATTTCATTACTGTCACGCTCATCATCATAACGTAGTTTCGAAGACGTTTTTGCATGTGGGTATACGTGACTTATGATCAGAGTTTGGGGAAGACGAACCTGAGAAATGAGAAGCCCGAGGTAGACGAACCTGAGAAAGAGGAGCCCGAGGTAGACGAGCCTGAGGAAGAGGAGCCCGAGTAAGAAGAGTCTGAAGAATAACTTGAACTGCTGGACCTTACTTCCTACATAGTAGCGCTGACGAGCAAGACCTTCTGATACTAAGTGGTGTCTGTTGTTTCTTGCATGGTGAGCTGGAGTCCTTTTCTGCATGAATACTGTGCTCGTCTGTTTCATTCGACAGATTCTTAAACCAATTGTGCACTGAGTTAAATAAACTAATAAAAACCCTCAATTAATTCAGGGTTTATTATGTGAACATGACGTTTTATACTACTGTAAACTGAGTGTAAGTTTGCATGAGAGTAAACGTAACTATTTTGTTTGCGTTACACATTGCTGAAGACAGTAATGGTTAGAATAAAGAGACAAGAATATAAATCTTAACGTAAACGCTATAGTTACTCACTTGCGGTACTGCACTTGTTACTACGTACTAAACATGATGTTAAAAGTAGATAGCATACACAGTTTAATATAAACAGAAGTCAAAAAAATCTTAAGCCCGGCTCTATCTATACCCCAATTCAATATATAACGCTTACTAAATCCGCTAAAAAATTTAACCCAACCATCAACATCCATGAGCTAACATTCGCCAGCATTCTGGATCTCAAACTTGTGCAAGAGGAATGGGGATTTTATTGTGGTACAGATGAAAGCGGGATATAATGTCAACGGTAATGATATAAAGGTGTTTAATCTCACGAAAAAAAACAGTTCCTAATTTACTTTAAGACATCTTACAAGGACGAAAACTATAGAGAAATAATCGAAGGAAAATGAAATCAGCCACAGAAATAATCATAAAGGCAGCATATACGCATACGCAAAAACAGAAGATAAGCGCTTATAAAAAGAAGGACTTGAGAGAGTTAATCGCAAAGGGGCTAATTCCATCTTATTGTTTTAATAACTCAATTTCTTAACTTTTTTTATACGCATCTTTTGATTGCAGTTTTTTATTTTACATTTTGAGTAGTCACAACTTACAAGACAGATTAAAACTAGTAAGTAAAACCTAGTTAGTTCTATTGGTTCCAAGTTTAAGTAGATATAAGAAGTTTTTATCCATTTGTCATCATCATCATCATCATTATCAGCCAAAGGACGTCCACTGCTGAACATAGGCCTCCCCCACGGATTTCCACAGCGACCGATCACTAGCGGTCTGCATCCAGTTTGATCCTGCGATCTTTATAAGGTCGTCTGTCCATCTTGTTGGTGGACGTCCCACGCTGCGTCTCTGGTCGAAGGGTCTCCAATCTAGAACTTTCCTGCCCCAACGGCCATCAGTTCTTCGCGCTATGTGCCCTGCCCATTGCCACTTGAGCTTACTGATTCTCAAGGCTATGTCCGTTACCTTAGTTCTTCTACGTATCTCCTCATTTCTGATTCAATCCCGTAGAGAAACACCCAGCATAGCCCTTTCCATCGCTCGTTGTGTGATTTTGAGCTTCATTATAAGGCCCATAGTAAGAGACCATGTTTCGGATCCGTATGTCATCACTGGTAACACACACTGGTTGAAGACTTTCATCTTCAGACACTGAGGTAGATGAGATGAGAAGACACTCTTGCGCAATTTCCCGAACGCTGCCCAGCCGAGTTGGATTCGTCGATTGACCTCTTTCTCGAAGTTGGACCTACCCAATTGGATCACTTGTCCCAGGTAGACGTACTCGTCGACAACTTCGAGAGTTGAGTTCCCAACGGATACTGGAGTGGGTACGACAAGGGAGTTCGACATAATTTTCGTCTTTTCCATGTTCATTTTAAGACCCACTTGTTGGGATACTCGGTCAAGGTCTTCGAGCATAGTGCCAAGATCGTCCAGCGTCTTTGCCACAACAACTATATCATCGGCAAATCGGAGGTGTGTGATGTATTCGCCATTAACATTGATGCCGATTCCTTCCCATTCCAGAAGTTTGAAGGCGTCTTCCAATGCCGCTGTGAACAGTTTCGGAGATATGACATCTCCCTGTCTCACACCTCTCCGCAATGGAATCGCCTTCGTGTTCTGCTCGTGTACTCGGACCGACATGGTGGCGTTATTGTAAAGGCACCTTAACACCTCTATATACCTATAGTCTATGTGGCACCGCTGCAGAGATTGAAGCACCGCCCAAGTTTCGATCGAATCAAAGGCCTTCTCATAGTCCACAAACGCTAAGCATAGAGGCATATTATACTCCTCAGACTTCTGTATAATTTGCCTAAGCGTATGAATGTGGTCTATGGTACTATAGCCTTTTCGGAAACCGGCTTGTTCGGGAGGCTGGAAGTCATCAAACCTACGTGCGAGACGATTCGTGATAACCCTTGAAAACAGCTTGTAGACATGGCTCAGGAGTGAGATGGGTCTGTAGTTCTTCAATAAGGTTTTGTCTCCTTTTTTGAAGAACAACACCACCACACTCCTGTTCCATGCCTCAGGCGTGATGCCCTCTAGCAGCACGGAATTAAAGAGTCTCTGAAGGACTTTAAGTACCGGTGTTCCACCCGCCTTCAGAAGCTCTGCTGTGATTCCGTCCTCGCCAGGTGCCTTGTTGTTTTTGAGCTGTTTAAGGGCCATCCTAATCTCGTAGAGGCTGATGTCCGGGATGTCTTCGGTGTAGTGACGGGTCAGGATAGCTCGTGGGTCTCTGGCCGAGCTATCAACGGGTTTGGCTACTGAGGTGTACAACTGCCCATAGAACCTTTCGATCTCCCTCAAAACCTCTGCTTTCGTCGACGCTACACTGCCGTCCTCCGTCTTAAGCTTCGTCAACAGGCTCTGCCCAATAGACATGTCCCTTGCAAACACTTTGGAGCCTTGGTTCCGCTCTATCGTTTCTTTAACACTATTAGTGTTAAAGCAACGAATGTCGTGTCGCAGGGACTTCCATATTTGTCTATTGAGCTGCCTGTAGTTTTCAGCATTAACGGAGGTCTGCAGTGCCATAGATCGACGTTTTGCCATAAGGTCGAGAGTGTGGACCGACAGTTTTTGAGGTCTATTTTTACGGCCAGGCCTAAAATACTTAGACCCCACCGTTTGAACAGTTTCCACAAACCCGTTATTAATTTCGTCCACTGTAACGCAATTTTCTAGGCAATCAAAGCGGTTTGACAACTCGAGTTGAAAGCTCTCGGGATTTTGGATATGAGCACGAGTCGGTCGGAGCGTGGACTTCATCAGGCGTGATCTTTCCAATTTGACATTTATATTCAATGTGCCTCGAACCATTCGGTGATCGCTTCCGGTTTTCACCCTGTTGATCACGGAGACATCATTGAATAACCGTCTCTTGGAGGTCATGAAGAAGTCAATCTCGTTTCTCGTGAAGCCATCGGGACTCAACCAAGTCCACTTCCTTTGAGGCGGCTTCTGGAAGAAAGAGTTCATCGCAAAGAGTCCCTCCTTCTCCAGAAAGTCGGCCAGCCTCTGTCCCCTGGCGTTCCTTTGCCCGTATCCAAAAGGTCCCACCTTCAACTCATTCTCGCCTCGCTTGCCCAGTTTCGCGTTGAAGTCCCCCATTACAACAGTATAATAGGTTTTGGAAGTATGTATGGCTCTACTTACGTCCTCATACATTTCCTCCACCTCTTGATCCGGGTGTTTCGAGGTCGGTGCATATACCTGTATGACCTTCAGCGAATACCTCTTGGATATTCTGAGTATAAGGTATATTACCCTGCTCGACACACTCTCGATGGTCTCGATATTGTTGACGAGGGACTTGTGAACGAGGAACCCGACACCACCTTGGGACTTTCGTTGGTTGCCTTCCCGGTAGTAGAGCAGGTTTCCGGACTGTAGAGTTATCGTGTCCTCGCCCTCTCTACGGACTTCTGATAGACCCATTATGTCCCAGTGTAACCTGCTCATTTCTTCCTCCAGCTCGAGCAACTTCTCATCTGTCCTCAGTGTACACGTGTTGTACGTTACCAGGGCCAGTTGTCGTCGGGGGTGGCAGCGCGATCGCCTCCGGGGATTCTTAGCACCCCCTGCCCCGCCGTTACCGTGACCGCTACCAAAGTCAGGAATAGCGGGGCTGCCGGAGACTGGGGGCCTGGTTTTCTGGTGTACTTTCATGTGAGGGGATTTTGCCAATACTCGCCACGCTTGGCAGGCGGGTTGGCGAGCGCAGAGGCGCAGCCCCTTGCAGCTGTGACGCTGCTGCCCGTCACAGTCTAACATTTAGCTGCGCCTTACATTGGATGGTTATACCGCCATCAGTCGGTCGCCAGAGCCTCGTCTGTATAAACAGGACGCACCACGTGAAGGTGAGGTTGGCTTGGAGCTTATGGTCTTGGTCAAGCTCCCTTACGTCCCTGTACTTCAATGTTTCTGTTGTTGTTTGTTCTGTATCCATTTGTACTTCAATGTTTATTGTTCTTTAGCATTATTACGTAAAGCGTGATCTCTCTAAGCATTTTGTGATGACTATGAAAATGTAAATACTATTTTGTGATTGCTTTAAAAATACGTTAATTTCAAATGATTATAAGTTCATATCGCGACTGATTATTGTATCTACTGTTATTCTTAGATTAAGAAAGCAGTGAAAATAAAATTTTAAATATGAACTGTTACTGTACATTTGCAAGTACAAAGGTGTTTTGTGATATATTTCTGTGTTTTTATTACCATTTTATTTTTAAACTGTAATAAGTATTACAAATCTAAAAAGTTGATATATTTTTTTTAAAATACACTGAACTATTAAATAATATTTTACAAACATTTTGAAAATTAGTCATGAATTTTAATACTAAACCGGTATAAGTCGAATCATTAGAAAATAAACTTAATTTATTCAGTTGATATAAGGAATATACTTAAACTATTATGTCAGTTATATTCGCTATATTTTCTTCTACGATTTAGGACCAAGAAAATAAAACTAGCTTCATTAACATGCGAAAACCATCAAAATGTTTACAACAAGGTAGAGACTCAAAACTTTGACCGCGATTTCCCAAAAAAGTGATCTTTTGTCTTATTCCGGTTTATTATTAAGCGTGCGATATGTATATTAAAATACATATATTTTCATCTATATCTTTGAATAAAGTGACTCATATAATACTGATCGAACTTCACTTGGAAGTTCGTTTGATCATGTATTATTAACATTCATAGTGTTCGATCCCAAATTATAGCAATACTCGCAATGTTCAGATAATAATTACCCCGTTTGAGTTATTAACTGTGTCAAAATTAACAAGGTGTTATTTCACTAACAATTATCATTATCATACGTAGTTGACTGTGTCGGTGATAAATTACGTATAATATTCAAGATCAATATTATTTAGAAAATTTAACGATAAATATCTTATTTTGTATTTTAATTTTAATGTTAGTTTTATACTTTTAGTTAATATTGTTTACATGCAACTTCAGTTTAACGCACAAGTGTAACACTTTGGGGCATTAGTCCAGTTCCTCTTAGTTTTTATACTATCTAAATACGATCAATGTCTGTTTTTGTTACCAATTTAAAAAATAACTGGTTTAAATGAATAAACCATATACCGCTTTAAACTAAAGAGTGGTCCGAGAGCAATATTTTTAGTTGATAAAAAGTTTTGACGGTTGGATACCAATAAATATTAGTTTCTTAACAACCACTAACAATTATTTTCTTTCTCATTTTTGCTATAGAAATATGATAGCAAATCGATTATCTAGATGAGCACGCAGTTTCAGACTAATACACAGTTCAGTTGGTTCCATGAAAGTTATATTGAAAATGTTGAATACGTTTTCAATTACTTTCGCTGTATACGCGGTTTCAACAGACGAGCGATTATTTAGACGTAGACACAGTTCACATAAATTCAGTTTAATTTTTACGGCTTTTAATATGGTTGGCTGGTTCCAAGCTCAAAGGATTAGCTTAGCTATCCAACGCGACAACGCGGCCAGCATCATGGCTTGCCAAAGTAGCTTTTAAGAGTTTTCTTTTATTTTAAGACACATCTCTCAGGTTTTATTTGTTCTCTAAATAGTTATAAGTTTGTGTAATTTTTAAAATATTTTCAGTTGTCCTGGAATAAGTATGTAAAAATAAAGACAAGTTATTATTATTGCGTCTCCCTCAGACGCCTTTTACTTCCAGGTCGAACCAGATTAATTATTGAGTTATCTTTATAAATATTATTGATTCGTTTATTAGGTTTGCTTACTATACAAACGTCGATGAGGCAGTTTTATTTTTCATAAAGAAAAGTCTCCTATCTCAACTTCTACATACAAAGGAAGTCGTGATAGTTACACCACTTACAACTGGCGAACGGGTTGGCCGATTTACATGATTTTTACTTTTTAGATTTGTCTTAAACTCAAATAGGATAATAAGTTATCATAAAACAATCAGGCAAGGTCAGCCTCCCCAAAAGCTCTAGCGCTTATAAAATGATCATCTGTACCAACCCGTTTTAAGTAGTTCTGAACTTCTGAGATAAGAACGACTGAGGCCGTTTGTGCTCTGCGACTTTTAATATCGATATAAGCTTTTGTCAGCCGCACCACAATAATGGCGATGCATTGCGACAAATCGCAATTGCATTGTTTTTTAATCAAATTTTCCAATGGGCGTTTGACAGACTTTCATAGAATTTACGTTCTGTTTCACAATTTCAAGTTCTGGCTAGCGTTACTCGTATCTGTCCGATATTTCATACAAAATGATTAATGAAATCATGAGTTACTTTGCGGAAATTCATTATAACATTGAGTTTTTAAGAAATGACGTTTCATATTTTAACTATTCATTGGGTCGTGATTATTTATCGATGGTGAAAACTCCATCAGTGAAATTAAAATATATGCATATACACAAATTGATACTTTATTTGATAACATACGTTTCCCGAGTAATTATTTCCTTCAATTTCTAAGTATTGAATTCAAAAACTAGGAAATGAAAAAAAAATCAGTACTTTTGTTTGAATTTTCTACTGAAATCGCATTGTATAAAAGGCTTAATTTAACAAAGCTCCCGGAAGCCACATTCAGTATCGTTCAAGACTTTAGTCTGCTATATAAAATTAGTTATCAACCAGTAGTGGAGCTTTATTGTTATTGGCCCACTAATTGGTTTAGTTAGTGAGGCGTTTTTTACGTAGTAGTTCTAAATATCTTGTGAGTGTTCTATTTGTTTTAGTATTTGAAGTCGTTAAAATTAATTGTTGATGAATAGGCAAATCAACGAAACAGTATCGTTACTATAAGTTGATGGTGGTTAACGAACGCAGGCATATTATACAGTATGGAGAAAATTATCTAGGCATATCTACAGGAAATAAGTATGTAAAAAATACTTTCTTGCGTTATTATTACCGTTCCGAACAAAAATCCATTCATTATGAAATTAAAGAAATAATTCACTAAGCATAAAATATATAATACAGACATTGTCAGAAGGAGAACACAAAATTTTATTTTATTTTAAGTCAACTGCAAGCATTAGAAGATCAGTTTTACGCGGGACACAGACATATTGGCGTCTCAGTATTTTAAAAGAATAGTTAGTCAAGTTTTATACTTTTACTTATGAACAATAAACATCTTTAAAATAAGATAGTTTGACAAAAGATACGTTACAATTTTGAATAATTGTGATTGGTTTTGTGGTATAGCTTCAGGAATTAATTATGTAAAAAAACACTTTCTTGCGTTATTATTGCCGTTCCATTAAGAAATTAAAGAAAATAATTAATCAAGCATACAATGTATAATACGGACATTGTCAGAAGGAGAACATATAATAAAATTTTATTTTTGGGCTATATTTAACTTAAACATAGCAAAATATATATTTCTGATTGATCATTCTTAACGTTGCTAAATTCAACGTAATAAATGTATGTATACAAGGAATATAAAGTATCTAGTACAAGAATATATGACTTCCTAGAATATCCTACTTAACATTATAAACGCGAAAGTACGTGAGGATGAATGTGTTTTTTACTCCTTCACGCTAAAACTACTCAATTGATTTTGTTGAAAACTTACAATAATGAAGATAATACAGCGTGTGACTTGTATTACTACCAAAACTTTTAATCAATTTAAATTGTCATGGTCCTCTTATATGCTTTAACTCAGAGATACATAAATCCAAAGATATCCTAATCAATGTATACTTGTCAAAACAAAATAAAGGCCACGAGGTATTTTTTAATTTTGGTGTAAATTATTAAATATTTACATATTGAAAGTAGTAAAATATTGAGTACACAAACTCTTTGATACCTAATTTTTTTAATATTGTAGTATTCATCTAATGCTGGCAATAATTTTAAATAAAATTTGATTTAAAATTCTTTTTGAAAATTTTGATTCCATTTTCTTTGACGTTTTGCTTTCCTTAGCTTCTTGGTTTATTAGAAATTATCAGAGTTCATTGATATGAGTCTCGAGTTAGAAACATCTTTTGCAATATGCCACAAGCACGCAGGCGTCATATGGACTCGCTGACAGCAACCAGAGCCGTTACAAGGATTGAAGTAGGACATTCGCAGCGATCTGTGGGTTTGCAATTGGGATTTTCTCGAAGAGCTATTCAAAATCTATGGAATTATTTCCAAGAGACCAGCAGTGATAGAAGAAGACCTGATGCGGGCAGAGTTCGCATTACAACAGCTCAAGAGGATCGTTACATTCGATTAAGTGCGCGCCGAGAACGTACAACGACGGCCCGCAAGCTGCAAAATCGTTTACGGCTCACAACGGGTACTCGTGTCAGTGACCAAACTATTCGTAATCGATTGCATGAAGACCAGCAGGCATCAAGAAGGCGAGTTGTCCGTGTTCCGTTAATCAGTAATCATCGTGCAAATCGTTTAAGATTTTCCCGTCAACATTTGGACTGGGACATAAACCAATGGGGCATGGTGCTCTTCACAGACGAATTTTTTTTAACGAAGATTGGCGTATTAGAGTATGGAGAAGACGCGGCGAGAGAATTTTAGAAGCCTGCATCCATGAAGTCGATCGTTTTGGTGGTCCAAATATAATGATTTGAGGCGGGATAAGCTTACACGGCAAAACTGAGCTCGCTATTTTAAATGAGGGTACTGTTACTGCTCAGCGGTATATTGAGGAAGTTGTCAGACCACATGTGATTCCATTTGCCCAGCAAGCGGGTCCTAGATTCATCTTGATGCAAGACAATGCTCGTGCACACACGGCTGAAGCGACTCGGTTTGTACTGGAAGCCTTTCAACTTCAAGTCTTGCCGTGGCCGGCGAACAGTCCGGACTTAAATCCAATAGAGCACATGTGGGATCAGTTGAAACGAATAGTTAGAGACGGTGATCAGGAAATCCACAACCAACAGCAACTCATCAACGCTGTTAAAAGGGCCTGGGAAGAGATTCCAATGGAAAATGTCAGGCATTTGATTAAGAGCATGCACTCCATGCTTCAGGAGTGCGTAGCGAAACGAGGGGGGCATACCCGTTACTAAAAGATGAGCATGGAGTATTTTCTTTTGTTTTCAGTAACTTTACATTGTTTTTATTTTTTACCTTAAATGTGTTTTTTCTTTCAAAAGCAAATAAACTTTTAATCATTATTATTGGAATAAATTTATTGGTCAACACGGTAAAAACAACAGTTTTCGTTATGGAGACAAATATATATATATATTGGTTTTATTATTTTCATGGTACAGACTAAATACCTCGTGGCGCTTATTTTGTTTTGAGTAGTATATATCAAAATCACTAATCGTTGCAGTAAATGACAATGTCAAGTACTATGACTGTATGTGTTTGCAATACATTGCATTTATTTTGTTAGATTAAAATAAATTTATTTTATTAACATTTACAGTCAATTACTGGTTACTTATAGCGCCTATATTTTAATTATTTGAGTGGGCGAAGCCGATGGAAACTGCTTGTTAAAAAATTTGTATAGTCTTCGTGCAATGGGCTCTGATTTTCTTTAACTCTTTTAATACATAATGATACAAGTGTGCTAAGTTGACCATTATATACAAGGCGATATTGTGTGCGCACGAGCAAAGCGAGTGCGCCATAAGAAAGCCGCGTATATTATGGTCACAGGCACACGTGTTTCATACGACGTTTTTCAACACACTTGCAAGGAAAAAACAACTCTTCATTTACTAAGTTTTTAATTATTAAAACAGTAAAAATACATTTCACTCGATATTGATGGCAAAGACTTTCGCACGCGTTTTTCGCCTCGGTAAGTTTGTCCGGCGGATTTCATAATAAGTTTTCTTCACTTGAAGTAGACATTTTCATTAATATTAAACTTCATAATTAATCCAAACTTCGTCACAACCGACAATTGCTATTTACAAAAAATGGCGCTTTGTTTTTTTTTTCTTGCCGCGATACAGATGCGCGCGCAAGGTTTTGGCGCGAACTAGATCGGCCAAAAGTCAAGATTAAAAATGTAATAATTCGTGTCTAAAACACAAATCACAGAATGAATTAAATAAATTTGAGCTATTTTTCGTAATAAATCTGGATTTACCATTTCTTGAAATGAATATATAGATACTGTTATTTTTCGCATAAATACTGTTTGTTGCTAAAATAAAAGTATTGTATAACCCGACTAAATTATATCGCTTCTTCTTCTTACTTACGACTTGGTACTAGGGTACAAATGTAAATTGGTCGGGTGAATAAACTTAAAGCACTTGTGCAATAATATATTGAAAAAGCACGCGTGTTTAACATCTATGATTATGAGCCAAAAATCGGCGGTATAAAAACGTCGTTTTGAGCAAGTGTGTTGAAATTTTTTTTTTTTAATCAACCAGAATCTAACAATAACAGAATGTCCATCATCGATTAAATTTTAAATACCCGATTCTCTCCCACGAGAAACAAAGGTTCGCCAATCTTCTTTGACACAGCTAGCTATGGTCGTTCCTTTATTTAATGTTCGACACAAAGCCGGTACAGTCAATTCCACACAGCCGCCTTGCTGGCTATTCGATCAGACAAACTGGCGTAGTTATTAACATTTTGACTGCCTTGACCCAGGAAACCGCAACGTTTACGCGAAATGAAACAATATTGCGCTTTTATTATTAAAAAAAACAAAACCGGCTAAGTGCGAGTCGAACTCTCGCACTGAGGGTTCCGTGCAAACTTTAATTGAATTAGGGAATCCACTTAGTAAAATACCACAATATTTTTGACAGCAAATATAACTTTGTTTTTCATAGTGTTTGTATGAAAAACAAAGTTCTGTATGCGGTTGTTGAAAATGTGCTATATCTCAAAAACTACTAGTTCGATCCCGTCCGCACCAATTT
The DNA here is from genome assembly GCA_963924145.1 of Pyrausta purpuralis. NCBI lineage: Eukaryota > Metazoa > Arthropoda > Insecta > Lepidoptera > Crambidae > Pyrausta > Pyrausta purpuralis. The sequence goes on from OZ001654.1 coordinate 19,832,816, forward strand.
TCGTTGAAAATATTAGTTAAGGTAGATCTTAACTTAATTACAGGTTTTTTTTAATTACACTCGCTTAGTTTAGAAGTTAGATGGGAGGGACGCCCATTTTACCACTTTGAAAGCGACCCGCTATGAAACGTTAGACTTTAAAAGAAAATGGTTTTAAGAACCTCGATGTCAGTTTAATAGCTACCCCACACGCATAGGTTTGACTAAAGAATTTTTTTTGGTTTTAGTTTCATGTATGGGAGCCCCCCTTAAATGTCTTTTTTTTTTATTTTTTGTTTGAGAATCGTAAAGCGGTTAACAGGATACATCTTCCTACCAAATTTTAACACTGTGATGCTTATAGTAACAAAATATTGTGGTATTTTAGCTAGCTGGAAGTAAGTGGATTCCCTAATTTAGCTAAAGCTGGCACGGAACCCTTAGTGCGCGAGTCCAGCTCGCACTCAGCAGGTTTTTAGTTTAATCAGATGTAGTGCAACTTGGGGTACAATGTAAGTTTCATCAAAATCGGTCCAATAGTTTTTGAGATATGAGTAATAAGCAAAAAATATTAAATAAAAAATAATTTAAGACAACACATTCTATTTAGGAGAAACACATAGTTTGGAAGGCGGTTTTTTTTGTTTTGTAATACATACTTACCTAGGTCAACAAAATAAGTTAAACACTAGGCTAAGCAGTCCTTTTAAGATGATGAATTTGATACGTTATCTTTCTATCTTTTGATAGTAGTGAACAATATTCAACTGTCACACTGTTATACATGATGTTTTAAGATTATTCCTTTATGGTTACGGTGATTGCTTAGTTTTCTAGTTTGCGCGGAGGAGTATATAGGTACAAAAACAACTTACTGACCAATATCAAAACAGATTTGACGACCCGTCTGGTGTAGTGGTCGAGAAATCGCCTACTTCGCAGCGGGTGCGGGTTCGATCCCTGCACAATACAAACATTTGTGTTCATGAACATGTCTGTTTGTATTAGTCTGGGTGTTTTCTATGTATATCATGTATGTATTTACAAAAAAAAAGTATTTAAGTAGTATATCCGTTGTCTGGCACCCATAACACAAGCTTTGAGTAGCTTACTTTGGGACTAGATGGCGATGTGTGGAAATGTCCAAAGGATATTTATTTATTTACTAGAAAAAAAAGATTTGAGTGCTAACTGAAAGTAGTCGTATAAATAATACTTGCCCTAAAATCCATAGCAAGTGTACTCTCTCAGATCATTACACACTCACAAACAGAAAAAGCCGGAATCTTTTTGCACTAAGTCTTTTTCACGTCGTAATCCGAAAGACTCTTCCAAGCCCGTGCTAATGCGTGCGGAATAAATAATGAGATACGGACTGTCCGTCACACCGCAGCAGTAGGCCCCCTCCGTCAACTCTAACTGTCGAATTTAAGACACTACGTTTGGGCAGTTTGATGTGTTGCTGGAGTAAAAAATATAATTGTGAAAGACCTAAAAGGAGACTAAAAAATTAGTTTTGGGTCTTCAAACAGGATGACAGTGACATTTCGTTCGAAACCCGACCGTTAATATTATGGTTTTTGTCAAAAACATTAATCAAAGAGTAAATTAATTTAAGTTCAGACGCTATAAACGAAAAAGAAGAAGAAGAAGAAATTTTGAATACAATGCTGTGCTGCGTTGCTCTAGCTGTTGTTATAATTTGTTTGTTTCACGGATCAAATATATTCAGATAGTGACTCTGTATTTGTGCTTGCTTTGAGAAATTGACTCGGTGTGTGCTTCGAGATAGTGACTCTTTATTTAATATGTTGGCGGAAAGTAAACGTCGTTGTTATAATTGCGGACGATCACCGGCCGAGGATCCATGTATCAAATTGTTTCGGTTTCCCAATCCTGGGAAGACTAACACACTTCGGTACGTACCTATTTATTTATACTTCAACTGCCTCAGACAGTTAAAGGGTCACACTACAAAACGACGGTTGTGCCAGAGGTCCCGGTTTCGATTCTCGGGTTAGCCCAGAGTTTGGAAATTGGCGATGTTTCACCACCGTGCATACATCTTTATTTAGATAAAAAAAACACACTTTGAACACTTTTCGGGGCAGAGAACAGCTAAAGCCGTGAAATTATAAAAGTTCTATTGTGTCTGTGATACTGCCCCAAAAAGTGTTAAGATGATGATGATGTACGCAACAATCCAGAGTAATCAGGCAGCAATGATTAATGGATATCTAAAAGAACTCCATTAAATGAGGATTGATTAGTTAATATTTTACTACTCAATATCTGATATAAATTAGTGATACTCTCCTATCTCAATTAATATGTCCAATACATTTTAGCACAAATAATTTAATTTCTATTCTTATTTCAGAATGCACCTCAACCAAGCTCATCATACAATGCTTCTATGGCTGTACTCAACAAACCAGATGACATTGGACATACATGATTCATTGATGGCGGAAATAATTCCGTTAAAAGAGTCGTTGTCTTTAATGGCTATAAACCTCATCATTATTTGACTGTATTAATCTTCTGTTTAATTAAAGCACAATATGTCTCTGACGCCATTTGAACGAAAATAAATTGAGTAAAGGATGTTCTAGTATTTTTATTCCTAACTTTATGTCGGGTTTCTTTCTGATTCGGCGAATTAAAGGAAATTAATATAAAGGCTTAAATTAGGTATCGTTCTTTCTGGTGTCACAAAAGAATGCAGAATTATTTGAAGGAACAAATGAAATTTTGCATTCTTTTGTACAATCAGAAAGAACATACCTACATAGTATAAAAAATATCCAGTAGATACCTGCCCTTAATTTAAAATTTCCCGCCTTACACCATATTTGTTGGGTTGACACTAGATGGCGCTGTAAAATATTTTCTCTTAATTTTTTGTATGGAGTTGACATTCTTCCTCTAGGTAATAATGTTCCTTGGCGGTAGGCTATACGATTGCTCTCCGTGATTATAACATACCATTTACGTTCCACGGATTCAATCACAATGGGAAGCCATAAGGCTCATTGATAAGTCAAAAGAGGACTAAAATAATGCTAATAGGAGATACACAAAAAAGCGTTCCAGAAATTACGCAAGAGTGTCTTCTCATCTCATCTACCTCAGTGTCTAAAGACGAAAGTCTTCAACCAGTGTGTGTTACCAGTGATGATATACGGATCCGAAACATGGTCTCTAACTATGGGCCTCATAAAGAAGCTCAAAATCACACAACGAGCGATGGAGAGGGATATGTTGATTTTTTCTCCACGGGATCGAATCAGGAATAAAGAGATACGTAGAAGAACTAAGGTTACGGACATAGCCTTGAGAATCAGTAAGCTCAAGTGGCAATGGGCAGGGCACATAGCGCGAAGAACTGATGGCCTGATGGAAACTGATGTTGGGGCAGGAAAGTTTTAGATTGGAGAGCCTTCGACCAAAGACGCAGCGTAGGACGACCACCAACAAGATGGACAGACGACCTTATAAAGATCACAGGATCAAACTGGATGCAGACCTCTAGTGATCGGTCGCTGTGAAAAGCCACGGGGGAGGCCTATGGTCAGCAGTGGACGTCCTTTGGCTGATGATGATGATGATGAGGAGAAACACACTCATTTGAAGTCGGTGCATGATGTGCCTTCGTAGACTGCTGCTGTCCGTAAAGGTTGACATGCACCGACTTCAAATGAGTGTGTTTCTCCTCATCATCATCATCATCAGCCAAAGGACGTCCACTGCTGACCATAGGCCTCCCCCGTGGCTTTTCACAGCGACCGATCACTAGAGGTCTGCATCCAGTTTGATCCTGTGATCTTTATAAGGTCGTCTGTCCATCTTGTTGGTGGTCGTCCTACGCTGCGTCTTTGGTCGAAGGCTCTCCAATCTAAAACTTTCCTGCCCCAACATCAGTTTCCATCAGGCCATCAGTAGCATAATTGTAATGTAATAGAAGAGTGAGTCATGGAAACTCACTGTCAACTTCATACCTCTAACATAATGTATTTTGCATTAAGATTTCTGATAAGAAGAATCGATTATGTAACACGAATGACTCCTAAAATCTCGTTTATTAATGGTAATTGGGGAATTAAGACAATGTAAAATCTTATTCATCAACCGCAAAAAAGGTTATAATTAGGTTTTTGTTCCTTACAGAGAATATTTAAAGCTCAGCGCTACTTTCTGCAAAGTAGTCTGTATGCAGCATTAAATATTTGTCTAGTCGACTTTGTATTTGGCGAAGAGAATTTTCCTAGCATCTTTGGCTAAGCCTAATGGTTTGAATCTATCTTTTTCTTCCCTTCACGTGTTTGATAGATGGAGTACTAGTTTATACTCACTACTATTAATACAATGATTAACATGCTTTTTTTTTAAGTTTAAAGTATTTTCAAGATAACTTACTTTTTTCTCAGCGTGAAGTGCAACAAAATGAAAGTTATAAGAAATCGCTTAAAGTATAGTCAATGTGTGAACTGCTACTGGATTTGCATTTTGTCAAAAAAGTCAAGGCTAATTGTAAGTGAAATGCCTAACCCAAACATATTCATCGAATCTAATAAATGTACTAGCGAAGATACTGTGTTGTCCCTCTTACAACACCCTGACAAAATCCTTTAGCATATAACTTGATTTCACACTACCCGCAACAACGCCCACAGATATGTTTACAAGCACACGGATCTCAAGCTTTGGAAATCCTGTTCAGTGATATAAAAAGTACATTGTGGGGTAATGAAAATGACTCCTCTCCTTTGTTATAGACTTTTTCACAATGATACTCGTAATATTATACTTAGAAACTGGATAAGATCTCGCGAACTAAAACAGTACTTAAATATGGGACAATCTAATTAATGGATGTCATGGATGGCCATCATATCAGACATCAGTTTCGGAACATCGTGGAGTCTTATTAAATTTCTTATCATTAGACTCCTGTAATTTGTCTGCGCAAACCCTAAAAGTGACTTCATTTATTTATTTGTAGGGTAGAAGTACCGTTTGTGGCCACTGTACCATTTATGGCCATTTTTTGTCTAAATATACTATAATAATAATTCTGCTTAAACAATACCATCATAATCTTGAATAAATTAGGCGTAAAAAGTTAAAAATTCAATAATAAATCATTTTAGTGTTATAATTTTCTATGAATTAACGCAAATTTCAACTGTCAACAAACGGTGCAAAGGTGGCCAAAAACGGTACTTCTACCCTATATTCTTTATTGCACAAACAAAATGAAGAAATATCGGACTTAATGCTTTAAAGCATTCTCTACCAGTTAACTATTGGGTGAGGCAGAAACAGTTGAGGCTTCATCCCCATACTTAGCAACATTTCATTGCTGCTGATTTCTTTGCTTACATATCGACGGAAATTCTCTACCGTTTACGCTCTATTCCAAAAAGTTTTGTTTAGAATTTGGGAACCACTGTGTTCAGCAACCACGAACAATCAGAGGACACTCTTCTGCTCAAACGAGGGACTGGACCAGATTTATCCCACAATTAACTACTAGTTTCTAACTTGTAAAGCCTTCTTGGGCGAGTTTAACTAGTTTAGGTGGTTAATTCGCACGTGAATGAGGCACTATTGAAGAATGTTAGACGCGTAATTTTGGCTCAATATGAATGAGGTATTTATGATAACTCTATATCATATAGCAAATAAAGAGATTTATTAGGGTATAACTACAAATGAGCGTAACCAATCGGTCAGTGCATAGTCTCCGTTGCCAAGTGACTTGAGATCATAGACGTTCGATCCCCGGGCTCATTAAAAGTCGGTAAAAACTATTGAATTACTATTACTAGCGTATGGAATAAAAAAATAAACTTAAAAAAAAAGTAAAAACCGACTTCAAAACCAAAATGCACTAAGTCTTAAATAAACTCTTCACTATTGAAAGGAAAGGAATCCGTTTTAGGCAAAGAATTTCTTTTTGGAGTCGGTGCTGTGATAGTTGATGCTTGATGGTCAAAGTGATGGCACCGACTCCAAAAAGTTAAGACTTTTTAGTGCATTTTGGTTTTGAAGTCGGTTTTTAATTTTTTTTAAGTTTATTTTATTTCTTTATTTTTAGTGATTACATAAGAGGGAGGGGGGGGGGGGGAGTTGCACCTTATGATTCTATTTTTTACGAAGCTACAAATTACCTATCATAAGTTTCGTCATTATAATTACTGAACTCCTAGGCGTTCAAGAGTTTCACCATCAGCTCAGCCCCACAAAATGTTGACTATCAGACGTAACAACACGTCAACATTAAGATTCCAGTAAAGAAACACTATACGTGCCTTTAAAATTTGAGGTTTTCCCTCGAATACACCAAGATCCCATCATCAGAATCCAAAATGGTAAAAATGGGACCAACTAGAAGGTATACCCTCTAAGTAAGTGAAAAAATTTTTCGATTCGGTCGACAAACGGCTGAGATATGAGGTAACATACATACAAAAAAAAAATAATGATAAAAAAAACATACAGTCGAATTAAAAACCTCCTCCTTTTTTGAAGTCGGTTAAAAATGTGCTCCATGAATTGATGCCACTTGTCATCATCGCATACAAATGGTTTCTAGGAAAACGTCACAATTTTGCCGTCGCATTTGTGACTCATTTTTTGCTCGGCATAGCTTCTCATACGTATTGAGATACGTATAATAACTAACTGGTAAAAGCATCAATTTTATGTATTCACCTCTAAGCTAGTCTCATTCTTCAAACAAAAAAGTATCCTAAGGTATTGTATTTGAAATGTATACCAAGATTTTCTAACAAGTTTGAACAGTTTTGAGCAAAACGAAATTACATGTCGAATTCGTCAGAGACAACTGTCTCAAACGGTGCGATCAGGCGCGTTCCAGCGTCTGCACCGCTTAAATTGCATTCCGAAGGCGGGTTCGTACATTCTTTGTGCAGGGAAAAGGGACCCACTATGTAAGACTTCACCCGTATTGTTAACTTTTTTCCCCTTTCATTTAAGTAAAATGTATGTATATTTTATGGTTAAAATAACTTACCTTAAGTGAATTTCAACCATAATTATACGAAATGTTACATCCGAACAGATTTAACATACCATGTAGTCCGTTTTCCAGTTTATTGCATCGTCTACACCACTGTTTAGAGGCCAAAAAGCCGGATTCCAATCCAAATATACATAAGAAAAACAAAGTTGATGTTTATTCACTCGGTCCCATTCATACTTCACTCAATTGTTCCTTATTCTCGATCGCGTCATTCGTTTTAGAGATATATGTATTTATTCTGCAAAACCTTTCGGGTCGGAAATACGTATCTGAGGGGTTTGGGCGGGTTGTTAAATCTGTTCGGATGTAACATTTCGTATAATTATGGTTGAAATTCACTTAAGGTAAGTTCTTTTAACCATAAATTATACTTCAATGTTACATCCTCCAGATTTAACATACCATGTAGATGTTTAGAGTATTTGCAGAATGAAATGCAGTAATAAACTATTAATAAATCATTATTTATTATAACAATTTATAAATGCACAGAAATAATCAAACAATAGGTTTTACTAATTGTAACCATCATATCATAATAGGAATACTATTCAATTACACATATTGTTTTAAATATCGTATTTAAGTGCCCAAAATGATCTAATTAAAAACTGCCTCAGCGAATGAATTATCATGTTCAGGAATCGTTAATGGCCGATTATAAAACTTTGCAAAACACTGAGAGTTGCCAGTCCACCCAGCAGTCTTTTTGATAATGTCAATAGACACACCGGACCTACTTGCCGCTGAGGTGGCCGCGTGGCGAGTACTATGAGCACCAAAGGTGCTCACGTCTACACCACTATCGCCTAGCGTTTGCTTGATCCAGCGGCTAATACTTTGTGAACTAGCAGCATGTATCGGTTTTTTAATAGTTAGAATAAGCTTGGTTTCGTTTTGGGCACTTCGGAATTCAGAAGTTTTACTAATATATGAACACAGAGTTTTTGCAGGGCAAATTGATTCTTTTTGTCTAAAAAAGGGTATGGCCAGTGTAGGGTTAGTTCTATTAGGACCTGAAGTTTTAATGATGTCATTAATATATTTTTTTATCTCGGAATCATTTATAACTATGTTATTTACATCAATTAATGATAACGTCTGCACACGTTGTCCTGTCGACAACGCGAGCAGAGTTACCAATTTTTTCGTTAGCTGATCTAACGTCAATGATTCATTTGGGTAAAGTTTGGATAAATATTCCAGAACCAGATTAGGGTCCCATATTGATGTGTATTTAGGAAATGTAGGTTTCATCCGAAAAACACCCTTAAAAAACCTTGTTATATTTTCATTACTGGTTATTTGTTTACTTAGTATAAGCGACAGAGCCGACCTATATGAGTTAAGTGTACCGTAACTTGCACCTTTTTTAAATATATGAGTTAAAAAGTTTAACAAAAAGGAAACGGACACATTAAACAAATCTGTTTTATGTAATTGACAAAATAAGAACCACTGCTTTAAGGATACATTATATTGTGAGATCGTGTTTTTAGATAATGAGTTAATCATAATATCAGTAGTTTCATTTGAAAATTTGCGCTTCCAATACGCTTGCCTGATAGTATCGCACACGCCAGGGTAAGGTTGGGCCATAGCGGGTGCTGTTCCCTGGAAGGAGACAATAAAAGATTTTTATCAGGCATGAAGAAAATAATTTCAGATATAACTAAGGATTTAAAAAGTGGGTACCAAGGTTGACTAGGCCAGTTTGGTACTATGAAAATTCCAGTAGCTTGGTCATTAACTAGTTTCCGGAGACATTTCAAGATAAGAGCAAATGGAGGAAAGCTATAGAAAAAGTATCTTCTCCAATTGATAGTAAAAGCGTCGATTTCGTACGCACCTGGATCTCGTTTCCAGGATACATACAGTGTACATTTATTATTGATGCGTGACGCAAACATGTCTAAATGGGGTTGGCCAAACTTATCCACTAATTTGTTAAAACAGTCTAATTGAAGGCTCCACTCAGTATCTATGTTAGTATATCGAGAGGCCCGGTCAGCGTCAGTATTATCGCGAGAGCTAATATACGAAGCAAAAATGAAGATATTTCTGTGTTCGCACCACTGCCATGTTTCTCTAGCAATTTTATTTAAATGTGGAAACTGTATTCCCCCCATTTTATTAATATACGAAATGGCAGTAGTGTTATCAATTCTAAGAAGAACATTAGTATAAGATAAATCATTTCCAAAAGATTTTAATCCTAAAAAGGCAGCAAATAGTTCGAGGTAATTTATATGATTTTTGCTTTCGTCTTGTGTCCAGTGAACTCTAGCTATCTCGCCATTACACACTGTCCCCCAGCCAGTCATTGATGAATCAGTAAATATTTCTAGTTCATAAGTGTCTTTATCAATAGGATTCCTAGCTTTATGAGTAAGATCAGACCACCACAATAAATCGACTTGTAAATATGGCTTGATTTGCATATGAACATCATAGTTTTCGTCAGATTTTTCTAGTGCCAAAAATTTTTCCCGCTCAAAGTTTTTGGTGTACATCCACCCATAGGCAATGGCAAGATTGGCAGCAGTTAAAGTTCCTATAAATTTGGCAAAATTTCGAATTGTAATACTACTTTTCTTCTTTATATTCTTTGCTAAGGTTTGTATTTTCTCAATTTTGTCTACAGGCAAATCTAAAGTCATATTCGTAGAATTTATATAAAATCCTAAGAACTTGCATACATTGTTGGGCACAACGCAACTTTTTTCGAAATTATTTACGAATCCTAGATTTTGTAAGGTATCGATTACAATTTTAATAGTATTTTGGCAAGAATTAAAATCATTATTTATACAAATAATATCGTCTAAATATCCTACGATTGTGTGGCCTTTACTTCGAAGCAACGAAAGAACAGGTTTTAATAGTTTTGTGAAAACAAAAGGAGCTGAACTAAGTCCATACGGTAAGGAATTAAATTTGTATAGTTGATCCAAGCGAAATCTTAAATATTTTCGATGAGTAGGGTGAATTGGCACTACAAAGTAGGCTTCTTTTAAATCTACTGTACCCATATAAGAATTCGGGTATATTAGACGAATGGCTGTACGCACATCCTCCATTTTGAAATGGTCAGTATGAACAAATTCATTAAGGTTTTTTAAATTAAGTATGAATCTATAACCACCTGTTCTCTTTGGTGTCAGAAAAACTGGAGAAACAAATTGATTTTTGATTTCGTCACAAGGCGAAATTGCGCCTTAAGTGAGTAATTTTTCAATAGCGTTTGTCATCTCTTTTGATGAAAAAGTCGGATTCGTGGGCCCAAATAATTGATACACTTTATCGCTGAAGGGTATTTTGTATCCTTTTACAAAGGATAAAATATTTGTGTCATCTGTAATATCAAGCCAGTTAAGGTAAAAATGTTGGATTCGTCCAGCATGGGTACCTCTATTTCCTTCGTCGGTCGTGGGTCCGGCCAGAATGAGCACCCCGGTTCCTCGGCTGGTTGGCATTCCTCCTCGCTGGGTTCGGCGGCTGCGAATCGTGGTATCTCGGTGTTGTTTTCACGCTGGTCTGTTGTCGAGGAGGAGCACGGTAGTTTCCCGAAGGTATTGGATTTTTCCTTATAAACTGTGTCTGCGACTGAACAGGTTTTCGAATCTGTTGGCTTGATCTCTCGATATCTTTGCTGTTCCTGATATTTTCGCCAAGTTTTTCTCCGAATAAGAAAGTATCTCTTTTTACGCCATGTATGGTGGTCCAAAATTTCTTGTCGAGTAAAGGTGTAATGAGTTTTCGGCGATTAATCGTTTCTTCATAATGCAAGTCGAGTAAGACTTGACTTACTTCAGATATCCTTGATATAATATCTATCTTGTTCATGTCTGATTTTATTAAATCTTTTGTAAGATTGACTAGTCCAGCTTAACCAGATCCCAATTGATTTTGGGACTTTTCAAGTCTTTTATCGCGATTTTTAGCTGTATCAGTTACAACTGAGGCCACTTCCGGATTCAGTTTCGGTGCACGAGCTAAAGTGAAGTTCTCTGGGATCAGTAGTCGTTCGATCAATGCTTCTTTTTGTTCTTTAGCTAAACCATCTACTATAATGCTACCCCAACGTTCAGAGATCTCATCGGGTATTTTTTCTCCCAATGGCGGGTCAAGTTTCTTGCCCATGCCAAGGATCAATAGAATTTCTGGTGGCACATTAGAAGTCGAGGGCTGGGTCAAATCAGTCGCATTAGTGTCAAGAAGCTGTGTCTCGGAGGCGACAACTTCTAGAAGTTTCTGCTAAATTTTGTTGTGGTAGATTGCTAGAATCAAGATTCTGCATTACTGGCCCTGATTGTGGTTTTGTGACCACAGATTGTGGTCTATTCGTGTAATTTTGGTCTTCATCGGTTAAATTGGCAGACTCGTAATCAGAACACTCTTTGTAGCTAGCCTGACCAACTGATTCAATATCGGAAGACAAAGAGGGTGACCTTGGAATGGATCGTTGACGTCGTTGGCATTCTGTAAATAATGCAATAATGTAACTACTTTCGGGATAGCATCACGTACTATCACTATAGGAAAGTAAAATAATTAGTTCCGGGGTGATATCACGTATCATCACTTCAGGGAACTAAACACTCAACACTATCAGGATAATATCTCGTATTATCACATTAAGATAGTTTGTACTAATCCGCAATTGGAGTGAAATAATCGCACAGGGAAAAGTAAATATGAAAGTGGGTAGGTATGTAAGCAATATAAAGGTTACTCACCTGCGTGTTTTTGCAAACTTTTTTCCACTAAACGGCGCACTTTCCTATTTAAATAGTCATCGTCTCGTTTGTGTTTACGTTTTCCCATTTTATTTGTGTGATTTGGTATTCAACAGTGTTAATTCGAAGATAACGTGCGGACGATGCAGTAAAAGAAAAACGAATGAATGACGCGATCGAGAATAAGGAACGATTGAGTGAAGTATGAATGGGACCGAGTGAATAAACATCAACTTTGTTTTTCTTATGTATATTTGGATTGGAATCCGGCTTTTTGGCCTCTAAACAGTGGTGTAGACGATGCAATAAACTGGAAAATGGACTACATGGTATGTTAAATCTGGAGGATGTAACATTAAAGTATAATTTCAAAAAACAGGAGGTAATAAATTCGATCTGTATATGTGTGATGTCAAAATTGGATAAGATTTTACTATATTGATCTAATAAAGCTTGATAACACTTGTGCAAAATTTCGTAAGTGATTGTATGTTTGTATATTGGTATGTGTGTCTAAATATTTCTCCCAAACGAGAAGTCATACCGAGATGATTCTTTTTTAGCTTAATCTAGTAATAGTTTTTGAGGTAAGATTAATAACTAAAATCATTAAATAAAAAATAATTATATACCGATGTGTATAGACTGTTGGTGTACGTAAGCTTAACTTCATGCACCGATGCCAAATAAATGGTTTTTCCTTGTAGAAGACGAATGCGTAGTTTTCAGCTTTTTAGTTTGTGAAACCTGATTCTTTAAAAAAATACAAAATCAAAGTTATAGATTTTCTATATCTATCTATCAACATATTTGACTTTAGTTATAATTTAATTTTAATTGCAATAATTAGTAAAAAAAACAAATACTTGTTAATGTCTTTCATAACTAAATGTCGAAAATATACAGCGTCCCCCTGAAGATGGCTTTAGGAGTTTATGGATGTAAGTTGTCTTTGATTGCAAAAGAGCTCTTCCTTTTAATTATCTCTGGAAAAACTTCAAAGGCTCAAAATGTATCGAGGACTGGAGGATTGCTTACATTATGTTTCTGTATTTCAATACATTAATGATTGTTTTGCAGATTCTCGAGTGGCTAAGGTATTGTACAAAGAAATTGTTTCATAAGGATAAAAATGTTTTTTAAGCCTATACTTTTTAAAATATAGACAAGCAACACCGGTAAGAAAACTTAGTTCAGACAACTGATTGCTTTTAACAACAGTCAACACAATGTCTTTGATATGAGAGTACGATATATCGAAAGCTTGATCGATAAGCTTAATGAAAAACCGGCCAAGTCCTAGTAGTACTCGCGCACTGAGGGTTCTGTGCTAACTTTAACTGAATTAGGGAATCGTATAATTTCTACTTAGCTAATATACCACAATATTTTGTTGACAGGAAATATAACTTTTTTTTTTCAAAGTTTTCCTATGAGGAAAAAAGTTGTGTTTGTGGTTGTCCAAAATGTGCTATATTTCAAAAACTACTAGTTCGACCAATTTTTCTTGAAAGTATTGTTAAGGTCTACTTCATATTTTTCTTATCAAAATTCGCACTTGCTAATTTATAAGTTGGAGGTGGGAGCGACGCCGCAAACCCTTAAAGTGACTTCATCCCATACTTAGCAACATCTGATTGCTGCTAATTCCTTTGCTTACATATCGACCAAATTATCTACCGTTTACGCTCTATTCCAAAAAGTTTTGTCGAGAATTTGGAAACCACTTTGTTTAGCAAACACGAATAATTAGAGGACACTCTTCTGCTCAAACGAGGGACTGGACCAGATTTATCCCCCAATTATCTACTGGTTTCTTACTTGTAAGGCTTTCTTGGGCGAGTTTAACTAGTTTAGGTGGTGAATTCGCACGAGAATTAGGCACTATTGAAGATTGTACAATGCGAATTTCACCCAGAGCTAAGGACAATTTTTATAATAATTTGACCTTAGATATAAAACACGTCTTCCACTTATTTACCGTCCCAAAAAGTTAATAACTGTCTTAAATAACAAGTGACTTGTCACCGGAATTAAAAATACCTCCGCGTAATTCTGGTGGAGTTTGGTGAAAAATACGAAAACATTAATTCAATTAGAACGTCTATAGACGTCAAGGTGAGCGTAAGAAAATATTTTATAGGTACAATAGGGCATTGAGAAAATATGTTATAAAATTTTTAAGACCACAGCACAGTGATTAAAATGTGCGGCACAATGATAAGCGGATAACACTGCAGGTATCGTTTTACTTCAAAGCTCTAAATAAGAGTCGATTTTACTAACGAACACTACTGTGTTCGTTAGTAAAATCGACTCGATCGATCAAAAACGACTAATTTGAAAACGTCATCTATATGTCGACATTTTAAAACCGGTTTTAGACTTATTCGTTTGGATTATGCATATCGGACGTTGGTAAAATTTATTCTAAGTCATCTAATAACTTACAATAAGTATCGACAACACGTAGTAAATCACGATTTAGCTCGGCTTTGAATCCCATATAATTTATTCCTATTATTATCGAAAATTATTTTATATTAATTTATTTATTATCGAAAACGTTATCGTTTCATAAATTGTTCTTATCGCAGCCACTTGTTAAGTAGGAAATTAATGTTTATATTTTTCGAAAAACTATTCAAGGATACATCTTAAGTATTTAAATTAAGTTTCAACGTAACTTTCTAGGCGCTACAATCACCAGTAATTGAAGTACATTATTTTCTTATTCTATCAGTTATCTGATGGTACATTTGCAATATCTTTTGACTTGTACCACACATACTCCTCAGGACACCTTTAGTCCTCTGATTTCCCGGTGTCAAACTGGAGTGGCTAATTATAATAAGGAGCGAAAATATTATTCCCTTCAGGCAATAACCTCAGCTGAAATTTACCGCGTAATATTTTTATTACACTCATACATTAAGGTTTTAGTAAATTAGCGTATTTTGTTAATGGGCGTTTTGGCCAACAAGAATCTTAACGGTAAGCTTTTTTACGGCCTATTACTTTGTGAAAGCTGATTTTTGTTTACTATTGTAAATCATTGAACTGAAAAGGCGCGTCTTTTTATTTGCTCACATGCACTGTTTCGATACTTAATTAATAACAATCAACAAACTATCGAAACAGTGAACTGTAAGCAAATTAATCATTAATACAAAACAATTAACTAATTATCGAAATATATTTGTTGTGTATGACGAGAATGTATGAACAGTCCAATCTGCACCAATGACCAAACTGATGTACCTACCTATTTGTTCTGATTTGTATCATTTTTGTGGCATCTAGTGGTGACTAAGTTTGTTCCGGCGTTCCTTCTCAGCACTTGCCAGATTGTCTGTGTCTTGTTTCGAAGGGCTATTGGGCCCAAAAGATGACAATTGATTAATATTAACTAATTATTGACGTTCACAAGTGGCATTTTGTGTCCGAAAATGAAAAAAATATTTTTACCTTTTATTAATGGCCGATTTTTCGATGAAATTAAATTAATTCCACTCGGGAGTAATAAAAAAATATTTAACTGAATTTTGTTAATCTTTAAGTTCTATATTTAACATGATTTTCGTTGATTTTTAAGTAGTTTTCGAACGAAAATCAAACTCCATAATAAAGCGATTGATTGGAATATAGGGTCCCTGATCTGAAATGCATCATTTAAACATCTCAATAAATTGCAAGTGTCGTTGATATCTACCTGATAGCTTTGAAGTCTTTACTCTCATACAAATGCAATAGAGTAATAACGGCGTTACTCTTAAATTAGACAATTTTGCCAGTCGTCCTATTTAATGCTCTCATTTTATTACATATAACAATAATAGGTGAAACGAGTCATGTCTTCCAAATGCATTTTCTAGTTATGTTTGCGTTTGGATATTGTGAGCTATGTTTTTATAGTACCTTTTCAACTCTCACAGTCAAGCCTAAAAGCCTGTTAGTTCCGAAACATAAAACCGCGGATGCTGCGCTTGTATGACACTTTATTGTTTTATGAAACTGCGTCGTTTTAATTTTATACCTATATATACATATACATTTTTTCCACGATGGCCGAACTAAAAAACAAAAAAACGAAGTGGTATGCATTCAGCGTTCATGTAAGTACGCTGTTGACCATTATTTCGATTTCGATACTAATACTCATCACTGTATAAAAGGTGTTTCGATACTTCCTGTTAGGCAAAAAGGGGATACTCAGGGTCAGTAAGTAATCTTACAACTATCTTCTAGAAATATGGACCGAAATATGCCAAAAATAAATCGACACCCCATACAAATCAGACGGGTCACGTGACCAATTTAGTATGGGAAGCTTGGACGAATAAATGGGACGTCATCATATAATTATATTTTTGGTTTTATAGTATTTGATCACTATACAAACTTAATAATATAATGCACTTGAACAAAGCAACTGTGTCAGACGAGGAACCGAACCACGTGTCTTACGCTATTTAATGAGTGTATTTAGGCTAGTGTTTGACACAGTTGCTTTTTTCAAGTGCCTTTATATTGCATATTGCTAGGAGAAAGGTAATTAGTTGCTGATTCCAAGTAGCTTTATTTGTGTTTTTTTTGGATGTCATCAATATCATCACTTTTATCATTAATATTTTTGTATTTATTAAGTACTAGCGGTCCCCCGCGACTTCGTCCGCACGTTTTGATTTTGCTCCCTCCCCTCCCGTCGCAGCGTGATGTTTTATATTCTAAAGCCTTTCTCGATAAATAAGCTATCCAAACCAGAAATATTTTTTCAAATCGGTCCAGCAGTTCCTGAGATAAGCACGTTTAAACAAACAAACTCTTCAGCTTCATAAATATTAGCGCAAGCGCACGTTGTACTTAAGCGCACGTTGTATTTTGGTGCGGAATTATGTTAAAACTGTGTAGCTCCTAAGATATTTATTGAAATCAAATGATATAAAGACAACTTTGTTCTAAATGAAATGCTCGTGATGATGAATGTATTCATTTTGATAAGAATAAATACCTGTGTGGTATATTACACCTCTAAATATAATGCATTATTTTTTTACAAATTTATTAACATAAAAAAGGTTGTAGTAAGTCAACCGTAAAAGATAGGCATATGCTGTCGCGGACTTTATTATAGAACTTTTAATGTTGAACAATCCTGTCATACATAATTTTTGTGTAACTTAAGCGATTTCCGCAGCGTACGCAGCGGAAGCTCTCAAAAGGAATATCTTTCTCCCGTTTTCGCGACATTTTTCATTGCTGCTGTGGTCTTTTGAGTCGTATCTTTATGTTATATAGCCTAAAGCCTTCCTCGATAAATGGACTATCCAACGTAAAAATATTTTTTCAAATCGGGCCAGTAGTTTCTGAGATTAGCGCGTTCAAACAAACAAACAAACAAACAAACTCTTCAGCTTTATAATATTAGTATAGATGTGAATTCTATGTATGTTTATTAGTCTTTTGCTTATGTATCCTATTATATATTTGTGTAATATTAGTATGTATGTTTATGTTAGTGAATTTTACTTCTTTTTTTTTGTACCACTCCTCTCACTTATTATTAATATTCCGCCACTAATTAAACGCATTACCAGGTGGTTGACTGGTAAAGAATGACATAAGTCATTAAGTCCGCCAATTGTACATTTTACAGTGCAATAAAGTTTAAATAAATAAATAAAGTTGTTTAAAATGTCTATACCTAATTGAAATTAAAAGGAATCACTTTACTATGACTCTTCGTTTTCGAGAAATTATAAAGCATACTAACCTGTTGACAATATACAAACTAAAACATACATACACTTATGAAATTTTGCCCACGTGTCAGAGAGCTTTAATAAATCAACATACAAAAAATATCCAATTGAGACATTATCACATACATAAAGGTCGAATTAAAAACCTCGAATTTATTACTACCTTCTTTTTGAAGTAGGTAAAAATGAATGTATTACTATAAATAGGACCAAGCAACGTTTTCAGTCTACCCCTTTTCCTTTTCCATCCATCGACTTTTGGAGAGTCCACCAACTAAGACTGTTAGAATTCAATCCGGGACCCTGGGCTGAGAGCACACACACAATGGATGTATCGGTGCGTGTCTCTATTGTGTTCCGTACACTTGAGTGCTTTAATATTACAAACCATTTCGTATGAAAATGTTTGGAAACTCTTCTTTAAGGAGTCAAGGAGGTACAGAATAGTCTTTTCAATGATACGTAATTTGCGTAATGAACCCTATTTAATACATTGTACGTGTATGGAATAATATGAATACATGAGTCTACGGACACATTCATTTCAGTAAAAATATGTCTGTTGATGTAGGTAAGTTAACTTATTTATTTTGTTAAAATATTAAGTTACACATTTATTTTTGATTCAAACTCTTTGTGAGCGAGATCAACTTGCACTTGTTAATTCTTTATAATTGTATCCTTGCCATTTTTTTGTTTGATTTAAGTTACTGGATAAATAAAACATATATATCATTAAACGTAAATCATTCGTCTCTGGCACAATAGGTATCTTAAGTTACACACATCTAAAGTGTCTAGGGATCAACATGTATTTTTGTAATAACTTTTCTCCTGATTGATATTAATTAAAATTTTCTTTAAGGATTCATCAAATAAAGTGTTTTCGTTTGTCTAAAGTAACGATAAACCAAGTCACCCTTGCATTAATAAAGAAATTTGCCATTTTCCTAACAAAGGGATTTTTGACATTTGAACCACTAACATTAAATTTCGAAAAAAAGACTTAAATAACAGTTTTCTTTAAAATTTTATTGGGTAACTTAAACAATTAATAATCCGTGTTTCTACCGCGAACACTAACAACACAAAAACATCGGTTTGGCATACTCAAAATGAGTTCATTCAAATCACGCTGTGGAATGGCCGCCCATGTTCGTTGCAACAACAAAAAAAGGTCTTCTTGCGACTGGATACCCTTCACATTCGGCAGAGCTCTTCCCTGTAACATATCCCATGCATGCTCAATCGGGTTCAAGTCTGGCAACTGCGGAGGCCAGGGCAGGACATTGATGTTAGCTGCGGCGAGAGTCTGTCTTACAACTCTTGCGGTGTGCGGTCGTGCATTATCATGCATTAACTGAAATAAAGGACCGATTTGCACTTTTAGAGGAACGATGACGTCTGATACAATCGTCTCAGCATCAATTTGAGCGTTGAGGTTGCCTCTGATCCGAATCAAATCAGTTCTTCCACCGATCCAAATACCCGCCCATACCATGATGGTTCCACCACTATAAGGATAGACTTCCTGGCATGATTTTAATCGCTGTTGGCGTCCAGGGGTTCTCCAGTGTCGTATACGTCTTGTATCCGGTCTCATACCAAAACGAGACTCATCAGAAAAGCACACGAAACGCCATTGTTCTTCTGCCCAATTTCTGTGTTCAAGAGCCCATTGATATCGAATCCTACGATTGTGCATTGCTATAGGTGGTACCCGTAGCGGTCTTCGGGAATGAAGGTTCACTTTATGCGAGCGGTTTCTGACTGTTTGGTCGCTAATTAAGTTCCCTGATGAAGCCTCACGGCTAACATCATGGTGGTTATTGTTGGAGCTCTTCGAGCTGTGATTTGAATGTATCGGTCTTGTCTCCGTGTGGTGCAACGATACCGTCCTCCATGGCGCTCAGCCACGGTATCAGTGCTTCGGTAACGTGTCCAAAGTCGACTGATAACACTCTGACTTGTATTGAGAGCTAAAGCCACAGTACGTTGCCGGGAACCAGCTTCTATCATTCCCACGTCTCTGAGCTTGTCCTCCCTGCTTAAATGACGTCGCCGCTCCATAATAACGTTGGTTTTAATCAGTAGTAGGGAAACAGTAGCACTAATAATGTCTTCAATGCGTTGTATGTTTTTATAGGGAAAATATTGACAGCTGATTTTCATCTTTAACTCGAATTTGATTGACAGTTTCTGTTTCAAATTATGAAATGCACCAAAAAGGATCCATATAAATTTATAAAATCATAAATTTATTACAAAGCCACATCTCAATCTCAAGAAATCCGCATAAAAATGCTTGATCCCTAGACACTTTTGATGTGTGTATTAACAATGTTCATATATTTACTAAGGTTCCTAAGGTGTTAGAGGCTAGTGCCTGTAATAGGTTTGAAAAAACTGGTGGTAAAGATCGCCAGGCCCTGCCTCTAGATACAGAAGACAAAGGGGAAATTAATAAAAACGTATGCTTAGTATCAATTTTTGAAAGAGAAATAGACACATAAAGTCTATTTTTCTTTTGTAACGTTAGCTAGCTATTAGTTGCTAGTCGAATATTGTGAACAATCTAAATATTCCTTTTAAATGTATTGATTCATTAAAAAAACAAGAAAAACACAAATTTCACAACTTTCATAGGCAATTCATCGTTGAGAACTGAGATCTAGGTAAATAAATTAGTTGATTAATCATTTGATCTTTTTATTTCTTTTAGTTCACAATATTCGACAAGCAAAGATAATTGAACTTTAGTCGTAAATTAAGTAATACTAAATAATAATGGCATAACTGTGAGTGTGTTTGTGTGTGTGTTCGTCTATGGATAGCCTCGCTAATTAATTTTTGAACATAAGACAAACCGTCAGTGTTATACTTAGGTACATCACATAAAAGTAGCACGTGTCTCCAACATGTTCAGGTTCAGATATAATTCGAGCCGCGCGCGAACCGCCAGAGTGTAGTGTGTACTCTGACCGTCTTTATAAGATTATTCCTGTGAGCTTCAAAGGACAAATAAAATAATAATGATAGCTCAATCTTCGACAAAGTGATATGTGCCATACTTATTTTCTCATTTGATCTTCCTCACTTTGATCTAAGGCTGCCACTTCGGTACAGAAATTAAAGATGCCACTTTTTTATGTATGCGTCGAAACAAACTCCATTTTCTTTTCATTCGCAAGATTGGAGGCACAAGAAATGTCTACTTGATAATTTTAGTGTGGAAATGCTATGAATTTCCACATATGTGTTTTTACTTTTGAACTAAGCAGAATTTTATCTCCGCCTTAACATTGAAAAATCTAAGCTATGTCGACGGCATACCGACGTCAGTATCACCATGGTTATGATATCATGTATTTTTTATTTGTTTGTCGAGCTATTATCGAGGTCGAACGGTCACCCATCCTTTAATTAGCATGCATATGGGGTGCTTAATCAACTTTCAAAGGTCATTATGGACGATGAACGGTCTCCCATCATCTTATTACCATGCTGAAAGTTGCTATATGTACTTTTCGAGCTATTTTTCGAGGTCAAACGGTCACTCATCTTTTTTTAGCACGCATATGGGGTGCTTAATCAACTTTTTAAAGTTACAATATATGATGAACGGTCACTTAACATCTTTTTGACACACTGAAAGTTGCCCGAAATGCAATGTATGGACTGATGTCTGAAATAAAAATTTGAATTTGAATTTTGAAAAAAATGCGGTCGATGTCGACAGCGTGCTGAGATGACTTGTCGACGGCGTGTTGATGTTTTGTTGACGGCTTGTCGATGGCGTGGCGACGACATGTCGACGAGGTGTCAATGGCAATGTGAAATGGCAAAACAAACTGCCGATGTGACAATGAAGTGTCGAAGGCTTGTCAAATGTCAAATATTCCACCTATCATAAACAGTGATCGGAACGACCGGAGTATATTTACCTAAACTTCGCGGAACAGAGACAATAATCGGAGACTTCCTTACGACAACATTTTTTTCGGGACATCTTCCGGGACATCACTTTAGTACTTACATAAAAATAATTTAATACAGTAAAAGAATTGAGTACAATCCCAGGTTTTGTTCAGAATGATTTTTAGGTACAAATAAAACAACCAATATATTTTAAAAGCATTTTTTTATTGTAACACTTATTATTAAGAACAGTTTAAATTGCAAAATGTGTATTTATTTGTTTTTGTTTACCCAAATAATTATGTCCAAAAAAATAATGTCAAACTCTTACAAAGTGAACAAATGCTTTTTACAAAACCAGTATCTATATTTGTTTCCAGTTCTAAGATACTATTTTGTGTAACTTAAGTGACGCCTTTATCTAATAGGTTTTTACCTATGAAATTGGAGAAAAATTTCGACTTAGGCTTTTGTTTCTAATTTCTTCATTTTTGCGATTAACCCCAAGATTTATATTTAAATCTGTCATCTATACCTAAATACCTTCCTAAAACCAATTTTCTCACATTCGAAATACTCATGGCTCGAGTCCCGACTTCCTGGTCTGTTTGTTTGAAAGAGATAGAGACAGAAGTCGGCGCATCTATTCTTTTGTTTGCGTTTTTTGTAAAAGTGTAAAAGAGAAAGCAGCTGTCGCTGCTATTCTTTTCATGCATAGAAAAGTAGCAATAGCAGTCTCATACAATCCGTTGTCAAGTGCGCATGTGTGTTTTACTGTGGATCCGTAATTTTTGTCCTAGTCTTGTTTATCATAATCTCATGTATTTTACCTGACCTGAATCTGGATACTGCCTTCATTTCGATTGGATCTGGACGATTACTCAATACTGCAAGTGTGCCAAATATCAAGGTCAGCTAAAATAAAATATATTTTTAACATTGTTTTGTATTTATGACCAATACAAGAAAATGCTTGATTTGTTTGTTGAAATTACTCAGCGGAATTCACGCTAACTGCTTAGGAGTCCCTGCTAAGTTCAGTGGCGCCCTCATCACAAAAATTAATATGTCTTCTCAAATACAAATTAAATCGAGAAACGATTATCTTACACTTACTACAAAAGTTTACAAGTTATTTTTAAGCAATATCAACATAGCTTTGATAGATAGATCTAAATAAAATCATACGATATCGTTTTTCGATTTAATTTGTATTTAAGCAGATATATTAATTTTTTGGATAAGGGCGCCTCTGGACATCGCAGGCTCTCTTAATATTTTTGCACTTTATGTACTTGTTTTGGTTGCAAATTTAGCTTTTTCTTGATTTTATATAATATTTTATACGATGACGCGTTGTCTTTTCCTTTTAAAACATGAGTATGTTATCGTGACATGATTACATAAACGCGTCATGTCTTTTTTTCATTGCCATAAAGCATTGTGGTCGAATATTATGGACTCCACCACACTAATTTTGCTATTTACTAGTGGTTTTTCTGTGTTTTCGCGTAATTTGCATTCTTATCAGTGCCACAATGCAGAAAAAGGAACGCTACCTGCGCTTGCGCTGACCGGTTTCCAACAATACAGAGAATGTCCTGTCTCGCTCACGCTGTGTGCTAAATTTTTTGTCTCTTTCTTATAGCACCTTTAAGCGATTAATTTTTAATTAAAATAACGTACCTATAGATGTCCAAAATTGGATATCATTAAGTCACAATTGTTATTATTAACCATAATTATTTGAATTGCTGTCACTTTTCGTGATGCGCGTAATAGTAATGCTACCATGTAGAAAAATGATATACAAACAACTGCAGTTTTTCAAAAATTGATTTTACCGAATGCATCAAAACTCCAAACACTCATATTATGTTCGTAAATGGAGTTAAGTTTAGATGCGATTAGTATAATACGACGGAATTGTGAGGATTGGAAAGTGGCTCAGCAATTGATGTCCTCTCCTCGCCTTTATATTATGCCACGCTGTTAGTGAATCACATCAAAAAAATATTTATTTTTTAGAAGTAACACAATATATACTGGTGTTTTTCTTAAACCCGGTAAGCCTTAACAGGGTGATAGTACCCATGAATATAAGCAACTTTCTCTATAGGATAACTTCTGAAATCGCGAGAAAAAATATCAGCTGTTTCATATAAAAGTTCAATACCTACCGTACCAAAATGTATGAAACAGCTGACTTTTTGCGATTTCAGGGTTGGTCCCACAGAAAAAGTTGCTCATATTCATTCATAGGTACGATCACCCCGTTAAGGCCAGCCGGGTTTAAGAAAAACACCCTGTATATATGACTGTATAACCCTGTAATAACAAGAATCGTCAGTTGATCAATTTCCTAGTTAGTTTATAAACATTCGCGAAATCACAAGCGGCAGGAGAAATGTATAATTTAACGTATACATTTCTGGTAATTGATCAATTTACGGCGTCTCGCGGTAAAATGATCCGGCGAACGCTGATTGGTTGAATGTCTTACTTACTTTGACATGGTTTTTTTAAATTTTATAATTGTTATATATAGGTTGGAAATCAAATTGATTTTTATAAAAATTGTTACAATAAAAAGTGATTTTTAATTTATATTGGTTGTTTCATTTGTACCTAAACATTGTGTTGAACAAAACCAGGGATTATATTCAATTCTTTTACTGTTTCATTTATATATTAATGTACTGAAGTGATGTCCCGGAAGATGTCCCGAAAAAAAATGTTGTCGTAAGGAAGTCTCCGATTCTCGTCTCTGTTCCGCGAAGTTTAGGTAAATATACTCCGGTCGTTCCGATCACTGATAATAAATCATTGTTTAAAGAAGATTAAAAAAAACGGCCAAGTGCGAGTCGGACTCGTACACTCAGGGTTCCGTGATAAATTTAACTGAATTAGATATCCACTTACATCCACTTAGCCAAATACCACAATATTTTGTTGACAGCAAATATAACTTTGTTTTTCATAGTATTTGTATGAATAACAAAGTTATGTTTTCGGTTATTGAAAATGGGCTCTATCTCAAAAAGTACTCGTTCGAATCGTTAGATTTGATTTTATGGAATCCAATTTTATATCATGTACTTTTTAAAAAAAAAAAACTAAGCAAGAGTTTAAAAAGTTAGATTGGGGGGACGCCCATTTTACCACTTTGGAAGCGTCTATGTCTCAAACGTTAGACTTTTAGAGAAAATGGTTTTAGGAACCACAAAGTCATTTTAAAAGACCAAAAAGAGAAAATAAATATTTGTATAGGAGCCCAAATATCATTATTTTTTATTTTTAGTATTAAAATCGTGAAACAGTTAACAGCATAC
Source organism: Pyrausta purpuralis (assembly GCA_963924145.1). Classification (NCBI taxonomy): domain Eukaryota; kingdom Metazoa; phylum Arthropoda; class Insecta; order Lepidoptera; family Crambidae; genus Pyrausta; species Pyrausta purpuralis. The sequence continues at coordinate 19,857,597 of OZ001654.1, forward strand.
ATCTACCTACTTAGTTTCAACTGTGTAATACTAATAGTTCCAGAATAAAGTGGCTGTGACATACGGATGGCTAGACAGACAGACAGACTGACTTGACCAAACTATAAGGGTTCCGTTTTTTGCCATTCGGCTACGGAACATTAAAAATCTACTTCCACTCTTTAGGTATGAGTATAAAAAACTAGCATGGCTCATAGAATAGTCAATGTGGAATGTTCAGAAAATGATAAAAGTATAATAAAATATCAATTAACATCAGGATTTATCCGAAAATATCCGGTTCATTACTTGTGAGAATTGAAAACCTACAAAAAAAAACTTCTAATTAGTACGATTTTGTTTCCGCTGTAAAAAAACCATAAGGATCTTATATGAATAATGTTAGCAAGCTTTATATACCAATTAACCTGAATTGAAATATCCTTTGGAATGCTTTTGTGCAGGGTTTCAACGTGGAATATTTCCAATAATGAAATTGTATTGAACTTTCAACTTAGCAATCTTGGAACTTGAGTGAATCGTATTTTTTATAAGCTCCTTTGATCCACATTTTTGTCGTTATATCAATGGACATTTTCTTTCGTTACAGAAATTGCGACTGGAAACGGAGCTCAGTTTAATATAAAATTCCGTGATCACGTTTTACGGTTCGGGTTCAAAGGAGGCTTCGGAGTAAGCTGTCAATATTGACAGCCGACATACTTATGTTTTATTTTTTAAGACTTAGAAAAACGCGACTAAACAATTATGAAGTACTATTAAATAAAACCATGTTGTTGTTTCGATAGAAGATGCTGGGTGGTAATGGCTTTAACTGTACTTTAAATAAACTGTAAAGCGTGGAAAGATAAGAATTCAATCGATTGTCTGTCGTTAACTTTTAACTAATGTCAATTAAATCGGTTGAAATCGGTTTCAAGTAATAAAAAATAGGATTTGAACTGAAAAATATTTCACTGTGAAAGCCCTTGTCACAAGTTGCTAATTTAATTTCTTAAAAGTTGTAATGCGGCCAATTAAGTCTTGAGCTTTCAAAAGCTTATTTTCTTACTTTTATTAATAAAATTTGCGTCATGTGATAGAAATTAATAAGATGCCTTCCACTTTTGCTTTCCCAAATGGAAATTGGCTACCCTGCCCTTTAACTCCAGAATTAATAATGAATATAGTCAATGATTTAGATTGATTTTAACACTCACATTGTGATTTTTTCATTTTTATAAGATGAAAATAAAAGATCCCAATAATTGCGCACGGTCGGGACTCGAACCTGCAACCTTTGGCAAACCATGCAATGATTATATATTTTCACCCTGAGCTACCATTTTAACTCTTTAATTTTGCAACAAGTGTACTTTACTAACGTCCTGTTTTACCATCGTAAAATAAGCACTAACCAACGAATAATTCAAATACTTAACGCCATTTCGTATGACGTAACGGACAGTTAACGCTTGGGAACTTATTCAGACATTGTGGAACAGGCCGTAAACGTTGAATTTTATCCTTAAAAATGAGGATATAACCAAGGTGAAGATGAACAAAAACAGGTGGAAGGTCGAACGGTAGCGACGGACAGATAATGGCGAATGCCTGCACCGGACGCGGGCGATTAATCAAAAAGTTATCGGAACACGGCTGCATGGAAACTCCTATTGACAGCCCTGAAAACCTTCAGTAGATAGTTTAGTATCTACAACGTGTAATGTTAAATGCGCAAATCCTCAGACACCCCAAACGATTTTTAATTCAATTAACCTAATTCTGATCGATAAAAAATAGTTTTTAGGTTTTATGTTGTGTTTAAGTTTTATTGGCACTTCTATGACCGTAGTGCGAATCGGAGCAAGACTTAAGATAAGATAATCATTTATTGCCTCAAAACTGTGTACAATAGTTGTTAAAAATAAAATAATGTTTCAACAGTTTACCCATTTCGGGCATACAATAATAATAAAGATACAGTCTAAATTGATAAAATAATAACATAATTTTAGTCAGAAAGAATAATTGTATCGAATAGTCAAATTAATAAAATAATATTAATTATTGGAATAATTTATGAATTATTAAAATATTCGTCCAGTGTATAAAAACATTTTAGAAATAACCATTCTTTTAGTTTTCTCTTGAAAAGAGGATTTTCCAGGGATTTAATGCCAAGTAGTAAATGATTAAATACCCGTATTCCTGTTACTACCGTGCTCTTTTTGCCGATATAGCTTAAGGACTTAACAATACACACATTATAAGCATACTGAGACCGGACATTCTGTCTTATTGGACTTTTCACACAAAAGTGATCCTATTTTTTATAAAAACACAGATTTCTAATATATAAATACATGTCAATGTCAGGAATTTAAATTGTCTAAATACATTTCTCAAAGTCTCTAATTTATCCATATTAAACATTATTCGAAGGCATTTCTTTTGCAATATTAATGTACTCTGGACATTAACAGAATTTCCCCAAAATATTATGCCATATGTCAGGAGTGGGTACACATAACCATAATAAACATTTTTTGCAACATCAATCGAAGCCACCCTGCTCACAATTGTCAAAGCGTAACAATAACTAGATATTTTTTTATTTATCTTATCGATGTGTGACTTCCAATTGAAATGAGTATCTATGTTAACACCTAAAAACCTTATATCCGATACAGTTTCAACATGCTTATCATCAATATTTACATCTAATGGTAGGGGATTCTTTTTATAATTTCTAAACTCAATCATTTTAGTCTTATCTAGATTTACTTTTAAATTAATTGATCCAAGCCATTTGATTATTCTATTTAGTGTTTTGTGAATTTCATCAAGAAAGATATCTTCATTTTGTTTATTTTGAGATATAAATATTGTAGCATCATCAGCAAACATAACACATAAGTGTTCAACAACTAACGGGAGCTCATTGACATATACTAAAAATAGAAGAGGTCCTAATACGCTACCTTGTGGGACGCCAATACATGTGTTTTGAAATTCGGACTGAACTCTGATAATAGATTTTGTTCTTTTGTCGTAAACATCTAATACCGTTGCTTGAGTTCTATCTGTGAGATAAGACTCCATAAGTTTTAGAGCATTTCCACGTATTCCTATTTGTTCAAGCTGTCTTAGAAGTATATCATGCTTTACACAGTCAAAAGCCTTTGAAAGGTCTATAAAAAGTCCAATACAAGTTTTTTTCTGGTCAATATCTGTCCAAATATGCTTTAGGATTTGGAATATAGCCGACGAAATGTTTTTCCCGTTTTGAAACCCAAACTGATTTTTGTTTAAAATACTGTTTTTATTAAAAAATAAAACTAACCTATTATATATAATTTTCTCAAATATTTTAGCGAAATTCGATAGTAAAGCAATGGGTCTATAATTGTTCATGTCACTTTTTGCACCTTTTTTATGAAGTGGTTTTATTAGTCCCCTTTTTAAGTCATCTGGGAAAACGCCAGTTTCAAGTGTCAAGTTTAAAATGAATGTCAACGGATCAGCTATGATATCAGCACTGGACTTTATAAGCGTCATGGGTATACTGTCATGACCTGTGCTTTTTTTATTTTTTAAATCTCTTAATACTTTTTTAAGTTCAAGTGTATTAACTGGAAACATGAAAATGCTGTTTAAATTTGAGTTTATTATTGGTTGATAAGAAATGTCATATTTAGTCACTGGATTATTATTTAAATTTATAAAATAGTCATTCATTATTGTAGCGATGTCAATGGGTTCAGTAATTTTAATATTATCTTTAGTTATGGATTCCACTGTTTCTTTAATACTATTTGTTTTTGATGTATTTTGCTTGATTATTTGCCACATTGCTTTGCTTTTATTATTACTTCGGTTTATGTATCGAATGTTTGCATATTTTTTGGCTTTTTAGTAACTAATTTCATGATTTTGCAGTATGTTTTGTAGGTATTTTTAACTACTGGACAATTTGTATGTCTTTTATGTAGATGTAATTGTCTTTTCGTCTTACTAGAAATGCCAATCCCTTTTGTTTTCCAATTTGGTAATCTTTTATACGTAATTTTAATTCTTTTGATAGGCACACATAAATCGTAGACAAGGCTAAAAATTTCTAGAAATATCTTAAACGCCTGATTGGGATTCGTTTGCTTGTAAATATCTGTAAAGCTAATTTGAGACAAATATTTTAAAAATATATCCAAATAAGCCTCCGGTTGTCTTTTAAAAATATACCAGAACTTTTCACCGAAACTACGGCATGATGGGATTGATATTAGTTGACACGTGTGGTCTGACAAACCTGGATCCCAGACGTCCGTGCAATGTATCTTAGTATTCGTAAATATATTGTCGATACAAGTTTGTGAATGTGATGTTATTCTTGTCGGAACATCAACTGTTGGATACAATTTGTAGAACTCAAACAAGTCTAAAAAAGAAGAACTTCTTGAATTTTTTTCAAAAATATTAACATTAAAATCCCCTAATATGAATACCCCCTTATAAAAATGTCGAGCTCTTACAACCACTTTTTGTAGTAAAAATTCCATATTTATCAAAAAAACATCAAGGTCGCTGTCGGGCGTTCTATATACACAAATAATTAAATAATTTAATCCACTCACTTCAATCCCACAGCATTCAAAATGACGCTCAATGGCCATTTCAGATATTCGTTTGATTTCTTTGCACTGGATTTCATTTTTTACATAAATAGCTACACCTCCCTGATCTTGAACTTTACGACAGAAATGGGCTACCTTTTTATATCCATCAAATTGTAATATGTCTATTTCATTGTTGTCCAAAAAAGTCTCGCTAAAACAGCAAACATCTATATTTCGTTCTTGGGTCAATATTTCCAATTGGTCAATTTTTGGTCTGATACCTTGGGTATTGAAGTGCAATAAATTGAAATGTTTTTCCTTAGTCACGAAAAAAATTTGATGATGATTTTTTATCAGTTCCGACGATTTCAATTGAAGATTTATTCGGAACATTAACAATCCTTTTGTGTTTATTTTTTCTAAAAAAATGAGAAATTTTGTATTGCGATAGACGCGTTTTTGTTTTATTTTTCTTGATAAAACTCATATTAGCCGGTAATGTATTTTCTGTTTTAAAGTATTGTGTTATTTTTCTTTGGATTATTTTCTTGATTTCCTTTTTTTGCAAATTACTTTTATTTATTTTGTAAGTTATCGTTTGATTAATATAGTCAATATTTAGTATCTCCCTTAGCATTAGTCTACTCGTGTTCAGTTTACTATTAAGCGTGTCATCATTATAGTATAGAGTAACAAATCTTGCATGATGAAATTGAGAACACACTAATCGCATTATTTCATTTTGTTTAACTACATTTAAGGACTTATTATCATAGATTTCACCAACTAATACATTAGTGTTTGTTAATAAAGACAAATGATGATGCAATTTAGACTGAAACCAAAGTGGGTTACGATCATTCGATCCTGCTAGAATTATAACGTAGTCGGATTTGGTAAAATGTTTACATACAGTGTCACATGAAATTAATATGTTGTCCAAACAGGCGAAAGGTTTCACTAAGGCTGTTACATGAAATTTATCACTTAATAAATCCTGAAGTACTTGCCTAACCCCTTTACCAAATTGATCACTAAATAGCATTACTTTTCTTTTTGACGTTGAATTAAGATCTGGTTCTTTAATAACCGCGTCATTTGTGTCATTCTTCCTTTCAAATGTTAACTTTTGTAATGTGGCATCATTTTTCTGCGAAAAACTATCCTTATGGAATGAATGTTCTAGGCGTGAGGCATTTAATTTGTTCTTTGTTTTCTTTGGAGTTGTTTTGCATAACAGCGTTAATTGTTCAGTTTTCTTTTCGTATGCTATTATTTGTTTCTTTAAAGAACTGTTTTCCATCACTAAATTTTCAATTTCCTTTTCCGCTATTTGCAGTTTTTCTTCTAAGTTGTACATTTTTGATTTCAATTCATCTAAATCTTCTATTAAATTAAATCCTGGTTCCGGACAGCTTCTGTTAAGAGTTGTTTCTAATACAGCTGAGTCATAATCATCTGAATCTTCTAAAGGAAGCGATTTATAGGGGCTTTCTGAAATATTTTATATTTTATATTTTATTAATGCTTTGTGTGGATGTGTTTTCTGTAGATATTGTCGAAGATGTTGGAGTGTTACTAACTTCTCTTAACTGACTTGAGCAGTTTTTACATTTCCAGTTTCTACTTTTTTTCTGTTTCATCAATAAAAATAGTTTTTCAGACAAATTTGCGCATGTTAAATGATCACATTTTTTGCAGTGGTTACACTTGGTGAACTGCCTGTCGTAAATTTTTTTTTTACACTTTGCACATTTTTCCGACATGATGATCGTTCATGACCAAACTGCGCCTGTGTAAACGTCCACTTCGCTACCGTGTTAAGAGCTGCGGTTAGTTGCCGTGCGGCCGGTTTGCGTGACTCACCACTTGCACTGTTGTTATGATGCGCAGTCGCAGTACTAAACGCTTTACCGTTGGTGATTTTATTATGAATTTGTTTTGCTAATTGCTCCAAAACCAATTCAGATTTTTAAAAACTGTTTTCACATTTTAATGGTCACACTCATTGTCTACACGGTAATATATAACACATCACCTAATGATTGTTTTTTACTACACTTGCAATTAAAATAGTATGGAGACGAGAAATACGTGTCTGCTTTATAAAGACGCCGTGGCACTACTTCTAACTTACTCGATCAAACGCATCAAGCGCGTTAACGTGAAATTATATGGGATTGAAGCAGCACCGTCTAGTGGCTATCGGGTACACTAAAACAATCCCATATAAATTCACGTTAACGCGCTCGATGCGTTTGATCGAGTAAGTCTCGCTCAACTTGCACTACGGCCTCTGATCATTTCTTTCTGGGTTATATAACCAGGCCGGGTCGCTCTGGCCGTGCTGACATTATAATTATAAACTATCAACGCTCATAAAGAACTAACTATTGCTTTACGTATTTTGTCAGGATTGCGCAAGTGGTAACTTGTCTTCTTAATAAATAGACAGGGCAATGGCAAGTGCTGAGAAGAAACGCCGGAGCGAACTCGGTCACCAATAGCTGCCACAAAAATGATACAAATCAAAATAAACAGGTAGTAACATCAGTTTGGTGCAGGCTGGACTGTCCATACATTCTCGTCATTAAGGTAGTCTTGAATTTTATAATACCCCTTCGGTTCCCCTACATTATGTTAGTTTTGACATGTTACTTAAATTCAAGGCAAGGCAAGGCAGGGTTTGTAAGGTATCATGTCAAAAAACCTGAAAATAAAGATGTACTCTAAAAAAACTGAGCATTAAGTGACAGAGCCCAATGGTGACTGACCTGATAAAGAAGATTGTGCATTCCTTTGCCAGGCATCTTCAACATTCGTTCCTAATTAATAAATAAATGTAAAATAAAAATAGAAGCAGTAAACGAAACTAAATACTTTCCTACTCTATTTTCTACCAGGATTAAAGGACTACCATCCAATTCCTCTCCACACCCAACACTGTATTTTCTGAAGGATAGTAAAAATATTACGACTGCGAATCACCTACTTTTTCTATTTCAGTCCCGGCATTATGTAAACGCTAATACATATAAATAAGATTAGAGTGAAGGGCGAGCGGGAATAACATGATTCGGTAGTACCACTCTCTTGTAGATTCAGTAGTCCCTAAGTAGCAGCGGGTAGACACACTAAACAGTATGACCGTTCAAGAAATGCAGCGTAAGGTGTCGGCCAGCAAGATGCCTATTTTTTTTTTCTGAAGGTCGTATGACTTGAATGAATGCCCCCAGCAGCGCCGTTCAGTATAGAAATCAGAAGAAGAAACAATATATTCAGCCTTCTTAAGGCACACCATGATAAAGATGCTGATGTTGGGTGTCTATGATGTCATTTTACAAAATATGTCCTTTAATGGCATATACAAATTTAACAATAGATCTTAAATATACTTAATGTACTAGAATGTGAACTTGCTTTCTAAGTTAGGGTAAGGCCTGTGTTTTAGGTTAAGCAAAGCTCTTCCCTATTACTGATATCCTAATGGTAGTACATACTCGTAGTTAATAACTGCCTCGGTGGCGCAGCGGTAGGAGGGTCGCACTTCAAAGCGACGGCTGCGCCAGAGGTCCCGGGTTAGATCCCCGGGTCGGGCCAAAAATATATACCTGAGTTCTTCTGTTCAGAAATTCTAAGGGTAGCCCGGAGTTTGGAAGTTGGTGGTGTTTCACCCCCGTGCCTCGGAAAAAGCACGTAAAGCCGTTGGTCCTGCGCCTGAACTCTCTCCGGTCGTGTCAGATTGCTGTCCCATCGGGCTATGAGAGTGAAAGGAATAGAAAGTGCACCTGTGTTTGCGCACACACTTGTGCACTATAATATGTCCCGCGCAGTCGGTTAGTCGTTATGACTGGCCACCGTAGTCGAAATCGGCTAGGGGGAGTACCATATTATTATAATACTAAAACATAAATATTATGTTATGTATGCGTTAAATATTTTTTAAAAGATGCAAATATCCTAACAACAATATTATCAGAACTTACTTTTTACATTTCCACTGGGTCACAAGGGTGGATTGGGGCAATAATAACATCACACTCCGGCACAATGTAAATATTTTATGCCCAGGTTTGGGCCCGATGACGCGTCGGCAGTCCGGAAGTAGAGTAAGACGATTTGACCTACTTTATTGGGACCAAGGGATCCATCTTAAATTACTGAATATTTAGCAAGGGGACTCAAAGTAAAGCAATACTTACTAAAATTAATAGGAATATATAATTGCCACCTAAATAACATAATGCACCTAGTATGAATGCGGAAGTGACTATAAATAATTTTGGACCTTACAGTAAATATCATGGGATTTTAGTAATGTGATAGAATGCTGCATTACGCTACATAAGCCTCATAAAATCTACGCTTTTACTGCCTGTAATGATCATAAAAAAACTCTTAAAATTATTGTGGTTTTACATTTTCAAATCCAAGTTGGTAATTTGATAAAGAAATGTATAATTAAATTTGATTTTCTGCTGAAACTTAGCCCCAATATCCTCATCGGCTTGATTTTTGCTTAACGGTTGATTTTTGACGATTGTGTGTGTTTTGAAGAAAAAATATCTTAAAGAGGTATTTGTGCGTCAAAATATTTTAATGCCCATTTATTCATTCATTGATCAAGGCATTTTTTTCTTTAATACAGCAATCGTAAATATTCAATAGCTGGTAACGTTAACATTTACAATGACGATCGATGAGAAAATTGGGCCTTACTAAAAATAATAAAATATGTTTGAGGATTCATAACTTGCCACCTTGCTAATTCAAATGTTTTGGTCACGTATTTTATCAGTTACGATTTTCGTAACTCCTCGTCAGCACACAACTTTCAGCTACAAAAACGTTATGGCCGGGCGTAAAATAAATATTTTCCGACCCCATCCGCACCAGAATCGGTTGACCCGAACTTCCTCGAAACACCTATCAAAATTCACTGATGTGAAATGAAAAGTGTTACTCTCTAGAGATCTTTTTAAACTGGAGTTTGTGATTTGAGGGTAAAAGTAAAGTTGTTCTAACAGAGGTTTTGATGACCCTTGTTAGCTTATCTATTGTTAGAAATCGTTTTGTTCCATTCAATTTCAATATTCGGATAAATTATGCACGATGTTGAAATCTGCAATCCCTTAAATAGGAAAGTGAATTTCGTTTGTAGAAATATTACTGATTTGTAGAAATAGTACTACGTTTAGAAGTGATATAATATCCTTATCATATAGTCTGACACCAGAGGCTTGATTACAAGACATTTCTTTCCGTATTTTCAAGTCAAGCTGTCTTTCTCACCCACGCCAAACATGACTGTGTGAGTGAAGGGAATGTTTATAAAATATGAACAGAGACTGCCAGAGTAGAGCCCCAGAAATATAAACTACTGCTATATTTGAAACTATTCGAACTCCCCAAGTCAATCTATCTAGTCTATTTCCAAGTGACAATCTGCCATATTAAACTTGGGTTAACATGAGCTAAAATCACAGCGATAATGTCAAACAGATCAGCAACTAGGGTCGGGTCGCTATCAACAGTTAGCGGTAGATAGTTAACGCTATGTTACGCGTATGTATTGACGTCAGAGTAAATTAACGTCATATCTTGATTAGAGAGGCTTTCATTTTGGCAAAGGGTTATTGTAAAGGCGTGGTCACAGTAAGATACAATATACGATGACTTGACCAAATCGAACAAAAAATTGAAATTTAAACTACTTAATCAAGACGATTTTGCGTGTATTAATGGCATAGATTCATAGATTCTAAGATCCATGCCTATTAAGGGTATAATGTTAAAAAAGCTTCCCATACATGGTTCTTAAACATACTCAAACCTATCCGTGTGGGGTAATATAGTCGTATATTGGAAACCAATTACATACATTGCTCTGATCCCAAAGTAAGTAGCTAATGCACTTGTGTTATGGAAACCAGACACAACGGTGGTACCTACCACAACACCCAGACCTGAGACACTACAGTTTTTTTTTCTGTATTGACTCGACCGGGAATCGAATCAGGGACCTCGGAGCGGCGACGCCTTGAAACCCAGCGCGCTTAGCCACTACACAATTAACTATGGAAAGGTATTTTAAAATAACATAAAGGTTTATATAAAAAATCCAAAAGTCTGAAGTTTGGAAGATAAACGCTTTAAAATGGTTTCAACGAAATCGAACAAGTAGTTATAGTTAAATAGCACATTTTCTACATCCGCAAAAATCACATTGTCCTTCATACAAGCATTATGAAAAACAAAGTTATTTTTGCAGTCAACAAAATATTGTGGTATTTTGGCTGAGTGAAAATAAGTGAACCCCTTATTTAGTTAAAGTTACAAGTTAGAACCCTCAGTGCGCAATCGCAAGCGGTTTATTCCGGTCTGATCCCCCTTGTTGTGATCCACCTCTCATGATTATTATTAATAATTTCTGGACTGATCCCCCTTCTATTTTGTTCGTTCTAACTGATCCACCTACATTTTTTTGCAAAGTGTGTAGGTACAGTCAGGAAAAAAAACTACTATGTTAAAAATCAACACTCATTTATTCATCATAATTATCACAGATATGCAAGAAATCATCACAGAAATCATTTCACATTGAAATTAAAAAAAAACGATTAAGTTCAAATCAGCCCTAATTCTAACAATAATAAAAAATAAGTATTTAGAATGTAATGTACAATTTATGAGAATACGTATTTAAATTTTTCACATACAATAACAACTCAATTATATGTTACTTTATTTTTAAATAACTATAACGTACCGATGCCATCGCCGTTGCCGACTGTACCAAAATTATGCTGTTAACAAGAAGGTGGATCAGACCGGAATAGAAAATAATTTAAAATATGTGATCCCCCTTATGCGTCACAACAAGGCGGATCAGTCCGGAATAAAAAATAATTAAAAATAATAGTGATCCCCCTGGTGGATCACCACTAGGAGGATCAGACCGGAATAAACCGCGCAATACGACTCACACTTAACTCTGCCCTTGCTGGTCCCAAGCCCAGATGAGAAAAGAGGAGGGTTGGCTGACGGACAACGCTTTCGGTGTGCACTTCCACCCGCACACCGACCAGTCGTAAAGAGTTGTCAATGCCGAACATTGGGCGGCAGTAAATAACCCAATCAAATCATTCGGTTACCAGGAACCGTGAGGCCTAAATAACCTCTAAAAGTCTGGGTGCAGGGATATGGGGAACCCCTGTAGCTATTTACCCAAACCTCCTTTTTTTTTTAGTAATGTCTGACAAAGTTAATGAGAAGAGTTTGCCATGCGATCCGGCTAGCTCCCGGCTCTCCCAGATACCCGGGTCTGGGAGATGTAATGTTACCGACGACCAAGGACGGGTGGAGACCCAGGCCCCTCCTTCGGTAAATGCTACTGGTCAAAACACACCGACGGGGAGTACCCCGACCACAGAACACGGCCCGAGCTTGGACCTTTCAGGTCTGGCGGAGGCCATACCAACCACCGCCGACACTGCAACGGTGTCGGAATGGACCGTTGTCGCTCGGAAGCGCCCCTGCAAAGGGACCGCCAAACCGGCGACAACTGCCAGCAGCCGAGGGCAAGAAGGCCGACCCGACCGCAACCGCCACACTGGCCGTGCCACAGAGGGGACCCGAAAGCCCAAAGCTGCGGCGACAAACCGAGGGATGGTGGGTCAATCCCAACGTGATCACCCCACCGCGTGTGCGTCGGGAGTGACCCACCAGCCCGCAGAGTCGCGGCCCACTGACCGAAACACCAACCAAGGGCTGGGAAGCCGAACGGAACGCGTTCCCCCTCGGGGGCACGCGGGAAGTAAAGTGGACCAGCCTAGTATCAACCAAACACAGACGCCGGCCGCTGCGGCTACAACGCCCAGCGAGCCCGTGCCCTCCACTTCCGCGGGGGTGACCTCCGCGGAGGCAGGACGGCATGGAACGGCATCACCACTACCACCCACAACCACAAGACCAACAAGACCACCCAAACTACGCCAGCGTAAACGGAAGCCGAAAGGTGGCCGCGGCCGAAGGTTGGAGGCGGAGGCTCCCGCTGCTCCCGTAAGCGAGCAACCTGGGGTCGGGAATGGTCCGGACGACCGCGCTTCCACGTCGTCTTCCAAACGTCCAAAAACCGACGGTAGGCAAAGGCGGGCGGAGAGCTACGCAGATGCGAGTCAATCGCACCTGAGGGTAGCGGTCATCACCGTCCCGCCGCGCGACCTCTCGCAGGAACAGGCAGTGCAGCTTAGGGAGGATATCGATGATAGAATTCTTCAAGCTGTCCTGTCTCCACCGTCCCCGGGCGCGCAGGCTCCATCATTTCGCGGGCGCCCCTTCCTTTTGGATGGGGTGCTGGCGATGTGGTGTGAGAACGCGAACGCCCTTAACTGGCTAGAGAGGGAGGTTAGAAACATACCGTCACCAATACCACAGACCACTCTGACTGTCATTAGACAGTCAGACATGAAAAAGAGGCTCAAAGCAGGGCTTTTACTACACACCCGCATCACCGACTCCAGTACGCTTCAGAGAGTCCTCTGTGCCCAGAACCCGTGGTACAGAGTCGACTCCTGGCTGCTGTACGACATGACGGATGACGACAAACCAGGCGAACCAGGCTCCAGCGAGAGGGTAGTCCACCTCATACTGGGGATCCCGGAAGACCAGCGGCAGACCATCCTGGATCGGGAACGTCGGATTGCCCACATGTCGGGAAGCGGATATATTCGCTTCTTCGCTCATGAAGAGGCATCCGCGCCGGCCGAACCTAGCACTGCAAGACCCAGTGAGACACCAGGACCATCATCAGCCGCTCCCCAACCGGGTCCGAGCTGGCTCGATATGATGAGTTCGCCTGCAGAGAGCGCGGGGGATACGAGCGACGAAGATGGCGTCCTGCGTAGCCCCACCCCTTAGCCTCAAAGTCCTGCAGACCAACCTCCAGCACAAACAGATCGCGACGGCCACACTACGCAGAGTGCTGGAGGTAAATAACAAGATCGTCGCGCTGATCCAAGAACCTTGGATCAGAAACAATACCATATGCGGTCTCAACAACATCAGTGGTAAGATATTACTCAAAGCACCGGTAGAAAAACCTAGAACCTGTATTGTAATACCCAAAACCGCAAATACCACCTTGCTTAACCAATTCTGTTCCAGAGATCTAACCGCAGTAAAAGTCCTTGCAGACAACCAAACTACCCTGGTCCTGGCCTCGGTGTACATGCCGAACGAAGGCGATGTTCCAGCCAGAGAACTTGCTGAGCTGGTACTGCACTGTGAAGCCATGGACTGGGAGTTGGTCATCGCTGCGGACTGCAACGCGCATCATCCTCTGTGGGGAAGTAAGGACACCAACAAAAGGGGTGAGCTTTTAACAGAGTACCTACTACAAACTAACCTCAACATCATGAACAAGGGCACGGAACCAACTTTTGTGACCTCTAGGTGCCAAACTACCATAGACATCACTCTAGCAACACACAAGGCTGCAGACCTCGTCGACGGATGGCATGTATCTAATGAACCATCGTTCGCAGACCACAGGCGTGTATGCTTTCAACTAAATTTTAAACTAACAGACCCTGTCCCATACCGCAATCCTCGGAGGACAGACGTGAAACAATATTGCAACATACTAACAAAAACACTAAACGATTCTGAAACAGTCGATGTAACCCTTAACACTAATAACATAGAACATACCGTGGAATCCCTAACAGCCACCCTCCTTAACAGCTATGAACAGGCCTGCCCCACCGTTACACCGAAAAACTCGGGCAACACTCAATGGTGGGGACCAGAACTTGAAAGGCTAAGGAAGGCGCTCAGGACACTGTTTAACCGAGCAAAAAACACCCGCACCGATGAGGACTGGGCGAAATACAAAACAGCACAAAAACACTACAAGAAACGTATCAGGTTCCGGAGAACGGAGGCCTGGCACAACTTCTGTAGTAGCATAGACTCAACAAACCAAGCCGCGAGAGTAAAGAAAATACTGTCTAAAGGGGATCTCAACCTCCTTGGTTCTCTTAAAAAAGAAGACGGTACGTTTACAAACTCAGACCAAGAAACCTGCAAGGTTTTACTAGAAACCCACTTCCCAGGCTGTCAAATCACGCCAGATCGAGAATGGCCAGACGAAATCCGGGAAACACCGACGTCACAGGAATGGGAAGTCGCAACCAAAATCGCGACAACGGATAAAATCAGATGGGCCCTAAAAAGCTTCCAACCATTCAAATCAGCGGGCTTAGATGGAATTTTCCCAGCCCTGCTACAATGGAACTCTCAAAATATAACCACCCACCTACTACCAATATTCAGAGCATGTATAGCGTTCAAATACATACCAAAGCAATGGAGAGAAGCAAAAATAGTCTTCCTACCTAAGCCCGGAAAGGGAGACTATACTTTGGCCAAATCATTCAGGCCAATCAGCCTGACTTCTTTTCTGCTAAAAACATTAGAACGACTAATAGACAGATACCTAAGAGATGAGTTTTTAAGAAACAAAACACTTCACCCACAACAGCACGCATACAGGAAAGGCAGATCCACAGAATCAGCATTACATACTGTTGTGCACAAAATAGAATCGGCCATTAACAACAAATCATCAACACTTGCCGCCTTCATAGACATAGAAGGGGCTTTTGACAAAACTATGCACAACAGCATTAACCTAGCCCTAAGAAAACTAAGGGTAGAACCAGTAATTACAAAATGGATAAACGAGCTGGTTAGTAAAAGGGCAGTCCAAATAACCACACAAACCACCACACGTGCGACAGTAGTCAGGGGATGCCCACAAGGTGGCATCCTCTCTCCACTTTTATGGAACACAGTGGTAGACAGCCTCCTGAGTAGGCTAAATGAAAGAGGATACACTACTATTGGTTACGCAGATGACTTAGCTATACTGATAAACGGTAACGCGGAAAACCTCCTATGTGGGATAATGCGTTCCGCTCTTCAGATAGTGGAAAAATGGTGTAACGAGCACCAGTTGTCAGTAAACCCGAAAAAGACAGAACTAATCCTTTTCACTAACAAAAGGAAATTACCTGAACTAAAGCTACCAATACTGTTTAACACCGAATTGGCTCTCTCATCACAGGTGAAATATCTTGGCATCACCTTAGACAGTAAACTCAACTGGAGTAGCCATATCGATGATAAGATGCAGAAGGCCTGTATAGCTTTTTATCAATGCAAGCGACTAGTCGGCAAGAGATGGGGTCTAAATCCAAAGATCACATTATGGCTATACACATCGGTTATTAGGCCTTCTTTCACCTATGGATCAGTTGTATGGTGGCCCAGAACGCAACTGTCCACAATCAAATCAAAACTTCAAAGCCTACAACGTTTAGCAAGCATCGCAGCTACAGGTTGCATGAAAACCACTCCATCAGCCGCACTAGAGTTTCTCCTGAATCTAAAACCGCTGCATCTGGTAATTCAGGAAGAAGCAAAGGCAGCTGCCCTACGACTTAGAGCAAACGGACTATGGAAACAAAACATAGCGACCACACATTCAAAAATCCTAGATGGGTCTCTGAAAGAAAGACCACTTTTAGACGCACCCATGGACAGAATACCATGCCAACATGTATTTGATAGAAAATACAACATCCAACTCACGGAAGAGCCCAGTGACAGCTCAGGCACAAAAGAGGTCCGTATATACACAGACGGCTCCAAAACCTCAAAGGGTACAGGAGCTGGTGTGTTCTCAAATGACCTAAACATTAAAATATCAACAACTTTAGACAAGCTGAACACTATCTTCCAAGCAGAATGCATCGGCATCACTAGGGCAGCACAGGCAGTTGCAGCCAGAGATGTCAAAGACCTACATATTAAAATCGTCTCGGACAGCGCATCGGTGCTCCAAGCCCTAAAAAACAACAGCATAACATCTGTCCTTATTTTGGAGTGCCATAAAGCACTACAATCCATAGCAAACACAAATGAAGTAACTCTGCAATGGATCAAAGGACACAGTAACTCACTAGGTAACGACGCAGCTGATGAACTAGCCAAGAGGGGATCAGCAACGACAGTATATGGACCGGAACCTTTGCTGCCCCTACCGCTGGCCCAAATAAGAACTTGGCTACGTGAAGAAACTGAAGCAGCACACCAAGATGAATGGAGAAATGGCGATGGTTGCAGGCAAACTAAGGAGGCTGTTCCGGAAGCATCGAAAAGGCTTGCCCGCAACCTCATCCGATTACCAAGAGACAAACTACGCTTAGCCATAGGCACCATAACTGGTCATAGTCTCTTAAACATACACCTTTTCACAATAGGTGTCACAGACAGCCCCCTATGCAGAGGGTGCATGGGGGCGGAAGAAACACCACATCATGTGCTCATGGAGTGCACAAGTGTGGCAGAACAACGGGCAAATATTCTCAAATCCCCAGCTACTTTCCCAGAGGCCTTTTGCAACCTGAGCAGGTTGCTAGCCTTCTGGGAAAGCCTGGGTTGGTTAGAATAGAAAGGAGGGACATACGCACAATGGCCCAATCATGAGGCTAAGTGCGGAAATCACCCCAGCCAAACTAACTAACTAACTAACTAACGACTCACACTTGGCCAGTATTTTTTAAGTTAAATTTCATATATGCTACGTGTTTGTTTAAGAACTCCGGACGAAATAGGATCATGCTCTTTTTAAATATATATTGTTAGTTATTTTGCCTGTTATTGTAAATCATTATTTTTAGAGCTCAATTCTGTCTCACATGATAATTATATTAGTGTAACCGCAGCCTTATATTTATAGTCATTAGGATACTGATACCGACTTAGATATCCCTGGAGGATTTTGAATACGAGCTCTGTAAGATAGATGGTTTAGCTTATACAAGGTTTTTGATGTAGGTACTGTTATTTAACACATCTCAAACAAACATATTCATTTATTTGTTTCAACTAAAAATATTCATTAACTAAAGTAGATAGATAGATTTTTGATACAGTGAGTGGACTTGTAGAAGGAGCTAAGATTTTAATCAATGATTCTACAAAGTATTTTATTTTTAATCTCTTATGTTCGGAAAATTGAACTTTCATGTGAAAATAGATGGGTGGAAAGAAGCTTTTCCATCCCTAGGGTGGAAAATAATTTAGTTTTAATTGCTACGATCAGACGTGGAGTTAAAGTTAATTAAGTCTCGTCATATTATTAAAATAAGCAAGATTTTTATATTTTTAAGATTAGCTAAACATTAAAAGTGTGTTTATTATGATCACTGATTTTCAAAATTTAATTTTCTAATTTTTAACAATTTCAAATCTACAAAAATAATATTCGGTTGCCCGCCATACATAGTGACACACTTTTTTTAATTGTCACATTTTGTTTGTCTTTGACAAGATTTTTTTACAGTTTGGTCGATTATTGCGCAGAATATTAAGCAGGCGGAGGCGACTTGCCGCTTTTTTGTTATTCATTCTTACTCACTCCCACCTTTAGCTGTCACTAATAGCGCAATCTCATGAGGCAAAATTAAACTTAAATTTGACATAACCTGTGGTAGGTTTGGTGACAAGGTTAAGGTTGCGTTCTTCTACTATTATTATAGTCTGTGAGAAAAAAACAATCGATATTTTTAACAATGATTTGAAATATTTGTCCTTCTAATCGTGTGTTTTATTATAATTACAGTAAATAAACTGATATGTGATGTAAAAAATTGAGGTTTCATCTCTCGCCAAACAACATAATATTTCAACATCGCATCACAATCCCACAGCTAAATTTATTATATATTTATTTTCATCTCTTCTGTTCGGAAAATTGAACTTTCATGTGAAGATAGACCGGTGGAAAATAGCTTTTCCATCCTTAAGGTGAAAAGTAATTTAGTTTTAATTGCTACTGTTACATAGTAAAAATTGAACCTTTCTTTTAACTTACCTCCTGCGATAGTTTAGGGTTTTTATTGCATTCTTTCGTCTCATTCCTGCACTGCAATTCGTTTTATCATTAAATAGATTAATTTATTTACTACATTAATTAGATTATTTCATTAATCTTGAGATTGATTTGTAGCTAGCTTCCAAAACAAATATTTCATCAAGTTTGACACTGGCGTTGACAGCTTAGAAGTATTATTTTCCCGTTGCCACAGATTATGTAGCGATTCGGTTTGTTGAACTCGTTAGCTCAGCAATTTCATCTTTTCAATTATTTTTGTTTTGATTCTTAATTTGTTTAATTTGCTTCCGATTAATTCAGAGTACAAATATTATCCCTTTTAAATATTTATCTAAAATTCAATTAGATTGTAATAGTTTTTATTCTACGTGTCTATGGTCGTTTGGTCAAATGCAGTGACAGTGACAGTTGTTGATATAAAAGTACTGGTCAGCAGATTCCCGGTCTTTTTTCTTGGATTTTGCGTCGTGAAGTTCCCATCAACCTTTCCACCGCCCAACAGTGCCACCAGCTTCATAGATCAGTCCCCGAGACCGTTACTCAATTTCAAATCTTTTAATTAATTCTTGGAGGTCACCGGAGACGGCGTGGCAGGCGTGATACAGCAGTCGACTCGGCGCTGAAATCCGTCATTCCAACCCCTTTCGAGGGGTTTTTTTTGGTTTTGCCTTGATTGTATTACCTCATCTTCGGGTGCCTTCGGGATCTACGTTTGCGGAGAACCCCGGCCTGCCAAATCCGCTCCAGGGTCTCCGATTTCTCTCCGTCCCGAGGCATCTACCCCGGTAACCCGTATAGGGATCTTTACTCTTCCTTATAATACGGTGCTGCACCCAGCAGTGCCTGGCGCCCACACCTTCTTATTTATTTAATTTTGACATTACTTTAAATTAACATTGTGATTGCTCCCTAAATCATTTTATACGTATCGGCTCCGGTCTCACCCCAAAGTCTACCCACAACTCCCTTTGTGTTCTGCCATAGGCTAGACCGGCTCTTTTTTTAATATTGTTAAGTTTATCTATTTAATTAATTGTTTAACAAAGTTTGTAATTTAAATCAACTATTTAATAAATCAGATATTTAAAGATTATTTTTTTATTATTTAATAGTAGCGCCCGTACGTGAGGCCAGTAGATTTTGGGGAGTTTGTGTCAGTTGCTGCAAACTGAGATCGGTCCCGAATACACCGTGTGGTTTTCGGGTTAGAATAAGGCCACCCCGGCACTTGCTCAGGGAGTCGTAGGAGGCGACTGAGAGCTCACCTATTTTAAACAGTGTGCGACCTTAGGTCTGTTTTTCTTTTCTTTTAGGCCCCAAGGCTTAATTGATTTTTTTCCTTTTTTTAAGCCCTTACTTTTCCGTAAGGCTTAATTTTCTTTTCCTTTTTTTTAAGCCCTTACTTGTCCGTAAGGCTTTATTTTTTTTCTGTTTTTATCTTTTAAGCCCTTAGGGCGTTATTTATTTTCTTTTTACGCCCCTCAGGCATTTATTTTATGCAACTAAATTTTCATTTAGGGAGCAAGTTTTTTTTGAATGACTGTACTGTTGTTATTGTATTAAGACTGTTTTTGTCTGCGGAGTATTTTTTTTAAACGTCTGTACTGTTGTTATTGTATTAAGACTGTTCTTGTCTGTATTGTGAGGGACTTGAGCCGACTTTTTTTAATTTTTAAATTTTAATTCATACTTATCAATTTGAAATGGAGCATCCAATTAATTTTAATCTTTTGAATAAGGACGAATTAATTTATGAGGTAGAAATTCGTGGAGAAGTACCTGAGGCCACTGTTGAGGCACTTAAAAAACAAATTCGTGTCCTGGAAAAGGAAATACCCTCCGATGATATTGACACTACGTCGCGCGCCCCGGACGCGGAATTAGAGTTTGTCACCACCAGCCTCTCAAATATTGACGTCCTTATGACTGCTTCATCTAATCTTAAGAAATTTAACCGGGTCAAAGCTTTGGCTTGTCACCTATACCATCGTTTGTCGCGAATTGATGTGAAGCCAGACATCAAGGATCAACTGTCGACATTGGAAGCGAGAGTTAATTCCCTCCTTTCTAGGCTCGAGAGGATGACCTTCAGCTTCCACAGTACCTTTAGTTCGGTCGACGAGGCTCCTGCTACCACACCTGCCACCGCTCCATTGTGTTCGCCATCTCCAGTTTTGGTTTCGTGCAGTAGTGAGAAGTCCGTTAGAAACTTGAATCATCGTTTTGACGGCCACTCGTGCGTTCGCACTTACTTACAGACGCTGGAGGAGCTCGCGCACTCCAGGGAGATCAGCGAGGCGACTTTGTTTAGGTCAGCTTATGAACTTTTTACAGGTATTGCTTTGGTGTGGTACCGCAGTGTTAGAGATACCGTCTGCGATTGGTCTTCGCTAAGGCGTCTCTTGATCGAGGAATTTTCTCCCCCCGATTTCGATAGGCGTCTAATGGACGAGATCCGTAAGCGTACTCAAGGCCCTACCGAACCAGCTTTCATCTATATCGCTATAATGGAGAATTATTTTAGTAGGTTGTCCTATTCAGTCAGTGAGTCTGAAAGACTTCACATTATTAGATTTAATATGAGGCCTAATTATATTTTGGCGTTGGCTCTTCACTCTATAGACAATATTTCTCAATTGAAACACAAATGCAAACTGTTAGAACATAGTCTTGCTTACGCTGGTGATTTTAAAGAACCCCCTGAACCAAATGACGCCACGCTCGCGAGTGACTTGTCATATGTTGCGCCAAAGACTCTACTCAAGCTAGAGGAAGTGAAACAGGTAGATGATAACTACTGTAAAAGGTGTCGCAAAGAGGGTCACACACTTAGCGGGTGTAATTCCAAAGAAGTCGTATGCTTCAAATGCGGCAAAAAAGGAGCGTACGCCAACAATTGTTCTAATTGTCTGCCTAGTTCTAGCAAGTCTCAAAAATCCGACTCTCGCCAGTCAACAAAACTTGTAGGGCTGAACAGCTGTAATAATTTAAAACAAGATTGTGATTCTCGTCATAAAGTTGCTTCGGTTCATTATTTAACTCATGGGGATGAGCGTCCTCATTTAACGGTTTCCATTTGTGGTTCTAAATATTTCGGTTTACTGGATTCTGGATCCGCGATTTCTATTTTAGGTTCCGATGCGGGTTCGCATTTTTTCCGAGCAGGACACACGTTACACAGTGACAATAATATCAAGAATATTGTTACTGCTAACGATTCTGTGGCTTCTGTCTCGGGTTATATTTCTTTGGTGGTAACCTTAAAGGAAACCACAAAAGTAATTAAATTTCACGTCGTTCCCGACATTTCCACTCCAATTATTTTCGGAGTTAATTTTTGGAAGGCTTTCAATTTGGCCCCAAGCATTTTTAATGATCTTCCTTGTGAAGTTTTTCCTTCTGATAAATATTCTGTCTCTGAAGTTCGTAGACTTCACGCATTCGTTGACCTAGACCCTGATCAGACACTCCCGGCCAATGAGATTATTGAGCGTTATAACCGTACAGATATGACTGCTGTGTCTTTACCCGTCGAAAAGGATCACAGATCATGGGGTGGCAACTTGCCGAAAATACAGTTTGCTATGAACACCGCCACTAGCGAAGCCACTCGTTTTACTCCATTCTTTTTAGTCCACGGGCGAGAAGCTGTCAGCTCGGGTGAATTGTTCGGTACAAATACTTCTTCTCTTCCCCCTTCTGATTTTGCATCTAGAGATTCTCATGCCCAAAACCTTGGTGCCTTGAAAGACATATTCGAGCACGTTGAGCAACCCTTGGTCACTGCCCTTGGTCGTAGCGCCAAATATAATAATAAGGGTAGGCGACAGTTGGAATTTAAAGTAGGTGACACTGTGTGGAAGAAAAATTACCCGCAGAGTGACGCTTCAAAGTTCTTTATGGCCAAATTAGCTCCCAAGTACGAAAAATGTAAAGTGGCTCGAAAAGTTTCACATCTGGTGTATGAGTTGGAGGACGCAATTACGGGCAAGTCACTCGGTTCTTGGCACGTCAAGGATTTGAAGTCAAGCAGTAGTAGTACTGACATAACTTAATTATTGTATCATTTAAATTCTTTGTTGTAGCGTCTTGCGCTTTTATTTTATTTTAGTTTAGGGTCGCTGTTATCGACGGACGTGTGGCCCGCAGATCATTCCTCGCTCGCCACACCGCCGCCGACGACACCTCCTCTTCATTTCTGTCAGTCCTCTTTGTGGAGGGTATCTTTTAGTCAAGCTTCGGCTGTGCTTTCTCTTAGTGATGAGCTGGGGGCCAGCTCGAATTTTACTTACGTAAAATTCTTCTAATTGGGGGAATACTGTTACATAGTAAAAATTGAACCTTTCTTTTAACTTACCTCCTGCGATAGTTTAGGGTTTTTATTGCATTCTTTCGTCTCATTCCTGCACTGCAATTCGTTTTATCATTAAATAGATTAATTTATTTACTACATTAATTAGATTATTTCATTAATCTTGAGATTGATTTGTAGCTAGCTTCCAAAACAAATATTTCATCAAGTTTGACACTGGCGTTGACAGCTTAGAAGTATTATTTTCCCGTTGCCACAGATTATGTAGCGATTCGGTTTGTTGAACTCGTTAGCTCAGCAATTTCATCTTTCCAATTATTTTTGTTTTGATTCTTATATTGTTAAATTTGCTTCCGATTAATTCAGAGTACAAATATTATCCCTTTTAAATATTTATCTAAAATTCAATTAGATTGTAATAGTTTTTATTCTACGTGTCTATGGTCGTTTGGTCAAATGCAGTGACAGTGACAGTTGTTGATATAAAAGTACTGGTCAGCAGATTCCCGGTCTTTTTTCTTGGATTTTGCGTCGTGAAGTTCCCATCAACCTTTCCACCGCCCAACAGTGCCACCAGCTTCATAGATCAGTCCCCGAGACCGTTACTCAATTTCAAATCTTTTAATTAATTCTTGGAGGTCACCGGAGACGGCGTGGCAGGCGTGATACAGCAGTCGACTCGGCGCTGAAATCCGTCATTCCAACCCCTTTCGAGGGGTTTTTTTTGGTTTTGCCTTGATTGTATTACCTCATCTTCGGGTGCCTTCGGGATCTACGTTTGCGGAGAACCCCGGCCTGCCAAATCCGCTCCAGGGTCTCCGATTTCTCTCCGTCCCGAGGCATCTACCCCGGTAACCCGTATAGGGATCTTTACTCTTCCTTATAATACGGTGCTGCACCCAGCAGTGCCTGGCGCCCACACCTTCTTATTTATTTAATTTTGACATTACTTTAAATTAACATTGTGATTGCTCCCTAAATCATTTTATACGTATCGGCTCCGGTCTCACCCCAAAGTCTACCCACAACTCCCTTTGTGTTCTGCCATAGGCTAGACCGGCTCTTTTTTTAATATTGTTAAGTTTATCTATTTAATTAATTGTTTAACAAAGTTTGTAATTTAAATCCACTATTTAATAAATCAGATATTTAAAGATTATTTTTTATTATTTAACACTACAATCAGACACGGATTTAAAGATTATTGAGTCACGTCATATCATTAAAATAAAAAAAGCATTCCATATTCTTAGGATTAACTGAACATTAAAAGCGTGTTTATTATGGTCACTGATTTTAAAAATGTACTAATTGGTCTAATTTTTAACAATTTAAAATCTCCAAATTTAATATTCGGTTGCCCGCCATACATACTATGTATGGTAACACTTTTTTTTTCATCTTGAGCTGTCACATTTTGTTTGTGTTTGACAAATATTCTTTTAGTTTAGTCTATTATTGCACAATAATATTTTTTTACACTTTTCGAATATTTTTATTCAATTTGAAATTGATCAAAGATTCCATACAAAGGTTGTCACATTTATCCCTCAACCAGAACATCTTTTAAGAGGGTTCCGTAGTCCAGCCATGAACCTTTATAGTTTTGCCATGTCATTCTGTCCGCGGTTTAGCTCAGCGTCTTTCCGCACTTGAATACTGTAATCTAGCGTGCTAGTTATAAACTTGGATAAGTACTTCAACCCTTAGACTCTAAACAAAACGTAGGATTTAACCGATACCGCACGTTCCCTATACGTGTACACTTCAGTGTATCGAGTAGGTTACACACGCTTCGACGTGCCCTGTCATTCAGCCACACTAAACGTATTCTATCCGAACGCACACTTAGTTGGTAACCACAGCTGCCATTTTGTGCTTTCTGTAGTGATGTGCTGTAAAATATCGATAGCTTTTTATAACATTTATAAAGTCTGAGCTTGAATTTATGATTTTATTTTTCATATTTAAAAGAAAATTGTAAAAAAACACGATTTAACTTAAGAACCGGTGAACCGATTTTTTTGATTTTTACTCTGTTGGTTTCTACCCAGCCACCCAAAATAGGATAATAAATAAATATCAAATGTTTGGAGCCTACAGAAAGAAAGTAGTAAACATGTAGAGCTAATATCGCTTATACTTTAACGGTAACCCATTACCCGCTTTCAACTTGACTTATGATTACGGGACAGCCTGTACATTTTATCGTAACTTTAATTTTAAGTTTCTTTGTAAATTATTTTATTTTATCATTAAATAAAACTTAACGTTTCTATACAATTACAAAAGGTATAATAAAAAGGTATCGATACACGTTAATCTCTAACTTAGCCCGCCTTTAAACTGCCATCAGCCATTTATAAGCTAGCCACATTCAATTTGTTTGGTAAACGAAGTCATATCTGCGAATCGAGAATCAGTTTACTGTTGGTTTGCCTTTCCGCCTACAGCTCGAACTGTCAACGAGACTCAAAACAAAAAAGAAGTAGGATTCCAGTAAGTTATTATTCCTACGTATAGTTAGTAAGCTTTGCAAAGCAAGCTTTGGACTAAGTCTGAAACAAAAATATATTTAATTTTATTTTATTTAAAGCAAAACACGTGTCGCAAATAAGACGACAAGATTGTGACGTAGCCCTTGAATTAAACAATTAATTTCCAATATGAAACCGTTTGTATGAGTTGATGACAAGTGGCGTCAATTAATGGAGCATAAAATTTGTTCATAAAATTGTCAGTTCAATACGCTAGTAATAATAGTTTAACTATGGATCAGATATCTACCATTAGCAGTTTTAAGCCCAAAATGATGTGTACACGGCGTCTCTATATCTGTCTCTCTACTCTCTACCTGACTCCTCTATCTCTATTTCCCTTCTCTCTCTCGATATCTATTATCACAAAAGGAGAGTAGGTAGCCAGAGCACGTCATCACTAAACACAAATTGACTGTAGAAGTTCATTAAATATGCTGGTAAGTTCGGGTTACTTTGGCTACTTTTTTCATATATTATTAACTCTCTCTGGCATAAAGACTTTATTAGGTGACTTATAAGTGTTATAATGATTTTATTAGGTTTATAAAGAGAGTAGCTAATTATAAATACATTATTTAATGAAATAAATATATAAGGTATATACTTATTTTATTACTTTTATGAGCCAAAGTTGATCTGTGGCTCCCCACAGATCAACTTTGGCTGACGTTAAATGATAGGTATAATAATAATAAACATTTTTACATACATAACTTCTTTATTTCTTAAAGAAAACTTACAAAAAAAAACATCAAATTTATCAAAAACTGACAACTTCTAACAGTTTTATTAATGAGAATCGTCTTAGGTAAGCTTTTTCAAAATACAAGCGTTTTCCTTACCAACAAAATACTACTCTAAACAGGTATATTCCTATCAAAAGTATAAACATTGAAATAATGTAACTAGTATCAATGTTTACTTGGCATAATATTTTACCGATGTTGATCATCGGTTGATCTCAATATTATGGCAAGTAATATTCTTGTATTGTTGGTACCTACTTAATTATCTAACTCAGGTACAGAAAACCAGCCTTTTTTAAAATTTGGGAATATTTATCTTATAGATAATTTATCCCAAGTATAGATCTGACCATCTTTGGAGACTGGTCACATCTTTTCATACAACTCACTAGTGCTCCCTCTTCATGTACGGACAACAGCCCGTCATGCTTAACACTGCGGCATCTTATTCAGTTGTAATAAGGCCTATTTTACAACAAAAGTATTTGTATTTATTTATTTAACTTATACTATCATTACAGGATTTATCACCCAATGCGACAGTACAGCCATATGCTTATTTAACCACAAAGTATTACACAAAGTTTCTATTTAATTTATTATTATAACAAATTACCGCTAGTGCTACTCTGTTAAATTCACTCAGGGTACAAATAAACAGATCTAATCTATTGTTTATAATATTAAGAGTGCGGAGTGCGCGCGTCAGGGGCGACTCCTTGAGCAGGTTTGTTTTCGCCGTCGGCACCATAGAGAAAAGTAATACTCCGGAATAGAGAGCCATCTTGCCAGTTTTTAGAGTCACCAACTTCTCATGCGAATGCAACGCCATCTATTAGTAGTTCACCTACAACTTGCTATACCTATATATATATATATATATATACTACCCTATAGCATAATATGTATATACATCTATACTACTGCTATATAAGAAGGTAAACCAAAACCGCATACATTTTTACAGTGTTTTATTCAGTTTAAAATTAATTTTAAACTAAAAACCAAATGAACAGTAAATTTTAAAACTGAATAAAACACTAAAAATGTATGAGGATTTGGTTTACCTTTCTATAGAGCAGTAGTACATAGTTGCAGCAGTAATAAGTAGGTAGAGGTAGATACATTAAAACAATAATAATGAAAGATTACTTTTTATTTTTATTATGTTTGTATTTATTATAATACATTTGTGCGTATATTTTTGTTTCATCATCCCCAGCATAAGCTATTTTACCGCATAAAATTCTATTAATGGAACGGCACCAACTGTATATCGTGACATTTATTATGAGATCTTCAAATTTTGTTCGAAGATCTTCCTTATGGGTAAGACAGTTAAATATGTTGTTGACAAATATTTTATGAAATTCCTTAATATTTTGTTTTATTTTCTTTGTGTTTAAATTTCTTTTCAACATTGTAGTGGTAGTTCTGGAAATTTCATCAAAACATTTTATACATTCGATTGAAGGATAGCACAACCACTCTTTGTTACAGTATTCTTTTGCTGAAATAAACGCATGGGCCGACCCACGTTCTGACACAAATAATTTTCTTTTACAGATATTGCAATTTTTTATGATTTTTGAACATTTTTTTAGGACCCAACCGCAAACGTAGCCTTTTTTGCTAATGCCTTCTATCTCATCAATTGTAGTCAAAAGTTCCTCATTTATAACTAACTCCTCCGTTCATAAAGATGAAATAAGAAACCAAAAATTTTGCGCACGGGCGGGACTTGAACCAGCAACCTTTTGGCATACCGGGCCAAACGCTCTTACCAATTGAGCTACCGTGCTGTTAGTCCGACCCTGCGAAATTTGTGGTTTCTTATGAAAACGTCAATTGCGTGACGCTTAGCGCCATCTAGCCGTCTGTTTATGAAACAGATGGCCCAAGCAGTTATTCTTTACAGAATAAATTCAACTTGGAAATTGATGTCGCTTCGCTATCTATGCTTTAGAATGTTTTTAACACTCACAGTGTCATATTTTGAATTCATAAAGATGAAATAAGAAACCAAAAATTTTGCGCACGGGCGGGACTTGAACCAGCAACCTTTTGGCATACCGGGCCAAACGCTCTTACCAATTGAGCTACCGTGCTGTTAGTCCGACCCTGCGAAATTTGTGGTTTCTTATGAAAACGTCAATTGCGTGACGCTTAGCGCCATCTAACGCTTAGCGCCACCCGTGCGCAAATCTTTAGTTTCCTATTTCTTCTTTAAAAATATAAAAAAATATGACACTGTGAGTGTCAAAAACATTATAAACCATTTGTTGGTTTGTTTTTAATTTTTCTCTCTATAAAAATTCGTACTCAGTGATTGCAATGTTGTGTGTTTAATTGGTACAAAACATAACATGTGTGACGGTAATTTCGCAATTTAATTAAAACAATATTTTTTTACACTTTTCGAATATTTTTATTCAATTTGAAATTGATCAAAGATTCCATACAAAGGTTGTCACATTTATCCCTCAACCAGAACATCTTTTAAGAGGGTTCCGTAGTCCAGCCATGAACCTTTATAGTTTTGCCATGTCATTCTGTCCGCGGTTTAGCTCAGCGTCTTTCCGCACTTGAATACTGTAATCTAGCGTGCTAGTTATAAACTTGGATAAGTACTTCAACCCTTAGACTCTAAACAAAACGTAGGATTTAACCGATACCGCACGTTCCCTATACGTGTACACTTCAGTGTATCGAGTAGGTTACACACGCTTCGACGTGCCCTGTCATTCAGCCACACTAAACGTATTCTATCCGAACGCACACTTAGTTGGTAACCACAGCTGCCATTTTGTGCTTTCTGTAGTGATGTGCTGTAAAATATCGATAGCTTTTTATAACATTTATAAAGTCTGAGCTTGAATTTATGATTTTATTTTTCATATTTAAAAGAAAATTGTAAAAAAACACGATTTAACTTAAGAACCGGTGAACCGATTTTTTTGATTTTTACTCTGTTGGTTTCTACCCAGCCACCCAAAATAGGATAATAAATAAATATCAAATGTTTGGAGCCTACAGAAAGAAAGTAGTAAACATGTAGAGCTAATATCGCTTATACTTTAACGGTAACCCATTACCCGCTTTCAACTTGACTTATGATTACGGGACAGCCTGTACATTTTATCGTAACTTTAATTTTAAGTTTCTTTGTAAATTATTTTATTTTATCATTAAATAAAACTTAACGTTTCTATACAATTACAAAAGGTATAATAAAAAGGTATCGATACACGTTAATCTCTAACTTAGCCCGCCTTTAAACTGCCATCAGCCATTTATAAGCTAGCCACATTCAATTTGTTTGGTAAACGAAGTCATATCTGCGAATCGAGAATCAGTTTACTGTTGGTTTGCCTTTCCGCCTACAGCTCGAACTGTCAACGAGACTCAAAACAAAAAAGAAGTAGGATTCCAGTAAGTTATTATTCCTACGTATAGTTAGTAAGCTTTGCAAAGCAAGCTTTGGACTAAGTCTGAAACAAAAATATATTTAATTTTATTTTATTTAAAGCAAAACACGTGTCGCAAATAAGACGACAAGATTGTGACGTAGCCCTTGAATTAAACAATTAATTTCCAATATGAAACCGTTTGTATGAGTTGATGACAAGTGGCGTCAATTAATGGAGCATAAAATTTGTTCATAAAATTGTCAGTTCAATACGCTAGTAATAATAGTTTAACTATGGATCAGATATCTACCATTAGCAGTTTTAAGCCCAAAATGATGTGTACACGGCGTCTCTATATCTGTCTCTCTACTCTCTACCTGACTCCTCTATCTCTATTTCCCTTCTCTCTCTCGATATCTATTATCACAAAAGGAGAGTAGGTAGCCAGAGCACGTCATCACTACCTAAACACAAATTGACTGTAGAAGTTCATTAAATATGCTGGTAAGTTCGGGTTACTTTGGCTACTTTTTTCATATATTATTAACTCTCTCTGGCATAAAGACTTTATTAGGTGACTTATAAGTGTTATAATGATTTTATTAGGTTTATAAAGAGAGTAGCTAATTATAAATACATTATTTAATGAAATAAATATATAAGGTATATACTTATTTTATTACTTTTATGAGCCAAAGTTGATCTGTGGCTCCCCACAGATCAACTTTGGCTGACGTTAAATGATAGGTATAATAATAATAAACATTTTTACATACATAACTTCTTTATTTCTTAAAGAAAACTTACAAAAAAAAACATCAAATTTATCAAAAACTGACAACTTCTAACAGTTTTATTAATGAGAATCGTCTTAGGTAAGCTTTTTCAAAATACAAGCGTTTTCCTTACCAACAAAATACTACTCTAAACAGGTATATTCCTATCAAAAGTATAAACATTGAAATAATGTAACTAGTATCAATGTTTACTTGGCATAATATTTTACCGATGTTGATCATCGGTTGATCTCAATATTATGGCAAGTAATATTCTTGTATTGTTGGTACCTACTTAATTATCTAACTCAGGTACAGAAAACCAGCCTTTTTTAAAATTTGGGAATATTTATCTTATAGATAATTTATCCCAAGTATAGATCTGACCATCTTTGGAGACTGGTCACATCTTTTCATACAACTCACTAGTGCTCCCTCTTCATGTACGGACAACAGCCCGTCATGCTTAACACTGCGGCATCTTATTCAGTTGTAATAAGGCCTATTTTACAACAAAAGTATTTGTATTTATTTATTTAACTTATACTATCATTACAGGATTTATCACCCAATGCGACAGTACAGCCATATGCTTATTTAACCACAAAGTATTACACAAAGTTTCTATTTAATTTATTATTATAACAAATTACCGCTAGTGCTACTCTGTTAAATTCACTCAGGGTACAAATAAACAGATCTAATCTATTGTTTATAATATTAAGAGTGCGGAGTGCGCGCGTCAGGGGCGACTCCTTGAGCAGGTTTGTTTTCGCCGTCGGCACCATAGAGAAAAGTAATACTCCGGAATAGAGAGCCATCTTGCCAGTTTTTAGAGTCACCAACTTCTCATGCGAATGCAACGCCATCTATTAGTAGTTCACCTACAACTTGCTATACCTATATATATATATATATATATATACTACCCTATAGCATAATATGTATATACATCTATACTACTGCTATATAAGAAGGTAAACCAAAACCGCATACATTTTTACAGTGTTTTATTCAGTTTAAAATTAATTTTAAACTAAAAACCAAATGAACAGTAAATTTTAAAACTGAATAAAACACTAAAAATGTATGAGGATTTGGTTTACCTTTCTATAGAGCAGTAGTACATAGTTGCAGCAGTAATAAGTAGGTAGAGGTAGATACATTAAAACAATAATAATGAAAGATTACTTTTTATTTTTATTATGTTTGTATTTATTATAATACATTTGTGCGTATATTTTTGTTTCATCATCCCCAGCATAAGCTATTTTACCGCATAAAATTCTATTAATGGAACGGCACCAACTGTATATCGTGACATTTATTATGAGATCTTCAAATTTTGTTCGAAGATCTTCCTTATGGGTAAGACAGTTAAATATGTTGTTGACAAATATTTTATGAAATTCCTTAATATTTTGTTTTATTTTCTTTGTGTTTAAATTTCTTTTCAACATTGTAGTGGTAGTTCTGGAAATTTCATCAAAACATTTTATACATTCGATTGAAGGATAGCACAACCACTCTTTGTTACAGTATTCTTTTGCTGAAATAAACGCATGGGCCGACCCACGTTCTGACACAAATAATTTTCTTTTACAGATATTGCAATTTTTTATGATTTTTGAACATTTTTTTAGGACCCAACCGCAAACGTAGCCTTTTTTGCTAATGCCTTCTATCTCATCAATTGTAGTCAAAAGTTCCTCATTTATAACTAACTCCTCCGTTCATAAAGATG
Organism: Pyrausta purpuralis; assembly: GCA_963924145.1. Taxonomy (NCBI): domain Eukaryota; kingdom Metazoa; phylum Arthropoda; class Insecta; order Lepidoptera; family Crambidae; genus Pyrausta; species Pyrausta purpuralis. Next base: position 19,889,683 of record OZ001654.1, read on the forward strand.
AAATAAGAAACCAAAAATTTTGCGCACGGGCGGGACTTGAACCAGCAACCTTTTGGCATACCGGGCCAAACGCTCTTACCAATTGAGCTACCGTGCTGTTAGTCCGACCCTGCGAAATTTGTGGTTTCTTATGAAAACGTCAATTGCGTGACGCTTAGCGCCATCTAGCCGTCTGTTTATGAAACAGATGGCCCAAGCAGTTATTCTTTACAGAATAAATTCAACTTGGAAATTGATGTCGCTTCGCTATCTATGCTTTAGAATGTTTTTAACACTCACAGTGTCATATTTTGAATTCATAAAGATGAAATAAGAAACCAAAAATTTTGCGCACGGGCGGGACTTGAACCAGCAACCTTTTGGCATACCGGGCCAAACGCTCTTACCAATTGAGCTACCGTGCTGTTAGTCCGACCCTGCGAAATTTGTGGTTTCTTATGAAAACGTCAATTGCGTGACGCTTAGCGCCATCTAGCCGTCTGTTTATGAAACAGATGGCCCAAGCAGTTATTCTTTACAGAATAAATTCAACTTGGAAATTGATGTCGCTTCGCTATCTATGCTTTAGAATGTTTTTAACACTCACAGTGTCATATTTTGAATTCATAAAGATGAAATAAGAAACCAAAAATTTTGCGCACGGGCGGGACTTGAACCAGCAACCTTTTGGCATACCGGGCCAAACGCTCTTACCAATTGAGCTACCGTGCTGTTAGTCCGACCCTGCGAAATTTGTGGTTTCTTATGAAAACGTCAATTGCGTGACGCTTAGCGCCATCTAGCCGTCTGTTTATGAAACAGATGGCCCAAGCAGTTATTCTTTACAGAATAAATTCAACTTGGAAATTGATGTCGCTTCGCTATCTATGCTTTAGAATGTTTTTAACACTCACAGTGTCATATTTTGAATTCATAAAGATGAAATAAGAAACCAAAAATTTTGCGCACGGGCGGGACTTGAACCAGCAACCTTTTGGCATACCGGGCCAAACGCTCTTACCAATTTAGCTATGAGTGTTAAAAACATTCTAAAGCATAGATAGCGAAGCGACATCAATTTCCAAGTTGAATTTATTCTGTAAAGAATAACTGCTTGGGCCATCTGTTTCATAAACAGACGGCTAGATGGCGCTAAGCGTCACGCAATTGACGTTTTCATAAGAAACCACAAATTTCGCAGGGTCGGACTAACAGCACGGTAGCTCAATTGGTAAGAGCGTTTGGCCCGGTATGCCAAAAGGTTGCTGGTTCAAGTCCCGCCCGTGCGCAAAATTTTTGGTTTCTTATTTCATCTTTATGAATTCAAAATATGACACTGTGAGTGTTAAAAACATTCTAAAGCATAACTCCTCCGTTGTTTCTTTTACCATGTCAACATTTGTGCAATCGGTAGATTCTTTTACAAAAAAGTCCACTGATTGCAAAAATGTAGATATATCCTCTTCACAATTTGATTTTATTGAATGAGCCGAACTAAAATTATTTAATAAGAGGGATTTAAAGGCTCCCTCAAATCTAATTGTATTAGGGGATATATTTCTTGCCCCTAAACTTCGAATACTCCCAAAAAAGTTTTCGATTGGGTCTTGATTAAAGTTTCTGCACAACATTGTGTCAAAAGCATACCTTTCATGCAAAACTTTCCAAATGGCCTGCATTCCTTCAATAGTTTTGATAAAATTTTTGATGGAAGGTACCGCTTTTTCAATCAATCGAATTTTAGCACCATCTTTCTTCCTTTCGACATATTTCATATTTTTCAAAAATTTTATACTATCTTGCCAAAGCTTATGATGAGGAGAATTTCTTTTTACACCAGCCCTAAATATTTTGCCATTGACAATATTGAAAGTATTACAATTAAGGCTGTCAAATAAATTGTCTAATAATTTCACAATTGGTGTGATTTGGCGACAATCTGGATCCAATTGGCCTATAGCCATAAAGATGAAATAAGAAACCAAAAATTTGCGCACGGGCGGGACTTGAACCAGCAACCTTTTGGCAAACCGGGCCAAACGCTCTTACCAATTGAGCTACCGTGCTGTTAGTCCGACCCTGCGAAATTTGTGGTTTCTTATGAAAACGTCAATTGCGTGACGCTTAGCGCCATCTAGCCGTCTGTTTATGAAACAGATGGCCCAAGCAGTTATTCTTTACAGAATAAATTCAACTTGGAAATTGATGTCGCTTCGCTATCTAATGCTTTAGAATGTTTTTAACACTCACAGTGTCATATTTTATATTCATAAAGATGAAATAAGAAACCAAAAATTTGCGCACGGGCGGGACTTGAACCAGCAACCTTTTGGCAAACCGGGCCAAACGCTCTTACCAATTGAGCTACCGTGCTGTTAGTCCGACCCTGCGAAATTTGTGGTTTCTTATGAAAACGTCAATTGCGTGACGCTTAGCGCCATCTAGCCGTCTGTTTATGAAACAGATGGCCCAAGCAGTTATTCTTTACAGAATAAATTCAACTTGGAAATTGATGTCGCTTCGCTATCTAATGCTTTAGAATGTTTTTAACACTCACAGTGTCATATTTTATATTCATAAAGATGAAATAAGAAACCAAAAATTTGCGCACGGGCGGGACTTGAACCAGCAACCTTTTGGCAAACCGGGCCAAACGCTCTTACCAATTGAGCTACCGTGCTGTTAGTCCGACCCTGCGAAATTTGTGGTTTCTTATGAAAACGTCAATTGCGTGACGCTTAGCGCCATCTAGCCGTCTGTTTATGAAACAGATGGCCCAAGCAGTTATTCTTTACAGAATAAATTCAACTTGGAAATTGATGTCGCTTCGCTATCTAATGCTTTAGAATGTTTTTAACACTCACAGTGTCATATTTTATATTCATAAAGATGAAATAAGAAACCAAAAATTTGCGCACGGGCGGGACTTGAACCAGCAACCTTTTGGCAAACCGGGCCAAACGCTCTTACCAATTGAGCTACCGTGCTGTTAGTCCGACCCTGCGAAATTTGTGGTTTCTTATGAAAACGTCAATTGCGTGACGCTTAGCGCCATCTAGCCGTCTGTTTATGAAACAGATGGCCCAAGCAGTTATTCTTTACAGAATAAATTCAACTTGGAAATTGATGTCGCTTCGCTATCTAATGCTTTAGAATGTTTTTAACACTCACAGTGTCATATTTTATATTCATAAAGATGAAATAAGAAACCAAAAATTTGCGCACGGGCGGGACTTGAACCAGCAACCTTTTGGCAAACCGGGCCAAACGCTCTTACCAATTGAGCTACCGTGCTGTTAGTCCGACCCTGCGAAATTTGTGGTTTCTTATGAAAACGTCAATTGCGTGACGCTTAGCGCCATCTAGCCGTCTGTTTATGAAACAGATGGCCCAAGCAGTTATTCTTTATAGAATAAATTCAACTTGGAAATTGATGTCGCTTCGCTATCTAATGCTTTAGAATGTTTTTAACACTCACAGTGTCATATTTTATATTCATAAAGATGAAATAAGAAACCAAAAATTTGCGCACGGGCGGGACTTGAACCAGCAACCTTTTGGCAAACCGGGCCAAACGCTCTTACCAATTGAGCTACCGTGCTGTTAGTCCGACCCTGCGAAATTTGTGGTTTCTTATGAAAACGTCAATTGCGTGACGCTTAGCGCCATCTAGCCGTCTGTTTATGAAACAGATGGCCCAAGCAGTTATTCTTTACAGAATAAATTCAACTTGGAAATTGATGTCGCTTCGCTATCTAATGCTTTAGAATGTTTTTAACACTGACAGTGTCATATTTTATATTCATAAAGATGAAATAAGAAACCAAAAATTTGCGCACGGGCGGGACTTGAACCAGCAACCTTTTGGCAAACCGGGCCAAACGCTCTTACCAATTGAGCTACCGTGCTGTTAGTCCGACCCTGCGAAATTTGTGGTTTCTTATGAAAACGTCAATTGCGTGACGCTTAGCGCCATCTAGCCGTCTGTTTATGAAACAGATGGCCCAAGCAGTTATTCTTTACAGAATAAATTCAACTTGGAAATTGATGTCGCTTCGCTATCTAATGCTTTAGAATGTTTTTAACACTCACAGTGTCATATTTTATATTCATAAAGATGAAATAAGAAACCAAAAATTTGCGCACGGGCGGGACTTGAACCAGCAACCTTTTGGCAAACCGGGCCAAACGCTCTTACCAATTGAGCTACCGTGCTGTTAGTCCGACCCTGCGAAATTTGTGGTTTCTTATGAAAACGTCAATTGCGTGACGCTTAGCGCCATCTAGCCGTCTGTTTATGAAACAGATGGCCCAAGCAGTTATTCTTTACAGAATAAATTCAACTTGGAAATTGATGTCGCTTCGCTATCTAATGCTTTAGAATGTTTTTAACACTCACAGTGTCATATTTTATATTCATAAAGATGAAATAAGAAACCAAAAATTTGCGCACGGGCGGGACTTGAACCAGCAACCTTTTGGCAAACCGGGCCAAACGCTCTTACCAATTGAGCTACCGTGCTGTTAGTCCGACCCTGCGAAATTTGTGGTTTCTTATGAAAACGTCAATTGCGTGACGCTTAGCGCCATCTAGCCGTCTGTTTATGAAACAGATGGCCCAAGCAGTTATTCTTTACAGAATAAATTCAACTTGGAAATTGATGTCGCTTCGCTATCTAATGCTTTAGAATGTTTTTAACACTCACAGTGTCATATTTTATATTCATAAAGATGAAATAAGAAACCAAAAATTTGCGCACGGGCGGGACTTGAACCAGCAACCTTTTGGCAAACCGGGCCAAACGCTCTTACCAATTGAGCTACCGTGCTGTTAGTCCGACCCTGCGAAATTTGTGGTTTCTTATGAAAACGTCAATTGCGTGACGCTTAGCGCCATCTAGCCGTCTGTTTATGAAACAGATGGCCCAAGCAGTTATTCTTTACAGAATAAATTCAACTTGGAAATTGATGTCGCTTCGCTATCTAATGCTTTAGAATGTTTTTAACACTCACAGTGTCATATTTTATATTCATAAAGATGAAATAAGAAACCAAAAATTTGCGCACGGGCGGGACTTGAACCAGCAACCTTTTGGCAAACCGGGCCAAACGCTCTTACCAATTGAGCTACCGTGCTGTTAGTCCGACCCTGCGAAATTTGTGGTTTCTTATGAAAACGTCAATTGCGTGACGCTTCGCGCCATCTAGCCGTCTGTTTATGAAACAGATGGCCCAAGCAGTTATTCTTTACAGAATAAATTCAACTTGGAAATTGATGTCGCTTCGCTATCTAATGCTTTAGAATGTTTTTAACACTCACAGTGTCATATTTTATATTCATAAAGATGAAATAAGAAACCAAAAATTTGCGCACGGGCGGGACTTGAACCAGCAACCTTTTGGCAAACCGGGCCAAACGCTCTTACCAATTGAGCTACCGTGCTGTTAGTCCGACCCTGCGAAATTTGTGGTTTCTTATGAAAACGTCAATTGCGTGACGCTTAGCGCCATCTAGCCGTCTGTTTATGAAACAGATGGCCCAAGCAGTTATTCTTTACAGAATAAATTCAACTTGGAAATTGATGTCGCTTCGCTATCTAATGCTTTAGAATGTTTTTAACACTCACAGTGTCATATTTTATATTCATAAAGATGAAATAAGAAACCAAAAATTTGCGCACGGGCGGGACTTGAACCAGCAACCTTTTGGCAAACCGGGCCAAACGCTCTTACCAATTGAGCTACCGTGCTGTTAGTCCGACCCTGCGAAATTTGTGGTTTCTTATGAAAACGTCAATTGCGTGACGCTTAGCGCCATCTAGCCGTCTGTTTATGAAACAGATGGCCCAAGCAGTTATTCTTTATAGAATAAATTCAACTTGGAAATTGATGTCGCTTCGCTATCTAATGCTTTAGAATGTTTTTAACACTCACAGTGTCATATTTTATATTCATAAAGATGAAATAAGAAACCAAAAATTTGCGCACGGGCGGGACTTGAACCAGCAACCTTTTGGCAAACCGGGCCAAACGCTCTTACCAATTGAGCTACCGTGCTGTTAGTCCGACCCTGCGAAATTTGTGGTTTCTTATGAAAACGTCAATTGCGTGACGCTTAGCGCCATCTAGCCGTCTGTTTATGAAACAGATGGCCCAAGCAGTTATTCTTTACAGAATAAATTCAACTTGGAAATTGATGTCGCTTCGCTATCTAATGCTTTAGAATGTTTTTAACACTGACAGTGTCATATTTTATATTCATAAAGATGAAATAAGAAACCAAAAATTTGCGCACGGGCGGGACTTGAACCAGCAACCTTTTGGCAAACCGGGCCAAACGCTCTTACCAATTGAGCTACCGTGCTGTTAGTCCGACCCTGCGAAATTTGTGGTTTCTTATGAAAACGTCAATTGCGTGACGCTTAGCGCCATCTAGCCGTCTGTTTATGAAACAGATGGCCCAAGCAGTTATTCTTTACAGAATAAATTCAACTTGGAAATTGATGTCGCTTCGCTATCTAATGCTTTAGAATGTTTTTAACACTCACAGTGTCATATTTTATATTCATAAAGATGAAATAAGAAACCAAAAATTTGCGCACGGGCGGGACTTGAACCAGCAACCTTTTGGCAAACCGGGCCAAACGCTCTTACCAATTGAGCTACCGTGCTGTTAGTCCGACCCTGCGAAATTTGTGGTTTCTTATGAAAACGTCAATTGCGTGACGCTTAGCGCCATCTAGCCGTCTGTTTATGAAACAGATGGCCCAAGCAGTTATTCTTTACAGAATAAATTCAACTTGGAAATTGATGTCGCTTCGCTATCTAATGCTTTAGAATGTTTTTAACACTCACAGTGTCATATTTTATATTCATAAAGATGAAATAAGAAACCAAAAATTTGCGCACGGGCGGGACTTGAACCAGCAACCTTTTGGCAAACCGGGCCAAACGCTCTTACCAATTGAGCTACCGTGCTGTTAGTCCGACCCTGCGAAATTTGTGGTTTCTTATGAAAACGTCAATTGCGTGACGCTTAGCGCCATCTAGCCGTCTGTTTATGAAACAGATGGCCCAAGCAGTTATTCTTTACAGAATAAATTCAACTTGGAAATTGATGTCGCTTCGCTATCTAATGCTTTAGAATGTTTTTAACACTGACAGTGTCATATTTTATATTCATAAAGATGAAATAAGAAACCAAAAATTTGCGCACGGGCGGGACTTGAACCAGCAACCTTTTGGCAAACCGGGCCAAACGCTCTTACCAATTGAGCTACCGTGCTGTTAGTCCGACCCTGCGAAATTTGTGGTTTCTTATGAAAACGTCAATTGCGTGACGCTTAGCGCCATCTAGCCGTCTGTTTATGAAACAGATGGCCCAAGCAGTTATTCTTTACAGAATAAATTCAACTTGGAAATTGATGTCGCTTCGCTATCTAATGCTTTAGAATGTTTTTAACACTCACAGTGTCATATTTTATATTCATAAAGATGAAATAAGAAACCAAAAATTTGCGCACGGGCGGGACTTGAACCAGCAACCTTTTGGCAAACCGGGCCAAACGCTCTTACCAATTGAGCTACCGTGCTGTTAGTCCGACCCTGCGAAATTTGTGGTTTCTTATGAAAACGTCAATTGCGTGACGCTTAGCGCCATCTAGCCGTCTGTTTATGAAACAGATGGCCCAAGCAGTTATTCTTTACAGAATAAATTCAACTTGGAAATTGATGTCGCTTCGCTATCTAATGCTTTAGAATGTTTTTAACACTCACAGTGTCATATTTTATATTCATAAAGATGAAATAAGAAACCAAAAATTTGCGCACGGGCGGGACTTGAACCAGCAACCTTTTGGCAAACCGGGCCAAACGCTCTTACCAATTGAGCTACCGTGCTGTTAGTCCGACCCTGCGAAATTTGTGGTTTCTTATGAAAACGTCAATTGCGTGACGCTTAGCGCCATCTAGCCGTCTGTTTATGAAACAGATGGCCCAAGCAGTTATTCTTTACAGAATAAATTCAACTTGGAAATTGATGTCGCTTCGCTATCTAATGCTTTAGAATGTTTTTAACACTCACAGTGTCATATTTTATATTCATAAAGATGAAATAAGAAACCAAAAATTTGCGCACGGGCGGGACTTGAACCAGCAACCTTTTGGCAAACCGGGCCAAACGCTCTTACCAATTGAGCTACCGTGCTGTTAGTCCGACCCTGCGAAATTTGTGGTTTCTTATGAAAACGTCAATTGCGTGACGCTTAGCGCCATCTAGCCGTCTGTTTATGAAACAGATGGCCCAAGCAGTTATTCTTTACAGAATAAATTCAACTTGGAAATTGATGTCGCTTCGCTATCTAATGCTTTAGAATGTTTTTAACACTCACAGTGTCATATTTTATATTCATAAAGATGAAATAAGAAACCAAAAATTTGCGCACGGGCGGGACTTGAACCAGCAACCTTTTGGCAAACCGGGCCAAACGCTCTTACCAATTGAGCTACCGTGCTGTTAGTCCGACCCTGCGAAATTTGTGGTTTCTTATGAAAACGTCAATTGCGTGACGCTTAGCGCCATCTAGCCGTCTGTTTATGAAACAGATGGCCCAAGCAGTTATTCTTTACAGAATAAATTCAACTTGGAAATTGATGTCGCTTCGCTATCTAATGCTTTAGAATGTTTTTAACACTGACAGTGTCATATTTTATATTCATAAAGATGAAATAAGAAACCAAAAATTTGCGCACGGGCGGGACTTGAACCAGCAACCTTTTGGCAAACCGGGCCAAACGCTCTTACCAATTGAGCTACCGTGCTGTTAGTCCGACCCTGCGAAATTTGTGGTTTCTTATGAAAACGTCAATTGCGTGACGCTTAGCGCCATCTAGCCGTCTGTTTATGAAACAGATGGCCCAAGCAGTTATTCTTTACAGAATAAATTCAACTTGGAAATTGATGTCGCTTCGCTATCTAATGCTTTAGAATGTTTTTAACACTCACAGTGTCATATTTTATATTCATAAAGATGAAATAAGAAACCAAAAATTTGCGCACGGGCGGGACTTGAACCAGCAACCTTTTGGCAAACCGGGCCAAACGCTCTTACCAATTGAGCTACCGTGCTGTTAGTCCGACCCTGCGAAATTTGTGGTTTCTTATGAAAACGTCAATTGCGTGACGCTTAGCGCCATCTAGCCGTCTGTTTATGAAACAGATGGCCCAAGCAGTTATTCTTTACAGAATAAATTCAACTTGGAAATTGATGTCGCTTCGCTATCTAATGCTTTAGAATGTTTTTAACACTCACAGTGTCATATTTTATATTCATAAAGATGAAATAAGAAACCAAAAATTTTCGCACGGGCGGGACTTGAACCAGCAACCTTTTGGCAAACCGGGCCAAACGCTCTTACCAATTGAGCTACCGTGCTGTTAGTCCGACCCTGCGAAATTTGTGGTTTCTTATGAAAACGTCAATTGCGTGACGCTTAGCGCCATCTAGCCGTCTGTTTATGAAACAGATGGCCCAAGCAGTTATTCTTTACAGAATAAATTCAACTTGGAAATTGATGTCGCTTCGCTATCTAATGCTTTAGAATGTTTTTAACACTCACAGTGTCATATTTTATATTCATAAAGATGAAATAAGAAACCAAAAATTTGCGCACGGGCGGGACTTGAACCAGCAACCTTTTGGCAAACCGGGCCAAACGCTCTTACCAATTGAGCTACCGTGCTGTTAGTCCGACCCTGCGAAATTTGTGGTTTCTTATGAAAACGTCAATTGCGTGACGCTTAGCGCCATCTAGCCGTCTGTTTATGAAACAGATGGCCCAAGCAGTTATTCTTTACAGAATAAATTCAACTTGGAAATTGATGTCGCTTCGCTATCTAATGCTTTAGAATGTTTTTAACACTCACAGTGTCATATTTTATATTCATAAAGATGAAATAAGAAACCAAAAATTTGCGCACGGGCGGGACTTGAACCAGCAACCTTTTGGCAAACCGGGCCAAACGCTCTTACCAATTGAGCTACCGTGCTGTTAGTCCGACCCTGCGAAATTTGTGGTTTCTTATGAAAACGTCAATTGCGTGACGCTTCGCGCCATCTAGCCGTCTGTTTATGAAACAGATGGCCCAAGCAGTTATTCTTTACAGAATAAATTCAACTTGGAAATTGATGTCGCTTCGCTATCTAATGCTTTAGAATGTTTTTAACACTCACAGTGTCATATTTTATATTCATAAAGATGAAATAAGAAACCAAAAATTTGCGCACGGGCGGGACTTGAACCAGCAACCTTTTGGCAAACCGGGCCAAACGCTCTTACCAATTGAGCTACCGTGCTGTTAGTCCGACCCTGCGAAATTTGTGGTTTCTTATGAAAACGTCAATTGCGTGACGCTTAGCGCCATCTAGCCGTCTGTTTATGAAACAGATGGCCCAAGCAGTTATTCTTTACAGAATAAATTCAACTTGGAAATTGATGTCGCTTCGCTATCTAATGCTTTAGAATGTTTTTAACACTCACAGTGTCATATTTTATATTCATAAAGATGAAATAAGAAACCAAAAATTTGCGCACGGGCGGGACTTGAACCAGCAACCTTTTGGCAAACCGGGCCAAACGCTCTTACCAATTGAGCTACCGTGCTGTTAGTCCGACCCTGCGAAATTTGTGGTTTCTTATGAAAACGTCAATTGCGTGACGCTTAGCGCCATCTAGCCGTCTGTTTATGAAACAGATGGCCCAAGCAGTTATTCTTTACAGAATAAATTCAACTTGGAAATTGATGTCGCTTCGCTATCTAATGCTTTAGAATGTTTTTAACACTCACAGTGTCATATTTTATATTCATAAAGATGAAATAAGAAACCAAAAATTTGCGCACGGGCGGGACTTGAACCAGCAACCTTTTGGCAAACCGGGCCAAACGCTCTTACCAATTGAGCTACCGTGCTGTTAGTCCGACCCTGCGAAATTTGTGGTTTCTTATGAAAACGTCAATTGCGTGACGCTTAGCGCCATCTAGCCGTCTGTTTATGAAACAGATGGCCCAAGCAGTTATTCTTTACAGAATAAATTCAACTTGGAAATTGATGTCGCTTCGCTATCTAATGCTTTAGAATGTTTTTAACACTCACAGTGTCATATTTTATATTCATAAAGATGAAATAAGAAACCAAAAATTTGCGCACGGGCGGGACTTGAACCAGCAACCTTTTGGCAAACCGGGCCAAACGCTCTTACCAATTGAGCTACCGTGCTGTTAGTCCGACCCTGCGAAATTTGTGGTTTCTTATGAAAACGTCAATTGCGTGACGCTTAGCGCCATCTAGCCGTCTGTTTATGAAACAGATGGCCCAAGCAGTTATTCTTTACAGAATAAATTCAACTTGGAAATTGATGTCGCTTCGCTATCTAATGCTTTAGAATGTTTTTAACACTCACAGTGTCATATTTTATATTCATAAAGATGAAATAAGAAACCAAAAATTTGCGCACGGGCGGGACTTGAACCAGCAACCTTTTGGCAAACCGGGCCAAACGCTCTTACCAATTGAGCTACCGTGCTGTTAGTCCGACCCTGCGAAATTTGTGGTTTCTTATGAAAACGTCAATTGCGTGACGCTTAGCGCCATCTAGCCGTCTGTTTATGAAACAGATGGCCCAAGCAGTTATTCTTTACAGAATAAATTCAACTTGGAAATTGATGTCGCTTCGCTATCTAATGCTTTAGAATGTTTTTAACACTCACAGTGTCATATTTTATATTCATAAAGATGAAATAAGAAACCAAAAATTTGCGCACGGGCGGGACTTGAACCAGCAACCTTTTGGCAAACCGGGCCAAACGCTCTTACCAATTGAGCTACCGTGCTGTTAGTCCGACCCTGCGAAATTTGTGGTTTCTTATGAAAACGTCAATTGCGTGACGCTTAGCGCCATCTAGCCGTCTGTTTATGAAACAGATGGCCCAAGCAGTTATTCTTTACAGAATAAATTCAACTTGGAAATTGATGTCGCTTCGCTATCTAATGCTTTAGAATGTTTTTAACACTCACAGTGTCATATTTTATATTCATAAAGATGAAATAAGAAACCAAAAATTTGCGCACGGGCGGGACTTGAACCAGCAACCTTTTGGCAAACCGGGCCAAACGCTCTTACCAATTGAGCTACCGTGCTGTTAGTCCGACCCTGCGAAATTTGTGGTTTCTTATGAAAACGTCAATTGCGTGACGCTTAGCGCCATCTAGCCGTCTGTTTATGAAACAGATGGCCCAAGCAGTTATTCTTTACAGAATAAATTCAACTTGGAAATTGATGTCGCTTCGCTATCTAATGCTTTAGAATGTTTTTAACACTCACAGTGTCATATTTTATATTCATAAAGATGAAATAAGAAACCAAAAATTTGCGCACGGGCGGGACTTGAACCAGCAACCTTTTGGCAAACCGGGCCAAACGCTCTTACCAATTGAGCTACCGTGCTGTTAGTCCGACCCTGCGAAATTTGTGGTTTCTTATGAAAACGTCAATTGCGTGACGCTTAGCGCCATCTAGCCGTCTGTTTATGAAACAGATGGCCCAAGCAGTTATTCTTTACAGAATAAATTCAACTTGGAAATTGATGTCGCTTCGCTATCTAATGCTTTAGAATGTTTTTAACACTCACAGTGTCATATTTTATATTCATAAAGATGAAATAAGAAACCAAAAATTTGCGCACGGGCGGGACTTGAACCAGCAACCTTTTGGCAAACCGGGCCAAACGCTCTTACCAATTGAGCTACCGTGCTGTTAGTCCGACCCTGCGAAATTTGTGGTTTCTTATGAAAACGTCAATTGCGTGACGCTTAGCGCCATCTAGCCGTCTGTTTATGAAACAGATGGCCCAAGCAGTTATTCTTTACAGAATAAATTCAACTTGGAAATTGATGTCGCTTCGCTATCTAATGCTTTAGAATGTTTTTAACACTCACAGTGTCATATTTTATATTCATAAAGATGAAATAAGAAACCAAAAATTTGCGCACGGGCGGGACTTGAACCAGCAACCTTTTGGCAAACCGGGCCAAACGCTCTTACCAATTGAGCTACCGTGCTGTTAGTCCGACCCTGCGAAATTTGTGGTTTCTTATGAAAACGTCAATTGCGTGACGCTTAGCGCCATCTAGCCGTCTGTTTATGAAACAGATGGCCCAAGCAGTTATTCTTTACAGAATAAATTCAACTTGGAAATTGATGTCGCTTCGCTATCTAATGCTTTAGAATGTTTTTAACACTCACAGTGTCATATTTTATATTCATAAAGATGAAATAAGAAACCAAAAATTTGCGCACGGGCGGGACTTGAACCAGCAACCTTTTGGCAAACCGGGCCAAACGCTCTTACCAATTGAGCTACCGTGCTGTTAGTCCGACCCTGCGAAATTTGTGGTTTCTTATGAAAACGTCAATTGCGTGACGCTTAGCGCCATCTAGCCGTCTGTTTATGAAACAGATGGCCCAAGCAGTTATTCTTTACAGAATAAATTCAACTTGGAAATTGATGTCGCTTCGCTATCTAATGCTTTAGAATGTTTTTAACACTCACAGTGTCATATTTTATATTCATAAAGATGAAATAAGAAACCAAAAATTTGCGCACGGGCGGGACTTGAACCAGCAACCAAAAAGTTGAATTGAAAAGCAAAAGTTGAATTTATTCTGTAAAGAATAACTGCTTGGGCCATCTGTTTCATAAACAGACGGCTAGATGGCGCTAAGCGTCACGCAATTGACGTTTTCATAAGAAACCACAAATTTCGCAGGGTCGGACTAACAGCACGGTAGCTCAATTGGTAAGAGCGTTTGGCCCGGTTTGCCAAAAGGTTGCTGGTTCAAGTCCCGCCCGTGCGCAAATTTTTGGTTTCTTATTTCATCTTTATGAATATAAAATATGACACTGTGAGTGTTAAAAACATTCTAAAGCATTAGATAGCGAAGCGACATCAATTTCCAAGTTGAATTTATTATGTAAAGAATAACTGCTTGGGCCATCTGTTTCATAAACAGACGGCTAGATGGCGCTAAGCGTCACGCAATTGACGTTTTCATAAGAAACCACAAATTTCGCAGGGTCGGACTAACAGCACGGTAGCTCAATTGGTAAGAGCGTTTGGCCCGGTTTGCCAAAAGGTTGCTGGTTCAAGTCCCGCCCGTGCGCAAATTTTTGGTTTCTTATTTCATCTTTATGAATATAAAATATGACACTGTGAGTGTTAAAAACATTCTAAAGCATTAGATAGCGAAGCGACATCAATTTCCAAGTTGAATTTATTCTGTAAAGAATAACTGCTTGGGCCATCTGTTTCATAAACAGACGGCTAGATGGCGCTAAGCGTCACGCAATTGACGTTTTCATAAGAAACCACAAATTTCGCAGGGTCGGACTAACAGCACGGTAGCTCAATTGGTAAGAGCGTTTGGCCCGGTTTGCCAAAAGGTTGCTGGTTCAAGTCCCGCCCGTGCGCAAATTTTTGGTTTCTTATTTCATCTTTATGAATATAAAATATGACACTGTGAGTGTTAAAAACATTCTAAAGCATTAGATAGCGAAGCGACATCAATTTCCAAGTTGAATTTATTCTGTAAAGAATAACTGCTTGGGCCATCTGTTTCATAAACAGACGGCTAGATGGCGCTAAGCGTCACGCAATTGACGTTTTCATAAGAAACCACAAATTTCGCAGGGTCGGACTAACAGCACGGTAGCTCAATTGGTAAGAGCGTTTGGCCCGGTTTGCCAAAAGGTTGCTGGTTCAAGTCCCGCCCGTGCGCAAATTTTTGGTTTCTTATTTCATCTTTATGAATATAAAATATGACACTGTGAGTGTTAAAAACATTCTAAAGCATTGGCCTATAGCCGTCAAATGATTTGCTGTCACTGCAACAGAGTGGCTAAAAAGTTGAGTGGCGGTTTTAACTTTCATTTTGTTATTTTTTTCTGGGTTCACGTGCTCTTTCGTTAGCTTAAGTAGATATTTAAGCTCCCCTTGAGATTTGTCTGCTTCGTATAATTTTTGGAAATACTCCCATTTTAAAGTTTTTTCTTTGTTATCGTCTTGAAAATCAACATATTTAAGGTCTTTTGTTATAAGGTTGTTCCTCAGACCCTTGATTAGATGAGGCACATCGTACAAAGGTATTATTTTAAAATTTTCGATGACAAATAGGTCATTTCGCCAAGCTTGACCTTTTCTGAAAAACATTGCTTTTGTATCTTGTATAAGACTTTCAATGGCGCCAACATTTACTGCGCTTTGGTCGCACACGGTTGCCACTACTTTTAAGCCAGTGCTCTTGACGTATCCCACTACTTCTTTTATACATTGTTTTAAATCAATTTTATTTAAATTTTGGGTAAAGTAGTAAGCTACAGGCTGCTTGTAATTTTTTTTTATTCCCTTGACCATAAAAGTGAGTGCATGGTCTGCGATCTTATTTTGGGTCCCTATTGTGGCGAAACCTTTTAATGTGTCACTGTGTGCATCATAGTGGACCTGTGGGTTTATCGACATTTCGTCAAACATGAGAATACACAGACGGTCGTCGTCGTTCATGTCAGAAACAGTGTCTCTAATTTTTTTTAAAATCGTTTTATTGATCCCAGGTCCAATTTTAATTTTACTCAAAAGATTTCTTAGAGACTTACTGGATGGTAATGTAAAACTTTTATGTAGTAATGTATAGGCTTTCGGACTTCGTTTATACCACGACAATGATAAGATTTTTTCTTCAAGAGTAAAACGACGGCCTTTGGGCTTCTTTTTCGATTCACGGAACTGCATTCTTGTAAAAATTTTTGCAGGCAGGGTCATATTGGCCATGACTCGTTCAAATGCCTTGCTATTGGATAATTTTATTGCAGCTTCCAGCCTGGATTTAAAGGATTTGCATTTTTTCCTTAATCTGAGGATTTCTCGTCGCAAGTTCCTGGTTTTCCTTTCTGTCTCTTTATAATAAGACAAATTAAATGTTTTCAATCCCGACCCTGTAAAATGAAATTTAAATGTTTACTGGTAATAATAATTTGAGTATTGAATTAAGTCAAGGTCGACATGTAATATTTTTTGTATGGGTCCTAGAAAATTTAAAACTTTATCGTTATTTACCTTGCATTTTCTTTGGCTTCGATGTTTTTTTTCGAACATTATTGGTATGTTTATCACAGCTGCTATCGCAGTAGTCATGGTCGTGCCTAACGCCAAATATCGCACCTGAAATAAATATAGAATTATTAAGAAGGCTGTAAGCTACATTTTCAAATAATATTACCTTAGGAAACAAATATAATATTTGTTATATTAATATCAACTAGATTGAATTACAAAAAATGCACTTCACAAAGTGTTACCTGATGGTAATAGGTGTTGTTGATGTTGGAGAGAAAATGGTTTTTCAATTTGGAGGCTCTCATGTTTTCCATCTATCTCTTCAGTAGATTTTGATGCTCCTTAAAAAAGTATGAATCAATTAGGACATTTTTAAACCTACTAAAAAAGGAGATTGTTCTAAATTCGTAAATAAACCTTTCATAATTTTTAAAGATTTATTTCAGATTTCCTGCCTTGAAAATCCTTAACATAAAAGAACTTTCACTCTAATTAAATTTAAAACAATCTTTATGAGAATATCATATATGAGAGTATAAACATCAACTAGATTGAACAACAAAATAATAACGTTTTTCTAAAGTAAATCTTACCTGATGGTAACAGTTGTTGTTGATGTTGAGTAGAAAGGGGTTTTTCAATTTGGGGGCTTTCATGTTCTGTGTTTAGCACTTCAGTAGATGTTCCTTAAAAAAAGAATAAAGTACCTAATTAGTTTTTTTTATAATAGTGTACTCACGCGCTCATCGGAATTACATATCTTGAAAAGGGAATGGGCACGAATGTATGGATCGTGGTACCCACTTCAATAACCATAACGGCTATAGGCCAATTGGATCCAGATTGTCGCCAAATCACACCAATTGTGAAATTATTAGACAATTTATTTGACAGCCTTAATTGTAATACTTTCAATATTGTCAATGGCAAAATATTTAGGGCTGGTGTAAAAAGAAATTCTCCTCATCATAAGCTTTGGCAAGATAGTATAAAATTTTTGAAAAATATGAAATATGTCGAAAGGAAGAAAGATGGTGCTAAAATTCGCTTGATTGAAAAAGCGGTACCTTCCATCAAAAATTTTATCAAAACTATTGAAGGAATGCAGGCCATTTGGAAAGTTTTGCATGAAAGGTATGCTTTTGACACAATGTTGTGCAGAAACTTTAATCAAGACCCAATCGAAAACTTTTTTGGGAGTATTCGAAGTTTAGGGGCAAGAAATATATCCCCTAATACAATTGGATTTGAGGGAGCCTTTAAATCCCTCTTATTAAATAATTTTAGTTCGGCTCATTCAATAAAATCAAATTGTGAAGAGGATATATCTACATTTTTGCAATCAGTGGACTTTTTTGTAAAAGAATCTACCGATTGCACAAATGTTGACATGGTAAAAGAAACAACGGAGGAGTTAGTTATAAATGAGGAACTTTTGACTACAATTGATGAGATAGAAGGCATTAGCAAAAAAGGCTACGTTTGCGGTTGGGTCCTAAAAAAATGTTCAAAAATCATAAAAAATTGCAATATCTGTAAAAGAAAATTATTTGTGTCAGAACGTGGGTCGGCCCATGCGTTTATTTCAGCAAAAGAATACTGTAACAAAGAGTGGTTGTGCTATCCTTCAATCGAATGTATAAAATGTTTTGATGAAATTTCCAGAACTACCACTACAATGTTGAAAAGAAATTTAAACACAAAGAAAATAAAACAAAATATTAAGGAATTTCATAAAATATTTGTCAACAACATATTTAACTGTCTTACCCATAAGGAAGATCTTCGAACAAAATTTGAAGATCTCATAATAAATGTCACGATATACAGTTGGTGCCGTTCCATTAATAGAATTTTATGCGGTAAAATAGCTTATGCTGGGGATGATGAAACAAAAATATACGCACAAATGTATTATAATAAATACAAACATAATAAAAATAAAAAGTAATCTTTCATTATTATTGTTTTAATGTATCTACCTCTACCTACTTATTACTGCTGCAACTATGTACTACTGCTCTATAGAAAGGTAAACCAAATCCTCATACATTTTTAGTGTTTTATTCAGTTTTAAAATTTACTGTTCATTTGGTTTTTAGTTTAAAATTAATTTTAAACTGAATAAAACACTGTAAAAATGTATGCGGTTTTGGTTTACCTTCTTATATAGCAGTAGTATAGATGTATATACATATTATGCTATAGGGTAGTATATATATATATATATAGGTATAGCAAGTTGTAGGTGAACTACTAATAGATGGCGTTGCATTCGCATGAGAAGTTGGTGACTCTAAAAACTGGCAAGATGGCTCTCTATTCCGGAGTATTACTTTTCTCTATGGTGCCGACGGCGAAAACAAACCTGCTCAAGGAGTCGCCCCTGACGCGCGCACTCCGCACTCTTAATATTATAAACAATAGATTAGATCTGTTTATTTGTACCCTGAGTGAATTTAACAGAGTAGCACTAGCGGTAATTTGTTATAATAATAAATTAAATAGAAACTTTGTGTAATACTTTGTGGTTAAATAAGCATATGGCTGTACTGTCGCATTGGGTGATAAATCCTGTAATGATAGTATAAGTTAAATAAATAAATACAAATACTTTTGTTGTAAAATAGGCCTTATTACAACTGAATAAGATGCCGCAGTGTTAAGCATGACGGGCTGTTGTCCGTACATGAAGAGGGAGCACTAGTGAGTTGTATGAAAAGATGTGACCAGTCTCCAAAGATGGTCAGATCTATACTTGGGATAAATTATCTATAAGATAAATATTCCCAAATTTTAAAAAAGGCTGGTTTTCTGTACCTGAGTTAGATAATTAAGTAGGTACCAACAATACAAGAATATTACTTGCCATAATATTGAGATCAACCGATGATCAACATCGGTAAAATATTATGCCAAGTAAACATTGATACTAGTTACATTATTTCAATGTTTATACTTTTGATAGGAATATACCTGTTTAGAGTAGTATTTTGTTGGTAAGGAAAACGCTTGTATTTTGAAAAAGCTTACCTAAGACGATTCTCATTAATAAAACTGTTAGAAGTTGTCAGTTTTTGATAAATTTGATGTTTTTTTTTGTAAGTTTTCTTTAAGAAATAAAGAAGTTATGTATGTAAAAATGTTTATTATTATTATACCTATCATTTAACGTCAGCCAAAGTTGATCTGTGGGGAGCCACAGATCAACTTTGGCTCATAAAAGTAATAAAATAAGTATATACCTTATATATTTATTTCATTAAATAATGTATTTATAATTAGCTACTCTCTTTATAAACCTAATAAAATCATTATAACACTTATAAGTCACCTAATAAAGTCTTTATGCCAGAGAGAGTTAATAATATATGAAAAAAGTAGCCAAAGTAACCCGAACTTACCAGCATATTTAATGAACTTCTACAGTCAATTTGTGTTTAGGTAGTGATGACGTGCTCTGGCTACCTACTCTCCTTTTGTGATAATAGATATCGAGAGAGAGAAGGGAAATAGAGATAGAGGAGTCAGGTAGAGAGTAGAGAGACAGATATAGAGACGCCGTGTACACATCATTTTGGGCTTAAAACTGCTAATGGTAGATATCTGATCCATAGTTAAACTATTATTACTAGCGTATTGAACTGACAATTTTATGAACAAATTTTATGCTCCATTAATTGACGCCACTTGTCATCAACTCATACAAACGGTTTCATAAATAAATGGTAACTAATTATTGACGTTCATAAGTGGCATTTTGTGTCCGAAAATGAAAAAAATATTTTAAACTTTTGATTAATGGCCGATTTTTCGATGAAATTAAATTAATTCCACTCGGGAGTAATAAAAAAATATTTAACTGAATTATGTTAATCCTTAAGGTCTATATTTAACATGATTTCCGTTGTTTTTTAAGTAGTTTTCGAACGAAAATCAAACTTCATAATAAAGCGATTGATTGGAAAATAGGGTCCCTGATCTGGAATGCATCATTTAAACATCTCAATAAATTGCAAGTGTCGTTGATATCTACCTGATAGCTTTGAAGTCTTTACTCTTATACAAATGCAATAGAGTAATAACGGTGTTACTCTTAAATAAGACAATTCTGCCAGTCATCCTATTTAATGCTCTAAATTTTTTACATAACAATAATAGGTGAAACTAATCGTGTCTCCCAAATGCATTTTCTAGTTATGTTTGCGTATGGAAATTGTGAGCTATGTTTGTATAGTACCTACTCGACTCTCACAGTCAAGCCTAAAAGCCTGTTAGTTCCGAAACATAAAACCGCGGATACTGCGTTTGTATGACACTTTATTGTTTTATGAAACTGCGTCGTTTTATTTTTTATAAAATTTTTGTGCACTCAAATCCATTTATTGCACGACGGCCGAACCAAAAACCAATAAACGAAGTGGTATGTATTCAGTGTTCATGTATGTACGCTTACGACTTATTTATTACATATTTCACCATTATTTCGATTTCGATACTAATATTCATCACCGTATAAAAGCTGTTTCAAAACTTCCTGTTAGCCTTACAACTATCTCCTAGAAATATGGTCGAAATATGCCAAAAAAAACCGGCCAAGTGCGAGTCGCACTTGCGCCCTGAGGGTTCCGTGCCAACTTTAACTGAATTAGGGAATCCAGTTACTTCTACTTAGTAAAGTACCACAATATTTTGTTGACTACAAATATAACTTTGTTTTTCATAGTGTTTGTATGAAGTACAAAGTTATGTTTGCGGTTGTTGAAAATGTGCTATATCTCAAAAATTACTACTTCGATCCCGTCCGAAAGTATTTATTAAGATCTACATCATATATTTTTTTCGAAATTTACGCTTGCTTGGTTTAGAAATTAAATGGGGGGGGGGACGCCCATTTCACCAATTGGGAAGCGTCTAGCTATGAAACGTTAGACTTTAAAAGAAAATAGTTTT
This sequence comes from Pyrausta purpuralis, assembly GCA_963924145.1. Lineage (NCBI taxonomy): Eukaryota > Metazoa > Arthropoda > Insecta > Lepidoptera > Crambidae > Pyrausta > Pyrausta purpuralis. The sequence continues at coordinate 19,910,784 of OZ001654.1, forward strand.
AGAAACCTCTATGTCATTTTGAAAGACCTATACAAAGACACCCCACACGCATAGGTTAGACAAAAAAATTTTTTTTTGGTTTTAGTTTCATGTATGAGAGCCCCCCCCTTAACCGTCATTATTTTTTAATTTTTGTATGAGAATCGGTAAGCGGTTAACAAGATACATCTTCCTACCAAATTTCAATTGTGTAATGCTTATAGTTACAGAATAAAATGGGTGTGACATACGGACGGACAGACAGACAGACAGACAGACAGACAGACAGACAGACAGACAGACAGACAGACAGACTTGACGAAACTATAAGGGTTCCGTTTTTTGCCATTCGGCTACGGAACCCTAAAAATGAATCGACACCCCACAAAAATCGGACGGTTCACGGGGTTCCAATTTAGTATGGGAAGTCACCATATAATTACATTTTAGTTATTTGTATTTGGTCACTATACAATTTTAATAATATAAAATGCACTTGAAAAATGCAACTGTGTCAGATGAGAAATCGAACCCTGTGTCTTACGCTATTTGATGAGTGTATATAAGGTTACCTTATTTTAAGTGTTCATTTTTTAATCGGCCAACTCAGCATAATAAATGTTTTTTTTTTTGTAGAATACACTTTGTATTTTACGCTAGTTTCTAATAAAATCAGAGATTTAGGTAATTATTTTGATTTTTAATTAAGGTTAGGATAAGAGAAAAAGAGAGATTGGACCTTGAAATGAGGGAGACGAAGCCGATAACGTGGATAACTTTTAAAATTGATAAGTTGTTGTTTAAAAAAAATGGTGTTTTCTTGGTTCGAGGAAACACAAAAAATAAAAGTCTCGATTTTCCAAAAAACAATGTTAGTGCCCTTTTTTATGATGTTTACAAAGACATGGTTAAAATATTTACACTTTAAACGATTTGACGTTAAACAGGGCGATTTTTTTATCAGTACCGAAATTTTGGGTAAAGACTCCACTGATGAATATGAAAAAAAATTTACTATGGGGGCAATAGTGAAATCGAGAAAAAAAACAGCTGTATGGAATACATTTTGACCGCGCGCCAATTGAACTTTTGTATGGAACAGTTGTTTTTTTTTCACGATTTCACTAATGCTCCCACAGTAAAAGTTGTTCATATTCATCAGTGGCGTCTTTACTCAAAATTTCGGTACTGATAAAAGAGTCACCCGGTATAGGCAAAGGCCCGAATAGCGTAAGACACGGGGTTCGATTTCTTGTTTGACACAGTTAGTTTTTCAAGTGCATTTTATATTATTAAGTCATCTTAAGTTGCTAGTAGAAAGTTGATTAGTTACTGATATTAGTAAATGACACACATATTTGTGTACATATTTAATTCGTATATTGCGATGCGTTAACGCTACAGTTATTTATTATACAAGGTGGCTGTTTTAGTGAGTTCCACTCACAATAAACTATTATTACTAGCGCATGGAACTGACACCACGAACAAATTTCGTGATTGATGCCACTTGAAGTCAAAGCATGCATACGCAACGAACATTGAAATTTCAAGGAAGACGTCAGAGTCTTGTTATAAAGTTGCGACACATTTTTTGTTTAGCATAGCACCAGATGATAAATACGGCAAAAGATTGTGAGAGCAACATTGATGACGTCACGCAGCCTACCCTTTAAAGTTAGCGCTTGCAAAATTCAACAGGCTTGCTAATGTGACGGTGGCCGAGTGGTATAGGTATTCGCCCGGATAGCGAAAAACACGGTGTTCGATTCCTCGTATGTCACACAGCCAAAGTTGCTTTTTACAAGTGCAATTTATATTATTAAGTTTGTACGAGTATATTGACAAATACTATAAAAACAAAAACGTAATTATATACAAATAAATATATGTCTAATTGAATGTCACAAAAAAAGTTTTTGACAATCCATAAATGATACGAATTAAAGAGGTCCGTTCTCCACAACGTAGTAAGTAATAACAACGCATTTCCGGGCGGGCAAATATTGAGATGGTTTATTATTTAGTTGGGAAAACAAAAAGTACTTTTTGCGTTCGCTGAAATCTAGTTTGTACCAGATTTTATGCCTGGCTGTTGCAGCAAAAAATATTATTGAGTTTTTTATTTACTTGAGTACCAGCAATCTGACCTCTAGCTAGCAACTAATCTCAAAGTCATATTTAGGTGAAGGTTAGCAAAGAATTTGTAAAATTGAACAGCCTTCAAAAGACTGACTCAAAAGCTAAAATAATGCATTCATTTTCTATTTAGGAGAAACTAATTCTTGTGGATTCGGTGCATGACGTGTGTAGACTGTTGAACTTGGCGAGCTCGACCTAAATAAAAAACGAATGCGTTGGAAGACCGTTCTTTGAAGGCGGTTTAATTTGTCATATTTTTTATTTAATTTTATGATGTTTAGTTATTTACTTACATCTCAAAAACTACTGAACCGATTTTGATGAAACTTACACTGTACCCAAGTTGAACTATACCTAAAAGAAAATAATCATCTCACTATGACTCTTCGTTTTCGAGAAATCCTAAAGCAAACTAACTTGTTTACAATATACAAACACAAACATACATACACTTAGGAAATTTTTGCACACGTGTCAGAAAAATATATCCAATTCTGACGATATCATATTTATACAGGTCGAATTTATTACTACCTTAGTTTTGAAGTAGGTAAAAAATAATGTATTTCTATAAATAGGACCAAGCAACGTTTTCGTTTTCAGTCTACCCTTTTTCCTTTTCCATCCATCGGCTTTTGAAGAGTCCACCAACTAAGACTGTTAGAAATCAATCCGGGACCCTGGGCTGAGAGCACACACACAATGGATGTATCGGTGCGTGCCTCTATTGTGCCGTACACTTGAGTGCTTTAATATTACAAACCATTTCGTATGAAAATGTTTGGAAACTCTTCTTTAAGGAGTCAAGGAGGTGCTTAACAGCATTTTCAATGATACGTAATTTGCGTAATGAGGGGAACCTTATTTAATACATTGAACGCGTACAGAATAATGTGAGTACATGAGTCACTACGGACACATTCATTTCAGTAAAAATATGTCTGTTAATGTAGGCTTCAGCAACTTTACTTAGATATTTATTTTGCCTAAATATTAAGTAACACATTTTGATTAAAACTCTTTGTGCTCGAAATCAACTTATTGTTTATTCTTTATAATTGTATTCTTACATTTATTTTGTTTGTTATAACTTACATAAATAAATCATTTATTTATTCCTTTCTGGCACAATAGTGTCGTAATTTTCAAATAAATAGCTGCTATCATTTATTCGAACTGGTATTTATAACAGTTACATTTAAATTTATTTGCTGGCAACACCGATATATTTTGGAGGGGAGTTTTGTATTCGGGGAGAGCGCGGAGTCCGGCAGTTCAGTTGGTTTGCGGCATCAAGTTGAAGAGGTTGTATCTAAAGTTGTACCCTGTTCGAAGAATAAAAGTATCGAGAAAGTCTCGGTGTTATAATTTCATCATATATCCGAAGTGCGCAAGAACCTGCAGCCCACAAAGAACAAGGTACGTGAAATAGTGTATGCTTGAATTATGACCAAGTTAGTGAGAATATGAAGTGATAAAGTTAACTATTAGCAAGTGAAATTTATTTATTAGCAAGTGAAATTATTTTTTAAATACCCTCTACCGGCTACCCTCCGGTCGTGCTACTTAAATTCAAAGCTTTTGAATCCACGTGTGCCGTAGTGTGCTCTGTTTGAGGTTGGGGCTACTCTCCGATGAAACTGGCACAATATGAGGGCACGTGTAGTTGAAAGTAATATTTAAAAATTGATAAATTTATTTCTAAAACCTAAGAAATACGGTCGCATATTTTAAAACAAATAGTTAAATGAGGTTTTAACCTGGTCAAAAGACAAAGCGTAGCTAAGATTAGGACGTGTAAGCTTAATTTAAGTGTGGAATTCGAATGCTTATACGTGACATTGTGTTCTGTGCATGGTCGGGGCGACTCTCCGACTGCATTAAGCATAATGCGATGCGCATTTGCATTCGAATTATTTGAATCCTCGTGTACGACGTTGTGTTTTGTGCATAGCTGGAGCTTCTGACAGCACAGACATGATACGGAGTGTACTTGTATTTAAATAAGTTGAATCTATTGGCATTAAAGTCAAATCGTGACTAAGGCAAGGCAGCATAACTTAATTCAAGTGTGACATTCAAATGCTTATGCGTGACGTTGTGTTCTGTGCATAGCCACATGGGCATGATACGAAACGCATTTGTATTAGAATTATTTGAATCCTCGTGTGCACCGTTGTGTTTTGTGCATGGCCGGAGCTACTTTCCGACAGCACAGGCACGATACGGAGTGCACTTGTATTTAAATATGAGTGGGACGTATAAATTTAATTCAAGTGTGACTTTCGATGCTTGTGCGTGACGTTGTGTTCTGTGCATAGTCTGAACAAATCTCAGACTGCATTGGCATGATACGAAGCGCTTTGCATTCGAATTATTTTAGTCCCCATGTGCGACGTTGTGTTTTGTGCATCGCTGGGGCTACTCTCCGACGGCACAGGCACGATACGGAGTGCATTTGTATTTTAATAATGTCAGCGTTTCAGCATAAGGACAGTAATTAAGTCATAGTTATTTATTTACTTATTTATTTGTCATAAAATATTCACCAAAATCACGATCCACTGAATTGCAGTTTGATGGATCGCGATTCACTTGATCGCGATCCATCAGTATCCATCCTTTCATTATCTGTGGAACGCAATGTCAAGTTGGCAGCAACACAGGACTGGCCCTATAAATAGTAGCGGGGCACAGTCAAATATTCATTCCAACACCGACTACCGAAGTGTTCGGACGTCTTGCTGAAACGCTGCTAGTTTGTCAGAAATTAGTAACGGATAATTATTTTATAAGTTTACTGAGTAAGTACTTGCACCGTTATTATGCATGTTTAATAAATATTGCTAATTATTGTTATCTTGTGTTTTGATATAAATAAAATAAGTGGTTGACATTTAAACTAGCTCTTTCAATTGAAAACCTTCCATTTGAATAATTATTCTATCTCAATCGTGCTCATGAAATAATAAATTACAGTAATCTATAAGTAAACAGCTCAGTAAGCTCACAATAATGTATTTTGTCTGGGAATAGTTAAGTGTGCTATTACCCTGACGAGAATAATTTGCCTTAAGACTGATTAAGTGAGTCAGTTTGTACTTAAATATGAATTGATTTCGTAGCTATGTATGATACCTGTTTGTTTTCTTTGTCTGGGAATAGTTAAGTGCGCTATGACCCTGACGAGAAAAAATTGCCTTAGACTGATTACGTGTGTCAGTTTGTGCTTTAATATGAATTGCTTTCGTAGCAAAGTGTGATACCTGGTTGCTTTCTTTGTCTGGGAGTAGTTAAGTGTGCTATGACCCTGACGAGAATAATTTGCCTTAGACTGATTATGTGTGTCAGTTTGTACTTTAATATGAATTGCTTTCGTAGCTAAGTGTGATACCTGGTTGCTTTCTTTGTCTGGGAATAGTTAAGTGTGCTATGACCCTGACGAGAATAATTTGCCTTAGACTGATTAAGTATGTCAGTTTGTACTTTAATATAAAATGATTTCGTAGCTAATTATGCTCCTTTATTGTTTTCTTTGTTAGGGAATAGTTAAGTGCGCTATGACCCTGACGAGAATAATTTGCCTTAGACTGATTGTGTGTCAGTTTGTGCTTTAATATGAATTGCTTTCGTTGCTAAGTATGATACCTGGTTGCTTTCTTTGTCTGGGAGTAGTTAAGTGTGCTATGACCCTGACGAGAATAATTTGCCTTAGACTGATTAAGTGTGTCAGTTTGTACTTTAATTTGAATTGCTTTCGTAGCTAATTATGCTACTTTATTGTTTTCTTTGTTAGGGAATAGTTAAGTGTGCTATGACCCTGACGATAATAATTTGCCTAAGACTGATTAAGTTTGTCAGTTTGTACTTTAATATGAATTGATTTTGTAGCTAAGTATGCTACCTGGTTGTTTTATTTGTCGGGGAATAGTTAAGTGTGCTATGACCCTGACAAGAATAGTATGCCCTAGACTGATAAATTGTCAGTTTCTACTTTCATATGAATTGATTTTGTCACTAAGTATCCCAACTGGTTCTTTTCTTCCTCACTGGATAGTTTTACCCCTAACGAGAATAATTTGCCTTCATACTGATAAGTGTGTCAATGTCAGACTGATTAAGATGTACTTCGATATGAATTAATTTTGTAGCTAAGTACGCTACTTCATTTTTTTTCCATGCCGATAAATAGTTAAGTGGGCTATGACCCTAATAAGAATTATTTGCTTTAGAGTGATTAAGTGTCACTGTCAGACTGATAGTCACTGACAACTTTTATATGGATTGGTTTTGTAACTAAATATGCCAAGTGGTTGTTTTTTCGTCGAGGAATTGTTAAGTTTATTACTTTTATATGGACTGATTTTGTAGCTAAGTGTGCAAATTGACAGGTTCCTTGTCAGATGATAGTTAAGTGTGCTATTTCTCTGACGGAGGCAACTGTGGCTGATTATATGTCCGTTTGTACTCTAGTATGAACTGAGTTTGCCACGCGGTTATTCTCTTAATGATATAGCTTTTTGATACAGTGATATAAGTCAATGGTAAACTTACAAGTGGCTAACATAGCCAGATAATAATCTTGATGCTAGGCAAAGTTATAATGGTGATGAAATTTTGAGTGCTATATTAATTACCTACCATAAATGTAACATATTTTTATATGTAAAAGTTAAATAAAATATGCAATTTTTCATAAATATTACCTTATGCCCTTGTGCTAATTTTTTCATAATTGCTTTTGTTTTACTTCTTAAAAACCCTTGAGAAAAATATTTACTCATAGCTTCGAATTCATAATTGAAATTTTCTGGTTCAAAATTAATATTCTTTTATGAATAAATGATTTCTGCCCACTTGATTAAATTTAAATCATTTACTAGCAAAAATGTGTTAAAATATAATATGCTAGTGTCGTGAATCAAACTCGGTTGAGTTTATAAAGTTCTTTATTCGATCAACACACTTATCTTTGATACAAATCACTATCTCTAGCCACATCAATAATTATAACTATATTTTAACATAGGTTCCTTTCCTTAACCTTTCGCTTCGGCGGTCAGCACTAGACTGCCTCGCCTTTCGAGTGCACTTCGCAAGTCAGAAAATAAGAAGGGGCAGCCAGTGTTGCCATTATTAAATAGCGATAACGTTATTCGATAAAGTAACAATACTGGATTTTATATAAATATAAATAACGTTAACTGTTATTATGAGGAGTTAAGATTACAAGAGGCTACTGATTGAATCTAAGTACAAAAATCATCACATTCAGCCATCCGACCTAATGCACCTCCTGGTGCATTTTTAAAAATATTTACAATAGCGCATTTATATAATACTACTACAGCATACTACATTTATCATATTACAAGCAATAAAAATTAAGCTGTTGGGCTAACTTAGTAATTCTAAGTTTACTTTAGCGTACACATTAGAAAATCATCACATTCGGCATTTAAGTTTAATTAATTACAATTATCACATTTCTAGTACTTTTAATAATTATAACCTATTTTTGGTTGACTTAAATTGCTGTAGCTTTGACCAACATAGATTGATCTATTGAATCTTTAGATTGATTATACTTTGCCTGCTTACCTGCCTTATAAGACTTGTGGCAACGAACATTTTATACATTTTATGTAACCGGGTTCATAATCTATTATGTACCTATAGTTTCATAGTTACTTTGTTCTACAGGCTAATAAGTTAAGAATGGTTATGTTATTATACTTATGATAACAGTCGTAACTATTAATTTGACTAATCTTTTTTTTTACTCCTGTCTATGAATGACAAAAAGTCATTTATCGAAGCCATATTTATTTTATTTTATTACAGTATTATCTTCTAATATACTTAACAAGATTTAAAAAAAAAACATCTGATAACAAAAAAACTTAAAAGATACCTTATCTACATAAACTGTTCATTTAAAAAGTAATAAATTAGTCAAGTCAGTAAAAGACAAATTAATTGGACACCAATCACATATCCAGCAATATGATAATAGTTCACAATTTGTATAATGATATGTATAAGGTAAATAAAATAATCAGGTTCAAACAAAAGTTCCTTTCTGAAACACAGTCTCATGATTTGAATTTTTCATATTGAGTCATGTATAAAACTATGTATTGAGATAGATATTAGAAAGTCACTAAAGCATCCAAAATAGATGTCACTTATTAATCGTGGAGAACATAATCAAGAATTATTGAAGCTACTTAGATAACTTTAAAAAAAAGTTACATTTCGTAATTTGCGTGGCGCATATCAATGAAAGTTATGAATCTTAGCACTTAAAGTCATACGAGAAGAATTAAGCTATTATGTGGTTTTGGTTTTTATATTGGAATTGAATAGTTACCTTAATGTCTGTTCTCAATGCCTTATAAATACTGTTTACGGAGATACAGACATTTAAGGGATCATTATTATTATTTATAGAATCTCTTATGATCTTACAATTTATTGTTCACGTAAAATATTACTTTGTAGTTTAACTTTCCCTAATATTATGTGTGTTCGGATGAGAAAAAATCAATATTTCAGGGCCCATATTAATCATATTTGTTAATTATTAACGAACAGTACATGAAGGTGTGGTCTTAATTTAGTAGTAGGAACAAGTACCTACTTCACTTTATTAATCATTATACAATTAATATAAATAGAATTGAGATTAGATTTAATAGTCAAATGACATTAATAATTAAACCCTACCACGAATACAATTTACTCAGCAAAGTAAACTCAACGATATGCTGTTACATGTAAAAAAGAATAAACTGCATGATATTGCCAAGAATACAGAAAAATATCAAAGTGGGGAACTAGAATAAAAACTAGTTTTGAAATAAAGCCTTTGTGCATAATTATCTATTAATTGACCTATGAGATCACGGTCTCCTATTTACGCTGACGTTTTGGCGTGTAGACGTCCCTAGTCCCCATTTAAATGTATTGCGATGCGTCTTTAGTTATTCCAAACCCAAGCATATTGCAGAGCAAACGTCGTGTTTGGCGTCAATATAATATTCATAAATGAAAATATATTTCTTTTCAAGTCAATGCTTAGTACATTATGTAAGGTCACCTCGTTATAAGTGATAATATTTTAACAGAGCATCGAATAATAAAATAGAAAGAAGACCCTTTGTTTTGAAAACTGGCCTGCATACGATTTTATTTTTCCTAACAAAAAAATATTATTCTTTAAGGGCACCCTGACCCGCGACAATGCCTTTCGTCTCTTACATAAGTACTAAATTGAGCGAAAACTAGACAGACGTATATAATAAAAGTGCTAAGAGACAATAAGTATAAAAATAATATCACAAAACAAATGTTTTTACAAATCGTCGGAGTAATGATTTATAGATAAACAATGTCATTTAAAACAAATTTATATAGACATTGAGGATACATTAATTTAACTGACTGTCTACTAGTCAGGAGTACTTATAGGAAGGTTATTTAATAAGTAAAAGTAAAGTATAGCTACCTAAGCTCATTCTTGATGTATAATTTCAATTATTTATTTTTCTATTGTTTGTGCAGTATTGCAGAAATATTGTGTAGTAAGTTATTTGGTTCCTTAATGTTTATAGTAGTCATAAATAAATATTAATATGTATAGGTATAGGACCATCTGTTCCAAAATTAATATAATTACTCCACAATTTATTAACAGGTAAAACTCACCTATAAAATTGCTTTACTTTGCTGTACCCTACCGGGTGTGCACATGTAGCGAGCGATGTTAAGTTTGTAATTAATTATTTATCTGCTGTGTATTTCTTTCATCAAATAAATGATAATTGATAAACTTTTTATATACATTTTATGTCTTACAAGTTTGGCGGTTAACTGCGCTGTCAAAATTGCAACGGAATCTGCTACTCTTTACAGTTCTAGTATGGTTAAAACGACAGAACAATTTATATGAAGGAAGTAAGGGTATTTTTTATGAATGTTGTATAAACGAACTGCATTGTAACGCGTTACGCGACTTTAATGGCGTTTAAGTAACCCGACATTAAAATTACCGCGTCAATGAATTAATTAAATCTTTGTTTTGAAGTAAGTCACGACGTTAATTCAAGTAAGAATTTACTGACATTGTATGCTAATAGGTATATTTTTCTCATGATCGTGGTAAATGCGCGGTATTTTTCGCAAAGTCAACTTAGTATAAGATTAGGTCTGTGGGAGCGATTAAAAAATGAATATTACACTAATTTATTTTTAATTAAAGCATTGACAGTGATCTCATACAAGACAGTGAAAAGGGCTTCTGATGTTTATGCATTTATCAAAATTATCAGTTGTACGGAAAACAGCACGTCAAGGTAAAAACTGCAGTATCTTAGGTTAAGTTTGCAACAAAAGTGGGTAATTTGATGTGCTGTCGACTGTACATATATTCAAAATTCTGTACTCAATCGTAACAAAATAACCCATTCTACTAAGAAGAAGTGATGATATTTTTTTTCTTTTGTAAATGATAAATAACATCCTAGCCTACTCGCGACCACGAACGCTGCAATGGTTAAAACGTCGGGAATCAAGATAAACCTCCGCGAAAAATATCAGAATTGTGTGTACAAGGACTTATCCAGTGAATGAATATACTACAGTTAAAACATAGTAGTTGTTATTTTTTTCTCTTTGTGATCGGAGCCAAACAGTTACTTCGGATTGTGTGAAACGGTAATTTCAGGTGACTCGACGGCTTCGAGCGTTGGTGACGCCGAAATAGTACTTTTTGATTTGTGACTTCCTTTAGAAGATGTCGATGTCCTCAACCTCGATCGCGAGCTCTTTCATCTTTTGAGGCCCAACCAGCCTGGTTTGGTCTCGTGCTCTTCAGTCTCATCACCTCGGAAGAAAAAGAATACCAGCATTAGTGTTGTTATCAACAAAATCATACTTTGGATATGGTAATTATTTACTAAGTTATGGTTTAAATAATTATCTTTGTAAATGAACTGTATGTATTTATGACAATAAATGTCTTTAAACCTAATTACTATGGAGCCATATCTTCATTTATTAGAGCATAATTTTAGTAAAGGAACAATGTTGCAAATAATCCTGAACGCAAGTAAGTGCGCCTATATGGCTCACATGACCGTTGCTAATGAAAAATTCTAGTAAAAGAATTCACAGTTAGACTTGACCTTTTGTAAAACATATATAGCTTCTTCATGGCACAAATGGTCCGATCTAATCGAGAAAAATACATAGCTAGTATACATAACTGATGTACATGTATTCCACAATACATAAATTTAATTGATTGATTGATTGACTGACTTGGCCACTACTACTGCTTTTGAATAAAAAAAATGTACAGAACTATGGACACACTTGGTCCACGCGATACACCTGGCCGCTATTTGAGGACACACTTGGCCCACGCGACACACCTGGCCGCTATTTGAGGACACACTTGATCCATGCGACACACCTGGCCGCTACTTAAGGACACACTTGGTCCACGCGACACACCTGGTCGCTACATAAGGACACACTTGGCCCATGCGACACACCTGGCCGCTACTTAAGGACGCACTTGGCCCACGCGACACACCTGGCCGCTAAAACTTCTTTGTAAAATCTGACACTATGGCCTTTATTTCAAGTTATATATTGAATGAGTACGAATGTATATTAATTTAAAATTAAAATGTATATGAATTCAAATTGGGTTGAATTGGCAATAAGGCATTTACCTTAAAATGCCTTTATATCCAGTCATATCAAATGAAGTGAAAGAAAAATTATTCTAATTTAATTTACTTGAGTTAGCTTAAATTGAACTCAGTTAAATAAATAAAAAAAACTCAGTATTGTTTAACTTACTTACATAATCAATGGGTGTAAATACCCTAAAGGGCACTCAATTCATGCCATATAACGAAATTGAATTGAAATAAGAAATGATTCGAATATTAATAATTAAATTGGATTGAATTGATTGAAATTTAACACAATTGATTAAAACACACAATTGTTGAACTCACTAACATAGTTTATAAGTCTGTTAACAAATTATGAATGCAAAGTCTGAAATAAAGATTTTTTACTGTATAATTATTTATGAACACAAAAATATTAGCCCTAGAACAGTTGCAGGTTGAACGGTTATTCTCAATCAACTAAACATAGCTACCTACAATAGGCAGTGACATGAAAATATTTAATACGTATTTCTTTTCGTATTTCCTATTAGGATGAAGGAACTACTGAGGTCATTTATTATATTTAGCTATTTAGTTGCACGTACTCGTGTCTCGTATCCACTGAACATTACCAAGGAGTAGCCTTGACCAAATGGTCAGTTAGAAACGTAACACAATTTAGTCAGGATAATAGTGCAACAGCTTAACCTTAATATGAATGAATATTAATAATTAAATTGAATTGAATTGGTTGAAATTTAACACAATTGATTAAAACACACAATTGTTGAACTCACTAACATAGTTTATAAGTCTGTTAACAAATTATGAATGCAAAGTCTGAAATAAAGATTTTTTTACTGTATAATTATTTATGAACACAAAAATATTAGCCCTAGAACAGTTGCAGGTTGAACGGTTATTCTCAATCAACTAAACATAGTTACCTTCAATAGGCAGTGACATGATAATATTTAATACCTATTTCTTTTCGTATTTCCTATTAGGATGAAGGAACTACTGAGGTCATTTATTATATTTAGCTATTTAGTTGCACGTACTCGTGTCTCGTATCCACTGAACATTATCAAGGAGTAGCCTTGACCAAATGGTCAGTTAGAAACGTAACACAATTTAGTCAGGATAATAGTGCAACAGCTTAACCGCAGCAAAATATTATCCCAACCAATGCAACCTAACACTACCCCGATAATTATGAGAAAAAAAATTATAATATTTTGTTAAACATGCCTACGTAGTTGACCCAATTTAATAAATCGCGCATTTAGCTTTCACATACCATTAGCAAAGGGTAGCCTTGCCCAAATGATTTGATGATAGCTTAGCACGACTGCGTCGAGTTAGCATAGGCCCAGTTCATATTAATAACAACCTAGGGCTAGCCCGACAATTTGTTACCTACCTACTTTGCTTATGAGCATACTCGTATTAGTCACCACAGATCATTATCAAGGAGTAGCCTTGACCAAACGATCAGTTGGAAACTTAACATGATTAAATCAGGATAATATTGCTACAGTTCAACCGCAGCAGAATATTATCCCAACCAATGCTATCCTATCGTGGTATTTATGGCGTTATCTTCAAGAAAATTTTCTTAAATAATATTACTTGCTCTTATCACGTGAAAATAATAGTACATACCTTTTGTGGGCTGTAGATTTCTTCTCGCTTCTGAATTGTCGTGAATCAAACTCGGTTGAGTTTATAAAGTTCTTTATTCGATCAACACACTTATCTTTGATACAAATCACTATCTCTAGCCACATCAATAATTATAACTATATTTTAACATAGGTTCCTTTCCTTAACCTTTCGCTTCGGCGGTCAGCACTAGACTGCCTCGCCTTTCGAGTGCACTTCGCAAGTCAGAAAATAAGAAGGGGCAGCCAGTGTTGCCATTATTAAATAGCGATAACGTTATTCGATAAAGTAACAATACTGGATTTTATATAAATATAAATAACGTTAACTGTTATTATGAGGAGTTAAGATTACAAGAGGCTACTGATTGAATCTAAGTACAAAAATCATCACACTAGTTAACAGCACAGGTATACAGGTTTTTACAAAAAGCAATGCAAGGCGTGAAAACTTCATTTAAATGTGATACAATATTTTGTCCCATAGCGAAATCTAATTTATCAATACATGACAAAGTTTTCATATTTTATTATTATAAATTATTAGTGTATTATTATTAATTTCTACTAAGTTATGAAGACAATTCTCAGCCAATCTTATCAGTTAATCTTATGATGATTATACAATAAAGGCATCTGATGAATCCTAATGATTTTGTTTCATGCGATCTGATGAGTCTGCATCACACGCGATGTCGCGCATGAGCTCGAAAGAAGCAAAGACCCCACGGTGAACGGAACGGAGAAGGAAGACGTGTAGCTGGCTGGACCCACTCAAAACTCCAAATTATACCCTAATACAGCTTTGGGGCAATTTTGGGGGTACCTAATGCTGAGCAGCACAAGAAACTGTCACTGTTTTCAATGCCTCTTTTCAAGGAGTTGACTATGTTGTAGTAGGTATTCAATTTAAGTCGGTACATTTTGCTATATGGCCCGGTCTGTCAAAAGGTTGCTGGTTCAAGTCCCGCCCGTGCGCAAATTTTTGGTTTCTTATTTCATCTTTATGAATCGGTACATTTTATTAGCTTTGAAATAATTTTCTGCGTTATAATACACTTTTGTAATGACCTACCCTCTTGAGGGTTTCCTCTTTGTAACAATTGTTTTAAGTGTAGTATTGGTAAGTCTTTAAAATATCCTGGTGATTTATAAAAAAAAAAACATTTCCCCATGGAATAATCAATCAAATAATTCCAAAGAGCAATATTAAGCAGCTAGTATAGCTGGAGTTTAATTTTTCTAAAGACATTCTTATGAATAGGCTGTTTGCCAAAGCTTTTAAAATTTTAGACGAAATATTATTTGAAATTTAATTTAAGTAAATCGTAAAGCAAGTACCTATTATACATACTGCCTTAGGCTCTATTTTACTGTTGTAGTTATCAGAACACGATATTTGACATATTTTCATCAAATACTGCATTACATGATTACATTCAGAACAACAAAAATAATACATAAAAGCAAGCTTTCATTTTTAATTCTTACAACTTATATCATTGTATATTTTTCTTTCGATGAGTTTTATAAACATATACTCACTTTGTTTTCATACTGTGAAAACAAGTACCGTATCTCACCTAGGTCTCAGTGGATTGAATTAGTAACACTAGAACCATTTAATATAATTGCACCATCATACTAAAAAACTATTACTTTATTCAGAATAAGGTTAATAAATTTGGGAAAAGAATGCTTATTTTGTGTGTTTTCATCTTAACTTGCAAATTCTTGTGCGCACAACCTCATTCCCTATCGTATGGGTTGTTTTCGCTGAATTTTTGGTTCACAAAAAGGGTATGATTGTGTTTTTTTTTTTTTTTAATTAAGTAAAAGTACACCACAGCTTTTTGCTTGATAAACCTAAATTATTTATTGCTCCCAAAGAATACAATTCACTTGACCAGATATATACAAAACACAAATGGTATTAGGAATTGCAAACAAGTGCATTGACATGTTACACGAATTATTTTTATTTTTACTTTCGGCTAAACTTTAACAAGAATCGAGTCATTCATTAAGTATCGATAATGTTGCGGGTGGGTTTGATGAAAGTTTCGTCCTAGCCGGTTCTCCGTTCGCATTTGAGAAATGCATTACGTAACTGTTAGTAACTGTAATTGTTTTTTATTATAATTTTATAAATAATAAGTGTTATAAACTTTATTTAATGGGATGGATTTATTGGATTTGAAATAATTTATACACTATTAAATATCAAGATCTTTAAGGAAATGTTGTATCATGCTTCTTTTAACAGATAAAGCGAATAGGATTTAGTTTTTAAGCTGTCTGGCAAATGTTTGGTACATTACACCTTGATAATGTAAATGCAATACACTGCACTTTTTATACATAAAATATTTAGGTTACATTACAAAACTTTATTACCTATGTTTGAAGGTTAGTAAATGTAAGATCACTATTTACAGACGAATAACATTACGACTTAAACTCTCAAAACATTCTAAAGGGTATTTTATTCAATTTAATTCTTTATAATGTGCATTTAACGTTACATAAACTATAACTTAATTAACAAATTGCACTTTAAACTTAGTTACCACTAGTTAATGAGTAAAAATAAACAGTATTAAAGTAGTGAATCTACAAGTCGGGTATTAAGCAGCCGCTTATAAAGTTACAAGTTACGTTTGTTGAGAACGTTTTAAAGGATTTTGAAAGTTATTTTTTTTTATGAATATTCAGAGTACGCAAAAGTAAACTTACTATAGTTTGAAACGTCGCTTTTGATGAATGATTAGATCAATTGACAACCTTAAATAAAAACACTGAGTCGGTTATAAGCTTGAGTCGAAGTAGTACACAAAATCTGCAAGATTTTAAAATATTTTTAATAATATTAGTTCTACAGCTTATAATTACTCAATGTAGACATTGTTGCTGTGTAATCAAATCAATGGGCATTTTTTTTATAATTTTACGAATTCATAGCATTTTATCACCATATCCATGAATGGTATCTATCATAAATTATCGCCATCTAGTGATGGCGTTGGCGACGCTGTAAGAACAATATTTAACAATGTTTGCTGGCACAAATTTTTATCTGCCATGTTGAATGTTGTACAATGTTTGAATTATTTGCTTTATTTTATATAAAATAAAATAAAACCCAAAGAAAACTAAATTAATATTGATTTACAGTTTCATTCATCACTTAATCTTGATAAATCTTACCAAAATTGTATTCAAATTATTTATATGCTGTTTCGAATGGTTAAGTAGATCAACAATAAGATATATTTGTATTTAGATTTAACTTTAGTACTAGACGGTCTGGTATACACAAAATGTTGTAATATAATGTAGAATATTTGCTATTACTGCGCGAATGTCGTAATGACTCAAGGAAATTATTAATTATCTGAAACAAATTTTATATATACTTTCTTAGCATTTTGCAACCAAATTTTCATTATTATGAGTGTAAAATGAAAATTTCATGTTTTATTTATTACACTATAATTTTCTTGGCATTAATAATTATTCATGCACATGTTTAATTATTTAAATTCCGTTTAAAAACTTTAGATTGCACTAAGATGCTATTTTTACTATTCAAAATCATAAGGTAATGTTTGGTTATTTGTGTACTCGTTTCAACCCAACTGAACTGCAAGCCATTCGAGCGCCAGGAGGCTGCTCGATGTAGGACGGCCGAATGTCGTAATTTTCAAATAAATAGCTGCTATCATTTATTCGAACTGGTATTTATAACAGTTACATTTAAATTTATTTGCTGGCAACACCGATATATTTTGGAGGGGAGTTTTGTATTCGGGGAGAGCGCGGAGTCCGGCAGTTCAGTTGGTTTGCGGCATCAAGTTGAAGAGGTTGTATCTAAAGTTGTACCCTGTTCGAAGAATAAAAGTATCGAAAAAGTCTTGGTGTTATAATTTCATCATA
The DNA here is from genome assembly GCA_963924145.1 of Pyrausta purpuralis. Classification (NCBI taxonomy): domain Eukaryota; kingdom Metazoa; phylum Arthropoda; class Insecta; order Lepidoptera; family Crambidae; genus Pyrausta; species Pyrausta purpuralis. The sequence goes on from OZ001654.1 coordinate 19,928,197, forward strand.
ATAGGGATCTTAAGACATTAACAACTTTCATAATTTATACTAATGCTCTTAAGGTGCGAGAGGCTGGTGCCTGAGATTGGTTTGAAAAAACTACTGAACAGACGGTACGGTAAATGTCGTCAGGCCTCGTCCGTAGATAGGTACAGAACAGAGTACAGAGGGGAAATTAATAAAAACGTATGCTAGGAATCAATAATACATATAAGTCTAAGTCTATGACAATATGAGAAAAAGAAACAGACACATAAAGTCTATTTTACTTTGCTAATATTGTAAACAATCTTATAAACGAATTCATTAAAAAGCAAGAAAAACACACAACTTAACATAGGAAATTCATCGTTGAGAACTGAGATGTAGTTAAATCTAATAGTTGATTAATCATTTTAAAAGTAATGAAATGATTATTTACAATATTTCGAGTAAAAGATAATTGAACTTTAGTCGTAAAATAAATAAGACTAAATAATAATGGCAACTGTGTGTGTGTGTGTGTGTGTGTGTGTGTGTGTGTGTGTGTGTGTGTGTGTGTGTGTGTGTGTGTGTGTGTGTGTGTGTGTGTGTGTGTGTGTGTGTGTGTGTGTGTGTGTGTGTGTGTGTGTGTGTGTGTGTGTGTGTGTGTGTGTGTGTGTGTGTGTGTGTGTGTGTGTGTGTGTGTGTGTGTGTGTGTGTGTGTGTGTGTGTGTGTGTGTGTGTGTGTGTGTGTGTGTGTGTGTGTGTGTGTGTGTGTGTGTGTGTGTGTGTGTGTGTGTGTGTGTGTGTGTGTGTGTGTGTGTGTGTGTGTGTGTGTGCGTGTGCGTGTGTGTGTGTGTGTGTGTGTGTGTGTGTGTGTGTGTGTGTGTGTGTGTGCGTGTGTGTGTGTGTGTGTGTGTGTGTGTGTGTGTGTGTGTGTGTGTGTGTGTGTGTGTGTGTGTGTGTGTGTGTGTGTGTGTGTGTGTGTGTGTGAGTGTGTGTGTGTGAGTGTGTGTGTGTGTGTGTGTGTGTGTGTGTGTGTGTGTGTGTGTGTGTGTGTGTGTGTGTAGGAAAGTAGCACGTGTTTTCAACATGTACAGGTTCAGATATAATTCGAGCCGCGCACAAACCGCCAGAGTACTACGCCGTCTTTATAAGATTAGCGGTACTGTAAGCTTCAAAGGACAAGTTAAAAAAAAATGATAGCTCAATCTTCAACAAAGTGATATGTGCCATCTTATTTTTCCATTTGATCTTTCTCACTTTGATCTAAGGCAGCCACTTCGGTACAGAAATTAAAGATGCCACTTTTTTATGTGTACGTTGAAACAAACTCCATTTTCTTTTCATTCGCAAGATTGGAGGCAAAAGAAATGTCTCTTGATAATCTTAGTGAGAAAATGCTATGAATTTCCACATATGTCTTTGTGTTTGAGCCGTGGTGTGTACTAATAACAAGCCGTTTCTCTTGTCTGTTAGCTTTCATCGTCATGATCATCATTATCAGCCAAAGCACGTCCACTGCTGAACATAAGCATTGCTAGCTCTGTGTGAAGTGAAAGTAGTGAGTAAATTTCTCAACTATCAAACTAAAGTTGGTTTCTTTTTTCTATTCGAATATTGTGAACAATCTTGACATTCCTTTTTAACGAAATGATTCATTTTAAAATAAGATAAACACAAATTTCAAAACTTATATAGGTAATTCATCGTTGAATTCTGAGATTATTTTAAATCAAATAGTAAATTAATTTTATTCACTGATATTATTTTAAAAGTTATGAAAAGATTGTTTACATTACCAATTATGTAAACAATCTTTTTAAACTTTAGCAAAAAAACGGACTTTATCTTCTATTTTAAAAAGCTTTAAGTATAAGAATTACACTTATAATAAAACTTGTTTTAGGAAGATTCAAACAAAAATCTACTTCCACTCTTAAGGTATAGTATAAAAAGCTAGCATGGCGGATGGAATAGTCAATGTGGTATGTTCATAAAATAAGAAAAGATTAATAAAAAACCGGCCAAGTGCGAGTCGGACTCGCGCACTGAGGGTTATCAATATACCACAGTGCCAACTTTAACTGAATTAAGGAATCCATTTACTTCTACTTAGTAAAATACCACAATATTTTGTTGACTACAAATATAACTTTGTTTTTCATAGTGTTTGTATGAAGTACAAAGTTATGTTTGCGGTTGTTGAAAATGTGATATATCTCAAAAACTACTCGTTCGATCCTGTCGAAACCAATTTTCGTTGAAAGTATTTATTAAGATCTACATCATACATTTTTATAAAAATTTACACTTGCTTGGTTTAGAAATTAGATTGGGGGGACGCCCATTTTACCACTTTGGAAGCGTCTAGCTATGAAACGTTTGACTTTAAAAGAAAATGGTTTTAGAAACTTCTATGTTATTTTAAAAGACCTATCCATAGACACCCCACACCCATAGGTTTGACAAAAACATTTTTTTTGGTTTTAGTTTCATGTTTAACTGTCATTATTTTTTATTTTTTGTATGAGAATCGGTAAGCGGTTAACAAGATACATCTTCCTACCAAATTTCAATTGTGTGATGCTTATAGTTACAGAATAAAATGGGTGTGACATACGGACGGACAGACAGACAGACAGACAGACAGACAGACTTGACGAAACTATAAGGGTTCCGTTTTTTGCCATTCGGCGACGGAACCCTAAAAATCAATAAACATCAGCATTTATCCGAAAATATCCGACCCATTACTTATAAGAATTTATAACCTACTAACAAACTTCTAATTAGTACTATTTTGATTCCGCTGTAAAAAAACATAAGGTTCTTATATTGATAATATAAATAGGCTTTAAATACCAATTAACCTGAAATGAAATATCTTTTGGAATGCTTTTCTGCAGGGTATCTACGTAGAATATTTCCAATAATGAAATTGTATTGAACTTTCAACTTAGTAATCTCGGAACTTGGGTGAATCGTATTTTTATAAGCTCCTTTGATCCACATTTTTGTTGTTATATCAATGGAAATTTTCTTTCGTTACAGAAATTGCGACTGGAAACGGAGCTCAGTTTAATATAAAATTCCGTGATCACGTTTTACGGTTTGGTTTCAAAGGAGGCTTCAGAGTAAGCTGTCAATATTGTCAGCGAACAAACTTACTTATGTATTATTTTTTAAGACTTAAAAATGCGACTAAACAATTATGAAGTACTATCAAATAAAACCATGTTGTTGTTTCGATAGAAGATGATAGGTGGTAATGGCTATAACTGTACTTTAAATAAACTGTAAAGCGTGGAAAGATAAGAATTAATTTTTAACTAATGTCAATTAAATCGGTTGAAAGTTTCAAGTAATAAAAAAATAAGATTTGAACTTAAAATTATTTCACCGTGAAAGCCCTTGTCCCAAGTTGCTAATTTAATTTCTTAAAAGTTGTAATACGGCCAATTAAGTCTTGAGCTTTCAAAAGCTTCTTTTCTTACATTTGTTTATAAAATTTGCGTCGCAAAGATAGAAATTATTAAGATGCCTTCCACCTTTGCTTTCCCAAATGGAAATTGGCTACCCTGCCGTTTAACTCCAGAATTAATAATGAATATAGTCAATGATTTAGATTGATTTTAACACTCACATTGTGATTTTTTCATTATTATAAGATGAAAATAAAAGATCCCAATAATTGCGCACGGTCGGGACTCGAACCTGCAACCTTTGGCAAACCAGGCAATGATTATATATTTTCACCCTGAGCTACCATTTTAACTCTTCAATTTTTCAACAAGTGTACTTTACTAACGTCCTGTTTTACCATCGTAAAATAAGCACTAACCAACGAATAATTCAAATACGTAACGCCATTTCGTATGACGTAACGGACAGTTAACGCTTGGGAACTTATTCAGACATTGTGGAACAAGCCGTAAACGTTGAATTTTATCCTTAAAAATGAGGATATAACCAAGGTGAAAATGAACAAAAACAGGTGGAAGGTCGAACAGTAGCGACGGACAGATAATGGCGGATGCCTGCACCGGACGCGGGCGATTAATCAAAAAGTTATCGGAACACGGCTGCATGGAAACTCCTGTTGACAGCCCTGAATACCTTCAGTAGATAGTTTAGTATCTACAACGTGTAATGTTAAATGCGCAAATCCTCAGACACCCCAAACGATTTTTAATTCAATTAACCTAATTCTGATCGATAAAAAATAATTTAAGGTTTTATGTTGTGTTTAAGTTTTATTGACACTTTAGTGACCGTAGTGCGAATCGGAGCGAGACTTACTCGATCAAACGCATCAAGCGCGTTAACGTGAAATTATATGGAATTGAAGCAGCACCGTCTAGTGGCTAACGGGTACACTAAAACAATCCCATATAAATTCACGTTAACGCGCTCGATGCATTTGATCGAGTAAGTCTCGCTCCAACTCGCACTACGGCCTCTGATCATTTCTTTCTGGGTTATATCACCAGGCCGGGTCGCTCTAGCCGTGCTGACATTATAATTATAAACTATCAACGCTCATAAAGAACTAACTATTGCTTTACGTATTTTGTCGGGATTGCGCACGTGATAACTTGTCTTCTTAATAAATAGACAGGGCAATGGCAAGTGCTGAGAAGAAACGCCGGAGCGAACTCAGTCACCAATAGCTGCCACAAAAATGATACAAATCAAAATAAACAGGTAGTTACATCAGTTTGGTGCAGGCTGGACTGTCCATACATTCTCGTCATTAAGATAGTCTTGAATTTTGTAATACCCCTCCGCTTCCCCTACATTAGGTTAGTTTTGACATGTAACTTAAATTCAAGGCAAGGCAAGGCAAGGCAGGGTTTGTAAGGTATCATGTCAAAAAACCTGAAAATAAAGATGTACTCTAAAAAAACTGAGCATTAAGTGACAGAGCCCAATGGTGGTTGACCTGATAAAGAAGATTGTGCATTACTTTGCCAGGCATCTTCAACATTCGTTCCTAACTAATAAATAAACGTAAAATAAAAATAGAAGCAGTAAACAAAACAAAATACTTTCCTACACTATTTGCTACCAGGATTAAAGGACTACCATCCAATTCCTCTCCACACCCAACACTGTATTTTCTGAAGGATAGTAAAAATATTACGACTGCGAATCACCTACTTTTTCTATTTCAGTCCCGGCATTATGTAAACGCTAATACATATAAATAAGATTAGAGTGAAGGGCGAGCGGGAATAACATGATTCAGTAGTACCACTCTCTTGTAGATTCAGTCGTCCCTAAGTAGCAGCGGGTAGGCACACAAAACAGTATGACCGTTTAAGAAATGCAGCGTAAGGTGTCGGCCAGCAAGATGCCTATTTTTTTTTCTGAAGGTCGTAAGAGTTGAATAAATGCCCCCAGCAGCGCCGTTCAGTATAGAAATCAGAAGAAGAAACCATATATTCAGCCTTCTTAAGGCACACCATGATAAAGATGCTGATGTTGGGTGTCTATGATGTCATTTTACAAAATATGTCCTTTAAAGGCATATACAAATTTAACAATAGATCTTAAATATACTTAATGTACTAGAATGTGAACTTGCTTTCTAAGTTAGGGTAAGGCCTGTGTTTTAGGTTAAGCAAAGCTCTTCCCTATTACTGATATCCTAATGGTAGTACATACTCGTAGTTAATACTAAAACATAAATATTATGTTATGTATGCGTAAAATATTTTTTAAAAGATGCAAATATCCTAACAACAATATTATCAGAACTTACTTTTTACATTTCCACTGGGTCGCAAGGGTGGATTGGGGCAATAATAACATCACACTCCGGCACAATGTAAATATTTTATGCCCAGGTTTGGGCCCGATGACGCGTCGGCAGTCCGGAAGTAGAGTAAGACGATTTGACCTACTTTATTGGGACCAAAGGATCCATCTTAAATTACTGAATATTTAGCAAAGGTACTCAAAGTTTAGCAATACTAATAATAATTGCCACCTAAATAACATAATGCACCTATTATAAATGCAGGAGTGAGTATAAATAATTTTGGACCTTAAAGTAAATATCATGGGATTTTATTAATGTGATTGAATGTTGCATGCCAAGCCTCATAAAATCTACGCTTTTACTGCCTGTAATTATCATAAAAAACTCTTAAAATTATTGTTGTTTTACATTTTCAAATCCAAGTTGGTATTTTGATAAACAAATGTATAATTTCATTTGATTTTCTGCTGAATCTTAGCCCCAATATCCTTATCGATAGAAATGGTCAAACGTCCTTACCAGCGGTTGATTTTTGACGATTGTGTATGTTTTGAAGAAAAAATATCTCAAAGAGGTATTTGTGCGTCAAAATATTCTAATGCCCATTTATTCATTCATTCATCAAGGTATTTTTTTCTTTAAAACAGCAATCGTAAATATTCAATAGCTAGTAACGTTAACATTTACAATGACTATCGATGAGAAAATTGGGCCTTACTAAAAATAGTAAAATATGTTTGAGGATTCATAACTTGCCACCTTGCTAATTCAAAGTATTTTATCAATTACGATTTTCGTAACTCCTCGTCAGCACACAACCTTCAGCTACAAAAACGTTATGGCCGGGCGTAAAATAAATATTTTCCGACCTCATCCGCACCAGAATCAGTTGACCCGAACTTCCCCGAAACGCCTATCAAAATTCACTGATGTGAAATGAAAAGTGTTACCCTCTAGAGATCTTTGTAAACTGGAGTTTGTGATTTGAAAAGTTGTTCTAACAGAGGTTTTGATGACCCTTGTTAGCTTATCTATTGTTAGAAATCGTTTTGTTTCATTCAATTTCAATATTCGGATAAATTATGCACGATGTTGAAATCTGCAATCCCTTAAATAGGAAAGTGAATTTCATGGAGAAATATTACTGATTTGTAGAAATAGTACTACGTTTAGAAGTGATATAATATCCTTATCATATAGTCTGACACCAGAGGCTTGATTACAAGACATTACTTTCCGTATTTTCAAGTCAAGCTGTCTTTTTCACCCACGCCAAAACATGACTGTGCGAGTGAAGGGAATGTTTATAAAATATGAACAGAGGCTGCCAGAGTAGAGCCCCAGAAATATAAACTACTGCTATATTTGAAACTATTCGAACTCCCCAAGCCAATCTATCTAGTCTATTTCCAAGTGACAATCTGCCATATTAAACTTGGCTTAACGCATAAACACCGAAGCGGTCGCATGCGACCGCATAACAATAGAATATCCATTGTGTCTCGTTTACATATGCTTGAGGGATTAACATGAGCTAAAATCACAGCAATAATGTCAAACAGATCAGCAACTAGGTTTGGGTCGGTATCAACAGTTAGCGGTAGATAGTTAACGCTATGTTACGCGTATGTATTGACGTCAGAGTAAATTAACGTCATATCTTGATTAGAGAAGCTTTCATTTTGGCAAAGGGTTATTGTAAAGGCGTGGTCACAGTAAGATGCAATAACTGTATGACTTGACCAAATCACCCAATATCTTGAAATTTAAACTACTTAATAGAGACGATTTTGCGTGCATTAATGGCATAGATTCATAGATTCTAAGATCCATGTCTATTAAGGGAATAATGTTAAAAAAGCTTTCCATACATGGTTCTTAAACATACTCATACCTATCCGTGTGGGGTAATATTGTTACGGACACCCAATCATGTTTAGTAATAAGTTTAGTTATATTTATTTGTAAGGATTTTTGATGATAATAAATATAATTTTCTGTTAGGGTCATAGCGAGTAAGCATTGTAATTAGCTTAGGGCTCGTTTTACTTCAATAATAAGAAACCTGTTAGTTAGGAATTCCCATTTGCAAATTAGGTAGGCAGGTAGGGTAACAATTAACTAGCTAGGAAATATTAAGAAATATGTAGGTAGTTTGGTACAGGGGCGAGGGAGACCCTAGTAGGCTGTCTCGCTCAGGTGGAGCGAGGCCGGTAAAGCCTTCGAATTTCCTGTCCCCCATATTGCGCTTTCTGAGGGTAGGTAGGAAACCCATAGAGTGGATTGTTGCGAATGGGAATTTTATCACGATTAATGTAGGTAGGTTACAAAAACGTTAGAAGGAATACGCAGATGATGTTATGTGTCCGTCCTTGTTTGTAACTAATCTGTATTAGTCGATAAGTCAGACATGTATTTTTGGTTAAATAAAGGGCCGTGAGCGGGCCAGATCGTACGCGCTCTCACGGTCACCGATCTCAAAAAGAAGAGTTTTATTTGGAATCTACAGTCTACACATCGAAGGAAAGATCGTCGGAAAATTGACTCAGCCTGCCTGTAGTCAATATCGTCTGGTCCGTTGCGATCCGGATATAAGAAGAAATCAGCAACGCGGCATCGACTTGTGCTTTGGTTAGCACATACGCCGAGGGATCTACGCCGAAGCACAGTGTAACCAGGAGCCGCGAATCGGCCTATACTCCTGTGGAGAGACGATCACATTTACACGGGTGTTCCGTGGCTCGGGCATTCACCACCTAACGGTGCCAAACGGTGTCTGTCTCGGGTTTAACGCCGATTCCGAGGCGGTGCAGTTTTCGGGCGAGCTGCCACATATCGCGCCAGCGATTGTGAACAAGTCCGACCGGCGCCGGTACGGTGTGCGTAAGCGTGGGGGCCGGACTGTAGGCACTGCGGAGGGTTCTGGACATTCCAGCCAGAACTGAGCACCCCACGGATGCGTACACTCTCTGCCGGGCGGTACCTCCCTTCCGATCCTGCACGATCATCCATCCCCAGACAGGCTCCCCTTGGTAGTGTACCTGTTTGGGATTGATAGGAGTAGGGGCAGCAAGAAAGAAGATGCCGACTACGCGCAGCCAAGCTGGGAAAATGGAAGCCGAAGACTCAAGACTACGCAGCTTTGAAGAGCCACCCGCATCACCGTCTGTGCAAGCCACCGCGAGTACGTTACGACAGACTGAACTACCCGCAGAAGGCGGACGAATGGAAACGGCAGCAGAGAGACGTCATGACGCTAACGCCGACGCGCCTAGGATAAGGCCGCCGCCGTCGTCAACTAGGTCAAGCGTCGCCGCTCGTTTAAAGCAAGCCGAGTTGAGAGCAGCCGAGCAGTTGGCGGCTATTGAAAAGAATCTAATTCAGAAGAGATTAGAATTTGAGATCGCTACGATAATGGATACAACAGATGAAGATGACCGTGAGAGCCTACCCGCCGGTGAGACCCTAGCGAGGGTGGATGACTGGTTGGATCAAGCCCAGTCCCGGCGTCAAGATGTAAACACGCAACTACCCACAACCGAGATGTCTTGTAGCGTTCCTACCCTCCGTGAAGAGAGGAATGAAAGAAATAGACATTTGTTTACGCGACGCAAGGAAAAAGATGCGCGTAATATAGAAGTGGATAGAAACCGACATTTGAATTCGCCGAGCATAGAATTAAATGAAGATGTAAACAACATTCATCAAGATGTGCAGCGACAGGTCGAGTCAAAGAGTATACGGACGGGGCGGAACGACTTGCTTACACATTGGAGAGGATTATGTCGAAGCGACCGGCCCCACGTCAAGCTATTGAGTTACCGATTTTTAATGGAAACACGAACGACTGGTTACCATTTAAAGCTGCAATGGAAGATTCAACGCGATCATGCAACTACAGTAAATCCGAGAACCTGGCTAGATTGTGGAATTGTCTAAAAGGAGAAGCCAAGGAGGCAGTAGCGGCGTTGTTATACCGTGCCACCGATCCGGACAAGATCATGCGAACGCTAGAACAATGCTATGGAAGGCCAGAAGTGATCATTGATCGGGCACTGGACGACCTCAAGAACCTGCCGCGAGTTGGAACGACAGCCAGTGAACTGAATTCGTTCGCGATTAAGGTACAGAACATCGCGTATACACTGGACTTCATAGATAATAAAAGCTACCTCAGAAATCCGATGATGACCCGAGAGGTGGTCGATAAGCTGAGCCCACACTTGAAAACAAGATGGTGCGACTACGCAGCGCGGTACGCAAGCTACTCGGAGCCAGAGATCGTGACATTATCGCAGTTTTTGATGGAGGAAGCGAATAAGGCGATTCGATTCGCATACGTGTCGCAACCTAGCAACAGTGAAAAGATATGCTTTCTATGCTTGAACAATAAGCACAGGCGAATCAAATGTAAAGCACCGATGTGTAATGAGAATGGCTGTAACCGACGTCATCACAGGCTGTTACACACAGAGCGTGAAAACAGCGAAAGTCAACACAACCAAGAAGTGGTAGCCTCAGTTAGCCATACTGTGGGGGCATCCAAGGTGTTGTTGAAGGTATGTCCGATCGTCATTGAGGGGCCACGGGGTAGAGTAAACACACACGCTCTACTTGACGAAGGGTCTACGGTTACGTTGATCGATCAGGACGTGGCGGAATACGTCGGTGCAGAAGGCCCGCTTCGAGACTTACACATATGCAGTGTGAATACACAGAGCGTACCACACACGAGCAGAGAGGTGGAGCTTCAAATGATTGCCAGTAACAACGAGAAACATTTGGTGAAAGCAAGAACAATGAAGAATCTCCGCTTGAATACTCAAACGGTGGGTCGGAGCTGTTTAGAGTATAGACACATGCGTAACCTGAACGAGAGTGACGTGTGTTATGTGAACGCCAAGCCGCGTGTCCTCATAGGCGCGGACAATTGGCATCTGATAGTAAGCAGGAAGCTGTTGACAGGCAAACGCCACGAGCCAGCAGCATCGCTCACCAGACTGGGGTGGGTGATACATGGTCGAGCGCCGTCCCGAGTCATAAGGGAGAGAGATACGGTGTTGTTCGTCGACGACCATGGGAGAGCTCGGTCTACGCAACCTGACGAAGAATTACACAACATGGTGAAGTCATACTTCGACATCGATTCGCTGGGCATTCAGAAAAAGGAACGCGAGAACCCTGATGATGTGCGCGCCTTAGAAGCCTTTGAGTCAACAGTGAGATGTATCAAACAGCGATATGAAGTTGGATTGCCGTGGCGCAAGGTTAACACAGTTATGCCGCCGAGCTACGAGGCTGCGAGGCGGAGGCTCACGTCAATAGAAAGGAAGATGGACGCATCTGAAGACTTCAAAGCAAAGTACACAGCCCAGATCGAGAGTATGTTTAGAAAAGGCTACGCAGAGGAATGCCGAGAATCCGACACACAGAGCCTGCGGAACGTAGCGACACTTAGCAGTCTGCGTCAACCCCGCCTCTACACTTTGACGGGGGGAGTGACTGGAAAGCAGCTGCACGTGTTCTGCGACGCTAGCGAGTCTGCTTACGCGACAGCAGTCTATTGGCTTGTAGAGTACGAGGATGGATCACGTCGTGTGGTATTAGCGGCAGCAAAGGCAAGAGTAGCCCCGATGAAGACGCAGACGATACCACGTCTAGAGTTACAAGCGTGTCTTATCGGAACGAGACTTGCGTCGACAGTAATGGAGGAGCACAGATGGCAGCCCGATAGAGTTACGTATTGGACAGACTATACGACCGTTCTGCACTGGATTGGGAACGATAGAGTGCGTTACACGCCATACGTAGCGCACCGCTTGAGAGAGATATGTGAGTTTTCAAGACCCCATCAGTGGCGGTGGGTGCCGACGCAAGACAACGTAGCGGACGACGCGACTAGAGTCGTCACAGAGATGAAATCAAATGAAGACAGATGGTTTACTGGGCCATCGTTTTTATACGAACCGGAGAATACATGGCCGTCTCAAGCAGGCTGCACAGAGAGCAGCGAGGAGACTGTATATAGCGTCGCGACAGAGGACAAATGGAGCGTGCCAGACGCCGGGCGTTTCTCGAACTACGAGCGCCTAGTGAGGGCGATGGCGTATGTGCTTCTATTTATAGATAAATGTCGCAAGCGCGCAACTGTATTGACCAAAGAACACATAGATAGAGCGGAAAGATGGCTGATGAGGCGAGCGCAGGCAGACTCATTTCGAGAAGACATAGAGCGCCTAGAAAGAGGTCAGAACTTGAAGGCGGGGAGTCGCATCCGAAGACTTGATCCATTCATCGACGAGGAGGGCGTGTTGCGGGCGAGAGGAAGGACGAGGGCAGCGGGTGTGTCTGCCCCCGATACTACGCCCGTAATATTGGACGGCAGCCACCCGTACGCGCGGTTGTTGTGCAATCGAGAACACCGTCGCGCCCATCACTCGCTCAACGAACGCGTCGTCAACGATGTACGACAGAGATACTGGATACTGCAATTGCGACCTACTGTTCGGGCCGTGGCCTATAAGTGCGCCTTTTGTCGTATGAGAAAGGCGAGACCTGTGACACCTGTGCTGGGAGACTTGCCACACGCTCGAGTAGAGACTTTCACCAGACCATTCTCTAACTGTGGTCTAGATTTCTTTGGTCCCATGATCATAACTGTGGGCCGCCGTCACGAAAAGCGGTGGGGAGCGTTATTCACATGCCTCACTACGAGAGCCGTGCATATAGAGTTGGTAGCGAGCCTGTCGACTGACTCAGCTATCATGGCGTTGCGGCGTATGGGAGCGCGACGAGGGTGGCCACAGAAAATGTACTCAGACAACGCGACGAACTTTAAGGGTGCAGACAAGGAGCTACGAGCAGCGATTGAAGAATGGGAGCCAGCTCTACGAGACTATGCGCTCACCCAGCGCATCGACTGGCGCTACATAGCACCAGGGGCACCGCATCAGGGGGGAGCGTGGGAGCGTCTCATTCGCTCTGTCAAGAACGCTCTACGAGTTACTCTACATGAAAAAGCACCGAGAGAAGAGGAACTGCAAACTCTACTGGCGGAGGTCGAGCACACCATGAACGCGCGACCGCTAACACACGTGCCGGTCAGCGCTGACGACCCGGAGACGCTCACCCCGAACCACTTCCTACTAGGGGGACCGCGCGGCCTACCCATCATCGGGCCGTGCGAACCAGCGTCGAGGAAGACGTGGAGGGCGGCGCAAGCGTTAGCCGACGAGTATTGGCGCCGCTGGCTTAAAGAATACCTACCGGACCTGGTGCCGAGAAGAGGAGCCCGAGATGTCGCCGAGGTTGCTATCAAGCCCGGTGATCTAGTCGTCGTGGTGGACCACACACTGCCTAGAAACGTGTGGCCACGAGGCATCGTCACAGAAGTACATCCTGGACCTGACGGAGCAGTGAGGAACGTCGAGATTCGGACCAAGGGCGGCGTGTTTCGTCGACCGGCGTCGAGATTGGCTGTCCTGCCGGTGGAATAAGAAGAGGTTCGCACTTCGCAGCGCTTCACCGGGGGGAGACTGTTACGGACACCCAATCATGTTTAGTAATAAGTTTAGTTATATTTATTTGTAAGGATTTTTGATGATAATAAATATAATTTTCTGTTAGGGCCATAGCGAGTAAGCATTGTAATTAGCTTAGGGCTCGTTTTATTTCAATAATAAGAAACCTGTTAGTTAGGAATTCCCATTTGCAAATTAGGTAGGCAGGTAGGGTAACAATTAACAAGCTAGGAAATATTAAGAAATATGTAGGTAGTTTGGTACAGGGGCGAGGGAGACCCTAGTAGTAGTAGTAAATTAGAAGTAGTAAATTAAGAAAAGATTTTGAAATTGCTCAAAAAGAAATGGTGAGATTGGATAAAATAATGAAGTCGTTAAACACTAAATTGGAAAATAACAATATGGCGAAAGTTAAAGAACTACTAAACACAGGCAGCAAAAGTGAAGTAAAACGACAGAAACTATGCATAATATCAAGTACAAGTAAATTTTATGTATCTGGAATTATAGATAGCTTAAATCTTAATATCAGATATGATTATTGTCATTACATTAAAAGCGGCGTAGGTGCCTTGCAGCTTTTGGATGGAATTTATTCAAAGGTGAAGGATTTTAGTACGAACGACTACTGCGTCATATTTCTTGGAGAAAGCGATTTTTACCAGCGGAAAGATTACTATAACTTAGTAAAAGAAATAAGGGAAGCCTTAAAACCTGTTATGCATACCAATATTATTATTGTTCCCCCGACCTACATCTGTGGTGCACCTATATTTAATTACAAGGTGGAAGTTTTTAATAGAGCGCTATACAATGATGTTAATGTATATCGGCATGTGTGTATTTTCGATTCAAATAAGAATTTGACGTACACTATGTTTTCTTCAGCAACAGGAAAACTGAACAGGGCTGGAATGAGAACGTTGTTACTGAATGTTCATAACATAATAAATAATGTTAACGATGAAGATAGTTTTTTTCGCTCAGAATGATTCAGGAAAAATCAGAGATCCACCCAAAGTAGAACTAAGAGAGCGCTTTGAAATTATAAATGACTGTGAAACTTCTATGGGATTATTACACCTCAACATTGCTGGAGCATTGAATAAGCAAGATATTCTGCAGTGTGAAATCATACATTTAGAGAAACAGGAACGACTTTCAATAGATGTGATCTGTTTATGTGAAACAAACATAGAAGCAGGATCAGAGACGAATTTGCGACTAAATGACTTCAGAATAGCAACATGGTTCTCCAGAAAACATTCAAAACATGGAGGAGTTGCTATTTTAATAAGAAATAATATTGAATACAAATTGATAGATTACCTCAAAAATATATCTAAACCGTTTATTTTTGAATGTTGTGGGTTAGAGTTAACTTCACATGGAATAATAGTAATTTGTTTGTATACTAACAGAACACCATCATCGACACAATCTTTATTTTTTCGTAAACTATCACAGGTACTGCATGAACTGTGTAAAAAGAAACGACAAAAAATAGTAATTTGTGGCGATTGGAATATCAATGTTTTACTAGACACTAATATATCTCTTGAACTTCAGCATCTACTAGAAAACTGTAATTTAGAAATAAAAATAAAAGAACCTACCCGAATTACAATGAAATCTAAAACATGCATTGACCAAATAGCCACCAATATTAAAAAAAGTAAATCCAGTGTCCATGATTTAGGTCTATCAGATCACACCGCTCAAGTTCTTAAAATTCCAGTTAAAGAAAGAAAGTTACCTATTACGAAATGGTGGTATGAGTTGCAAAGGGACTATAGCATCGAAAATAAGAAGAAGTTCTTAGAATGTATGACAAATCTGTCATTTTCAATAATCTACGATATAAATTTGAATGCGAATGAATCGTTCAGCGAGTTCTATAATTTGTACAAACTATTTTACGACTTATGTTTCCCCACAATCAAGGTAAAAAAGTATTTGAGAAGAGAAACTTCAAATAAATGGTTGACTAAAGGTATTCTGAATAGCTGTAAGCGAAAGCGTACATTGTATTTACGTCATCGTAAGGATCGTCAGACTTACAATACTGTTTATAAAAAATACACCGCTTTACTAAAGAAATGTATTAAAGTCTCCCAAAAAACCAGCAATTCAAATTATATTAAGAAATTCGATAACAAATGTAAAGCAGTATGGAATGTTATTAATAAATACACTAAAAATTGTAATAAATTATCTTCAATAGAAAAGATTTGTACGCCTGATAAGGAATGTAAAGAACCTCAAATTATTTCAGAGGCTTTTAATAAATATTTTATTGAAAATGTTTCTCAAAATTGCATAAACAATAACTCACAATTATTGCTCGATGAAAATGTACAATCTGTAGTACCTACAATGTTTTTAAGTCCCGTTTCTGAAAGTGAACTGATAAAATCCGTTCACTCTTTAAATAGCACAGTGTCAGTAGGATATGATAATATTCGCACAGATATTGTCAAGATGAGTATTTCTTGTATAGCACAACCATTCACACATGTAATTAATAAGCTTATGGAAGAAGGTATCTTTCCAGATATCCTAAAAAAGTCTATTGTAAAACCGCTTTATAAAAAAGGAATTAAATCGCTATTACAAAATTATAGGCCAGTTACATTAATACCAATTTTTTCCAAAATATTGGAAAGGTTAATGTTTAATAGGTTGAATAGTTTTTTAGAAACCAATAATGTAATAAACGAGGAACAAAACGGATTTCGCAAAAGCAAAAGTACTTGATTAGCAACATTTAAATTAATTAGATCTATAACAAATTGTATTGATGAAAATATTCCAGTTACTCTGTTTCTCGATATGACGAAAGCTTTTGATTTTTTGTGTCACAAACGGCTTCTTTCAAAACTCCATAAATATGGTATTCGTGGATTAGGCTACTCTTGGATTGAAAGCTATTTGTCGCAGAGGGAACAATGTGTGGAAACCCAGAGATTTTGCCCCAATAGTAAATGCTTAGAGAGATAGCAATCATCATTCCAAATCAATGAATTTGGAGTACCACAAGGTAGCATCCTGGGTCCTCTATTGTTCCTCCTGTACATTAATGACTTACCTAGATCTGTACCGCATGAATGTATTTTATTTGCAGACGACACCACTATTGTTATTAGAGGTAATAAAAAAAAAGTCATGAATTTAATGAAAGTGTAATTAACACTGCTCTAGCAAAGGTTATAGAGTGGCTTGATAAAAATAATTTAAGAATAAATTTAGAAAAAACTAAATACATCCAATTTGGAACTTGTAAAACAAAACACCAAAATCTTAATATGCATTTCAAAGGACAAGTGATAGAGGCAGTATCATGTACCAAATTTTTAGGTATTACTTTGGACAGTTTCTGTGACTGGAAGCAACATATATATGAAATCTGCTCAAAATTAAATAAATTTGTTTTTGCTCTTAGTAGAATTAGTCAGATTGTGTCGCAGGAGGCTGCTATCACTGCATACAATGGTTATGTGAATTCATTTTTGCGTTATGGAGCTTTAACGTCGAAAAATTTGGGCACTCTTTTCGATAGTGAGTCTTTCCGGGTGTGTGTGGGTCTCCGCCTTGGTACCCCTATATGTGAAATTTTTACGTGTCCATGTGGCAAGGAGGTTGATAAATTTGGTCTCCACTGCCTTTGTTGCCAGCAAAGCGCTGGGCGTTTTGCCCGTCACGCTACCCTTAATGACGCCATTAGAAGAGCTCTTGCGACCATTAATGTTCCTTCCACGTTGGAACCACGTGGTTTGGTCCGTGATGATGGCAAGAGACCCGATGGCCTAACGCTTATTCCCTGGGAACGGGGTCGGGCCTTAGTTTGGGATGCAACTTGTGTCGATACTTTGGCCCCTTCCCATCTCAGAGAATCAGCCCTTAAAGCTGGAGCAGCAGCGGAGTTGGCTGAAAACGCCAAGCGTCGCAAGTACGTTTCACTTGCAAGTGATTATGTGTTTGCGCCGTTTGGCGTTGAAACATTTGGGCCGTGGGGACCCTCTGCTAAATTACTGTTTAGAAAAATTGCGCCAAAATTAAATTCTTTAACAGCCAATAATAAAGCTGGCTGGTTCCTAGCCCAAAGGATCAGCATAGCTATCCAACGCGGCAACGCAGCTAGCATCATAGCCTCCTTGCCGCAAGGAAATGGTTTCGTGTTTGAATAGGTATTAATATTAAGTTATTTTTTTATGTTGCATGTCTTAGTTTACTCATTTAAGATATTTTTAAAGATACGTTTGATTTCTGTAGGATGTGGAGCAATTTTCTATTGGCTATGATCCATCTTATTTGTAAATCTAATAGATGTTAATATAACTGAAGTTAGCTTTGAAGCATAACAAACATAAAAAACATAGCTAGGGATGTAATTTAACAAATACCGTTGTAAAATACCTTACCAATAAGAGTGAGATACCATCAAAAAGGTTAACCCTTAATTCCAAATCATAAATCTTCCGTTATTCAACCGTAGGTTACGACCAAGCACTTACCACAACAATGGTGTTTGCCGATACGAAACTAGCGTTAAAAACCATTATACCGCTAAAACTTCCTATTGTACACAGAATAAATGTTGAATCACTGTGCGAAGCGTGAGTCACTAAAATGTCTGGCAGCGCGTCCACTATGCGAGCAAACTCAATTTTTTACCTATTTTTAATTTTGTTTTTTTAAAACAAGTACATTATAGCCACCACAAATAAAAATAGAAGTTTGTTTTAAATATTCAAACATTGCATTTAAAGTCCGTATTTGTTTGCTACTCGAAATTAATTTACTTTATTAAAAAGATCTGTGTTTAACGGTGAATTACCTACGTAGGTTGCAAGTTTTGTTCATCTTTTAAAATTTATATTATTTAAAAATAAATTATTTCGTTAAAAAGGAATGTCAAGATTTTTTACTATATTCTATATTTTTTATATTATTTATTTAAAGACTTTATTGCACAACTCATAGTGTACAAAGGTGGTCTTAATGCTAAAAGCATTCTCTGCCAGTCAAACCTTTAGGTCATGCAGAGAGATGGCAATGGGTGCAGCGAAAAGAAATTTTGAGAAAAACAACAAAATAGTAACAATTGACTAATATTTATAGTAACAAATAAACGTACTTTAATTACTCCAAATTATATTCAATAAATATACTTAAACATACACAAAATAAATACAATATATAAAAAAATACATAAATAATACAGATAATAAATAAATATTATTTTGCAATTATCTATTCTTTAAGAAATTGTCGGACTTTCCTCTTGAATGATACCTTCGACTCGGCCCTCCTAACATCCAAAGGAAGAGAGTTCCACAGTCGTGTTGCCGTCACTGAAAATGACTTGGAGACGTACGTGGAGCGGTGTGCCAGCGTGCCTACCCGGAGATTGTCGGAGGAACGGAGAGACCGATCGTGAGTTTGGCATAAATACGGGAACATATCTTTAAGATAAGAAGGCGACGAGAAGTTATTAAGAATAGCATGTAAAATGCAAAGGATTCGAGAGTCTCTACGTTGACGGATAGGGAGCCAGTTAAGCTGTGCTCTAAAACTGGAGACAGGGTCATATTTACGGAGGCCGAAGATGAACCTAATGCAATTGTTGAGGAGACGTTCAAGCTTGTCGATAAGGGCTTCAGTAAGATTAGCGCAGCAAGAGTCTGCGTAGTCTATGATAGGAATGACAAGAGTTTGCATAAGCAGAAGCTTCGTCTTAAATGGGAGAAAGAATTTTAAGCGGTAGAGACTTCTCAGACAGACAATCACCTTACGGCTGACCTCAGCTATGTGAACAGACCAGCTAAGCGTAGTGTCCATAGTTAGGCCCAAGTTCTTGACACTAGTACAGTAAGGTATAGTGGTACCTTCAAACACTATTGGGTCCAGATCCATGACATTAAACCTAGAGACAAGTCCCGGACTACCCACAATAATGGCCTGACACTTAGTATATAAGGTAGATATTACATATTTATTATATTACGACATGCTAAAAAAACAGACTTTAGCTAGTTTGTATGTGTTTTTTTTTAAAATACACCTTCTTTGAGGTACTTAAGATAAGAAATATAAGTACTTTCCAATCATATCAAGCCAGCGCCTTGAGTTGAAAATTGCATATTTTGATAGATGTATGACAGTGGGCGAAGAACCTTCTACCGTTTATAAATTGTTTTTTTTTTTTAATATTATGCACTGTAATCCCCGCTACCAGTGTGCCCCTACTACACTAGCTTACATTATGAAAAACATTATCTAGTCGTATTGTTCCTGCGACCCGGAACGGCTCGCCTTTGTTCCATAGTCCAGGGATGACAACTATGGAATAAGGTTATCCATATCCAGGCTTAGGGGCGTTCTTTTTTCATATTCTATTGCCAGTTACTGATTGAACTTCTAATAAAATAAATAAACACTGACAGACTTTCTTCTTATTTCGCAATTTTCTCTGGCCAGCTTTAAAAACGATAAGGATATTTCTTTTAGTAATACTGTTACCGTTTTTTTTTACTTTTGTTACGCTCAGTTTGGTGTATCTTTAAAAAATGTAATTTCTTTATAGTATTTTCCGTCTTATAAAGAAATTACATTCTTTAAAGATAAGCATGTCACATTTATAGATTTAAAACCCGCCAAGTGCGAGTCAGACTCGCACACGAAGGTTCCGTTTCTACTTTGTATGTACGCAGTTTTATTGCTTTAATATTTTAACCTAGCCTGATCTGTCAATAATAATGTAATAAAATGATTTCGATTGCCTTATAATAAGGATTTCATTCCCTTTAAATAACAAAATATTTGAAATTGAGACATAACTGGTTGTAGGTATCTTTTGATGGCGATAGCGAGACAATCAATACCAATATTTAACTACAGTTTCAGTTTTATATCTCAACGCGTTATGGAGAAAAACCATTCACGAAAATTTACATGAAAATTATTTTGCTTTTAATGAAGTATAAATCTGTCATTTGTTTACTTATCTGTCATTTCCGTAACAGTTTTCCTTCTAAATTCATCGTTTATGCTAGTGCTGTGAATTTTTTCACGTATTCACCTACTACCGTTTAGTTGGGAGAAGGTGGGGACATTGCGACTCCAACAAAAAATTGTCTTTTAAAACTGATTGTTACAAGACCACTTCATCGAAAAAATATGTCAGCAAACTCACCATCACTTTAAAAGACTTATTTAATAATACCCCACGCAATGGGTTTGGTAAGAGAAATAAAACATCCCATACAAGTATGAGAAGTACCCCAAAAATCTTTAGTACAGTTCGTATAAGCAAAATATTGTATGTCTATAGTTCATGGCAGTTCGCGAGAGCTGAGTACGAAAAAATAATAAGAAGTGACAAACAAATAAATTGTATTTAGAACTAGATCTAGAACTAGATGGGAAATGTAAAGATTGTCAAGCAAACAACACCTCACTTTAAAGCGGGATCTTTCACTTATTTGGTCTGTTTTGGATGGCGTTAGCGTTCAAACGTGTATCATTGCCCCAGAGTGCACCTTTAAAAATTGCAGAAGCGACTATTTAAATAAAAATGTTTCAGTTAGAATATCATATTTTTGTTAAGTAAATTTCATATAATGATGCCAATTATTCATAATTGAAGTATTTTCATTAAAATTAGCGAGTTTTGTTACTTAGCCAACCCACGCACCAACATGGCCAATAGTATGTCGTAAAAAGTAGATTTTCTATGACAGTGCCATACATGGAGTAGTGTGCTACATTTTTTTATTTCATGGAATGGGTTTGCTCTTGACAGGTACTGAGAAACTCCATTATAATGATTACATGAGATGATGGAGTCAGATCCGTATTATTCAGATGAATAAATATTTTAAAACAACTCAAGCGTACATTGCTTATTTATTTATTTAAACTTTATTGCACTGTAAGTTGTACAATTGGCGGATTTAACACCTAATGGCATTATCTACCCGTCAACCATCCGGTAATGCAGAGAGTTTAATCAGTGGCGGAATATTAATAATAAGTGAGAAGAACTTATCTCCAACCCTAGTGCAGAAACTTTGTTCGTGTATGGGATCGCGTGGCTTATCCGTGCCAGTATTGTGCAGAATCGCACATTGTCGGAAAAATGCACCCATTGTCCTTTAGAACACCACTGGCGAGGTTTATCGAATACCTTTTTAAGTTTAAAGAGAGTTAAACTATAGTTAGAAAACATATAGAAGCATTTCTTTTTAATATGTGCGATAATTAGAAATTTTATATAAAAACGCATAAAATACATATAAAATTGGTTTGACGACGCGTTTGGTGTATTGGTTAGAGCTCTTGACTATTACGCCGGCCGTCGCGAGTTTGAATCCGGCAAGGGGCAAATGTTTGCGTGGTAAGCAAGAATATTTGTACCTGAGCCATGAATGTTTAATATGTATTTAAGAACTAGCTTTTACCCGCGACTTCGTCCGCAAACTTTTTAATGTGAAATAAATAAAAGACGGTATTAATTTGGAAGAAGCCGACTCGCAACTGTCTTTATTTTATAACGGATATACATATGTGACATAGACAAAACATAGACTAGAGTTTGTTCCGTTTCACAGATGAATATTACTAACACCCCCACTTCATCACATGAAACATTAATTAAACATTAACAAGTCCTAAACTCTGAATACAATGGTAATGCTTTGGTGCACTAAGAGCCTTAGTTAGTACATCTGCTGGCATTTCATTAGTAGACATGTACTTCAAAACAATTACTTTATCATTAACAGCTTGCCTTATAAAATGATAACGAATGTCAATGTGTTTACTTCGCCTATGTAGAGCATGGTTATTTACTAATCTTTGAGCACTTTGGCTATCATTGTATAAGACAATAGGGTATTCAATCTCAGTATTAGTAACTTCAGATAACAAAACTCTAAGATACATTAATTCTTTACATGCTTCAGCCATTGACATATATTCGGCTTCCATACTAGAAAGCGCTACAGTTCTTTGTTTTCTACTTTCCCAGGACACAGCCCCCCCAGACAAAGTAAAACAATAGCCAGTAAATGATTTTCTATCAGTACCATTTCCCCAGTCAGCATCAGCAAATCCTACTAGTTCAGAAGACCCTTTCACATATTTTAAACAATAACTTTTAGTTTTCTTTAAATATCTTAAAATGCGCTTTACATGGCGCCAATGAGTAATGTTATGACAAGCATTAAATTGACTTAAAAAACTTACACTAAACGCTATGTCTGGCCTTGTTAGTACAGCCAAGTACATGAGACTGCCAATCAATTGTTGATATGGTATTTGAGGATCACAAACATTACTATTATTATCTATACATAATTTACTTTCCATAGGTGTATTTACATCTTTGCAATTTAACATATTAAATTTTTCTAACAACTGATCTATGTACTGTTCCTGATCTAAAGTAATAACATTGTTATGTTTATCAATTTTTACTCGCATACCTAAACATTGTTGAACTTGACCTAGATTTTTAATATTAAACTTGGAACTTAAAATGGATATAAAATTATCTGTCTCGGATGGACAATTCGAGTAAACAAAAAAAATCATCAACATACAGGGCAATGATAATCTTTACATTTTCATTAAATTTTGTATACACACAAGGTTCAATATGGCTTTTATTAAAACCTAACTCAGTTAAACATTGATCAATTTTTTCATACCAAGATCTTGATGATTGTTTCAAACCATATATTGCTTTGTTAAGTTTTAGAGCTTTACAATTATTTACATCTTTTAAATAAGTTTCAGGTAGAGCCATATAAATTTCTTCCTTTAGATTACCATTTAAAAATGCAGTTTTTACATCGAGGTGAGTAACATTTAAATTTAATTGAACAGCAAGTGAAAATAACATTCTTAGAGTACAGTGACGCACTACAGGTGAGAAAGTTTCATCATAGTCCACACCTGGTTTTTGGGTGAAGCCCTTAGCTACCAGACGAGCACGATAACGCACACTGTTGTCACTGTCTAGCTTTCTTTTGAAAACCCATTTACACTGCACTAATGTTTTATTTGGAGGCACTTCACTCACCGGCACCCACGCATGGTTTTCTTCAAAAGCTTTCAGTTCTTCTTCCATCGCAGCGATCCACTTATCTTTATCAGGGCTTTGCAGAGCCTGATCAGCACTGACTGGATCATCGCTACTTCTGAGATTCAATGGATTACAAACGCTAGTGAAACCGTAACGTTCTGGTGGTTGCCTTCTCCTCTTAGGCAATTCTGGGGTTGTGGACTCCGACTCCTCTACATTCTGCATCCACTGATTAAAGCTGTCTCCATGGGTCCACATACATCTGCATGGATCACGTTGAGTACCTCATCGCTTCTTGTACCCACATGTTTAAAGGGTAACCGTGATTGCTTCCCTTGACAGCATACCACACACGTAGTTTTATCAATAACAGCCTTTTCCTTGAAGTCTATACCTGTGACAGCACCTTCCTTCATCTTGTTGAGATCGCTACTGTTCAGGTGGCCCATTCTACGGTGCCACAATTCACTGTCAACTTCATTTGATGATGGCACAAACAAGCACTGGTTTTTCTGTTCGACATTCAACTTGTATACTCCGTCGACTAGGTTAGCTACCCCAACTAATTCTTGTTGTTGGTTAAATATGTGGCAACACTTTTCTTGAAAATCAACTCTGTTTCCATTTTCTATAAGTTTGCTCACAGATATGAGATTCGTAGCTAAGTCAGGAACACAAACAACATCTTTTATTGTTATGAAGTATTTACTCTTTGCAGTAATGGTTATGATTTCTACATCACCGGAGCACAATACCTTCATTGCATTCTTGTCAGCTGCTATTATCTCCTTAATATGTGGTGTACTGGATGTATTTCTTAAGTAATTTTCATTGGCGGTCATATGCACGCTGGCTCCCGAGTCCAGATACCAATCGTTTTTAGTGAAGTTTCCACTCAAGAACACTGCGGAAAACGCGTTCGAGCTCTTTATCTTGGTATCTGCTTGGGTACACTTATTTTTATAGTGTCCGATCTGCTTACAACGATAACATTTAATAATTTTCTTCTTGTTATTGTTGTTGGCATTTGACATTTCGCCATCTTTGTTTGAGTTGCTTACAGAGTTGTTCGATTTGCTTCGTTCATTCCGATAGTGCTGCCCTCTATGACTGTACAAAGCGCTGCCAACCGAAGATTCATAATTTCCGGCTAAATCCAGTAACTTTGATTTGACTATGTCCACCGTGATGGCGATTCCTGAATGCTCAATTGCCATTATCATAGGGTAATATTTATCAGGCAATCCGGCCAGCATGAGGCATCCAATCCACTCATCGTTGACCTTAAAACCCGTTCCTGATAATTTCTGCCCGGTTTCAATGATTTGCGTCACGTAACTCGTCATCGACTCTGATGTTTCTAGGCGTATAGATATTAAATGTCGTAACAAAGTTATTCGTCTTGAAAAACCGGAATCGTCAAACATCTGTTTCAGCTGTTGCCATAAATCTCTGGTGGTTTCTGCACTTTTGATGTGTACGAATAACGAAGGGTCAATTGTGAGTATCAATTTGGCTTTCGTTATGGCATCATCTGCATCAATTTTGGTTTCATCACTTGTTTTGGAGATGGAATTTTGTTTTCCTTCCAGGACAAGGAGATTTTCGGCAGCAAAGGCCCACTCGCTGTAGTTCTCACGTCCCTTCAGCTTTGGCACATTTGCGATGAACGAGTTCGTAGCCATTTCTGAAGACACGTGTCGAGTCCCGCGGAATACACGCCAAATGTTCGTAATTAACAGTCACTGCACGCACAATAGTCTTTTTGCACTTTTATTTCACAATAGAAATAAAGTCCAGGTATCAGGGCTGGGCCCATAACCTTTTAATGTGAAATAAATAAAAGACGGTATTAATTTGGAAGAAGCCGACTCGCAACTGTCTTTATTTTATAACGGATATACATTTGTGACATAGACAAAACATAGACTAGAGTTTGTTCCGTTTCACAGATGAATATTACTAACAAAACTACCTAATAGTTTTGAATAGTAGTTTGAAAAAAAACATGAGCTGTACTTTTTGTACGTATGTTTCAGTTGCCGAGATGGGATGAGTCCATATTAAGTGATATTGTCATACGGAAATAAGGAATGCGTTGTTTTCCCGAAATACAATTTTATCCAAATATAATTCAAAACTCTGGTAATTTAGGAATGAAAGCAATCAGATTCCCCGGAAAGTATTTTTCCCCAAGGGAATGCGTTAATTTCCCGCGGTCAAAAGTAACTCATGTTCTGCCTTAAGTCGAAAACTATCTCCTTACCAAATTTCATTTAAATCTGATCGGCCCACCTGATTTTCCCATGGAAAAGCATCATTTTCTCGCGGTAAAAAGTAGCCTATGTCCTTTCTCAGGTATCAAAATATCCCCATACCAAATTTCATACAAATTGATTAAGTAACAGACAGACAGACAGAGTTACTTTCGCATTTATAATATATAGTATGGATTTATGGGAGACGCCCCCGTCATAATCGTTGTCAGGTATTCGTAACACAAAGATGAAAATTCCTCACTTCGAAACCACGACAATTGGTGTATTGTCTGGCGCATATTTATTAATTTATTTAATTTCCAAATCATAATCTTTAGCTAGATAATAATTTTGAAGAAACAAATTAATAATGAGAGTGCATTGATGTCAAACATAACGGCCAGCATCAGTTTTCTTACCTTTGTGAGGCATTCGCCACTTAATGTTAAGAACTTAATATTTAATCAAAATAAGCATGTGCATGTTTTCGAATTGATAAAGGCTGTGCAGCAATTCCAATTTTACAGTCCGTTGAGTGGAAACTTAAAGGTGCACGAGAAAGTTCGCTTTCATAGCAAATAATTGGAATACTTATGTCATTGCTATCATGATATTAATTTTAATGATCAAAATAATACACCTTATAAGGAATCCGTATTTTCAGTGAATTTTCACCTTCCGTTTTGATGCCCTACTTTGTAACAGAGAAAAGAACCGAATACTTAGTTATCTTTTTTCTGCAATAAACATCTAAATATAATATATGGTGTCAAATCGTTTTGTGAAAATATTTAAACTTGTCTCGTGTCTTTTATGCCTCTACATCATAAAAACAGGACACTATCATTATTTTTTGACAAATCGAGTATTTTTTATTTTCTCGAACAAAGAAAATTTCATATTTTAAAATAGCACCCTGTAATTTTTTTAAGCTTTCTACTATATCGGCTTCGTTTCTATCATTTCAATGCTCAAACAAAACAAAGTAAATAACCTTAATCTCTAATTTTCTCAAAAATTAGCATATAAAAACGAAGAGTTGTCTACAAAAAATGTTTCATTCATTATGCTGAATCGGCCTTTTAAATATTATCACTTAAAAATAAGGTGACTTCATAACGTGTAACATTAAATGCGCAAAACCTGAAAATACGAATAGTTTGATTGGAAAATGAGGAGAATCGGTTGAACTACTTTTTAATATGGGTCACATTTTAAGATATTGCCCTGTCTATTGATTAATAAGACAAGCAAGCCCGCCAAAATATGTAAACAAGCAATAGTGGTTTGTTCTTTATGAGTGTAGATAGTAATAATAATGTCGGCGCGGCGTGGCGCCCCAGTGAATACTTACCGACTCCTCACTCTGTTGAGTGTTGAGCTATGACAGAGCGTCGTCCGCAAAGCATGAAATGATCAGAAGTGCCAGTGAAACTAAATTACCTTATAAATTCTCAAATATAATAAATATTTTATCTTTCAAAAGGTCATATTTTTTTTAAAAAAAGGGTGTCTAAGGTTTTGAGCTTTAACATTACACGTTATTGTCGTACGTATTGTTGTCAATGAAGTAATTTAATGTAATTTAGTCTTATTAAATTAAATTAAATTTGACATTTAATTTAATTTCTGACTTATATACCTGCAGCACTTTAATTATTTGAGTTTTTCAAGTAAATAGTTAAGAAGCCACCACCAACTTTCTGGCTAATAACCGGGCCAGACGCTCTTCCAATTGAGCCATACCGTTGGTCCAACCGTGCGAAATTTCTGGACTCTTATGAATACCTACGTCATAACGCGTGAGTGCCACGTTCGCCCGTGTACAGTTGTTGGTTTCTTATTTCCATTTTTTCAAGTAAGTGTATAAAAAACTTGTGTGGTGCGGTGGGTACCACCGCCCTTGTTTAAAAAATTGTTTTAATGTATCCCAAATAAAAACAATCGCAACGTTCTTTTCATTCATCACAAAAGGAATAAATATTTCACGTCTTTCTCTTTCAGAATAAGGTCAATTTCATTAAAAATCGTTTGCCGTCTGAGGTTTTGCGCATTTAATATTAGACGTTGTATGGTAGACTTATGCCTTCAATGATTCAATGAAGTAATTTAATCTAATTAAATTCAATTTCAAATTTAATTTAATTTCTGTCTTAATATACAGCACTTTAATTATTTGAGTGTTTCAAGTAAATATATAAAAAACTTGTGTGGTACGCACCGCCCTTGTTTAAACAAAAACTTTTTAAAGTATCCCAAGTAGAAATATTCGCTAAACTTGTTCATTAATCACAAAAAGAATAAATATTTCACGCCTAGATTAACGTTGTTGATTAATCAGATGTAACAAATGAAGCAAACAAAACGTAAATCCAAGTCTATTAACGCTTGCTCCAATCAGTTCGGCGTTAATTTGCTAATCATAAATTGGTTCTGTCTTTGAATATCTTTATTACCACTGTAACTGCAATCGAATTTTCACCGACAATAATTTATTATTTATTCTTGGACCATGGTGATGATTATATTTAAGATAAGTATTAATTTACCCAATGTGAAGGACGTAAAAGTAAGTAAAATAATTTAATGTTGGTATGCCACGGTAGTAGTAATCATATTATGTAATAGTAACAAAATATTTGAGAATCGTGACTAAGCGATTTGAAATAAAGTTCTCAGTTTCGACCTGATTGTGTTGTTACGTTTGCCCGCGAATATCGCGCGTTTGACTGAACCAATTTTGATGCGGTTTCCAGTAAAGAATTTGATACAATGAGGATTAGGTTCAAATAACTATTTCACCCGACTTCAAGAAAAAAGGTTCTGGCTGAACCGCTTTTGATGCAGTTTTCAGAATAGTATTTGGTAGATTAAGGTTTTAGTAACTATTTTCGTTTAATCAGCTAATTATTGGAGAAACAAAGCTCATTTGAAATCGGTGCATGATGTAAACCTTAACGAAGAGCAGCAGTCTACGAACGCATATCATGAACCGACTTAAAGTGAGTTCCGTTCCTCCTATTAGCGTTATTGTAGTCCTTTTTGTGTTATTTTTTTTTATGGTAGTGAAATTTTTGAGATAATTTTTGTAACCTATCAGAGCTGCCGGACATTAAGTAAATTTGCCGGAATCAATTTGATCTATATTTGCATATTCATATTATATACGGTAGCAATATAAGTTCCATGTCTCGTTCGAACGTATCATTGCATTCATAAAGATGTAATAAGAAACCAAAAATTTACGCACGGGCGGATTCTGATCATTGCATACTCGTAGAATTAAAAGTCTAGTCATAAACTAGGCATTTCCCATTTATTAATTATCACAAAGAATGTCTATCTAAATGCTTGTCTCTTATTACTTAGTATCTTTGTTGCGAAGATTGGAATCCATATAATTGAGGTATAACTAGCTAAGGGTGAAAAGTAATTGAATGACATCAAACATATAAGATCGGTATTAAATAGATGGAAAATTTAACGTAAAATTGAACACGTATCAGACAAAACATATGTAATTTGACGTCAAACGTAGTAACTTTGCTTAAAAAATATTAAACTCGAAGCGATGTCGTTTTTAAACATAAGTGATAAGTTGTCATAGTAAAGGCGAAAACGTTAATCGAATTGATATTCACCGTCGAATTGAGCCTAACACTGATGGGCAGCAATCCAATCTGTTGCCTGATGACGATTTCATTTCGCATAAATTGAGCCACGTATTCGATTGTCTTTTATTTATTCCATCATTGCGCTTGCAACTGGTGGGTATAAAATAATCGACTTGCGCACCAAGGGTTCCGTGCCAACTTTAACTGAATTGGGGAATCCAATTACTTCCTGTTAGTAAAATACCAAAAAAAAATTTGACAGCAAAAATAACTTTGTTTTTCAAAGTATTTGTATAAAGAACAAAGTTATGTTTGCGGTTGTTGAATATGTGCTATATCTCAAAAACTTCTCGTTCGATCTCGTCCAAACCAATTTTCGTTGAAAGTGTTTGCTAAGATCTACATTATATATTTTTTTTTTTTAAATTTGCACTCGATTAGTTTAGAGGTTAGATGGGAGGCCGCCCATTTTACCACTTTTGTAGCGTCTTTCTATCAAATGTAAGACTTTAAAAGAAAATGGTTTTAAAAACCTCTATGTCATTTAAAAAGACCTATCCATAGATAACCCAACACGCATAGGTTTGTTAAAAAAAATCGGTTTTAGGTTCATGCATGAGCCCCCCCCCCCCCCCTAGTTACAGAATAAAATGGCTGTGACATACGGACGGACAGACAGACTTGACAAAACTAAAGGAGTTTCGTTTCTTGCCATTCGGCTACGAAACCCAACAAATTGACGTGTGATTCTGCTCATATCGAGAAGAAGCTCGATATGATCCCACTAAAGCTTTAGCGTTAGGAAGCTTTAAGTCATGAAGTCACATACATTGTACATGATTGAGAAGATTAAAAAATGTCAATTTATTATTTTTCTACCCCTTACCACTGCTTTCTTCATACTACCTCATAATGTATAAGCAGGCCTACTAGTAGTAAGGATATAGTAAAGGAGAAAATTATAAGTAAAGTAGCTCAATTGGTAAGAGCGTTTGGCCCGGTTTGCCAAAAGGTTGCTGGTTCCAGTCCCGCCCGTGCGCAAGTTTTTGGTTTCTTATTTCATCTTTATGAATATAAAATATGACACTGTGAGTGTTAAAAACATTCTAAAGAAGGAGAAAATATTCGTAATATGAATATAATAAAGTAACTGTACTTATATTTTGATGTTCATTCTCGTTTAAAAAGTTTTAAATCTAAGTGCACTTCAAAAAGTTGCGACAAAAACAAAAAAACATGACAAAGTTCAACCCATTTGGAGATACTAATGGAGGATACATAATGCTATTTTAGGTAAGCAAATACACACATTGGCACAGATTAGTCAGAGTACATAGGGCATATGTCTGGTCTCAAACTACGACGACTGTCAATACTTTGCACAAGTTGTCTGATTATAGTTATCCTGCTGTTAGCCGTGTATAACACAGGTCCCTTTGTACTGCACAACACAAACGGAATCGACAGCCGAGGCGTGTAATCCAGAATTGAATCCAGACATCACATGTCAACGTTCCATTCAACTTCACAAACAAAATGTCTGGGCTCCAAATATGAGAACAATAGTATTTCTGGTACCTTAATATGTACTTAACAGCTTTAAACGTTTGACCTCATTAAAAATAATAAATAGGCTTTCTTTGAGTTACAGTATTTATCCGCCGCACACAAACAAAAATATTTACAAATGAGTATCGTTGTTCCGAAATCAGTATGCTATACAAACCTTTTAATGAAATGTAAACAGACTGATAAACATCTTGTCTTAATAATTAATAAACATGCTTGGCAAATTATTGCTTTATACAAATTTAGCAACGTTGCCATAGCAATTTTAGCTTTGAGTGAAATTCAAACTTATTTCGTATGTAAAAAGGCTGAAAACGGTATACCTAGTGCGTAGTTCCGTTGCGAAGCTGGAATATCTACTCAGATATTAGTAACCACAGGCATGTACGATTATCCTTGGATATATTTTGCTGGTAACATAGCTTAAATTATTTATTTAATTCGTCAATTTCTCGTACTATTGGGATTGGCACAAGCGGCCAAGTTCATTTTTGCTATAGGTTAATAGGTATGAAGGTTGAAGAGAAGATAATGCATGTCACAGAGATGTTAAAATGGATGTGTGGAGCTACAAGAATGTATAAGATAAGGAATGAGTACATACGAGGAAGTCTGAAAGTGGCACCGGTAACCAAGAAGGTCGCAAATCGTCTGTCTTGGTACGGTCATGTTATGAGGAGGGAAGAAAGTCATGTAACTAAAAGAGTGATGAGTATGCATGTAAATGGCTGGAAGGGGAGGCCGACCGAGGAAGAGATTGATAGACTGTGTGAAGCAAGAAATGAGTGTGATAGGAGTGGATGATCCAGTGACGAGTGATTGAATTGAGTGCAAGAGAAAAACATGCGGCGCCGACCCCAGATAAGCTGGGAACTGGCCTAATTTTCTGAGGCCAACAAATGTACAGCCTAACCAAAGGCTATTTGATTGAGAAAATGATGAAAGTTTTTAAAGCAATGAGTGTGATAAATTCAACGTACACGATGACAAACGATATAACGGACGACAGCTACTACGACTTTAATGATTATTTTGCCACTAAAGAAGAAGAAAGTACTTTAAATGAGAATTGAAGTAATATAAAGTAATATTGGACACCAATCACATGCATTGCTCTGATCCCAAAGTAAGTAGCTAATGCACTTGTGTTATGGGAAATAGACACAATGGTGGTACCACAACACCCAGACCCGAGAAAATATAGAACATTTTTGATTTCTATATTGTCCCAAACCGGGAATCGAACCCGGAACCTCAGAGCAGCGACGCCTTGAAACCAGCGTGCTTAGCCACTACACCACGGAGGTCGTCAATTCTGACATTCAAGAATTCTGTACAAACATAACACAAAGTCGCAGGGAGCTACTTATATTCAATAAGTATAGATATACACGAAGGCATTATTAAAGCTATTTAATAAATAACCGAGTTTCAGCGTGTAATGAACAGGGAGTTGGCCCACATCCGCTCGGGATTTACAACTTTTTAATCTGTGCACACAACGTATTATAAACTCTTGTAGGGATTAACTCTTTAACAAGCATTATAAGCTGATTTATTTATCACTTATGGAAACATTTAGAAGTGTAATGTAAGGAACACAGGGTTTAAGTGCAGTAAAGCTTGAAACTATAAACAAGTGGTCCTCCGCGACTCCGTCCCTTCCTTGATAAATAAGCTATTCAACACAAAAAAGCATCTTTCAAATCGGTTCAATGGTTCCTGAGATTAGCACGTTCAAACAAACAAATAAACTCTTCAGCTTTATAATTTTAGTATAGATAACTTAGTGGGAATCCTTTATCTAACTTTTAAATGAGAGCGACCAAAAATATAAATATTAACTAAGAGAAAAGTGGTTTCCCTTTACATATAACCTCAAGACTTAAGTAGTTATCATACTTTCAAATTATATCTATTTAATATTATAAAAAACTGAAGAGATTGTTGGTTCGAACGCGCTAATCTTAGAAAGTACCTACTGAATCGATATGAAAAAATATTTTTGTGTTGGATACCTTATTTATAAAAAGGCATTTAGTTATAAAGCATTACGCTGCGACAGCGATGAGGGGGCAAATATAAAACGCGTGGACGTAGTCGCGGGGGCCTGCTAGTTCTATATAAATCCCAGTAACTGAATTATTCAATATTGAACACCATTGTTCTGATCCCAAAGTAAGTAGCCAATGCACCTGTGTTATGGAAATCAGACACAACGGTGGTACCACAACACCCAAACCCGAGACAATATAGAAAATATCGTTTTTTACATTGACCCGACCCGCGAATCGAACCCGGAACCTCACGAGATGGCGACGCTTGAAACCAGCGTGCTAGCCACTCGACCACGGAGGTCGTCGAAATATTTGAATATTCACTAAATCAGTATTTTTTCAAAATTATAGTCTGTGGTCAAAGGAAATATGAGCATTACGAACTACATAAGTAATATGATACTAACATGAAAGTTGGCAATGTTGAAACGTCTTTTACGCCCACTTAAGTATTTATAACACATTCCTCCAATCGTGTAACTATCTACATTGAATATTAACCGTTTCTTTGTTAAACGCCTACGAATAATCAAACTGTACTAGGTACTTAAAATTCAGTTCATTACTGACTCATTACACAGGGCTGCATTAGAGCGCTTTCACATTTAGGTGACTTTAGTAGACGGTCGCACGACAGTCGCACTGTTGATAAAAAAAACATACCTGTATGGCAGCAACACGCGGCAGTCGCGCGGCAGCAGCGCCGCTGTTGTATATATTGTATGGGCATCCCCTGCTGCCGCGCTGCTGTCGCTCAATTGTTAAGGCGCACTTAATAGCCTTTGGACATTCCCACATATCGCCATCTAGTCCCAAAGTAATCTACTCAAAGCTTGTGTTATGGGTGCCAGACAACGGATATAATACTTAAATACTTTTTGTTTGTAAATACATACATGATATACATAGAACTTAAGTTCGTAAAAGTAATTATTTTGTAGGCTTGTAAAAGTTAAAAATATATCTGAAGATAATAGTAAACTAACCTTTTATGTGAGTACTTAAAATAAGTAGAAACAATCAGCAAAGCATGGCACTGAGAAAAGAACATCAGAGGATTTAATAGAGCTGTGATAAAATAAACAAATGCAAGCTCTAGTTCAAAGGTATTTTCAATGTTTTGATGTAAATAAGCACCTTTAAGAAAACATTATTAAAATATTTGTTACTTTAAGGACCTTAGGACGCAGAAGCACAAGTAAACTGATGCTATTTGACTGATCTAAACACACCTTGTGTTTTATTTGTTGTTTAACTTATTAAAGGACATTTAAAAAAAATATATAAAATATTCTGTGAAACCAACATTTCTTAAAGTAAATTAGTTTTGCAAGTCCGAAGCGACATCAATTTCCAAGTTGAATTTATTCTGTAAAGAATAACTGCTTCTGTTTCATAAACAGACGGCTAGATGGCGCTAAGCGTCACGTAATTGACGTTTTCGTAAGAAACCACAAATTTCGCAGGGTCGGACTGACAGCACGGTAGATCAATCGGTAAGAGCGTTTGGCCCGGTCTGCCAAAAGGTTGCTGGTTCAAGTCCCGCCCGTGCGCAAATTTTTGGTTTCTTATTTAATCTTTATGAATGTAAATTAGATTGTTTCTCTTGCTTGGTTTGAATTCTCACTTAAAAGCTTTTTAATGGTAAAATAGTCTAAGATAGAGATCCTAAGTACGTCTCTGACCACATGCAGTACTCCCAGGGAAGTTCCGAATGAAGACGAAAACGTGGCAAAACTAACTTTTAATTAATAACACGTACATTGAAGTTAGCGTATAAAATTTTACACATTTCCTCAAAACTCACGGTGCGGATTAATTATACTTAATTTAAACACCACAAAGTTACACTTTACTGTTTTATATCCTTTCGTTAAATTTCTATAATTACTTAGTTTTAGTAGATGTTGAACGAGTTAACGCATTTAGCGCTATAAATAAGTTTGCGGATAATTAAAGCATGTCTCTCATTTTAATTAGCTACTTGACTGCTGTTACAAATTGATGTGAAATGTGTTGGAAATGAAACCTTGAAGTTTAAAAATAATGGCATATCTGTTTTTTCTCAAAAAAATAATGGTAAATATTTCATTTTTGCAATTTTTTTCTAAAGCTTAAAACCAAAACGTGTCCGACAAATCCGAAAATCCCGAAGCGACAGCGCCAACCTTGGATGAATTAACCACTGGATATGAAACGCAAGAGCGAATGTATGAAAACATCATTAGCTAATTTCTGCGGGGCGGGGGGAGCTTGTCGTGTCAATGATTGACATTTAGTGCATAAAAGTGTCGATATTTTTTTATCGATATGTGTGGAACGAATGAATGAACGAATCATTTGTAAAATAATATTTATTTTTTATCACCAATACTAATTACATTATGGGCATGTAAAGCATGAACCGTCAAATGAACAATTGAAACATAGAACGTCGTTTTATATGAACGGTCTGAAGTAACACTAACTAGAACTTCCTAAAACATTTTGAAACTGTCCGTAAGTACACATAGCCTTGCACCATAAAAAACTTTGTATAAACCAATACAAAGCGCTGGATAGTTGGAGGGAGTATATGAAATAAAATTCAATATACTCTAATACAAAGTTTAATTTGGACCTTATGCACTAGAAGGTCAATAACCAAAAAAAACACGGTCCTCTCGCGGTTTAAACTATACCTAACGCCATCTATGAACAAATCATAAAACTAAATAATGCTCATCACAGTTTCATGAACATTCCGCCCACCATGGACGATATTAGCAATATAGTCCTTAATTAATATAAGTATTTTACCGCCCACCATGTAAAAATTCAACAAATAGGTCAAGTGGTAAACACAAATAAAAAAAACATAAACAAGGTGGTGCAAATACAAAATACAACCATAAAATAAAATAAGTATGTTACTACAGAGTAAAATGTAATTTATATTAACCTTCTGCGTTAGCTTACAGATAGCTTAAAATAATTATTTAGGAAGTTTCCAGAAAATTATACAAATTTACTACTTCAATAAAATGTATGTAAGTTCTTTCTCTTCATGTTTCTTTTTTTTTTCTTTTCTAACCTGCCCAGTAGGTTTTCCATTGACTATACTATGCATTACTACAATTTTGAATATCGTCACACAAAGTCAATACAGTACCCGATATTATCCAACCCAGTGAGGTATTTTGCGCCACTAATGATCCTTCTAAATTCTTTTTGATACCTTCCTGTATGACCTTGCTATACACCTCAGCTCCCAATAAAACATCTATTTTATTCGGAGTGTGGTACTGCGGATCAGCCAAACATATTTTGTTTTTATCCAACCAATCCACTCTTAATGTATGTTCATTTGGAATGAAAGAAGTTATGGACTGCAGAACATAAGCTTGGATATTCAACACATGGACATAATCAAATCTAGGATAGATTTCCAACTGTACCATATATTCAGCAGTAATATTTTCGTTACCTTTTAACACTGACAAGTTCCTATTAACGTGAATCTTCTTTAGGCCTTAGTGCTCAACAACCGCTTCCGAAACCAATGAAACTTGAGAGCCCTGATCCAGTAGTGCTCTAACAAGACAACGCTTTCCTTTGGGTGACTCTGCTGTAACTAGAGCTGTGGCCAACAATACTTGACCCTGTAAACTACTCTCGATTTCCTCATCAGATGTAGAGACGCAAGGTTGGTTGGATTCCTGAGCCCTAGGAGAGCCATAATAATAACCACCTGAACGTTCATCATGAGACATTTGTGGATGAAGCATAGTATGATGCTTACGTTTACAAATCCCACAGTTTATAGTACTTTGACATGCTTTAGCAGCATGATGCCCAAAACAAGTAAAACATAAACGATTCTTTTCAATAAAACGTCTACGACTATTTAAATCCTGTGCAGCAAATTTCTTGCAATTACCAATTTTGTGATTCTTATAACAATAATTACAAGTAAGTTCAATTGCGTGGAAAACTCTTGGCTTATTTGTATCCTGTGATTGAAGTTTTGCATATTTAGGCTCCAGAAACTCTAAAGCTCGGTATCGCTTAGTTAAAAAATCTTTAAATTGCGGCCACTTAGGAAGTTCATCTAAGTCACTATTGTTATTTATATAAATCTCCCACTCTTTTCTAGAATCTACGTCCAGTTTAAGGGTTAACAAATGTATTATAAGAATATCCCACGAGCTTATATTGACGCCAATATTTGTTAACGCACTTAAACAATGAAGTCGTGTCAATTAAGCCCTTTAACATTTTTGCGGAATCGCCAACAATATTTTTTGACTCAACAATTCCTTTAGAATTGATTGACACAAATATTTTTTATTATTATATCTAGAGTCCAACAGTGTCCAACATCTCATGTAATTATAATCGGCAATTGGAATTTGCCTAAGAAGTAGTTCAGGTTCACCAGAGAGGTATCCCTTTAGATAGTGCATTTTCTGAACGCTGTCTAACTGAGGATTACTGTGCACTAAAGAAAGAAACAACTCTCAGAACGTCGTCCATTCCGAATACTGACCAGTAAATATAGGAATTACTATCTGAGGCAGTTTAACGTTTGCACACTGTGAACTTCTACAATCTGACACATTCGGATCAATCTTTAATGGTTTTTCAAAGGTGTCAAGTGCTTCTTTTAATATAAGTCTATATTTTATGTACAATTCTTCCACTAAAACATACATATCGTTTCTAAAATACTCAATTTCTCTATCCCTAGTCGCCTTAACAATGTCGACATGAGTGAGTTTAAATTTACTCCAAAGTTCCTCCAAAGAATCTAGTCTTATTTGTACATAATGTTTTGTAATCCTGTCCTTAGGGGATTTATTATAGTTAGCTAATGCCTTTGACATACATTCAAAGGTATCTACTTGCAAATAAACAAAGGTATCCATTATGACAACACGTATTTGAAATTAATTCACTTTGAGTGTACACTGTAATATAAAACAATCCTATACAGAAAAAAAATTCAAGTGTTTTTGACAGGTCTATGAAAATAAGTAAAAAAATTGGTTGTTTGTAAAGTAAGTTTACGATCAAGATGTTTACGTGATAACGTCTTATATTCACCTTTTTTTGTTGCATTTGTTGTAACACTTCACTTGCACTTCACATTTTGTTTCACTGTTAAACATTCAACGAAAACTTAACCGCACGAGAAAATCTCCATTCGTTTGTATGCCGCTAGAGTGAGAGAGATGGAAGATCGGTCCACTCACTCGAACGCTATGCCAGCCTCCGCTCGTGAGGATTCCGCGTGACAAGTTTCACGGAATGACTGGCAGCGCTCGAGATGAGACGGGAGATCGGTCCGTCTCTCTCTCTCGTTATACCTGTGATCGCGCTCGTGAGGTTTTGGTGTGACACAAGTTTCTGAACATGTCACCCGACTAAAACGATTTTAAAGACGTTATCACTTCAAAAACGTTTAAGTTTTTGACAGTTATGAAATACATAAATTTTACAAGTCTTTGACAAGCCTATACAAATTTGGGCATAGGTTTCCCGTCCTTGCAAAATTTACCTAAATTCTAACTATCTTAATGTAAACAAACCACTAATTATTCTAAGTCCAAATTTTGTTACAAGTACACAAGTTAATTTTTCCTAGGAAATTAAGTTCAAATTCGCACCACTTATTCTACACACATCACCAATTTGTTTATTTCAATGTTATCGACTCCAAGTAAATAAAGTTCAAATTCACTCACGAAATATCCTGATACCACCTTCAATGGACTGTATGGAGAATGACGCTATCAGCGCCCCCGCTCTCAACCCTCGCAACTTGTCCCGGTATGGTCCTGAACTCCTGACAGGCACCGCCTCCTCGGCACCGTCTGCAGCAGTGAAGAATCGCACCACCTTGCGACCAGCACAGCTGCTGAATGTTGGCTAGTTTCCGCAAGCAATCCACTTGCCCAGCCAACTCTACTCCTCAAAAACCGTCGTGGACAACTTGCCTCCAAATCCAAACAAGATACTAACCCAGAGTCGGCTCGATGGACCAACACTATGTATAAACCAATACAAAGCGCTGGATAGTTGGAGGTATATGAAATAAAATTCAATATACTCTAATACAAAGTTTAATTTGGACCTTATGCACTAGAAGGTCAATAGCCAAAAAAACACAGTCCTCTCGCGGTTTAAACTATACCTAACGCCATCTATGAACAAATCATAAAACTAAATAATGCTCATCACAGTTTCATGAACAACCTCCTATGGGATAATTAATCAGTATATTTTTTGCATTGACATTAAATCACGCTTGGTTTAAAATGGACAGCACATATTCGGTGATGTTTTGTGGAGATCCATTTTGCTTCTCTTCGGCTACAGGAAATCTGAAATTATATTATAAGGATGTATTGTCATATAATATTGAATTTAATATTTTAAAGCGAATTGTTGTATTGTTAAGTATACCTTAATTTACACTCGACTGAAACATTTTACAGATTTATAATTTATTTTAAAAGTATTTATATTAATAATTTTATACAACGTTTATCGATATGATTTATCGACAATTGTCAAGCACAAGTATAACTCAACTGACAAGGGAATGAATGATGTACGTACGACAATCCTACCGTATAAAGTATACGTTATCTTGTTGATTTTGTAGTAAATGACCACTACTTAATTATATGGCAATGTAACTGTTCTCTTGGAAAACACATCTCACTATTTTAAAGAGAAATTAACAGCTTTATTGGGATAAAAAGTTACTTACGGATGAAAAGAAATATTTTTTGTCTTGCAGATATATTTTTTACACAAAAATACTGCACATTTACCCAATTTTTCTGACAATATTTCTCACTGAGCGCTATCATCGTACTGACAAGACGTAACCTGCAAGTGAGGTCAAAAAGCCCGCTTCGTGGCTTAGGGGGCACAAGCGAAATTTCCCGTCATTGCGCGTCCAGTGGTTTATTCGTCCAAGGCGCCAACTCATCTTGACACCTTGTGTCAAGTAGGATGGAATATACTCTAAAGGTGAACGCACACTTATCGTAGCCAAACACGACGAACGAG
The DNA here is from genome assembly GCA_963924145.1 of Pyrausta purpuralis. Lineage (NCBI taxonomy): Eukaryota > Metazoa > Arthropoda > Insecta > Lepidoptera > Crambidae > Pyrausta > Pyrausta purpuralis. The sequence goes on from OZ001654.1 coordinate 19,968,086, forward strand.
TCGAACGATACGAATTTTAGAATTCTTTTATATTTATTCTCATCTACCCTCGCACACTTGCACACGTCGAATCGTCCGAATCTGGAAGAACCCCAGAAATTACATATAAATTCAGATCTATTACGTCGTTTTAAAACTACTATAGCTTCTAAGATGTTTATTGAAATCAAGTAAAATATATAAAGGGTAATTTTGTTCAATTTAAAATTCTCGTGATGGATGATACGTATATTTATTATAATGCTTCAACACCCGAGCGGTTGCAGGCAACCGCATAACAATAGAATTTGCATTGTGTCTCGTTCACATACGCTTGAGGGATTAATAAGAATATACATTTAATATAATATACGTTTTGACCAGCCCATAGCACTTGCAGAGAACGTCGATTCGTTCCACGTACGCTACGTGAAGCTATAGAAATAAGAAAACATCTAAATTTCAACACAGTTATGGTTGGAAAAACTCCACCAGCATGGGATCCAGTGCTAGCGAGGAGCTTGGGTCCACTCACTGCAAGACCACAAGACACAGTTAGCTCTTTTTGCGTGGATAGGAACGTTAATTAATATTATTGAGTGACTGTAGTTTAATGCTTTAGAATGTTTTTAACACTCACAGTGTCATATTTTATATTCATAAAGATGAAATAAGAAACCAAAAATTTGCGCACGGGCGGGACTTGAACCAGCAACCTTTTGGCAAACCGGGCCAAACGCTCTTACCAATTGAGCTACCGTGCTGTTAGTCCGACCCTGCGAAATTTGTGGTCTCTTATGTAAACGTCAATTGCGTGACGCTTAGCGCCATCTAGCCGTCTGTTTATGAAACAGATGGCCCAAGCAGTTATTCTTTACAGAATAAATTCAACTTGGAAATTGATGTCGCTTCGCTATCTAATGCTTTAGAATGTTTTTAACACTCACAGTGTCATATTTTATATTCATAAAGATGAAATAAGAAACCAAAAATTTGCGCACGGGCGGGACTTGAACCAGCAACCTTTTGGCAAACCGGGCCAAACGCTCTTACCAATTGAGCTACCGTGCTGTTAGTCCGACCCTGCGAAATTTGTGGTCTCTTATGTAAACGTCAATTGCGTGACGCTTAGCGCCATCTAGCCGTCTGTTTATGAAACAGATGGCCCAAGCAGTTATTCTTTACAGAATAAATTCAACTTGGAAATTGATGTCGCTTCGCTATCTAATGCTTTAGAATGTTTTTAACACTCACAGTGTCATATTTTATATTCATAAAGATGAAATAAGAAACCAAAAATTTGCGCACGGGCGGGACTTGAACCAGCAACCTTTTGGCAAACCGGGCCAAACGCTCTTACCAATTGAGCTACCGTGCTGTTAGTCCGACCCTGCGAAATTTGTGGTCTCTTATGTAAACGTCAATTGCGTGACGCTTAGCGCCATCTAGCCGTCTGTTTATGAAACAGATGGCCCAAGCAGTTATTCTTTACAGAATAAATTCAACTTGGAAATTGATGTCGCTTCGCTATCTAATGCTTTAGAATGTTTTTAACACTCACAGTGTCATATTTTATATTCATAAAGATGAAATAAGAAACCAAAAATTTGCGCACGGGCGGGACTTGAACCAGCAACCTTTTGGCAAACCGGGCCAAACGCTCTTACCAATTGAGCTACCGTGCTGTTAGTCCGACCCTGCGAAATTTGTGGTCTCTTATGTAAACGTCAATTGCGTGACGCTTAGCGCCATCTAGCCGTCTGTTTATGAAACAGATGGCCCAAGCAGTTATTCTTTACAGAATAAATTCAACTTGGAAATTGATGTCGCTTCGCTATCTAATGCTTTAGAATGTTTTTAACACTCACAGTGTCATATTTTATATTCATAAAGATGAAATAAGAAACCAAAAATTTGCGCACGGGCGGGACTTGAACCAGCAACCTTTTGGCAAACCGGGCCAAACGCTCTTACCAATTGAGCTACCGTGCTGTTAGTCCGACCCTGCGAAATTTGTGGTCTCTTATGTAAACGTCAATTGCGTGACGCTTAGCGCCATCTAGCCGTCTGTTTATGAAACAGATGGCCCAAGCAGTTATTCTTTACAGAATAAATTCAACTTGGAAATTGATGTCGCTTCGCTATCTAATGCTTTAGAATGTTTTTAACACTCACAGTGTCATATTTTATATTCATAAAGATGAAATAAGAAACCAAAAATTTGCGCACGGGCGGGACTTGAACCAGCAACCTTTTGGCAAACCGGGCCAAACGCTCTTACCAATTGAGCTACCGTGCTGTTAGTCCGACCCTGCGAAATTTGTGGTCTCTTATGTAAACGTCAATTGCGTGACGCTTAGCGCCATCTAGCCGTCTGTTTATGAAACAGATGGCCCAAGCAGTTATTCTTTACAGAATAAATTCAACTTGGAAATTGATGTCGCTTCGCTATCTAATGCTTTAGAATGTTTTTAACACTCACAGTGTCATATTTTATATTCATAAAGATGAAATAAGAAACCAAAAATTTGCGCACGGGCGGGACTTGAACCAGCAACCTTTTGGCAAACCGGGCCAAACGCTCTTACCAATTGAGCTACCGTGCTGTTAGTCCGACCCTGCGAAATTTGTGGTCTCTTATGTAAACGTCAATTGCGTGACGCTTAGCGCCATCTAGCCGTCTGTTTATGAAACAGATGGCCCAAGCAGTTATTCTTTACAGAATAAATTCAACTTGGAAATTGATGTCGCTTCGCTATCTAATGCTTTAGAATGTTTTTAACACTCACAGTGTCATATTTTATATTCATAAAGATGAAATAAGAAACCAAAAATTTGCGCACGGGCGGGACTTGAACCAGCAACCTTTTGGCAAACCGGGCCAAACGCTCTTACCAATTGAGCTACCGTGCTGTTAGTCCGACCCTGCGAAATTTGTGGTCTCTTATGTAAACGTCAATTGCGTGACGCTTAGCGCCATCTAGCCGTCTGTTTATGAAACAGATGGCCCAAGCAGTTATTCTTTACAGAATAAATTCAACTTGGAAATTGATGTCGCTTCGCTATCTAATGCTTTAGAATGTTTTTAACACTCACAGTGTCATATTTTATATTCATAAAGATGAAATAAGAAACCAAAAATTTGCGCACGGGCGGGACTTGAACCAGCAACCTTTTGGCAAACCGGGCCAAACGCTCTTACCAATTGAGCTACCGTGCTGTTAGTCCGACCCTGCGAAATTTGTGGTCTCTTATGTAAACGTCAATTGCGTGACGCTTAGCGCCATCTAGCCGTCTGTTTATGAAACAGATGGCCCAAGCAGTTATTCTTTACAGAATAAATTCAACTTGGAAATTGATGTCGCTTCGCTATCTAATGCTTTAGAATGTTTTTAACACTCACAGTGTCATATTTTATATTCATAAAGATGAAATAAGAAACCAAAAATTTGCGCACGGGCGGGACTTGAACCAGCAACCTTTTGGCAAACCGGGCCAAACGCTCTTACCAATTGAGCTACCGTGCTGTTAGTCCGACCCTGCGAAATTTGTGGTCTCTTATGTAAACGTCAATTGCGTGACGCTTAGCGCCATCTAGCCGTCTGTTTATGAAACAGATGGCCCAAGCAGTTATTCTTTACAGAATAAATTCAACTTGGAAATTGATGTCGCTTCGCTATCTAATGCTTTAGAATGTTTTTAACACTCACAGTGTCATATTTTATATTCATAAAGATGAAATAAGAAACCAAAAATTTTTTTTGGTTTCTTATTTTCAAATATGACACTGTGAGTGTTAAAAACATTCTAAAGCATTAGATAGCGAAGCGACATCAATTTCCAAGTTGAATTTATTCTGTAAAGAATAACTGCTTGGGCCATCTGTTTCATAAACAGACGGCTAGATGGCGCTAAGCGTCACGCAATTGACGTTTACATAAGAGACCACAAATTTCGCAGGGTCGGACTAACAGCACGGTAGCTCAATTGGTAAGAGCGTTTGGCCCGGTTTGCCAAAAGGTTGCTGGTTCAAGTCCCGCCCGTGCGCAAATTTTTGGTTTCTTATTTCATCTTTATGAATATAAAATATGACACTGTGAGTGTTAAAAACATTCTAAAGCATTAGATAGCGAAGCGACATCAATTTCCAAGTTGAATTTATTCTGTAAAGAATAACTGCTTGGGCCATCTGTTTCATAAACAGACGGCTAGATGGCGCTAAGCGTCACGCAATTGACGTTTACATAAGAGACCACAAATTTCGCAGGGTCGGACTAACAGCACGGTAGCTCAATTGGTAAGAGCGTTTGGCCCGGTTTGCCAAAAGGTTGCTGGTTCAAGTCCCGCCCGTGCGCAAATTTTTGGTTTCTTATTTCATCTTTATGAATATAAAATATGACACTGTGAGTGTTAAAAACATTCTAAAGCATTAGATAGCGAAGCGACATCAATTTCCAAGTTGAATTTATTCTGTAAAGAATAACTGCTTGGGCCATCTGTTTCATAAACAGACGGCTAGATGGCGCTAAGCGTCACGCAATTGACGTTTACATAAGAGACCACAAATTTCGCAGGGTCGGACTAACAGCACGGTAGCTCAATTGGTAAGAGCGTTTGGCCCGGTTTGCCAAAAGGTTGCTGGTTCAAGTCCCGCCCGTGCGCAAATTTTTGGTTTCTTATTTCATCTTTATGAATATAAAATATGACACTGTGAGTGTTAAAAACATTCTAAAGCATTAGATAGCGAAGCGACATCAATTTCCAAGTTGAATTTATTCTGTAAAGAATAACTGCTTGGGCCATCTGTTTCATAAACAGACGGCTAGATGGCGCTAAGCGTCACGCAATTGACGTTTACATAAGAGACCACAAATTTCGCAGGGTCGGACTAACAGCACGGTAGCTCAATTGGTAAGAGCGTTTGGCCCGGTTTGCCAAAAGGTTGCTGGTTCAAGTCCCGCCCGTGCGCAAATTTTTGGTTTCTTATTTCATCTTTATGAATATAAAATATGACACTGTGAGTGTTAAAAACATTCTAAAGCATTAGATAGCGAAGCGACATCAATTTCCAAGTTGAATTTATTCTGTAAAGAATAACTGCTTGGGCCATCTGTTTCATAAACAGACGGCTAGATGGCGCTAAGCGTCACGCAATTGACGTTTACATAAGAGACCACAAATTTCGCAGGGTCGGACTAACAGCACGGTAGCTCAATTGGTAAGAGCGTTTGGCCCGGTTTGCCAAAAGGTTGCTGGTTCAAGTCCCGCCCGTGCGCAAATTTTTGGTTTCTTATTTCATCTTTATGAATATAAAATATGACACTGTGAGTGTTAAAAACATTCTAAAGCATTAGATAGCGAAGCGACATCAATTTCCAAGTTGAATTTATTCTGTAAAGAATAACTGCTTGGGCCATCTGTTTCATAAACAGACGGCTAGATGGCGCTAAGCGTCACGCAATTGACGTTTACATAAGAGACCACAAATTTCGCAGGGTCGGACTAACAGCACGGTAGCTCAATTGGTAAGAGCGTTTGGCCCGGTTTGCCAAAAGGTTGCTGGTTCAAGTCCCGCCCGTGCGCAAATTTTTGGTTTCTTATTTCATCTTTATGAATATAAAATATGACACTGTGAGTGTTAAAAACATTCTAAAGCATTAGATAGCGAAGCGACATCAATTTCCAAGTTGAATTTATTCTGTAAAGAATAACTGCTTGGGCCATCTGTTTCATAAACAGACGGCTAGATGGCGCTAAGCGTCACGCAATTGACGTTTACATAAGAGACCACAAATTTCGCAGGGTCGGACTAACAGCACGGTAGCTCAATTGGTAAGAGCGTTTGGCCCGGTTTGCCAAAAGGTTGCTGGTTCAAGTCCCGCCCGTGCGCAAATTTTTGGTTTCTTATTTCATCTTTATGAATATAAAATATGACACTGTGAGTGTTAAAAACATTCTAAAGCATTAGATAGCGAAGCGACATCAATTTCCAAGTTGAATTTATTCTGTAAAGAATAACTGCTTGGGCCATCTGTTTCATAAACAGACGGCTAGATGGCGCTAAGCGTCACGCAATTGACGTTTACATAAGAGACCACAAATTTCGCAGGGTCGGACTAACAGCACGGTAGCTCAATTGGTAAGAGCGTTTGGCCCGGTTTGCCAAAAGGTTGCTGGTTCAAGTCCCGCCCGTGCGCAAATTTTTGGTTTCTTATTTCATCTTTATGAATATAAAATATGACACTGTGAGTGTTAAAAACATTCTAAAGCATTAGATAGCGAAGCGACATCAATTTCCAAGTTGAATTTATTCTGTAAAGAATAACTGCTTGGGCCATCTGTTTCATAAACAGACGGCTAGATGGCGCTAAGCGTCACGCAATTGACGTTTACATAAGAGACCACAAATTTCGCAGGGTCGGACTAACAGCACGGTAGCTCAATTGGTAAGAGCGTTTGGCCCGGTTTGCCAAAAGGTTGCTGGTTCAAGTCCCGCCCGTGCGCAAATTTTTGGTTTCTTATTTCATCTTTATGAATATAAAATATGACACTGTGAGTGTTAAAAACATTCTAAAGCATTAGATAGCGAAGCGACATCAATTTCCAAGTTGAATTTATTCTGTAAAGAATAACTGCTTGGGCCATCTGTTTCATAAACAGACGGCTAGATGGCGCTAAGCGTCACGCAATTGACGTTTACATAAGAGACCACAAATTTCGCAGGGTCGGACTAACAGCACGGTAGCTCAATTGGTAAGAGCGTTTGGCCCGGTTTGCCAAAAGGTTGCTGGTTCAAGTCCCGCCCGTGCGCAAATTTTTGGTTTCTTATTTCATCTTTATGAATATAAAATATGACACTGTGAGTGTTAAAAACATTCTAAAGCATTAGATAGCGAAGCGACATCAATTTCCAAGTTGAATTTATTCTGTAAAGAATAACTGCTTGGGCCATCTGTTTCATAAACAGACGGCTAGATGGCGCTAAGCGTCACGCAATTGACGTTTACATAAGAGACCACAAATTTCGCAGGGTCGGACTAACAGCACGGTAGCTCAATTGGTAAGAGCGTTTGGCCCGGTTTGCCAAAAGGTTGCTGGTTCAAGTCCCGCCCGTGCGCAAATTTTTGGTTTCTTATTTCATCCTTATGAATATAAAATATGACACTGTGAGTGTTAAAAACATTCTAAAGCATTAGATAGCGAAGCGACATCAATTTCCAAGTTGAATTTATTCTGTAAAGAATAACTGCTTGGGCCATCTGTTTCATAAACAGACGGCTAGATGGCGCTAAGCGTCACGCAATTGACGTTTACATAAGAGACCACAAATTTCGCAGGGTCGGACTAACAGCACGGTAGCTCAATTGGTAAGAGCGTTTGGCCCGGTTTGCCAAAAGGTTGCTGGTTCAAGTCCCGCCCGTGCGCAAATTTTTGGTTTCTTATTTCATCTTTATGAATATAAAATATGACACTGTGAGTGTTAAAAACATTCTAAAGCATTAGATAGCGAAGCGACATCAATTTCCAAGTTGAATTTATTCTGTAAAGAATAACTGCTTGGACCATCTGTTTCAGAAACAGACGGCTAGATGGCGCTAAGCGTCACGCAATTGACGTTTACATAAGAGACCACAAATTTCGCAGGGTCGGACTAACAGCACGGTAGCTCAATTGGTAAGAGCGTTTGGCCCGGTTTGCCAAAAGGTTGCTGGTTCAAGTCCCGCCCGTGCGCAAATTTTTGGTTTCTTATTTCATCTTTATGACTGTAGTTTATTTTTTTTTAAACTCTGTACATGACAAATAACATCTTAGTCTACCCGTGACCACGAACGCTGTAAAGTGTTCGAAATATCGGAATGAATTCAATAAATTCGCAAAAAGTAAATCCGTAAAATAAAGTTTTATTTCAAGAATAAAATACCCGTGTGCATCAAAACCTTCGAAAATAGTATATTATTTTGTACCTTATTTATGAACAGAAAAGAGTTTGTATTAAGCAAACCATATCAGCGGACTTTATTGTAGGACTTTTAAAGGGAACAATCCGGGAAACTGTCCAAAGCAATATGTCCCCCACACGTTCTTGAAACATTTTTGTTATTGGTCTGCTCTTACAAGTAGTATCATGATGTTTTATAACCTTCGTCGATAAATAAGCAATCCGACGATAACGTAGTTAACGTAGTTCCTGAGACTAGCGCGTCCAAACTTACAACAAACTCTTCTGATAATATTAGTATAGATAATAACACAACGTTATTTTGTTGCGTTACTCAAAATTATTATTGAAATTACGATTTCTTCGTCGCGTTCGATTCTTACGGCGCGGTCGATTCGTCTTGTGCGGATATGTGTGCGAGGCCTCCTTCTTAACTTCGATTCGTTCGAAGCGTTCGATAAGCGTGTGTTCACCATAATTGACCATACTCGTAATATGTAGATGTATGATGACGACAGGACAGTGACAGGTTTGAATTACTATGTCACTCATACTTATATAAAAAATACAAAATTAGTAAGAATTATAATGTGAAACAGTTTTAAAACTAAATGCCTTAAAATATCGACAAAAAAACTTATAATATATTTGCATGGTGATAAGATTTATTTTTCCTATACCGAAATCACAATACATGCATGGAATGAAATACACCTATATACGAGTATTTACGACAAGAGTCACGTAACCTGCCACGCGCATATTCAAATGAATTAAGAAAAATATTGTTTCAAGACAATAATTATAAATTCTCCCAGCAAATTCGAATTGTAAGATGTTTAAATTATTAGTGAAAGTAAAGTAAAAAGTAAAATAAGGTATTTTAAATATGCATTTGTCCCAACAGGTTGAACCAGACAGTTAATTTAACACTAGGCAATTAATAAAAGGCCTGCAACCAATTAAATGGCTAGGCCGATGAATAATTTGATTATAAACTCTCAACTTTTATAGAGTTAAAAATAACGTTGCGTTCTACTACTTGGCTAGTAAACGTTCATTTAATTAAATAATTGCCAGCGTTTAATTAACTGCCTAGCCATGTAATGATTAACTGGCTGATTTAACCAGATGGCGACAACAGCTATATTTTAGACATAGGAGTTGTTCCTACGTCTGGAAATGTGTAAGTCCTTAGATGGGAATAGTATGAATTCAAAAGTTAGCTTAAGTAGCTAGTGATGTAAAATACTGGGATTCTGGGAACAATCAGTTACATTGCCAATCCACAATAAATCAACATGTGTGTTAAAAACTTACCTCTTTTTATAAAAGTACTGAAGATAATTAATTGAACAGTCAATGGAGTTCATATAAATAATTAACCCTTTGTCAGCACTTGATAGGTTTTCGATCAAAAGCGATACTTTAATCGAATAACACCTGCCTTTTGTTCGTTTGATAGATTAAAATAGCAAAGAGCACATTTTCCAAAACAATTTTAAACGTGCGTATAAGTTCATTTGATACAAAATAACATAGATTGTTAAAAATAGTTTTTTATTAATTTACTGGTTACAGCTTTTAATCAAAAGCTGTAACCAGTAAATTAATAAAAAACTTTTTTTTTTTATAAAAAAGTTTTACAAATTTTAGTTTTTTTTTAATCAAAAAAAAAACTAAAATTTGTAAAACTTTGTACATAATGACTCAGGGTTCGGTTTTGGTTTCTAAAATGAGGTAATTAGTAAAAATTTCTGACTATTTACTCTGTTTTACTAATCTCTGCTTCAACTGCAATATGAATGAAACGAGAACATGCGAGTATTTCAATGAAAAACAAAGGCAAACCTTCCACTTTAGCTAAAACAGAGTGCTTTTATTGCCCCGTGGATGTCAAAATGTTACTAATACTAATATTTTTTGTACAATCGAACAAAGCAAAACAATCGTCGAAATCGAAAAAGGTTTTTTGCGGACTCGCAAAATCGTGTAGCGGTAATTTTACCGGACATTTTCGATATTGACCGGTGGCATCATTCGGGATTACAATGTCCATTTCATATATCAATATAAGGGAATTATTGGAAGCTGCGTTGCGGTTTAGGATTAAAAGTATATTAAATTTTGTGTTTGGTATTAGCTATCAAAATTGAACAATATCATGGCTAGACATAAAGATAACTTTATTGCACATTGTTCTTGGTTCTGAGTTGGGTCGTTGATCACTGGAGTTGGTTAGTTTGAGATTAGCTATTAAATATTGACTTATATTATGGGTAGAGTTTATCATTTGATTTTAATTTTGATAAAGATATCGTGTTGATACCGTACTGAAAAATATACATTGAGATGTAAAGCAATATACGCTTATTTTTCTTTTTCTTTTTCTTTAACAGCGCATTTCAGTGCATACAGTAACTGTACTACTATTGTAAATTGAAACTATGAGCACAAAAATTCTTTTAAATGATAGTATGAATAAATTTTATAAATATTAATATACATACAGACCCTTTTTTTGTAATATATTAAACAGACCACAGCTTATAACTCCTACATGGTCACGTATTGTAGCTACGAGAACGTTCGTAGTCTGTAGTCACTACTACGGAACTACGGCGTAGCACTTATCAGTTTTTAATAAAAAAAGAGGTGTCATGTTCGTAACTCTCGGATAAGACACTCTTAGGCCCACTTGCGCATGATAATTTAACCTAGGAATAAGCTAATCCTGGATCCATCATTCTGTATTCGTCAGTTTATTTAACGTTTACAGGGAAATAATGAAGATTTAATCCAGGATTAGCGTAATACTGGGTGATATCATCGTGATATATATATATATATCCGCATCTAAAAATAGCAAACATCAATTTAAAAATATCTGATACGATATGATGAGGTTCTAGTGATTTTCAATTTATATTTACAAAACAATGAAAATATGATTTCGTAAGAAAAACAATGCTCACTTTTATTTATTTATTGGGCAGTCTATTTTATTTTGAACGTAGGTATACTGGCCTGAAAAACCAGTATTACAATGTATACAATAATTGTACGAATTTTCAAGTATTGATTTATGGTCATTCCCAAGAGGCGAACAGTATTCACTTTTGAGCTTACAAACGCAGTACCTTAAATGCTTATAATAATGCCTGAAACTTTGTGTTCATTTAGCCCTATTTCTTCATCAATAGTAATGGTAAAATGTCGTTACCAGCGGTTGAATATTTACGATTGTGTGTCAGGTATTATTTAAGTATGGCTATTTTGTTGACGAGTGGTTTAAGTTTTTTTTCTTTAAAACACAATATCTATTTAACCGCTGGTAACGACATCTTCCCATTACCGTTGATTATGAAATTGGGTTTCAATAACGCTAGTTGAATTGGCTCTATATGGAAACGTTGTTTATAGTAGGTTTTTTTAAACATAATTGTATCCATGTCAGAGTAAAATGGTAGTACCTCAGTAAACGATCCTGAGCAAGGCTTCAACTATCAACTAACTTTGAGGGACACTTAGTTTTTATAGTAAAGCTAAAGAAACGAAAATTTAGCTTTGAAAAATCTTTATCCGGGGCAGTTAACAGCTTCAAGATAAAAAAAAATTAAAATACATTTACAGAAAGGTTGTACGAGGGTCAAAGGAAAGTTCTTAGAACTGGCCACTTATAAACAATATAATAAAAAAAATATTCTAAAATTTGAAAATAGAACTCTTTGCCAATATTACTGAGTATATATTTCATTCATTTGTCATTTGTTTTACGATTTGGCGGCAAATTGAAAATTGTCTGTGTCACGTCAACATGAATTTAACACGAGAAAATTTTCGTGCAATGATTTTTTATGACTTTCGATGTCATTTAAGTCAACAAGAAAGTTATGATAGACTACGATTGGCCGTTCACGATGAAGCCCCATCTCGTGCGACTGTTTACAACTGGTTTAATGAGTTTTAACGTGGTCGCACTAATCTCACTGATGATGTACGTGAGGGACGGCCTTCTACGGCGACGACTGAAAATAACATCTGTGTTGTGCGGCGTATGATAGAGACGAAGAGTGACCTATCAGCAGATTCGGACAAGCTTAGGCATCGGTATGAGTCAAGTGCACAAAATCCTCCACGAACATTTAGCGGTCAGGAAGCTTTGCGCCCAGTGGATACCTCATAATTTGACTAAGGCTCAAAAACTCCATCGTGTGGATTGGTGCCGTAAAATGATTGAAAGATTTAACGGAGGTGACTCAAATGCTGTGTTCGACATACTAACAGGTGACGAAAGCTGGATTTACTGTTATGATCCTGAAACCAAAAGACAATCTGCTCAGTGGGTGTTTCCTTTTGAGGAGTTGCCAACTAAAGTGAAGAGAGATCGAAGTGCGGGAAAAAAAATGGTGGCCTCGTTCTTTGGAAGGATAGGTCATTTCGCAACAATTGTGTTAGAGGATCAAAAAACAGTTTCTGCAGAATGGTACACTACCAATTGTTTGCCACTTGTCTTGGAAAAAGTTCGAGAGAAACGACCTCGCAGTAGGATCCTCCTTCACCACGACAACGCCTCGTCGCACACCGCCAAGCGAACGATCGACTATTTGGCGACATCAAACGTTGAATTACTGGGTCACCCGCCGTATAGCCCCGACCTCGCGCCTTGTGATTTTTATTTATTTTCAAAAATTAAAGAAAAACTTAAAGGAAAGCGGTTTATGAATGCTGAAGAAGCGGTGGCTGCGTATCGCGATGCCATTGAAGAGACCCCTAAGGACGAGTGGGCAAAGTGCTTTTCCCAGTGGTTCCATCGCATGCAGCGGTGTATTGACGTCAATGGACAATATTTTGAAAAGATATAATAAAACTAATAACTGGCTAGTGTAATCAGTTTTTGATTTTCTAAGAACTTTCAGTTTGACCCTCGTACTAGCCCACATCGCTCTCATTAGCTACAAGAAATATAAAACAAATGAATGGTCAACATTAGAACACGAATCAGAGGAGATTCTTGAATCAATATTAGCCAACACGAGTCAGCGTTATTATGTATAGACCTTACTTATTACAAGAAGAGGTCAACAAATGAGTTAACTACATACGAGTATCACGTTTAATTCGAGTATATTCAGAAATTGGATTAACTTTTTTTCCGCATTTTTTAATTCAAAATCAAAATCAAATCAAAATCAAAAAATATTTATTCAATTTAGGACACAATATGCCACTTATGAACGTCAAATGTACAGTGAAAAATAAGATAAAAATAATTGTGCCCTGAAGGGGCCGAATCATGTCTCCTTATCTTTTGGGCCCTACCAGCGCTTCGAGACAGAACACAGACAATTAGGCAAGTGCTGAGAAGAAACGCCGGAACAAACTCAGTCACCACTAGCTGCCGTAAAATCAAAATCATCAAACGTAAGTACATCAGTCGGTGCAGGCTGGACAGACCACACATTCGTGTCGTTCAGATAGTCTTGAACCTTATAATAGCCTTTAGACATAACGTGTTTTTAACGTGTTACTTAAATTTATCAACCGGCAATTCGACAAGGTTGTGTGGTATATTATTAAAGAATTTTATACAATTTCCCATGTACGAATTACTAGTTTTAACTAATCTGAAGTTAGGAACGACAAGCTTGTGTTTATTTATTGTGTTATTTGAGTGAATGTCGCTCTTCTTCATGAAATAATCTAAATTTTTACGTACGTACATTATATTGTCAAAAATGTATTGAGAAGCCACAGTTAATATGTTGATTTTCTTAAAGACCTCTCTCAGGGAGTCACGAGGACTAAGTTTATAAATAGCACGAATGGCTCTTTTCTGCAAAATAAATATGGTATCAATGTCTGCAGCAGAACCCCACAAGAGAAGACCGTAAGACATAATACTGTGGAAGTAACTAAAATACACAAGCCTCGCCGTTTCAACATCAGTCAGATACCTTATTTTTCTAACTGCAAAGGCAGCCGAGCTTAGCCTTCTAGCTAGGGCTTCAATATGAGGTCCCCACTGTAATTTTGAGTCAAGTGTAATGCCCAGAAATACAGTGGAGTCTATTAAAACTAGATTATTACCATTTAGTACAATATTTGGTGTAAGTTGCTTTACATTAGGCAAAGTGAATTTTACACATTTAGTTTTACTAGCATTCAGCAACAAGTTATTGGTGGTGAACCAATTCAATACTTTGGAGAGAGTATTGTTTACTTCGTCAAAATTTTCTTCATGTCTTTTCATTTTAAAAATCAAAGAAGTATCATCAGCAAGCAGAACTATCTCACAAAGATTTGTGGAATAAAATGGCAGGTCGTTTACATATATCAGGAAAAGTAAAGGCCCCAATATTGAGCCCTGGGGGACCCCCATTTGAAGAGGGGCTCCGGAAGAGTAGGTACCATTTATGTTATCTGATTGTATTCTACCTGATAAGTACGAACTTAACAACTTAGATGAGTTTTCCGAGACACCATAGTGTTCTAACTTAATGAGCAGTGTCTGATGGTCTACACAATCAAACGCCTTTGATAAATCACAGAATACACCTACGGCATCATGTTTGTCTTCATAAGCATCAAGAATGTGTCTGATGAGTGCTACTCCGGCATCAGTTGTATTTCTACCTTTAGAGAACCCAAACTGTTTTTCGTGTAGTAAATAATTAAGTTTAAAATGGGAAAGCAATTGATTATAAATGAGTTTTTCAAAAATTTTACTTATTGTGGGTAATATTGAAATAGGCTTTTGAAAAAATTGCTGGGGTCACTTTTGTCTCCCGATTTAAATAAAGGGACAACCTTACTATGTTTCAATAAATTTGGAAACTGATTTTGGTCAATACATTAGTAACATGCTTGACTTTTAAACATACCTAAGTGTACATGTTATATTATGTTTTATTTTATATGCGCAGAATGATATGTATAAAATTAGTTAAAAAAAATAAAGTGGCTCACATAAAAGGTGCAAGAAAACTTTAAAATTAAGTTTACAAACCACGTAAAATATTAACAAACATATTTTTTTATTACCACTCTGGAAAAAGCGGAGCTAATCTCGTTATAAGGCGTAATTCCGTTGAAAAATGGCCGCCATCTTGTCAAGAGCATCCATTTTGTAGACGAGTGGCTTGTTTGTTTAAGGCCGGGTATTCATTTAGTGACGTAATGTTGATAGACCATGGCGTCTGGCAGTGTCTGAGAGAAAAAGCGAATATAAAAAAGATTCGCAGTTGTAACATAACCGAAACAATTCGCTGTACGGACGACAACACGGCAAGTGACAGTGGCACACAAGTTAAGGATGATTCGACGATGACCGTGCCGGAGCCGAGAGAAATGCTCATAGACATTGCAACAGGCATGAATCACTTAATACAATAATGTTTAACAGCGCCCCGGCCGGCGCCCGGTCGCAGTCCGGCCCGGCGCCGGTACGGTGTAGCGTGAATCAGCGTTTATATGCAGTTCTAATAATGGCTACTTTTCAACAAACATTCATCATCATTCATCAACGTTTTGAACAATATGTAATATGTAATATAATGTTATGAATTGACAAATTTCGTACTTCATTCTTTTCTAATTTGTTTAAACTGATTGATTGTTACCTACTAATTACTGATTGATTGTTTTTGTCGTGTACCATTAATAAACGTTACGTGTTACTACGATAAATCCTTATTAGGTTAGCTGATGTACCTAATTCGTAAATATCACAATCCTTGGCCGTAGTTACATAATGAGCCCTAAGCTTAACGAGGAAAACTTCTTTTCTGTACCTGACAAGGTACACTGCAGTACGTAATTACCACAATACGCCGTAGACAAAAACAGCATTTTATGACCTTTATTACGTAGTATTCAGGGTTTAAATGGTTTTTGCGGTAATTACTCCACAGGACTCACTATAAATGAAGCCTTTTTGTCATTCAGATGGCTATGTTCAAACCCTCGTGTGTGGTTTTAATTACAACGTTATTAGGCTACAGTTTTTGATGGCAGAAAAGCTCAGCGCTTTTGCTCTTTAACTGCCACCATTTATGTAAAAAAGGTTAAATGTGTGGTTGGATAATTTCTTGGAAATTTGATCGTAAAGGTGCGCTTACACGAGGGCAATAATTGCTAGGCGACACGAATGGACCGATCTGGAGCAATATGGAGCAATATGGAGCAAAATAAATAAATTGCGGCAATTATTTCGGCAATATTGCTTCTAATTGCTCCAGATATTTCATATCGCTCAATGTCGCAGATACGAATTGACGAATATCCAATGGGCTTGGTAATTCTAGGCAATTTTTGTATGCATCTCGTTCACACTTGTAAGTTTTTCGGCTTGCCGTCTTGCTTCCGAAAGTTCGTAATTTAGACGGAAATACTACTGCCGTGGAGTACATTACTACTGATGGATTTATTAAATTAAAAACATACTTAATGGTAAATTTAAATAAATAAAAAGTTTGATTAATACAATTATTTTTAAATTAACTACCCTCACTTGTAAATAAATATAACTTACCTTTATACAATTCTCGAAGAACTTCTGCAATAGCTCTGCATACAGTAGGTACAAATAGTGCAATACAACTATCAGAAATTCTAAACAGATACATTAAACTTTTGTATGAATCTCCAGTTGCCAGAAATCGAAGGGTTAAAGCAAGTTTTGTTGATGCAGAAATTGGTTCTCTCATGGTGGTCGTCCGTTTCGTAATTAATGGGCTAACTTTACTCAAAAGTAATTCAAAGTCTTTTCGTGACATTCTAGTAAAGTTTTTGAATAATATATCATCTAATTCTTACACAATGGAAATTGCGGCCTTTTAGCCAAAAACGATCGCACCCAGAGACGCCTATTCCTTTTCTTTCTTTTTTGTTTTTGATGAATAATAAAAAAGCACTACAAGCCACCGCAGCTAAAACAATGTCTTCCATAGCGAGCGAATACTGAAATGCTCGTGTAGGACAGTATTGCCTTGATGAAGTTGCGCCACTGAAATGCTCGTGTAGGACAGTATTGCCTAGTTGATGAAGTTGCGCGATGTCGCTCAATATTGTATTGTGCAGTATTGATGCTTGTTGCCGTTGCCGTTAATTGCTTGATGTAGTCGTGACGTCATAGTTGACGAGTATTGACTGGAATTGAGCAATTTTAGTTGCCCGTGTAAGCGCACCTTTAGGAAATATACTAAAAAGAGCTTTGCGTGATCTTTTGCTTCCTGTTTCTTTTTTTTAATATTATCTCATATACGAGTATCTGCTGACTTATATGGAGAAAAACTTGGAGTCACGGACTCGCATTAAACAGCTAGAATTTATCTTTTACAAAATATGAAGATAATTTATGCCTTAATTGTTTTTTATCATTAGCGTCACGATATTTCAGCCCATATTTCAAAAAATATATTCCACAGATTGACGTTAACAACATGCTCACATTCAAATTTGATTTTTTAACCCGATTTTCCATAAACAAACTTTGAATACAGGCTGTATAATGAGGTTGCCCAGAAATTGATTGGGCCTGGTGAACGAAGAGCATAGAAAAAGAATAATCACTCACTGTATAAAATGCACAAGTATAGCATTTTGATGACAACATAGCCCGATTTGGTAACAGGTTCCCATATTTTTGGATGTTTAGTCGCTTCATGGAATTAGCGAAAGGGGCACCTAATATTTTCGATTGGTGGAGATATAATTTTAGTTTTTGTTTTTATAGGAGATATTTATTTTTAGTTTTGTCACATACTTAACAACATGAATTGCACTTGTAAAAAGCAATTGTGTCAGACAAGGAAACAAACCCTGTGTCTTACGCTCTCCGGGCGCATGCCTATACCACTTGGCCACCTCTTTGTGTGACACAGTTACTTTTTACAAGTGCAAATTATGGTAGAATCATAGTTAACATCAACTATGGTATGCTTCTACGCTGAAATCCTTGACCAAGGCGACGAACCCTTATTTACACGACTTTTTATCTTTGAATTTTTCATGGAAACCTTCTTCGTGCTATTTGTTTGTTCCCAATCTTGCGAAATATTTCTTACATAGGTAGGTGAGCCTTTTTTGAAGAACTTGAAGTGAAAACGTGATTGAATTACATAAGCGGTGATTCCAACCGGTCAGCCTTTGGAAAGCGTTGTGTTCGTAATCTTTATTAAAACACCAAAATCTTTATATATTTACGTATTCCGTTATATCTAATTTTAATAAGGATTCAAATACTCAACGTCGCGTAGTATGTAATTTAATAATCAACTTCTTGTCACAAGGAAATAGGTTTGTTTTTGTAAAAACGTGATGATTACTAGTTTTAAGTGTCTCTATTTATTTTTATTTTAAAATATTCGTTTGAATTGTTTCATTGAAGGAATATTTAAATTTGCAAATGACATGAAAAGTGGCAATCGTAATAACCTAAATTCTTAATTGCCTGAACAATGCGGTTTCTGTTCTGCGTTATAAGTTTAAAAATATTATTTTACAGAAAGATATACTTAAAATTATATCAAATACGTAAAGTTATTAGAAACTCATCCTTAACATGAGTTGCTTTTTCATCACAAGCAATTAAATGATCCACTTCTCTTCAATCACTTATTACGAAGTAATTACAAGTTCATAATTGCTTGCTCAACTTCAACAGTCGTAAAAATAACTAAATTTGCATAATGCCTACTTATCTTGCAGATTGGGTGTTTATTTTTACTGGAAAAGTTTTAGAAACCCGTGTTTATCAATTTCCCTGGTAATTTATGAAATTGTTTTTTTTAGAAGAATAGCTTCTGTAAGACTTGTATCTGCGTCTTAAATGATCTTATAATAATGATCTTAATACTTTTCAAAAAGAGTACACAGACCGAGGACCGTCTTGTTCTTTCAAAACATGTTTTTGAAAATTTAAAGCAATGAGCATTTAAAAACAATTCCTTTGTTGACTTAAAACGGTAACATTTATGTATTTTTATTATAATTCAGTTTGGTGAAAGTTATCTCGTGGCGTTGTTAGGAAAAAGTTAAATTGACCTTGATACACAAGATACATACGTACAGAAAGTCCCAACCAAAAATATTCACGAAAACTAAGATGTAAACCACTTTAAAGTCAACTTTTCTTTGTAAGTCGAATAATGTAAACAATCTTTCCATAATTTTTAATGAGATGCTTTCCCGCGATCTTAAAAAGTTCGTTCGTCAATCTTGTCGGTGGACATCCTACGCTGCGCTTTTGGTCGAAAGGTCTCCAATCTAGAACTTTTCTTCCCCAACGGCCATCAGTTCTTCGAGTAATTTTTAGCTTCTTTGAACATAGGAAGCCTATGTTCAGCAGTGGACGTCCTTTGGTTAATAATGATGATGATGATGATGATGAGATGCTTTAAAAAAAAATCTTTATTAGCTAATATTATATTTATCCCTCAAGCGCATGTAAATGAGACACAATATAAATTACATTGTGATGCGGTCTAATGCGACCGCTAGAGTGTTGAGGCGTGCAGACAGTATTTTTATATCGATAAAATACGAAGCTACTGCTTTTATCGACAATATGCTTCTGGAGAGAGAGTTTAAAGCGAAGGGCAATGCATTCTTTATTTTTCATTCTTTATTACATTATTACCGTCCTGTGACGAGTTTTAAATCGCTTTGTGGGTTTCTCTTTTTTCAGCAGTCGTTAATGTTACACATTTATCAGAAGCATTTTTACGAACTCGAGCAAGGCTTAGCAAAAGTTTGACGTCATAATAAGAATAATGTCTACATTTGCGTCGCAATGTTGTTGTTTACAGTCTTAAAAAAAAGAGATATAAAAACCAATCAGTTATTTTCAAATATACAAAAAGCTCCATTGACTTTTCATTGAAAGTCATTCCACTACATTGAACGTATATTTAAAGCATATTTGAAGATTTGACAAAGATTTTGTCTGGAGACAAAATTTATATTCATAATTATGTCAATATTTTTCTGTTGTAACTTCACAATTATTGTGCAAAGAGGTGGCAAGATGATTTAATATTGAAGTTTTGTAGTCAAAGTGAGAAAAACAACTCTACCGGCCTATTTCACGATGTCGTATCAGCCCTACAATCCAGAAACATTCGATTACGGATTCGGTTAGGATACGATAACTTTCACATAATAATAAAATTATAATAACGTGGATTTATCTGATGCAACTATTATATTTTCTTCTTTCATCATATTTGTTACCGAACAGACATACCGACATCCGATCAAACTGCGACATTAATTTAAAAATGAATAAAAAAAACTTACCGAAAACTCAAGCCGAATAACTTATCGAACGTTCTGAATTACCCTACAGTTCCGATTACCGTAAGCTGTTCAAAATTTCATACGAAATGACGTTACATATTTAAATTCTTAATCAGTAAGTGTGTGTTTATCGATGGTGAAACATGCCCTTGGAATCTATCATTATTATAATGGTAAAAATACATTTGGAAATGCGTTCGAAGATATATATTTTTTATAAAATACTGACTGTAAAAAGCTTTTAGACATAAATACCGCAAAATACAATATCACGTGATTGCTATGAAAAAGCGGTGCTCGTAGCGCAGTGGTAGCAGCGTTTTGATAGTACAACCGATATGAAGCAACCTACGGCGCGGTCGTGTTTGGATGGGTGACCTTTCCGACCATATAAGTGACGTACACCATGAGCATCTCCGTGCTTCGGAAGGCACGTTAAGCCGTTGGTCCCGGCTAATATCGGTTGATATTAGTCGTTAAGCCTAGTCAGAGGCCTTATGGGCGGCTTGATAAAATCTGACAGCAGGGTTAGTCGCATGCCTTGCCAACACCCCTCCAACAACCCGCACTGAGCCCGCGTGGTGGAGTATGGCTCAAACTACCTCATAAGTGAGGTAAGGCCTTTGCCCAGCAGTGGGATGTTACAGGCTAACTTTACTTTTTTTACTTTACTTGCTATGAAAAATAAATATATAAACTGGCTTACAACAATTGACAAGACGCATACTCGTATAACAATCCCAAGAATATTGGATGATCGATATGGCAGTGTCTTGTAAAAGTTTCAAGACTGGGACAGGACAGTAAACCTATATTACAGATGGAACTTGATATCTGTCGAGTCTTTGTATGTGCCGTCAGCAGTAGGGCTAATACGTAACTTGATCGTTTTCGTATTGCAATCGATAATGACGTTATGGTAGTCAGTATCATGAAAGCTTAAAAGCTTTGATAGCATACCATGACCATACATGGAACATGTCCGGGAAAATATGTTTCTATATTGAATACTGTTCTTCTATTCATAAAGATGAAATAAGAAACCAAAAATTTGCGCACGGGCGGGACTTGAACCAGCAACCTCTTGGCTGACCGGGCCAAACGCTCTGCCAATTGAGCTACCGTGCTGCCAGTCCAACCTTGCCAAATTTGTGGTTTCTTATGAATACGTCATTGCGTTGTGTCATCTTTATGAATATAAAATATGACACTGTGAGTGTCAAAAACATTCCACAAAAAATCCATAACTGTTCTTCTTCTAATCGTGTCGATGGTAAAGCGACTTAAATTTGTTGTGCCCAGTAATGGGCGACGCGGATTGCCTTGACTAGCAAGCACAAATCAGAACACGCAGAACAAGACACTAAATGGGGCATGTTTTATGGAGTGAACCCGCAAACACAGGACAGATCAGTTCCGTCGAATTGAATACTATGATACCTTGCCAAGCACCTTGCCCACTAGACCGTTCCGTCACTGGCCAGCACCGTTGAGTGCCATGCATGGAGCGTATTTTGCCGATGCTGACACGCTCCGAATATGACACGTTACGTTGCTAGACCGGTGACCATACTCCCGTATGGTCCATTCTCCCTGTTCGAGCTCAGTCTTTCGTGTATCGATTGTGTCGGTCAGGATCAGGTTTCTCCAATGAAGCCGTTTATTGTTTTAAAATGAAAATCTTCGTTTATTGAAAGAATGAAAAAATATACAGAGTTTGGTAGTGTCGGTTAACAGATCAGTTCCGAAGTGACAAAGCAAAAACGAATTAGTAATGATGTCCAGCGCGAAGTTGGTTGCTAGCCCCCACCGATGCAGCCGGTGACGTCACACGCCGCAACTGTTGCAACTTCACTTGTGTACGTCTTTTGCGCGATGAAATAATAGATGGCGCCAACATACCGCCGGCCTTGGAAGCTTCATCTTAGCTTCCAAAATCTTCTATGCGTGATTACCACTGTCTTCTGCTGGTGTAAATAATGGCAGCGGGCATATTTTGAAGAAAGCTCGTTGAACTATTCCCGTCGCTGTACGAATGCTAGCGACTCGTGCGATTCCGTCCTTTCCGTGGAAAATCTGGGTGATTCTTCCCAAACGCCATTTGTGAGGAGGTTGCTGGTCGTCTTTGAGTAAAACGAGGCTGTTAAGTTGCAGATCGTTTACGTGCGTCTTCCATTTCGTCCGAATTTGCAGCTCTGATACGTATTCTGTAGCCCAGCGTTTCCAGAAGTGTTGCCGTAACTGCTCGATCCTGTCGTAGCGTGTCAGGCGGGTAGGCGGCACCTCGGTGATGTCTGCGGAGGCCGGAGCGGTCAGAGGTCGGCCGATGAGAAAGTGGGAAGGAGTTAAGGGTAGGTAATCTGAAGGATCTGTGGATAATCACGCATAGAAGATTTTGGAAGCTAAGATGAAGCTTCCAAGGCCGGCGGTATGTTGGCGCCATCTATTATTTCATCGCGTTTCCGCTCGGAACTAGAAAGGGTATGTACTTTAGATAGATCTTCCAATTCCCAAAACTTTTTTAATTGTAAATCTATATTGTCCATATTTTGTACAAAGTTACATTGAATATTAGAATTTCGCATTGGCAATTTATTCGTATAAATCGGACCGGAAATAACCCAACCCAATTTTGAGTCCTGTAAATATGAACCTGTTGATAATCGTATTTTGTTTTCGTTTAAAAGATCCCAGAAAATATCTGCTCCTATTAATAGATCGATTTCAGAAGGAATATTGTAGTTAGGATCGGCGAGTTGAATATGCTCGGGTATTTGTATCGACCTCACGTCGATACTTACATTCGGCAAGAATGATGTAATTCTACCTGGCAAAACATAACAACGCATATTCGTGTAATAATCGTTTACTTTTGATCGTATAATTAAATCGCATAATTTATTGGATTGTGTGACCGATTGTCCCACTCCCGATATTTGAACAGTGGACTGTATAAAATTCGTATAATTTATTCGTTTACAAAACGCATCTGAAACAAAACAATGCTGACAGCCGCTATCTAATAGCGCGCGAGCCGTGTGTCGTTTGTTGTTTTCATCGATTACTTCTACTAATGCAGTAGGTAGCAAAACAGGTAGCGGAACCAGCTGATCCGTGCGTGCGCCGTCATTACAATGCGATCCTAATGAAGAATGCAGTACAGTCGATTTTATTTGAGACGGTTTAGGCTCTGGATGCAATGATATTGAACCCTCACAACTGTTATCATTACCTACATTTTTATGCAATAAACTATTGTATTTTTGTTTACAATGTTGGCATGGCCCAAAGTAACAGTCACTAATTGAATGGCCCCCACGTAAACAGTTATAGCATAGGTTTTTAACACTGACTAATTTGCATCTGTCTTCGATAGATAGATTTAAAAACATACTACACATATATAACGCATGATTGCCGCGACACATTTCACAAGAACGACTACGTTTACCTGACTTTGCCGTATTTGTGGCCACATAACTATGACTTTGTGTAACTGGCATCTTGGATCCGTTATGAAAAGATTTGTTATTGTTTTTATTGAAATTATTATTTTGTGATTTACCAAAACTCTGCGAATTAGTAGGATTGCTGTTAACGTTTACCATTTCTAATAAATCAGCTCTGTTTCTGAGAAATGTCAGCAAATCATCTAATATTAATTTACGTTTAGAATTTTGACTTTGAAAACCAGAAATAAGTGCTCCCTTATAACTTTCCCACTCACGTTCAGTAGCAGAATCCAATTTACACACAATTATGTAGATAATTAGGGTATCCCAAGATTCTGTGGGTTCTCCCAACGACTTTAGTGAACGTAAATTGCGCAAAATGGAATCTATCATTTTTCTAATTAACGAAGGAGACTCTTTATTCATATTTGGAATAGAAAAAAGTGATTTGACATGGTTGTGTACTAAAAGTCGATCATTTTGAAATCTATTTAACAATAAGTCCCAAGCGTGGGCATAGTTTTCCGCTGTAAATTCTAATGCGCTTATAACTTGAAGTGCACTGACACTTAGCGATGAACGTAAATAATGAAACTTATGAATCGCATTCAAATCTGCGCGTTTATGAATCATCGTTAGGTACGAGTTTTTGAATTCGAGCCAGTCATCATACGAACCACTAAAGAAGGGTTATTTGATATCTGGTAATTTGAATTGCAACGATGCATTTTTATCACTTATCACTGGTTTATTGTTCAAGGTTTGATTATCACTGTCATCCACGATCGATTTTGCAATAGAAATACATCGAAAATATTGCTCTTCAAACGTTTCGCGATACTCCATATTTATTGTAAGATTATTTTCGTCGCTAATATATTCAATATTAGTCTGTATCTTATCAAATTCTTCAAAAAGTGATTCCATTTTAGAAATTCGTAAGTTTAATTCGAGCAATTGACATTTTGTGATAACCGAATCTTGAAATTTAGAAATGTAATTTTCAAAAGAAGTTACTCGACCTTTCAGAGTTTTTCTCTGTTTTTTCAGGTCTGCTAATTTTAAATCGTTACTAGAACGTTCTGCAGAAGGTGAACGACTACCTACTTTAGGATTCGCCATAGACAGTTGCAAATTTACATCACTATTTTCAACCATTTTGCGGATTAATTGGGAAGCAAAAGGTACTTACAGTCGAATAAAATCACCTTATCAGCTCGTAGGCAGTGTAGACAGCCGCTGGTGATGATTGCGACCGGGAGCCGGTAGGTAGATTTACCGTTTACGATTTGAACTGAAATGTACAAACACGACACGAAATTAGCACAAATCGATTGGATTAGGAGGGAAAAGGAAAGGTTTGATCTGACCGTCTTTCGTGCGCTGATTCTTCAGGATTCTGGGCATCCAAGGGCATCGACTTCCGTGGAATCTTGAATCCTCCTTATCCGGCTCGAAGGACCATGTTCGAGCTCAGTCTTTCGTGTATCGATTGTGTCGGTCAGGATTAGGTTTCTCCAATGAAGCCGTTTATTGTTTTAAAATGAAAATCTTCGTTTATTGAAAGAATGAAAAAATATACAGAGTTTGGTAGTGTCGGTTAACAGATCAGTTCCGAAGTGACAAAGCAAAAACGAATTAGTAATGATGTCCAGCGCGAAGTTGGTTGCTAGCCCCCACCGATGCAGCCGGTGACGTCACACGCCGCAACTGTTGCAACTTCACTTGTGTACGTCTTTTGCGCGATGAAATAATAGATGGCGCCAACACTCCCGCAACTGCATATGATAACCGATGTAAAGGCTTCGCCCTTACTTAGTCTGTGCATTGATATTCCTGCAAATACTGTCGGATTGATCACGACACATCTGGGTTAGAGCCTTTGCCAACAAAATACAAAACAAATCGCGGTTCACTGACTACCACCAAATAACATATAAATATGTATATTCGCGTTGCATACTGGCATCAGAAGTTCAGTAGGCAAGGTTCTGCCTTTCGTGTTTGATACGTTTCTAGAACGGTCATCACACGATCATGGTATGGTCCATTGCAGTGGGACTCTACCTTAAAAGTAAATGTTACCTACTGGCATTTGGCAGCAGCGGTGATGATGTTTCCATCCATGGTGCTTCCGCCACTTCAAAGCTATAGCAGGCGAACTCAGTCGCATACCGTTGATGTCTCCGTCAGCAATAACGAAGATGCGCCATAATTTACAAGACAGCTTCCATTTTCTTTCGATCTTGCATGGAGTACTGCTGCCACCTTTGGGATGGTTCTACCAAATATCAGCTGGCTGCTTTAGACTCAACAGAAAACCGAACCAAAAAATATCAGAGCCGATGAACACTTCCAAAGTGTGCAAAGGAATTGCATGACATGATTCCACGATTCCACCAGTCAACTATCTTCTTAAAAACACAAGACGCGGACGGGCTTCCATCCCTATGTTGTAGAGATCCCAACATAACGTACCCAACGATTTTGGTCCACATTTCTTTTGCGTACCGCTAGGGAGTGGAAAATCGCTGCCCGCCTTCATTGTCAACTACAATTTGGACGTTTTCAAGAAAAGAGGGAATAGGCTGTCACTAAGCAGACATGTTCCATCTTGGGCTGCATTGTCACTTAACATCAGGTGCAATCGTGGCCAAATGTCTTTTCATCTATTTTTCAAAAAAAGAAGTGAATTGTTTACGTCTCCTGTCGACATATGAACGATTAGTCGTCAACGCTCTGTCGACGCGTCTTCGACCAAAGCCTTCATCAATACTTCGTTCGTAGCACTCAAAGAGACGCGTTCACGAATTGCGATCACAACCGCAAAGGCTTTTCGTTACGTGATTCCCATGCCGTGATGATTGATCGTATGTCATTTCGCCAGAGGCCGTGTTTCGCGGAAATTTTGTATTGTTGATATTATGTCAGTGATGCGGCGATGTGGCCATGTGTTACTAAGTCAGATATATCCATATCCATCATACATAACGTATTTAGTTTTAGCAGGCCTTATTTGGTACTAGTCTTAGGAAAATGAATGATACGAGACAGTACCCTATGTACTTGAGCTATCCTTTTGGGCCTAAAAATACCAAACTATACATATATTCAAACTTTTGGCAAATATTAATTACAACACAGTACGGATATTTTCGGCAGATTCATTAAATTTTAAGCTATCATAAGAACATTTAAAGAAAACATCTAAATTTAAAAAAAAATGGTTGGGATATTCCATCAGCATGGGATCCGGTTCTATCGAAGACCCAAGCGTGACCAATCGCTGCAAGTTCTCAAGACACAGTTAGCTCTTACTGCGTGGATAGGAACTTTAATGAATATAAATAGCGACGCAGTTAAGTGTTCGAAACGTTGGGATATACTCGTACATTTTATTATTCTCGCATTAACCGACAAGCGCGATTCTTTCTTGGAATCAAATGTGAAACGATAAGAAATAAACTTTGAATAGAAACTGTTTTTTATTTCTAATTCGTCCATTAGCTGAGTGTCTTCGTTGTATTACATCCATCAAATATTTAAGATATTTTCTTTTCAAACAGATATTATAGTAGATAAAAATACAATGAACATTCTGTTGAATTGAAAACAATGAGCTACAGAAGTGTGTTAAAAGCATCCGAATAACGAATGTCACAAAATTCGAAATCGAAATACCGAACACAGAGAAACTGTGAATATTTTCAATTGGCGATCCGCAGAAATTCTTGTTCCTTTCACGGAACTGTACTTTGTCACATTTTCAGGTACTCGGATGAAAATCAAACGGAATTTTAAAATGCAACATATTTCGCGTTCAAAACGATATGTGACTCGAGACTGTCGACTGTGAATGAATGTTGTATGGAAGCATTTCTTAGATGAAAAAATTGCTCACACTATTTCTGCTAAAGCTGAGTAAGGTAAGTATACCGAGACAAAGAACTTATAAGTCCATTCGGTGCACAGCAACATGATGAAAGGTGTGATAATAATAACTGTAAATTTTGATTACTGTTTATGATTGAGAGTGTTACTATTACTTAGCTTTTATGTGTCGGAAACATTTTCTCTGACTAAATAGTTGTCTAAAAGGTAAGTTGTGGTGACACTCATCAATAACGAAATCTAGAAATCGCCTTTATCCTTTAGAGCATGCAGGTTTTAACACTTTGACTGCATTAAAAAATACGAAAAATAACCCAAGAAACCGCAAGTTCTACGCGTAATTTCATAAAAAATCATTAAAAAAATATTTGCAGTATTATTATTTAAAAAAAAAACATGCACACTCGGGCCCAAGTGGTCGACACACAGCATGCTGGTAGCCAAGCACTTGGGTCCGAGTGCCATATATTAAATTAAGTCAGAAAAAGACATCGCCGGGAATACTCGGCCCCGAGTGGCCGGCACCGCTGGAATGGTTATCACGCACTCAGGCCCGAGTGCGCGGTACTGAACGAGTTTATACAGTAAGAAAGGCTGTCTTAGAATGGGTTTTACGAAACTCGAGTTATAAAAAGGATTTACTCGACCATAGCCGAAAGCATTTTTCTGTTAGTTGTTCTATAGATACATCCGTTCGCTGATCGGAGGCAGAAAATGCTAGAACATTCCATCTCGTGAGCCCTCGTGTCGAACGGCTTCTATAACTCAGTTATGTTAGAATAAAATTGAGTTTGTTTTGAGTTTTGCATATTTGAATTCACTTATTGATTGCTGAATTGTTTTGTTATTAAGGTTTGTTTGTATAAAAAAGGAAAAATCTTTTCAATGCGAAGCAAATCAACAGCATCGCACTACAAATAATTTATTCAATTCACGTCCCGCCTTCACACGGGTGGTATTAAAATAGTATTTGTATTAGGTAGTCTTTGTTACTTAGGAATATATAGCTTTCTAAAGGTGAAATCTATTTTTCATTACTCCTGTTCGGAAAATTAAACTTTCATGTGAAGATAGATGGATGGAAAGTAGCTTTTCCATCCCTAGGGTGGAAAGTAATTTAGTTTTAATTGCTACGATCAGACATGGAGCTAAAGGTAATTGAGTCACATTATATTATTAAAATAAACAAGCTTTTCATTTTTTTAAGATAAGCTAAACATTAAAAGCGTGTTTATTATGGTCACTGATTTGAAAAATGTACAATTGGTCTAATTTTTTACAATTTAAAATCTACAAATATATTTCGGTTTCCCGCCATACATAGTGTCACTTTTTTTTCATTTTAAATTGTCACATTTTGTTTGTCTTTGACGATATATTTTTTTAGTTTGTGTATTGCATAGATTATTCAGCAGGCGGAGGCGACTTGCTTGTTCATTAATCTTCTTACTCACTCCCACCTTTAGCTGTCATTCATAGCGCTATCTCATGAGGCAAAATTGAACCTGGAATTTGACATAATCTGCGGTAGTTTTGGTGACAAGTCACCTTGTTTTCGCAAGGTTGCGTTCTTCTCCTATTATTATTGACTGTGAGAAAAAAAACGATCGATATTTTTAACAATGATTTGAAATATTTGATATCGTCCGCGTTTTATGTAGTACTCTGTTGTCTTCCGTGCCTTCACTGTCCTTCTAATCTTGTGTTTTATGTATAACGACAGTGTACAAACTGATAAGTGATGTAAAAACTTGATAAATAAATTTATTTATTTTTCCTCACAGTCAAAATGAAAAATAGTATGTATAACTTGGGTGAAAGTACCCATTTCACTCTCGAATTAT
The DNA here is from genome assembly GCA_963924145.1 of Pyrausta purpuralis. Lineage (NCBI taxonomy): Eukaryota > Metazoa > Arthropoda > Insecta > Lepidoptera > Crambidae > Pyrausta > Pyrausta purpuralis. Next base: position 19,997,491 of record OZ001654.1, read on the forward strand.
TAGCGCTCTCACTCCTTACGACCGCCAAGAACTTCTCGAGTGAAATGGGTCACTTTCTCTCCTTCTATAACAATCTACTATTGTAGTTCAGTAGTTTCAGAGATAATTAGCTCCAAACTCTTATACTAGGTGTTCTTTTTGATTCCCGGAAAATTATTTATATAAATCAGACTACATAAAATAAAGGTTAAATTACAAAAGATTTCTCTCAAATTTGCTCATTTGCATTTTTTCTAGTTTCATACAAAATTATTAAATTTCCAACTTCCACTCGGTTGTCCTACGCGCGCCCTTTTGCAATTGCAGTAAAGTTGGCAACGTAGCATGCGCTATGCCGCGCGCGTTATATGAATGAAGTCAGGTGAGCTGGCAACAGTGAGTTGTAACTACTATGAGTACGTATGGAGAAGCTATGAGAAGCAAAATGTGTACTAAATACAATGACAAGATTGTGACGTTTTCCTTGAAATTTAAATTTCAAATTATGAATCAGTACCATAAGAATTCATGGCGCACGAAATTTGTTCGTGTAGTCTGGTTGGTTGGTGTGGTTCAATGGCTGGCAACAACGCTGCAAAGAAACACTGAAAGCAAATAATGACGAACTGATTTTGAAAAAACAATCTTGCTTGTCACTTATACTTTTGCTAAAATAAACTCTTTCGGAAAAATAATAATTATACTTAATAGCACTCTTGGTTTCATTTTTTGGAAAACAAAATAATCAAGTTTTAGATATCTCTTCTTAAACTAACTTAATATTAGTTAATTAATAAAAGATCTAAACATAAACGTACAAAGCATTTAGCAAGTAAAAAACATGCAGAGTCGCGTCCCGAAATTGGTGGATAATACGGTCATTATTCTGTTCCCATGAAATATACATGAGTGTGGATTAGCCTTCTTGCCTATCGCGCAAATGAGAACGCGTTTTACATTTTTATTACGGCCACACTCACTTTTCTTTAAGTCGCTACAAATTTATGTGGAAGTGATTTAGTCGTGTTTACAACTTTGTGTTTTGTGGATTTATTTTGAGTAAAATATAGTGAACTAGTTACTAACGAACGTGATTACTTGTGTATATCGCATGTGAAGTTATTCATTTATTATTTCATTCATTTGTCATTAACGCTACATACTCGAAATGTTAATATATTTTTACTCCATATAGTTGCCATTATAAACTGAAAAGGGTTTATTGTACAGAAGTATTAAAACCTTTTTTTTAAACTAAAACCTCAAAACGAGCATGAGTCAGATTTTTCATTTGTAAGTTATTATCAACCTACAAATAAAATAATCTGACTCAGGTCACTGTCCCGTGGAAAGATGCTCATGAGTTATCAAACAGAGTTATTTGTGAATCCCTAATAACCTCTAGCAGGCAGGTCCAATAAACAACAGTGATCACTGTTGTTAAACTATATATTTAATATTAAATTCTTATCAAAATATTTGACTTCTTAATCCATTACCATCTAAACCAGTCACCTACATCTCCAACTTAATCAATCAACAAAACCTCATTCATACCTTGAATGTCTTCATCAAGTCAAAACAGTAGCATTATCAGCCTTCGTTAGATACATGAATATGAACAAATGACGACGATACATCAGACCAAACATAACCTGTTTGGCTCATCCTATCTGGTGAAAGACAAAAGGTCAGAAGCTTTTATCACAGACTGACGAGATTGCTTGAAAGGAAAGCGAGCTACGAGCAATTGCAAAGATCAAGAGGCATTCATGCGGTGGGAGGATGACATCGTTTGGCAATCAATTTGTATGGCATTTGTTCGATCGTTAGTAAATAAATTATTTTTAAGTACCCGCTTTAATATTTCACGTGATTGTCGTTAACTTTTTTTTGGAAATACACTTGGTAAATTTACGAGAATCATACAAAAATAGAGCTGAAAAACACAATTGATGACGTATGATGCATAACCAGAGAGTAGAGAGCTATTCTCACAGAACTGCCTCGGTGTCGTAGCGATAAGAGGGTCGCACTTTAAAGCTACGGCTGCGCCAGAGGTCCCGGCTTCGATCCCCGGGTCGGGCTAAAAATATAGACCTGGGTTTTTCTGTTCAGAAATGCATAGGGTAGCCCGGAGTTTGGAAGTTGGCGGTGTTTCACCCCCGTGCCTCGAAAGCACGTAAAGCCGTTGGTCCTGCGCCTGATCTCTCCGGTTGTGTCAGATTGTTGTACCATCGGGCTATGAGAGTGAAAGAAATAGAGAGTGCACCTGTGTTTGCGCACACACTTGAAAGAAAGAAAGAAAGAAAAAACGTTTATTGGCCTACATCACAAACACACACATTCACAACATTACACATAATAATCAAACGAAATCCAAAGATCTAGAGAGAAAAAAAAATAAAGTTAACACAGAAGAGTTATAAAAATCAATGTGGAACCGTCCATGACAAAGTGTTATACCGACACCATAGCAGGCCAATAAATGTGCGTCTGTGTGTGTGTGTGTGTGTGTGTGTGTGTGTGTGTGTGTGTGTGTGTGTGTGTGTGTGTGTGTGTGTGTGTGTGTGTGTGTGTGTGTGTGTGTGTGTGCTGGTTTTCAGTGGGCCCCTGCTGAGTGAGGTACACAGAAATTGGCGCCAACAGCTCGCATATAAATGTCTTAATCAAAAACAATATACGAGGGTATGAAAATTATTATTTAAAAATAAAATAAACTTTAAAAAAAAGTAAAAACCGACTTCAAAACTAAAATGCACTAAAAAGTCTTAAATAAACTCTTCACCATTGAAAGGAAAGGAATCCGTTTTAGGCAAACAATTTCTTTGTGGAGTCGGTGCTGTGGTAGTTGATGCTTGATGGTCAAAGTGATGGCACCGACTCCAAAAAGAAATTGTTTGCCTAAAACGGATTCCTTTCCTTTCAATGGTGAAGAGTTTATTTAAGACTTTTTAGTACATTTTGGTTTTGAAGTCGGTGTTAACACAAGAACATTCTAGGCGCCCCCGCCCCCGCCCGCGCCGCTGTCAGCGCGCGAACCGGTCGCGCCGGCCATCGCCAGTCCCGAAAAACATACAACCTCAACGAGACGCGCGCGCGTCTCGTCCATTTTTTTACTTTAGTACATATTTTTCTCATACATCAGTGTTTTCTTCATCTCTGCAAGACCCTACATCAAGCAAACCTTAAACAGTCGGTTTTTACTTTTTTTAAAAGTTTATTTTATTTCTTTATTACTAAGTAGGTGAAAAAAATTTTCGATTCGGTCGACAAACGACTGAGATATGAGGTAACATACATACAAAAAAAAAGATAAAAAAAAACATACAGTCGAATTGATAACCTCCTCCTTTTTTGAAGTCGGTTAAAAAACCCAGCTGCGCAACCCATAAAATGCCTGAAACTGCAAAAATCACAGCATCGCTTGGGCGTCATCACGAGTCACAGCGAACCCGAGCGCGGGCAACTGCGCACGGCGTACTCACCTTCAATAAACCAGATAAATAAATTGTCGTATGTCTCAACCTTACATCAACGACAATTAACGAAAGTCTGCAGCCGCGTCCAGAGGTGCGATGAAAAGTAACATTTTATTACTCTCCTGTCTACTTCCGATGTCTCGTAAAGTTATATCGTGTAAGTTATTTTAAGTTTTTCTTTTGTTCGCTTAAAATCAATTGTTTGTAGGATTTTTTAAACGTAAAGATTGTTTTTCCCAGACACCGTAATGGAGGTGGAAGATCGTTCCAGCACTTAGACGCGGCGAACTTAAAGCTTCCCTTAAATGCGACGGTTCGATGAGGCGGCAGGACCAGAGAAAAGCTGAAGCGACGAGTTCTGTGCGACTGCACATTGCGCCGCCACTCCAGCCGCTCCACTAGATACGTTGGAAAGTTGTTTTTTTTTTATGCCGAACAACAACGTACCGTAACGCAGTTTCCTGCGAGCATTCATTTTCAATATATTGGCACCGTTTATGTATGGGGTCACATATGAACGGGGAGGTTGTCCAAAACAGTACCTAGCACATGCATTCTGAACACGTTGAATGGCATTTTGAGTTTTAACAAGCAACCTTGGACCATAAACTACATCCATGTAATTAAATCTAGAGAGAACTAATAAGTCGCAAAGCCTTATTCGGGTTTTTTAAGCTTAAGAATTTCCTAATTTGGTACGAAACTTTTAATCGATAAAAACAGTTGCTAATAATTGTATTAATATGAGTATCAAAACGTAGGACAAGGCCTAAATTTCTTGCTTCTGATACACGCTCCACGATTTGACCCTCAATCACCACATTCACCCCTTTACCCGTGCACTTTAATATGTCCCGCGCAGTCGGTTAGTCGTTGCGACTGGCCACCGAAGTCAAAATCGGCTAGGAGGAATACGAGTACTACAACTACTTCTACTGTTCTCACAGTAAAGTAATAGAAATAAATAAAGTAAGTACAAGGTAGGTATACAGTTGCAAAGTATTTGTTAATAATAATAGATAACTCTAAAACAACTATAATTGAATGACATCAATCTTTATGAGTTAAGGGATAAGCTGATTCAACGTCGGTAGTACTAGATATATACTAATATAAGCTTCGTGGCTTTCGTTCACCGAGTTAGGCTCATGTTATATGGATGACGAAAACGGTGAAATGAGCTTCTCCATCTTGGTTTCTATACTTAACACATAACTTGTATTTACATTTTGAAACACATTCAATAGAGTGACGTGTTTTCGGGTTCCGTAGCTGAATGACAAAACACGGAACCCTTATAGATTTGTCAAGTCTGTCTCTCTGTCTGTCTGTATGTCTGTCCGTCCGTATGTCACAGCCATTTTATTCTGTAACTATAAGCACCACACTTTGAAAATTTGAAAGGAAGATGTAAACTATTAACCGCTTTACGATTTTTATAAAAAACAATGTTTAAGGGGGGCCATACATGAAACTTAAACCGATTTTTTTACTCAAACCAATACGTATGGGGTGTTTATGGTCTATGTCTTTTAAAATGACATCGAGGTTCCTAAAGCTATTTTCTTTTACTCTTACGTTTGGTAGAAAGACGCTTCCAAAGTGGTAAAATACCCCCTCCCCCCCTCCTCTAACTGCTAAACTAAGCGAGTGTAATTAAAATTTTGAAAAAAAAAAACATAATGTAGATCTTAACAAACACTTTCAACGAAATTTTGTGTAGACGGGATCGATATCGAACTAGTAGTTTTTGAGTTAAAGCACATTTTCAATAACCGCAAACGTAACTTTGTTCTTTATACAAACAAACACTATAAAAACCAAAGTTATATTGGCTGTCAACCAAATATTGTGGTATTTTAGCTAAGTGCAAGTAAGTGGACTCCCAAATTCCGTTAAAGTTGGCACGGAACCCTCAGTGCGCGAGTGCCGGTTTTTTTGTTTGTATGGGAAAATGCTAACACCCTGTAAATGATACTAAAAAAAAGTTCATGTAAAGCTTTATCGTTTTCAAAATGATTGTCGTCAATAAAATATTCCCTTTTTGGTAATATACACTTTGAATAATAAAATCTAGCAATATTTCATGATCTAATAAATATGTCAGTACTGCTGTTTGAACAGATTGAAAGCTGAAAGGGAAATGGCATTTGTAATTCATAGATTTACTCTTTTTCGCACGTTTTCTGTCTTTATGGTGTATCCACCATAGAAGTACTATATGTACATGCCCGGCGGCATTGGCCGGCGGCCATACCGCTCATGCCACAGCGGCATTTTCATAGTTCTTGACGAAAACCGCCGACAAAGCTGCCGGCTGGTGTGGATACCAACATATACATGATTTTGGAGTTAGAATAGACAGATAGAGTTGCCAGGTTTTTAAAAGTTCCATATCAAATTATTTTAAAAAGATGAATTAAATTGAGATTGAAAATTGACCGTCTAATTACGTGTATTCTTAGTTATTTTTAGATGCTGTACATGGTCTTGGCATTTTTATAAAAATCTCCTTTGTAACTTTACCTTTTATAACTACCAAAGTTTTACTATTAAACTGGTTTTAATAGAAAATTTTATTAATTAACTTTACAAGAAAATTCTAAAACTTATTCCATTGACAATAATTTTAAATTTAATTTTGCAGACCAATTAATTGGAAATATTTTAACTCTAAAAGTTACCTCATATAATTTAATTTTTAATATGATGAATATACATGGTGTCATTTTGGTCGGAGACGAGCGACTCAAGGATGGTTGTACAAACAATACTGATACTAAAAATATATTTTATGGAAATATTCCCACAAAATCAATTTATTATTGCCATACAGCGAATAAGTCAAAACAACCAACATCAGTGTCGGAAGTCTCGACATAGTTCCGTGTAAAACCACCAGGTGGCGCTCAAAAAATGCTGAGACAAAATTAGTGTTCTTACTGATTGAGAAGAATTTTCGAATGATGCTCAAAAAACTACAATTTTTTTTTAAGATTTACTAAATATATAGCTACGTCAGTTAATATGATATTTGATGAATTAGAAAATCATAAAATTGAAATTGTCGACGCGAAATGTCAAAAATTATGCATCAGACTTCGCCCGCAGGTCGCCTTTTCGTAGCTTACTAATTAGGGCGTAGTATTTTGAATATGCGCGCGAGTGTGCAAGTTTGTCCCTTCTTTTTTTTTAAATGTTGTGAAGAGGTTTTCTTTTATAAAACTTATTTTCAACCCTGAATTAAGTGTCACTGACCAAAACAAGATACTGTAATTGTAATTAACCACAACCAGAAAATAAGCACTTAAGGAAATAATCAGTCCATTGAATGACGACCCGTCTGGTGTAGTGGTCGAGAAATCGCCTACTACGCAGCGGGTGCGGGTTCGATCCCCGCACAATACAAACATTTGTGTGCATGAACATGTCTGTTTGTATTGGTCTGGGTGTTTTCTATGTATAATATGTATGTATTTACAAAAAAAAAAAAAGTATTTAAGTAATATATCCGTTGTCTGGCACCCATAACACAAGCTTTGAGTAGCTTACTTTGGGACTAGATGGCGATGTGTGGAAATGTCCAAAGTATATTTATTTATTGAATGGAGGGAGCATAGACGAAAAATATTTACAAAAGTAACAATAGTATAAATACGTAATTTATGTACGTACTTAGAAGTATATTGTTTTATTCTGAAGTAAGACCGTAGTCACAAGTAATTTTTGTGAACGCGCCACCAAGCTTACACAAAGTAAGCTTTTTGAAGGCGGTATAATTGTTAAAATGACATCTCATTTCACAAGTAATAAGATGTAGAACTAAGCGTATTTCTGATTCTGGCGGGAAAATTCAAGGCGGAAAGTTGAAATTTTTTACAAGCTTTTTCTTAATATATTTAAAGCGCGCATAAGTAAAACTAGTTAAAAACTTTCAAAATGGGTAGTGAAAGCGGCGGTGAAAAGAAGAATAATAAAAGGAAGAGGAAAACGACTGCGACTACAAATGACTTTTCTGATGATGAGGATGAATGTAAATATGTACCCTTCCTTAAAAAGAATCACATCCGAAGCTACCCTGAAAGTTCTCCAGGTACCATATTTATTGTATATTTGGAAAGCACTGAGGAAAATGGAAGCCTGGGTAACAAAAGTCCAGTGTACTTAAATAATATTTTTAGCCAATTCATTAAAGGTGTTAAGCAATTAAAACGCATCAATGCTAAAAAATATGCAGCTTACTATGACAGCCCTAAAACAGCTAATGGACTTCTAAGCAATTCCATCTTCCTTGGGAATCACAATCTAAGAGCATGTATCCCAGCATCAAATGCTGAATCAGTCGGAGTAATAAAGTTTGTACCTGCAGAACTTAGCAACAAACATTTATTTGATAAACTCGTCACTTCTCAAGGCGTAAGAAGATTTACCAAAAAAACAGCAGAAGGTTTTGTGCCTCTTGGCACAGTTGCCATAACCTTTGCAGGGAACTCTCTCTACCTGACTATGTGTCTTATGAGCTGTGATACGTCCGCCCGGTACTTCAATGTTATAAATGTCTAGGATATGGACATACATCTAAGTTCTGTAATATAATGACAGCTTGATCAATTTGTGGTGGTCCACATTATTATAAAGAGTGTGACAATACAAATAACCGATGTTGTATTTATTGCAAAGGTACTCATAGTGCTATATCAAAAACTTGCCCAATTAAATAACAGAAAATTGAAGAAAATAAACGCAAAATATTTCACAAGCAATCTGCATGGTCAAGTAATACAGATTTTCCACAGTTGAAGAAGTCATCATTTTCAAAGGTGGCAAATGCAAGCAGCCCTAAACAGGTAACAGCAACCACAAGCAGCATTAAAAATGTAAACAATGATCCAGTTATAGAATTTTTAAATAATGACAAAATGTTAAATGCTTTCATAAAAACTATTACAACATTCATAAACGAAGACAACAAACTGCCAGTAAATTCAAAAACAATAAAAGAACTTTTTATCGAAAATATTAGTGATTATGGGAAATAGATCTCCCATTCCAGTATTAAAAATCTGTCAGCACAATATACAAAGCTTAGTTCCAAAAATAGCCCTGGTACAAGATTTTCTTTATAATAATAAAATAGACATTTTAGTTTTAAATGAGACATGGCTTAAGCCTACTAATCAGATCAATATTGCTGGTTATACATTTCTGCGTAACGATAATACAAATGTCGCATTTTTTTTACAAAGAAAACCTCAAATGTTCATTATTCAATACTCACTTTACTGATAGAATATAAAGTATAGGCATTTAAATCAAAACTAAATTAGGCAATTTGACAATTCTTGGTTTATATTGCCCTCCGCGGAGTGGACGCTTTCCAGTTAATACTTTGAAAACTTTAATCCGTAGTCTTCCTGCTCCGATCATAATTATATGAGATTTAAATGCACATCACACATGTTTTGGTAGTCTTCAAAATAAACCGAGAGGTGTCCAGATATATGACATGGTCGAGGAACTAAACTTAATCATACTGAACAATGGCTCAATCACTACGATAACTCGTCCGGGTAACACTCCCTCTGCCATTGATGTTGCCTTTGTAACGCCCAGTCTTGCTCCATCGTGTACCTGGACAGTCCTATCGGATTGTTTAGGTAGCTTGCACTTTCCAACATTAATCGAACTCGAAATGGAACCAGAACTTTATGAACCTAGTACTCGGACTAACAGGTATTTGTTTCATAAAGCAAAATGGGCTGATTATTATTCGTTATCGGAAATATTGTTAGCAGATTTCAGGTTATCAAATAATCCTTTGGACGATTATGACAAGTTCGTTGAACTCATAAATATTCTAAAACAAAAATGTATCCCAATGTTGCCAGCTTCGTCATCACCACAAACAAAACGTAAAGCTGTTCCGTGGTGGAATGAGATATGTTCCCAAGCCGTAGAAAAAAGTAAATTAGCATTTTCGAACTATAGAAAATACCCTACCATAGAAAATTACATTATTTATAGGAAAAATTGATGCAAAAAGAAACTTATTATAAAAGAACAAAAAAAAAACAGAGTTGGGTTACATTATGCTCTAGCTTTGATAGAACTACACCTATTTCAAGAATTTGGAATTACGTACGTAAATTCAATAGAAAAAAAGCAAAATATCTTTACAGGGATGATAGTTGGGTAAACGCATTTTTAGATAAAATTTCATCGGAAGAAATATCTCCTTCTATCCACGACTCTAATCTTAATATTTATTTTAATGATAATGTGTTAAATAATCATCTTAATCAGCCCTTTACACTACTCCTGGCCTAGACGGAATTCCATACATTCTATAAAAAAAAATACATCTCAGTTGTAAACACATTTTGTTAAATATTTTTAATAATTTATGGCTTCATGACTTGATACCATCTTCTTGGAAATCTGTAGCGGTAATTCCAGCTTTAAAACCAGATAAAGACCCTTCATCTGCAAATTCGTACAGACTGATTTCATTAGCATCATGTGTTGGCAAATTGTTTGAAAATATGATGAAAAACAGACTGGAAGTTTATGTAGAGTCCAATAATATAATTCCGTTACAGCAGTATGGGTTTCATAAAGGGAGGAGTACTGTAGATAGCTTACTTTCTTTTAGTTATGATATTAGAGATTCTTTATTAAATTACTCTAACTTAATTAGTGTTTTCTTAGATATTCAGGGAGCTTTTGACAATGTTAATTTAGCTACCTTAGTTCAGATTCTTCATTCTTACAACATACCAGGAAAACTTTTACTTTGGATTTATAACTTTTTTAATGGTCTAGAAGTTTTGTTAAATTTAACAATGAATATTATGGTCCAAAATCGGCTCACAAAGGCGAAATGCAAGATGCTACTTTATCTCCAATTCTGTACTCTCTTTACACAGCTGAAATTCACAGGAATGTAAACTTGTCAAAAGCTAAGGTGCTGCAATATGCGGATGATATTGTCGTATATAGTTCACATAGAAATATAGTTCAAGCTTAATTGGATATTAGTAATGTTCTTAATGAATTATATTTATTTTACAAGACAAAGTTGCACCTTGATATTAATCCTCATAAAAGCTCTGCTATGGTGTTTTCTAAAACTATAAGTAATGAAGTTGTAAATATAAATATAAATACAGCAAACGTTGAAACTGTACAGGAAAAGAAGTTTTTAGGATTTATTTTCGATAGCAAGATGACATTTAAATCTCATGTAAATAATGTTGTTCAAAAAATGCAAAGGTCCGTTAATATTCTAAGGTATACGGCAAATGTTAGTTGGGGTATGGATCCTAAAATTGTAAATATGTTGTTTAAGGCCATAGTTCGTAGCCATTATGACTATGCATTAATTGTATATAATTCTTTCCTATATAACAATTTAGTTCGTAAAATTGAAGTTGTACAGAATAGAGGACTTAGGTTAATTACTGGAGCAATGTGCTCTACTCCTATTAACGCATTGGAAATCGAAGCAGGTATTCCACCTTTGCATGTGAGATGTAAATATTTAAGCGAGAAATTTTTCGTTAAAGTTTTATGTTATAGACAATATGAATTAGCATATCTCAAGAACCCGGTCTACTTAGAAGAAAGTGAAAAAACTGAATTAAAATAATGCTTTAGAATGTTTTTAACACTCACAGTGTCATATTTTATATTCATAAAGATGAAATAAGAAGCCATCTGTTTCATAAACAGACGGCTAGATGGCGCTAAGCGTCACGCATTTGACGTTTTCATAAGAAACCACAAATTTCGCAGGGTCGGACTGACAGCACGGTAGCTCAATTGGTAAGAGCGTTTGGCCCGGTATGCCAAAAGGTTGCTGGTTCAAGTCCCGCCCGTGCCCAAATTTTTGGTTTCTTATTTCATCTTTATGAATATGAATTAAAAGAAATTTGCAAGAATATACAAAAAGTAGAAAAATGGGAATATGGCTCTTTGGAAGTCCAACTGCTTAAGGCAGTTACTAATAATTCAACATTTATTCAGAATAACCAAGTTTTTTTTTACAATATGTAAATTCAGAGAAACCTACATTCAAAAAGATATACAATGATGGTTCGAAAACCGATGAAACGGTCAAAGCTGCATTTTATGATTCTGATGTCAAATTTGGAAGATGTTTTATATTAGATGCTAACACCTCTATTTTTACGGCTGAAGCATATGCGATACATCAAGCACTAGATTATACTTTGAGAAAATGTAGAAATATTCAAATATTGATCGTCACAGATTCTCTCAGCGTCCTTAAATGCTTAGAATTTCAAAAAATAACATATAAGAATAATTTCTACATAGATAAAATAAGAGAACTTTTGAAAAGCATGGAAAAAACTGATACCACAGTCGAATTTCTATGGGTGCCCTGACACTCAGGTATAACTGACAACGAAATAGTGGATAATTTGATGAAAGTGCATATTCCAAATGTGATGACTTCACAAGATGTTGTGGTACCTTTGGTGCCATTCACTGATTATTATCCTATCATAAAAAATCGTTTGTTCGAAAAGTGGAATCGGGTGTAGACAGAATCAAAATTACACAAAGGAAAGTGGTACGCTGAGATACAAAAACAAATACCGCGTAAGCCGTGGTATTACAGTTGGAAGTCGCCGAGTCGTAAATTTATAACAACTTTGAATAGATTACGTTTTGGACATGCAAGATATCCTGCTCATCTGAAGAAGATTAAACTTAATGCATTAGAATGTTTTTAACACTCACAGTGTCATATTTTATAAGCGTCACGCAATTGACGTTTTCATAAGAAACCACAAATTTCGCAGGGTCGGACTAACAGCACGGTAGCTCAATTGGTAAGAGCGTTTGGCCCGGTTTGCCAAAAGGTTGCTGGTTCAAGTCCCACCCGTGCGCAAATTTTTGGTTTCTTATTTCATCTTTATGAAGATTAAACTTATTCAATCAGATGAATGTGTGCACTGTAATGCCGCAATAGGCACATTAGATCATTTGTTGCTACAATGTCCTTCTTTCAATGTACAAAGATTATTGCTGGTGGATGGCTTAATCAAGACATTTAAAAACAAAGAAGACATTCCCCGCCTTCTGCCATCCCTCCTAGCTCACGAAGATACGTATCAACATCTGTACATGTTCATCATTTCTACTATTGAAGGTATTTGATAGAAAGAAGATAACTTTATACATCACTTTTTATATTTTAAGACTTCACCCCTAACAAAGAGAATCCAGAAAACCTCAGAATTGGCTATATGGACCAGATTCCGAAGCCGTAAAAGTGAAAAACAAAAAAAAAGCGTATCTCATTGCCCCTTATTGCAAAACCTTGTACCGAGTTTTCTGTGTGTAAGCGACTTTACACAATATCAGACAAATCACGCACACATTGGTCGTATTTTCATAAACATAATTACTTTATCTTTGAAGATTTGAAATCATTCGAAAAAACAAACTCACTCGCGCTTCAGTCACCGACTCCTGACTACGGATCCCTAAATATTACGATTCATCATCTTACATGGACCATTTTTCTCATCAGATTTGTTTTTCTGAGCAGAACGAAATAAATGGCGTAAATTAGGCCGCTTTTCTACTTGATATCGTACGTTATGTTTGTGTAGGTAAAGTTTAACAATATTCTTCTTGACAAAACGTGTGACTAAATATGTGTAATGTTTATTTGCTAGCTTTGCTTACGTTATGGCTGGAAGGGACTAGTGACGGTTCAAACTTGGAAATAAAAATAGGTGAGAAATATGAACTACTTACTGTAATCTACGTTTATTTAGTAAGGAAGAAGCTTCTAAAGTCCACCACGAAATCTATACTAATATTTTAAAGCTGAAGAGATTGTTTGTTTGTTTGAACGCGCTTATCTCAGGAACCACTAGACCGATTTGAAAAAATATTTTTGTGTTGCATAGCTTATTTATCTAGGAAGGCTTTAAGTACATTTCGCTGCAACGGTAGAGGAAGAAGTAAACCCAAAACGCGCGGATAAAGTCGTGAAGTTACATATATTTCATTGTCTTAGTGTGGGCTTAGTTATGAATAAGGAGTAAAATAATACTGCGTATGAGTTGCTACACCGATACGGCATCAACAAGTCAGGTAGGGGCAGTTTAAAGTAAAGTTATTATTTCGGATACAGATTGACAGATTTAACTGAATCTAAAAAAATAAATTTAAATATACCTCTACAGGCTATAAATAGTCTGTTTCAACCGTCATCGCTCACTATAGCTTCTCACTGTAGAATCAACCTTAGAATTGAGATGGCTAAGGCTGAGTCGACTCAGTAACTCCGAACTGACTTGAATGCGATCCCTGAGTGGACGGTTTAGACGTTCATTTGTTATTTTGAAAAAATATTCGCTCATTTTTAATGGCTTGGCAAATTTTCAGGATGATTTCGCACGTGTCAAATGAGTGTACAGTTTTCTTTCGATGCTCAAGTATTTTGCTTATTAACCTGCGCCAATTTGATAAAAGATATCCAAAACATACTTTATCGACTACAAAAAGGAGGTTATCAATTCAATACGCATGTATGTGATATTGTTGGAATTTTATAATATTTGAGTATGTTGATCTAGAAGGGCTTCCAAGCACGTGTGCAATATTTCGTAAGTGTATGTATGTTTGTCCACGGATTTTTCGAAGACAAGAAGTCATATCGAGATGATTCTTTTTAATTCGATTAAGCATTACGATTCAGAATATGTTTCTTCAAAATCGGTCCATTCGTTTTTGAGATATTGGTAAATAACTAAAAATCATGAAATTATTAAAAAGGCGGTTCAAATTTTATTACCCAGTTAGTTAAATATCAAGAGTTATGATTTCGATGAAGCTTAAATATTACATTAAGTCTTTAAGCCTAGTCTTGATAACATCTGACGGCAAGATCAGTCACTTCACTTGCCTTGCAATTACGCTAATATGGCTCTTACCACCTCATACTTGAGATGAGATATGACATTACAGGCTAAGTATTTCTTGTGTAATTCTTAGGAAATTAAGCAAGAGGTGCTCGTAGCGCAGTGGTAGCAGCGCTTTGGTAGTGATACCGAAGTAAAGCAACCTACGGCGCGGTCATGTTTGGATGGGTGACAGTAGTGTATTATTGGGCATTCTGTCCCCCAGTCGTCCGCTTCGCTCCCGACCGTTCGCTGCGCTCACTCTGGTATGACAGAATGCCCAATAATACACTACGAATTAATGGGACACGATTAACTGCGGTTTGTAAATATCTTTAGAGAGACCCGTGGCAAGATTTGCTCTCCGAATTACTACCTATCATGATACAAACAGCTCCGGACCCATGACAAGATTCCATTACTGTATGTATCGCCTAGCAATTTCGGCTGAAGAACCAAGGTAAGTATCTTCAGAGAGACCCATGGCAAGATTCTCTCACCGAATTACTACCTATCATGATACAAACAGCTCCAAACCCATGACAAGATTCCATTGCTGTATGTATCGCCTAGCAATTTCGGCTGAAGAACCAAGGTAAGTATCTTCAGAGAGACCCATGGCAAGATTCTCTCACCGAATTACTACCTATCATAATACAAACAGCTCCGGACCCATGACAAGATTCCATTACTGTATGTATCGCCTAGCAATTTCGGCTGAAGAACCAAGGTAAGTATCTTCAGAGAGACCCATGGCAAGATTCTCTCACCGAACCTTCCTACTTACTAACATAATTATATTTGTTTAAATATCAATTTAATTCAATCATTTTATTACCGAATGAATTCCATAAAAAAGTAATGTATTTTATCGTAATAAAAAAAATTAAATATTATTGTTAATCAATGTAAAATTTTAATTAATGGTAAATATTATGCTCAAAATATATACATATTTTTATTAACAATGCAAATTTTTAATGTGTATCTACCTACATAAGGTATAATAACTCTTGAACATTTTACATGTCAACAAAATAAAAAAAGTAGTTTGTGCTAAATGCAAAGAAAATAATTAAAACACTTTCACACTAATCATCTCTTCTTGAAATACTTCACCAATATCTGATTGTTTTTCATAAAAATGTTCAACAATCTTCTTCATTTTTTAATGGAAATGTACAATTTAGAATTAATACATAATAAATCTTACCCATTTTCTTTATACGCAGTAAATATCTATACCGTTGTAATTTGTGTTGTATGGCAGCCTCCCTACAGCATAGCAACCTGAAATTGATAACAGCTGTATTTTAATTAACCAGTTTAAAATATGAATTGAAAGATCAATACGGAATACCTAAACACGGGTGGATCAGGGTTATGTTTTCAGATGACATTCCAAATGAGACATTTACAGTAAGATTCTGATATCAAAGTAGGTACTAGTTGCAATGTAACGCGAAAGTATAAAATCTAATCGTATAATAAAGTGTTAGAGTAAATCCAAAAGTTATGATCGAGGTAATTCTGGATAATAAGTAGGTACATTACAACAAAACAAAAAATAACATATGTAGATACAAATGAATTTAAAGGAGAGTCATGCTACTTTTATGCTTACTTGTCTTACTAAATCTTTTTCATCCAAATTAAATAATAATACATTTGATAAAATCAATTAATAAACTTTACTTACTGCTACAAGTCAAATAAGTGGATGAAAAAAAATGTACTTACATTTTGTAATCAATTAAACACTGGCACACATTAAACACACTTTTAGTAATTGTCACTTCAAACTCATGCTAACTAACTCGGAGCTTAACTGATGCGATACGCGGCGCGTTGCGTGGGAACGTGAGTTACCTGTGTCTAGTCTAGGAGTCAGATGCATTAATCTGTCATTATTACTAGAACACTTTTTGTAGGTAGGTATGCTCGCATGGCATTTAAGATCCTAATGCTTTTTATAATTTGAAATATTCATGAATGAAAATCTGGATATCTACTAGTGTTTTTTTTTTTTTCTTTTTTTTTTTGTTACTTATAGACTTATAAGAATAATCTTAGATCGTAATTATATAAATGAACTGAACCACCAATTCAAGTTATAAGGTCAAAAAAAAAAACAAGAAATAAAAGCTTAATATTCCTGTTAATGATTGATTAAATCATGTTGGCTCCTGTACTAACGATGCAGTTGCAGACTCAGCTTTTAAGCTTTCTATGTAAATGCTTGAGAGCTGTAACTTAACACTCATCGTGTTTACTTTATGTTGCATTAAAAAGAAGCAAATGACTGTTTGAGTTTTGTCCAGAAATACCTCATGGATACTATGTTTACCTCACGTTTACCTTTAATTTTATTAGTATGATATGCACTTTCAAATATTTATTTCAATTCTTATAAATGAAAAACTTTGACATTAAAACTGTGTCAAATGGATTAACTTTACAACTATCATATTTCGAGTAATAACTACTTATAAATGTTTCTGAAAACCATATATACCTACATAAAAAAGGCATGTACTTGGTAAGGTTATTGATTGAGTACCTACCCATTTTAAATATTAGCACTTATTGCACTCAAATTTCTTTTTCACGTTGACTGCTACATAATGAAACACGACTATGATTTCTTTAAATGTGAACATGAAATAACGATAATGTTGCAATGTATAAGGGAATATGTTACATACTTACTTTTCATAAAATGTATGGACTGTCTATTATATTACGGTATACAATCGCTTGCTGTTTTTGTAGCAACTTACGTTATCAACCAAATAATGATTTCATTTTGCTGATGATTCATTATTTATCGCATAAATACGGATTTCTGTGGCAAAAATTTATTATTCCTCAAGATTTTTCCTGTGAAAGCACAAGACACCAGATCCTGCGACCCAAAAATGTTAGTAAGTACCTTCATTATTTTATTATTTTAATCATTTTACAAAGTTTTATTTTAACGATAGTGATTATCTTCGTTACTTTCCTGAAGCAAGTGTTAGGCAGTTTGATTTCCGCCTTGCCATTAATGATTATTTTTTTCGCTTTAGACTCAGTCCAAAATAATTGTTTTTTCTTTTTTATAAATATTATCATATTTTTTCTTTTAAGGTCGGATTCTGAGTACGCATCAAGCAGCGATGAGGTAGCAGCTGAAGAGCCCTTGCCACCACCGCCACCACAGCAATCGTCGGCCAAAAGCAAGAGCAAAAGCAAGAGCAAGCCTGCCCCAGCTGCCGTCGCACCAAAGCCCAGGAAGCGGAAATCCGCCATACCTCCTGTTATCAACGTGGAAGCCTACACGCAGCCTTCCTCTTCCCAGTAAGTCCAGTTTAGTAGTATTTTTTATCAGGTTATAATACTTATACATGTGGTTGTCGATGCATTCAATTCAAAGCTCTCTGCTACCGCCAGTTGAGAGTAATAAAATAACCACTTAATAATACATACACAATAGACATAAAACGTTAAAAAAACTAATACACTATATCCAAACTAAAACTACTCTATACTTGTATACCTATTAACTTGAAGCATATCTACTATTTCTTATTATTATACTGACGACCCGTCTGGAGTAGTGGTCGAGAAATCGCCTACTACTACGCAGCGGGTTGCGGGTTCGATCCCCGCACAATACAAACATTTGTGTGCATGAACATGTCTGTTTGTACTGGTCTGGGTGTTTTCTATGTATATCATGTATGTATTTACAAAATAATTAAGTATTATATCCGTTGTTTGGCACCCATAATACAAGCTTTGAGTAGCTTATTTTGTGACTAGATGGCGATGTGTAGGAAAGGATATTTATTATTTATTTAAAGGCTATTTATTATAATTGATTTTTCAGATCGCACAAAAAGCCGAAGAGTCTGTTCGCCATTATAAACAACGACGAGCGGACGACCAACAAGGAGTCCGGTCGCCCCAGCCTTGGCTCCAGCTTTACCTCCCGCGTGTCGTCCGGTCAGTGTCGTCGCGCCGCAACTGTCGATGGAGAGTTTTATGTGGACCTGAAGGTGTACAATACCGACGACGCCAGAAACACCCCTGCAGACCAGCGATACAAGAAGGCGTTGGCGTCGGTGAAGCTGCAGTGCTCCGAACAGTCTCGCGAGTGGGAATCCCTGCAGGACTTCCTCGCCAAGGCCTACGCCATTTTTAATAATAGTGACCCGGTATATTACAGTAATAAAATTAATATTAAGTAAGTAGATTTTAGGAGAATTTAGCAATAAGTTTATAAATATTAATTACATTTTGAAATATTAATTACATTTTCGTATCTTATATTGTTTTTTTGATTTATTATTGTTTTTGATAGGTAGGTATATTTAACATTGCAAATAAAAGTAAGTTAAGCAATTATGCCATTCTGTTCGGTTTGCAATACATCGATCGGCTCAAAGTCTTGGATAGGTCATATACGCAGTCGATCGCATAAACAAAATAACTCCACCCAACCGCATAGCGATGGCGTGGAAATTGTTGCATCTGCATTTCGCTCTCGTATCGTTTCATATCGAATCGTTCCAATTGAAACTGATAAAGCCTCGTTAGACTCCTTTTTGTATTCAATCAGTAATAAAATAAAATTACTTATTGATGATGCCTTAAAAAAGCATACCACTATAAAAGTTAATTTTGAGCTATTTTCCCTGTTCATACTATTTAAAGACAGCACACAAGAAATGAAATCATTTCTCACAAAAAATTTTGTTATTTATCAGAACTATGATTTTAACACTATTTTTTTAAAGCTTCAAAGTTCTTTAAAAAAGAAAATAGACGAATTTCAGGAGAATGATAGTGGTTGGGCATTTCTTGACAATTCACATTTACAAATTAACATAAATAAATATCAACCATTAGGAGGCAGCTCTTTTTTGCCACTACCAAAATGCATTCAAAATAAGAAAGCATGCATAAACATTCATAATAAAGATCAGTTTTGTTTCTTATGGAGCGTTGTAGCTGCTCTTTATCCTTCGCAAAAGCATCCTGAACGGGTCTCATCTTATCCCGATTTTCGTCTCGTTCTAAATGACGAAGGAATGTCTTTTCCTGTCACATTCGCAGATATAAATACATTTGAGAAAAACAATCCTAGGTTGAGTTTCATCATTTACGGTTTAAAAAATAATAAGACTATCATTGAACCTCTTTATAAGTCCGGAAACAGTCAAAACAAAAAGACTATTCATTTATTACTATTAGATAACGGGACTACTACACACTATTGTTTAATAAAAGATTTGTCGCGACTTATACGGAGTCAAATTACATCACATCACAGTAAAATCTATTTTTGTGACACATGTCTAGTGTATTTTACTACATGCGAAGAACTCGAAAGTCATTTATGTAGCGGTATCGTTACTGTTTTACCTGAAAAAGGTTCGGTAATTAAATTCAAAAACTATGACCGTAAACAAAACGTTCCGTTCGTAATTTATGCAGATTTTGAAACCATTTTAGAACCGTCTCAGAACAGTTCTTTAGTTTCCGATACCACACACACAAAAACGTTACAACACCATGTTCCAGCAGCGTTTGCATATAATATAGTATGTTCTGTGAATGAAAGTCATAATCGTTACGTCACTTATCGAGGTCAAGACTGTGTTCAAAAGTTTATAGATTCTATCTATCGCGATGTACGCGAGATTTATACAATTTTATCCCAAAACTCTCCAATATTTTTTACAGAACAAGATGAAGCTGACTTTATGCAAGCTACTCGTTGCCATATTTGCGACAATTTTTTGTTTACCGACAAAGTTCGTGATCATTGCCACATAAGCGGTTTCTATCGTGGCGCAGCACATAGATATTGTAATTTACAGTACAAAACACCAAAGTTTATTCCAATATTTTTTCATAATTTATCCGGGTATGATTGCCATTTATTTATAAAACAATTAGGTGAATTGCCTGGAACTATAAAAGTTATACCTAAAACGAAGGAGAATTATGTATCGTTTACAAAATTCATTCCTGTTTCTGGCAATGAGTTCATACAAGTTCGGTTTGTAGATTCGTTTAAATTTTTAGGTACCAGCTTGAACAGATTAGCTAAAACTATTCAAAAAGAAGAATTTAATCATATGCGTACCCACTTTCCTATTGAAACACAATTCAATTTACTAACACGAAAAGGAATTTACCCATACGAGTACATGGATAGTTGGGACCGTTATAAAGAGCGATCTCTTCCAGAAAAAAATATGTTTTACAGTTCTATTACAAATGAGCATATATCTGATGAAGATTATAAGCACGCACAATCCGTATGGACCGAATTCAATATTAAAAACTTGGGCCAATATACTGACTTATACCTAAAAGTCGATGTCATCTTATTGACCGATATTTTCGAAAAATTCAGAAGAACATGTAAACTTCACTATCAGTTAGACCCTGCGTTTTATGTCACTGCTCCGAGTTTATCATTTGATGCGATGCTTTTTAAAACAGGCGTTGAGCTAGAGCTAATTGATGACCTTGCCATGGTGCGCATGATTCAATCCGGTGTAAGGGGAGGTGTGTGTATGTGCTCACACAGGCATGCGAAAGCAAATAACAAATATGTTCCAGAATATGATAAACAACAACCCGAAACTTACGTGGTTTACATAGATTGTAATAACTTGTACGGATTTAGCATGTGTCAATCATTACCATTCTCGGACTTTAGGTTTTTAAATCAAACAGAAATTGTTAGACTCGATGTAACCAATATTCCTGACAACGCGGAATACGGGTTTATTCTCGAGGTCGATCTTAGCTATCCAAAAGAGTTGCATGACAGGCATAATGAATTACCATTTTGTCCTGAAAAATGTATTCCTCCTGGAGGGAAAAATTCAAAACTTGTTCCCAATCTTTATGATAAATATTTTTACGTAATCCATTATGTTCATTTAAAAACATGTATAAAACATGGGTTAAAGTTAAAAAAAATTCATCGAGCTATAACGTTTCGGCAGAGCCCTTACTTGAAACAATATATCGATTTAAACACAAGCTTAAGGCAACAGGCTCAGTCAACTTTTGAACAAGACTTTTTTAAACTGCTCAATAACAGCATTTTCGGAAAGACATTGGAAAATAATGAAAAAAGGGTCAATGTTCATTTAGTTAATAAATGGAGTGATAAACAAAATAAAACAAAAAAAAGATATTGTGCTGATAGATTAATAGCAAATTCGAATTTCCATAGTGCTTCAGTTTTCAGTGAAAATTTGGTTGCAATACAAACTAAACCTGAGCGTGTTGTTTTAGACAAACCAATATACATCGGGTTTACAGTTTTGGAACTGTCCAAAAGCCACATGTATGATTTTCATTACTCAGTCTTTGAGCCGACGTATACAAACCGCTTACGCATGTGCTACACAGACACAGACAGTTTTGTCTATCAGATTCAAACCCCTGATTTCTATAAAGATTTAAAACAATTATTATTGAATTATTTCGATACCAGTAACTTTCCAGCAGAAAATATACATAGCTTACCACTTTTGAACAAAAAAGTTCCTGGTCTTTTCAAAGACGAAATGGGAGGGAACATAATATCAGAATTTGTTGGATTACGATCAAAACTGTACTGTATAAAAACTGTTAACAGTACTATTAAAAAAGCAAAGGGGGTGAAATCATGCGTTGTTCGCGATATTTCAATATCTCAATACAAAAAAAGCTTATATGATGGGGATGTAGTGAGAAAAACCAACGTTTTATTCAAATCTATTAAACATGAAATATTCACACGTAGCCTTAAAAAAGTTGCACTAAGCCGCAACGATGACAAGCGTCACATTTTGTCTGACAAAGTATCTACGAGAGCTTGGGGTCATAGAGCCATTCTTAATATTTAAATTGTATCAAACGAAATGTATATTATTTGTTTAAAGTTAGGTAACTATTTGCACTGTAATTTTATGATGGTAATGAATAGTTTACAATGATTTGAAGTGATTTTGTGTCTTCTGATTATAATATGTCATAAGTAATGTATGTACTGTAAGAACCCATAATATAAGGTATTACACTGATGCTTGTGCAAGTAATAGAATGGACTCTTTTAATAGAACTGTTTTAGAATTTATATTCTAGAAATTAAGTTACCTCCTTGTACATTGTACTTATATCGCAAATAAATGATGATACGATATATTTTTTGATTTATTAAATATCCCCTATTTCTAATGAATAGTTAAGAATAGTTAAGAGTTTATGTAGGTATTCAGTTATCGCACAAAAACACGTGTGCATTTAAAAGTGCAGGTTAAAACAAGTTGCTAACACGAGTGTTATTTAGCGCGCGTCGTATTTCGTTTCAACTTACTGGAAGAAATATTTGCTATACTGAAAAATGATTATTGAACATGTTAAAACATGTAGTACACGTGCTTATGACACTTCGTCTCACACGTCTCATGTTCTTGATTACCTATATAGACAAAGCTTAATCATTCTAAATTTAGTTCATTATTCGTGCTCAGTGCATTCACATAAAGATTGCGTTGAACTTAAAATGCAGTCCAACCATCAGTACCTCTCTTCACCGCAAACCAGCTACTTTGCATCGAATGATCATAGAATACCAAAGCTCATAATTAAAATAGAAATCATGGAAGCAGTGGATTCAGCGGATAAAACTGAAGTGGAAATCAGAGGGCGAGCAAAAAGCCAGTATTTGGTGTACGACCATTGGGACGTCATCTATTATAAGACAGAACAACTGCTGACTGAAATTAGTAGGAAACTGGGAGACCGCAACGAAAGACCTGCTTTGTGACTACTGTGAAATAATTATATTATAAATCAGGTATGTTGTAGTTATCCTTTATCGAATACTTTTTAAAATAAAAGGGTTATTATAGTTATAATAATAACTTCTTGATTTTAATATGAGATTTCTTTTCTTTACAGATAATGGCGGATGGATACGACGTTTTTCCTCAATACGCTCAAGACCCATTAGAAAACTTTACGCAACAGTACAAGGATTTGTTTGGTTCGCAATCGACAGAAGTTAAACAAAAGAAGAGAAAACGTGTTCCATCAAAAAAGAATAAGCGAATAGCTCCTAAATCTTTTGTGGTGTGCAACGAACAGAAAGGTTTCAAGATGATCCAGATAAAGGTGCTGGACTTGGTCTGCGAATGTGAATCAACAAGGACAAGCTCGTCGACCTCGACGCCGGACGCTGACAGCGAGTGCGTGTTACTTAGTGCTCAATACGTTGTTCATGACGCAGTGGACGAAATAATGGATATGACAGAATGTGTAATTAAGAAGATATCAAAAAAGTTATGTGGTTCTAACTTTTAGTTGATTTACGTTTTTAAGTTATTAGAATATTGTTTAATAATCCTAGTTGTAAATGTAATTAAATAAATAAATTAACTAATATGCAAAAACTATGTTTTTTACTAAGTCCCCTAAAAATGTAGGTAGGAATAAATTGAGGTATAAAAATAAATAAAACATTTAATTCAATGTTACAATTATTTATTTCAAAAAATAAGCATTAATAAAATACATTGTTATCCATACACCATTTCTTTAAACTTAAAACATTTCGTAACGCACAATACTTATCATGATAAAAACAATTAAACATAATTTTGTCTTTACAATAGAGTTCATTAAGATTATTCAAATTAGGAGTACCTTGACGCGTTATATCGAAAACACTATTATTATTATCACACAACTCTTGCATCCATTTTACTTTTTCTTCCCCTTTGACTATAATTCTTTTATTTTTCAAAAAACCATTGATCATTCTAAGAAATTCTCTGTAGTCTATATAACCCTCACTCCATAAATAACCTCTATTTCTTTCAATCCAACGAACACATTTCTTTTCTTCATCACTCAATGCAGAGAACGGATACGGAGGCTTTATTAAAAACACGTAAGTATACTCTGGAGTAGCTACTGCCATTTCTTTAACCAAGAATTTATTATCGATGTCCTTGAATCCTTGCAAATCAACGATTACTGTATTATAATTATTCATGATATTTTCTTTACAATGTTACTCAAAGGCTTATATTCGTATAAACAATCGTTTAAAATCAAGCAGTATGCAGCTGTCTTATCTGGAATTTCTTGGTCTGTTTCAATTTCGACTCGCACATCAATAGATCCTTTAAGCGTTTCGTGTTGTCGTGAACAGTCAATAACGAATAAAGGAGCAATGTTTTTAAATTCGTTTAAGCTCAACAACGGCTCTGGTCGACGTCCATGATACGACTGTTGAAATCTTGTATATTGTTCATATAATAAAGTAAATTTGTCTTCGGAGAAATTGATGTTCAATCCTTCATATGGATAATATGATGAATTCAAAAATACTCTTACATCACGCACGTGACAATGATCAAACTCTGCCATTGACAATTGACTGTTGTGTTTCCGGTTAGTTTGTAAAGCAATGATAACAAAGCGCGGTTTCTCTATTTGCGATGAAGTTTTGATAGACCAAGTATGTTTGCGTGTTTTAGGTAGTAATGGGTATTCGTAAAGATCCCAGTTGCGAAACGCTAATGGAATAGCACGATCTCTCTCTAAATGCTTTAATAGATTTATTCTTTCTCGATCAGACACTTTAATGTGTGGCACTCTCCAAATGATTTTATTTATTGTAATATCATCTACAGCTTCTCCTGCATTTAATTTTATGGCATTAAGGTTCGTATTGCTTCTAAGTAGCACTAACTCGTGTTTACAGTTCATGATAATTTTTTGATAATCTTCTGCAAATCCTAATATCTTGCTTAAAGGAATTGATACAGAAAACGATCCATCTCCTGTATTTTTGGTTCCCCCTGTTGACCACCCCCAAACACGAGCATATTTTGACTCGTTTTCACTTAAGGACAGATATGACTTTATAGTTGTAGTTAAACCAGCATTTTTAATTTTATCTATTTCTACTCCATTCAATTCGTAACGAATATCTTGAAATAGGAACAATGCCGGATTATTAACGAAGTTTACATCTGATATTTTTGCTTTGGTCGTGGTGTTATGAACACTCACTTTTCCCTCGATGTACAGACTACTAAGTGATGGCAGTACGTATAGGTCTTGCTGATTAATCGGAATTCTTATTTCATCATTCTTGTTGAAACTTGTTACGTATGGCTTGTATGAATGATACTCGAAACCTTCAATGCTGTTGTCGTATGTAGTTTGTTCAGATATATTTAAGATATTCATTTTATTAACCCAATTTTCTTTAGGAATTCTTTATTGGTCTTGGTAAGTTTCTTTTTAAGCTGTAGCGGTGTGCCTTTGCGGGATGATCTTTCAGCACTGACTCGAATATTCGACTGAGGGGAGCTTTTATTGAAATTTATCATTTTCTTCGAAAATGTAAATAGAGTTGAACTTCTTCACCTCGCAGGTTAATTTCTTTATTGTCTGCGTCCAAGAGTCTTATATTGATAGCGCTTATTGATGATTGATTAACAGGAAAATAAATCAAATTTTTTGGAACTTCAATTATTCTATAACCAGGTGGTACATTCGGCACAAATTCATAAATAATATGGCTTGCTTTCCCGTTTACAAATGAACCACTAACAACATCGCATTCGATCCGTACGATGGTCGTTGATAGAATGTTGACAGGATATTGTGAATCTGTACTTATATTAGCATTTATTGTTTCCTTCCCAAACCCTAAAATTTGAGCTAATGATGCACTCTTATTGAAATGAACATCTTTTGAACAAAAGATGTTTGTTTTTAATGTATTATTATTGCAAGTGATTTTTAAAATTGTGTTCTTAATGTTGCATTTTAAATAATCACAAATATCTTGAAGCTCGTAAGACCCTTCAGGAATTTCGATAATTTCATTTTCACCATAGTAAAACTTATTATTACGCTCATCTATATTAGGAATAGAGTTGAAAGTGGAAAAGTACAAAAGACCACATTCATAGTCTCCTTGAAGCTCCAATGTTGGTGAGTAATTTGTTGATAAGGAAGCTCCTCTCCCAGTTATAGACACAGTGAAAGACATTTTGAAACTGACATATTTATTTTCTTCTTTCATTATATAAATGATTCTTCCAATAATTTCTTAAAAATTTTAGACACAAATGCCCACAGTTTGTAGTACCAAATGCTTGATGTCTTGCATAATTATAGTTTACAGGCAAGTCATGTACATATTTCATAAATTCTATTGGTGGTTTCAAATTTCCAAAGCTATCATAATATTCTATGTATTCATTTTGCTTCACATAGGCTACCCAATGCGTGCCAGGATTTATGTTGCTATCCAAATTCATAATTCCACATTCTATCTTTCTAGTTTTCAATGGTAACGTATCTCTCATGTAAACACCACGAAAATAAGGTATATCAGTGGCATGTTGTATTATATCAAGGTTAGTGAGTGCACGTCTGGGCAGCCGTTTATTTAGTTTTTTGATGGACTAAGATATAAACCTGCTCCTTTTTTATGTGGTTTTATATATAATCCTTTTCCAAGAGCCACTGCTTCCATCATCCTGTTGTGTCTCTCAGCTTCCTGAAGACTTTTTTGTGCAGCCTTAGAATCATTAACAGCTTTCGCTATACCTGCTGCACCTCCAGCAAGTGAACCTAAAGCCGATAGCCCAGCAAATATGGGGATGAGTGGCAAAACTCCACCACTCTTTGGGAGAGGAATATAACGAGGCAAACGTATTCCTTTCTTATTCCGAAACAATTTCTTTGCCGCTGCATAAGCATATTTTATAGACGAAGTGTGATTTTTCGATTTATGTTTTTTTAAATGAGATTTAATCTTTTTAATTCCTTTATGAAACGATTTTATGGCTCCGCCTGCTTTGATTTTTGCTTTCATTGCGTTTTTTACTATCCATGACGCAATTTTTTCTCCTTTGCCTGCGTCTTTCGAATTCAACCTTTTTTTAGCCATGTTCAAAAGTTCTAAATCAGCTTTACGTCGTACTTTTGAATCTTTATTAATGTATGCAATATCGTGATGCATGCAAGCTTCGTCTAATCTATTAACTCCTCGATCACCTTTTTGTATCCGTTTTTGAAGTTTTGTACCAGGACCACAAAATTGATAGCCTGGTAAGTGTAGCTCAACTGGCAAACGATCAATCAATTTATCAATTATACCACTGCCTTCCTTCATTGATAAGCAGTAAGTGTCGTGAAGAAGTGATTTGTGTTATTTATATACCTCTCCACTACACCACTAATTCTTTTTTGTTTACCCAAGTGTTCTCTTCATTACCTAGCCCTAACCATTTTACAAATAGTTTGTTTCCTTTTCTTTTTATAACTTTTTCAATAAGGTAAATGTCAGGAAAATTAGTTTTTTGCAACTCATACCGGTAAAAAGAACCTAAGATAATTTGATTGTGTTTGTCAGCTATTTGATACGTTTGAGGATTGGTTTGACCGATTTTAACAATGCGAAATATTTCCGTAGCCCAATTAGGAGTATAGCCTTTATAAAAATCACCTTTATATTTACTTATACGAACAAAATCACCAACTCTCAAAGTTGGACCTGGACGTGCTATCTTTCCATGTTGTGTTTTAAAAATATTAGACCTTACTAAAAGCTCATTTGAACGATTAACATTGATTGGTTTGAATTTTGTGATACGGTGACAAGTATTGTTGTAGTGATTCACAACAGAATCTAAATTACTTTGAACCCATTCATATCGTCCGCATAAACTGAATGCTTTGTAAAGATGGGATTTTATGGTTCTAATTACGCGTTCTACTATGGAAGCTTTTTTAACAGAATATGTGGAATAATGGTTTATGTTGTTACTTTTCATTAATTTTTCAAAAGAATCATTGTAAAACTCTGTACCTAGATCTGTTTGTAAATTTTTTGGCTTTCGTGTGGATTCAGAAAATATGTTGTGCATAGCATTTGCAACGCATGTCTTAGATTTCGTCTTCAACGGTCTAACCCAAACGTATTTTGATAAAGCATCAATTACTACTCAAATATATTTGTACCCTTTATTGAATGATGCATACTTTTGAAAATCCATGAGATCAGCTTGCCATAAATCATCGATTCCTTTAATAACAGTATGTCGACGAATGAAATTTCTTCTTGCCGCCTTGTGAAGTTCGTTAACTATATCTTGTTTACTCATTATTAACAACTTTTGATGGTAGCATGAGGTCAATTTCTTTTTTTGTGTAGTACAATTTACTAAAATTTGTAGTAGTAAGTTTTTCTAAATTGTTAAGATACTTTTTTAAATTGCTTTGAATATTATTCAGTTCATTTTTTAGTTCATCAACACTTTTATCCACGTATTCTTTATTTACAGCCTCATCGTTCCTTTTCGGAATTTGTAGTCCCTTTAATCTCGATGATTTTAAGTCAAAGTCTCCTTCATCTGTTCGCACTAGGATGTCGCTAAGAATATTACTGAATTCTGATAGTCCAAATTTGTCAATATTCATTGTCGTCTGGTCCGCTTCCGTAGTTTAATGACACTGCCCGATCCTCCTGATGGAAGCTTTATATATTTGATTTGTTTTATAATTCCAGCTTCATACAACTCTTCAAGTATTGCATAAATTTCATTTTGTACCCCAGTGTTGCCAGCTGCCCATGATCCAAGTAGTAATTTTAACCTTTCCACTAATTCATTGGGATCATCCCAGTAAACCAAATCGGTATCGTTCTTCACTTCTTTTAAAATATCGATGCCTTTGCCCTGTCGGAGACTTTCCAAACTACTTGTATGACTTCTAGCGAACTTAAATAATGGTTTGATTACTTTCATATACTTAAAACTTTTGTTACTGTTAATTGGTTTCGAAGAATCAAAGTTGCGTCTGTAAGCATTGGTATCCATAAGTATTAATTTATAATTTTGTAAATCTTGTTCTGTAATAATTTCTAAATTTGGGATCTTTTCATACAATAACTCTCTCAAGCCAGGAGTCTTTTTGAGGCTACGACTTCCAATTTTTATAATATGGTCATCATCGTGAACACGCGTATTGCCAAGCATTAGTTTCCCCTTTACGTTCCTAATACCAAAAGGTATATCTTTCATTACTTCAGATGATACAGACCATGATAAAGAATCATTATTATTATTGCCAGTACTTGGCGAGGACTGAAGAGATTTGAATGAGCTCTCATGATCATCATCACCTTCAGTGGGTGGTGCAGTAAGGGTTTTGTTAGGCGTTTTACAGTTTTCATTTTCTATATTAACTTCATCTTCTTCAAAATATTCTTCGTTGTCATCATCCGCTTTAAAGTAATCAAAATCTTCGTCAGAAATATTTGATGACTCACTTTTTGTGTGTTTAGTTCTTTTCACTGATTGGCTTTGTTCTGTCTCTTCATCTATGAGGCGTTTGTTGGCAGTTCTACAAGTCAATAGTTTAAGGGGGCTTACAATTGGTTTAAATATTGTTTCCAGAGCCAAGTCGTTGTTCTTTTTTGAATCCTTTATCATTTCTACCTTTTTTTTTACAGCTGATGCTGACTTTACAATTTGTTCCTTAAGGTTTCGCTCCATTGTTAAGGATTCCACTTTGTATGACTTCCTGATTGTAACTGATTCGTTTTCGTCCAAGTAATAGTTACTTATACAAGAAATAAAACATTTAATCCACTATTATGAATGTATCAAACTTCATTCTGTAACAACCTTTGTTTCGTTCACAATCCTTATTGATGACGACATAACTGTATGGTTTTTTCCACACTGTTGAACACATTTTACGGAACTGTGACCACGTCATATCAGATCCTACATGCTCATCGTATATATGTCTCAGGTTAATGTCGTCTTGTTTAAATAATATTATCAGATTAGCATTGTCTCTTACGAGTTGCTTAGGTATTTTGGTGTAGGTTTGATTAATATAAAAGCAGTCAATGTTTTTATGTCTTCCCATGGCAAAGTAATCGCGAATATTGTTTTGTTTCTCGCACGCAACATCATCAAAAATAAAAATTGAGTCGGGCAAAGCTTCGTGTGGCGTTAGAATTTCGCTATTATCATTATACTTGTAGTAAGATATTTCTGAAATTTTCTCCAATACCTTTTCTAAAAATATGTACTTAGGTTGATACAAAGACTTCGAATATACATAAAGGTTACGAAAACGAGGCCCATCCTGGTGTAGCAATAGACTTATTACTAAGTTAGTTTTTCCGCAGTTTGATGGACCACAAACAATGCTTCGGATAGTGTTTGGCAATAATTTGCCATGCCTCTTACACTGATTTGAAGAGACTGGACATATACATTGTAATCTAAGTGATTCTTTTTGTTTTATAAATCTCATTTCTTTTTACTCAACCGTTCTGATTGACGGGTTTCAACGGAATGATGAAAATAGTGACGATAGATAAATTTAATGGGATTCATGAAAAATTCACTGCCACGCAGTTTCTTGAACTTCCGGTTGTGAACTGAAGGTTTGCTGAATATATTGCACCACTGATTCGTAGTGTATTATTGGGCATTCTGTCATACCAGAGTGAGCGAAGCGAACGGTCGGGAGCGAAGCGGACGACTGGGGGACAGAATGCCCAATAATACACTACTGGTGACCCTTACGACCATATAAGTGACGCACATCACGAGCATTACCGTGCTTCGGAAGGCACGTTAAGCCGTTGATCCCGGCTAATATCGGTTGTTATTAGTTGTTAAGCCTAGTTAGAGGACTTATGGGCGCCTTGATAAAATTTGACAGCAGGGTTAGTCGCTTGCCTTGCAAACACCCCTCCACCAACCCGCACTGAGCCCGCGTAGTGGAGTATGATTCAAACTACCTCATAGTTGAGGTAAGGGCTTTGCCCAGCAATGGGATGTTTCAGGCTAACTTTACTTACTTTACTTAGGAGAGTACCTTCCAATCAGACACTGCGCCTTAAATGTATACCAATTTGAAACGGGTAGTTATACAGGGTGACTTTGTTATCAGTACCGAAATTTTGTGTAAAGACTCCACTGATGAATAAAAACAACTTTTACTATGGGGGCAATAGTGAAATCGAGAAAAAATATCAGCTGTTCCATACATTTAGACCGCGCGCCAATTGAACTTTTGTATGGAACATTCGATTTTTTTTTATCGATTTCACTATTGCCCCCGTAGCAATAGTTCTTCATATTCATCAGTGGAGTCTTTACACAAAATTTCGGTACTGATAACAAAGTCACCCTGTAGACAAAAGTAAGTCCGTAATTGAAATAAAACATAGAATCTTGATATAATTATATGACACATAGCTTGGTAGGGTTAGCAGAAAAACCGGGGAATACTATTTCAGTCGCATATTCGCTGATTCTGTCAACTGTGGCGACACGAATCTATTTTCGCACGCGACTGTAGCGCACGAACCAAATTAATTCGCGATAGTTTTGATGTAGGTACAGTTCACAATAAAAACTGATAATAGAATTGTGTGTAATACATTCTCTTGTCACTACAATAGGTTGAGCTTTTTAACACCTAACTACTTTCGAACGTACGACACAAAAACCAGCCAAGTGCGAGTTGGACTCGCACACTGAGGGTTCCGTGCCAACTTTAACTGAATTACGGAATCCACTTACTTCCACTTAGTAATATACCACAATATTTCGTTGACAGCAAATATAACTTTGTTTTTCATAGTGTTTGTATGAAGTACAAAGTTATGTTTGCGGTTATTGAAAATGTACTATATCTCAAAAATTTTAATTTTCGTTAAAAGTATTTGTGAAGATCTACTTTTTTTTTTCAAAATTTACACTCGATTAGTTTACAACTTAGTTGGGGGGACGCCCATTTTACCACTTTGGGAGCGTCTAGCTATAAAACGTTAGACTTTAATAGAAAATGGTTTTAGGAACCTCTATATCATTTTAAAACACCTAACCATAGACACGCATAGGTTTGAAAAAAAAAACTGGTTTTAGTTTCATGTATGGGAGCCCCCTAATGACTTTTTTTTTATTTTTTTATATGAGAATCGTAAAACGGTTAATAGTATACATCATTATTCTTAATTTCAATAGTGTGATGCTTATAGTTACAGAATAAAATGACTGAGACATACGAACGGACAGACAGTCTGTCTAGACTTGACGAATCTATAAGGCTTCCTTTTTGTTGCCATTCGGCTAAGGAACCCTAAAAATGGACGACACTTCAAATATATGACGCAAGCGATTTTGGCTCTTAGCGCGGTTAAACGGCAGTGGAACTTAGAAGAATTATCCAAAATTATAACTAACTTTAATTTAAAAACGTCATAAGTAATATGTACCTGATTATACCTACTCCGGTAATTATATAGTGGGTTTCGCTGCGAAATATGAAAGTTGCCAAAGCTACGGTCTCACCAAATTTAAGTTGCCAGTTTTCAATCGAAATAAACGAAAAGTTAATACCGACACCTTGAGATAATGGGCATTTTATTGATTTAAAAGAATTTTGGAATGAAGTGAAAATATTATATATATACCATTTCAAGAATTATTAAATATATAGCTACGTAAGTTTAAAGTATATTAAAACCAGCAGATAATCAGAAATTTGAAGTTGTTGACGCGAAATGTAAAAAATTTAGACTTTGACCGTGTCTGTCTAGACTAGAGCAAATCCATTTCATATAAAAAAAAAAGCTGACGAGTTTCAATTTATTTATTAAAATAAATAAAGAGATCATTTTAAATCAAACAGTTTATAAAAAACAATACCAATTGGCGCCAAATTTGAACAAAAACTGAACATTCGCATTCACGATTTTCAGTAACAGTTATTTAGATTCGCATTCACAAAAGTTCAAAAATGACATTTTACAAGTGCTGTATGTATACCATAGTGATGTGCTATGGTATACATACAGCACTTGTATGGTACCAAATCTATCTAATTATGACTGTGTTTGTGTGGTCGTGGACTAGCTCCGTGTTGGCTTAGTACCTACTGAGTTAACATCGCGCATTTCCGAACCGGAGCTGCGACAATGATACCAGATATTTGAGGATAAAATTATACTAATTATAGGTTTGCATTTTCGTTCAAACACGACTGGTTGGCTACGTCAGTAGCTTGTCTCACAAGTACACATAGAAATGTACTACGTAATACCCTGTCCAATCTCGCCCCCAGCTCTCATGTGTCTTGTTGTGACTTCGCATCCCATGATCAGAGAATGTGTATCTATTAACACGTTTAGTGCCACGTACTCGGGCCCGAGTAGTTACGGCAACGTCCTTTTCTGACGTCATTGTATACATGTTTTTTCTTAAATAATAATACCTCAAATATTTTAACGGTTTTTTATTCAACTACGCGTAAGTAATGCGGTTTCCTGTGTAATTCTTCGTATTTTTTAAAGTTGTCAAAGTGTTAAAGTAATGAAACCTCTACAACCACTCCAAATATACAATTTATTTACGTGAGTTTAATTACATGTGTATTAATTATTTCAGTACTCTGGTTAAAATTTCAAATTATGAAAAGTGAGTTTTGCTATCCAGTTTCTTAATTATTCAGCAGTTAATTTCAAAAACTTGATATTTCGAGACCAATTAATTTTATATGTGAAATTGCTTTGCTCTTGACAAGATTAACTAATTAGCCTAAGCAAAGGAGGTATTGCGATCGAACTAAATCCGTTCAATTTCCAGGCAGTTCAATTCCCACTCAGTGTAAATAAATATTATTAATTTATTAATACTTCAATGGTATGAATATTAATAATGTAATTGTATTATTATAATACTATTGCAGGCTTTTATTTGGCAAACTAAGAATTATAAATTTGCCATGCATGTATATTTTTCGGTTATGCCTATTTGTCAAAAATAACAAACATTAATTTAAATATAGAGTAGCAAGGCACCGTCGAAAGACACGTTACAAAATAAAGATTCTCCCCCACTACCCATCACTCACAAGCTTATTCTGAAATAGCTTTTACACCATAGCTTATAATAATATTTAACCATTTACCAGATTCTTTAAAAGAACTTGAACTAAATCATTTTAAGCATACATTATTTGTAATACTATAAAAAGTGGTTACTATTATTTAGAATTTATGATAAAAAATATATATGACGACGCGTTTGGTGTATTGGTTAGAGCTCCTGACTATTACGCCGGCCATCGGGGGTTCGAATCCCGCCAGGGGCAAATGTGTAATGAGCACGAACATTTGTACCTGAGTCATGGATGTTTAATATGTATTTAAGGGAGACGCCCCCGTCATAATCGTTGTTGTGTTGTTATAATAAGGTTTTTATTCCCTTGTGGTATTCGTAACACAAGAAAAAAAAATCTTACTTCGAAAGCACGACGGTGTGTTGTTGGCGCATATTCATTAAGTATTTATTATTTATATTCAATCAATCATCATAAATCTTTTATAATAAATTCTCTACTTGATTGATAGTTATTTAGTATTGTGTTTAGTTCATTTGGATTTGTAATTATAAGTGTGTATTACTACTCTTATTAACGCCCGACGGGCATGTTATAGTTTGTCCAATATTGCATACGAAGATCTATTGTAAAATGACCTATAACCATGTAATAAACTAATTCAATCAATTATCAATTTAATGCGAAATTGCAAAACGAATTGCCATTGAACTGAAAAGCAAAGCTACTTAAAGGTCGAAGCCCACTAATCAACCCGTCACGGTGACAGCACCGTATCAACTCGAGGCGTTCAGTATTCTTTGTATAAACTCTATACTTCAACGCACGTTGATAGATATCAACTTCGTACTGTCATCACCTCGGATGGAGACCAACTCGGGACCCACTCTCGATCAGCGGCGCATGCGTTGTAACGCGCTTACGGCGCGTCGTCCGCTGGTCGACGACTATCCGTCCACCCTGTTAAACGGGCTGTCATTCACAAGAAGAACTGTCATAAGTTGTAGCAAACACGATCCGAGGCAAGGCGTTCGCTATCCGCTGCCGATCCCATCCGAGGCGTTGCTGTTCCCTTTACGTAACGTGCTTCCGTGGCGCCTGATTGGTGCTGTTCCCGTGCCGGGTGTGTTGATTTGCTTCAATCTTAAATGTCAAAGCTGCATCCCAATACGCAACCAGCTGGAATTGAGAGAGTCGAACATTTAAGCCATAATCCACCACGCAGCTTATTGCGGATTGGTATAAGAGCGTTTGCAAGGCAGAACAACCTTGCTGTCAGATGTTATCAAGCCACCCATAAGGCCTGTTACTAGGCTTAACGACTAATATAACCTGATAAGAGTATTAGCTGAGACTAATGGCTTAACATGCCTTCCCAAGCACGGAGATGTTCCTGATATACCTACCTCACTTACATGGTCTGAACGGTCAATCATCTATAATAAACACGATCGCGCTGTAGGTTGCTTAACTTCGCTAACTTACCAAAGCGCTGCCACCACTGCGCTACGAGAAATTAAGAACTACATAATTAATGTATCACATTCAAGAAATTATTTTACGATTCCATACAAATCATGGTGACCCTACCGAATTAGCCGCAAGTTCGTATTGGAGCTTAATCAGTGATGCCCAATTTCGGCGTATCCCAATAACTGGGGAAACTGTGCCCTCGGTATGCACCGGAGTGAAAACTGCAGCATATGCTCTGATGCAGCGTTTCTTAAACTTATTTCGTCTGCTGCCCAATCTTCTTATTAGCGTGTCGATAGTAAAGTCACATATATAGGGTCTAACAAAATTAACTGCATTCTTCCTAGGGGCCAATTCTTATCCTCAAATACAATAACTTTTTGTATGGGACCAACATCGTATTCCCAAAAATAAATATCACTTACTCATATTAGAGTGCCGATCAGCTGATATTAGTTTGTATGGAGAAGTCAACATTTTTCTTGAGTTTTCGATGTTGATCCCATACAAAAAGTTTTAATATATAAGAAACAGAATCACAACCGAGAAGGAATGCAGTTTGTTTTGTTAAGCCCTGTATATAAAGATAGTCTGTAACTGGCGAAGCGGATTGCCTGGTATTTCTGGCTCATAAGTACCCATTGAGCATCAATTATTTTCGAAGGCATCACGAAGTAAATTTTCGACAAATGTGTCATTGCATCAATGATTTTAAGAAAGAATAGTCACATAGATATTTTATGAAAGTAAGAATAAGTTTAAGGACTTCTTCACAATCGACGAATAAGCACTATCCAATTGATAATTTAAACATATAACGTCATTTCGTATTTAGACATTGTGAAACAGGCCTTATCTATTAAAAGAAGACAAATTGCGTTCTCAAATCTATTTATAACTTTATGATAACCCAAATGTTTGTTTTATAAACTAAGATGTTAGTTAACTAATGACACAAGACAACAATATAAAACAGTCTTACCGTTACAAATTAAATCAAATCAAATATATATTTATTTAGCACAAAACATAACAGTTAGGAATATACAAATCGATAACCGCCTACACTAGGTAAAACCTGTATCGTAGGCAATTAAGTACTTCCATTGTCATAAATTGGACTGCGTTACAAAAAACAAATACAAGAACGTTGAAAATAAGGGAAATTTGTATTACATTATCTAAAATAAAATTTCTGTGGTTAATCTTAATTAATATGCCAAGTTAATTAAAAATGATAACTCATAAAGATGAAATAAGAAACCAAAAATTTGCGCACGGGCGGGACTTTAACCAGCAACCTTTTGGCAAACCGGGCCAAACGCTCTTACCAATTGAGCTACCGTGCTGTTAGTCCGACCCTGCGAAATTTGTGGTTTCTTATGAAAACGTCAATTGCGTGACGCTTAGCGCCATCTAGCCGTCTGTTTATGAAACAGATGGCCCAAGCAGTTATTCTTTACAGAATAAATTCAACTTGGAAATTGATGTCGCTTCGCTTTCTAATGCTTTAGAATGTTTTAAACACTAACAGTGTCATATTTTATATTCATAAAGATGGCCCAAGCAGTTATTCTTTACAGAATAAATTCAACTTGGAAATTGATCTGTTTCATAAACAGACGGCTAGATGGCGCTAAGCGTCACGCAATTGACGTTTTCATAAGAAACCACAAATTTCGCAGGGTCGGACTAACAGCACGGTAGCTCAATTGGTAAGAGCGTTTGGCCCGGTTTGCCAAAAGGTTGCTGGTTCAAGTCCCGCCCGTGCGCAAATTTTTGGTTTCTTATTTCATCTTTATGAATATAAAATATGACACTGTGAGTGTTTAAAACATTCTAAAGCATTAGAAAGCGAAGCGACATCAATTTCCAAGTTGAATTTATTCTGTAAAGAATAACTGCTTGGGCCATCTGTTTCATAAACAGACGGCTAGATGGCGCTAAGCGTCACGCAATTGACGTTTTCATAAGAAACCACAAATTTCGCAGGGTCGGACTAACAGCACGGTAGCTCAATTGGTAAGAGCGTTTGGCCCGGTTTGCCAAAAGGTTGCTGGTTCAAGTTCCGCCCGTGCGCAAATTTTTGGTTTCTTATTTCATCTTTATGAATATAAAATATGACACTGTGAGTGTTTAAAACATTGTAAAGCATTAAAAATGATAAGTTATAATTATTTTTTAACCGACTTCAAAAAAGGAGGAGGTTATCAATTCGACTTTATTTTATTTTTTTATTATTATTTTATTTTTGTATATATGTTACCTCATATCTCAGTCGTTTGTCGACCGAATCGAAAAATTATTTCGCCTACTTAGAGGGTGTACTTTCTAGTTGGTCCCATTTTTTTCATTTTGGGATCTGATGATGGAATCTTGGTGTAATCGAGGGAAACCCTCAAATTTTAAAGGCACGTACAGCGTTTCTTTACTAGAATCTTAATGTTGACGTGATGTTACGTCTGATAGTCAACATCTTGTGGGGCTGAGCTGATGGTGGAACTCCTTTACGCTTAGGAGTTCAGTAATTATAATGACGGAACTTATGATAGGTAATTTGTAGCTTCTTAAAAAATGCAATCATAAGGTGCAACTCCCCCCTCCCCCCTCTTATGTAATCACTAAAAATGAAGAAATAAAATAAACCTTAAAAAAAAGTAAAAACCGACTTCAAAACCAAAATGCACTAAAAAGTCTTAAATAAACTCTTCACCATTAAATGGAAAGGAAACCGTTTTAGGCAAACAATTTCTTTTTGGAGTCGGTGCCATCACTTTGAACATCAAGCATCAACTATCACAGCACCGACTCCAAAAATAAATTGTTTGCCTAAAACGGGTTCCTTTCCATTTAATGGTGAAGAGTTTATTTAAGACTTTTTAGTGCATTTTGGTTTTGAAGTCGGTTTTTCTTTTTTTAAAGTTTTGAATAAACAGTAGTGCCTCGGTTTCGTTATAATCAAGATTTAGTAAGTAATTAAACAAAATGACTTTACAGTTCTACAAAATCAGTGGATGTATATTGAAAATTTTGTTAAATTACATCTCCTTAACGCTTTATAGCTATGTTTGATATGTAATCGAATGAAAACTTGGGATCGATTTCAACGTCTCATACATACCTAAGTACACAGGGCATGTCAACCTTAACATCACCAGTATAACCTGACCCCACATTTCTAAATATATCTATACAGCTAGAGACCAGTATCAAGTGGTAGTGTCAAGCTTGATATGCTACGCGTGCACATGTCAAAAGCACACGCTCCGTTAAACCCGTATAATTCCGTCGCTTCACGATTGTTCGTGTCAAACGCATATCATTGCCGCGGTATAACGCTTCACAGTAAGCTAAGGCGGTACGGAATACGTGGACTTAAATATTTGAATCTGTTTTTCCTCTTTTTATTATTTCGTCACATGGATTTAAGTGTTGTTTGGTGGTGGCAGGTGGATGTAAAATTGACAATGGCATAAGAAAGTTTGAAATGTCATTGAGTTTAATTTTAAGTAACTATTTATACTTTATTGCACTGTAAGTTGTACTATTGGCGAACTTAATACCTTAAGGCGTTCATTACCAATCAACAGCTTGAGAATGTAGAAAGCCTAATCAATGACGGAGCATTAACAATGATTGAAAGGGGTAGGTACAAAAAGAACTTATTTGTAAAGTTCAACGAACATATGAAGTAGATCTATTTTTTTAAATGTAAATTGATATGTTATATTGAGGTAAAAGTAATAAATAACATACCAATACTGTCATTCCTTATTCCAAATATTTAGTTATAGAGTGAAATTGTACATTAGCCTTTAAGTACTGAATTTTTGTTTCTAAGTATCATTTTATTACAATTGCTATGAGGCCAAAGCCCAATGCAGCATTTTCTATTCTCTGCTGAATAAGGAACCTTTAATTTACATTGATTCTCTTTTATTTGCTTTCATCTTGATTGTAATTCAACCTATGGTGTTAAGTTACCATGTAGAAATAAGACGAAGGCATTTCTGACGATTTACATCCGTGGTATAAACAGTTTATTGCCTTCAGCCTGGCCCTTAAAATGTTTAACATCTGTTGTAATGTCTCAGAAACACCTGCTGCGCGATTTTCTTGCGTTACTTAACTGTCCTTGAAGGTAAAAATTGGGGTAACTTTTAAGTGCGTAAGCGGGGGGTATACTTTAACGTGTAAAACTTTGTAATAACAGCTAATATTTTTTTATTATTTATTTAAAAACTTTACTGCACAAAATGATAGTGTACAAAAGGTGGACTTAATGCTAAAAGTTGCTTACATAGAAATAAAACATCAATATAAAAATTTCACCGACTTCAAAAAAAGAGGTGATCAATCCAATTTGTATGGATGTGATTTCGTTAGAATTTGATAATATTTGCATTTGCGTATATTGATCTATTAAGGCTTCTGCAAAATTTCGTAAATGTATGTATGTTTGTATATTCGTATGTTTGTCTACAGGTTTCTCGCAAACGAGAAGTCATATCACAATGATTCCTTTTTAGTTCATTTAGGTATATTTCAGCTTAAGGTAAAGTGTAAGTTTCATCAAAATCGGTTCAGTAGTTTTTGAGATATGGGTAATAACTAAAATCGTGATATAAAAAGATATTTCAAAAATTTAACTGGCTTAAAAAACTGATTAAAACGCCCAAAATAACACATGTTTAGGAGAAACTAATTCATTTGGAGTCGATGCATGATGTGTGTAGACTATTGATAAACGTAAGCTTGAGATCATGCACTGGCTCGTTGTTTGAAGGAGTTTTAATTTTAATGATTGCGGTACATCGCAATCATTACAATTAGATTATTCAGTTGACGTACTATACAGGCAAATCGAACAACAAATTCTTAACACCAACTGTTTTGAAGTTTAAAATGGGTATTATCTGTACTGTAAGAAAACACTTTTACACTCATGTATTTCAACAATTTTTTTGTTAGTAAATAAATATTTATATGAGTCATGTTCATGTCTGTATTAGTATCATCTGTTAATTTCGTAGCTCCTACGCGCTAGTTCCCGTAGTTCGTAGTAATGCTACGAATCAAAGCTACGGGGCAGTGGTGCTATGAACTAATAGTCAGATATTCGTAGCATTGCGCTACGAAAAATGCTACACTCAGACCTTGCGATTGCTTTTTTGTAGTTTAAACTAATGTCGACAACATTGCGAATTAGTATATACTTTAGGGTACGTATTATAATACCGAAAGTTCATAATACCTACAAATGAAATACCTACGCTTGAAACGTCGAAAATCAAAATACCGAACGAATGAAATACCTATACCCGATATACCGAAGCTCAATATGCCGAATTTCAAATAACCGAAAGTTCAAAATCCCGAAAGTTCGAAATCCCGAAAGTTTGAAATACCGAAGGTTTATATCCCGAATGTTTAAAATCCCGAAGATTTATATACCTACAGTTAGTATACCGAAGTTCAAAATCCCGAAAGTAAGATTAACTTTGCGGTAGGCATGCAGCATGCAAGTAATCAAACAGGCATGCATGTAGCAAGCAGGCATGCAGCATGCAAGCAATCAAGCAGCCATGCAGCATGCAAGCAATCAAGCAGGCATGCAGCATGCATGTAGCAAGTAGGCATGCAGCATGCAAGCAATCAAAC
Organism: Pyrausta purpuralis; assembly: GCA_963924145.1. Taxonomy (NCBI): domain Eukaryota; kingdom Metazoa; phylum Arthropoda; class Insecta; order Lepidoptera; family Crambidae; genus Pyrausta; species Pyrausta purpuralis. The sequence continues at coordinate 20,038,988 of OZ001654.1, forward strand.
AGGCATGCATGTAGCAGCAAGCATAGGTTTTGCTCTTCTCCGGCGCTGCGGGAAGTGCAGCCCTTTCGCCCTAGCGTAGCGAATCTCAGGCACCCACGCTCGCCTCCGCAGCCTCGGCTTGCTGGTCGCCTTCGGCGACCAGCCTCAGCCGCTCCAGCTCGCACGGGAGCCTGAGATTTGCTACAGCGGGCGAGGGCTGCTCTCCCTCCGCGCCTCCGGCTTTTGAATTACACTCTAGTATCGGGCAGACTAGTACCACGGCGAAGGACCACGGCGATTCGGGGTCAATCCAAATTTGTTTTTCTTAATGAACCTCAATCTTAATGGTATACAATTTGTTTGGCGTTTTGTTCATAGGTCTTGTAAATTCAGTATTTTAAATCTTCGGGTTTTCAATTTTTCGGTATATTAAACTTTCGGTCATATAAACAGTCGGTATATTGAACTTCGGTCATATAACTAGTCGGTATTTTAACATTCGGCATTTTAGTATTCGGCATTCCAATCATAGGTCTTATAAGATTCGGTATTTTGAATTTTCGGGATTTCAAACTTTCGGTATTTAGAACTTTCGATCATATAAACATTCGGCATTCTAAAATTCGGTCTTCTGTTCGTAGGGCTTATGAAATTCGGTATTTTGAAATTCGGTATTGTAATACGTACCCCTTTTAGTACCTATTTTTATAAGCTATTTAGATTGTGCAAACAAAAAAAAATAGTTATATGAATCTATTTCACCCTGTATTGAAATATATTTCAAGCCTCACATGGTATGTGTAAAATCATACATATGCACCATCAACTTGTTGTTCGAATCATCCAAAATTCATAGTCTTAACCTCATATAACCTGTGAGTAATTTTTCCCCTCTGCAGGTGAATTATAAATGGCCTTAAATTTTTCATCAACCCGCTCGACAGCCGTAAAGCGTTGTTTAATTTTTTATGGAACACAGTTAAGGTGGTTTATATGCTCGAAAAGGTCGTGTTTTTTGCCTTAAATTCATCAGTAAATATGACAGCAACGCAGATGGCGAAATGTTTGAAGCCAAAAGGCTAAGCTTAAGAGAGCTTTCACACTTAGGCGACTTTAGCATCGCGACGGTCGGCGACAGCCGCGCTGCTGATAATTTCATGAAAAAATGACAGCAGTAAGCCATCATATTAGAGCGAAAGCGCTCTGTCGCTCTAATGTAAAGGAGCACCAAGGAAAAATTCTGTTAGCAGAATCGTAACGGCATATCCGAATTTTCGGTATAATTCTATAGAATATGGATCAAATGTCAAAATGTAATATTAAGATGTAGATAAGCGTACACTTGGTATTACGTACTAAACTAATGCAAATTGTATGAATGGAATATTTTCAAACAGATAATCATGATCTTGTAGAAAGTCATGAGGTCATCCTATAATTTCGGAAAGATCAGACAGCGGCGAGATTAAAGATTTTATCATTCTTAATGTTTCGATCATCCATCATATTTTACCGACTTCAACAAAGGAGGTAATAAATTCTACCTGTTTGTATGATATCGGCAGAATTGGATAAAATTTAGTATGTTGATCTATTAAGGCAAATTTTCGTAAATTTTTGTATGTTTATAAATTTGTATGTTTGTCTCAGGATTTAAAAAAAAACGAGATGACAACTTTTTAGTTCAATCAGGTATAATTTTTGAGATATAAATAATAATAACTTAATATCATGAAAAAAAAATTATTTAAGAAACTAACTAAAAAGCTTAAAATGCACGCATTCATCTTCTATTTAGGCGAAAAAAAATCTTAAGAAGCCGATGTTTTTTTAAACGCGATTTTATTATATTCCTAAATGATAAACTCAAGAAAGAACTGAGTTTCTTTTGAATTAGTCTGTATGTGACTTACAAATAATTAATACGTAAATAATAGGAAGGTCGTTGTTAAGCAGTCGAGTGTACAAAACATATAGGAGTATAAATTAACTTCAATTGACAGCAGTAATCAAAAGAAACATCATCAGGTAAATGAAGAACCTGTATTTCTTTTCTCTGAAATTTTAATCACTGACCGAATTTTGTGTGAAGACTCAACTGATACACAAGCAGCATATACAAAAGCTCAATTGGCGCGCGGTCAAAATGTATGGTACAGCAAATTTTTTTTCTCGATTTCAATATTGCTCCCATAGTAAAAGTTGTTCATATCCATCAGTGGAGTCTTCACTTAAAATTTGGTCACTGATTAAAATTTCACCCTGTATAAATCCTTCCATATTTGTTTAAAAACACTGTTTTAATATTTTTACAGCTTTTCAGTTTCACCTCACGGTGCTGCGAAGTCACTACTTCATTACGGCTAGACTATCATAGGTTAAGAAAATCAGCCACTTTACTAAAAAATTAAAATAGTATAGATATTAAAATCAAATACGATTGGCGTGTAGCATATTCTAATACATATTAGCGGTCCCCCGCGACTTCGTCCGCGCGTTTTGAGTTTGCTCCCTCCCCACCCGTCGCAGCATGATGTTTTATATCCTAAAGCCTTTCTCAATAAATAAGCTATCTAACACAGATATATTTTTTAAATCGGTTCAGCAGTTCCTGAGATAAACGCGTTCAAACCAACAAACTCTTCAGCTTTATAATATAATTAGCGAAAGCGCACGTTGTACTTAGCTGCGAACATTATTTTGGTGCGGAGTTATGTTAAAACTGTGATAGCTCCTAAGATATTTATTGGAATCAAATGATATAAAGGGCAACTTTGTTCTAAATGAAATGCTCGTGACGAGGAATGTATTTATTTTGATAAGAATAAATACCTGTGTGTATAATACACCTCTAAAAATGATGCATTATTTTTTTACAATTTTATTAACATAAAAAAGGTTGTAGTAAGTCAACCATAAAAGATAGGCTTATGCTGTTGCGGACTTTATTATAGAACTCTTAATGCTGAACAATCTTGTCATACATAATTTTTGTGTAACTTTAGCGGTTTCCGCAGCGTACGCAGCGGAAGCTCTCAGAAGGAATATCTTTCTCCCGTTTTCGCAACATTTTTCATTGCTGCTGTGGTCTTGTGAGTCGTATCTTTATGTTATATAGCTTAAAGCCTTCCTCGATAAATGGACCATCTAACATAAAAATAATTGTTCAAATCGGGCTAGTAGTTTCTGAGATTAGCGCGTTCAAACAAACAAACAAACAAACAAACAAACTCTTCAGCTTTATAATATTAGTATAGATTATATGCAACGATACATTAACTGTGATATATTTAGAGTGTGAGTATCTGACTTACACACGTAGCGGTTCCACTTATAAAACCAATTTTTTGTGTCGGGGGCTAGAAATAAAAAGTATTATTTTGAGTACTGAACTTTTTTAACTTGGAGCGTCTGTTTTTGTTTCAACATTGTTATTTTTCTTGTATCGTGGGCTGAATGTTTATTATACATTTTTACTTCCTACCACATCATGATCATTATCAGCCAAAGGACTGCCCACTGCTGCACATAGCCCCCCCCCCCCCCCCTCCCCCACGGCTTTTCACAGCGACCGATCACAAGTGGTCTGCATCCAGTGATTACTCTGGATGTAGACCACTTTGCATCCAGTTTGATCCTGCGATCTTTATAAGGTCGTTTGTCCATCTTTTCGGTGGACGTCCTACGCAGCGACTTTGGTCAATCCTAATAAATTACTAGCGGTCCCTCGCGATATCGTTCGCGCGTTTTGAGTTTTCACCCTCCCCTCCCGTCGCAAGGGTGATTTTTTATAGCCATATTAATTGAGGAAGGCTATACCGTCTATGATAAATAAGCTATCCAACGCAAAATGATTTTTTCAAATCGGCCTAGTAGTACTTTAGATTAGCGCTTTCAAACAAACAAACTTGTCAGCTTTATAATATTAGTATAGAGTATATATTTCCGTGTCTTAGGCTGCCTGATTATTTCCTATCTTTGGCACAGCCGACACACGTAGCCGTACCTGAATCTCAGAGCACGCATGCTCATCTAATTACACGCGGAGGGCCGTCGGGATTTCCGACCTTCACACCCAAATGCATAATGAGCAGGTAAGGGACAGTGAGCAACGAACTAAGAGAGCTATTACATATTGCTTTTCTAAAATGTTGCAATCTTTTTGAAATTATTACAAAAATTCGGCTAGTTAGTTACGCTTCGATGAAATAACGAAAGGTGTACGAAAATGGATACGAGAGCAAAGCAGTCGAGTGCATTCGAAAACATAATTAACTAATTTATTTAGGTAGAGGCAGCGATATTCTTTTGTCATGTTTTTGGCAAACACCTTATGTGGATTAGCGATTTGATTGCAATTAATGGGATGGTTTGCAAGGATCGTAATTGACTCAGTCGATGTAGAATTATCGATATTCTAGATGACTCAGCATTGCTTAATGCATTATAATTTTCAAAAGACGGTATTTGAGGGCTATTTTCACAATCCGATTTCTGATTAATAAAAAAATATGGTATAAGAATAAGAAGGGTTAAAAAGATTAAATTTTAAAAAATCTAAAGAAAACCATACCTCTATACTAAACTATATTATCAAAAAATACGATAGTACATAGATATGTATCATTCAAATTTAAAGAATCATAATAAAAATAATACAACAGCAAAACTTTACCTACATACATAGATGTCGACAGTTCAAACTAATACAAAGGGACAAACAATCTCATCCTAGTTTAGCTTATTTACCAAATAAAGATTTTGCTACCTTTTTTATTCTCTTTTTTAATCTCCCAGCTTTTCTTCTATCAATCCATTACGTCATTCAATCCGTCATTCCTATAACACTCTTATCTGAAATCGCGGTGATGGATATGACACCCTAATATAAAGGTTGTCCCAAAAATAGCGTGCCAAACTGACTCTGGACTTGGCTTTGTTTTAGACTTTTAAGACCTTTTTTTATAATGCCACTTTTTGTCTTATAAATGGCACACCAGACTGACACAGGATATAGCTTAGCAAAAGACCTTTTGAGTAAAATTAACACGAATCTTATGACAGTGCCATGAGAGATAATGCCACTTTCTGTTTTCTTCATACATGACAAATACACAAAAGTGGCATTATCTCCCAAACTATGATACTTTTATTCGAGTCATGTTATTTTTATTTGAAAGGTCTATGGCTTAGCTATCTCCAGTCTTAGTTTGGCACGCTCTTTTTGGGACACGCAGTATATACAATGTCTTTGCCAAACTACGTTTTATAAAATACAAGTTTTTATGAATGGCTGTTTGTTGCGTCCTCATGAAAAAACTACTGGATTTAATGGAACCATCCATACAATAATATTCCGTTCATACATATGACAAGTACATAGGAGCTGTAATTCAAATGGTATTTTGTGAGATCATATTAAAGGTACGCAGGTGATGCCTGGGAAATGGCTAGTTGTTTTATAAGCCGAGATTAAAAACCGTTTTGTTTTTGTGGAAGTAAAACAGTTGATATTGTATCAAATAAAAAATCTGTTTTGTTTCAACGTTAATCCTTTGCAGTGGGTTGGTAAAATCAGATTTTTGGTCAGTATTCACATTATTTCTACCCTTTCTTATTGATGTCATTACTATAGGTACTCTATTTTTGTTTAAGAGCAATGCAAATAAAAATAGCATAATTTCAATGAGAATTTTCCGAACATTGACTGCGTCTCATATTAGCATATTTAAACAAAAGTCGTGTGGCACTTGGAGACTGCCGCGGTACAGCTATTGCATAGCATTTTTATCGACTTATGCAATTACTATTTAACTGCAATTATTATTTTACTAACTACTATTACAACCAATGCCACGTAAAGGCGGGTTGCTGAACTAAAGAGACAAGCGTGATCATTCAAAAAGTCATTAAAAGTTCTGCTATTCATCGATAGATGGAAAAACTAAAAAGTATCACCGCTGTGCCGGTCAGAGTAGGGGTTGTTAGGTTATTTTCGTTACAGAATTTCTGGATTCGGTCTCCACGCTCAAAGCCCGCGATAGAAGCTATGTAATAGCTTAAAAAAGTTACAGAAACAATGTTAATTAAGTACTATGTGCGATGAGCGTTAATAATAGTACATTATGATACAAGTGTGCTAAGTTGACCATTGTATACAAGGCGATATTGTGTGCGCACGAGCGAAAGCGAGTGCGCCATAAGAAAGCCGCGTATATTATGGTCATAAGCACACGTGTTTCATACGACGTTTTTCAACACACTTGCGAGGCAAAAACAAGTCTTCATTTAGTAAGTTTTTAATTATCAAAACAGTTAGTAAAAATACATTTTACTTGATTTTGATGGCATAAGACTATCGCTCGCGTTTTTCGCCTCGTTACATATGTCCGGCGGAGTAAATAATAGGTTTTCTTTATTTTTTTCACTTGAGATAGACATTTTCGTTAATATTAAACTTCATAATGAATCCAAACTTCGTCACAGCCGACAATTATTTACGTAAAAAGGCGCATTTTTTTTTCTTGCCGCGATACCGATGCGCGCGCAAAGCTATGGCGCAAACAAGATCGGCCAACCGCCAAGATTATAAATGTAATAATTCGTGTTTAGAACACAAATTGCAGAAAACTTTTAATGAATTTGAGTAATTTTGAGTAATAAAGCTGGATTTACCATTTATTGAAATAAATATGAACATACTTTTATTTTTCGCATAAATACTTTTTGTTGCTAAAATAAATGTTATAACCCGACTAAATTATATCGCTTCTTCTTTTTACTTACTACTTGGTACTAGGGTACAAATGTAAATTGGTCGGGTTTATAAACTAAAAGCACTAGTGCAATAATATAATGAAAATGCACGCGTGTTTAATATGTAGGATTATGAGCCAAAAATCGGTGGAATAAAAACGTCGTTTTGAGCAAGTGTGTTGAAAAACCTTTTAGATTCCGAATATACTCCCCAAATATACTAAGGGTAAATAAATAAATAAATAGAGCCGCTCAAACATGTCGAATAAGAGCAATACGTTTTCCTTGTAAAAAATAGTTTCCTTAGTACGTTACACACGACACCGATCCCAAATGGTACGAAAAGGACGATTTAAAGCTCACGATTTTTTGCAAGGATTTAAATTTAACGATATGTTACGTTCACATACTATTTTGATATAACGCTTGTATAAATGCGACAAATTATAGACTTCCTATAAATTGAGAATAGAACATCGTCTATATAAGTGTTAGTATTTTATTAATGGCCCCTTCTCTTTTATCATGGCACATCTAAACGCACTGCTGGCTACCCCCTTACTTAACGATTCTCGTCGTATTTTATAATGCGCACAGCAAAAATATGGCTCTTTACCCGCATCAGTGTTCCTGGCTTCCTCTGGGTCAGTTCGCAACATCGTCGTCTCTGTCTAGGGGACAAGTGGGGACCTTTTTCATTTATAATGGACCCTGACGCTGCCTTATCATGTTAGTGATTATATCGTTATTTGATCATTATTTCGATATTCAGCCATGTATTGTTCGCACAAATAGGTATCCATGGCTACATGGATACAAATAGGTATCCATGTAGCCATGGATACCTATTTGTGCGAACTGACTTACATTTGACAGAAGTCTCATATCCAATAATGTGCACAGACCTCAATCCTCTTTGAACTATGAATAGCTGGTAGGAAAATAGCACTAATGGTTCAGGAACCACAAAGCATAGAATTGGGGAGAATGACGATCAAACATGGCTTGAGATTACTCTATTGAGACCATGATACAACCACAAAAGGACACACATAATTACTTAGGCTACTATCGCTCGAGTGATATTGTTAATGCCAATTCACAGAATAGACTTAGGTATATGTACGAGGGCTCGTACTAGGGCTCTCGTAGTTGAGACAGCGCATAGTAAAACTTTAACTATTAAAACACCACCTGCAACTAAGGCTTCGTAACCACCTCTGAGATAAATAAAATGTTTCTGACCACTACGATTTTAATTTTAACGAAGTAAGCGGGTATGTTTAGCATTATCTCGGATCAGATCGAATCTCTAACGTTTTTTGCTCGACCGCCAAACGATGAATAAGACATTTTTTCCTATTTGTTTTCTCACCCTTAATCTTTCCGTGTAAAGTCGTTCCGTTACACAAAATAATTTCCCGGGCAAGGAATCGATTAATAACAAACGCCGCGGGTCGTTGCGGTGAGGGATGGAACGTCAACTCGATTACAAAAGGGCATTATTTAGCAGCCGCCAGACGTTCGCGGAGGAAGGACATACGAACGAGAATTTTGGACGCAACCGTAAGAAACATACACAGAAAACGACACGCTTAGAATCAATAGCCGCCTGCCCGACAAGAGGCGGTCGCTATTTCAACAGTAACTGTCAACAGCAGCCGTCGACATCACAGCCGCTATACGTCATCGCGACATTATCATGGCATCAACGCGCCTTCCAAGTGCCGTGACCGGGGGTCTTTTCTTAGGGCAATATAGAAAGTTATTCGCCTTCTCCCTACCACATTTTTCTCGAGCTATGACTGTTCCTGAAGACAGGTTCTAAAATTATACAAATTAAAAACCTCAGCCTAAGTCTTCGGTCGGAAATGAAAACATTCCTACTTACTACTAAAAATAGTTTCTGCCAAGTGAAGAAACTTTTGGTTAAGTATATTTTGGATTATTTCAATTAACTAAACATAACTGCTATGGGCAGTTTGGTTCGTTTAAATTAGACTGTATGTTTCTACATTAGGGTAAAAGTTTCCGATAGCATAGTCGGTGCCATTGGAAACGCGGTTTTGTTTCTTGTGATTTCACGGCGCGTATTCAACAGTTTCTTAACTCAATTATGTTTGTTGAATATTTTACGCGTTAAAGTGACAAAGTAAGCTTTCAGAATTATTTAGATTGAATTCGACCCTTTAGGTAAGGTAATTATTTGTGGTATCACTTGGATTTGATTCTATGGACTCGGGCCTATTACGTAAAAGAAACGTATTTCTGGGTTCCTCATAACAAATTGTATAAGATTTACAAAATAATATACATCATAAAAACAGGAATTGCGTTTCATTTTATTATAACTCTGAAGTTCATACCTAGTACCTTTCCATCCAAACGGAGCTAATTTATATTTCACTAATATTTTGCTGAGCACCTCGAAAAAGATTAACTTCCTAAGACCGCGTATTTAACTAAATCTTCATACTGATGACATAACTCACCCCCTCTGATTTTATTAAGTAAAAGGGCTTTTCTGAGGGCCTCGTAGTCTCAATGTCCAGTGGGTTTTATTAGAGCGAAAATGAGAAATGCGGCGTGACAATCGAGAAAGCGGACGATTCTACTTGTTGCACAAAACTAACACATTTTTCGGCTTCTCAATGGTAGCATACACAAAAATACAACAATTTAAATCATTTTATTACTTGCTGGATGTGAATTTTCGTTATTTGTAACATTAATTAAGTGAAACTGATGTATGGAGAGTAAAAAAATATATAGTATAAAATAATAAGAAAGATGGCCCTATACTAAAAATAGGTATAAATTCTCTCATTCACCTCCTAAAATTTGGCAACAACTTGCTAAGTCACCAACATTTACTAGGCCGCCTTTTAGTGAATATGTATGCACAGAACTTATACAAAAACTATTTCTCGCTGAGACTGAATCCATGAGAGGCGCTTACCGTAAAGCAATTTTGTTTGTCTTGAGCAAACATTTTATCTAAGTAGGCATCAAGGACGATCTACACGGCACGACTCCGCTGAAATAAAAGACAAACACGAAATGTTATTGTTATGACTTGCGCTTAAATTCAACCAATGTTCTTCGGAAGAGGTTCTGAGAATAAACAGATTAGTTGTTTTGTTCGAGAAGTAAATAAATAAATTATTTTAATTAAAATAAATAATTACTAGGTTAGATCATTGTGTTTTGATTACAGTTACATAACATAACTTTTGTTTAGCTTTTGACAATCCAAAAAAAAAACACGAACACTCATTACTATTATTTGCAAAAGGGTTTGACTGGCAGAAAATACTTTTAACATAAATGAACCTTTAAAAATAATTATGCATGTATTATATATGTATATAAATATCAAGAGATCAGCCCCCTTACTCGGACACAAAACCCGATCCAATGAATATACCCATCCCTGTCACACATACCAGGCCGTGTACGCATGGGATGGGTATATTCATTGGATCGGGTTTTGTGTCCAGAGTAAGGGGGCTGGGTATTGCGATGCAGCTTTGACAGTTAGGCAGTTCAGTTTTTTTTATTAGGTTTGTGACCTGTTAATACATTGTTTCTTGCGTAATTAAACAGCATATAACTAATATATGATAATTGCTCTACATACTAAAAGACGAACACAGCTAACTTTGTTATAAACATTACTATACACACGTAATACATACAATTAAGTATCCTTATAAATAATTACTTACTTGACTATTTTTGACTATTATTGGATAAAATATGTTTCCGATAATTTTGTAAGGAGTAAGGTTTTGACATCCTGAATTCTAGACAAATTGTTATATAGCCCACATATGCCGGAAATTAGCGATCTTCTGCCAAGCCGAGTCGTGCGGAGTGGCATTTTTTTTTGACAAATCTTTGCTTGTAGGGTATATGGATAGGTCATAAATATTTTTTTACGATTTATCGAGGCTAGCTACTTAAAATAATATTTTGTGCAGCAGAAAATTTAACTTGAAAAAGCAAAATGTCAAAGATTTGGCATTTCTTGTACTTCAGACAGTGGCGGTATCTTTTCTATGATAGCCTGCGACTTCTTTTGATTTTGTGATTTCTTGAAAGTTTTCACCCTTTCAGCCCCCAGATTAGAACTCCTACATTCACACATTGCTTTTACTATACTCAAATCGTGTCTTTATGTGCCTAAATTTAAATATTTCCTACGTGCTTGTCCTGTCTGGAAAAAATAAATTATTTAAAACTATTTGACAACACTCTTAAAAATAGTTTGGAAAAAAAAAATATCATTTTGATAATAATTCTTGGGCTCAGGCTTTGCTTCCTATTCGTTTTGATGGGATCGGAATTCGTCAAATTTCTAGTATAGCCCTCCTCGCTTTTCTCTCCTCTTTAGCCGGGAAAATCTTTGAGCATCCTCGCCAGCTTTCTGAGGTGAGAGAGAGACCTTCAATTATTTACTTCAAAATTCCGTCAGTGACAGCAGTCGTGCAAGGCTTTTGGCGGTTTCCTGCAAAGATTCTGGTCACTGGCTTCATGCTTTACCGTCGAAAAATTCCGCCTTGGTACCCCTGTGTATTTAATTGTGTAATTGTACCACCGTTGTGTCTGATTTCCATAACACAAGTGCATTGGCTACTTACTTTGGGATCAGAGCAATGTATGTGATTGGTGTCCAATATATATATATAATATATATAATTTGAAAATTTGGAATTTGTGAATGTGATTTTTTTACGTTTGCCTATGGCAAAGAGGTTGACAAATTTGGTCTCCACTGCCTTTGTTGCCAGCAAATCGCTGGGCGTCTCGCCCGTCACGCTTAATGACGCCATCAGAAGAGCTCTTGCTACCATTAATGTTCCTTCCACGTTGGAACCCCGATGGCAACAGAACCGATGGCCTCACGCTTATTCCCTAGGTGCGGGGTCGGGCCTTAGTTTGGGATGCAACTTGTGTCGATACTTTGGCCCCTCCCATCTGAGTCAGAGAATACGCCCTTAAAGCTGGAGCAGCAGCGGAGTTGGCTGAAAACGCCAAGCGTCGCAAGTACGTCTCACTTGCAAGTGATTATGTGTTTGCGCCGTTTGGCGTTGAAACATTTGGGCCGTGGGGACCCTCTGCTAAATTGCTGTTGCTGAAAATTGCGCAAAAATTTAATTCTACAACAGCCAATAATAAAGCTGGCTGGTTCCTAGCTCAAAGGATTAGCATAGCTATCCAACGCGGCAACGCAGCTAGCTAGCATCATAGCCTCCTTGCCGAAAAGAAATGGTTTCGTTTTTGAATAGGTAGATTTTAATTTATTTTGTATGTTGCATGTCTTAGTTTTATTTTTTCTTGTTTTTTATTAATAAAGCCCGGGATAAATATATCTATTTTCAATAATATTTCCTTTCTTTAGGTATTCTACGAATATAATGCTTGAAAGACAATGTTTTATTTTTTATGAAGCTTGGCGGCCGTACCAAGCTTCCAGAATAATTATAATAATGTAATATAATAAAATCCTTTGGACATTCCCACACTTCGCCATCTAGCCGCAAAGTAAGCTACTCAAAGCTTGTGTTATGGGTGCCAGACAACGGATATAATACTTAAATACTTTTTGTTTATAAATACATACATGATATACATAGAAAACACCCAGACAAATACAAACAGACATGTTCATGCACACAAATGTTTGTATTGTGCGGGGATCGAACCCGCAACCCGCTTCGTAGTAGGCGATTTCTCGACCACTACACCAGACGGGTCGTCAAATAATAATTCGTCAAGAATAAATGACAACCTCGAAAATTCAGTACCTACCATAAAATTAATATTCCTATCGGAATAGAAGGACAAGTAAAAGCTGTCAAACGAAACCGATTTAAGATGTCAGTAACTAACGTAAGTAACATTTGTAGCTTTAAATGAGATAACCTTTCGATCAGGTGATTAAAAACAATGTTCCTAAGATAAACATATTAGTTTACTGCATGATAAGCAGCCGACACAAAATATTGAACATGCAGCTCTAGAGTAAAACAAAATATTATTTCATTATATAAAATATTCGTATATACATTCCCTGTGTTATTCTGTCTTTCTTTTTACGTAATTTAACGTTTGTAGAACAGAATAATCAAACTGCGTACTTTAAATTTGAAGGGTATTGGTAAATATAAGTTGTATATTAAGAGGCTTCAATTGGACTAATTTACCTGTTGAATGATTATTTGTTGGGTTATTCCGCTGTAATGAGATAAAGCCGGCCGGTGCCTGCGCACGAAATTGACACGCTCCGTATTTTTTTGCCAAAAATAATAATAAAGCGTACTGTCTATCCGCTTAATCCAACGTCAAAATATTCGCGAACTTATGAACTTCAATATCCTCCAAACGGTGTAGTGATTGAACTGTGCATTTAAAGGATATTAACGAGAATAGCCTACATGGAAGCGGACTACCTAACGCAGCCCTGACCTACCTCACACAAGATAACAGGAATCGTGCTGTGGCGCGGTGACCGCTGCGACGCGCGAACTAGCCGAACAACACCGAGCTGATACGAGCGCACAGGTGACTACTACATGATCGTAATAACAAAATGAGCTTGCAAAGAACGCCGCCCCACGGCGGGTCCGTACCGAACTTAACAGATAGTGCATGCGAGTACGACCCCTCCCATCACATAAACACCAGAAAGCGGAAGGAACGATGTGAGCAAGATGAATATAAATCTGATTTTGAAAGCTTCCGCACAGAAATAATGTCGTTCCTTAGAGACTTTGCTAAGACCCAAAACGAAGGATTGAGTGTTATTAGGGAGGAAATCGGTCACCTTAAAGATGAAATTGAAAACATGAAATCTACGACAGATGACTTTACAAAACAATTAGTACAGATACATACAGATATAGAAGATATTAAATGTGAGAATAGAAACAAACAAGAAAAGATTGAGAAGATTGAAAAAGAAATAATACTATTAAAAAACACTAACTCCTCAGATGTATCGACACCGAAATCATCAGGCCTCAGTCAGGAAAGCCTAATTCTTGAACTTAAGGAACGATCTAAGCGTGAGAAAAATATTGTTATCGTGGGCATACCCGAAAAAAATGATAAAAACTATAGCACTCGTAGAACGCATGACATCCAAGAGTTTACAAAGCTAGCTGTGTCTCTAATCGGAAACTGTCCAGTGCCAGTTAAATCAATGCAATTAGGCAAATATATTCCTGGTAAAGATCGCCCTATAAAAATATACCTAAATAATAAGGACACGTCAAAACTTTTATTACAAAAAAGGGCGCTGCTCCCGGAGAACATTAAGATGTATTCAGACCAAACCCCGGCGCAAAAACTTTACCTACAGACCCTTAAAGAAGAACTTAATCGGCGTTTAGAAAGTGGCGAAAAAGATCTGATAATAAAATATATTAAAGGGGTACCCCGAATTACAAAAAATAAACCCGATAAAAAAACTAAATACGGCCACACCACCTCATAATTGTAACACAGCTGAACTATGTCATCACTTGGTCGATAAATACGAAGACATCCCACACACGCCATCGTCTTTGCGATTTTTTTACGCTTATCTGCGAAGTATCCGAAAAAAGGGAAAATATGATGAGATAAAATGTATATTAAGAACCTTACCTGAAATCACGCACTTATTAATATTTACAGAAACATGGCATATCTCTGAACAAGATGCTCAATTTTACCGAATACCTAACTATACACATATATTCAACTATAGAGATAACCGAAAAGGTGGTGGTGTTTCTATTTATGTCCATGATAGTATACAGTGTGATACAACGGAACAACTTGTAGAGGAAAACGGAAACCATTATTTGTGGATATACATAGATAAACTGTCGCTTAACGTTGGAGTAATATATAAACCTGTTGGGGACGCTGATATGGAAACATTCTTAGAAAAATACTCCTCACAGTTGGAACAACGAAATAGGACAATAGTGTTTGGTGATTACAACATTGACTTGCTCAAAAAAGATAAATACATTATGCAATACACTGATCAAGTTAAAGAGTCGGGATATGTAATTTTAAAAAAGATTGATTGTGAATACGTAACGAGAGTAACAAGCACCACAAGCACATTAATAGACCATGTTAGCACAAACATAAACAATCACTCTTTCAGACTAACAATCATAGACTCGTCCCTGTCAGATCACAAGCAACTATACCTAGAAATCGGAAAGTTATCACATATACCAATAAAAAGCGTACAATATTCAGCCCTTGACTACGAAAAATGCTACAAAACTATCTCAGAACAATTACTGCAAGTCAATGACGATTACAGTACTTTGGAAAAAGTCATATCAGACGGAATAAAAAACAGTAAGATTGTAAAGACTAAAATACTCAACCCCCCCCCCCCCCCAAAAGGACTGGATAAATAAAAACATAATAAACTCAATAAATAAAAGGAATCTACTATGGAAACAAACTAAACTGAATCCAAAGGATGAAAAAGTCATAGAATTGTTCACAGAAGAGCGAGATAAAGTGCAAAAGATGATTAAGGAATCAAAAGAAAATTACTATCATAAATTATTTCAACATAATTACAGCAAACCTAAGAAAATGTGGGAAATCATCAACACCCTCTCAGTAAATAAAATTAAAACAAGCTCTGCTCCTCCAAAGATAATGTCTTCTTCCGGACTAGTAACAGACGGTAATGAGGTATGTAATATGCTTAATAACTTTTTCTCATCTATTGGCGATGATTTAGCAAGTAAAATTCCACGTAAATATCACACGGATACAAGGGATATCTTAATGTACGGAAATAATTACTCTCATGACATAACTTTGAATGAACTTAAACCTTGTAGCATCGATGAAGTAAATAAAATCATAAATAACCTTGATAGTAATACGACTACTGGATTGGATGGTATTTCAACCAAGGCACTAAAATGTCTTAAAGATTTAATAAGCAATAAAATAGTTTTATCGATAAACGAGTGTTTTAGATTAGGAGTTTTTCCCGACTCACTTAAGATTGCTAAAGTGAGTCCAATACATAAATCTGGATCTAAAAATGACCCAAATAACTTTAGACCGATATCTGTGTTGCCGGTAATGTCAAAAATATTTGAAAGGCTCCTATATAATCGACTTAATGAATACCTAACAGAAAAACAATTTCTAATTGACGAACAATATGGATTCCGCGCAAAATCGAGCACACTTACCGCTGCCATGGACCTAATTACTAAAATTAAAACTCATATAAACAATAAGAATATATCCTTGGGTATTTTTATTGATCTAAGAAAGGCTTTTGACACGGTGAGCCATCAAAAGCTCATATTAAAACTAAACCACATAGGTATCAGTGGCGCAGCTTTAAATATATTTAAATCATACCTGAGCGATAGACGTCAAGTGGTAAAAATTGACAACTTCACGAGCTCTTCCCAGAATATTTCATTTGGAATTCCGCAAGGGTCCATACTAGGCCCATTATTATTCTTAATTTACGTAAATAATATTAACAAAATAGGACTTACTGGACAGCTTTCACTGTACGCCGACGACACGTGTCTGTTTTACTTTGGTGATTCAATCCACAAAATTATTAGTGATGCCCAGAATGATTTAAACTTACTCAATGAATGGTTACTGCGTTATTTGCTTACAATTAATATTTCAAAAACATCTTTCATGATTTTGGCTGCCAAAAATAAATTAATTCCCGACTTTGCCCCTCTAAAAATTAACAATGACTTAATTAAAAGATCGAATTTAGAAAAGTACTTAGGCTTACATATTGATGATAAATTAACGTGGCAACCACATATTGAACATATCAAGTCTAAGCTAACATCCGTTCTTGGAGCACTTCGCAAGATAGCAAATTATATCCCAAAAAATGCAAGACCTATTATTTATAACACCCTCGTGAAATCGCACCTTGAGCACCTAATTGAAATTTGGGGGTCAGCCGCAGCTATTCATGTGGATTCATTACAGAGGTGCCAAAACAAAATAATAAAAGTCCTACATCATTATCCATTTCATACACCGACCGAACAGTTATATAAAAAAAAAAAAAAACATAAGTCAATTACACCACTATAATACTTGCCTCTTAGTTTATAAAATTGTAAACAATGCCGTAAAATCTAATATAAAACTAGAAAAAAGTATTCACACTCGTAGTCTTCGGAATAAAAAAAAACTAAATATAGGGACTCCTAGGACTGGTTATGGAAGGAAGACTATTTTATTTTGAAGGAGCAAAGCTTTATAACAATCTACCATCTGACGTAAGAAATTGTAAGTCTTTGAATTCCTTCAAAAAGACGCTTAAGCATCATATTGAATTGGGTACTGGCCGCCAGTATATTTAGTATTTATTTATTTTTAAATCTTATTTTATCTCATTTTAAGTGAAACTTGTATTTCTTATGAGAATAAAGATCTTTAAACCTAATGAACAACAATCAATCACCGATCAAGTCACCGTGTTTCAAAATAAATATTTCTTCAAAATATACACAATTTCACATAAATTTTCAAAAAATCAAATGAGAGAAATTTTCAGCGAGCTTCTTAAAGGCTTCTGAACTGACTGATAGCTGCTAAAAACGGTTCTGCTACTTCGCATCTCCCATCTCTTTTTATCACACAGTTTCCTGCTAGTGACTTCTCGCTTTTGTCGTTCTATTCCAAAGGGATAATAATTTTATGATACCTACCGTTAACTTTGTCTCCATTTATAATATTTTAGTCACAGTACGATATTAGGAGCGATACAATATTAAACTGCTACACAGAATTATGAGCATATAAGTACTTCGCCACCCCTTCTTTCTAACATAGATCCTGAATGCAGTCTCTTTCTAATTTTCGATCGGTTCTAAAAATACATATACTTACTTTATAATAGATACGCATAGTAGGTAGCAGGGGTACTCAGGTGAGGCAATTTAGTGTTCCTTTAGTATAATAATGCCCGGTGTCAACTGAAGGCCTTGGCAACAATAACTTTAGTTAATTAAAACAGGGGTCTATCCCAAATCAATCCTAATTAAGATACTTTAATATCGGTCGACTCTCACCTGTCGATAGGATTACGTACGGCGCCTATCTAAAATACAATCAAAGTTACAACGCCGGGAAATTGCTATTTCGTATCCACAGGCGCAAAATGGTTTGTGATGAGCAAAACAGAAACTATCTATATTTAGCTACGTGCCAAATAAAGAAAATTTAAACGCTGTGTGTGTCTTACCAGGTGAAAATAATATACTTACATAATAAGGCTCAAGAGTTTGTCTGTCTGGACGCGCTAATCTCAGGAACTTATAAAACGATACCTATGTAAAAATATTTTTGTGTTGGATAGCTTATTTATCGAGGAAGGCTTAAGACTATATTACGTCACGCCGCAACGAGAGGGAAGGGAGCAAACTCAAAACGGGAGGACAAAGTAGCGGGGGACCGCTAGTGTCTACATACTTAGACACCCAGATCAAATTAAATATCAGACGTTGTCTAGATTGGGAAATAAGATATACAATAATTATTAAACGCATTATAGCCTACATTACACTCCACTCTGTGGGACCCGTCTCCCAAGATTCTGTCTCTTGCTTGGGGTCCGTTTAGTTTCGTGGCTAGCTCCGCGATTTAGGTAGTGGTTATTATATTTACAATGTAACCTGTCCTATATTTTATGTAAAATGTTTTTTGGCTCAAAAAATACTATTCCATTCTAAAAGACAAAAATCTCGAATAGATTACGATCAGTTTTTAGATAACCACTTCTGAATTGTATCTTGATTTTTTCGCTCATACAATACTTACATGCATTTATTACAGTTATTCGGGGTGAGCACCGCCTTTCTCTCTGCAGTCAATCGTCTTTAATAACGTTAATGTGATCTTATTTCATTTCACGGTTGAAAGTAATTTATTGTAATCGGATCTCAAATCAAAAGGAGCAAGAGCGGCAGGGGAAATCTAAAATGTCACGAAATAAAAGAAAATAAAAACATCATTGAATATTGCGACATTTTATGTTTCAATTGCCTCCGTAATTTTAATTTCAATTGCGAATGGTTCGGAAAAGGAGGCTTTGAAGATACACCTCGAGCGTTAAAAATGTCTTGAAATTTTCAATATTTCACACTCGCCAAACAGGGAGAAGATTTGATTTAATCAAATTTTTCGTGCCTGATGGCGCATTGGCTGAAATCAAATTTTAAAATTAGAATCTTCTTCTCATAACACAGTCTAAGGCCAGTCGAAATAACATTTGAGATTACATTTATTTTATTTTAAGGGTTCCGTAGTAGGAACACGTATCCTTTATAGTTTCATCCATGTCCGTCTGTCCGTCTGTCTGTCCGCAATCCTTGTATAACAATCTACTAAGATTGTTATACAAGGGGAGAAAGTGAATTCTCTCTCTGAAGTCTCGAATTAAGTATTAGCGCTCTCACTCCGTTCGAGCGCCAAGAACTTCTCGAGTGAAATGGGTGCTTTCATCCGAGTTACACATACTATTTTTCATTTCGACTGTGAGGAAAAATAAACAAATTTATTTAGATATTATGTTGTTTGGCGAGAGATGAAACCTCAAGTTTTTACATCACAATAAGTTTGTTTACTGTCGTTAAACATAAAACACACCATTAGAAGGACAGTAACGGCACAGAAGACAACCGAGTAGGTACATAAAACGTGGACGATATCAAATATTTCAAATCATTGTTAAAAATATCGATCGATTTTTTAGGTTAAGTTTGCGTTCTGTCAAACCTTGTCACCAAAATTACCACAGGTTATGACAAATTCCAGATTCAATTTTGCCTCATGAGATAGCGCTATGAGTGACAGCTAAAGGTGGGAGTTAGTAAGAAGATTAATGAACAAGAAAATCGCGTCAAGTCGCCTCCACCTGCTTAATAATCTGTGCATTAATCGACCAAACTAAAAAATATACTGTCAAAGACAAAAAATGTGACAATTTAAAATGAAAAACAGTGTCACATGGCGGGCAACCAAATATTATATTTGCAGATTTAAAATTGTTAAAAAATTGTAAATTTTTCAAATCAGTGACCATAAAAAACACGCTTTTAATGTTAAGCTAATCTTTAATAATATGGAAAGCTTGTTTATTTTAATATTATGATGTGACTCAATTATCTTTAACTCCATGTCTGATCGTAGCAATTAAAACTAAATTACTTTCCTCCCTAGGGATGGAAAAGCTATTTTCCACCCGTCTATCATCACATGAAAGTTCAATTTTCCGAACAGAAGAAATGAAAAACATTATGCTGCGATATATTAAACCTTACTTACTAGTAACTTACTAATACATAGTAGGTACCCGTAGACCGATTATTTTGATTAAAAATTTTGTTAGGTCGACTAGAAAAATATTTAAAGTGCTTTCAGGTCTTGGCAATATTTATTATAAGCCTGGTCAATGCTCTTCGACTTTTCCGTTTTTTCACCTTTAAAGAAAAAAAAAACCGGCCAAGTGCGAGTCGGACTCGCGCTCTGACGGTTCCGTGCCAACTTTAACTGAATTAGGAAATTTACTTACTTCCACTTATTAAAATACCACAATATTTTGTTGACATCAAATATAACTTTGTTTTTCATAGTGTTTGTATGAAGAAGTACTATATCTCAAAAACTACTAGTTCAATCTCGTCCAAACCAGTTTTCGTTGAAAGTATTTGTAAATACTCGTATCTGCTATTTTTATAAAAATTACACACCCTTAGTTACCACTTTGGAAGCGTCTAGCTATGAAACGTTAGACTTTAAAAGAAAATAGTTTTAGACACCTCTATGTCATTTTAAAAGACCTATCCATAGACATCCCACACGCATAGATATGACAAAAAAATGCGGTTTTAGTTTCATGTATGATAGTATCCCTTATTTAGATATGTTTTTTTTTATTTTTTGTATAAGAATCGTAAAGCGGTTAACAGGATACATCTTCCTACCAAATTTCAAGAAAAAAAACTGTAAATTATACAGGCGGGTAGGTCACGTCATCGAAATCCAGGCTAATACTAGATTAATCTGAAAGATGTGTCAATGGTTACTGAAATAGCCGAATATTACTGACAGGCCATTAAGGTTGGATCTAATTAAGTAGAATGCGGCGCTGTGTAAGTGAAAGTTAAATGATATTATACAAGTTTTATGAGAATAATTTTAATTATGTGGTTTCAGCTAAGTCGTTTTCAGACCACAGCATAATTTGGTATAATTATCGAGTTTTGTTATTCATTACACTGATTGCAAAACTTGCTAGACGCTATATTTGTTTATCTTTAGTTATAGTCTCAGCGAACTACGTTTCGCCCCCGACCTTGTCCCGCCCCGGCCCCGTTTTTGATACTGGATATTATCCTATTCGGGTCCAACATACTCGTACGTCTAAAAAAAATCTTGAAATTTGGTCTACTTGTTCTCGAGTGGGTATAGGTGGTATAAAGAACACGACTTTCTTTACTACAACGTTATTTTTCTTTTTCAAAAGGTTTTTGCAGATTATTTATTATGAATTCTTCAGAATGCTACTTTTTTTTCTAAGACATATAACTTTTAGTAAAAACAAACAAGAAAATAAAATAAAACTAAGACATGCAACATAAAAAATAACTTAATATCTACCTATTCAAAAACGAAACCATTTCCTTGCGGCAAGGAGGCTTTGATGCTGGCTGCGTTGCCGCGTTGGATAGCTATGCTGATCCTTTGAGCTAGGAACCAGCCAGCTTTATTATTGGCTGTTAAAGAATTTAATTTTGGCGCAATTCTTCTAAACAGCAATTTAGCAGAGGTTCCCCACGGCCCAAATGTTTCAACGCCAAACCGCGCAAACACATAATCACTTGCAAGTGCAACGTACTTGCGACGCTTGGCGTTTTCAGCCAACTCAGCTGCTGCTCCAGCTTTAAGGGCTGATTCTCTGAGATGGGAGGGGGGCAAAGTATCGACACAAGTTGCATCCCAAACTAAGGCCCGACCCCGTTCCCAGGGAATAAGCGTTAGGCCATCGGGTCTCTTGCCATCATCACGGACCAAACCACGTGGTTCAACGTGGACGGAACATTAATGGTCGCAAGAGCTCTTCTGATGGCTTCATTAAGGGTAGCGTGACGGGCGAGACGCCCAGCGCATTGCTGGCAACAAAGGCAGTGGAGACCAAATTTATCAACCTCCTTGCCACATGGACACGTAAAACGTTTAATATGAATTGCGCAAAACCTCAGACACCCTAAATGATTCTAAAGGACAATATTTTTTTGTATGGGAGTTGGGCTTAAAATAAAATTCTAACTAACAGAAACAAATGATACACCAAAGGAAAGAATAAATTCATACAAACAAAAAACACACATTTTTGTAAATATTTCGATATGGGTTTTGTTTTTATTTTCAATCTAAGTCTTTTGTTACTGGCAAGTGCAGCAGAGAGTTGCAACACTGTCCGCAGTAAGTGCGTTTTGTTTACAATTATAGAAACACTTTATTTTGTTTATTTTTGAGAAAACGAATTCAAAGATACTTAAATTACATTAAAAATCCAAAAAGAGAAAATGCCCACTTTACAATCAGCTTGATACTTATCCTAAAACAAAGATATTTATTCTTTATTTTTTTTTAAATTCGACGAACAAAACGCTGGTTTGGTTCCATCCACTTCTTCGTAAATATTGACATCTGTCATATGTCAGTGCCAACAAATCAAATGTCAAAAGCGGTATAAATCAACGTTCTGTTCGACGCATTTTCAAGAATAATAAAATGTTTTCAAAAAGAAAACGGGCGAATCAAAAAATCTAAAAATAATGTTAAATGAAAGTATTTAAGTTTATAAGTAATCCACAACGAAATATGACCCTGTTTAATATTCACGTATTTTAGGCCCAAAAAAAATTATGTCCTTTATTTGACCTAATTCTGAAAGAAAAAAAAACACAAAATTGCACTCCGGGAGTGCCGGCAGAAGTGAAAACTTGAATATCAACGTTGTGCATTTTTGATTTTTTGGAATAGTTAGGGAATAATTTTGAATGAACTGCTCTTATTATCAATATAAAAGTACTATCATTTTTGTGATAGAATACAATAATAATAATAATAATGTTAGTGTAGCAGTGATAAGTATTCGATTAGGATATAAAATAGGCGAAAATACAGGAGTCTTCAAAAGGAAATCGAATCCGGAGAAAAAGGCATGGCAGATCAGGTTAGAAAAAGACATCGCAGCATTGAGAGTAGATATAGGAAGATTGAGTCATTACATTAATAACAATAACAGATCTAGAAAATTAACCCGGAAAGTTCAAGTGATTTTAAACAAAAATAGAGTTCACTCAAATCATGAAGGCAATAATTCTACACGTTCATAGGCGCAGAAAACAGTTGCATGGAAGACATATACAGGATTTAGAACAACCCCATATCGATCCCGAAGCTTCAAACAAATGGTTGAAATTAGGCTACCTGTTTCCTGAAACTGAAGGCTTTTTAATTTCCATTCAAGACCAAGTAGTCCACACTAAAAATTATAGGAAGTTTCTTATTAAGGATCCTAATTCGTTAGATGACAGGTGCAGAAAATGCCACCGAAATCCTGAAACTATACAACATATAATCAACGCTTGCCCCGTACTAACTCAAAACGACTACACACACAGACACAACCAGATAGCTTATTACATCCATCAAAAACTCGCCGTCAAACACAAATTATTACCACCTAAAATAGAACCATACTATCAATACACACCCAAAGCAGTCCTGGAGAGCCCCAGCCACAGAATGTACTTCGATAGAGCCATCTTAACTGATAAAACTATCCATTGCAATAGACCGGATATAACTTTAGTTGACAAAAAACACAAAATAGCTTTTTTAATTGACATAGCCGTCCCCAATACACATAACATAAAAAAATCAATATCAGATAAAATACAAAAATATTCAGAGCTGAAAGAAGAGATACTAAGGATTTGGAATCTGGAAAAAGTATACATTGTACCGCTGGTACTCTCCAGCACAGGCATCATACCGAAACATCTCCATCAAAGTCTCAAACTTCTTGAACTGCCACAAAATACATACATCACCATGCAAAAGGCAGCTGTTTTAAATACGTGCCGAATTGTACGTCGGTTTCTTCAAGACGATCCTGCAATATCTCAGGAAGAAATCTTGTAATCGTAATAAAGATCATTCTACTTGGTTGTGCCCGTAGATGATTTTTTCAAATACCAGCTTCTGCTGAGACATTAGAAACAAACAAAATAATAATAATAATAATAATATAATATTTTTATAAAATACAATATTTATTTATTGCGCTATCGTACACAAACATTACAATTTATATTATATTAAATTACATCAAAAAGTTTATCTCTCAGAAAAATCAACTTACATAATTTCGCCAACCGTCTTACGGTTTTTCGATCAGCCCACGTGTCCTGACGCGAGTTTCACATTTTTCCCCCATCCCACAAAAGTGCTCAACGCCGCTAAAGAAGTTTTCACTTCAAAAAATATTTCAAAATAATTTGAGGTTTTATGTGGTGTTTTAGTTTTACTGGCACTTCTGATCATTTCTTGCTCTGCGGAAGACGCTTTGTCGACAGAGGATTTGGTAGGTATTCACTATTTACCGAGCCGCTGCGCCACGCTGACATTATTATTATTACGAACTAACCATTCATTGTTTTCATACTTTGGCAGGTTGATTCATGATGGTGTATGTAGTCTTATTAATAAATAACAGGGCAAAATTCATATTCGTAATAAAAAGTTGTTCGATTGATTCTGTTCGTTATTCCGATCAAACTTTTTTTGGATTTTGCATTTAACGTTACACATTGCATATATAAACTTACTTATTATTTGGGTTTGTTAATGACACGGAATATTTAGTAAGTTGGTCTCATAATTGTTTAGGATATTTACGAGAGCAATAACAAGAGACCCTGGTAATAACGGCAAAATATAATACTGGCCTGTATTATAGGTGCTTTCCTACATAATGTCTGTTTGGAATTACTTGCTCATAAATATAAGATATCTCGTAGAAAAGTTTATTAATTATTATTAAAAGTAGCTTATAGGTTAAATATAGGTTTAGGTTCCCTTTTCTCCATGATCACTTCATAGTTCAAGCAGTGCATTATGTAATTATTTATGTAGACTAAACAGAATAGTGTATCTTTGTTACAACTGATTAAGTAAGAAGATTAACTCTATTTATCAAACCGAAGTAACCATCGCCTAGAAAACGGGTAAAATCGCTAAAAGACAGCGAAAAAACAGCGCAGAACGTTTTCTTGTAGGGAATTTTCGAGATCTGTATCAGAAGCGTCTTTGAGCGGTGCCTGTAGGCTGTAGTGTCGCAATTAATGTCCGTCAAAGAGATCACGCCCTCATTACCAGAGTGGGCTGAAAAGGGGAGGTTTCGACGCTCCAACTAACAAGTAGAACAGAAAAATGTGAACGACACTGACGTATCATATGATAAGTGATAAGATTTTAGATATGAGCTAATTCATTTATTCTTGTTTAGGTCTGCTGCCTATACATAAGGATGATTTTTAAACCTGATAATGCACATCAGATATGTTACATGAACGTCTTTGGCTGGGTGTGGCTATAAGTTCTCGTCGCTTAAGTTTCTTTTAATACACTCTGCTTTCCCCCTCTCTTTATATCTTAATAAATATGGTATAAAGCATACGATTTTTAGACATTAGAAAAGAAGAACAGAAAATTAATGGCATTCAAAAGATTCGTCATCTTCATTGAATGTAGAAGAGGACGAATATAAGCACATCTATATCAAAACATTCATTGAATTGCATAGGTTGCACTTATAAAACATGTATATACGTACAATGTTTTAGAATTAGCAAATAATCGTAGCTAACGAAACTGTTCCTTTCAGACGGAAACAAAGGAAGAACACGCGATTATACTTCGATGGGTTTTCAATGTGAGCGGCGTCTGCCATTGTCCCTGTAACAAACACTGCCCAACTATTTTCAGGCCGGTTTTGTGTTGAGTGCAGGCCGTATTTGGTACGTACATACCCGCGGGATATCCATGAATCCACCAAGAAAATGCCAGATTATCTTACTATTAGGGTACTAGCGGCATCCCCCAGCCTGTTCCGCGCAAATGTTCAACTTTAATCTCTGTTTACCTTTCCGAAAGTAATAGGTACCTACAATATTTCGATATATTAATAATAGTCCCCTAGCCGATTTCGACTAAGGTGGCCAGTCACAAAAGACTAACCGACTGCGCGGGACACATTATAGTGCACAAGTGTGTGCGCAAACACAGGTGCACTCTCTATTCCTTTCACTTTCATAGCCCGATGGGACAGCAATCTGACACAACCGGAGAGAGATCAGGCGCAGGACCAACGACTTTACGTGCTTTTCCGAAGCCCGGGGGTAAAACACTGCCAACTTCCAAACTCCGGGCTACCCTGAGAATTTCTGAACAGAAAAACCCCGGTACATATTTTTGGCACGACCTGGGGATCGAGCCCGGGACCTCTGGCGCAGCCGTCGCTTTAAAGTGCGACCTTCTAACGAAGAAATAAGAAGATATAAACAAGAAAAAAATATAAAGACATAATAATAATAGCTATCCAACGTGATAGAGCAGCCATTATCATCGCCTCCTTGCCTCAAGGAAACAGTTTTATTTTTGAATAAGTAGATTTAAAGGTTATACTTATATGATTCCATGTATGTTTCAGGTTTTTTGGTCATTAATATCTTGTATAAATACCACACACAATGTGGAGCAGTAATTTGCCTTGCCATCAGGCACTTATTTTTTTGTGACCTATAATGTTTGTTAGTGACATTAGGGTTTTATTTATAGTATGAAGGTTCTACTTCTTTCCCGCCTTCAAAGGGCGCGCGACGTCCTCATTAGTAACGAGTGGGCTTCAGAGGAAGCTTGTTTGCGTCTCTTTGCTTTGCTCGGGGACGAAAGGGTTAAGAAAGACTTTCAATTGACTATCCGAGCGTCGAAAGATGATATGAAATTCGTTGCACTTGAAACTACTTTATTATGTCTGACAGAGTATTTTCAGGATTTCGTAGTTCGTACCCAAAGGATATAAAACTGGACCCTATTACTAATTACTATACCCTCAGACATTTTTTTTGCGCAGAACTGTAAAAAAAATATATGTTCAACCCTTGATCTTGATTTTTGTATCCAATAAACTCAAGTGTTACTTTTATTGAATAGATTTTTAAATACTCTTTTTTTTAATTTGCAGTTTAAACTTTCTCAAATTTACCACGCTAGAACGAACACGAACCACTATCTATTTAACAATATAAATAGATTTCACCGAAATAAACTAAACGAAAGGCTTCCATTTAGACGTATAAAGACATCCCTTTATCCCCTCTCTCAATCAATGTATCGGAAGCGCAGCGGGCACCGAGCTGCACCCTTGTGATGCATATGTCTTCGCAGCGAGATTGCGTGCATTCCCTGCGCACTGTCTTTGAGACGGAAAGGGGGAAGATTAGTTTTCTATCTATCTGTAGGGATAGTACGACGAACTAGCTTAAAGTATAGATGGAGAAACTTAAAATGAAATATCTTTTAAAAAAAGTGAAAAACCGACTTCAAAACCAAAATTCACTAAAAAGTCTTACATAAATCCTTGACCCTTAGAAGGAAAGGAAGCTTTAAATGCAAACAATTTCTTTTTAGAGTCGGTCACTTTGACCATCAAGCATCAACTATCAAAGGCACCGCATCTAAAAAAAATTGTTAGCATTTTAGGTTTCCTTTCCTTTCAAGGGTCAAGATTACACCAAAACCCCATCATCAGATCCTGAATCGGTCGACAAATGACTGAGATATGAGGTAACATAGATACAAGAAAAACTAATTGATAACCTCCTCCTTTTTTAAAGTCGGGAAAAAAATATAAAGATAAATTATTAATCACACCTCAATACATACGCTACTCGTATTATTTAAGGTAAATACATTAAATGCATGTAACTTATTAATAAATAATTAACAAGCCATGATAGTCATCTCAAACTAGATATATTATTAATACGTACGGGACCCCAACAACTCTCTCAAAGGGCAGATATTTCAATATACAGTTTTAAAACATCTATAATATCCTATATATTCGTCGAATAAAGTACCTACCTATGGCTGATTTGAAAACTTCATTCGTCACCTATTTGCGGATATTCATTTAAAAAGTTAATTTATCATTAGGCGCCTTATATTTTCATTAAGTATTTTTAACTGACTTGAAAAATCGGCCCTAAGTCGTGTTTGCAACATGTTTTAAAACAACCCGTAAAGAATAAAGAGACCTACTAAGAATCAATAACTTAGCCTGGAAACATGTGTCGAAATATGCCAAAAAAAAATTTTCCATATAAGACGGGTCACGTGAACGATTTAGTGTGGGAAGAAGCTTTTTGTATTGTTCGACCTATATGGTTCATGGAGAAAGTTGTGAGGTTACTGATTCTGAGTAACTCCGTTCATTATTTACGGGTTGTTTTGAAACACCTTGTGTAACAAAATTACGCCGTTAAAATCTGAAAATTGGTATCTCAAATGTTGATGTTGACGAATGAACCCATTAAGATTTTATTCGAGAGTTAAGCAGGTGAGAATTTATTTATTGGGTAAATTGCGCCGAGGTGACAAGTGCCGAAATGAGGTGTTTGTGATTGAAACACACGGGCAATTACACGTAGCTGGAAAGCTAACATTTTCTTGATACAATAAATAAATATCCTTTGGACATTCCCACACATCGCCATCTAGTCCCAAAGTAAGCTACTCAAAGCCTGTGTTATGGGTGCCAGACAATGGATATTATACTTAAATACTTTTTGTTTGTAAATACATACATGATTTACACAGAAAACACCCAGACCAATACAAACAGACATGTTCATGCACACAAATGTTTGTATTGTGCGCGGATCGAACCCGCAACCCGCTGCGTAGTAGGCAATTTCTCGACCACTACACCAGATGGGTCGTCTTTATTATTTTTTTGTCTTTTATATTTTATTTTATGTATAGAATCTAGCTACTATACAATACTACGTAATACCATATCTTCTGTAATGGCTAAGAAGACAATCGCGTGGAAAAACAGAGTCAAATTCGTAGTAATCTTACGTAGGACACGATTTCAGGTCAATGTAGAATATTTAGATAATAGAATATTTGTAGGTTCGTATTTATTTATCAATAACAGTGTACAGTTACAACGCACAACAACTTAGTCACGAATCAAATACGCCTTCCGATCGTAAATAAATCTTAGGGTGTCAACAAAGTGCGATAAATTATCGGGAACGGACCGTTTTTGTTTCGCCGTGTGTTCGGAGAGCAAAGAACAATTTACGAGCGCGTCAATTGGGTATTTACCCTCAGATTTGAACACGGGGTAATTTATCGGGGAACTTATGGTAGCATATGGCAAGGTTCTGGTAACTGGTTCAATGAAGAAACGATCCATAAATACCTACGTTATCACCTAGTCTTGCTGGTAATCCATATTTTTTTTGCAGGTATTCTCTTGCAGTAAGCCGTAATTATTGGTGAAACAGGTAGTCAGAAGTAAATTTTTTGACGTTTCGCGAAGATAACGCTAAGACAAAATCGTTGATTTCATGTATTTATTGCTAGAGAAGTATTTTTCAATG
Source organism: Pyrausta purpuralis (assembly GCA_963924145.1). NCBI lineage: Eukaryota > Metazoa > Arthropoda > Insecta > Lepidoptera > Crambidae > Pyrausta > Pyrausta purpuralis. The sequence goes on from OZ001654.1 coordinate 20,068,507, forward strand.
AAGCTTAAAAAAAATATATTGTTTTTTTTAAGGATTATTAAAGATATATAGATAGCTACGTAAGTGAAAATAGACGAATGATAATGAAACAGAAAATCATAAAGTGGAAATTGTCGACGCGAAATGTCAAAAACTTAAGCTAGCCGAGTCGCCAAATTGGTATTGCGATCTAACTTAAGAAAAATTCAAGTTAACTCTTTCTGACTTGCTTATATGTTCGGAATTGCATATGCAATTGCAATACAAAAATTGCTAATCTATTCAAAACCAGAGCATCTTAAACTGTCAAAGCAAAATGCACCCGGACCACAGAACAGACTTTTGGATTTTTTGCCAGAAGTCACAACGCTAACGCCAAAAGATGATCTAACAATGCTCAAAGTGCACTTATTAGCGCGCCGCTCCATGCTAAAGTTTAGCGGTTCCGGGTTCAAATACAGGGTGTTGTTTTGGTCACTGACATCCAACTCAGGGATGATAATATGAGTTATGCTTATTCTATAAAAAATGATTTCTTTAAATTCTGAGCAAGTTTTATACAAGAAAACCTCTTCACAACATTCAAAAAAATTACAAAATGAATGGGTAAACTCGCATCCTAGCGCGTAGCTAGCGCTTATCTACGAAAAACTACGCCGTAGCTAGTAAGCTACGAAGAGGCTACCTAGTGTTTGTAGTTTTGACTCGATCGCTGTACCACATGAAACAAAATATTTTTTGGGCTTTTCCATTAAAAAAAAATTGGCATCAGTATCGTTTGTACAGCCACCCCTGAGTCGCTCAACGCTGACCAAAACAACACCCTGCATACGCTAGGGGCAGGGCAGTAATATCGAGGACAAAACACCGCTTGCTATTTTTAGGTGAATATGTATATTATTATGTATTCAATTTTATTGTCAGACAGCGCCTCCTTCTTCTTACAGGAAAAATACGTTAAATGGCATAGGAGTATTACGTAGTGCACCCTTCTCCAGAAGGCCTACTTACTTTTAAAATTACCGCTAGTGCATTTCAGCCAGAACCTAGTCTTACTACCGTTGTACATCTGGCCTCAGACTTTCGGCAGCGTGGTCGCCCTACACCCAGATGATAGATGTGTTTCCCAATATTACGCGTCGATTCGACCACCTTTCTAATGTGAGGCCGATGCGTCAAGCTGAAGCCAACTGACCGCTATTAACGATATTGTTTCTTTTTTCGTCTTTGTTCGAAATAATGGTACAAATTGTTATTCTTATTATTTTAGCTTTTTTGAACCCGTCTGGTGTAGTGGTCGAGAAATCGCCTACTACGCAGCGGGTGCGGGTTCGACATGTCTGTTTGTATTGGTCTGGGTGTTTCCTATGTATATCATGTATATATTTACAAAAAAAAAAAAAAGTATTATATCCGTTGTCTGGCACCCATAACACAAGCTTTGAGTAGCTTACTTTGGGGCTAAATGGCGATGTGTGGGAATGTCCAAAGGATATTATATTATATTATTATTTTATTATATTATTGCATTGAAAGCTGTACAAATGGCGGACTTTATACCATGAGGCATTCTATACCAATCAACCGCTTAGGGATGCAGAGAGTTTAATAATGAATGAGTGGCGGATTATTTAAAAGTACTGAAAGAGACAAAAAAATTGAAATGCAATAACATAAGCATACATAATAATATTACATAGATAAAAATAAGATATAAAGCAAAATACTAATGAACATACATAGATTCACGAGGACTCTGTTTAATTGTAAAAATAAGAATGCAATAAAATTTTAAGTATAGACAATTAGGTATTAAATTCTGTAACGGCCAATAATAAAGCTGGCTGGTTCCTAGCTCAAAGGATTGGCATAGCTATCCAACGCGGCAACGCCGCCAGCATCATAGCCTCCTTGCCGCAAGGAAATTGTTTCTTTTTTGAATAGGTAGATTTAAAGTTTATTTTTTAAGTTACATGTTTAAGTTTTAATTTGTTCTTGCTAGTTATTAATAATCTTAATACATTAAGTCGACTGTGGATAGAAACCGCAAGGTTTGGCTACAGAAGATATAATAACACTACGTAGTTTATCAAAGCAAAAGCAATCACGAAATTCAATAGTGTCTTACTTTTACACTCTTTAGGAAAGTTTTGAAGATACCTTGAAATGGGTAGGCAACATTTAGTAACTCGAGTTTGACAAATGTTCCCTTAAACCTTCCCCACGTCGACTGAGCAAAACATAAATAAATAGTAATACTTACTTAAATATTGACCACCGATCACATACATTGCTCTGATCCCAAAGTCAGTAGCTAATGTACTTGTGTTATGGAAATCAGACACAACGGTGGTACCACAACACCCAGACCCAAGACATTGTAGAAAGTTCTGATTTCATTATTGACCCGACCGGGAATCGAACCCGGAACCTCGGAGCGGCAACGCCTTGAAACCCAGCTTGCTTAACCACTACACCACGGCGGTCGTCAAGACTAGACTAGATAGACTCAATGGACTTTACGCAATAAAAAAATTCCGATAGTGAGTATTAGTGGAGTCGACGAAACGTCTTAACACACGGAGTGTTACCATTAGATCTAAAACCAGATAGTTTTTAAGCACATAAGCATTATTGTCTGACATGTAAATGTTTTTTAAAGTGATGAGTTAATGTAGATGAGGTAGAGCTTAATTTTTTTTGGTTACGTTCATCCCCTGGGATCCACTTGTCAGCCTCTAAATAAGAGTGATGCGAGTACCCTCGTTTAGTCATTACATCACGCCCTTGCCGTCCTAATTTACTGTGCAATTTCACCACATTTTTTAATGAAATTACCCCGATTTTGGGTTAAAAGTTCAAGGACTATTGGTGTATTTGTAAATGATGTATTCAGTAGAGATTAATGAAAAACAGTCATCTGTATTATCGTGTTTATTGTAGGTATGACGAACTAAGGAGTATAGGTTTGATAGGACGAATAGGTGCGGTCGAGGTCTCAGATGCCTAACCACTTTTTAAAGAAAATCGCTTGCACACACGACACAAAAACGGGCGTCACTCAAAACGTCAAAGTCAAAGTAAAAAATAATTTATTAAATTTAGGGCACAAAATGCCACTTATGAACGTCAATAATTAGTGTAACATCAATCAAATATGGCCCGTATGGGGCTAGAACATGTCTCCTTATCTTTTGGGCCCTACTAGCGCTTCGAGACAAGACACAGACAATTTGGCAAGAGCTGAGAAGAAACGCCGGAATAAACTCAGTCACCACTAACTGCCTTAAAATTGATACAAATCAAAATAAGCAGGTAGGTACATCTGCTTGGTGCAGGCTGGACTGTCCATACATTCTCGTCATAAAGATAGTCTTGAATTTTATAATATCCCTTCGGCATTAGGGTAGTTTTGTCATGTAACTTTAATTTATGAATAGGTAGTTCGTTAACATTATTAGGTATATTGTTGAAAAATTTGACACAATTTCCCAGGAATGAATTCATTGTTTTGGCTTACCTGAAGATTGGAAAAATGAATCGTCAAATGAATTACGACGCGAGGTGTAAGCGATTTGAATTCTTAGAGCGCTTTCACTCTCTGGCGTTTTTAACAGCGCGACGGTCGCGCGGCAGTCGCGCCGCTGTCAATTTTATACATAAAATAACAGCAGTAAGTCCTTCACATTAAAGAGTTGCGCTGCTGTCGCTCTAATATGAAAGGCGCACTTAGAGCGATTTCACATTTAGGCGACTTTAGCAGCGTGACAGTCGCGCTGCTGATAATATCCAAAATTAGTGTCTGTTTTTTATGTATGGGCATCCGCTGCTACCGTGCTACTGTCGATCTTATATGAAGGCGCATTTAAGGTTCCGGTTATTCGCCAGAAACTTTGACAATACCTCATCAGTTACTGCTTCTGAAATTAAAAATATAAGTTGAACAATGCATCCTGAAACGAAGCCGTCATTATAATGCAATGATTAATATGCCCCCATAGATTTGCCATCAATATTTATTTATAGTAACCGCAATGCAAGATATCCGCGGGCCATCCGTCTCAATGAAATAAGATGGATGCGTCCCTGGACTGACCGACTGTAGTGTCATAAGGAAAAGTTGGAAATTCTTGATATATTTTTTTACACTAGCGGTTACGTTGGATTTTTCTTTAGAAACATACTTCAAACCTTCTTGTTGACTCCTGACATAACGGGGCGTGGCAGCATCTACTTATATTGCTCAATGATACTTTTCTTAGGTTCTCATAACCCTGAGTTAGTAAAATAATAACCCACAGCACAGGCTACCAGAAATGTTGACGACAGGGTGCTATTTCATGTAGAATATTTATAAAAACAAATCCGTCCAAGTGCGAGTCGGACTCGCGCACTGAGGGTTCCGAGTCAAATTCAACTGAATTAGGGAATCCACCCACTTACTTCTAATTATCAAAAATACCACGCTATTTTGTTGACAGCAAATATATAAATTTGTTTTTCATAGTGTTTGAATGAAGAGCAAAGTTATGTTTGCAGTTGCTGGAAAATGTGCTGTATCTCAAAAACTTCTCGTTCGATCCCGTCCAAACCAATTTTCGTTGAAAGTATTTGTTGAGATGTACATTATATCTTTTTTTCAAATTTTAGTTTAGAAGTTAGATGGGGGGGGGACGCCCATTTTACCACTTTGGAAGCGTCTAGCTATGAAAATGGTTTTAGAAACCTCCATGTCATTTTAAAAGACCTATCCATAGACACCCCACACGCATAGGTTTGACTAAAAAACGGTTTATCGGTTTTAGTTTCATGTATCAGCCCCTCCTTAAATATCATTATTTTTATTTTTTTGTATAAGAATCGTAGTCATTAACAGGATACACCTTCTCACCAAATTTCAATAGTGTGATGCTTATAGTTACAAAATTAAGTGGTTGTGACATACGGACGGGCAGACAGTCAGACTTGACGAAACTATAAGGGTTCCGTTTTTTGCCATTCGGCTACGGAACTCTACAAACAGTCGAATAAGGGCTGATTTTTCAATAGTCTACCTATTAAAAAATTGAGCATTGCTGATTTGAAAATATCATCAAAAAATATTTGTGGATACATATTAAATAACATTTTATAATAGTCCGCTTCATATTTTATCAGTTAATAGTTTTTGACTGACTTATGAAAAATCAGACCTAACTGATTTCATTTTGCATATACACCTACTGAGAGTAGGTACTACTCATATCCTATGTCAGTTGTCAGACTAAAAATTAACAAGTAAAAAACCGACTTCAAAACCCAAAATGCACTAAAAAAGTCTTAAATGCACTAAAAATGCTCTGATAGTTGATGCTTGACATAGTCAAAGTGATGGCACCGACTCCAAAAAGAAATTGATCACCTTTTTACTAAATTGCTTTCCTTTACAGGGTCAAGAGTATATTTAAGAGTTTTAGTGCCTTTTGGTTTTAAGTAGATTTTTCCTTTTTTTAAGTTTTTTTTTCTTAATTTTGAATGATTTCTGAAGGCGGTGGGGGTGGTTGCACCTTATGACTCTGTTCTTTAAGAAGCTACAAATTACCTATCATAAGTTCCGTCATTAAAATCACTAAACTCCTAAGCGTTGAGGAGTTCCACCATCAGCTCAGCTCCACACAATGTTGACTACCAGACGTAACAACACGTCAACATTAAGATTGAAGTAAAAAACAGTATACGTGCCTTTTAAATATGAGGGTTTCTCTCGATTACACCAAAATCTCATCATCACAGCCCGACTTGGCAACGATGAGACCAACTAGAAAGGATAACCTCTAGGTTGGCGAGGAATTTTTTGAAATCGGTCTTCAAATGACTGTGATATGAGGTAAGACAGCCACAAAAAAAAACATACAGTAGAATTGATTACCTCCTCTTTTTTTGAAGTCGGTTTAAAACGTGTAAAACCATGTAAAATCGCCTTATATTTCAGAAGGTTTAACAAACTGTGAACTAAGTACACGGATAATCGCGGCGAAACATCCCGATAAAAGGCAAGTGCCAGGAGTTTCCAACTAGAAAAGTTTCGTCCTACCAGTTTTTTATGGACCGTTTTCCCTTCAGACTCAAGACAGGGCTGCTTAAACATTTTTTTGCACATTGTGAAACGAGATCTTTGACCTAAAGGAACATTGAAAATTTTACATGATTGTGATGGCCGGTAGATTAGAGTTTTTTATGCTGGAATAATAAATAAACAAACAACGAAGTTTAGGTTATTATTATTATTATTATTTTATTTATGAAAAAAGATAACATTGATCCATTTTGTTAGTTGGTCTTAAAAACTACATTAGTAAATCATGGAATGTATAAAATAATTATTGAGAAAACAGACATTTCGAAATCAGTATAACACTTATTTCAAAAACAGATCACACATTAAGAAATTATTTTCCCTGCTTGATCAGTAACTGAACGAAATGCTTCATCATTGGAGAGTCCTACGCAACGGTCTTCAGGATGCTGTTAGAGCTCGCCCGTATTCGTTCAAGCAGAAGCAGTTTTCTTGAGTAACACGGCAAAGAACCCGTCTGTATGCGATTGCGTTCACATTTCCAACGCACTAAAGAAACGAAGCAAGCCTAACAGCGCCCTGAAACCGTTGTTGTTAAGGGCCAACATATTGCATCTCACCGCCAGCGACCTACGCTCCCTTTCAATATCTACGAAAGTTATGGAGCTCAGCGATGATTTAGCTACGATCTAAGCCCTAGAGGCACAAAGGATACTGTGCAAAAGCTTTGTTTTAGCTGTCATCACTGCCTAGCCCGACGGTAAAGTGTAGTTATAAAACTTAAAAAAATGGACACTAATCACATACATTGATCCGATCCCACAGTAAGATAATGCACTTGTGTAATGGAAATCAGATACTATGGGGTACCACAGCACCCAGAGTCGTGACAATATAGAAATTATGATTTCTACATTGACCCGACCGGTAATCGAACTCGGGCACTCGGAGTGGTGACGCCTTAAAACCCAGCGTGCTTAGCCACTACACCACGGAGGTCGTCATCTTTAATTTCCTTTCTTCATTACTTTCTTTACAAACAAGTTGTATTTAAAAAAGTTAACTCATATTATTCGTGATGGCAGCCAGCCCTTCGTTAGAACGCTTAAGTTTGGTTTATTCTTGATATTTATGGTCCCGGCTTACATTCACATTTGCATTAAAAGACGTATTTTCGCGCAACGTTTTTCTTGTCTTGTGATCTCCCCTTTTTGCAGAGTTCGTTAGGTACGTACAGTACCTTGAAATACTTTTTGTACCTCAGTATTACGTACCTTTCATATAATCCTATTTTCCTTTCAGCACTCTCCCATTCTGCAGACGGATAGATAATTAAGCTTTGTTATTTGGTCATAAAGCTGGGGGCCATATTTTCGTGCAGTTCGTTTACGAAAAAAGATAACTGATCGAATTTTCTTTTTTGAAGAAAAACTAGTTCTATATTTCTCAGGGTCACAATTTCTATACATATATTTTGATTTCTTCCGTGCCGTAGTATTTTCCACGTGGATATGTTATTTGATTTTTTTGGTTAAACTGTTTAACTCTCAATCGAATTACCATATGAAAAAAGTTTGATTGACGCGAGAATCGCAGCTCTGATGGTAAATTCATGGATTAATTTACTTTGCCTGCTTTTGAAAGTTGCATAAATATGTCTCTATCTTAATAAGGCCGTCTAATAAAGAAATTTCGTACTACTAAAAAGTTTCCACAGAAGTGTTTTTGTAGCTCATCTAACTATTGTAATCAATTAGCATTCATTCACACAGGTCATATCAGTCGCTTTAACTAATGAACTAGCTCATTACCGTTTCAGGCTAGTAGGATATTTAATTCAAGATTAGTGATGTGAAACCCCTCAACTCCAAAAAAGACAATGTACTGTACCTAATATCACATAAAAACGGATCATATAACATTTTAAGTTTTTTTAAGTACCTTTTCATAGTGCGTATGATCCCATATCGATATAGGTACAATGCACATCGAAAATGCGAAACAAATTTTATCAGAAAATATTTTTTTATGATTTATCACAACACAACCGGAGGCGCCGAAGCTTGTGACGAAAATAAATAACATTTTTCACGCCATCTACCACCTGTCCCTCATTTTCAATCATCCCCGGAAAATAAAGAGTGTCTCTGACTGGTGGTAGGAAATAATAAAGTTTTTTCATATCCCGTCATCTGGTTTATGTGCTATAGATCTTTCATGTATGTGTGTATATGGAGTACCTAAGCAAAGAGCTCAAAGGTAGACATAAAATTCCTTACGTTGTAGCGGTCAATACCGTAAAAGTAATGGAAGGAAAAGTTTTTTGAAGTAGGTAAATCAGGGTGTAAATAATTTGTCGAATAATAATAATAATTAGAAATAGTTAGGGGGCTGAAAAGTTATAACAAATACTCCTGACCGCTTTTATGCCTGGTTATTATGTCTCTAAAAAGATTAATTAATAACACTATATTCAAATGTACAAACAAAGAAACATTCGCATTTTTAGCCTCGATTTCCGTTCCTCGCCGAAAATTAATTCAAACCTATGACCTCGTTAAACCACAGATCTACGTAGATGCCTAGTAGTATTGAATTGTATTCTCGTAAAGCTATCAATTAACTCGCTCGGATCGGAAGATTTAATTCGGTCGCAAAACTCTAGGGAACGGGATCAAGTAGCAGGATTTATTACTTAGAACTTGAGCTTTTTGTTGGGAAAGGCTTTTTGCATTCAGACTAACATCTGAATGCAATTGATGGAGGTTATGTTATTTTTTATGTGAGGTAACGTCACAACAAATACACTCGAGCTTGTTCACATATGTTGCAAAGAACACCTTTATCTGCATGGTCTCGTGATGTCACACTAATAGGATCGTACCCCGCACTTTGAAAATGGCTATTATCTTACAGTTTTCGATGTCATCATTTCGGGTCACTATAAAATTTGTCAATTACTATCATGGATTTAATGTAACATAAAGATAGAAATTACATAATATCCTGGTTTATACATAAATGGCAGGTAAAAACTACCTTCAACTTCATATCCACTGATCTCTCCCGAGGCCGAGACAGCTAAGCGAAACTTTTTTAAGGCTTCGTCAATTTGCTGCCGACGTTATAAAAGTTCATGGGGTCATCCTCGCACTTAGCAATATCCAATACAGAAATGGACAGAAACCTTGTAAAGAAAAAGAAACTTAATCCCGGTCATTATAAGTCCATGACCCCAGGGTCCCTATTTTGAATCACTCGTTTAAATATAGCGTGTAATATTCCATCAAAAACAACTTAAAAATCAACGAAAATCACGCGAATTATTGACGTGTAGGTAAAATTGTGATATCTTTTTTCAAATCCCTCTCGTAAAAATAGGGCCCAGGAGCTCTATTTTTGAATCACTCGCTTGGCGTGTGATATTCATCCGAAAGCGAACTTAAAACCAGCGAAAACCGAACAAAATATATACGAAAATACTCACAAAATTATGATATATTTAAATTATAAGCCCTGTGTGGAATTAAACTGTTTTTCATTCGAAAACCAGACATTTATCAATGCATATCACTCGCGTCAAGATGGCGTGTGATATTCATTGTTCAATGTCTGATTTTCCAATAAAAATTAGTATATTTTACGTGGAAGTGATTTAAAAAAAGATAAATGAATTTTGTGAGTATCGTCGCCAATATTTTGCGTGATTTTCATTGATTTTTTTGTTTGTTTTTAAACAAAAGTCACACGCCATGTTCAAGCGAGTGATTCAAAAATAGAGCTCCTGTATACAATCTATATGATGATCTTTCTGTTTAGGTAGATCCAGCACCCAATCTTAGCAAGTAGATAATTAGGTTTTATATTTTCCATTTTCTCATGGCTTGCCATGAAGGTATCCTGCAAGACAATTGAAAGTGAGGAAATAGCTTCAAAACAGAGTCATTAAATTAACTCAATACAGCCGGATTGGCCAGTGGTGTATTTAAATAATTTTCGATGTTGATTGGTTTCAGGTAGGTTTTGATCTTGGATGAATCGTCCAAGGTTTTGATACAGTAATACGCGTTTATTCTGCTAAACCTTGTATTGTGTCTCTACTTTATAATACCGCGATAATGCTTGAGGCGGAGTTGTTGAGAGTTTCCAGCACTTTTTTAATATTCACCCGTAAAGTGTCAACAAAGTTGGCGTGTTATTTGGTGTAAGTAACTGTTTAGTTGAGGGACTTGGTTCATCTTGGCTCTTAAGGATTTCTTTCAGGCTGGTTTCACAGCGATGTCCAGACGCGCGCCTTTGGAATAACGCTGTATGTTGGAGTTTTATAGGCTACTAATAATAGCGACTATAGCGATGCTGAAGCGCGTTTAAAAAACGCGCGACTGCATCGATGCCAAAAGTCGCAGCGTGTAGGGGGTCTCAGATATATATATACTCGTAGCTATAGGAGACTAACGATTTAATTACCACATTTAAGTACTTAACAGACATGCGACGGTTTAACATCATAACCCAATATATAAAGAAAAGTTTTATTCTTTGACGGTTTTTCTATACTTTATAGCTCTCCACCCTTTCCTTCACTTGTTATTTGCTGCATGCAATAATAATAATAAATAATAAATGTACGCCAGGCAAAAATCTAATCTTACACACCAATTGTCGTGATTTCGAAGTAAGGAATTTTCATCTTTGTGTTACGAATACCAGACAACACGGGGGCGTCTCCTAAAAATACTTAAATACAAAATAAACATCCATGACTTAGGTACAAATCGATACCTTCAGGTTCAATTGTCGTATAAACCAAAACCCTACTTTTCAGGAGAGCCAAAAAACGTTTTTTTTTTAAATAAAAAATTCGTAACTTTTTTATTTGGGCAGTTATAAAAAATGACCAAAAGAGAACATTTTTAAATTTTGGCGATGAAAAAGTCTAAACATTCAAATCATGCTCATCTGCAGTAGTTTTAAAGTTAGCTTGGAGTTACGTCTTTAAAATAGGCACTCGGTGGTTTATACGACCCATTATATTGGACCTGAAAATAACTCTTTACGTCGTATTTGAATTTTTAGTAAACATAAGACCGATATTGATAGCTTAAAGACCATTAGATGTAGTTTTTTTGGTTTATATACCCATTGATATAGTGATTCATTAAAATGAATTATTAAAACTATGATGTAAATAATGTATTGTTAACTATTTCCATGCTGTTGTTGTTTAGAGAATGTGCACAAAGACATTTAACAGTGTAAAAACTATATTTGGTTGAGGTAGATAGGTAAAATAAATTTGGTTGCATACAAAAAATAACAATTTATAATTGTTTTCTTTTTTACAATAACGGCAAAACAATTAAGATTTTTAATAATTCTAAACAGAACTAATCACCATAAATTTTGAACAAAAACAATAAAATTACAGCAAAACATTAAGACAGCATTCCTGGTTCTCTGCTGACGCATATTGATTTCGATTAATAATGATGAATTTTGAATAAAGAGAAAAGCCCCGGTATGCCCAGGGAAGGATTTGTAACTTTATTAGAATTTCTTTATTGAAGTAATATCTTTACGAAAACACCAACTTTAAATTACAGCTAGAAGAAACAACTTCTGGTAACAATTAGTAATAAATTAATTACGGAGCATCTCAGAAGGGTATAAATAGCCTTCCTGAGCACACTGTTGTTGTTGTTTTCTTTATTTGTTTAAAATTCTTGAATTCACAACATTTAGTCGAGATCAAGCGCGAACCAATGGAACGGCCTCATACGCTCGAATTTATACCAATCGCAGACTAATAATTTTACTAACTGCCAATCGTGGGCAGCGCTTTGAAGCGCTATGAATATGGTTTATTCGTCAATTCATGAGATTAACAAATAGATGATCATGGTCTATTAGAATTTACCATACTGAATACGTGGACTTACGACAACGTGGGTAAATGTGTTCTGTGAGTTACGACGTCAGATACAAATAATCTAGACATTAAACGCCGTATGTTTATAAGCGTAAAAACCATTTTAAATTACTTGAGACTTTTACGTCCTAACTTAAAAAAAAATATGGTTGTTACATCTTAGCAAAAATACCAAAAACAACCATTTGGCTTTTACATTGTTTTTATTGTATTAATTTATCTTTTAGGCTATAATTTTTTAGGGCGTATAAAAAATTTTTTAGCGAATTTCAATATACCTATCGAATATACAGATCGATAGAGAAAAAAAAACTGATTACAATGGTATACATATCTCGATTTGGCCAAAATGGTTTATACGACAATTGAACCTGAAGGTATCGAAATGTTCGTGCTCATCACACAAACATTTGCCCCTTGCGGGATTCGAGCCTGTGACGGCGGCAATATCTTCCAAGACTTTATCACCTTTCTTTCATAAGTTATAGTTTTTGAAACAGTTATGGTGACGGACGATTCGTTTCCCATTCCTCTTCTACACAGCTTTATATTGGTAAATAGTTCAATTTTGAATGCTCTTAATATCAAATCGCTGGCTCTATAGCTGAACCTCATCATAAATAATTCCTTCAGAAATGTTTATCTGTATGCATCGCTACCGCCTTTTAGCCGCCATAAATACGTAAGCGATAACCATACTAAACGATAGCCACACGGCTATCGTTTAGTATGAAAGCTTATCAGATTCGTGGCTGGCTGAAGCTGAAATTCAATTTTGTTGGGCAAACCAAGCTCGCTACCTACCTACTAACCACTAAATTGGGATGGGATGCCCAGCTGAAAATCAGTTAGTACTCGTATTTAGTATGAAAAAATATTTTCATGTAAGATGCTTTTATACAGCAGCAAATTTCTGTTACACTCTGTATATGCACCCCAAAGCTTTTACAGATTCTGAAAAAAGAAATTAGGTATAATTAAGAATAAGGTACCTTTTGTGCTTCAACCTTTACAATGTTAATCTTAAAAGTAGTGTAAACAATTCTATTAATCCGTCTGTCTATCTGGTAATGATGAGTCTTCATAAATGATGATAGAAATAACTGTTAATGTTCTGTTAAAAAAAGCAACAGTTAATAAGTGACTAAAAATGCAATTTAAATAATAACATAAGCTAGTCTTTATCCCCATTATGCCGTTTAAAAATGTCTCACAAACCCAGCGAGGGTTAGCAAATAGCAATAACCGATATCGATAAGTATCCTCAGTTCCCTCCCTAACCCGTTTGCCGATGCATGGAAATATTTTGCTTTGAACGAAGTGACTGCGTTTGTGAAACCTACAGAATGTATGAATGAAAGAAGACTCTCAAGCAATCCAGGATGAATGGAGATGCTATTATTGTGATATGCAGGACTAAATTAATTTCTGATCCCTTTGTCTGTTGAGTACAGAGATAACGCTGAGGAAAGCAGTCTTCTGTAAGCCGACTTAAGATTGCTTTTAATTAAGTAGGTAGTTAAGATTATGATACAAAAGAGATCTCACATTTAAACAGACTAAAGCACAATATAAACAATAAGTATTAATCGTTTGTAGACCCTTTTTTACCTGGTTTGAACCTAGACTAAGTTTACACGACAATTGAAAAAGTTTACCTCCATTATTGAATGATTTCATTATGATATTCGTTTTAATGGGTCCGTTAATACCGTAATGCGGTTCTTAGCCCGGTATTATATTCCCTTATTCAAAAAACTTAATTATTCAATCTTAGGTCAGTCGTAAAAACATTTGAGATTTCATTATTTGCGGTAAAGCTGATTTTTTATATGTTGTTTGGGTTCATCTATATCTAAATATAGTTTTCACACAAACTTGTAGCTCTAAAAAGTTAGCGCTCAAAGTTATTATATGAAACTCGAAAAAAATAAATCGTTTTTTGATTTAGTATGCTATGGTTTTTAGCTGCATAACTAAAACTAAATACTATCCAGAGCTCAGATCAAAGATTAATATTTCATTGATCCCCCTGGATCAAAGAAATAATATCAACTAAACTAACTAAACAACATACCAAAAATACAGGTTTACTGCAATTATTGATACCTAAGTGTATTTTTTTGTTCAATACGACTAGCCTATCTATTATTTCATAAGGTATTAAACCTACCTATCACCTACGTAAACGCATCAAACCGTATGATGCGTCTATGCACGACATTATTTGATAGCAAGACTTGTTTCACACCTCACAGGCCGAAAATATAGATAGACTCGTATCCTTCTTAAAATTCGCAAGCTGCAGATGCATGCATGTCGCATTAGTACAATTGGATAGTGCTGGCTTCGAACATCAGCCAGCCACATCGTAGTAGGCCTGTTACGTAAATAAGAGGAGCTTCTTCTATTTGGCCACAATATGAATTTGTTACAGAAGCCTCGCTTCTGTAGACGTGCAGGTAGATGATGTCTTTTAACTAGGGCATTAAGCACCAGAAGTGAAAATTATTCGGTATAAGCACTAGCTAGGAATAGATTGACGACCTCCGTGGTGCAGTGGATATGCTCGCTGGGATTCAAGGCGTCGCTGCTCCGAGTTCCCGGTCAGCTCAACATAGAAATAATAATTTTCTATACTGTCTCGGGTCTGGGTATTGTGGTACCACCGTTATGTCTGATTTCCATAACACAAGTGCATTGGCTACTTACTTTGGGATCAGAGCAAGAGGTCGTTGGATCAGAGCAATGTTTGTGATTAGTATCCAATATTTATTTATTTATTTAGATGCCGATTATATTTTTTAGCTGAGCTCAAATAATTAATACTACCCATTTCATGATATGGTAGCTAAAACTTCTACCCACTTACATAGGTACCTAGCTTGCTACACTACTGACACTATGTTTGAACATAAAAGTAAACTGAGTGCTATGAACAAGTTCGGCAAAAAAACATGTAAACTATGACACCTTGCCACCTTTTACGGATTGCTTCCGCATATGATGACCGTTATATAGGATTAGCCATAACTTAGTCTGTACATTGATTTGTCCAATAAGATTTTAAACTTTCGCGATGCATTGCAATAAGTATTAGACATGACGGGTCTAATTGCGAATAAAAACTTATGACTAATGCTATTACTCACTGCTCGACGTTTCGGCTGCGTTGCAACTGCTGTGGTCATGTGCCAACTAGTGGATCGCGGCATCGCATGCGCGAGTGTTAGATTAAATTTGAATGGTGTATAATATCATGAAGCTAGTAAAGATTTAGAAGCTAGTTGTTAAGAAGCCCAGGTGATGTTGAGATAAAGCTGTTTATTATTATAATTAAGCTGTAGCAAAATAAGTTACAATATATAGGTTCAAAAGCTATAATCATCGAATAATTGTAGTATTAGATATTATAGTCATGTTTATTACCTATTGTATAGTAGAAAGGATAGGTTAAGGTTAAATCAATGAAATAAATAAAATTAACCGTAAGTATATAATAGTTTTCAGGTGAGTAAATAGGGTTCAAATCATGTAAAACACATGCTCACTGAAAATATACCACTGTCATATTTATACAGTTAAGGTATATAAGACCAAAGGCAAGTATATAATTATTATATTATTTAATCAATTATTAGCTAATTATTATCATGTATATAACTAATTATATAGTAGAAAGGATAGATAAAGGGTGTAGGTGGCTCCTACACCCTTTATCTATCCGGTATAGCGGTAGATGTGTGTAAGTGTGGTGAGTACTTAGCTACAGGTGACCTACGCTAAATGATTTGAAATGAAACCGACGGCACAATTTGAAATAACGATTTATAATGTTCAAAAGGACACAAGTTACACAGAAAGAAGAGTAGAATGAAGTTACACAAATATAGATCAAGAAAGGATAATAGCACGAGAAGAAATTACAAGAAATATGCACTGAAATAATAATTGCGTAGTTCGCGAAAGATCGGGACGTTCCGAGTGGAAGAGGGGCTAGCTAAGAACGGGCGGGCGTGCATTCGCCGTCGTGTACGTGTCGCGACTGCCGCGCGGTAGACATGAGCGTTTAATAGACGGACTAGTTAAATCAACCGTCGACGTGACATCAACG
Source organism: Pyrausta purpuralis (assembly GCA_963924145.1). NCBI lineage: Eukaryota > Metazoa > Arthropoda > Insecta > Lepidoptera > Crambidae > Pyrausta > Pyrausta purpuralis. The sequence goes on from OZ001654.1 coordinate 20,084,584, forward strand.
ATTAGACGGTCTATCGTTCTCTGATCGACTAGTCGAATTCATAGACTGATAAACGAGTAGTCTACAGGTTAATATCAACGCGCAACTCGATGTCGACGTTTTATAATGTAGGCGATTAAATAATACAACACGTTGAAAAAAAATAAGTAAACTTTAAACCAGAGGCTGTAAGTAGGAAAGTTATAATTACAAACAAGCATTGCTGCGTCACTTCGTCGTTTGCTGTAGTTGAATACGTCGCAAAAATCTAAAGTGAACTTTAAATCTGACGCGATAGGTACGTTATTATTACAATAAACGCGCTGGTGAGAACAGTTGATTAGACTCCCGTTAAATGTAAACGTGTCGATCTGTCGTCTAGCTCGTCTAGATAGTTCATATGTTCATGCGATCGACTAGTCGTCGAATTCAACTAGTTGATCGACTAGTCGATAGACGAAATTCAACGTTCTAGTTTCGTCGACGAGAAAAACGTCGACGACCCATACATACCGCGCGGAGCTCGATGCGCTGCCCGCGCGCCCGCGCCTGGAAACTGTGAAACCGGTCGCCGCGCGCGCTGTGGTAGCAGCACCGTTTATGGTTAGTTGGAAGATCAAATTGAGGTTCGGCACCAATCATGGTTTGTATTTCAAAATGCGGATATTGTAGGTCGGGAGTAATTTGGATAAAACTACGATGCTCCTACAAGGGTAAATCAATTAATAATATTAAGTTTACTGTAAGTATATAATAATGTAATGTGAGTATATAAGGTTCAAATCATGTAAATCACTTACCCACTGGAAGATATACAGCTGTTACATTTAAACGGTTAAGGTATATACGATTGAGTTTGACGACCCGTCTGGTGTAGTGGTCGAGAAATCGCCTACTACGCAGCGGGTGCGGGTTCGATCCCCGCACAATACAAACATTTGTGTGCATGAACATGTCTGTTTGTATTGGTCTGGGTGTTTTCTATGTATATTATGTATGTATTTACAAAAAAAGTATTTAAGTATTATATCCGTTGTCTGGCACCCATAACACAAGCTTTGAGTAGCTTACTTTGGGGCTAGATGGCGATGTGTGGGAATGTCCAAAGGATATTTATTACTTATAAAGGATATTTATATAAGTCCAAAGGCAAGTATATAATTGAGGACTATTTATTTAATCTTTAAATAACAACATTACGAAGTTTGAGTCTTATATACCATATAATATTTACTATATACACATACACATAACTATAGTAATGATAAATATATAAATACTCTGGCAATTTTCATAACTTTGCGGAGAGAGATCCGTCCCAGTCGACGCCTCGATCAAAAAAGTGCCCTACTGTTCGGTCGTGCCGTATTTATAAGGCTCTTCCCACTTGCCTCGAACCGTCAAACAACAAGTGACGTTGTTTGTCCGGCGGAAGCCAGATGGATTAATTCAATAACAAATTATTTTTACGTTTACAGTTAATATAGAATTTTGTAAAATTATTAATTTTAATTAATACATTTTATAAAATAAGAAATTACTTGTATTTAATTAGTTTAACAATATTCTAAAAGTGACGTCGTTTATAAAGCGGGAGTCACAAGACTTATTTCAATTACAAATTATTTTGAAGTCTTTACTTATTAGAAAAAATGCTCTTAAAATAGTTTTGATTAGTTTGCTTTATAAATATTGAAAATTATTGCAGTTTTATTAATTTAGGTCTTTTACAATAATCTAACACGAGCATAGCGAGACTAAGCAATAAAATAATTATCAAAATATTAAGTTTTTTATTTACTTAGGCCCAAAACTAGTTGTTTGTGTGACTATTTCAGTTATTTTTATTTTTATTAAAGTATCTACTAAGCATTTAAAATTCAAATAAAAACACTCTATGTAGTGTTTGTTGACACCTGTACCTTTTTGAATAGCTACTAAATCAAGGAACAAAATTTTTTAATTTGTACGCAACAGTTGGAATCCATACTGACTGTCATTTATTATGTTATTATCAGATAAATAAGAGTTAAGCTGATTCACAATACATCTTTCGATATATTTTTTCTATACTTGACAATATTGAAATAGGTCTATAATTACAACAGTCTTCTTTTTTACCTTTTTTGAATATTGGACGAACTATTGCTTGTTTTAATTTTGATGGAAAATTATTTTTGTCTACACACAGGTTAGTAAGGTGTGCTATATTAGGACTAATTGTTTTGGACAATGACTTTAAATCCCCCATACGAATCGAATCACATCCTGGCGACTTTGGAGTTGACATATTATTAATTATTTTAGCTACCTCCTTTGGAGTTACATTTTTCCATCTCATACATAAGCTGGGTGTTTTGACATAAGAATTCCTGTCAAACCACTTATCACAGCAAAAGTGTTTACAGAGTTTCACTTCATGGTCAAATGTTTCGGAAAATTTATTACATAAAGTAGTAATGTCACCATAATTCTTCATGTTTTTTAATATTGTGGTGTCTAAAGATTCTTTCTTAATACCTAATAATGAATTTAGCTTATCCCATAGATTTCTTAAATTATTTTTACAGTTATTTATATCTTGTTTTTCATACTCCATTCTGCTTTTAAAAATTGCTTTATTACATTTATTACGTAATCTGGTAAACTCTAATCTTTTTAACATATTTTTACGGTCAACACTCCAAATTTTAAAAATAACCTGTCTCTTTCTAAAATTAATTGTTTTAACTGTTGTGTAATCCAAATCTTTTTATCCCTTTTACTTTTTGGTCTAATAACCTTAGTCACATAACATTCACTTTATGCATCATTAAATAACTTATTTATTTTTTGATATAATTCTAATGGGCAATCAATGTCTAGTAAAGTATCAAAATTAATGCTTTTTAATTTCTGACATAAAAGTTTGCTATCCATTACACGATGTGTTTCAAATGTGAGGTTAGTGGAACCTGGAAGCCTTGGTGAATCATTCCAATTAATTGATGCAACTACATAATAATGATCAGAAACTTTATGTTGAATTACTGAAGAATTAATAAAGGCACAGGGAGAACGTATATAAATGTGATCTAGGCACGACTCGACTAGTTTATCAACTAAAATTTCTCTTCTCGTCACCGTACTTATGCATTTTACAAACCCGAACTCGCTCAATAAGTTTTCATAGGAAATGACGTTAGTGTCTGTATTTTTCATCAAGTTTATATTTATATCTCCACAAAGAATTATTTTATTATTAGGTGGTATGGACTCAATCAAGCTCTTTAACTCCCGGATAAAATCACTAACTGGACATTTTTTTCGCATTCGCGGCGATCTATAAATAGCAACTATAAAAATAGAATCACAATCATTCTGCGTTTTAACGACAACACATTCGGCTTATACCATGCGCGCGAGTTGGGTGGGGATGCAGGCGCAGGCCGCGAGGCGTTCGCGTGTGTACACCAGCACCCCTCCCCCGCTCCGCCCCTTGCGGGTGTAGATATTTTCGTTAAAACCATCAATTTTTGTAAAAACTTAAGTCATTGAAATTAATATTAAGTTCCGTAATTACAATTACATCTATTTTACTCAGAGTACTATTTATACTGACTAAATATTCGGAAAAGTGTTTTTTTAAAGATCTTATGTTTACATGCAATATGCCAAAGCTTTCCATCCCATTAAACGTACTAACCCATTCATCAAGGTCGTTTAAAATACTCTCTTTAACCGTATAATTCGATACTAGATTTAGATCAAGTGACGTGAATTTTACTAAATATTTGCACTAAATCAATATAAAAGGAACTGTCTTAATTATTCAAACTCATCTCGCCAATATCGCTTTCGCATCGTATCCACATCGCCTTTTCGTTATCACCTTTTTTTGCGAATATTCTGCCTTTAGACACCCATATGTATTTATATTCATTCCTCAATTTGTTCTTCGTTTTCCATAGTAACTCGCGTGTATACTTGTTAAGATCCTCATTAATAAATATCTTAGTTTTCAATGTTCCGCCTGTTATCACATCGCTTGATAAGATGTTACGATTACGTCTCTGCGCCAGCCATGTATCGCGGGGACTAGAAGCTCTCTCCGCCCCCTCGTCACTGCCGCTTGCGCACGGCCGAAAGCCCACGATGATAGATGAAGGTTTATTTTGTTTTCGTTGTGGCAATCTTCGCACCCAAGCAATGTTATGGGTTGGCAATTTTAATTCCAGACCGATTTTTGTCACAATATCTAGCGTATTTTCTCTATCTAATTGTTCAACTCCTGCAATTTCTATATTGTTTTTTCTATATATTTGGTCATTTTCTTGTAATTTTTGCTCTATTGCTATATTGCATTTTTCCAAATTAATACATCGGTCTGACAGATCATTCAATTTTTTCTCAACTTTATGTAGTTTCAACTTCATGGATTCATGTTCAGACAGCAACTTATCATATTTATCCGATAGCAAACTTATGGTATCATTCAACCCACTCAGTTGTTGTTTGATTCCAGGGATATCACTCACTTTTTTGAGGATTTGTTTCAGTATTTTATCAGACTCAGCGTTAAAATCCTTGACATCATCCTCATGCTCATCCGTGTCATCCTCCTCACAATTATTGCAATATTTTCTCACTTTTCCTGCTTTCATATCCGCCGCTAATCCACGTACACAACCACGATGAAATATCCCACCACACTGTCCTTGACACACAAAGTGCGAACCGCGATTTGATAATTGTTTTTTACACTTTAAGCATTCCATAATAAATTACACCGTGCAACAATCCGTTTTTTGTCCAATAATTAATAATTTAAAATTTATAATGTAAAATTTTAGTTCCGTCAGTGTCAGAGCATATGACATGATAAGTAATATGATTTTCGATTTAGCTAATTAATTTATTCTTGTTTAGGTCCGCCGCCTATATACGCATAAGGACGATTTTTAAACCTGTTAATCAACATCAGATATGTTACATGAACGGTGCGGCTAAAAGTTCTCGTCTGTTAAGTTTCTTTCAATGCTCTCTGCTTTGCCTTTTATTAAAATGTAAAAAGGGGACCCCTTTATATATTAATTAAAGGCAAAGCAGACGATTTTTTGACATTAGTAACGAAGAACAGAAAAATAATGGCATTCATAGATTCGTCATCTTCATTAAATGTAGAAGAGGACGAATATATGCACATAAAATCGAAACATTCACTGAATGCATGGGTTGCACTTATAAAACATGTATCAATAAGTACAATGTTTTAGAATTAGTAAATAATCGTAGCTAACAGAACTGTTCCTTTCAGACGGAAACAAAGGAAGAACACGCGTTTATACTTCGATGGATTTTCATTGTAAGCGGCGTCTGCCATTGTCCCTGTAACAAACACTGCCCAACTATTTTCAGGCCTGTTTTGTGTTGAGTGCAGGCTGTATTTGGTACGTACATACCCACGGGATACCCATGACATCACCCAGCAAATGCCAGATTATCTAACAATTAGTGTACTAGCGGTATCCCCCAGCCTCTTCCGCGCAAATGTTAAATTTTAAATAATTCCTACAATATTTTGACATATTAATAACAGTCCCCCTAGCCGATTTCGACTACGGTGGCCAGTCACAAATGACTAACCGACTGCGTGGGACATATCATAGTGCACAAGTGTGTGCACAAACACAGGTGCACTCTCTATTCCTTTCACTCTCATAGCCCGATAGGACAGCAATCTGACACGACCGGAGAGAGATCAGGCGCAGGACCAACGACTTTACGTGCTTTTCGGAGGCACAGGGGTGAAACACCGCCAACTTCCAAACTACGGGCTAGCTTGAGAATTTCTGAACAGATAAACCCCGGTATATATTTTTGGCCCGACCCGGGGATCGAACCCGGGACCTCTGGTGCAGCCGTCGCTTTAAAGTGCGACCCTCTAACCGCTGCGCCACCGAAGCAGTTAGAAGACATAAATAAGAAAAAAATAGAAATACATAATAATAAATCTACCCAACGTGACAACGCACCCATTATCATCGCCTCCTTGCCTCAAGGAAACGGTTTTGTTTTTGAATAAGTAGATCTAAAGTTTATATTTATATGATTTCATGTAAGTCTCAGGCTTTTTGCCTAATGTCCGACAGGCATCAACTCAGGTTAAGATAAAAGACAAACCGCTTGATACTATTGATTCCACAACATTCTTGGGAATCACTTTAGACTCCAAACTACAATGGGGTCCTCATATAGAGGCCTTGTCAGGGAGACTAAGCTCAGCTGCTTTTGCTGTAAGGAAGATAAGACGTTTGACTGATGTAGAAACAGCTAGGTTAGTTTATTTTAGTTATTTCCATAGCTTGATGTCCTACGGCATTTTACTGTGGGGCGCGGCTGCTGATGTAGAGACAATTTTTGTGTTACAAAAAAGAGCCGTGCGAGCTATTTATAATCTTAAACCTCAAGATTCCTTACGAGAGGTGTTTAAAAAAATTAGAATATTAACTCTAGCCTCTCAGTATATTTACGAAAATTTAATGTATGTACGGAAAAATTTTCATTTATTCACGAAAAATAGTGACATACACAAATATAATACTAGAAATAAGGATAAGCTTGCTATTCCACAATTTAGGCTTCGAAAGGTTGGTAACTCTTTCATGGGGAAAGGTATAAAATTTTTCAATAAACTACCAGAACACATTATTAACTTACCGGTTAATAAATTTAAAACTGTTATTAAAGAAACCCTTATGACGAAAGGGTATTATAAAGTAGATGATTATTTAAATGATAATAATGTATGGACTTGCATGATCACTACAAACATTGTAAACCTTTTGAAAAGAGGCATTGACAATAGTGACTGAGTTTGTTGCGCAGCTTCTTCTCAGCACTAGCCCACAATTGTCCCGAAGCTGTGGTAGGGTTTATATTGGGACGTGTAAAAGTGCCCCCAGAGGGCCTATTTGCATAAATAAATGACTTTTATGACTTTTATGACTTTTACTTTTTGGTCATTGATATCTTTTATAAATACCACATAGAATGAAGAGCAGTAATTTGCCTTGCCATCAGGCACTTATTTTTTGTGACCTATAATGTTTGTTAGTGTCATTAGTAGGTAGGTTGTATATATTTATAGTATGAGGGTTTTTCTTCTTTCCCGCCTTCAAAGGGCGCGCGACGTCCTCATTAATAACGAGTGGGCTTCAGAGAAAGCTTGTTTGCGTCTCTTTGCTTTGCTCGGGGACGAAAAGATTAAGAAAGACTTTCAATTGACCATCGGAGCGTCGAAAGATGATATCAAATTCATTGCACTTGAAACTACTTTATTATGGCTGAAAGAGTATTTTCAGGGTTTCGCACCCTAGGATATAAAACTGGACCCTATTACTCATTACTACACCCATTGTTATTTCTTTTTGCGCCGCACTATAAGGAATTATTTGTTTAACTATTGATCTCGATTTATTTTATCCAGTGAACTCAAGTGTTACTTAGGTACCTATATACATCAGATTTTAAAATACTTTTTTTATGTTTTTCAGTTTGATAATTCTTCAATTTGATAGTACTACGTTAGGACGAACACGAATCACTATTTGACAATAAAAATAGATTTCACCAAAACAAACGAAACGAAAGACTTCCGTCAAGACGTATAAAGACATCCCTTTATCTCTCACAATCAATCACATCACATCGGAAGCGCAGCGGGCACCGAACTGCACCCTTGTGATGCAAATGTCTTCGCAGCGAGATTGCGTGTCTTTGTGACGGAAAGGGGGAAGATTAGTTTTCTTTCTATCTGCATAGATATTACGACGAGCTTGCTGAAAATATAGATAGGGAAACTTAAAATAAAAAAATAATAAAGAGATATAATTAAAAATCACACCTCAAAGCATCGCTATGGTCGCTACTCGTATTATTTGAGGTAAATACATTAAATGCATGTAACATATTAATTAATAATTAAGAATTCATGTCAGTCATCTTAAACTATTTATATCATTACATACGTACGGGACCCCAACAACTATCACAACCCTAACAACAATAAAAAATATGACCATATATCCCGCTAGGGCGCAACAGATTCTCTGTGTTCTGTACGGTATTCTCAATAACCCCTCATTACCTTCTTATCTTAAGGATATGTTCTCCTTTTTATGTCAATGTCATGAATGTGCTCTCCGTTCTTGCGAAGATCTCCGGCTAGGCATACCGGCTCATCGCTCCTTCTATCAGTCCAAGTCGTTCACTGTAACGGCTACGCGGCTGTGGAATACGCTGCCTCTTGAGATGGAGGTCAGAGACGAAACTGTGTTTCAAAAACAAACTGCGAAAGTTTATGTTTCAATGATTGCGAACTATGTAAAATATGTGTGTATGTATATTTTTAGTTACGTATGCTTTTGGAAGTTATGTATCTAAACTCTTTTATACTGTATATTTAGTTTATGTATATTATGCTATGTATGTATATAATATTATTAGTTTACACAATAGTATTTGTTGCAATTTTAATATCTATTTACAATATTCTCCTGCACCCATTACAATCTCTCTGCATGATCTAAAAGTATGACTAGAAGAGAATGCTATTAGCATTAAGTCCACCTTTTGTACAATTATATTTGTGCAATCAAGTTTTTAAATAAATAAATAAAATGTGTTTTCTAAGAGAAAAGTTATATTGCCATTTAAAAAAGTAGTGGTCATGGACGACAAAATCAACAAGTTAATGTATACTTAATACGGCAGGGCTGTTGTACATTCATCATTCGTTCCCTTGTCAGTTAAGTTTTGTGCTTGACAATTGTCGAGAAATCATATCCATAAACGTACATTTAAAAAAAAATATAAATACTTTTCAAATAAAATGATAAATCTGCAAATTGTCTTACTCGAGAGTAGATGAAGGTTATCTTAAAAATACGACAGTTTGCTACAAATTTTAAACTTCATATTATGTGTCAATACATCCTTTTAATATAATGTCAAATTTCCTGTAGATCCATTATGGAAAATAAAGTGGATTGAACCCGTCCGAAGGGAGGCAAAATGGATCCCCACAAAAAATCACCGAATATGTGGTATCCATTTTACTCCAGCGTGTTTTAATGCTAACGCAAAAAAACCGGCCAAGTGCGAGTCGGACTCGCGCACTGAGGGTTCCGTGCCAACGTTAACTGAATAAGGCAATCCACTTACTTCCACTTAGTAAAATACCACTATATTTTATTGACTGCAAATATAACTTTTTTCATAGTGTTTGTATGAAGAACAAAGTTATGTTTGCGGTTGATGAAAATGTGCTATATCTCAAAAACTTCTCGTTCGATTCCGTCCGAACCAATTTCCGTTAAAAATATTTGTTATGATCTACATTATATATTTTTTTCATAATTTACACTCGCTTAGTTTAGAAGTTAGATGGGGGGGACGCCCATTTTTCCACTTTGGAAGCGTCTAGCTAAGAAACGTTAGACTTTAAAAGAAAATGGTTTTAGAAACCTCTCATATAAAAAGGCCTACCCACACGCATAGGTTTGAGTAAAAAAAAATTATCGGTTTTAGTTTCATGTATGGAAGCCCCCCCAAATATCATTATTTTTTATTTTTTTGTATGACAATCGTAAAGCGGTAAATAGGATACATCTTCCTACCAAATTTCAACAGTTTGATGCTTATAATTACAGAATAAATTGGCTGTGACATACGGACGGACAGACAGACAGACAGACAGACAGACAGACAGACAGACAGACAGACAGACAGACAGACAGACAGACAGACAGACAGACAGACAGACAGACAGACAGACAGACAGACAGACAGACAGACAGACAGACAGACAGACTTGACGAAACTATAAGGGTTCCGTTTTTTGCTATTCGGCTACGGAATCCTAAAAATCTACTCCTTAACTTTCCCATAGGAGAATTTTAATGGTGCTGGGCTATGTGTACTTACGGGCAGTTTCACAACGTCTTAGGAAGATCTAGTTAGTGTTACTTGCCAGACCGTTCATATAATTTATTGTTTTGGTGATAAAAATAAAATATCATTTTACAAAAGTTTCGTTCATTCATTCGTTCAACACATATCGATAAAAAACAACGACACTTTCACGACACGACAAGCTCCCCGCCCCGCAGAAATCAGTTGATGATGTTTTCATACATTTGCTCTTGCGTTTTATATCCAGTGGTTAATTCATCCAAGATTATTTCCCAAGAGATTTGAATTTGGATCCCGTGCTCGTATGCACGCGCGAGCATGCACCAATGAGGTCATGATTCGACAATCGAGTAGACAACAACCGTCCGTATAGAAAAAAAAGACATAAAATACTTCATAATTTGATTGTATGTCTAATGTCTCTACATCGGAAAACTTGAAAAAAAAAATACTGTCGTTGTATTGTACTAAATACTATATACAATTGAATATTCTCAAATAAAACATTAATAACATTACCCTTAGGTAGGTGGATGAATCTGTTTTCGTTATGTATGTAAATAAAATATGGTAAGAAAAAGGTTTGCATTTAATGTTTGATGTACAGTCGCACACATACATTTTTGTTGAAAACTAACCCTTATTACAACCGCATTAGATACCCTAGTGTTTACCTTGACGTGCTGTGGTCCGTACCAATATCAAATCAAATCAAATCAAATCAAAATTTATTAGCATTACATGTGTGTACATATATATACAGATGGTAGTGTAGTAGTAAGGAATAAAGTGCTACACATGCACCCTGCAAGGGTATAGCTACATCATACTTATAGACTAAAGTTATGGAACACTAAAGACTTAAGTTATTTATTCGAGCTTATGTTTATATATACATTTTCGACATAATATATTAAAAATTTCATAATATATTTTCAGTTATTGCACAATTCTATAGTACTCATTTACATTATAATAACATTTATTGCATAAATATTTGCTTAAGGATGTCACAAAATTTTTGTAATTGTCTTGTTCTCTTATGGACTTGGGAAGAGCGTTATAAATTCTTACTGCCATTGAGTACGGTCCTGAGGCGTGCAACACTAATCTGCTCTTGGGCACTACGAATTTATTTCTTTCTCTCAATACCATTGATATTGTGCAATTTTTATTAGTATCCACAAACATTCGCATATTTTTCCTGACTAGTTTGCAAATTTTAAATATATATAGAGACGGAACTGTTAGTATTTGGTAGTTTTTAAAGTAAGGTTTACAGCTTTCCATAGGATCTATGTTAGCGAGTATTCTGATACATTTCTTTTGCAATATTAGGAGCTGTGGCGCGTCAGTACTGTTTCCCCAAAGAGCAATACCGTAGCGCAGCCATGCGTGCGCATAAGCATGATAAGCAGTTTTAGCGGTGTTTGTATCTGCGGTTCTTTTGAGTTCGTTTAGTGCGTAAGTAAATCTTGATAGTTTACCAGATATGTAATCAATATGATTTTTCCAATTTAAGTTAGTGTTTATTTTAATTCCTAATAATGAAAAGGTATCGACGGATTCAAGTTCTATATTATTGATTGAAAAATGTATGTTTAGCGGTAATTTTTGATGAGGTCTGAATACCATTAGTTTGGTTTTGTTAAAATTGATGATAAGGTTGTGGTCATTTAGCCAAGATATTATTTTATGGATAATTTCGGTTAGTTTTTCACTAAACTGATACACATCCTGATAATTGAAAGCTTCCCTCTCTTCAACTCCCTCACTTCACTCGGGCGTCCATATTATAATCCTTTCGTTTCGCTCGTGATTTAAAATGGCGCCCGTGCTTAAAATGCACTATTTTATTCCCTTGTTGCATAATCTACTGTGTGATTAGTAATGTAATAAGAGCAATATTTTTAAAGGAAGTAAGTCGGAAGATTGGGTAAGGATCGGTAGTTGGATATTTAACTTGTTTCTAATTTTTAAATTTATATTTTGTCTATGCTTAATTTTTCCTTTCTAAAAAATGCAAATTTCACATGTCACGAACTGGTAACAAGGCTCTATAATGTGTCAGTTAAAGTGGTATTGTTAGACTGAATCCCTTCATTAGTTAATAAATAAATAAATAAATATCCTTTGGACATTCCCACACATCGCCATCTAGCCCCAAAGTAAGCTACTCAAAGCTTGTGTTATGGGTGCCAGACAACGGATATAATACTTAAATACTTTTTGTTTGTAAATGCATACATGATATACATAGAAAACACCCAGACCAATACAAACAGACATGTTCATGCACACAAATGTTTGTATTGTGCGGGGATCGAACCCGCACCCGCTGCGTAGTAGGCGATTTCTCGACCACTACACCAGACGGGTCGACAAAGTTACGAAGATTACCCTCTACAAACGCGCATTATTCGTCCAAAATGTATGTAGCTAGCTCAAATACTAATTTATGGTTAAATTTTCACAAAAATAAGCTTGAACGATCAATAATTTCCTTATTATCGTAACACAGGAACGGTAGTTGCGTGGTAGTGTCTGATAGGTTATAAGTACACTTAATGAACACATATATATCAACTATGTAAGTTTGTAACACCTAGTATGCCTGCATGAATAAATAAATTGGCTGCCTAGACGTCGACATGCCAATGGCTAGCAATTAGAGAAGAGTTTTTTGTTCGTTTGTTTGAACGCGCTAATCTCCGGAACTACTGACCCAATTAAAAAAAATGTGTCGGACAGCTTAGTTATCAAGGAAGGCCTTAGGCTTTAAAAATTCACGCTACGATGGAAGCTAAATAGCTGTAGCTGAAGCGATATGTTATATACAAAAACTGCATCAAATGACTTCTTTTTATGAATATAAAATGACACTGTGAGTGTTAAAAACATTCTAAATTACTTCCTGTTGTTTTGACAATTTAAAAAAATACAACTTGCTGTTTTCTATGTGCTATGGTCTGACGACGGTAGCCACGTGATAATTAGTGACTATTATGTTCTAGGCCTTCGTATTAGTTACAGAATCTAGACATCAACAAAGCAGACAATAGTCGGTATTAATTCACACGGGCGTATCTAAGGAATGAATGTTCGTGGAATTTAGCACGGTATAGTCGTCCTACGGTCCTCCTGAAACTCTATAATTTAGGAAAATATAGATGCTGATATTAAAAAGCTTATACAGGGTGACTTTGCAAGGTGTTGCCAATTTTATGACACGATCAATACCTAAAATTTCTTTCTCCCGTTCTATGGGGCCATCGTTCGAATCTTTCTTTTTTATGACCCTCCATACATATTCTGGTATCGTCAATGTCCACAGCTGACTGATTGATGTCTTTGGGGCACCAAAAAAAAAATAAGCTTTCGACCAAGACACAAAGACATTCACCTCCTAAAATTTTTTACCTTGCAAAGTTACTTTTCAGGTTACCTATGTAAAACCGTGTTTTAGGCAAATAGATTTTATTTCATTTCATTTCACCCAATATAATTATCTTTAACATTAACTCCAACGCAGAGTTTTGGAATTGCCTATCTAAAATATGTCTGTGCCTACTTCAAGAAGGCTGAAATACCTTTTGAAGGATGCCTTAGTCTTATTAATTTTAATGAAAAGAAAATACCTTAAATTTTCCCGAAATGTTTACGCAATCTGTATGTACGGATTTTCTCAGTATTCCGACGTTATATAAAATAATTTTCCGCAATGAAATGAAATTGAACCACTTGATTTACGAATTAGGTCTTAGTTCAATTTGGGCTTCTAACGGCTAATATTTTATTATGCTAATATTATAACTTTTCCTTTCTTTGGCGACCTCCGTGGTGTAGTGGCTAAGCACGTTGGGTTTCAAAGCGTCGCCGCTCCGTGGTCCCAGGTTCAATTCCCGATCGGGTCGATATAGAAATCAAAATTTTCCTACATTGTCTCGGATCGGGGTGTTGTGGTACCACCGTTGTGTTTGATTTCTATAACACAAGTGCATAGGCTACTTACTTTGGGATCAGAGCAATTTATGTGAGTGGTGTCCAATATTTATTATTATTATATAAATATTTTATTCAAATGAATTATCTTCGCACAAGATGAAAATCTTTTTTTGACAACTTTCACATGACGGGGATGAAACCGCGAGGGCTGCTAGTATTAATATAATTTTAATTATTATGTTGATAATATTCATTCATACTGAGTGGGAATTGAACTGCCTGGAAATTGAACGGCTTAAACTAGATTGCAATACGCCCGGTGTTCTAAGGCCTGATTTTTCCAATGTCAGAAAAAAAATATTCGTCGAATAAAATACAACACGCCTAATTTGAAAATGTCACCTATTTGTCAGTAACCATTTACGTGCATGTAATTTTAAAATCGGCCGTTTCATATTTATCAGCCTGATATAAACAAGACATTTATTTGACGATGGTAAATTCGGTCCTTAGTACTTGTATCTAGACTAGATAGAAAATGTTCCACACAAGTATTTCGTAACAAGAAACAATCGCGCCGAGAAATCCCCGATACTTATCTACACTACAGGTACGGAAGTCTCGACGTAGGTTCCTGTAAAACAACCAAGGCGGGCCATTTTCGTGGTTACGTGAACCGTTAAACTCATAATCGAATTCCCACACGGTAAAAGATCGATCGCCGCGAGTATCGAAAAACGCTTTAACTGAATTTGTGCTTTCGCGTATTCATTAATGTGAGAAGAATTTCTGAATTAGTCCTAAAAAATAACAAATATTTACTCAAGATTTCACACAGATATAGCTACTTTAGTTAAAACGATATTTAATGTAGCAGAAAAACAGAAAATTTAAATGTTCTACGTGTAATGTGGAAATTTTGCTCCAGACTTCGCCCGATGGAAAGAGTGGGACTTTTACCCGACAGGAGACAAATGAAAGAATGCATTGCTCGCTTTGCTCGGGGCAAGATGTGAACCAACATTGGAAACTGGAGTCGCAATTAAGGTATGTGTTAAAAATAAAATAGCAAACGTAAAGCTACAATCGTAGCATGGCCGCTTGGGCTGGTAGGTACCTTCCATATACCTATATTATTATAATCGTCACTTGTGTTTTACTTGTAGAGTTTGACAGCTATTTGACACGAGATAAAGGTACGTAAAGTGCCACCAACTTATCTGGAGAATGACAGAATGGCGCCACGATCGACACTTCTGGCTTTTTATACTGGCCATAACTTAATAATGATAAATCAAAAACATGTGTTTATTTAAATTTATTACAAAACCCAAGTTGGAATTAACGCCGGATGGCATCCTCTAAAATTTTCACTTGAGGGCCAAAGAAAATTGAATTGTGGACCATTTTACTCTTCGTCTCCTTGCTCGCTAAATACAGGATGGCGCAGATAGTGACGATATTTTTTTTTTGGTTTCCTTTTATCCAGGGCTATCCAAATCTACCATATTTATGGCAGCCAATTGCAATTCAAGTAAAATAGGCGGCGACTAACAATTTGTGAGCAATTTGCTAAAAAAAATTGGCATAACTACATTTTCCCCACACGCTTGATGATTAGCACACGCCAATGCTGCCATTAATATGGTTTTCCACTCAATTTAAAAAAAAATCAAAACAATTTCGACTCGTACTTGACCGGTTTCCCTAACTCAGTCACGTCCTCTCTTCACAATTATTCCCGGAGCGAGCCGCGGTTTGTTTGTTTCCGATTTAATTTGCAGACATAAATGTTTGTATTGTTTTCCATATTTTCTGTCGTAACACTTTTTTATTGCGAGATCGAAATCGGAACGCACTGATTTGGAATGAACAGTATCTGTATAATCTATTATTTGATCAAATATTCAATACAAATCTTATGGCTCTAAATTTATGACTGTATATTTTTCGTTTCATTGATATTTCGTCTAGATGGTTAGTAGGTAAGTACGAGTAGACACTCCTAATATACAACGATACCTTAATATTCACAATTAAATAGCTTGGCTCTTGTTTAATCTATAATACAAAAACATCCTTCGACTATTATTCTTAAAAGTGATTATGAGTCCACAGTGTAAAGTTATAAAAGTCATTAATTTACGCAAACAGGCCCACTTTTACACGTCCCAATATAAACCCTACCACAGCTTCGGGACAATTGTGGGCTAGTGTTGAGAAGAAGCTGCGCAGCAAACTCCGTCACTATTGTCAATGCCTCTTTTCAAAAGGTTTACAATGTTTGTGGTGATCATGCAAGTCTATACATTATTATCTTTAAAATAACCATCCACTTTATAATACCCTTTCGTCATAAGGGATTCTTTAATAACAGTTTTAAATTTATTAACCGGTAAGTTTACAATGTGTTCTGGTAGTTTATTGAAAAATTGTATACCTTTCCCCATGAAAGAATTACCAAGCTTTCGAAGCCTAAATTGTGGAATAGCAAGCATAATATCCTTATTCCTAGTATTATATTTGTGTATGTCACTCTTTTTCGTGAATGAATGTATTTTTTTCCGTATATACATTAAATTTTCGTAAATATACTGAGAGGCTAGAGTTAATATTCCCATTTCTTTAAACACCTCTCATAAGGAATCTTGAGGTTTAAGATTATAAATCTCGCTCGGCTCTTTTTGTAGCAAAAAAATGATTCTACATCAGCAGCCGCGACCCACAGTAAAATGCTGTAGGACATCAAGATATGAAAATAACTAAAATAAACTAACCTAGCTGTTTCTACATCAGTCAAACGTCTAATCTTCCTTACAGCAAAAGCAGCTGAGCTTAGTTTCCCTGACAAGGCCAATTGTTTGATGACATTTGACTACGATTAGGTCATGAAATGAAATGACTTTATCGACACAATGAAATTCGTGACAGCGCGAGGCATGTCACGATACTGGTATTCTGCGCGAACTCTTTCGATCAAGTGATCAACACACACAAATTAATTAGTGAAAAAAAGACAAAAAATAACAATCATAATATTATCAGTCATAACCCATGAAAAATAACAATAAGTATATATAAATACGAAAATTATTCATTATTCAGCATTCAGATATATATAATACGTAACGATAAAGCAATAATAACAAAATGCAAATATTAAAAAAAAACTCATTAACCGCATGGCACTGCCGCTGAATTAGGATTTATGATTCAGACGAACCGTGCCACACATCATCATTATCAATCTAAGGACGTCCTACTCCGCCTGCCTGCTACTGCTCAGCATAGGCCTCCTCCAAGGTTTTCTACAGCGGTCTGCATTCTGTGCGATCCTGCAATACGAAAGGTATGAGAATTTATTGTAGCTTAATGAAGACGAAGAAAAAAAACACCACAAGTTTTAACCACACCTAAAGCTAGGCAAGGTAAAACTTTAGTACGTGGACCGCTGATTTATGGGGTGTGGGGGGAGGGGGGAGAGGAGGGGGGTTAGGGGAACCCCCCCTGTGAAGGGGGGGCTCAACGATCTTAAGGTTTTTGAGAAAAATCAATTTGAAGTTTTGAGGTTAGGTTGAGGAAAAAATATAAAATTTGTTCATGGACCAACAAATTAGGGGGAGGGAAACAAGGGGAGCCCCCCACATGAAGAGGGAGCTTTGCCCCAGTGGCGTTGTGCCATAATCTTATGGACTGGGGCCATTTTTTTACTGGGTTTTCAAAGTTCTAACCTAACCTAACCTAAGCGATTCGTTTTTGGGTAACATAGTTTTTTTTAATGGCGGGGGGCTTCGCCCCCCATCCCCCGTGGGGGGGCTGCGCCCCCCCCGTCCCTCCGCTACTTTGGCCCTACAAGGCTATTGACCACAATGGTGTTGTGCTTATGGTACTTATGAACTGGGGCCATTTTCTTTACTGGGTTTTCAAAGTTCTAACCTAACCTAACCTAAGCAAGTCGTTTTTAGGTAATATAGTTTATTGACTCTCCCTTCTTTGTTCCTACTAGATAGTACCATAGGACCTACCTACCTACCTGGAACTGAAGAGTTATCAAAACAACATGACATCGTAATTTGCGTTCCGTTACAACAATTCTATCACGATCTATTTTTTAACACAAAATAAATAAAAATCTAATTGAAAAACAAAATTTTATCATGTATTTATGTAAAAAGATATTAATTACCATATAATTATTAATAATAAAGTATGTTTTTATGATAAAAACATACTTAAATATTTTTAAGAACTGACAATGCGCATTTGAAACGAAACGCAATTGACAGCAGTAAAAAAACATGGCAAATAAATTATCGCGAGTCATACAATATTTGCATTTTCATAAATTTTTTGTAAAAAAACTATGGGCTCGTTGAAGCTGAAATTTGCAGGGAGACTATTAGCCCTAGACCTTTCTCCAAAAAAATTGCGGTCGCCGAAATCAACGGTCCACGTACTAAAGTTTATCCCTAGGCAAAGTTCATAAAAGTTAACGCTATTTATGTTTCGGATCCAAAGCTTATAAGTTTTAATTACCTCTAAGACTGTGCGTTTGGTTAACTTATACTTGCGTTAGTTAGTAATTTTGTAAAATTTAAGAGATTTTAGAGAAGAATACTAAAACAAGAAGCAACCGTTGCTGAACTAAAACTAAGTTAATTATTTCAATTTAACCAACAATGCAAATGTCTAAGAGATTTCTTCAAATCGTAATTATACAGATTTTTCAAATTTCCTGGCAGCTGTATAACGTGACACTATGAGGCCAAACTTTGTATTTAACTTACACGCTGATAGTGCATCTCTATTTGCACCAAGCTACCGTCTAATTAAATGTATTCCGTTCTAACCGGGTACTAATTTAAAGCTCCGACTGACGAAAACCCCAATTGTAGACTAGTATACTTGATAGATTGCGCCGAATGTTTCCTATTGTAAACGTTCATCCGCGTCTAGTCATTCTTTTTTAAATATTGGACATCTTTTTAATTTTTATGTAAGTTAAGTGTAGACCATAAATATCAAAAATAATTATCCTATTTGTATACCTTAGTAAAAAAAAAAATGCACAACAAGCCATGCATCTAATGTCTAATGTGAATGTGTCCCTCAATAAAGTGCAATCCGGATAGAAGACGGAAGCAGACCTAAAATGAAAAAAAAATGAAGGATAAAATTTAACGAAGTATCACACATCATTAAATATTGGACACGATATGTATGTGATATACATTGCTTAAATCCCAAAGTAAGTAGCGAATGGCACTTGTGTTATTGAAATCAGACACAACGGTGCACTGTTGTACCATCGCTGTGGTACCATAGCATCCTGATCCAAGAAAATAATGACAATTATGTTTTCTACATAGACCCGACCGGGAATCGAATTTGGGACCTCGGAGCGGCAACGCCTTGAAACCCAGCGTGCTTAGCCACTACACCATGGAGGTCATTTAAAAGGTAGCGGTTAGTACACTAATGTATAAGCAGCATGCGAAATTTGCATAATATGCTACGATTCGCTTTAACATAGCTAGACGTGATTGTTGCATCCTTTTCAGTATCGATCGTTAAGCCGCATGTCTGCCGCAAGCGAATGCTTTGGAGTACTAACGCCGTAACTGATGGCCGTTGGGGCAGGAAAGTTCTAGATTGGAGACCCTTCGACCAAAGACGCAGCGTAGGACGTCCACCAACAAGATGGACAGACGACCTTAAAAAGATCGCAGGATCAAACTGGATGCAGACCGCTAGTGATCGGTCGCTGTGGAAAGCCGTGGGGGAGGCCTATGTTCAGCAGTGGACGTCCTTTGGCTGATTATGATGATGATGATGATGACTAACGCCGTAGACAGCGCTTGTGTTAGAAATCGTATCATCATCATCATTATCAGCCAAAAGACGTCCACTGTTGAACATAGGGCTTTCCACAGCGACCGATCACTCGCGGTCTGCATCCAGTTTGATCCTGCGATCATTACAAGGTCGTCTGTCCATCGTGTTTGTAGACGTCCTATAAGCTGCGCCTTTGGTCGAAGGTTCTTCAATTTAGAACTTTCCTGCCCCAACGGCCATGTTCTTCGCACTATGTGCACTAGAAATCGTATGGAAGATGTATTTTACCAAACATCAAAACTTACATGTGACCGTTTACTGCAAGCGAGTGAAGCTATTCTAGATTTATAATTTTAATATTTCTATAAGTATTAGTAGTCTGTTGCACAAATACTACCATAGTTGCTACTGAATATGTTTCTAACACAAATATTGTTACTTAGTTAAAGTTACAATAGAATTCCATTTTAGAGAAGTGAGCCCCTTAAAACTTAGTTCAGGATGATTATCGTGAAAACAAGTTTTTTTGCCGACATAATTAGGAGATAATTAATTCGACTTGTGTGTATGTAATATCGTCAGAATTTTATAAAATTTTAGTATGTTGATCTATTCAGGCTTCCTAAAACGTGTGCAAAATTTCGTAAGTGTATGTATATTTGTATGTTTGTAGTGAATCATTTATTTGCTTCCATTATTATTTACATAAAAAAGTACCTTCTTAAATATTAAGAAAGTTTGATTGTGTCCAGCTTCTCTGTTTACGAAATATAAAAACTTTGCTACAACAGAACTCAGATATTTCAATCGAGTCTGAGAGGATGCTGCATAACATTTCAAATAAATCTTTTACAGTAGAAAGATGCAGTATTGGCCAAGTAAATAAATAGTGGGTAATGATTGCACAATAAGCAGTTAATAAACACTTGTTTAAGTTAACAGAAACAATAACTATAAAAAAATAAAACAGTTAGTAGAGAATTAGTTTTTTTTCTGAATCTCATTTCATTTACTTTAAAAGATGCACAAGTAAATTATGTATTACTGTTTGTATACTTTAGCTTATTTATTTAAATTATTACCCTTAGTAAGTATTTTCAAAATCGGTTTTATAGTTTGCGCCGTCGTAGCCCATACAAATCTACAATATTTAGAACTACTAGTCATGATCGGCTTTTAAAGTTGTATGTCAAAGAACAACGGCAGGAATTTACCTGAGTTTATTTTGAGGCGTCTAAAAATGTGACCTATGCAAAAACTAATCATTTATTTAACATGTTTTTTTTCACGAAAATAGTTTCTTATTTAATAGCCGGGCTTAAATTGTAAATGTAATAAAAAGCACTCATTTGAATCGAATTAAAGTAAATTCACAGGTGCTGCCATTTAAAGAAAAAAAATCTGTATGCGTCATATTTTTATCAATTTGATTGTACTCTTAAGAATTACATGAAATAGAAATAACTAAGGTTTTTAACACAGAAAGATGTAAATGTATTTTAGAATAATATAATATAACTTGATTGCGCCAGAACTTAAGATTGCAAAATGATTTATTGAAAAAGGGAATAGACAATTAACACAAATTATAAAATACAACGGCAACACTGACATACGTCAAAAAAAACAAAAGTCAAACGTCACTTTGACAGTAGCTTGTCTTGACTATTTCGCTACGTTATTATTTTAAAAAAAACTTGTTTAATTTCTCGATTTTGGATGATCTTTATTATTGACTCTCGCTTGGCTGTTTTTGGACATTATTGTTATATTTTGACGGCTGAATTGCCTCTTAGGAACGTTCTTTAGTAGTTTTTTCAGAATTTTATTATATAAGAGGCGTTCATTTCGATATAACCTAAAAATACAAAAATAAAGAAAACCTTTTTTTTGTGGCCTTCGACAAAACGAAATTCTTATTGATTATGATAATTCAGTGCAACTGCTATCATTTAATCATTTTTCAATCGTAGACGCTCATAATATTTTTAAGGTAAACATTGTATGGGGCCTTGCCATTGTTCTTTAAGTTTAATATGGGATGAGTCTACTCAATCTTATTTTGGTGCATTACTTTCCTTGCAAAGTGGCGAGATTTACGTCCACAGTTTCTAAAAGTGGCAATAAAGACTCAGAAAGAACTGAGAAACTCTACAACACCCGCTTATTGCGCTGTTATTATATTCTTCACGGTAAAACACAGTTCTAAAACAAGCTATACTTCAAGAATAAGCTGTGTGATTTAATATAAATGTACCTTTTTATGTCAAATAAGTAAGGTTATAAGTTATGAATGATGATACGTAAAATCTAACAAGTTTTAGCGCATGAATTCAAACTAGCATCAAAAACGAATGTTAGCACAATAGCACGAAAATATGTACATACAAAACTGTAAATCACCATATTAAAAACAAAAAAATCTTACTACTTACCATCTTTTGGTGTTTGGTTTCCGATAAATTACCTAAAACATACCTTAGACATAGTTTTCGAAATTTACAGTCTAAGAGCGCTTTCACACCAATTATATTGTATTTATAAGTAGATGTCGCTCCACGTACTAAAGGAGTACACAAATAGGGCACCGTCTGATTAATGGATGTCAATAGATTGACATCCACCATATCAGACATCAGTTTCGGAACCATAAAATTATTATCCCTTTGGAATAGAACAACAAAAGCGAGATGTCACTAGCAGCAAACTGTGTGATAAAAAGAGATGGGAGACGCGAAGTAGCAGAACCGTTTTTAACAGCTGTCAGTCAGTTCGGAAGCTTATGAAACCTCGCTGAAAATTTCTCTCATTTGAGTTTTTGAAAACCTATGTGAAATTGTGTATATTTTGAAGAAATATTTCTGTTGAAACATGGTGACTTCATCGGTGATTGATTGTTGTTCATTACAGCGGAATAACCCAACGAATAATCATTCAATAGGTAAATTAGTCCAAATCGAAGCCTCTTAATATACGACTTATATTTACCAATGCGCTTCAAATTTAGAAGTACGCAGTTTGATTATTCTATTCTACAAACGTTAATTTCCGTAAAAAGTAAAGACAGAATAACACAGGGAATGTATATATTGAATATTTTATATAATGAAATAATATTTAGTTTTACACTAGAGCTGCATGTTCAATATTTTGTGTCGGCTGTTTATCATGCAGTAAACTAATATGTTTATCTTAGGAACATTGTTTTTAATCACCTGATCGAAAGGTTATCTCATTTAAAGCTACAAATGCTACTTACTTATGTTAGTTACTGACATCTTAAATCGGTTTCGTTTGACAGCTTTTACTTGTCCTTCTATTCCGATGGGAATATTAATTTTATGTTCGGAACAGAGTCGTTTTCTTAATATATTATTAAATTATGTAGATACATTACAATACACTCGTTTTTCTTTTTTGAAATACTGGTTAGTACTTTAGCATGGTAGTATATTAATCTACAAATAAATATATTTTTAAAATATTTTACATTTACATTATTATATAATGATTTAAAAAATGTAATATGAATGGTTCACGTGAATGCTTGAAATGTCTTGGCGCCAACGTTAAAGTCATGTTCACTACTAGGCATTCACGATCACGTGACCACATGTATATTTTTAGGAAACAAATAAATAATATATGAAACATATTTACAGTCCTAATTATAAAAAAATATAAAATACTAATACACTATAGTCATCTGGCATCATGTAAATGATTTATTCTTTCAAATAACATGCTAATAGTTGCGTCCCTTTCATATACAATGTTCTATTGGTAAGTATCATCCCTCACGGATGTGTTTATCGATAGTCTTTTGATATAATTTCGTTTACACGACTGCCAATGACCTTGTGGTCTGTGAGCGTTTTTTTAAAGAAATTAAATATGTACTTTTTATTAACTCACAGAGGGATAATAACATACATGCCCTATACATAAGTGTTAGGGTCGTGCGGGCGGGTTTCGAACCCGCGACTATCTTAGTAATATGGAATGTAAACCACTATACTAAGACGATCTTTAAATTATTAAAAAAATATAGTAGCCCATTACTTCATGTAGGGCACTGTCTCAGAAAATCGACTTTTGACGAGGAGGACAAAATATCGGCCATGTTGGTGTATGGGTTGGCTAAGAAACTAAACTCGAAAATTTTATTGAAAATAGTTGAATGATAGGCATCATCAAATGAAATTCACTTTACGAAATTTTTATTTTATTTATTTAGACTTTATTGCACTGTTAATATTGCATTTTGCGGACTTAACTCATGGCATGGCACTCTACCACTCAACCGCTTGGGAAATGCAGAGAGTTACATCTGTGGTCCGCCACTGATCTAACTCTCTAATATTTAAAAGTACTGAGAGGGACGAAACAAAATATTTTTTAAAATGCAGTAACAAAAACAAAGATACTTAAATTACATATATAAAAGAAATATATAAATATAATATTCCAACTGAAACATTTTTATTTAGATAGTAGTTTTTGCAGAATTAAAAGGCGCACTGACGCATTGAGCTACACATGAACGCTGACGCCATCAAAAACATACTAAATCAAAGTTAAGATCCCACTTTGAAGTGAGGTGTTGTTTGCTTGACAATCTCTTAACGTCTCACCGGTGATCTAGTTGTAAAAAAATATCATTGTTTCACACTTAGGCAACTTTAGTGCCGGTCGCGCGTCTGCCGCGTTGCTGATAATATCATACATAAATGACAGCAGTAACCTCAGCTCTAATGTGAAGGCGCACTTAGAATCGCGTAACATTGAAAGGTGAATGTTCTTAACTCGCGACCGAGTTCGCAGACCTGAATCAACACGGGAAATGAACTCAGACCACTGAACGTTGAATACTGTGCCAGTGTAGCGGCTATCGAGTCCGTGGTGCAATACGGCACGTCATTTTAATCGCCGGTTTTAGGATTCCATGGAACTACATGAACACCAGCAGACGTATGAGGAATGAATAGTAGAGACCCATACCTTATTTAAAGTAGTAAAAATCTTACAATAACATATTTTTTGTTGACAAAGAGCACATAAGTATTGTTATTATAAGCAAGTACTTAATCTATGGGATACTACCTCTAATATTTTTGTGCGATGGATAACCACACTTATCGAAATTTATTCGTTAAAAAAATGCTATGCTGATCGACGTCAGCTAACCAACTATTTACGAAAGCGCTGAAGATGTAATATATACATTACATTATACTGCAGTATTAATATGTACTTAATTAGTATTTTTTATCATTTTGTTCATTCATATAAACATATATACCTATATATATTTATGTTTTATATAATATGTTATTTATTACATAAATTGTCTTGATCTGTTATGCACATAATACCCCTTCCTATAAGCTCATTTTTTTTTACCCAAAGGTTGTCTGGAAGAGATCGCTTAAAGCGATAAGACCGCCTAAATTGTACATTTCCTCGAAATGAGTTTGTGATAAACCTATCTGATGTGCAATTAACAGTTATATTATCTTATCTTATCTTAGTTTTAATGTAGCCCATTTTCAGGGACAGCAGTCTGCATATTGTCCCTTAAATAGATGAAACATTGGAAACTTGCAACAAGGCAAGGGACTGTGCATTTAGATGGCAGTGCATTAGCATCACAAGGACTCTCTTGAAGGCGATGAAGTAGAGACGGTTGAAAACGTCATCCAGTTTCAGGTGTCTGAAAATGCACTATGCACAAACAGTAAATGAATAGTATAGGTATCTTAAAAGAAAATTGAAGTAGTAATAGTATAGTAGTAGTCCCCCTAACCGATTTCGACTAGTCACAACGACTAACCACAAATGAAAAGAATAGCTAATAATTTTGAGGGAAAACTAGGGCTTTTATGGAAATTTTGGGGAACGGGACAGTGAGGCACAGAATATAGGGTGAAAACTCTTTATTTACTTATTTTGACAAAGTCAATATAAAAAAGTCGTACAAAACCATAAAGCTCAATAAAAAAGTACGAATGTGCGTTGAGTACATGCTGGCGTGAATGCAACAAGTGAAATACAAAGCATCAAATGCAATGACGTCCTTACAACAACAATCCAGGATGACCAAACCGGATGTATTACTGTTTCCAAGCGACTAGTATCGGATAGCTGTGAGCGTGAAGTCGATATAACTATTCATCAACTAATTAATTTATAGGTTACCTGAAGATTGTCTGGAAGAAATTAAGTCAAGCAATAAGACCGCTCGAAGATGTTATATTTAAGATGTTTTCTGTATCAGTGTTGAATCTTTTTATCATTTGTTGAAGATGGTGTGTAATAAAGTATATTCATTAATATTATTAAAACTTTAAAAAAAGTAAAAACCGACTTCAAAACCAAAATGCACTAAAAAGTATTAAATAAACTCTTCACCATTAAAAGGAAAGGAATCCGTTTTAGGCAAACAATTTCTTTTTGGAGTCGGTGCTGTGATAGTTGATGCTTGATGGTCAAAGTGATGGCACCGACTCCAAAAAGAAATTGTTTGCCTAAAACGGATTTCTTTCCTTTTAATGGTGAAGAGTTTATTTAATACTTTTTAGTGCATTTTGGTTTTGAAGTCGGTTTTTACTTTTTTTAAAGTTTATTTTATTTCTTCATTTTTAGTGATTACATAAGAGGGGGGGGGGGAGTTGCACCTTATGATTCTATTTTTTAAAAAGCTACAAATTACCTTTCATAAGTTCCGTCATTATAATTACTGAACTCCTAAGCGTTAAGGAGTTCCACCATCAGCTCAGCCCCACAAAATATTGACTATCAGACGTAACAACACGTCAACATTAAGATTCTAGTAAAGAAACACTATAAGTGCCTTTAAAATTTGAGGGTTTCCCTCGATTACACCAAGATACCATCATCAGATCCCAAAAAGGAAAAAATGGGACCAATTAGAAGGCACACCCTCTAAGTAGGCGAAAAAATTTTTCGATTCGGTTGACAAACGACTGAGATATGAGGTAACATACATACAAAAAAAAAATAATGATAAAAAAACATACAGTCGAATTGATAACCTCCTCCTTTTTTGAAGTCGGTTAATTATTAAAACATATTCCAGTAAGATTACAAATATTGTTTGTTGACTTGCAATAAAACAAGTTGAACCTAGCTTGCAACTCCCTTTTTCATTACCACTAATCTTATTTCTGGCTGTGAAGCTTAAATTAATAACAATTTTTCAAAGTCAAAGGCAACAAGAAAGGGTTTTAAACTTAGTTGTTTTACACAAAATACGGTAAAGTTGCGTCCTCGGGAAAACGGCTCGAGAATAAATGAAAAATGGAAACACAAATGAAACTCTTTGAAACGAATGAGAGTAGTAGTTAGTACGAGTACATATAGGATTAAAGTAACTCGCTTGCTTTTGAAAATATGTCTTACCTAATTATACTATTATAAACAACCTGATAACTTCATCCTCATATCAAAGGACCACTTTTAAACACAGATCTCCCTTACGGTTTTCCATAGCGATCGCTGGCAAGCGGTCAACATCCAGTGTGATCCTGCGATCTTTACAAGGTCAGTTTATCTTGCCAGCATACGGAACGCTGCGTTTTTAAACAAATAAATGGTCAATCAAGAACTTTAGGTTTAAAGAGTTTATTCATAAAAAAATAAAGCTACTTATATGAGAATAGATTAACTTACAGTAAATTAATAATCTCAAATCGAACCGAACCGAATTGAAAAAATACAATTACATTAAAAAACCGGCCAAGTGCGAGTCGGACTCACGCACTTAGGGTTCCGTGCCAACTTTAACTGTATTAGGAAATCAACTTACTTCCACTTAGTAAAATACCACAATATTTTGTTGACAGCAAACATAACTTTGTTTTTCATAGTGTTTGTATGAAGAACAAATTTATGGTTGCAGTTGTTGAAAATGTACTTATCTCAAAAACTTCTCGTTCGATCCCGTCCAAACGAATTTTCGTTGAAAGTGTTTGTTAAGATCTACATTACATATTTTTTTTTTCAAAATTTATACTCACTTAGTTTAGAAGTTAGATGGGGGGGGGGGCGCCCATTTTTGCACTTTGGAAGCGTCTAGCTATGAAACGTTAGACTTCAAAAGAAAATGGTTTTAAGAACCTCTATTTAATTTTAGAAGACCTATCCATTGACGCATAGGTTTGACTAAAAAAAACTTCGGTTTTAGATTCATGTATAGGAGCCCCCCCTTAAATATCATTATTTCTTATTTTTTGTACAAGAATACTAAAGCGGTTAACAAGAAAAATCTTCCTTCTAAATTTTTACATTGTGATGCTTATAGTTCAGAATAAAGTGACTGTGATATACGGACGGACGGACAGACAGACAGACAGACAGACTTGACGAAACTATAAGGGTTCCGTTTTTTGCCATTCGGCTACGGAACCCTAAAAAGTACATACTTCAAATTATCAAACAAACTGTGTGCTGTTTTCGACTACTGACAATTGGCAATGACGGCAGCTCATTACAAAGATATGATCCCTCTTTTTTTGGCATGATTGGTGCGTACTTTTGGTAAGACAAGGAAACTTGGTCGGCGGAGACTGCGATTTCTTACTTATTTGGATTTTTTTACGGAACACAAATTGATACGAACGGACTTATCAAGAACTTTTCTAAATATTATGCAATTATTATAAACGTAGAGCTCTTATTAATAGGCGGTAAAAATAAAACTTTTCGAATTCAAATGCTTCTTTTGTCTAAGTATACTCATATTCTTTTTATTCGTCATCGTAAGCAGGCAGTCATCTCGATGGGTAGCGCAGCCGTTAAGATAACCATCGTTTTTTTGGCCGCTTATTTATTACTACGTTTAGCAATAAACGCTACCTCTAAGCGTATGTAGCGGGCTCAGGGGTGTTATTAATGACGCGAGAGATAATTTTATTGTTGCATGAGAAATCTGACATTCTTTAACCTCGACATAGCATAACAAAAAAAATGACATCAAATTTGCAAAGCTTTTGCTGTTGATGATAAGCTCCGTGGCTGAGCTGGCTAGCAGATAAGAGATATGATACTTATTGCGTCTGTGTATTTTGGTACCATATTTGACACCAACAATCTTGACATTTCTTTTTAACGAAATGGTTGATGTTAAAATAAAATAAATTAACAACCTCCATAAGTTATCCATCGTTGAAAACTGAAATCTTTTTAACTCAACTAGTTAAATAATTTTATTCACTGATATTATGTTTAAAGTAATAAAGATATTTTTTTCAATAATGAAAAAAAGGGACTACAATGAGTGCAAAATAAAATACCTACTTTGATTTTATTCCTGTGCAAAGTCGAACAGTAATATAAATTGCACTTGTAAAATAAGTATAGGCATACACGCGCGGATAGCGTAAGACACGGGGTTCGATTTCTCGTCTGACACAGAGCCAAAGTTGTTTGTTATAAGTGCAATTTATATTATTGAGTGACAAAACACTATAAAAACAAAACAAAAAAAAATATATAATGATCGAACAGTAATACGATGCCAGAATTAATCATCTGTATTTGGATACGCTTGTGAGTTGTGTGCGGAGTAACGATTTGGTAATAATGTGTTTGGCCCCTACAGCCAATGAGGGCATTCCCCTCCGATTTACTTCTACCCTCCAATAGTGCTTATTTGCTACGTAATTCTCAATGCAAATGGGACGAAAAAATATATAGCATTTTTTTGTTTAAGTATACAGTTTTACTGTCTGAATATCTTCTTATGGTCAATCAAACTGATGGTCTTATAATTTACTGCACATATAACATGATTATAAAAGACCACTTCATAAAAGAAGATTTCATCTTGCGTAGGTACAACCAGCCTCTTTTTAACCTCTTACGTAAATAACATCTGAAACACAAATCAATCGAAATTATTAAGCAAATTAAAAGGTTGTTTGTCATCATCATTAAATGAACTTATATTCATGATTGGTCTTTGGTTCTATACACTAGCGTATTATCAACATTTATAGTGTTCGATCCCAAATTATAGCAATACTCGCAATGTTCAGATTATAATTACCCCGTTTGAGCTATTAACTGTGTCAAAATTAACAAGGTGTTATTTCACTAACAATTAGCATTATTATATGTAGTTGACTGTGTTGGTGATAAATTACGTATAATATTCAAGGTCAGTATTATTTAGAACATTTATTGCAATGTGATGCGATATAGTGGGCTATGAACTATATATATTGTGTTTCAATTCGTCATGCTACATTTTTTGTTCATAGTGATTTGTCACTATACGAACTTAATAACATAAATTGCACTTGTAAAAAGCAACTGTGTCAGACAAGGAATCGAATCCTGTGTCTTACGCCATCCTGGCGCATGCATATACCATTGCCATTATGTTATCATGGTACGTTGTATTTCCAAGTAACTAAGTGTCATCTATGTTTAAATAGTATGTGAATTATAATGTGGATGCGATTCATACTCTCATTTTAGACAATAATTCTTATAAAATGATTATCTTGTGATGAAATTAATAGTTTGTTTTTGTTTCAGCACATATTCAGAGAACTACCCTGTCGCTAGAATGTGTCGCCTATATAATCGCAGGACAGGCTTGACATATACAACGCTAGCTCTTCTCGGTACAAAGCTGCAGTAGAAATTGTCGCAGATGACCTCAGCTAAGCCTCAAAAAATCATTTTTGCAATCTTATTTTGTATTTTAATTTAAATCTTAGCTTTGTACTTAAATTTAATATTGTTTACATGCAACTTGAGTTTAGCGCTCAAGTGTGCGAACACATAGAACACAAGCGAACTTTAGGGCATTAGTCCAGTTCCTCTTACTTTTTAATATTTTTTATACTATCTAAATACGATTAATGTCTGTTTTTGTTACCAATAAAAAAAGAACTGGTTCAAATAAATTATCCCTATACCGCATTAAAGTGGTTCGAGAGCAATATTTCGATCACGATCGGTCACTCCGTTCCTCCGTCAATCTCCGGCTAGGCACGCTGGCACACCGCTCCACGTACGTCTCCAAGTCATTTTCAGTGACGGCAACATGACTGTGGAACTCTCTTCCTTTGGATGTCAGGAGGGCCGAGTCGAAGGTATCATTCAAGAGGAAAGTCCGACAATTTCTTAAAGAATAGATAATTGCAAAATAATATTTATTTATTATGTGTATTATTTATGTATACTTTTTTTATATTGTATTTGTTTTGTGTAAGTTTAAGTATATTTATTGAATATAAAATAATGTACAGTAATTAAAGTACGTTTATTTGTTACTATAAATATTAGTCAATTGTTACTATTTTGTTGTTTTTCTCAAAATTTCTTTTCGCTGCACCCATTGCCATCTCTCGCATGACCTAAAGGTTTGACTGGCAGAGAATGCTTTTAGCATTAATTCCACCTTTGTACACTATAATTTGTGCAATAAAGTCTTTAAATAAATAAATAAATATTTTTAGTTACTAAAAAGTTTTGTCGATTGGATACCAACAAATATTAGTTTCTTAACAACCACTAGCAATTATTTCCTTTTTTTCGATAAACGTTTGCTATACAAATATGATAGCAATCATATTTGTATAGCAAACGTTTATCGATTATCTAGATGAACACGAAGTTTTAGATTAATATACAGTTCAGTTCGTCCCATGAAAAGTATATTGAAAATGTTAAATACGTTTTCAATTACTTTCGCTGTATACGCGGTTTCAACAGACGAGCGATTATTTAGACGCAGACACAGTTCACAAAAAATCAATTTAATTTTGACGGCTTATAATATTGCTGGCTGGTTCCTCAAAGGATTACTTTAGCTATCCAACGCGACAACTCAGCCAGCATTGTGGCCTCCTTACCACGGTAGTTTTTAAGTGTTTTTTTTATTTTATTTTATGATACATCTCTCAAGCTTTATTTGGTCACAAAATAGTTATTAGATTGTGTAACTTTTAAGATGTTTTCAGTTGTCCTGAAATAAGTATGTAAGAAAAATGAGTTATTATTATTGCGTCTCCTTCAGGCGCCTTTTTCTTCCAGGTGAAGTCAGATTATGAGTTATCTTAATAATATTAATGATTCGCTTATTAGGTTTGCTAACAATTCAAACGTCGATGAGGAAGTGTTATTTTTTATAAAGAAAAGTCTCCTATCTCAACTTCTTCATACATAAAAGGAAGTCGTGATAGTTACACCACTTACAACTGGAGAACGGGTAGACCAACATGATTTTAACTTTTTTGGATTTGTCTCAATCTTAAATAGGCTGATTATTACCCATAAAACGGGTCGGGAGCAAAAGAAAGCTAAATACAATCAGGCAAGGTCAACCTTCCCTTAAAACTGTAGCGCTTATAAAATGCTCATCTGTACCGACCCGTTTTAAGTGGTTCTGAGATAAGAACGACTAAGGCCGTTTGTACTCAGCGACTACACAATAAAGGCGATGCATTGCGACAGATCACAGTTGCATTGTTTTTTAAGTCGTGGCTTGTAGGTAGGTACAAAATGTGATTTTAATCATGGATACGGATACAAATGGGCGTTTGATAGCCGCACAACTTTCATAGAATTTACGGCCTGTTTTACAATTTCAAGTTCTAGCTAGCGTCATCTGTCCGATACTTCATACGAAATGATTATTGGAATCATGAGTTTCTTTGCGGAAATTTATTCTTGTATTGAGTTTTTAAGAAATGACTTTTTATGTTTGAATTATTCATTGGTTCGTGATTATTTATCGATGGTGAAAAATGCTATCAGTGAAATTAAAATATATGTATATACACAAATTGATACTTTATTTTATAACATACGTTTTCTTAAAACAAAAAATCCTTCAATTTCTAAGTATAGAATTCCAAAACTAGGAAATGTAAAACAAGACAGATTAAAATTTCGTGGCTCACACGTTTGAATTTTCTACTGAAATCGCATTGTATAAAAGGCCTAATTTAACGAAGCTCCTGGAAGCCACACTCAGTATCGTTCAAGACTTTAGTCTGCTATTTAAAATTAGTTATCAACCAGTAGTGGAGCTTTATTGTTATTGGTCCACTAATTGGCTTAGTTAGTGAGGCGTTTTATTACCTTGTGAGTGTTCGATATATGTTTTAGTTCTGCAAGTCGTTAAAATTAATTGTTGATGGATAGGCAAATCAAAGAGACAGTATCGTTACTATAAGTTGATGGTGGTTTTACTCGCTAGTGACGACATAAAAAAGTGTATGGAAAATTTTAGTTGTGCAAGTGACCGCTAGAGGCGCTTTGCAATATTCCATAGACTTTTTTAACGTGGTCGCTAGCGAGTAAAATTGCCGTAAACTCGTGGTAACGGTACAGGTGGTCTCTTTTTAAACTAAAAGGACTTAACTATTCTATAACTACGTCTTTTTACATATTTGGCGTTTCAACATTATTCCGAGTTGTTTTAGTCAGCATAATTTTCTACTATACCAATCATGATTGAATAGGGTTGTGTGGTTTGTTTTCGATAAATGTTGGATTTTCTTACGAAATCCGTACGACATAGTTTAAATAAAACTAATCTTAATTTTGTAACTATTCCCGTCGAATAATCGTGATTCTAGTTGTACTTAAATTGATTTTAGAACGACAATCATTCGTAATATATGCATGTTATTACATAATGGAGCTTCTGAATCTCTGAGTAAAATCATTACTATACGAACCTGGCAAGACTGGCAACTGTTAGTCTCTATGATGTTGACCGAGGCTCTGGTTAACCCAAGTTAAAATGTTAACTTTAAACTCACACATATGGACAGAAGACAGCCGAAAATAAATCGTAGAGATGAAAACTGTTACAATGAAATCCTCTATCTACACATATAATAGAATTTGTACATATAAACTTACTGATTTCTCTTGCCTCGATTGTATCCAAGGTTAATATAACTTGTGTTATAAAGTCTGATAGTAAAGGAGTTCTTGATAGCTTAAGTTGTCGTCACTCGTAATTAGTTTTAGTTTAGTTCTGAGCGTTACGACTTATTTTTTTATCTTTCTGAACACTAAGCCTTGTTATCACAGGTAGGATTTCCGAACAGTTGGATAAAGTGATAAAGATATTAGCTATGTTGTAACAAAAACTATAAAAATATTGACTATCACATAAAACAATAATTAAAGTTAAATACTCCAAATACTGTTCAAAACACTTTATTCCTAATAATTTATCTGGAATTGCATTACATCTAAACTAATACTATAAAGCTGTTTATTTGTTTGTTTGAACGCGCTAATCTCAGAAACTACTGTACCAATTTGAAACTTTTTTTTGCTAATTGTTTTAGTAGTTCCTGAGATTAGTGCGAGGCTTTTTTAGAGAAAGTCTTTAGGCTAAAGTACATCACGCTGCGACTGGAGGGGAGGGAGCAAACTCAAAACGCGCAGACAAAGTCACGGAGGATTGCTTGTTGGATGATAAAGTTTTGAAAAATTATTTAGTTGCGGAAGAATGCCTACGACACTACAAGTTTGCTACGAGGTTTCAATAAGTTCGCTACGAGGTTGCTACAAAGGTTGCTACGAGAAAATTACTGGAGGTCTGTTTTTGAATCACTCGCCGTCAACATTATCCGTCATACCCAAGACGTTTGGTTTTCGTTATAAAGCGATCTAAAAATTCACGAAAAATGAGCAAAATATATACGTGAATACTCACAAAATAAAGTTAGTTTTTTTAATCTATCCTATATGGTAATAACTTGTTTTTTATTCAATAATCTAATATTAATCATATATATCTGATAACACATTTCGAGTGGTATTCAAAAATAGGGCCCATAGTTGCTTGAATTCGTAGGTAATTTCATAGAGAGAAAAAACACTTTTAGCACAAATTACAAAATGCCTGAGTTTTAAACGAATACTCAGAATGATGATTACTCTATCACTGTAATATTTGTATGATAGTTGAGCTAATGTTTAAAGTTCTGTTGCACATTACCTTTAAACATCAAGCTTTAACCGCTTAATCGTATTGGTGCTATAGATACGGCTTGAGACGTACGAAAGTCTCGACATAGTTTCCCTATCAAACAACCAGATGGCGCTCGAACAACGCTGAGATAAGTGTTGACATGTATTTATTGAGGGGGAAGAATTTGTGAATTAAGCTTAAACCACTATATTTTACGATTATCAAAGATGCTACGTACGTTAAAAGGATATTCGATGCAGCAGAAAATCAGAAAATTTAAAAAATATATACTTAATATCAAAAATAATAAATAAGTTTTAATTAAGATATTAATATTAATAAAATAACATAATGGTGGAATGGATCATAGTGGTTTCCACGAAAAACCAGCGCCAATGGCTAGCCATGGCAAAGAGCTAAGTGGAGACATTTTTTTTTTACACATCGTTTTTTTTTTCTATTATGTTTTTAATTTGATGTGTACCAAATAGTAAAGTTTTCTTTCTTTCTTTCCTTCCTTCAAAATATTACATTTCTTGTGCCTCAGACTTCGGCCGCAGCAGGGAAGACTATGTCATTTTCATACGATAAGAGAAAACCCAATATTGGTGCGGGTGCAATCGCGAGAAGTAAGTGCTGACATGTACCTTGATCATAATTTTCACACTTAACAGTAGCGGATACCGGTTTAAGTTAAAGTTACGTATATTAGTGCAACCCACTTCCAGACATTATTACAGAACGAGACGTTCCTTCGTTAACGAAACGTATGGCGTGGAGGCACGTCAATTCAAAGTTTAATTTCAACTGGAATGAATGTAACGCGCGAAGGTAATGTACGATGTTTTTACGAGAGAAATGTTGAGTTGAAGATGAACGCAGGCATATTATACAGTACGGAGGAAACGTAGCTAGGCATATCTACAGGAATTAAGTATGTAAAAAAACACTTTCTAGCGTTATTATTGCGGTTCCGAACAAAAATCCATTCATTATGAAATTAAAGAAATAATTAATTTAGCATAAACTATATAATACAGACATTGTCAGAAGGAGAAAACAAAATTAAATTTTATTTTAGTCAACTGCAAGCATTGGAAGATAAGTTTTACGCGGGACACAGACATATTGGCGTCTCAGTATTTTAAAAGAATAGTTAGTCAAGTTTTATACTTTTAGTTATGAAATGGAATAAACATCTTTAAAATAAGATAGTTTGACAAAAGATACGTTACAATTTCGAGTAATTGTGATTGGTTTTGTGGTAAAGCTTCAGGAATTAAGTATGTAAAAAAACACTTTCTTGCGTTATTATTGCCGTTCCATTATGAAGTTAAAGAAAATAATTAATCAAGCATACAATGTATAATACGTCAACATTTGGACTGGGACATAAACCAATGGGGCATGGTGCTCTTCACAGACGAATTTTTTTTAACGACGATTGGCGTATTAGAGTATGGAGAAGACGCGGCGAGAGATTTTTAGAAGCCTGCATCCATGAAGTCGATCGTTTTGGTGGTCCAAATATAATGATTTGGGGCGGGATAAGCTTACACGGCAAAACTGAGCTCGCTATTTTAAATGAGGGTACTGTTACTGCTCAGCGGTATATTGAGGAAGTTGTCAGACCACATGTGATTCCATTTGCCCAGCGAGCGGGTCCTAGATTCATCTTGATGCAAGACAATGCTCGTGCACACACGGCTGAAGCGACTCGGTTTGTACTGGAAGCCTCTCAAATTCAAGTCTGGCCGTGGCCGGCGAACAGTCCGGACTTAAATCCAATAGAGCACATGTGGGATCAGTTGAAACGAAGAGTTAGAGACGGTGATCAGGAAATCCACAACCAACAGCAACTCATCAACGCTGTTA
Organism: Pyrausta purpuralis; assembly: GCA_963924145.1. Lineage (NCBI taxonomy): Eukaryota > Metazoa > Arthropoda > Insecta > Lepidoptera > Crambidae > Pyrausta > Pyrausta purpuralis. The sequence continues at coordinate 20,121,146 of OZ001654.1, forward strand.
AAAGGGCCTGGGAAGAGATTCCAATGGAAAATTTCAGGCATTTGATTAAGAGCATGCACTCCAGGCTTCAGGAGTGCGTAGCAAAACGAGGGGGGCATACCCGTTACTAAAAGATGAGCATGGAGTATTTTCTTTTGTTTTCAGTAACTTTACATTGTTTTTATTTTTAACCTTAAATGTGTTTTTTCTTTCAAGAGCAAATAAACCTTTTAATTATTATTATTAGAATAAATTTATTGGTCTACACGGTAAAAACAACAGTTTTCGTTATGGAGACAAATATATATATATATATATATATATATATATATATTGGTTTTATTATTTTCATGGTACAGACTAAATACCTCGTGGCCCATTTTGTTTTGAGTAGTATATATCAAAATCACTAATCGTTGCAGTAAATGACAATGTCAAGTTCTATGACTGTATGTGTTTGCAATACATTGCATTTATTTTGTTAGATTAAAATAAATTTATTTTATTAACATTTACAGTCAATTACTGGTTACTTATAGCGCCTATATTTTAAATATTTGAGTGGGCGAAGCCGATGGAAACTGCTTGTTAAAAAAAATTATAGTCTTCGTGCAATTGGCCCTGATTTTCTTTAACTCTTTTAGTACATTATGATACAAGTGTGCTAAGTTGACCATTATATACAACTTGTATCCAGATTTATTACTAAAAAATAGCTCAAATTCATTTAACATTTTCTGTCATTTGTGTTTTTAACACGAATTATTAGATTTTTAATCTTGGCTGTTGGCCGATCTAGTTCGCCCTTAGCCTTGCGCGCACATCGGTATCGCGGCAAGAAAAAAAACAATGCGCCATTTTCGTAAATCGGTAATTGTCGGCTGTGACGAAGTTTGGATTAATTGTGAAGTTTAATATTAACGAAAATAGTCTTTTGCCATCAAAGTCGAGTGAAATGTATTTTTACTACGAGTAAATGTTTTAATAATTAAAAACTTAGTAAATGAAGAGTCTTGTTTTTTCCTCGCAAGTGTGTTGAAAAACGTCGTATGATACGTGTGTGCCTGTGACCATTATATACGCGGCTTTCTTATGGCGCACTCGCTTTCGCTCGTGCGCACACAATATCGCCTTGTATATAATGGTCAACTTAGCACACTTGTATCATTATGACCTATTTCAACACACTTGTTCCAAATGACGTTTTTATTCCACCGATTTTTGGCACATAATCACAGATATTAAACACGCGTGCTTTTTTTGTATATTTTAGCACTAGTGCCTTTTGTTTATTAACCCGACCAATTTACATTTGTACCCTAGTATCAAGTAGTAAGTAAGAAGATGAAGCGATATAATTTAGTCGGGTTATAACTTACACAACAAACAGTATTTATGCGAAAAATAACAGTATGTACATATTTATTTCAATAAATGGTAAATCCAGCTTTATTACTAAAAATAACTCAAATTCATTCAAAATGTTCTGTAATTTGTGTTATAAATAACGAATTATTACATTTTTAATCGTGGCTGTTGGCCGATCTAGTTCGCGCCTTAACCTTGCGCGCGCACAGTTTCGCGGCAAGAAAAAAAAACAACGCGCCATTTTTTTGTAAATAGTTGGCGGCTGTGATGTGACGAAGTTTTGGATTAATGGCAAGTGTGTTGAAAAACGTCGTATGAAACACTTGTGCCTGTGACAATAATATACGCGGCTTTCTTATGGCGCACTCGCTTTCGCTCGTGCGCACACAATATCGCCTTGTATATAATGGTCAACTTAGCACACTTGTATCATAATGTACTATTTTAATCAACCAGAATCTAACAATAACAGAATGTCCATCATCGATTAAATTTTAAATACCCGATTCTCTCCCACGAGAAACAAAGGTTCGCCAATCTTCTTTGACACAGCTAGCTATGGTCGTTCCTTTATTTAATGTTCGACACAAAGCCGGTACAGTCAATTCCACACAGCCGCCTTGCTGGCTATTCGATCAGACAAACTGGCTTAGTTATTAACATTTTGACTGCCTTAGCCCAGGAAACCGCAACGTTTACGCGAAATGAAACAATATTGCGCTTTTATTATTAAAAAAACAAAACCGGCTAAATGCGAGTCGCACTCGCGCACTGAGGGTTCACATTTTTTGACAACAAATATAACTTTGTTTTTCATAGTGTTTGTATGAAAAACAAAGTTCTGTATGCGGTTGTTGAAAATGTGCTATATCTCAAAAACTACTAGTCCGATCCCGTCCGCACCAATTTTCGTTGAAAATATTAGTTAAGATCTACATTACAGGTTTTTTTTTAATTACACTTGCTTGGTTTAGAAGTTAGATGGGGGGACGCCCATTTTACCACTTTGAAAGCGACCAGCTATGAAACGTTAGACTTTAAAAGAAAATGGTTTTAAGAACCTCGATGTCAGTTTAATAGCTACCCCACACGCATAGGTTTGACTAAAGAATTTTTTTTTGGTTTTAGTTTCATGTATGGGAGCCCCCCTTAATGCTTCAACACCCGAGCGGTTGCAGGCAACCGCATAACAATAGAATTTGCATTGTGTCTCGTTCACATACGCTTGAGGGATTAAATGTCTTTATTTTTTGTTTGAGAATCGTAAAGCGGTTAACATGATACATCTTCCTACCAAATTTTAACACTGTGATGCGTATAGTTACAGAATACTGGCTGTGACATACGGACGGACAGACAGACAGACAGACAGACAGACTTGACGAAACTATAAGGGTTCCGTTTTTTGCCATTCGGCTACGGAACCCTAAAAACATACAAACACATTCGAGCCCGAGTGGTCGGCACACAGCGAGTTGGTGATCAAGAATTTGGGTCCGAGTGCTATGACGACGGCAGAAAACGTAATTGCTGTAAGTACCGAAAAGAGCGCAAGTAAACTAAATGCACAGAAAAAAAAACTGCGAATGGTCTGGGTCTCATGTCGCTACGACGACAAAAATTACATTTAGGGCTGATTGTTCAATGGTCAGATAAAACTTATCAGACTGATAAATTATAAAGCGACAGATTTTACAAAATGACAGTTACGTATGATTGCTGACATTTAGGTGACGTTTTCAAATTAGCCATATTTTATTTTGTTCGACGAATATTTCTTATCTGACTGTTGAAAAATCAGCCCTTAGGGGGATAATTTTGGAAAAAATACGTGTTCGTGACAAATGACCATTTTCTTTTAAAGTCTAACGTTTGATAGATAGACGCTTCCAAAGTGGTAAAATGGGCGACCCCCCCCCCCCCCCATCTAACTTCTAAACTAAGCGAGTGTAAAATATGAAAAATATTAATTTATATCTTAACAAACACTTTCAACGAAAATTTGTTTAGATGAGATCGAACAAGTAGGTTTTGAGATAAAGCACATTTTCAACAACCGCAAACATAACTTTGTTCTTCATACAAACACTATGAAAAACAAAGTTATGTTTGCTGTCAAAAAAATATTGTGGTATTTTAGCTAGCTGGAAGTAAGTGGATTCCCTAATTTAGTTAAAGCTGGCACGGAACCCTTAGTGCGCCAGTCCGGCTCGCACTCAGCAGGTTTTTAGTTCATTCAGATGTAGTCCAACTTGGGTACAATGTAATATTTCATCAAAATCGGTCCAATAGTTTTTGAGATATGAGTAATAAGCAAAAAATATTAAATAAAAAATAATTTCACTGTCACACTGTTATACATAATGTTTTAAGATTATTCCTTTATGGTTACGGTGGTTGCTTTCTAGTTTGCGCAGAGGAGTGCATAGGTACAAAAACAACTTACTGACCAATATCAAAACAGATTTGAGTGCTAACTGAAAGTAGTCGTATAAATAAAACTTGCCCTAAAATCCATAGCAAGTGTACTCTCTCAGATCATTACACGCTTATAAACAGCAAAAGCCGGAATCTTTTTGCACTAAGTCTTTTTCACGTCGTAATCCGAAAGACTCTTCCAAGCCCGTGCTAATGCCTGCTGAATAAATAATGAGATACGGACTGTCCGTCACACCGTAGCAGTAGGCGATACGATTGCTCTCTGTGTTATAGCATACCAGATTTACGTTCCACGCATTCGATCACAATGGGAAGCCATAAAGCTCTTTGATAAGTTAAAAGAGGACTAAAATAACGCTAATAGGAGATACACAAAGAAGCGTTCGAGAAATTACGCAAGAGTGTCTTCTCATCTCATCTACCTCAGTGTCTAAAGAGGAAAGTCTCCAACCATTGTGTGTGACCAGTGATGACATACGGATCCGAAACATGGTCTCTAACTATGGGCCTCATAAAGAAGCTCAAAGTCACACAACGAGCGATGGAGAGGGCTATGTTGGGTTTTTCTCTATGGGATCGAATCTGAAATGAGGAGATACGTAGAAGAACTAAGGTAACGGACATAGCCTTGAGAATCAGTAAGCTCAAGTGGCAATGGGCAGGGCACATAGCGCGAAGAACTGATGGCCGTTGGGGCAGGAAAGTTCTAGATTGGAGAGTCTTCGACTAAAGACGCAGCGTAGGTCGACCACCAACAAGATGGACAGACGACCTTATAAAGATCGCTGGATCAAACTGGATGCAGACCGCTAGTGATCGGTCGCTGTGAAAAGTCACGGGGGAGGCCTATGTTCAGCAGTGGACGTCCTTTGGCTGATAATGATGATGATGAGGAGAAACACACTCATTTGAAGTCGCACCGACTGCGTATGATGTGCGTACGTAGTCTGCTGCTGTCCGTTAAGGTTGACATCATGCACAGACTACAAATGAGTTCGTTTCCACTATTAGCGATGTTTTAGTCATTTTAGTGTTTTTATTAAATGCGGGTATTTTTTGTGAAATAAAAATCTTTTCGTCGTTTTTAGTTATTGTTTAAGTTACAATGTACCTCATTACACTAAAATATTTACTAAAACCTTCTCCTCAGTGTAACAAATACGCGCACTGTTACTCATCGGGAACTTGCTCGCTCAGCGCACTGACATTGATATCTTTGCAGACCAAATCGGACATATATTTATTCAATTCTGCAAAATTTTAGATCCTCCTTTTTGACATCGGTTTAAAAGATATCACGACGATGTCTCTCCAAACATATCCCACACTCTTTAGCTCTTTCATTTGTCGCTTGCGAAAGTCTTGTTATAAAATTTACTTAAAAGCGTAGTAATTTTTAATTTATTTTATTTATTACCACCAAACCTACAGCTCATAAAAGCGTAAATGTGTAATCGCAAACCATATGTTTGTTTTTTGGGATCAAGATTGCGGTATCCACACCGTTTGACGTATACACAGTTCTGTTCTGCTTACTAGAATGTAGCTGCCACAGATCAATTAGCTGTATAGAGCTCCTTGCAAATCAGAAATTAGGTCATAATCAATAAACATGTTTATTTATAAAATTACAATATTAATATTATAAAACAAAATGTAACTAGTATTATTATTCGAACTTTATTTCGTCAGTGTCTTAAATAAATACAGGCTCCCCTCCCCCCTAAAATGAATAAGACATGTTAATTTAGGTAAATATGCAAACTCACATACTTGATAAATCAGCCTTGATTAGAATAAAACTGTGTCAAAAATATTCAAACGACATAATATGTATCATCTATAATGTAATGCTGCGTGTTGATTCTGTCTCCGTCTCAAATGGGACGGTTCTGTAATTATTACTTAGGCCCAATTCCATAATATTGTTAATATCGGGGTAAATAATGTATCCGTCTTCAAAGAAAGTGGCGGAACAATACCTAGTAGTGACCCAAATTTTTACTTCTGCGATTTGTCAGTTGGGTCGAGCAAAACTATGAATTTGTTGTATGAATAATATGATTTGTGTGTGATAAATGAGCTGCTAGTGAAGTAAGCTAGTAAATGTTAAGCACTACAGTTTCATATTTTTTTCCAATTACAGTTTTTTTCTGTGTGACTCTTAATACAAGATAGTATGAACCAGTGAAATCGGGTAAGAACTATTGAACAAACTCTATGGTCGCTCCCTTGTGGTGCTACTTGGAGAAGTAATAAAACTCTGTTGTGAGCTGTATGAATGAATTAATTCTTCTGTCAAAACACCTTATATAAGTCAATCAGGAAAAATGCAGTTTCATCGCGGTTGAACGCAGTACAACGCCATCTGTTGATTTTTATGGTAACTAAACATATGCCTACTATTATCCACTACTTCAACATATCGCCCACCAAGGACAAATATGCGATTTGTCCTTTAACAATACAAATATGTACATTATGAAAACATAAAAACCCAAACATTAACAAAATTCAGCCTCAGGCATATTCAAACATAACAAATTAAAATCTTATTCCAAAAGGTTCTAAATATGTACAATAAACCTAAAACTACTCTGTTGCAATGGGAAGCAAAGACACTTTAGAAATGGGACGTTTTAAAGTACCCATTTTTGTTTTTAAAGTAATGACCCTAACTAGATTGTCTTTACCCGGATGGACTGCAGTAACTCTGCCGTACAACCAACGGCATGGTGGTAAGCCATCCTCCTTCACCAAAACAACATCGCCCACCTGTGGCTGACTTTTTTGAGATGACCACTTGTACCGATGAAAATATTTGGTAAGATATTCCCGAGACCATATTTTCCAAAAATCTTGCAGCATTTTTTGTGTATACTGCCAACGTCTTAAAGTACTAAAATTTTGAGATTCGTAGTTTTGGTCAGGTGGACTCACAATAGGCTCTCCAATAAGGAAATGACCAGGAGTCAAAACTGTGGCATCTTCAGAATCCCCCGTAATTACTGACAGCGGTCTAGAATTAAGACATGCCTCAATTTGAGTGAGAACAGTTGACATCTCTTCATAGGTTAATGTTGACTGTCCAATGATTCTTTTTAGGTGATATTTCACCGATTTTACACCAGACTCCCATAGCCCTCCGAAATTCGGCACATGCGCAGGTATGAAATGCCAGTTACAATCATTGCTAGCCACCGACTCAGACACTTCCTGCAGCATGGATCGTTGCTCGGTTATAAACAGTCGTTTTAGTTCGTTAGATGCTCCAGTAAAGTTGGTTGCATTATCACTCCATAAGTCCGAACATTGACCACGCCTAGAAACAAAACGCTTAAACGCCTGAAGGAAACCTTGTGTAGTGAGATCCGTGACTGCTTCCAAGAGACATATATAGCCCTTATATGATTTGTGGCCCCGTCCTTTTGTAGTACGTAGTTGGATTGGACCTGCGTAGTCCACACCACTACACTTGAAGGGACGCATTGGCGTCACTCTTGGTTCTGGTAGTTGACCCATCAACTGCGTTTGAGTATTGGCCACATTTTTTGCACATGTCACACATTTTCGGTAGTACGACCTTACTAACTGTTTCACTCCCAAAATCCAGTATTTAGCCTGAATAAAGCAAATCATTAACTGGGGACCGCCATAAAGTGTACGCTTATGTGCGTCTGCAATAATTAAATTAGTTAAATGACACTTCTTGGGTATGAGGATGGGATGTTTCTGACTTAGGCTTAGTCCGGCATGTTCCAATCTTCCACCTACTCTCAGAATTTGTTCCCCATCTAATATTGGGTTCAACGAACGAAGAATACTCTGTTTCGGTAAGTTCGTTTTTTGATTAACCAATGAAATTTCTTTTTTGAAATGAATTGCTTGATATTGCTTTATACATAAATTATGTGCTTCTGTCAGTTCTTGCGTGGTTAAATAGCCTTTGTTTCTTCGATTAGGTTCTAATTTCAAATTATTTATAAATCGTTTACAATATGCTATTACTCTCTTTAACCTCGTTAAAGATGAAAATCTCTCCCATATGCTGTCTTCTTCTAATACAGCACAATGAACCTTAGCTTTTTCCAATTCTGTATTTATTACCTTTGGTTTTTCGTATTGAATTGTTATATTATGCAGAAAGTCAGGACCGTTAAACCATACGCTGTTGTCAACTAAATCTGCAGGTGACAATCCTCTGGATGCTGCATCAGCTGCATTTTCCTTAGAGCCAATATGAGACCAATGATGAGAATCCAAGTTTGATTGAATCTCCGATACGCGGTTTGCAACAAACACCTTTCATCTACTCGGATGGCTATTTATCCACGCGAAAACTACCGTAGAGTCAGTCCATGCTCGAATATTGCATTTTTCGATTTTTAGCTCTTTAGCTGTTTCTAACATGAGCCTTGTTAATAAGACAGCGCCACACAATTCCAACCTCGGGATTGAGACTTGTTTGACTGGAGCGACTTTTGTTTTTGCAGTTATTAAAGCTACTTTGACTTTTCCACTGGTTGCGTCGATCACACGGCTGTACACGACTGCTGCGTATGCCACCTTTGAAGCATCGCAAAAGCCGTGCAATTCAACGGGATCGCCAAGACGGGTGCATATCCATCTTGGAATGTTAATTACCTCTAACTGTTTTAACTCTTCTCGGTAAAAAAGCCATTCGTTCAGTATGTTGCTTGGTACCGCTTCATCCCATTCAATCCCTGCCAACCATAGCCTTTGGATTATAATTTTTGATTTTATTATACTAGGACCTGCCCAACCTAATGGATCATAGAAACGTGAAATGTCACTAATTATTTTCCTTTTTGTTACATGTTGTTCCAGCGACGGGAGGTGTACAACGTAGCGGAAAGAGTCTTCACTTCGGTTCCAGGTTAATTCAACGATTTTCATTGTTTCATCGGATTTGATTTTTAATCCTTCCTGAACATCCGTCATTCCACTTTCTTTTTTCATATTCTTTACTAATTCTTCACAATTGCTAGTCCATTTCAGCAACTCAAATCCACCTTTCTCTAATAACTGATTCATTTCCTGAAATATCTTGATTCCCTCACTTTTCGTTTGACAACCTGAAATTAAATCATCAACATAGAAATCATTTAAAACTCTTTCAGCTGCCATTGGATAGTTGCTGCCTTCATCAAGAGCCAGTTGCTGTAAATCTTTGACAGCCAGGTAAGGTGCAGACGAAGTTCCAAACGTCACCCTCAGCATTCTGTAGTGTTTTATTTCTGTTGCAGAATCATCTCTCCAAATGATTCTCTGATAATCCACATCTGAATTAGCGACTTTCACTTGGCGATACATCTTCGCAATGTCAGCAGTAAGACAGATGGGTAGACTACGCCAACGCATCACCAAGTGTCGCAACTCTGGCTGCAACGCAGGTCCCACGAGATTGTCATTTAGTGACATGCCGTTTATACCCTTACACGAAGCGTCGTACACTACCCTGACTTTCGTAGTTTCTCTATCCTCTCGTACTACTGCGTGATGAGGTAAGTAAACTGCTTTTGGATAATTCATTTCATCCTTTGGCACTTGTTCCATGTGATTAAGATCTATATATTCCTGCATCACTTCAGCATACTTTCCTTTCATATCGCTATTTCTATTTAATTTATTTTCTAATGCGCGAAACCTTTTTTCAGATATTCCCCTGGAGTTGTCAACACGAGGAGGATCATTCTTTAATGGAAGTTTCACTACATATCTACCGTTTTTATCTCTTGTAGTTGTTTCTTCAAATATTTGTTCACATTTCTTCTCATTTTCTGTTAATAATTTCTCCTTATTTATATCAGGTTCCGCTTCCAGCTCCCAGAACTTCTTGAGAAGCTCGTTGTCATCTACATGTCAATGCAAGACACTTATTTTTTGCCCTGATGGTATGGTTGTATTGATCTGCCCGGAGAGAATCCAGCCGAAATATGTAGCCTGCGCCAGAGGCGCTCCAACTGGGCCTCTTTTTATACCATCAAAAAGAATTTGGTTATAAATGTCTACTCCAAGTAGTAAATCAATACGACTTGGAGTATTGTACCCAGGATCCGCCAATACCAGCCCTTAAGTTCGATCCAGTTTGACGGGTCGAACTTACACGTTGGCAGCGGAGCCGTAATCGATTTTAAAACATGGGCTTCTACTTTTATTTTGAAGTTGGGGTCAACTCTCGATTTTAATTCTAAACTTACCATGCTCTTAGAAGTTGACTCCTTCTCGCCCAACCCATTTATGTGACCTATGATTGAGGTTTTCTTCAATCCCAGACGCTGCACAGTAGATTCTGTAATAAATGAACATTGCGAGCCCTGGTCCAGCAGCGCTCGCACAGTATCGATGCCTGTTTTCGACTCAACTTCTACTAACGCTGTTGCTAGAAGAGCCTGATTATGAACCCGACCTGACGAAAAACACGATACTGAAGATTCCGCATTCTTTGAATCTACTGCTTGCTTTGAACAAGATACAGATGGTTGTTCTACTACACCTGCCACTGGTATCGTGGCCCCCATGGTCTCCGAAGTAGCTTTACCACTAGGGTGCAAAAGTGAGTGATGTTTCCTCTTGCATACGCGACATTTAACAGAAGTACGGCAAAGTTTTGCAGGGTGATTGCATCCCAAACAATTGAAGCACAAGTTATTATTTTCAACAAAACTCCTACGTGCATCTACTGTTTCCTTGGCGAAAGCTTTACAAAACGGGAGTGCGTGTGCTTCCGAACAAAATAAACACTGAACATTAGTAATATGGAGGGCTTTCATTTTATTTAAAATAGGAGCACTGTGAGTTGCATTCCTTTTTGCGGCATTGGATCCGGAGTCCAAGAATTGCAAAGCGCGATACCGGTCGGTTAGAAAATCTTTTAACATTTCGTATGTCGGCAGCTCATCTGCCGGGCTGTTGCTACTAACGTTAAACTCCCACTGGCGCTTGGTTTCGGGATCCAATTTTAGGCTTAAGATGTGGATGATGATGACATCCCAGGAGGTCACATCTATTCCTATGTTGCTTAGAGAAGAGAGACAATCATTCGTTGTGTCAATCAGAGCTTTGAGAGCTGTTGCTGATTCAGTAACTAAGTTCTTTTGGCTAAACAATCTCTTTAGAGTTAGATTACAAATATATTTCTTCTTGTTGTATCTCTCTTCAAGCAACTTCCAACATCTGTCGTAATTATCATTTGCAATAGGGATATGCCTCAAATATTGCTCTGCCTCTCCAGTTAAATAACTTTTTAAGTAATGTAGTTTTTGAACTTTTGATAAATCGTTATTGGAATGGATCAGTGCAGTATATAAATCCCTAAAAGCTGTCCATTCACTGTAATTGCCAGAAAAGTTTGGTATATTAATTTTGGGTAATTTAATTTGGAAAGATTGTTTCACATTTAGTTGCGGCTGGTTGAGCTGGTTGTTGACTGAAGAACAAGATGCATAGACATGCACTGGGTACAAACACGAGTGGTTGTGCCCGGTGCCCTAGAACGTGGCAGATATCTTAATTAAAACTGTTTGTGTACATATATTTTTGATTGAATCTCATTTTGTGTCATATTGTAGGTATTTTAATTAGAATTTGTGTTTAACTTTATTTAATTGATTTGAAATTTATTGTCATGTTTATTTTATTATTATTGAATTGAATTTAATTTAATTTAATTTAATTTAATTTAATTTAATTTTTAATTTTAATTTAATTTTTAATTTTGGTTTTATGTTAACAGTTTCTTATATGGACCACGTCTGAAATAAAAGTATTTTTTTTTTTTTATTTTTTTTTATAGACACTACTGAGCTCATCTAAAGAAGTTTTTAACTCGCACTTGTAATTCAAGTAACATTCCATAGCCTTATCAAAAAAGTCCTGCTTAGCGTAGTTGGAATCAGCTATTAGTTGTTGGTCGGAACTTCGTTCTAACTCTCTGTGACCAGATGAGAACTCAAACCATATTTGGTCAATCAACTCCAACCGACCTTCTACATACTGTTTAGTTATACGGTCTTTCAGGCTTTTCTTGAAATTGATTTGAGCCTTGCTCATACGGTCATAAAGTTTAATTTGATAGTTCAAAAGTGCCTCCATACTGTTTACAAAATATTGACAGAATTAACACAACAATAAAATTTTCAGTTTTTGACAACTGCAAATATTCAAAATATCCTGTCTCTGACACATGGTACAATTCAAAAATTCTCTCAAGTGTTTGACAATCGAACAATTTTAAAATTTTACAAGTGTTTGACACTTCGTTCCAAAATCGGGCATAGGCTCCCCGTGTTTACCTTTTTTCGCGAAATATTCTAAGTCCTAAACTACAATTTTGAAAAATTACTCTAAGTCCAAACTACGTTAAAGTCCATATAAATTTCCGAAATATCTTAGTCCAAAGATTCAAAGTTATAAGGTTAATTTTTTTTTTTTTGTTACACATAACTAAACATTTTATAAATACTAAATTTAAAAAGCCGCTACACACTTTGTTATTATTACAACAAATTCCCACTCTGCGCCCCGCCTGATCCAAAGGTTCCCATTATGCTAGCAGCATTACCACGTTGAATAGCTAAGGAAACCTGTTGAACCAACCAAGACCCAGAGCGGGGATCGTTACCCTTATCCCTTAAACGTCGTCCCAACTCTTTGAATAGCTCGCGTGCCTCATCACCCCAGGGCCCAGCAGTCTCCACAGCGATTGGAATAAAATCATACTCGGACTCGAGCGCAGCGTACTTAGCATGTTTTAACTTGGCAGCATTTTCCGCCGCTGAACCCGCTGATGCAACAGTGTGCCGTAAATGTGACGCAGCAAAGGTGCTTACGCATGTGGCGTCCCATAAAAGACTACGTCCTCTTCGCCAGGGAACCAACGTAAGGCCATCAGGTCTCTTACCATCCGTGCGGGACAAGCCAGGTGGCTCTAGGACGCAAGGAACATTAACGGAAACCATGGCCCGACGCACAATTTCGTTAAGAGAATGGTGCCTTGGGAAGCGCCCCGCACATCTCTGGCAACTAAGTCCATGGTGACCATTGTCCTCTACCATAACACCACAAATACAGCGATGAGGTTCACAAATTTTACTGCCCAGTCTCAAAGCCACCGCAATTCTTAAGGAATTGTTATCTAGCAGCGTACCCAACTGAGTAGACGGCAATGCGTGCAGCCACGCACCAGATTCAGGTTTCACAACTGCTTTAAGACGTGCCAAATCAACGCCCGATCTACCATCCAGCAGACGAGCATATGATAGTTTGCAATTAATGTCGTCCCATCCTCTCTGAATGGCAAGGTCTACCGGTCTTTCATTGGTTGGACAAATCATATTCCATCTCTCCAGGGCCTCAGATACAAAAGGCAAGCGGATGCTGCTGCCATCAAGCGATAAAATGCGAGCAACAAGATCCACTGAACCATGTGCCGAGGCCAAAAAAGCCACCAAACCAACATCCTGAACCCGACGTACTCCAAGACCCCCATACCGAATAGGCAGCGCCGCCTGATTCCACTGATCCTCACTCAAGTTCACATTGATTATTGATTCTAAAGCAACTTTAATTGTGTCGTCTAGTAGTTTTAAATCTTGTTCAAAAAGCCAAGTCGGTGACGTTCGCAAGGTATACAGTGACCGTGGCAAAGAAAGACAATTACGTAACAGAACAAGAGCAACATGTCCCGACAAATGTGCTAAATGCTCCTGCGCCGCCAAGAGTGCCTGCCTTTTGAGTTTAAGAACAGAACTGACACCCTCAGGGAAAACAGGAGCACCCAACAAACTGAAAGAAGCTTTGTCAATGTATGCAATACCAGGCAAAATAGAATCAAATTCAAGAGAATCGACGACCAGACCATTGCAATTATAAATTTCACATTTGGCCGCATTCACTTCCAAACCTAATGCTTTTAGAGCTGGAATTAATGTTTTTAGGTCTTGTAAAACTTCGTTCGGGCTACCACCTATAACACCGTCATCGAGATACCAGACATTCAAAGGGGCTTTCAGATTAGATATAACCTTTTGAATGGCCAAGCAGAATAACAAAGGTCCTAATGGATCTCCCTGCTGAGCGCCAACCTGTGATTGAATCGTGTTATTTGCAAAGAAAAGATTACTTGGATACGCGTAACACTGGTATATGAATGGGTAAAGGGACGGCGTTTGCTCTAAAACTTCACCCAGAATGATATCTCTTTCAACACTGTTGAAAGCATTTCTGATATCCACTTTAACTATTACATGGTTTGAAGTCTCATTTGCTATAGCAAAAGATCGAGCGGAATGTATAGCCGCCTCACACCCCAGTGTAGTGCCAAATCCCAGCTGATTTGGTTGCAAGTAACAGGCCATAGATTCCTTAACTGACCGGCAACAAAGCTTAGCGGCAAGGCGGCGAAAAACACTGCCAACCGCAATTGGTCTTATACCACCATCCTTCTTAGATAGGGCACACAAAGAAGCCCCATATAAAAATGGCCTCACCTCCAAGTTGAGCATGCCTCTTAACAGAAAATTACAAAGCCTGGTCATCGATTCTAGCAGACGAGGCCCATGGCTTCCAGCAGATGATGAAATCAATTCTTTCAGATGCTGGGGACGCAACCCATCAAGACCCGCAGCAGACCCATTATAAAATGATGCAATAGCATTTGATACATCCAGTGATGTAACAGTCAAAAAAGGGTTACTTAAATTCGGTTCCGGTGGAAGATTTATTGATCTTGATGGCGCTGGATGTTTATCCTTTAAGGCATTCAAAGTATTCTCATTATTGGGTGCGAGTGAGCTATCTGTAAGAAGCAAACGTACTGCACCTCTCAAATCCCCATCGTGTACTTTTGACTCAATAGCTCTATAAATTGAATGTTGTCTCGGCGAGGAGTAATCCTGCATAAAATGAATATTGGAGTCATCTATATTTTGTTTGACCTTGGACGTCAGTGATTTGTTCCCTGCTATATCCGGTACTCTCAAAGCTGAATAAGAAAATGAAAGTAACCGGAACCAATCTTCTTTGCTATTCGTACGCAAACAGTCCTCTATGACATCACATAACTTGCTCGCAGCCAAGCTTCTAGCTCCCTTAGGTATGTGTCTTAAAACAGGTACTTTTTCTTTAAGCGATGGTAAATCATCAAAACTACGACCAATATGTGATATCTGAGAAGCATTGTCTGATCCGACAATACGACCTGACCCAGTATCCGACCTCGTAGGCGGTTCCGACGCTTCCCGATTTCGCGACGCCACATCCCTGTGAACCCTACTTATATGCACATTGAGGCCACTTGGTTGCACATATAGTCTTGGTAGCCCTGGGCAATAAGGACAGCTGACTCTTGGTGGGCTATTCATATTGTGGCTTGTATTAATTATAAAATAGACTAAAACAGTTAAAAAAAAAGTGTTAATGCTGGACTATTTACAATGGATCTTTCATGAATCACACGAACAATAATTAAAAAGCAAAATAAATATATAGTTTTTTACACATTAAAAATATTGCATCTCAAAATATAAAAATAAAACACAATTAAAATACAATAAAAAATAAAAAAAACGATAACATTCATTTAAAAATAAATAAAAATCATGGCAATAATAATAAAGATCAAATAAAACGAACAATTAAATAGAAACATCAAATAAAATATTGTCAAAATAAAAAAATGTCAAAAAGTCTTCATACAATATTATTAAATAAAACAATGTCAAAACAAAAAAATGTCAAAAAGTCAAAATAAACAATAAAAAGATGCATGTCAAATAATCATAATTTAAAAAATGAAAAAACAAATTAAGCGTCTAAAAAAATTTAAAATAAAACTACAAAATAATCAATAAAATATTCTTCGTGTATCCGAGAAGCCAACAGGAACAAAAAGATAATTAGCCTAATAAGATTTGAACACACAACTGTCTGATGCAGCAGTGTGAGAGCGACAGATTAGCCAACGCGCCACCAGGAATTATCTATCCTGCGTCGAAATTAAGCTTTGTATTGGGTTACATAGTTCTTACGAGAAAAGAGGGTGGGTAGTTCAGTCACTTGGTTCTCTCGATGCGCACGATCATCCTATGCTGATGACTCAACGCCAGCTAGCCCACGGTCAGACCGTAGCAAGCGCGATGCGTAATGTAATTCGTTACAGTACCTCTCGAAATGTTTCTTCGTTATCATTGGAACTAATGCACATTTTTTAACACTTTTTTCACCACACGGAACCCGAAATCTTTGTCTATGTAATGATTTAATTTATATTTCGGAAATTCTGCTCGTTACACTGTTTCTAATTTTATAAGCACGGAGCGCGCAGTACCGTGTCCATCTTGTACGGCGTCTCTTTAGATGCTTGTCAACTCACAATTTTCCAATGAACACCACACTCACACACTGATGACGCTCGCCACGTCACACCTTGCTCGTACCGCCGTATGAAATTCCTCAGGAATTACTCCTGCCTGCAGCCTCTGCACCTGGGCTCCTCTCCGCTGTGGTCCTGACGCGCGCCACTTCCAGAAGTCCAGCGCCGTCTGAGGTCCTGGTCTTCCACCAGACCCCTGCTGCACACCACGATCACGACAGCAATCCACTGTCCGTGATGACGGAGAACCCAAAAATTCCAAGACGCCACTGGCATCCGGCTCGAAGGACCATGAACAAACTCTATGGTCGCTCCCTTGTGGTGCTACTTGGAGACGTAATAAAACTCTGTTGTGAGCTGTATGAATGAATTTATTCTTCTGTCAAAACACCTTATATAAGTCAATCAGGAAAAATGCAATTTCATCGCGGTTGAACGCAGTACAACGCCATCTGTTGACTTTTATGGTAACTAAACATATGCCTACTATTATCCATTACTTCAACAACTATTGTACAAACCATATAAAGTTAACTGAATTGTTTTGCTTTTAACTTCTACGGTTATTCTAATTCATTTGTTAATAAGGCGTAGCATATTTGTGATGTAATAGAAAAGTAAGTTTTGGAAACTTACTGTCAACTTCACACCTCTAGCATATGTATGTAGCATTAAGATTTCTGATAAGAAGAATAGATTATGTAACGCGAATGACTCCAAAAATCTGGTTTATTAATTGTAATTGGGGCATTAAGACAATGTAAAATCCTATTTACCAACCGCAAAAAAGGTTGTAATTATTGCTTTATTCGTTACAGCGAATATTTAAAGCTAAGCATATTGCGACTTTCTGCAAAGTTGTCTGTATGCGGCATAAAATATTTGTCTAGTTGCCTACGTATTTGGCAAAGATAATTTTCCTAGCATCTTTGGCTAAGCCTTAATGGTTTGAATCAATATTTTTGTTCCTTCACGTGTTTTCTAGATGCAGTAATAGTTTATACTCACTACTATTACTACAATGATTAACATGCTATTTTTTTAAGTTAAAAGTATATTAACTTACTTTTTTGGAGCGTGAGTTACACCAAAATTAAAGTTATAAGAAGTCGCTTAAATTATAGTCAATGTGTGAACTGCTACCGGATTTGCCGTTTGTAAAAAAGTCAACGCTAATAGGAAGTGGGATGCCTAACCCAAACATATTCATCAAATCTAATAAATGTACTAGCGAAGATACTGTGTTGTCCTCTCACAAAACACCCTGACAAAAGCCTATCTATACTAATATTATAAAGCTGAAGAGTTTGCTTGTTTGTTTGTTTGTTTGTTTGAACCTGCTAATCTCAGAAACTACTGGCCCGATTTGAAAAAATATTTTTACGATAGATAGTCCATTTATCGAGAAAGGCTTTAGGCTATATAACATAAAGATACGACTCATAAGACCACAGCAGCAATGAAAAATGTTGCGAAAACGGGAGAAAGATATTCCTTTTGAGAGCTTCCGCTGCGTACGCTGCGGAAACCGCTTAAGTTACACAAAAATCATGTATGACAGGATTGTTCAACATCAAGAGTTCTATAATAAAGTCCGCAACAGCATATGTCTATCTTTTATGGTTGACTTACTACAACCTTTTTTATGTTAATAAATTTGTAAAAAAATATGCAATATTTTTAGAGGTGTATTATACACACAGGTATTTATACTTATCAAAATAAATAGATTCATCATCACGAGCATTTCATTTTGAACAAAGTTGCCCTTTATATCATTTGATTTCAATAAATATCTTAGGAGCTATCACAGTTTTAACATAACTCCGCACCAAAATAATGTTCGCAGCTTAAGTACAACGTGCGCTTGCAGTAATTGCTATGGTTGCTGGCTTCTTCTTAGTTACAATAAAACTGCGTATGTTTAGCGTTAAAATATTTTACTATTTTTATTCGAACATTATTTTTGAAGGTGTTTTATACACACGGGTATTGATTCTTATCAAAATAAATACATTCATCATCACGAGCATTTCATTTTGAACAAAGATCACATCATTTGATTTCAATAAAAATCTTAGAAGCTATCACAGTTTTGAAATAACTCCACATCAAAATAATACTCGCAGCTTAAGTACTAACAACGAGAGCTTGCGCTAAGTATGGTTGGTGGCTTCTCACTAACATTAAAATATGTGTTTTGCGTTGAAATATTTTCCTTATACATACCTATTTGATTAATTTAGTCGGCTCCCTACGGAACGGTTGTCCCGCACAACTGCTTTTTATGCGATACTTCAAGTGATTTCAGCGCGTAATACATAGTTTTCCTTTCGCTACTGAGTAGTAAAGGACTTGAGCTCATTATTTTGATTGCAGATATTTTCTATTAGGTAGATTCAGTAATACTTTTGGTTAAAATTCTATCTTCAGATTTATGCAGGTTAAAGTTTTCTTTTCGCCACTGAGTAGGTTTTAATTTTGAATGCATCTATTAATTAGTAAGTTTAATAGATTTAGTAGGTAATTACTTTTGTTATTCTTCTGATTTATGCAGGTATAAGTAACTGCGATAGCTCATCTCAGCATGTAATAAAAGTTTTTCTTGACTTAGTAATAACTAAGTACCATTTAAAGAAGGTAGGAGGTAGGTATTAAATCTAAATGTGCATTTATAATTTGATTTTGTAGTAGGTAATTTAATTTGATATTGTTCTTCTTATTCTCTGTAAAGTGATTGATTACATTATTAATGCTGAATTAATAGGTTGGTTGACTTAATTTATATTTACCAATCTTAATGCAAAATTTGATTTCATTTTAATTGGGTATTGTTTTTTTTCTTTGACGTTTTGGACATTTTGTATGACAAAATTGTTAAGTTTTGTTTATCTTCTCACCATTTTTAAATTACTTACCAAATTATATTTTTTAATAAACAAGTACCTACTGAATTAATAAGTAGAATGCCTAGAAAAAGGACTCCGCTTTCTCGGCAGTCTGCCACGTCTACAACGTCCATCCGTCTCAAACTGAATGCTATTATTTGAGAATATTGCTGCAACATATTCGCGGTATATCTTATTTGTAAAATAATTAGCCTAAATAATTAAAAAATCTACCCAAAGTCACTATTCCACGCGGACGAAGTCGCGGGCACAGCTAGTAGCATATAACTTGATTTCACACTACCCGCCACAACGCCCACAGATATGTTTACAAGCACACGGATCTCAATCTTTGGAAATCCTGTTCAGTGATTAAAGCAGTACTTCGTGGGGTGATGAAAATTATTCCTCTCCTTCGTCATAGACTTTAGCACAATGGTAATATTATATTTAGAAACTGGGTAACATCTCGCGAACTAAAACAGTACTTAAACATGGCACCGTCTAATTAATGGATGTCATGGATCGACATCCATCACATCAGTTTCGGAACATAGTCGTGGAGTCTCAATAAATTACTTATCATTAGCCTCCTGTAGTTTTTCTGCGCTAAAACTCAAAGTGACTTCATCCCATACTTAGCAACATTTCATTGCTGCTGATTTCTTTGCTTACAATTGACCAAACTCTGTACCGTTTACTTTCTATTCCAAAAAGTTTTGTCGAGAATTTGGGAACCACTGTGTTCAGCAAACATGAACAATTAGAGGACACTCTTCTGCTCAAACGAGGGACTGGACCAGATTTATCCCACAATTAACTACTAGTTTCTAACTTGTAAAGCTTTCTTGGGCGAGTTTAACTAGTTTAGGTGGTTAATTCGCACGTGAATTCGGCACTATTGAAGATTGTTAGATGCGTAATTTTGGCTCAATATGAATGAGGTATTTATGATAAATCTTTATCATATAGCAAATAAACAGATTTATTAGGGTATAACTACAAATGAGCGTAACCAATCGGTCAGTGCATAGTCTCCGTCGCCAAGTGACTTTAGATCATAGACGTTCGATCCCCGGGCTCATTAAAAGTCGGTAAAAACTATTGAATTACTATTACTAGCGTATGGAATAAAAAAATGTGCTCCATGAATTGATGCCACTTGTCATCAACGCATACAAATGGTTTCTAGGAAAACGTCACAATTTTGCCGTCGCATTTGTGACTCATTTTTTGCTCGGCATAGCTTCTCAATACGTAGTTATAACAACTAACTGGTAAAAACATCAATTTTATGTATTCACCTCTAAGCTAGTCTCATTCATTAAACAAAAAAGTATACTAAGGTATTGTATGTGAAATGTATACCAAGATTTTCTAACAAGTTTGAACAGTTTTTTGTTTGCAAAACGAAATTACATGTCGAATTCGTCAGAGACAACTGTCTCAAACGGTGCGATCAAGCGCGTTCCAGCGTCTGCACCGCTTAAATTGCATTCCGAAGGCGGGTTCGTACATTATTTGTGCAGGGAAAAGGGACCCACTATGTAAGACTTCACCCGTATTGTTAACTTTTTGCCCCATTCATTTTAGTAAAATGTATATGTATATTTTCAAAAAACAGGAGGTAATAAATTCGATCTGTATATGTGTGATGTCAAAATTGGATAAGATTTTACTATATTGATCTAATAAAGCTTGTTAACACTTGTGCAAAATTTCGTAAGTGATTGTATGTTTGTATTTTGGTATGTGTGTCTAAATATTTCTCCCAAACGAGAAGTCATACCGAGATGATTCTTTTTTAGCTTAATCTAGTAATCAATCCAGTAGTTTTTGAGGTAAGATTAATAACTAAAAATCATTAAATAAAAAATAATTTTAAACCGATGTGTATAGACTGTTGGTGTACGTAAGCTTAACTTCATGCACCGATGCCAAATAAATGGTTTTTCCTTATAGAAGACGAATGCGTAGTTTTCAGCTTTTTAGTTTGTGAAACCTGATTCTTTAAAAAAATACAAAATCAAAGTTATAGATTTTCTATATCTATCTATCAACATATTTGACTTTAGTTATAATTTAATTTTAATTGCAATAATTAGTAAAAAAAACAGGTACTTGTTAATGTCTTTCATAACTAAATGTCGAAAATATACAGCGTCCCCCTGAAGATGGCTTTAGGAGTTTATGGATGTAAGTTGTCTTTGATTGCAAAAGAGCTCTTCCTTTTCATTATCTCTGGAAAAACTTCAAAGGCAATATTGTATCGAGGACTGGAGGATTGCTTACATTATGTTTCTGTATTTCAATACATTAATGATTGTTTTGCAGATTCTCGAGTGGCTAAGGTATTGTACGAAGAAATTGTTTCATAAGGATAAAAATGTTTTTTAAGCCTATACTTTTTAAAATATAGACAAGCAACACCGGTAAGAAAACTTAGTTTAGACAACTGATTGTTTTTAACATCAGTCAACACAATGTCTTTGATATGAGAGTACGATATATCGAAAGCTTGATCGATAAGCTAAATGAAAAACCGGCCAAGTCCTAGTAGTACTCGTGCACTGAGGGTTCTGTGCTAACTTTAACTGAATTAGGGAATCGTATAATTTCTACTTAGCTAATATACCACAATATTTTGTTGACAGCAAATATAACTTTTTTTTTCAAAGTTTTCCTATGAGGAAAAAAGTTTTTTGTGGTTGTCCAAAATTTTCTATATTTCAAAAACTACTAGTTCGACCAATTTTCCTTGAAAATATTGTTTGTTAAGGTCTACTTCATATATTTCTTTTCAAAATTCACACTTGCTAATTTATAACTTGGAGGTGGGAGCGACGCCGCAAACCCTTAAAGTGACTTCATCCCATACTTAGCAACATCTGATTGCTGCTTATTCCTTTGCTTACATATCGACCAAATTATCTACCGTTTACGCTCTATTCCAAAAAGTTTTGTCGAGAATTTGGGAACCACTTTGCAAACACGAACAATTAGAGGACACTCTTCTGTTCAAACGAGGGACTGAACCAGATTTATCCCACAATTAACTACTGGTTTCTAACTTGTAAAGCTTTCTTGGGCGAGTTTAACTAGTTTAGGTGGTGAATTCGCACGTGAATTAGGCACTATTGAAGATTGTACAATGCGAATTTCACCCGGAGCTAAGGACAATTTTTATATTAATTTGACCTTAGATATAAAACACGTCTTCCACTTATTTACCGTCCCAAAAAGTTAATAACTGTCTCAAATAACAAGTGACTTGTCACCGGAATTAAAATTATCCACCAGAAATACCTCCGCGTAATTCTGGTGGAGTTTGGTGAAAAATACGAAAACATTAATTCAATTAGAACGTCTATAGACGTCAAGGTGAGCGTAAGAAATATTTTATAGGTACAATAGGGCATTGAGAAAATATGTAATAAAAATTTTACGACCACAGCACAGTGATTAAAATGTGCGGCACAAATAATAGGCGGATAACACTGAAGGTATCGTTTTGTTTCAAAGCTCTACATAAGAGTCGATTTTACCAACGAATACAGTACAAAACGACTAATTCGAAAACTTCATCTATATGACGACATTTTTACCGGTCGTTTTATACTTATTCGTTCGAATAATGTCTAAAGGACGTTGGTAAAACTTACTCTAAGTCATAATAGCACTTGCGATAAGTATTGGCAACACGTAGTAAATCACGTATTAGCTTGGCTTTGAATCCTATATAATTTATTGCTCTCGAAAATCGTTATCGTTTCATAAATTGTTGCTTATCTCAGCCACTTGTTAAGTAAGAAAATAATGTTTATATTTTTCGAAAAACTATTCGAGGATACAGTTTAAATATTTAAATGAAATTTCAACGTTGCTTTACTAGGCGCTACAATCACCAGTAATTGAAGGACATTATTTTCTTATCCTATCAATTATCTGATGGTACAATTGCAATATCTTTTGACTTTTACCATACATACTCCTCAGGACACCTTTAGTCCTCTGGTTTCCCGGTGTCAAACTGGAGTGGCTAATTATAATAAGGAGCGAAAATATTATTCCCTTCAGGCAATAACCTCAGCTGGATTTTACCGCGTAATATTTTTATTACACTCATACATTAACGTTTTAGTAAATTGGCGTATTTGGTTAATGGGATATTGGGCGTTATAGCCAACTAGAATATTTACGGTAAGCTTTTTAACGGCCTATTACTTTTTGAAAGCTGATTTTTGTTTACTATTGTAAATCATTGAACTAAAAAGGCACGTCCTTTTATTTGCTCACATGCACTGTTTCGATAATTAATGAAAAACAATCAATAAACTATCGAAACAGTGAACTGTAAGCAAATTAATGCAAAACAATTAACTAATTATCGAAATATATTTATAGGGATTGTTTATAATAAAATATTACAGTTCAGTCTGCTGTTCGAAAAGGAAATTAATTATGATTTTGAATTTTGAATAACGAAAATTATGCCTTATAGACTGGATGGATTGCGAGTTAGCTTTTTGCTCAGCTAAAGGAGAATGTACAGTATTTGATATAAACTTGGGAGGCTAAGGAACACGTAAACTCCGGCCGAAAATTATTACAGAAGCCTCTTTTTACTACAGTTATTTAATGTGGCAATGATTTTGATAGTCTGTCTGTATTTTGGCTTAGAAGATTTTTTTTTTCTACATAATGCGTTGCGGGCAGAAATGCAACATAAATTTCATTTTATTTTCTTATGATTTAGCTGTCTAGACCTTTCGCCACAACCCCTGTTTTTGAATAACTTGCGTGAAGATGCGTGTGATATTAATTAATTCACTCGTATAACACAAGAAATAAAAATAAACTTGTCATTCCAAACTTCAGATTAGCCGAAACAATTAATTCATTATTGGGAAATTGTGTCTAATAATGTTATCGAACTACCTATTCATAAATTTAAGTTTCATGTCCAAACTACCCTAATGTCGAAGGGGTATTATAAAATTCAAGACTATCTTAATGACGAGAATGTATGGACAGTCCAGCCTACACCAAACTGATGTACCTACCTATTTGTTTTGATTTGTATCCTTTTTGTGGCAGCTAGTGGTGATTGAGTTTGTTCCGGCGTTCCTTCTCAGCACTTGTCAGATTGTCTGTGTCATGTTTCGAAGCGCTAGAGGGCCCAAAAGATGACAATTGATTGATATTAACTAATTATTGACCTTCATAAATCGCATTTTGTGTCCTAAATTGAATAAATTATTATTAACTTTTGACTTTTGATTAATGGCAAGTGTCGTTAATGTCTACGATAGCTTTGAAGTCTTGAAGTCTTTACTCTCATGCGATTGGAATAGAGTAATAACGGTGTTACTCTTAAATAAGACAATTCTGCCAGTCGTCCTATTTAATGCTCTAAATTTTTTACATAACAATAATAGGTGAAACTAATCGTGACTCCCAAATGCATTTTCTAGTTATGTTTGGGTATGGAAATTGTGAGCTATGTTTGTATAGTACCTACTCGACTCTCACAGTCAAGCCTAAAAGCCTGTTAGTTCAGAAACATAAAACCGCGGATGCTGCGTTTGTATGACACTTTATTGTTTTATGAAACTGCGTCGTTTTATTTTTTATAAAATTTTTGTGCACTCAAATCCATTTATTGCACGACGGCCGAACCAAAAACCAATAAACGAAGTGGTATGTATTCAGTGTTCATGTATGTACGCTTACGACTTATTTATTACATATTTCACCATTATTTCGATTTCGATACTAATATTCATCACCGTATAAAAGGTGTTTCAAAACTTCCTGTTAGCCTTACAACTATCTCCTAGAAATATGGTCGAAATATGCCAAAAAAACCGGCCAAGTGCGAGTCGGACTTGCGCCCTGAGGGTTCCGTGCCAACTTTAACTGAATTAGGGAATCCATTTACTTCTACTTAGTAAAGTACCACAATATTTTGTTGACTACAAATATAACTTTGTTTTTCATAGTGTTTGTATGAAGTACAAAGTTATGTTTGCGGTTGTTGAAAATGTGCTATATCTCAAAAATTACTACTTCGATCCCGTCCGAAAGTATTTATTAAGATCTACATCATATATTTTTTTCGAAATTTACGCTTGCTTGGTTTAGAAATTAAATGGGGGGGGGGACGCCCATTTCACCACTTTGGAAGCGTCTAGCTATGAAACGTTAGACTTTAAAAGAAAATAGTTTTAGAAACCTCTATGTCATTTTGAAAGACCTATCCAAAGACACCCCACACGCATAGGTTAGACAAAAAATTTTTTTTTGGTTTTAGTTTCATGTATGAGAGCCCCCCCTTAACCGTCATTATTTTTTAATTTTTGTATGAGAATCGGTAAGCGGTTAACAAGATACATCTTCCTACCAAATTTCAATTGTGTAATGCTTATAGTTACAGAATAAAATGGGTGTGACATACGGACGGACAGACAGACAGACAGACAGACAGACAGACAGACAGACAGACTTGACGAAACTATAAGGGTTCCGTTTTTTGCCATTCGGCTACGGAACCCTAAAAATGAATCGACACCCCACAAAAATCGGACGGTTCACGGGGTTCCAATTTAGTATGGGAAGTCACCATATAATTACATTTTAGTTATTTGTATTTGGTCACTATACAATTTTAATAATATAAAATGCACTTGAAAAATGCAACTGTGTCAGATGAGAAATCGAACCCTGTGTCTTACGCTATTTGATGAGTGTATATAAGGTTACCTTATTTTAAGTGTTCATTTTTTAATCGGCCAACTCAGCATAATAAATGTTTTTTTTTTGTAGAATACACTTTGTGTTTTACGCTAGTTTCTAATAAAATCAGAGATTTAGGTAATTATTTTGATTTTTAATTAATTAAGGTTAAGATAAGAGAAAAAGAGAGATTGGACCTTGAAATGAGGGAGACGAAGCCGATAACGTGGATAACTTTTAAAATTGATAAGTTGTTGTTTAAAAAAATGGTGGGTTCGAGAAAACACAAAAAATAAAAGTCTCGATTTTCCAAAAAACAATGTTAGGGCCCTTTTTTATGATGTGTACAAAGACATGGTTAAAATATTTACACTTTAAACGATTTGACGTTAAACAGGGCGATTTTTTTATCAGTACCGAAATTTTGGGTAAAGACTCCACTGATGAATATGAAAAAAAAAATACTATGGGGGCAATAGTGACATCGAGAAAAAAAACAGCTGTATGGAATACATTTTGACCTCGCGCCAATTGAACTTTTGTATGGAACAGTTGTTTTTTTTTCACGATTTCACTAATGCTCCCACAGTAAAAGTTGTTCATATTCATCAGTGGCGTCTTTATTCAAAATTTCGGTACTGATAAAAGAGTCACCCGGTATAGGCAAAGGCCCGAATAGCGTAAGACACGGGGTTCGATTTCTTGTTTGACACAGTTAGTTTTTCAAGTGCATTTTATATTATTAAGTCATCTTAAGTTGCTAGTAGAAAGTTGATTAGTTACTGATATTAGTAAATGACACACATATTTGTGTACATATTTAATTCGTATATTGCGATGCGTTAACGCTACTGTTATTTATTATACAAGGTGGCTGTTTTAGTGAGTTCCACTCACAATAAACTATTATTACTAGCGCATGGAACTGACACCACGAACAAATTTCGTGATTGATGCCACTTGAAGTCAAAGTATACATACGCAACGAACATTGAAATTTCAAGGAAGACGGCAGAGTCTTGTTATAAAGTTGCGACACATTTTTTGTTTAGCATAGCACCAGATGATAAATACGGCAAAAGATTGTGAGAGCAACATTGATGACGTCACGCAGCCTACCCTTTAAAGTTAGCGCTTGCAAAATTCAACAGGCTTGCTAATGTGACGGTGGCCGAGTTGTATAGGTATTCGCCCGGATAGCGAAAAACACGGTGTTCGATTCCTCGTATGTCACACAGCCAAAGTTGCTTTTTACAAGTGCAATTTATATTATTAAGTTTGTACGAGTATATTGACAAATACTATAAAAACAAAAACGTAATTATATACAAATAAATATATGTTTAATTGAATGTCACAAAAAAAGTTTTTGACAATCCATAAATGATACGAATTAAAGAGGTCCGTTCTCCACAACGTAGTAAGTAATAACAACGCATTTCCGGGCGGGCAAATATTGAGATGGTTTATTAGTTGAAGAAACAAAAAGTAATTTTTGCGTTCGCTGGAATCTAGTTTGAACCAGATTTTATGCCTGGCTGTTGCAGCAAAAAATATTATTGATTTTTTTATTTACTTGAGTACCGGCAATCTGACCTCTAGCTAGCGACTAATCTCAAAGTCATATTTGGGTGAAGGTTAGCAAAGAATTTGTAAAATTAAACAGCCTTCAAAAAACTGTTTCTAAAGCTAAAATAATGCATTCATCTTCTATTTAGGAGAAACTTATTCTTGTGGATTCGGTGCATGACGTGTGTAGACTGTTGGGCTTGGCGAGCTCGACCTAAATAGAAAACGAATGCGTTGGAAGACCGCTCTTTGAAGGCGGTTTAATTTTTCACATTTTTTATTTAATTTTATGATGTTTAGTTATTTACTTACATCTCAAAAACTACTGGACCGATTTTGATGAAACTTACACTGCACCCTAAGTTGAACTATATCTAAAAGAAAAGAATCATCTCACTATGACTCTTCGTTTTCAAAAAATCCTAAAGGAAACAAACCTACAATATACAATCACAAACATACATGCACTTAGGATTTTTTTCCCACGTGTGAGAAAGCCTTAATAAATCAACATACAAAAAATATATCCAATTCTGACGATATCATATTTATACAGGTCGAATTTACCTTAGTTTTGAAGTAGGTAAAAATGAATGTATTTCTATAAATAGGAACAAGCAACGTTTTCAGTCTACCCCTTTTCCATCAATTGAATTTTGGAAAGTCCACTAACTAAGACTGTTAGCACACACATAATGGATGTATCGGTGCGTGCCTCTACTGTGTTCCGTACACTTGAGTGCTTTAATATTACAAATCATTTCGTATGAAAATGTTTGGAAACTCTTCTTTAAGGAGTTAAGAGTATTTTCAATAATACGTAATTTGCGTAATGAGGGGAACCCTATTTAATACATTGAATGCGTACAGAATAATATGAGTACATGAGTCTCTACGGACACATTCATTTCAGTAAAAATATGTCTGTTATTGTATACTTCAGCAACTAGACTTACTTAGATATTAATTTTACCTAAATATTAAGTAACACATTTTGATTAAAACTCTTTGTGCTCGAGATCAACTGCACCTCTTATTGTTTATTCTTTATAATTGTATTCAAACCTTTATTTTGTTTGTTATAACTTACATAAATAAATCATTTATTTATTTTACTTTCTGGCATAGGGATCTTAAGACATGAACAATTTTCATAAATTATACTAAAGTTCTTAAGGTGCGAGAGGCTGGTGCCTGAGATTGGTTTGAAAAAACTACTGGACAGACGGTACGGTAAATGTGGTCAGGCCCCGTCCGTAGATACAGAATACAGAGGGGAAATTAATAAAAACGTATGCTAGGAAGCAATAATGCATATAATTCTATGTCAATATGAGAAAGAGAAACAGACACAAAGTCTTTTTTACTTTGCTAATATTGTAAACAATCTTAGCATTCCTTTTCAACTAATTGATTCATTTTAAAATAAGATTAACACAAAACTCACAACTTACATAGGCAATTCATCGTTTAGAACTGAGATCTAGTTAATCAAATAGTTGATTAATCGACAAGCAAAGATAATTGAACTTTAGTCATAAATTAAATAATACTAAATAATAATGGCATAACTTTGTGTGTTTGTGTTTATGAGAGTGTGTGTGTTCGTCTGTGGATAGTCTCGCTGATTATCTTTTGCACATAAGATGAACCGTCACTGGTAATGTACCTCATTACAGAAAAGTACCACGTGTCTCCAACATGTTCAGGTTCAGATATAATACGAGCCGCGCGCAAACCGCCAGAGTACTACGCCGTCTTTATAAGATTAGCGGTCCTGTGAGCTTCAAAGGACAAGTAAAATAAAAATGATAGCTCAATCTTCAACAAAGTGATATGTGCCATCTTTTTTCCCATTTGATCTTCCTCACTTTGATCTAAGGCTGCCACTTCGGTACAGAAATTAAAGATGCCACTTTTTATGTATGCATCGAAAAGAACTCCATTTTCTTTTCAATCGCAAGATTGGAGGCAAAAAAATGTCTACTAGATAATCTTATTGAGAATAAGCAATGAATTTCCACATATGCTTTGTGTTTGAGCAGTGGTGTGTTATACTAGTAACGTGCCGTTTTTCTTGTCTGTTAGCTTTCATTGTCATCATCATCATTATCAGCCAAAGCACGTCCACTGCTGAACATAAGCATTGTTAGCTCTAAGTGAAAGTAGTGAGAAAATTTCTCAACTATCAAACTAAAGTTGGTTTCTCTATGCTATTCGAATATTGTGAACAATCTTGACATTCCCTTTTAACGAAATGATTCATTTTAAAATTAGATAAACACAAATTTTAAAACTTAATAGGTAATTCATCGTTGAATTCTGAGATTATTTTAAATCAAATAGTTAATTAATTTTATTCACTGATATTATTTTAAAAGTTATGAAAAGATTGTTTACATTACTAATTATGTAAACAATCTTTTTAAACTTTAGCAAAAAAACAGACATTATCTTCTATTTTAAAAAGCTTTAAGTATAAGAATTACACTTATAATAAAACTTGTTTAGGAAGATTCCAACAAAAATCTACTTCCACTCTTAAGATGTAGTATAAATAGCTAGCATGGCGGATGGAATAATCAATGTGGTATGTTCATAAAATAAGAAAAGATTAATAAAAAATCAATAAACATCAGCATTTATCCGAAAATATCCGACCCCATTACTTATAAGAATTTAAAACCTACTAGCAAACTTCTAATTAGTACTATTTTGAATCCGCTGTGAAAAAAAACATAAGGTTCTTATATTGATAATATAAGTAAGCTTTAAATACCAATTAACCTGAATTGAAATATCCTTTGGAATGCTTTTCTGCAAGGTATCAACGTAGAATATTTCCAATAATGAAATTGTATTGAAGTTTCAACTTAGCAATCTCGGAACTTGGGTGAATCGTATTTTTTATAAGCTCCTTTGATCCACATTTTTGTCGTTATGTCAATGGAAATTTTCTTTCGTTACAGAAATTGCGACTGGAAACGGAGCTCAGTTTAATATAAAATTCTGTGATCACGTTTTACGGTTCGGGTTCAAAGGAGGCTTCGAAATAAGCTGTCAATATTGTCAGCGGACATACTTATGTTTTATTTTTTAAGACTTAGAAAAACGCGACTAAACAATTGTAACTTTCGTTACTATTAATTGTCAATAATGTCAAATATTAAAATGTCACTGAGGGTAGGTATGTCAGACAACCACGCCGCGCCCTATCTACCGCTGATGGGATTTAATGATAAAGACGTGTGTACTTGCCGAATGCTTTTATTGCACTGATTTTTACATGCATAGTAACGACAAATCAGCTCATAGCGCAGCTGGCCAAAGTGCATAGTAAACATAAAGTTAATACTAGTGAAATGTACGAGTTTACTCGTACATATTGCCAACTACAGAAAGATGTCAAAAAATAAGAAAACAAGTAAAAAATTAAACAATGTTAAAATTAAAATACAGTTACATAACGATAACGTAACAAATTATTTATGGTACGGGCAAATTCGCAAATTTGATTGTCCTTGTAAAGGTTGGAGAAGTTGCCTTATCGACACTTATTACGGATCCGCTCATGTCACGTCTTATTGACACTGCTGTGGTCGATTCCACTTCACTGTCACGCACTGCACTGACACTATTGGCACTGGCACTACCAAATTTGCTGCGCCCCAACTCGAGGGTGACTGGGCGCTCCGCCTGAACGGCGCCGGTCCGCCAGCGCGCCGACATGCACCTGCCTTTCAGGTTGCAGCCGATGTAGATCCCGACGACTATTGTCAGCATCGCAAGTATCGCATACATGGTCGAATAGTGTACAACACTGCTGTCTTGCAGCTGCTGCAGATCTTGTGCTTTTAAGACTTCTATTCGCTGATTTATCTTGTCAAATAACTCATCATGATTCTCCAAATTGGTTAACATGTTGGCATTCATGGAGGTATTTATCATATCGTTAAGAGATGAGGTATATTTTCGTATAGTAGGTATGTTAATATTATTTTGAAGATATAACTCATTGGCGTAATCATGTTGTGCATGTATAGTAAATAGGTCACCTTTTATCACGCACCCTTGACCAATCTCAATCACTCCATTTCCTTGCAAGTACTTCGTCTCGAGACCAGCTGGACACAAAATGCGTACTAGGCATTCTTGGCAGCATGAATATAGCCATGCGCCACTTGATTGTAATTTAATCCATTTGTCGGAGCACGGTCGTATCTCCGAACGACAGTAGGTTTGTTTATTATTGCTTTTAAATAATCGCGATTGACCAAGGCGAAAATTGTAAATAGGATGAGTTTCATAGCATAATAAGTTAGAGTTTTTCACTTTTACGCATGAATGTATGTCATTGTCATTTAAAGGCATTATCATATCTTTCTTCATATTGAAGGCAATGTAAGAGGTAGCTGGAATGCTATAAACTGTTCTGTCATCGTCTATCCATGGAAGAGATATTATTTTTTCAAGCTCAAACTGATCATGACTTTATAAAGGTATTTTAATTTCCATTATTAGGTACATCTTTGTCATTTTAACATGTATTTGTAGTAGTTGATACAAATCTTTGATGTTGTCCGTAGGTATTACCAATTCTCCCTTTAATTGGCCAGATATAAGGTTAAGCTGATTCTGCAGTTGATCTGGTGCAATAAGATGTGTGTCAAGTTGCCCATGATAAATGTTAGTGATCGTATTTATAAGCGTTTCCTGAATCCGCCTGAGATTGGTAATTATTACGTCAGTTGATAGTGCTGTGGTGATTATGTAAAACATTTGTAAGTGATTAGCGTTATTTAGTTTCACTTCATTCACCTCTTGCGACAAGTTCTTTAATACTTGATTGATGTATGTAAAATGTTGATTCATAATACCACCATTTTGTTTCAAAATATTGTTCTCGGCTTCTAATATAGAGGTTTGGTTCTTCAGCATTTGAAACAAATGGCTTTCCGTTTTCCTCACTGCCTCTATATCCTTCTCATACTTTTCGGCAAACTTGTCATCCAGCACCCCAAATAGCGAGTTAGCTATATTTCCAACTACGTTAACTAACCCCCTTTTTACTCGACTTGTCATTTTTGTCTGTAAAAGTTCATTGTAATGTGTCATTTCGTTCAATTCGTGGTCAAATTGCGCTAATATAGGTTGATAAGTTATGTCATTTTCGCAAATAGTCTTTAAATGTTTTAAGTAGTTTTTAATGTCAGTCATGCTTTGCCAATAATTTGTCATATTATAATAGACCACCGTCTTCCACTGATCCTGTACCATCCTCATGTCAGCTACCTTGTCAAAGTATAATGTCGTGTTAGTACCTATAGTTGTAATATTACTCATTTGTTGCACAGAAGGTGCAATCAATGTCATGAGAACCATCAGAGTCGCTACTAAAAAGTTAGGGACTTTTCTGGCTTTATTATTACGAACCCGTAGCGGTTTGCAATAAACACTTTTTTTAAGTGTATTTAAAATGCAACGCGAAAGTTTAAAAGTGTTTATTGCAAACCGCTACGGGTCGGATACTGCAAAACAGATACGTCATCTAGAATGCCTACGGAAAAAACGAGCGAGAGTGTAAACATCGTTGATATTCTTAACAAAATGTCGCGATAACTTACTATTACCTACGTGTTTGCGTATTAGGCCGCGTAGTGATATCGCATTTTCGAGTAGGATTCTAAGGAACGCGAGTGATCGGCTCCTGAGACAGTTAATAAAGAACAAGTACCGTGAACTAGATCGGATACAGTGTGATATATATACGTTACTTATGGATTGCAGTGTTGTGTTGTCTCGTGAGGATTATGATGTATGTGATAGGATAACATATTTGCAAGCGTGTCGGACTTTTGAACTACTATGAAAGTATTTAAAATTATACAGTCAACGGTATTCAGAAGAAACTACGTCACCAACGGTTTCAAAAGATACGGTAGTAAATCTATCCTGCGTCACTCTGAGCGATGATGCTGTAAACGTATTGGCCAAGGGTATGAATTTCGCAATTACACCAAAGCGGGTTCCGTATGAAAAAGTAATCAGTGCTGTAGAGGAGACACTTGCACGTAATAAATTACCGTCAGTTGAAGCCGATACCTTAAGACAGGATGTTGCTGTAATATTGCGTAAGGCAAGACCTCCAGCTAGCAATATCACTGTGGGGGAGCGTCAAGCACTGAAAAGTATTAGTGAAAACAAAGACATTTTAGTGCTTAAGGCTGATAAAGGAAACGCCACTGTGGTGATGAACACAAATGATTACGAGGACAAAATACGGGAGTTATTGTGTGATGAGAGTGTGTATAAGCAAGTAACTTATAACCCCACGGCCAGAGTAGCGCGTAGAATACGTACTCTTATTCAAGAAAATCAAGACCTATTTACAAAAGATGAGTACGAAAAACTACATAGCCCTAAGGCATGCCAACCACCAAAAATGTATGGATTGCCGAAAGTACATAAAGCTAGTGTTCCATTACGACCAATCGTAAGTCAGATATCTTCGCCTACTTATGACCTAGCTAAGTATGTAGCATCCGTATTGCAGCCATTGGTAGGGAAGACACCATCTTTTGTAAAGGACTCACGACATTTTGTCCAAATAATAAGCAGCCTCAAATTGGAACCTGATGAAATTATGGTGAGTTTTGACGTGGAGTCTTTGTTCACCAATGTTCCAATTCAAGAATGTTTGGACATAGTGAAGGACAGGCTGAGTGACAATGAAATGGCTTTTAACTATATTGATTTGCTGAAGAACTGCCTGGATGGTAACTACTTTCTTTTCCAAGGTCAATACTACCTCCAGATTGATGGTGTAGCGATGGGTAGCCCTGTAGCCCCCGTACTAGCTAATCTCTGGATGGAACATTTTGAGGAGAAGGCATTGCGTCTCGGTCCTAGTACAATAAAATTTTGGAAGAGGTATGTAGATGACATTTTTAGTATAGTTAAAGGTGGTAAGCCGGAAGTAGATCAATATTTAGAATACCTTAACTCCATTCATCCTAAGATGAAATTTACTTATGAGTTGGAGAAAGGCAGATCATTGTCATTTCTGGATGTGAGAGTTACGTCAAGACCTAAAGATGTCTTGCGCCTACATACACCGGGAGTCTATAGAATCAGTTGCAGCTGTGTTAGTTCCTATATAAGCCAAACGAAGCGGACCGTTGCGGAAAGGATCAAAGAACACATCGCAGCTGTGAAAAATCGCCAAATTAACAAGTCAGCGATTGCTGAACATCTATTAGAAGCGGGCACCAATCATTGGATAGAATTCCACAAAACGCAAGTCCTCTCCACAGATCGCCATTTTCACTCGAGAGTTGTGCGTGAAGCTATTGAAATACAAAAATATGTTAATTTCAATAGGGAAGATGGTTTTAAGTTGTCTCCGACGTGGAATCCCGTGATTAGAATGACACAGCCTTGTTTAAGTTCGCAGTCGAGTAATCACCAGAATACGGACGCGTCGAGCGGTCTCCAGAATAGGGACATTGTCAGTGTAGTGTGTGGCGGTGGTGCGCAAATAATAAATACTTTGCGGGTGGAACAAGATACTTCTACCCCGCAAACGGAGTTAAGAAATCAGTTCATCAGTTCGCCTGTGACCACGATCGGTGAAACCCGATCGAAACGTCAGGCCAAAACATAAGGTATTTATGTTTTTATCGCGATCGCGTTAATTCCCGTATATATAAGTGTATTTAATAAGCATGGAATGTTTCACGTCATAATTTAATTTTGATTGATGTAGCCTACCCCCAACCCTCATAATGTCATTGTTGTCTAAAAATGGATTTAATGTCACTAGCGCACTTTTTGTCTTAATATTTTGTTTGGCCTTAAGTCGGGCAAGGTCTTCCCCAAAATGCTGAGCTTGCACTGTCCACACTATCAGCTGGAGCGCAGCTCGCATTTCATTCGCTGTAAGATGCGCGCTCTTTTCGACGTCAGCAGTACGTCATGCGCGCTGAATGAAACGTGATACCCAACAGATTATCCTTACGGCGCGTGTCAATGAGCTTTGTTTATTTAACCCTTAACTACCTACCGGGAGTCTCTCAGACTCTGGCGAATCTGTTTCTTGTCTTAACTTGTCGCATGCGCGTCTTTAGTCTTTAAGCGTTCATGTACCTTCCGCCCTCTACCCGCAGCATCACGTCAGCGCTTGTCAAGGTTACACTTGCGCGCGTTTGCTCTCTAGTGAGTATTTAAAAATTTTTGGAGTCTTAGAGACTCCAGGTAGGTACTTATTGACTACAGGCAGGCTGAGTCAATTTTCCGACGATCTTTCCTTCGATGTGTAGACTGTAGATTCCAAATAAAACTCTTCTTTTTGAGATCGGCGACCGTGAGAGCGCGTACGATCTGGCCCGCTCACGGCCCTTTATTTAACCAAAAATACATGTCTGACTTATCGACTAATACAGATTAGTTACAAACAAGGACGGACACATAACATCATCTGCGTATTCCTTCTTACGTTTTTGTAACCTACCTACATTAATCGTGATAAAATTCCCATTCGCAACAATCCACTCTATGGGTTTCCTACCTACCCTCAGAAAGTGCGATATGGGGGACAGGAAATTCGAAGGCTTTACCGGCCTCGCTCCACCTGAGCGAGACAGCCTACTAGGGTCTCCCTCGCCCCTGTACCAAACTACCTACATATTTCTTAATATTTCCTAGCTAGTTAATTGTTACCCTACCTGCCTACCTAATTTGCAAATGGGAATTCCTAACTAACAGGTTTCTTATTATTGAAATAAAACGAGCCCTAAGCTAATTACAATGCTTACTCGCTATGGCCCTAACAGAAAATTATATTTATTATCATCAAAAATCCTTACAAATAAATATAACTAAACTTATTACTAAACATGATTGGGTGTCCGTAACAGTCTCCCCCCGGTGAAGCGCTGCGAAGTGCGAACCTCTTCTTATTCCACCGGCAGGACAGCCAATCTCGACGCCGGTCGACGAAACACGCCGCCCTTGGTCCGAATCTCGACGTTCCTCACTGCTCCGTCAGGTCCAGGATGTACTTCTGTGACGACGCCTCGTGGCCACACGTTTCTAGGCAGTGTGTGGTCCACCACGACGACTAGATCACCGGGCTTGATAGCAACCTCGGCGATATCTCGGGCTCCTCTTCTCGGCACCAGGTCCGGTAGGTATTCTTTAAGCCAGCGGCGCCAATACTCGTCGGCTAGCGCTTGCGCCGCCCTCCACGTCTTCCTCGACGCTGGTTCGCACGGCCCGATGATGGGTAGGCCGCGCGGTCCCCCTAGTAGGAAGTGGTTCGGGGTGAGCGCCTCCGGGTCGTCAGCGCTGACCGGCACGTGTGTTAGCGGTCGCGCGTTCATGGTGTGCTCGACCTCCGCCAGTAGAGTTTGCAGTACCTCTTCTCTCGGTGCCTTTTCATGTAGAGTGACTCGTAGAGCGTTCTTGACAGAGCGAATGAGACGCTCCCACGCTCCCCCCTGATGCGGTGCCCCTGGTGCTATGTAGCGCCAGTCGATGCGCTGGGTGAGCGCATAGTCTCGTAGAGCTGGCTCCCATTCTTCATTCGCTGCTCGTAGCTCCTTGTCTGCGCCTTTGAAGTTCGTCGCGTTGTCTGAGTACATTTTCTGTGGCCACCCTCGTCGCGCTCCCATACGCCGCAACGCCATGATAGCCGAGTCAGTCGACAGGCTCGCTACCAACTCTATATGCACGGCTCTCGTAGTGAGGCATGTGAATAACGCTCCCCACCGTTTTTCGTGACGACGGCCCACAGTTATGATCATGGGACCAAAGAAATCTAGACCACAGTTAGAGAATGGTCTGGTGAAAGCCTCTACTCGAGCGCGTGGCAAGTCCCCCAGTACAGGTGTATCATCAGCCATATTTCCGCTCTATCTATGTGTTCTTTGGTCAAAACAGTTGCGCGCTTGCGACATTTATCTATAAATAGAAGCACATACGCCATCGCCCTCACTAGGCGCTCGTAGTTCGAGAAGCGCCCGGCGTCTGGCACGCTCCATTTGTCCTCTGTCGCGACGCTATATACAGTCTCCTCGCTGCTCTCTGTGCAGCCTGCTTGAGACGGCCATGTATTCTCCGGTTCGTATAGAAACGATGGCCCAGTAAACCATCTGTCTTCATTTGATTTCATCTCTGTGACGACTCTAGTCGCGTCGTCCGCTACGTTGTCTTGCGTCGGCACCCACCGCCACTGATCGGGTCTTGAAAACTCACATATCTCTCTCAAGCGGTGCGCTACGTATGGCGTGTAACGCACTCTATCGTTCCCAATCCAGTGCAGAACGGTCGTAGAGTCTGTCCAATACGTAACTCTATCGGGCTGCCATCTGTGCTCCTCCATTACTGTCGACGCAAGTCTCGTTCCGATAAGACACGCTTGTAACTCCAGACGTGGTATCGTCTGCGTCTTCATCGGGGCTACTCTTGCCTTTGCTGCCGCTAATACCACACGACGTGATCCATCCTCGTACTCTACAAGCCAATAGACTGCTGTTGCGTAAGCAGACTCGCTAGCGTCGCAGAACACGTGCAGCTGCTTTCCAGTCACTCCCCCCGTCAAAGTGTAGAGGCGGGGTAGACGCAGACTGCTAAGTGTCTCTACGTTCCGCAGCCAAACGCTGAATTCCTTCGCTATTTTTTCAGGTAGAATCTCGTCCCAGCCGGTTTGTAGGCGCCACACTTCTTGCATAAGAATCTTCGCTCTTATCGTGTAGTAACTGAGCAGTCCCAGCGGATCAAATATTGACATAACCGCGCTCAACGCCTCTCGCTTGGTTGGCGCTTGCTCTAGCGTTTTCACCTTACGCGGCACTCTAACTAAGTCAGTGTTAAAACCCAATTCATCTGTACTGGCATTCCACACGAGGCCTAGGGTACGCCCCTGCTGTTCTCCACTTGAGCAGAGCTGTTTCGACGCGTCCGCAGCACGGTATTCTAGTGGCAGCTTACGCATGACTTGCGCTCCATTGGAG
This sequence comes from Pyrausta purpuralis, assembly GCA_963924145.1. Taxonomy (NCBI): domain Eukaryota; kingdom Metazoa; phylum Arthropoda; class Insecta; order Lepidoptera; family Crambidae; genus Pyrausta; species Pyrausta purpuralis. The sequence continues at coordinate 20,159,530 of OZ001654.1, forward strand.
TTGAACGCTGCGAGCGCAAATCCCGCCTGCGCGTGTACGTGCGTGACGTCTCTGACGGCGTTGCTTGCTTCTTCTTGTGTATCGAAACAATCTACCCAATCGTCCATGTAGTGGTTCTTCGTGATAGCTTCGTATGCCTTCGGGTACTCTGCTGCATGTTGCTTCGCATTGTGGTCTCTAACACTGTGCGCCAGAAACGGTGAGCTCTTTGCGCCAAAAATCATTGATGTCATCTTATACTTTTTAGGCTGCGCTGCTCTGTCCTCGCCTCTCCATAAAAACATTTGCGCCGGTTGGTCCTCTTGAGCAATCTTAATTTGCAGAAACATCTCCCTGATGTCCGCTGTTACGGCGATAGCTCGCTCTCGAAATCTAAATAGGATTCCAGCCAAGTCCCTCAGCAGATCGGGGCCTTCTAGTAGCGCGTCGTTTAAGCACACTCCGTTGCTTTTGGCCGCGGCGTCAAAACTAGTCTAATCTTCTGTGGCTTGTTAACATTTACCACGGCAAAGTGTGGTAAATACCAGAGACGCGGGCTCTGTGTGTCGGCTTCTCGGCATTCCTCTGCGTAGCCTTTTCTAAACATACTCTCGATCTGGGCTGTGTACTTTGCTTTGAAGTCTTCAGATGCGTCCATCTTCCTTTCTATTGACGTGAGCCTCCGCCTTGCAGCCTCGTAGCTCGGCGGCATAACTGTGTTAACCTTGCGCCACGGCAATCCAACTTCATATCGCTGATTGACACATCTCACTGTTGACTCAAAGGCTTCTAAGGCGCGCACATCGTCAGGGTTCTCGCGTTCCTTTTTCTGAATGCCCAGCGAATCGATGTCGAAGTATGACTTCACCATGTTGTGTAATTCTTCGTCAGGTTGCGTAGACCGAGCTCTCCCATGGTCGTCGACGAACAACACCGTATCTCTCTCCCTTATGACTCGGGACGGCGCTCGACCATGTATCACCCACCCCAGTCTGGTGAGCGATGCTGCTGGCTCGTGGCGTTTGCCTGTCAACAGCTTCCTGCTTACTATCAGATGCCAATTGTCCGCACCTATGAGGACACGCGGCTTGGCGTTTACATAACACACGTCACTCTCGTTCAGGTTACGCATGTGTCCATACTCTAAACAGCTCCGACCCACCGTTTGAGTATTCAAGCGGAGATTCTTCATTGTTCTCGCTTTCACCAAATGTTTCTCGTTGTTACTGGCGATTATTTGAAGCTCCACCTCTCTGCTTGTGTGTGGTACGCTCTGTGTATTCACACTGCATATGTGTAAGTCTCGAAGCGGGCCTTCTGCACCGACGTATTCCGCCACGTCCTGATCGATCAACGTAACCGTAGACCCTTCGTCAAGTAGAGCGTGTGTGTTTACTCTACCCCGTGGCCCCTCAATGACGATCGGACATACCTTCAACAACACCTTGGATGCCCCCACAGTATGGCTAACTGAGGCTACCACTTCTTGGTTGTGTTGACTTTCGCTGTTTTCACGCTCTGTGTGTAACAGCCTGTGATGACGTCGGTTACAGCCATTCTCATTACACATCGGTGCTTTACATTTGATTCGCCTGTGCTTATTGTTCAAGCATAGAAAGCATATCTTTTCTTCTTTCAACCAATCCCATCTTTGCTTTACTGTCATGGTTTTAAACTTTGTGCACTTCGACACTTCGTGGTCCCCGCCGCAACATAAACACGTCTTATCTTGTGCCGTCGTAGCTTTTTCCTCGGCTGTGGCGTACACACCAGTGTTTCGCTTCTTTGAGTTAGCCTTCTGCTTAGCTTGCACTTCTTTCTTCGCTGCACTGTTGCTAGGTTGCGACACGTATGCGAATCGAATCGCCTTATTCGCTTCCTCCATCAAAAACTGCGATAATGTCACGATCTCTGGCTCCGAGTAGCTTGCGTACCGCGCTGCGTAGTCGCACCATCTTGTTTTCAAGTGTGGGCTCAGCTTATCGACCACCTCTCGGGTCATCATCGGATTTCTGAGGTAGCTTTTATTATCTATGGAGTCCAGTGTATACGCGATGTTCTGTACCTTAATCGCGAACGAATTCAGTTCACTGGCTGTCGTTCCAACTCGCGGCAGGTTCTTGAGGTCGTCCAGTGCCCGATCAATGATCACTTCTGGCCTTCCATAGCATTGTTCTAGCGTTCGCATGATCTTGTCCGGATCGGTGGCACGGTATAACAACGCCGCTACTGCCTCCTTGGCTTCTCCTTTTAGACAATTCCTCAATCTAGCCAGGTTCTCGGATTTACTGTAGTTGCATGATCGCGTTGAATCTTCCATTGCAGCTTTAAATGGTAACCAGTCGTTCGTGTTTCCATTAAAAATCGGTAACTCAATAGCTTGACGTGGGGCCGGTCGCTTCGACATAATCCTCTCCAATGTGTAAGCAAGTCGTTCCGCCCCGTCCGTATACTCTTGGGGTCTCGCTGTACAATCATTGTTTGACTCGACCTGTCGCTGCACATCTTGTTGAATGTTGTTTACATCTTCATTTAATTCTATGCTCGGCGAATTCAAATGTCGGTTTCTATCCACTTCTATATTACGCGCATCTTTTTCTTTGCGTCGCGTAAACAAATGTCTATTTCTTTCATTCCTCTCTTCACGGAGGGTAGGAACGCTACAAGACATCTCGGTTGTGGGTAGTTGCATGTTTACATCTTGACGCCGGGACTGGGCTTGATCCAACCAGTCATCCACCCTCGCTAGGGTCTCACCGGCGGGTAGGCTCTCACGGTCATCTTCATCTGTTGTATCCATTATCGTAGCGATCTCAAATTCTAATCTCTTCTGAATTAGATTCTTTTCAATAGCCGCCAACTGCTCGGCTGCTCTCAACTCGGCTTGCTTTAAACGAGCGGCGACGCTTGACCTATTTGACGACGGCGGCGGCCTTATCCTAGGCGCGTCGGCGTTAGCGTCGTGACGTCTCTCTGCTGCCGTTTCCATTCGTCCGCCTTCTGCGGGTAGTTCAGTCTGTCGTAACGTACTCGCGGTGGCTTGCACAGACGGTGATGCGGGTGGCTCTTCAAAGTTGCGTAGTCTTGAGTCTTCGGCTTCCATTTTCCCAGCTTGGCTGCGCGTAGTCGGCATCTTCTTACTTGCTGCCCCTACTCCTATCAATCCCAAACAGGTACACTACCAAGGGGAGCCTGTCTGGGGATGGATGGTCGTGCAGGATCGGAAGGGAGGTACCGCCCGGCAGAGAGTGTACGCATCCGTGGGGTGCTCAGTTCTGGCTGGAATGTCCAGAACCCTCCGCAGTGCCTACAGTCCGGCCCCCACGCTTACGCACACCGTACCGGCGCCGGTCGGACTTGTTCACAATCGCTGGCGCGATATGTGGCAGCTCGCCCGAAAACTGCACCGCCTGGGAATCGGCGTTAAACCCGAGACAGACACCGTTTGGCACCGTTAGGTGGTGAATGCCCGAGCCACGGAACACCCGTGTAAATGTGATCGTCTCTCCACAGGAGTATAGGCCGATTCGCGGCTCCTGGTTACACTGTGCTTCGGCGTAGATCCCTCGGCGTATGTGCTAACCAAAGCACAAGTCGATGCCGCGTTGCTGATTTCTTCTTATATCCGGATCGCAACGGACCAGACGATCCGGATCGCAAGGACCAGACGATATTGACTACAGGCAGGCTGAGTCAATTTTCCGACGATCTTTCCTTCGATGTGTAGACTGTAGATTCCAAATAAAACTCTTCTTTTTGAGATCGGTGACCGTGAGAGCGCGTACGATCTGGCCCGCTCACGGCCCTTTATTTAACCAAAAATACATGTCTGACTTATCGACTAATACAGATTAGTTACAAACAAGGACGGACACATAACATCATCTGCGTATTCCTTCTTACGTTTTTGTAACCTACCTACATTAATCGTGATAAAATTCCCATTCGCAACAATCCACTCTATGGGTTTCCTACCTACCCTCAGAAAGTGCGATATGGGGGACAGGAAATTCGAAGGCTTTACCGGCCTCGCTCCACCTGAGCGAGACAGCCTACTAGGGTCTCCCTCGCCCCTGTACCAAACTACCTACATATTTCTTAATATTTCCTAGCTAGTTAATTGTTACCCTACCTGCCTACCTAATTTGCAAATGGGAATTCCTAACTAACAGGTTTCTTATTATTGAAATAAAACGAGCCCTAAGCTAATTACAATGCTTACTCGCTATGGCCCTAACAGAAAATTATATTTATTATCATCAAAAATCCTTACAAATAAATATAACTAAACTTATTACTAAACATGATTGGGTGTCCGTAACAGTACTTAAAGGATTTTTTTCTTATCATGTAGGTTTTATTATTTTAGTGAAAAATGAGATTTAGTGATACAATTATTGAGCGCTAGTTAGAGCAAGAACTTGCTATGGAAGATGACTTACAAAATGCAGAATGCAGTGATGAGGATGTGAATTTTGGTCATTTTTGATTTCATGCTGGAACGCCCAGCATGAAATCCGGATCGGATTCTGGAATTGACGGTGAAGAAGTGGCGGATTAAGTGGTAGATACTACCAATTTTGTGCCCCAAAACACGTCTTTAGTTCTTTTTTCATCAGACGAAGCTGACATACCCTTGGAACAATTGCGATCTTTACCAATAAAAATAAATTATTTTGGCAAAAACTGATTTCGTTGGTGACTGTGTTACGACTGGACACAGAGACACTTTCTGGTGCTGCAGGAAGTAGTTCTGAAGAACCAGAAAGGCTGAAAATCCGCAAATACTGCTCTCAGTGTGGTCTTAAAAAGAAACGGAAAACCCAGTACTTGTGTTGCTATTGCAAAAATCCTTTTTGTCTAGAATGATCCTATATATTATATGGGCTTTGTCGACTAAAATTGTAAAAGTTTAGGACTTGCAATTTTGTTTATATTCTGTCATTTCAGTTATAATTTATGAAAACATTTATAAGTTGATTGTTATTTTTTTATAAATTAATGGAGAAAAGTTCCTACTTTTAGTCATTTTTTTTTAATGGATCTCAATATCATAAAAAGTTATTTTGTTAGTTTTTTGAAGTCTCAGTGATTATGGCATTTTCAAAAATTAATATCTTATATTGTTTACGCCTTAAATACATTTTTTTGAAATTAAACTCTATAAAAATAATATTTTACATATTCAAGTACCTTACGATACCCTAGTTTTTTGTTTAGAGTCCCGAGAAGAGAGGAGTCTGAGAGACTCCAGGTAGGTACTTAACGGACTGAAACAAGGGGTAGGTAGCTAAGGGTTAATATGTCAAGTATGATAGGAGATAAAGCTACTTGAACCGTAAGTGCTTGTTTTTTTTTCATCTCAATGCTCGGTGGATCGCATGTTGTTACGGCAGGTAAGTTGTCATCTTTTAGCCATGCAGGCCCTTCCCACCACAACGAGTGGCCGATGAGCTGGGAGGGAGCCATTCCTCTGGTGGCACAGTCCGCTGCATTGTCTTCGGATTTGGTGTGCCTCCAGTTGGATGCTGGCATAATGTCAGTGATTTCTTTCACACGATTGGCGACGAATGTCTTCCATCGTGAGATGTCACCTTGCAGCCATCCAATCACCACCATGCTATCTGTGTATCCGTATATTTGTATGTCAATTTTTTCAGGTACAGATGTCAGAATTTTCTTTACTAATTTTGTCAACAAAACAGATGCACAGAGTTCTAGTCGCGGTAAGCTAATTGGTTTTTTAATAGGTGCAAGTTTTGTTTTAGCCGCAAGTAATCGAATGATAATTTGTCCATTATTATCGATTGTTTTTACATAAACTGAACATGCTAAACCCTTCTCTGAAGCGTCCGAAAACCCATGTAACTGGATAGGCTTCTCGGTGTTGCCGACCCACCTAGGTATTTCGAACTTGTTAATATTTTTTAAATCGTCTCTTAGCCTTACCCATTCGCATTGTATGTCGTCAGCTACGGCGTCATCCCAACCAATTGATGTAGACCAGACTCTTTGAAATAGTAATTTGGCCTTGATAGTAATTGGCGACAACCATCCCAAAGGGTCAAATAACTTGGAGATATCGGATAACATCATGCGTTTTGTATACTTTATTGTATTTATGTCAATGTCATGATCGAGTTTACTTTGAAATTTAAATGAATCGGTAATTGGTTCCCATCTAAGCCCCAATGTTTTTGTTGATTCTGCATGTTTGAAATTTACAACGCTTGGGTTTAGCTGTTCTTGAGACAGATGCTGTAATAGTGCAGGTGTGTTGCTGGACCACTTGCGTAGATTGATTCCAGCTCCTTGAAACATGTCAATTAATTGTTTTTGTGTATGTTTTGCAATGTCAATTTGGTTATGACCTGCAAGCAGGTCATCAACGTACACGTTATGTAATAGAACTTGCGCAGCTAATGGGTATTTGTCAGCCTCATCTTTGGCAAGTTGTATCATAGTTCGTAATGCTAGATACGGTGCTGCCTTAGTTCCGTATGTCAAAGTACACAGCTGATACTCCTGAATGGGGTTCTGTGGACGATCTCTCCAAACAATCTTTTGAGGATGTTGATCGTCCTCATGAACCAGTATCATGCGGTACATCTTTTCACAGTCTGCTGAATAAACATGTCTAAATGTTCTTCAGCTTATCAACAGACCCATGATGTCATTATGTAATTTTGGGCCACACTCCATCAAGTCATTCAAGCTGTAGCCTGATTGAGTTTTAGACGAAGCATTAAATACGACGCGTAGCTTGGTCGTAGTGGATTCTTCTTTATGTATGTCATGATGGGGTAAGAAGCAACTTGGCTCCTTTTTTGTAATGCATTTTTTCATATGTCCTAAGGATAGATAATCCTTCATAAACATTTTATAACTGTCATTGAGCTGTTCATTTTTTGACAGCTTTGATTCCAAGTGCCTATACTGGGCAATGGCTTTTGGTTTGGAAGCTCCGAGACGCTCCTCAAACTTCTCTGTCATTGGTAGACGGACCTCGTATCGCCCGTCCTCTAGTCTCCTGGTGGACGATTCATAAAAATCCTCACACCACTGTTCTCGGTCTGTCAATTTTGTCAAATTATCTGTCACTTCCTCGATCTCCCAGAATCTAGACATATCTTCCATGTTGCTAATCACTACATGACAATTGAAGTTAGAAGACACGTTCCCAGAAAGTATCCAACCTAAGTTGGTTTGTTGGGCGATGGGTTCATTTATTTTCCCACGTAATAATCCGCTCATAATTATTTTCGAGTAAACTTTAACGTCGAGTAAAATATCAACAGGTTTGGAAATGTGATACTTCAGGTCGGCTAACTGAATACCCTGTAGGTAAGAATACTCCTTGTTCGGCAAAGAAATATTAGGTAGGTTATTTACGACTTTGGGCATAACTAGAGCGTCTGTGACGAACTCATAGTTGTTATAAATAGATTTACAATTCAGGGTTATTTTGCCCTTTCCCCTTTTTGCTGCAATGCCTACTCCACTAACTGTAGCGATGACATGTTGACGGCGTAGCCCTAAGCGTTGCGCTGCATTTTCAGTGACTAAGGTGATTTGTGAGCCTTGGTCAAGCAGAGCATTTAATGTCAAATAAGACCCGTCCGCCGCCTTAACGTCTACCTGGACCGTTGTCAATAACATTTCCTCATCAACAGAATCAACGTGATTTACGTTCTTTTGTTGGTTACCAGAAGGGCGAGTTGATGATGAATTATTATTAGTCGACGTAGATGGCTTATTACAAATTGCATCATGTAGGAACGTGTTATGTGCCGCGTCACAATTTTTGCATCGGTTTACGGATTTGCAAATACCTAATTCATGGAAATGCAAGCAATTATTGCACATGTTGTGTTTCGCAACTGTGTCAAGCTTGGCATCCGGTGTCATGGTTTGGAATTTCCGACACTGATATAACGCGTGATCTAAGTTGCACAATGGGCATTTAACGGATTTAAAATTAGTATGATATGCCCTTGTAAATGTAGGTGTTTTAGGATTAGGATAAGATTTATTTGATTTATTAGTGTCATTTTTGTTATTGATGGTAGATTTTTGTGTCATATTAGTTTGTATTACTTTAGTGATAGGTTCTAAGGCTGTAAATTTTGCTTCAAGAAATGTCAATAGTTCATGTAAGTCTGCTAATTCTCTCGGTTTTTTCCTACATTCATGATAGTCTCGGTAGGTGTCACTGTCAAGTTTCTTACATATGAGATGTACAAGAAGTGGACCCCAGGTGTATGTGTCAATCCCAAGGTTATCTATAGCATGTAGGCATTCTTTGCTTGTGTCATGCAGTTTCTTTATCTCATATGATGTTTGCTTTTGGATAACTGGTTGGTTCAGGAACACCTCAATTTGTTTTGTGAAAAGCAGTTGCTTATTGTTATAGCGTTGGCACAGAATGTCCCAAGCAGTGTCATAATTGTCTGCCGAAATGTGTAGATGCTGAATGAGCCGTTCAGCTTCACCCTTTACTTTACTCTTCAAATGCTGCATTTTCTGCGACTTACTTATGGAGTTGTTAAAGTGTATGGCCTCTTTGAAAAGATCGTAAAAAGTCGGCCACTGTGTGTAATTACCCACAAAAGTAGGTACCTCCATCCTAGGCGTGGATTCCTTGAGATGAGCAGTAGATGACAATTTTTGATTCAATTGCCTTTTTATGGTTCTATATCTTATGTCATTTTCGTTGTATTCTGCGTCATAATCAGGATCCGCCTCTTCTAACAAGTTGTCGATCTGCCAATGAAGTTTGTCAATCGCATCCCAGCGCGCCTGAATGTTCCTTAACTCATCTTCCAGTTCCCATTTTTCCACTAATTCGTCAATTATGCAATAGTTTATTTGTCTTAGAAATGCCTTAAAGTTTGTCCTTTGCTGACTCATGAGTTTCCTCAGCGTAAACAAAGGTTCATGATGCTCCGATGTGGAAGCCTTTATGTCATATGTATCTACTTTTGGTTTGTAGTTTGCAATTAAATCTCTAGTACCTTGATAATACTCACGTACTTGCTCATGCATGTTTAATGTAAAGTACTCGTGATTTTGGTCTTGGCATGTCAATAATTGTTCGTGATTAGCTTCGAACTTTTGCCAATGCTCGTCTAACCTCTCTAATCTCTTAGCGATGTACTCACTAGTCTTCCTGTCACTTGGATCTTTTTTGAAATTGGCGTTGACTTGCTTAATCAACGTTATAAGATTCTGTTGCTGCACAATAAGAGCCTCCATATTGCTACAAATGATCAGTTATGATATGACAATAATATGGAACAGTCTTACTTGTTTGTGCTGCTGCTGTTAATGCGGCTGCTGATACCTGGCGATGCTTATGACGACCGTTGAATGCTGCTTGCCTCGTCCTGCCGTGTAGCCTGACGACTGGACACGTGTTCTGCCGCTCGGATGTAAATTGTGTGATGTGCCTCTCAAATGCCTGCGAGGCCACCGCTGATTGTCACGATGTGTGTATCCCATGAGCTTGGATCGCCCACAGAATGATGTAAAAATGTCCAATGCACTGTATTGCACGTGTCACTGGTATACTTCACTAAATCACGTACACATATCACTTTCGTAAACGCAAAGTTCAGCGAAGTATTCTACCGCCGAAAGGTCCCGAATTTAGAACTCTCCCGCGCGATAGTTCATAACTCTCGAAGGACCAATGTAACTTTCGTTTCTATTAATTGTCAATAATGTCAAATATTAAAATGTCACTGAGGGTAGGTATGTCAGACAACCACGCCGCGCCCTATCTACCGCTGATGGGATTTAATGATAAAGACGTGTGTACTTGCCGAATGCTTTTATTGCACTGATTTTTACATGCATAGTAACGACAAATCAGGTCACAGCGCAGCTGGCCAAAGTGCATAGTAAACATAAAGTTAATACTAGTAAAATGTACGAGTTTACTCGTACACAATTATGAAGTATTATTAATTGTCCTGCCTTCGACTCTGAGATTTAATTGACCATGTAGTATGCCCTACTACGCGTCCATTCACTCGCACACAGGTTTAGCGCAAGAAAGAGAAGGTAAATGACCTCACTCCCTCCCACGCCTCACAGCACTGCCAGCCGCCTGTCGCTCATTCGTGTCCGTGCGCGCGCGCCGTTCCAACGCACGCAGTAACCACAGTATATAACCGTTAAGTTTTTATTTCGTGCTAAACGAAATTTATCTTATAGTGACATGTTAGTTCAAAAATGTTTTTGTTAATAATTTAACAAGTGAATGTGAAGTAAAACGCACTACCCAGCGTGGCTGCACCATGCATGCTTTACGCTTCGCGGCCGAGCTAGCACGCGATGCTAGCCAGTCCGCATTTTCCGCTCCGAATCAATACGCGATATTGATCTGTAGCAAATACTGGCAGAGCTGACACGTGAGGTCAGCCAGTCCTAATTATCTAGATTATTCTAGATCTTATCTGAGACTTTTGGTATGCGTTGCTTCCAATATCCTACCCTCATTTTCATTGCGAAAAAAGGGAAACAAGTTAGCTGAAGTTACAGCCAATTGTTCTTTGATGCTATAATAATAAATTACAGCCAAAGACATTCATGATTAATATTAAGCAGCGCTGACGATGCGCCACTATGGCCTCTGAGTATGAATCAGTGGCCCTCGCCCGCACTCATCCGGCCATACCTGTGATGTGTGTGGCCCATGACGCGCCGCGAATTGCTTCGCAACGGTGATCTACCGTCACAATTCCAGCGTGTTTTAAACGTCTCGCACTCGGAATCAGAATCCGACCAAAAAAGGTATGTGTTCTTATGAATGCTTTGTTATATCACCTTAAGGCCGTACGTACATGTACTTATTACGGGCTACCGTATTCCACTCGTGGCAAAACCACGACCGAACACTTGTCTCAGCCAATATTTAGGCAAATATTAAAATGGAGCATAATGTGAGCTATCACACGTACAAACCAAAATAGCAATAAAATGGTTTACCAAGTAATAATAGTGGCAGAAGATTTATTTCAAATCGAATAAATTAATATTTATTTTGTAAATTTTTACTCAGAATAGTAAACATGAGAGACTCAAAAACACTTTAACAACTTAGACCTTAATCATAAATACACGTACTCTGCAACCTGCAGTACACGTTCCTAATATGTTTTCCACAAAGCTCTAAAAACGGTAGCATAGCATCCCACCATAGCTCACATAGTTATGGGTGGTTTGGGTCCTTATCCATTGATCACAACTCTTTTGTACTTATTTCTTGCCAATGGCTATAAAATTGTCTAACTAGACAATGCTATGGTAAACATAAATTGCTTAATAATACTACTTAAAATATTGAATTTAATAGATTTTGTAAAAAGAAAACAATGTACTTTTTAAGAAAGCAAGATTTTTCTACATACAATTCTGCTTTCTGCTCATACCTATAGCTATTTAGCTTGTGGTTGGCTCTTTGATTATAACTAGCAAGCAAGCAAGCTGTAAGCTTGCCCAGGACGTTCCAAAATATGGTTGGGTCCATATAAAAACCAGTCCGTTTAAAAACTCCATTAAATGCTTTTAATTTTAACAGCTATAATAAAAATGAGAATGAGCTTTGCTAAATACCTGGCAAATGTATGATTCTGAATGGTAGGAAATTTGCCGTATTTATTTTATATCCAACTAAGATTAAATCAACTTCTCAGTAAATAATTCGGTAAAGCTTAGATTTTATTTACTGAAGCAATAACAACTACCTGGAAAGCGTCTTTTTTTTAAATATGCCAATGAGACATCTTATCAAATCTCGAAATCAATATAGTACTACCGTCATATAAGATTTATTAGGGTGCGCTGTATTCCATTGTTTTAGAGGTTATTTCGTTTTTCGAATAATATGATGTGAAAGTGATATGCTTTTTTATGAATACGTTCATTTAACCGTCGCAAAGTTCGGTACTTAATCTCGAGTCGAGAAAACTTAATAAAGATCTGTGTCCTTTATCTTTGGAAAAGCCAGCCAACGCCCTGTAAAAATTGTGACAACCTTTGGTCACCTGGAATTGACCTTTGTTTCTATGACCTTGTTTCAAGCACCACCTAAGAATAATTCAAATCAAACGTTCTATTGTATTGAAGTATGCGGCAGATAGCATAAACCAAAACTTATCGACACATTGTTAGGTATACCATAAGAGTAGGTAGCTATTAAATTGAAACAAGCTCATTTTATGAAGATAATGCCTTTTTTGCTTTTTATGGAAATGCATAAGCAAAGCATATAAATTGACACAATTTTATTTTCTCAAGTATTATTACAATATTTCATATAATTCGGTTATTTTTATTTGCCATTTACACACACACCTACGTTTGACGTGAAATAAATACAAGCCATATTCATTATTACAAAAATATCACTATCAATATTTTTTTAACAAAAGGCTAGGAAATTATTATTTATATATATATTTAAAAAAAACTGACGTATCCTAAATGCAATGCAGCATTAGAATCAAATTGCACTATAATAATCTAATTCGAGTTATTGGAAATATGAACCATGTTTATTTTCCTACTATTTATTCTGTGATTTAAGAATAAAGTACATCAAGTAAATATATTCTCTAATCATCAGTTTTTTGTAATCAATTACATCCACCCACTCCCCAACAATCTTCCCCAGAAAGCCACTAAGTTATTAAGGAACTGTTCCTTGAAAACGTTGCTCTAATAAGCAATAAAATAGGTACTTATTATATGCATTTTATTGTTTGATGTTTATAGTATTCGATATACTGTGTTTAAAAATTTTTCAAAGGACATTTTGTCTTGATATTCACCAGTTACTTACATACGGTGGAACAATTGAAAATTAAAAATTAATAATAAAATATCGGTCGGGTGGTATGGTTGAGAAAAAGTATTTTATTTTGAAAATGATTTTTTTTTAATGGACTTTTCCTTAATTCTTACGCCAGAGGACGTCATGTGATTCGACTATTTATTAAAATTTGAATCAATTAATTATTTCAAACCAAATTATCTATGTTTTTTATTAACCATATGTAAAGATGTTTTTAAATATGTATAAAACCACTTTACCCTTGGGATCTCGATATGACATAGGTACTTTTAATACGATAAACGTTTATTTTTTGATTTCGTGTCAAAATAGGTACCCTTATTCTAAGTCATCATCAGTTTTTTTTTTTTGACACAGCTCATAATATTGAAACAAGTCTCATCTGTAGCCAAATATGTTACAAATATTTGTCAAACTTAAAAATATATATAAAGTTAAATAAATAAAAAACTCATAGCAACCAACCCGAAACATAGGATTGATATTTATTGTAATCCTTAAAAGTAATCCAGACATTTACCCAGGCAATAAAATTATGATTAAATTTATCATATATATCATATATATAAATCTGAACATGTGCCGACTATCGAATACTCGGCGAACATTCCTGGTCGATTAGTCGAATATTAGGCAAACGTATTTGGTCGGGGCCGGGTGGTACCAAAACTTATATCGGAGAAATCGTTTGCGGTCGTTTGCCCTTATAAAGCTCCCAGAAGCCGATTTTAAATCTTATTTAGAAGAAAAAAAAACTAATATACTTAATGAAATATAAATAATACATAAAAAATCATTACCTACCTACCTATGCCTTAAACTTTCTGATGACGATAATATTTCAAAGCCATTGAATTATTGTATTCTTTTTCTTACACAGCAAATAATCATATATCATTGATAGACACCCGTGAATATAATCATGATCTTAAAAGAATTACATTCCTAAGAATGAATCTTTTAATCAATTACTTTTATACAAATCATAAACACATTTTATAACCAAATTAAGTATATAAATTTTCTCAGGTATTCGAAATTTTAATTTATAAAATATTATTTATGTGTTTGGTATTCGATCGAATATTTTTCAAACAGTCGCATTAATACCTACATATCCCATACTGAAAAGCAATAGAATAGCATGTACATACGTATTTCAAAACTATAATTATAAAATATGCTAAATACTGCAAGAATAAGATAACGATTTTTCAGACGACATTACCTTCACGCCCTTTATCTTACCAAAGATAAGGCGCTAACTAAAAAGTGTTTTCTGTATGTGGCTTTCCTCGTAATAAAATTATCATTTGTTTTACGTGCCAAATTCAGTGTGTAAAACTATATTATTCGCAAACCGTCTCAGCCCAACAATACGTCTTCTGTATTGTTTGCAATTTTTATAACATGCCACAATTATACAGAAATGCTTTATTTCAGCTTAAAATTACTAAAATAAATAAATTATCAATTTTTAGTTAATCATTAATAAAAAATACTAACAAATATCTTCTTTCTTTCTAATAAAGATATTTTTATTAGTAGAAAGTTATAACTTATCATAGTTATCATACAACTAATGTTTTTTAGTAATAGTGATACATGTATATGTCAAAGATAGCGACATGAACAATGAATTGTTGTTTAATATGATCGTTTTAATGATCAATCACTACTAACATCAGAGATGTCAACTTATTCTGTTGTAACAACATTGATTTTACTCCAAACATCTACATGGTCAATTAAATCTCAGAGTCGAAGGCAGGACAATTGGATGATCAAACGAACTTACCTTAAGTGAAGTTCGATCCAAATTGTCCTGACTTCGACGAAGAGATTTAAGGTCCCACCCTTCCCAATTCCCGTGTACGTTTTTTATGCAAAAATAATCGTCACCCTTACAATAAGTATAATCAATGTTGTACATCTCATACATCGGTCTCCTTGCTCTGAAATGAATGAGCGACAGGCGGCTGGCAGTGCTGTGAGGCGTGGGAGGGAGTGAGGTCATTTACCTTCTCTTTCTTGCGCTAAACTTGTGTGCGAGTGAATGGACGCGTAGTAGGGCATACTACATGGTCAATTAAATCTCTTCGTCGAAGTCAGGACAATCTGGATCGAACTTCACTTAAGGTAAGTTCGTTTGATCATCCAATTAAAACCATGTTGTTGTTTCGATAGAAGATGATGGGTGGTAATGGCTAATAAGTGTACTTTAAATAAACTGTAAAGCGTGGAAAGATAAGAATTAATTTTTAACTAATGTCAATTAAATCGGTTGAAAGTTTCAAGTAATAAAAAAATTAGATTTGAATTGAAAGTTATTTCACCGTGGTAACCCTTGTCACAAGTTGCTAATTTAAAGTTTTAATACGGCCAATTAAGTCTTGAGCTTTCAAAAGCTTCTTTTCTTACTTTTATTTATAAAATTTGCGTCGCAAAGATAGAAATTATTAAGATGCCTTCCACCTTTGCTTTCCCAAATGGAAATTGGCTACCCTGTCGTTTAACTCCAGAATCGGTAATGAATCTATTCAATGATTTAGATTGTTTTTAACACCCACAGTGTGATTTTCGCATTATTATAACATGAAAATATATGTATGATCCCAAAAATTGCGCACGGTCGGGACTCCAACCCGCAACCTTTGGCTAACCAGGCAATGATTATATATTTTCACCCTGAGCTACCATTTTAACTAATTTTGCAACAAGCGCACTTTACTAAAGTCCTGTTTCACCATCGAAAAATAAGTAATAACCAACGAATAATTCAAAAGGTAACGCCATTTCGTATGACGTAGCGGACAGATAACGCTTGGGAACTTATTGAGACATGTGAAACAGGCCGAAAACGTTGAATTCTACCCTTAAAAATGAGGATATAACCAAGGTGAAGGTTGAAAAAAACAGGTGGAAGGTCGAACGGTAGCGACGGACTGATAATGGCGGATGCCTGCACCGGACGCGGGCGATTAATCAAAAAGTTATCGGAACACGGCTGCATGGAAACTCCTGTTGACAGCCCTGAATACCTTCAGTAGATAGTTTAGTATCTACAACGTGTAATGTTAAATGCGCAAATATATCTAATAAATATAATAAATATTTGACATCACATACATTGCTCCGATCCCAAGCTAAGTAGCTAAAGCACTTGTGTTATGGAAATCGGAAACAACGGTTGCACCACAACATCCAGACCCGAGACAATATAATACATATCGTTTTCTACATTGACCCGACCGGGAATCGAACCCGGAACCTCACGAGATGGCGCCGCTTGAAACCAGCGTGCTAGCCACTCGACCACGGAGGTCGTCGTCAGACACCCCAAATGAATTTAAATTGAATTGACCTAATTCTGAGAGAAAAAATAATAATTATAGGTTTTATGTAGTGTTTGAGTTTTACTGGCACTTCTGATTATTACTTGCTCTGCAGACGACGCTCTGTAGAGAGGGGAGTCCGTAGGTAGTTATATTTACCGGGCTGGACCGCTGCGCTGTGGCCGTGCTGACATTATTATTATAAATTACGAGTATCTCATAAAGAACTTACCATTGCTTTACGTATTTTGTCGTGATTGCGCACATGGTGGCTTGTCTTCTAAATAAATAGACAGGGCAACATATGTATTATTATTTTTTTAAGCTAACATACGTAAAAAAGCAATCTTTACGTATTTTGGCACATGATGGCCTATCTTATTAATAAATAGCCAGGGCAACATTTTAATGTTTTTTTTTTTAAAATGCGACCCATATCAAAAATTCTAGTCGTTATTCCAATAAAACTGTTTTCAGGGTTTGCGCATTCAATGTTAGACGTTGTATCAGACTGAATATATGTATGTAGGGAAAGCCCGGGTACCTTAAGAAAAGGGGCAAAAAAACAAATAAATTTGTAGGTAATCAACAACATTGTAATAATGAATAATTTGTTTCTTAGGTAAACATCTTTGGAACCGTAAAACATAAACTTAAGACTATAAATGTCTATAATCTAGAATAAAAATGATATACAGGGTGAATTTTTTAACAGTACCGAAATTTTGTGTAAAGACTCCACTTATGAATATGAACAACTTTTACTATGGAAATCGAGCATAACAATAGTGAAATCGAGAAAAAAAAAACAGCTGTTCCATACATTTTGACCGCGTGCCAATTGAACTTTTGTATGGAACTGCAGATTTTTTTTTCTTGATTTCACAAAATAATTTTTCATTTCTTCGGTTCGGAAAATTTAACTTTCATGTGAAGATAGACGGGTGGAAAATAGCTTTTCCATCCCTAGGGTGGAAAGTAATTTAGTTTTAATTGCTACGATCAGACATAGAGCTAAAGATAATTGAGTCACATTATATTATTAAAATAAACAGGCTTTTCAAATTTTTAAGATTAGCTAAACATTAAAAGCGTGTTTATTATGGTTTACACTTGGTCATTCATTGTTTACATTTGGTCTAATTTTTACAATTTAAAATCTACAAATATATTTCGGTTGCCCGCTTAACATAGTGTCACTTTTTTTTCATTTTAAATTGTCACATTTTGTTTGTCTTTGACGATATTTCTTTTTAGTTTGGTTGATTATTGCAAAGATTATTAAGCAAGCGAAGGCGACTTGCCGCCATTTTTGTTGTTCATTAATCTTCTTACTCACTCCAACCTTTAGCTGTCATTCAAAGCGCTATCTCATTAGACAAAATTGAACCTGGAATTTGACATAATCTGTGGTAGTTTTGGTGACAAGTAACCTTGTTTTCGCAAGGTTGCGTTCTTCTACTATTATTATTGTCCGTGAGAAAAAAACGCTCGATATTTTTAACAATGATTTGAAATATTTGATATCGTCCGCGTTTTATGTAGCACTCTGTTGTCTTCCGTGCCTTTACTGTCCTTCTAATCTTGTGTTTCATGTATAACGACAGTAAAAAAACTGATCTGTGATATAAAAACTTGAGGTTTCATCTCTCGTCAAAATACATAATATGTGAATAAATTTATTTATTTTTCCTCACAGTCAAAATGAAAAATAGTATGTATAACTCGAGTGAAAGCACCCATTTCACTCTCGAATTATTAGTGCTCTCACTCCGTTCGAGCGCCAAGAACTTCTCGAATCAAATGGGTCACTTTCTCCCCTTGTATAAAAATCTATTATAACATGCAATCAGAACAACACAGAGTCTACACGTCAACACTTAATACGTAATACAAGATATAAACACCTTCCCAAAAAGCCAAAAACATTCGATTTCGAGTAGACAAAAAGTTCAAGCACGTATTGTTTATGTTGAACTGTCATGGCGTGGCTGTGTTATTGTTTTACCGACCCGTAAACGTCCAGTATCGCGATCTGTTATAGGTTTTTAGTGAAATCGAGTATTCATTTTACCCACTCTATGCATCTTGCCCGGGCTTCCCCTATCTGAAATGTGATAATTAGATGTATTTATGATGGTCTTACTTGTCTTAGTTTAACTACCTACTCATGGTTTGGAAATAATAACAAAACAGGGATTTGGTGGTCATGTGTAGGTGCTACAAATGTTACGTACTCGTATGTAAGCCATACTTCATTACTCAGACTCAGTGCGATGTGGTGGAGTGGTTTCGTCAAGCCAGGGTCTGTAAGGTATCATGTCAAAAAACCTGAAAATAAAGATTTACTCTAAAAACTGAGCATTAAGTGACAGAGCTCAATGGTGTCACCATTACCCCCATTGACCCCAAATTAACTAGGAATGGACACGGAGAAAGAAGATTGTGCATTCCTTTGCCAGGCATCTTCAACATTCGTTCCTAACTAATCAAATAAACCGAACATAAAAATAGAACCAGTAAACGAAACAAAATACTTTCCTACACTATTTGCTACCAAGATTAAAGGACTATCATCCAATTCCTCTCCACACCCAACACTGTATTTTCTGAAGTATAGTAAAAATATTACGACTGCGAATCACCTACTTTTTCTATTTCAGTCCCGGAATTATGTAAACGCTAATACATATAAATAAGATTAGAGTAAGGGCGAGCGGGAATAACATGATTCAGTAGTACCACTCTCTTGTAGATTCAGCCGTCCCTAAGTAGCAGCGGGTAGGCGCACAAAACGGTATTCCCTTTTAAAAATGCAACGTAAGACGTCGGTCAGCAAGATGCAAATATATTTTTTTGAAGGTCGTAAGACTTCAATGAATGCCTCTAGCAGCACCGTTCACTAAATAAATCAGTTGGAGAGATCTATATTCAGCCTTCTTAAGAAACACCATGATGAAGATGCTGACTGATGTTGAGTGTCTGTGACTTGTGATACAAAAACTCGATGATTATTTTTGAAAATGTATATTAAAATTAATTTGTTGCTTTTGTGTGTAATTTTACGCCGCCTCAAATGTTTCTGCTTCACCCAATGGTTGACTTGTAGAGAATGATTTAAGCATTAAGTCCGCCATTTGTACTTTAGTTTTGTCAGTGCAATAAACAATTTAAAAAAAATGTCGTAACAATGCATCTGAAATTAACTCTTTAAATATACCCTTTTCACAATGGCTTTATAAGTTGCGCTGGGGCTGAGTGAACAATAATTCACTTTTCGTTATTTAGAAACATTGACAATATAACAATTTTCTGAACCAAAAATATCAAACAAAGTTAATTATAAAAACAAATATTAAAAAAGCAAACATCTCAATACGTAGCCCTAAATATCCCGCCCAGAGGAAGAGGCAGACGACCCGCTACCTGGTTAGCAAATGCGCTGAGAGATCTAAAGCAAGACAATCTTGCTACCTAGACAACCCAAAACAGAGCTCTGAGGCTCAGATGTACTAGGAGACCTAATCCCAGATAAACTGGGAACAAGGGCCGAAAATGATGCTGATGCAAACATGGGACTGGAAATGTAATTATAATAGTTTAGTATCAAGAACAATATCAGAACTTACTTTTTACATTTACACTGTGTCACAAGGGAGGATTGGGGCAATAATAACATCACACTCCGGCACAATGTAAATATTTTATGCCCAGGTTTGGGCCCGATGATGCGTCGGCAAGCCGGAAGTAGAGTAAGACGATTTGACTTTTTTTATTGGGACTCATCTTAAATTACTGAATTTTTAGCAAGGGTACTCAAAGTTACTAAAATTAATTGGAATATATAATTGCCACCTAAATAACATAACACACCTATTATAAATGCAGAAGTGACTGAAAATAATTTTGGACCTTAAAGTAAATATCATGGGATTTTAGTAACGTGATTGAATGTTGCATTACGCTACATAAGTCTCATAAAATCTACGCTTTTACTGCCTGTAATGATCATAAAAAACCCTTAAATTACTGTGGATTTAAATTTTTAAATCCAACTTGATAATTTGATAAATAATTCTATAAATTTATTTTATTTTCTGCTGAAACCTAGACTCAATATACTCATCGATAGTAATGGTCAAACGACCTCACCAACGGTTGAATTTTTACGAGTATCCGTGTTTTGAAGAAAAAGTTCCTTAGAGGAATTTGTACGTCAGAATATTTTAATGACCTGTGTTTTTCTTTAAAATACCATTCGTTAATATTCAAACTCGTTAATCGTTGAACATTTACTATTGCTATTACTATCAATGTGGAAATTGCGCCTTACTTAAGATAATAAAATATGTTTGAGGATTCATAACTTACCACCTTGCTAATTCAAATGTTTTGGTCACGTATTTTATCAGTTACGATTTTCGTAACTCCTCGTCAGGATACAACCTTCATCTACAAAAACGTTACGGCCGGGAGTAAAATAAATATTTTCCGACCTCATCCACACCAGAATCAGTTGACCCGAACTTCCCCGAAACGCCTATCAAAATTCACTGATGTGAAATGAAAAGTGTTACTCTCCAGAGATCTTTTTTAACTGGAGATTGTGATTTGAGGGTAAAAGCAAAGTTGTTCTAACAGAGGTTTTGATGACCCTTGTTAGCTTATCTATTGTTAGAAATCGTTTTGTTTCATTAAATTTCAGTATTCGGATAAATTATGCACGATGTTGAAATCTGCAATCCTTTGAATACGAAAGTGTATTTCGTAGGTAGAAATAGTTTTGATTTGTAGAAATAGTACTATATTTAGAAGTGATATGATATCCTTATTATATAGTCTGACACCAGAAGCTTGAGTACAACACATTACTTTCCGTATTTTCAAATCAAGCTTTATTTTTTACCCCCGCCAAACATGACTATGTGAGTAAAAGAGACGGTTATAAAATGTGGCTAAAGACTGCCAGAGTAGAGCCCCAGAAATATAAACTACTGCTATGTTCAAAACTATTCGAACTCCCCAAGCCAATCTATCTAGTCTATTTCCAAGTGACAATCTGCCATATTAAACTTGGGTTAACATGAGCTAAAATCACAGCGATAATGTCAAACAGATCAGCAACTAGGGTCGGGTCGCTATCAACAGTTAGCGGTAGATAGTTAACGCTATGTTACGCGTATGTATTGACGTCAGAGTAAATTAACGTCATATCTTGATTAGAGAGGCTTTCATTTTAGCAAAGGGTTATTGTAAAGGCGTGGTCACAGTAAGATACAAGATCTGTATGACTTGACCAAATCGCCTAATATCTTGAAGTTTATCTTGACGATTTTGCGGGTAATTATGGCAATGACGTCAGTAGTACTTTTAAATGGAAATATTTACTGCTCCTTTTTTAATTAAGAAAAAGCCAGGCCTGGCCTGTGTGTTTTTATTATATTAAAATTAGATCCAAAAATTCTAAGATCCGTGCCTTTTAAGGGGTCCATAGCCGAATGACATAAAACAGACCCTTAAATTATCGTCAAGTATGTATGTTTGTCCATCTGTCCGTCCGTATGTCGTTCGTATGTCACATCCACTTCGTTCTGACACTATTAGTATTACGCAGTTAAAACTTGGTAGGTAGGTGTATCCTATTGACGGCTTTACGATTCTCATACAAAAAATGAAAGATAACGTTACTAAAGCTTCCCACACATGGAACTAAAATAACAAAATACTCAAACCTATCCATGCGGGGTGACTATAGATAGGTCTTTTAAAATAACATACAGGTTTCTATAAGATTTTTTTCCAAAAGTCTAAAGTTTGGAAGATAGACGCTTCGATGGTTTGAACGAAATCGAATAAGTACTTAGTTATACGAGGGTCAAACTGAAAGTTCTTAGAAAATCAAAAACTGATTACATTAGCCAGTTATGAGTTTTATTATATCTTTTCAAAATATTGTCCATTGACGTCAATACACCGCTGCATGCGATGGAACCACTGGGAAAAGCACTTTGCCCACTCGTCCTTAGGGGTATCTTCAATGGCATCGCGATACGCAGCCACCGCTTCTTCAGCATTCATAAACCGCTTTCCTTTAAGTTTTTCTTCAATTTTTGGAAATAAATAAAAATCACAAGGCGCGAGGTCGGGGCTATACGGCGGGTGACCCAGTAATTCAACGTTTGATGTCGCCAAATAGTCGATCGTTCGCTTGGCGGTGTGCGACGAGGCGTTGTCGTGGTGAAGGAGGATCCTACTGCGAGGTCGTTTCTCTCGAACTTTTTCCAAGACAAGTGGCAAACAATTGGTAGTGTACCATTCTGCAGAAACTGTTTTTGATCCTCTAACACAATTGTTGCGAAATGACCTATCCTTCCAAAGAACGAGGCCACCATTTTTTTTCCCGCACTTCGATCTC
This sequence comes from Pyrausta purpuralis, assembly GCA_963924145.1. NCBI lineage: Eukaryota > Metazoa > Arthropoda > Insecta > Lepidoptera > Crambidae > Pyrausta > Pyrausta purpuralis. The sequence goes on from OZ001654.1 coordinate 20,182,118, forward strand.
TCTTCACTTTAGTTGGCAACTCCTCGAAAGGAAACACCCACTGAGCAGATTGTCTTTTGGTTTCAGGATCATAACAGTAAATCCAGCTTTCGTCACCTGTTAGTATGTCAAACACAGCATTTGAGTCACCTCCGTTAAATCTTTCAATCATTTTACGGCACCAATCCACACGATGGAGTTTTTGAGCCTTAGTCAAATTATGAGGTATCCACCGGGCGCAAAGCTTCCTGACCGCTAAATGTTCGTGGAGGATTTTGTGCACTTGACTCATACCGATGCCTAAGCTTGTCCGAATCTGCTGATAGGTCACTCTTTTGTCAGTCTCTATCATACGCCGCACAACACAGATGTTATTTTCAGTCGTCGCCGTAGAAGGCCGTCCCTCACGTACATCATCAGTGAGATTAGTGCGACCACGTTTAAACTCATTAAACCAGTTGTAAACAGTCGCACGAGATGGGGCTTCATCGTGAAAGGCCAATCGTAGTCTATCATAACTTTCTTGTTGACTTAAATGACATCGAAAGTCATAAAAAATCATTGCACGAAAATTTTCTCGTGTTAAATTCATGTTGACGTGACACAGACAATTTTCAATTTGCCGCCAAATCGTAAAACAAATGACAAATGAATGAAATATATACTCAGTAATATTGGCAAAGAGTTCTATTTTCAAATTTTAGAATATTTTTTTTATTATATTGTTTATAAGTGGCCAGTTCTAAGAACTTTCAGTTTGACCCTCGTAGCGAGGTACAGCACATTTTCAACATCCACAAATATCACTTTGTCCTCCATACAAACACTATGAAAAACAATAGTCGAATATTATACAAGGAGTGAAAGCGACCCATTTTACTCGAGATGTCTTTGGCGCTCGAACGGAGTGAGAGCGCTAATAATTCGAGAGTGAAATGGGTGCTTTCACTCGAGTCAAACTTACTGTTTTTTTATTTCGACTGTGAGGAAAGATGAACAAATTTTGCTGTGTGATTGTAATGCGATGATGAGATATTATGTTGTTTAGCAAGAGATGAAACCACAAGTTTTTACATCACATATCACTTTGTTTACGGTCGTTATACATAAAACACACGATAAGAAGGACAGGCGGTAACGGCACGGAAGACAACACAATACATAAAACGCGGACGATATCAAATATTTTGAATCATTGTTAAAAATATCGATCGATTTTTTCGCACAGACAATAATAATAGTAGAAGAACGCAACCTCAACTTTGTCACCAAAACTAACACAGGTTCAATTTTGCCTCATGAGATAGCGCTATGAGTGACTGCTAAAGGTGGGAGTGAGTAAGAAGATAAATGAACAACAAAATCGCGGCGATTCGCCTGCTTAATATAATCTGTGCAATTATCGACTAAACTGGAAATATATATTCTCATAAATATTATGTTATGTATGCGTATTTTTTTTTTAAATATGCAAATATCCTAACAACAATATTATCAGAACTTACTTTTTACATTTCCACTGGTCACAAGGGTGGATTGGGGCAATAATAACATCACACTCCGGCACAATGTAAATATTTTATGCCCAGGTTTGGGCCCGATGACGCGTCGACAGTCCGGAAGTAGAGTTAGACGATTTGACCTACTTTATTGGGACCAAAGGATCCATCCTAAATTACTGATTATTTAGCAAGGGTACTCAAAGTTTATTAATACTAATAATAATTGCCACCTAAATAACATAATGCACCTTTTATAAATGCAGGAGTGACTATAAATAATTTGGACCTTAAAGTAAATATCATGGGATTTTATTAATGTGATTGAATGTTACATGGCGCTACATAAGCCTCATAAAATCTACGCTTTTACTGCCTGTAATGATCATGAAAAACTTTTAAAATTATTGTGGTTTTACATTTCCAAATCTAAGTTGGTAATTTGATAAAGAAATGTATAATTTAATTTGATTTTCTGCTGAAACTTAGCCCCAATATCCTCATCGATAGAAATGGTGTAACGTCCTTACCAGCTGTTGATTTTTGACGATTGGGTATGTTTTGAAGAAAAAATATCTTAAAGAGGTATTTGTGCGTCAAAATATTCTAATGCCCATTTATTCATTCAATAATCAAGGCATTTTTTTCTTTAAAACAGCAATTGTAAATATTCAATAGCTGGTAACGATAACATTTAAAATGACTATTAATGAGAAAATTGGGCCTTACTAAAAATAATAAAATATGTTTGAGGATTCATAACTTGCCAACTTGCTAATTCAAATGTTTTGGTCACGTATTTTATCAGTTTCAATTTTCGTAACTCTTCGTCAGCACACAACCTTTAGCTACAAAAACGTTACAGCCGGGAGTAAAATAAATATTTTCCGACCTTATCCACACCAGAATCAGTTGACCCGAACTTCCCCGAAACGCCTATAAAAATTCACTGATGTGAAATGAAAAGTGTTACTCTCCAGAGATCTTTTTTAACTGGAGATTGTGATTTGAGGGTAAAAGTAAAGTTGTTCTAACAGAGGTTTTGATGACCCTTGTTAGCTTATCTATTGTTAGAAATCGTTTTGTTTCATTCAATTTCAGTATTCGGATAAATTATGCACGGTGTTGAAATCTGCAATCCTTTGAATACGAAAGTGAATTTCGTATGTAGAAATATTACTGACTAGCGGTCCCCCGCGACTTCGTCCGCGCGTTTTAAGTTTTCTCCCTCCCCTCCCGTCGCAGCGTCATGTTTTTTATCCTAAAGCCTTTCTCGATAAATAAGCTATCCAACACAGAAATATTTTTTGAAATCGGTCCAGCCGTTCCTGAGATAAGCGCGTTCAAACAAACAAACTCTTCAGCTTTATAATATATTAGCGAAAGCGCACGTTGTACTGAAGCTGCGAACATTATTTTGGTGCGGAGTTATGTTAAAACTGTGATAGCTTCTAAGATATTTATTGAAATCAAATGATATAAAGGGCAACTTGGTTCTTAATGAAATGCTCGTGATGATGAATGTATTTATTTTGATAAGAATAAATACCTGTGTGTATAATACACCTCTAAAAATAATGCATTATTTTTTTAGAAATTTATTAACATAAAAAAGGTTGTAGTAAGTCAACCATAAAAGATAGACATATGCTGTCGCGGATTTTATTATAGAACTTTTAATGCTGATCAATCTTGTCATACATGATTTTTGTGTAACTTAAGCGGTTTCCGCAGCGTATGCAGCGGAAGCTCTCAAAAGGAATATCTGTCTCCCGTTTTCGCAACATTTTTCATTTCTGCTGTGGTCTTATGAGTCGTATCTTTATGTTATATAGCCTAAAGCCTTCCTCGATAAATTGACTATCCAACGCAAAAAAAATTTTTCAAATAGGGCGAGTAGTTTTTGAGATTAGCGCGTTCAAACAAACAAACAAACAAACAAACAAACTCTTCAGCTTTATAATATTAGTATAGATTTGTAGAAAAAGAACTATGTTCAGAAGTGATATGATAGATGTTTTGGTCAGCGACGAGCGACTCAGGGGTGGCTATACAAACGATACTGATGCCAAAAAAAAACGTTTTTTTTATCCGGTACAGCGATCAAGTTAAAACACCAACACCAGGTACCCTCTTCGTAGCTTACTTAAGGTGTAGTATTTCTTAGATAAGCGCTAGCTACGCGCTTGGGTGCGAGTTTTCCTATTCGTTTTGTCTTTTTTTTATTAAAAAAAAAGACAAAACGAATGGGAAAACTCGTTGTGAAAAGGTTTCTCGTATAAAACTTGCCCAGTTTTTTTTTAGAATAAGCATAACTCATATTATCATCCCTTAGTTGGATGTCACTGACTAAAACAACACCCTGTATAATAAGTAATAAATAAATATCGGACACCAATCACATACATTGCTCTGATCCCAAAGTAAGTAGCTAATGCACTTGTGTAATGGAAATCAGACACAACAGTGGTACCACAACACCCAGACCCGAAACAATATAGAAAATTGTGATTTCTATATTGGCCCGACCGCGAATCGAACCCGGGACCTTGGAGCGGCGACGCCTTGAAACCAGCGTGCTTAGCCACTACACCACGGAGGTCGTCAAAGTCTGACACCTGGGGCTTGAGTACTAGTAATTACTTTCCGTATTTTCAAATCAAGCTTTCTTTTTTACCCACGCCACACATGACTATGTGAGTGAAAGGGATGGTTATAAAATATGGCCAAAGACTGCCAGAGTAGAGCCCCAGAAATATAAACTACTGCTATGTTGGAAACTATTCGAACTCTCCAAGCCAATCTATCTAGTCCAAGTGACAATCTGCCATATTAAACTTGGGTTAACATGAGCTAAATCACAGCGATAATGTCAAACAGATCAGCAACTAGGGTCGTGTCGCTATCAACAGTTAGCGGTAGATAGTTAACGCTATGTTACGCGTATGTATTGACGTCAGAGTAAATTAACGTCATATCTTGATTAGAGAAGCTTTCATTTTGGCAAAGGGTTATTGTAAAGGCGTGGTCACAGTAAGATACAATAACTGTATGACTTGACCAAATCACCCAATATCTTGAAATTTAAACTACTTAATAGAGACTATTTTGCGTGTATTAATGGCATAGGTTCATAGATTCTAAGATCCATGTCTATTAAGGGAATAATGTTAAAAAAGCTTCCCATACATGGTTCTTAAACATACTCATACCTATCCGTGTGGGGTAATAAAGTCATATATTGGACACCAATTACATACATTGCTCTGATCCTAAAGTAAGGAGCTAATGCACTTGTGTTATGGAAATCAGACACAACGGTGGTACCTACCACAACATTTCTGTATTGACTCGACCGGGAATCGAACCAGGGACCTCGGAGTGGCGACGCCTTGAAACCCAGCGCGCTTAGCCACTACACAAGTAACAATGGAAAGGTCTTTTAAAATAACATAAAGGTTTATATAAAAAAAAAGTCTGAAGTTTGGAAGATAAACGCTTTCAAATGGTTTCAACGAAATCGAACAAGTAGTTATAGATATATAGCACATTTTCTACTTCCGCAAATATCACTTTTTCCTTCATACAAGCATTATGAAAAACAAAGTTTTTTTGCAGTCAACAAAATATTGTGGTATTTTGTCTGAGTGAAAATAAGTGAACCCCTTATTTAGTTAAAGTTACAAGTTAGAAGAACCCTCAGTGCGCAATCCGACTCACACTTGGCAGTATTTTTAAGTTAAATTTCATATATGCTACGTGTTTGTTTAAGAAATCCGGACAAAAAAGGATCATGCTCTTTTTAAATGTATATTGTTAGTTATTTTGCCTGTTATTGTAAATAATTATTTCTAGGGCTCAATTGTGTCTCACATGATAATTATATTAGTATAACCGCAGCCTTATATTTATAGTCATTAGGATACTGATACCGACTTAGAGTTCCCTGGAGGATTTTGAATACGACCTCTGTAAGATAGAATGCTTTAGCTTATACAAGGTTTTTGATGTAGGTACTGCTATTTAACACATCTCAAACAAACATATTAATTGATTTGTTTCAACTAAAATTATTCAATAACTAAAGTAGATAGATAGATTTTTTATATAGTGAGTGGCCTTGTAGCAGGAGCCAAGATTTTAATCAATGATTCTACAGAGTATATTATTTTTCATCTCTTCTGTTCGGAACATTGATTTTAAAATTGATTTCATGTGAAGATAGATGGGTGGAAAGAAGCTTTTCCATCTAGGGTGGAAAGAAATTTAGTTTTAATTGCTACGATCAGACACGGAGCTATAGATAATTGAGTCACACCATATTATTCAAATAGCTTTCTAATATTTTGAAGTTTAGCTAAACATTAAAAGGGTGTTATTATGGTCACTAATTTCCAAAATTTAATTTTCTAATTTTTAACAATTTCAAATCTACAAAAATAATATTCGTTTGCCCGCCATACATTAGGTCATTTTTTTTTAATTGTCACATTTTGTTTGCCTTTGACAAGATTTTTTTTATAGTTTGGTCAATTATTGCGCAGAATATTAAGCAGGCGAAGGCGACTTGCCGCGTTTTTGTTATTCATTCTTACTCCCTCCCACCTTTAGCTGTCATTCATAGCGCAATCTCATGAGGCAAAATTGAACTTGAAATTTGACATTACCTGTGGTAGGTTTGGTCACAAGGTTAAGGTTGCATTCTTCTACTATTATTATTGTCTGTGAGAAAAAAACAATCGATATTTTTAACAATGATTTGAAATATTTGATATCGTCCGCGTTTTATGTACTCTGTTGTCTTCCGTGCAATTACTGTCCTTCTAATCGTGTGTTTTCTTATAATTACAGTAAATAAACTGATATGTGATGTAAAAAATTGAGGTTTCATCTCTCGCCTAAAAACATAATATCTCATCATCGCATCTCAATCACACAGCTAAATTTATTTATTTTACCTCACAGTCGAAATGAAAAACGTACGTATACGAGTACGTTTAACTCGGGTTGAAGCACCCATTTCACCCTCGAATTATTAGCGCTCTCACTCCGTTCGAGCGCCAAAAACATCTCGAGTGAAATCGGTCACTTTCTCCCCTTGTATTGTTATACAATCTACTAAAGTCGTTATTTGGTCATAGTGCTCTCAAAAAGATCCAAAGTTACATTCCCTAATCAATGTATAACAAAATCGCTAACTCTTTGTCACATCGTGTGGTGTTCACACCCGAGTGAGATGACATGAATATGATAGAAGCTATTCACTTCAAATCCACCTATTGAGGGGTATTATAAATAATAATAAAATCCTGTACAACAAAACTCTTCAAAACCATAAGTAATATAAAAAAACTCAAAACATGCTAATTGAGTGCAAGCAGCCATATATACCATCTAGTAGCAACAATTAATAAACATAAACTTCACTTACTTTATTTTTTGCTTTTACCTGAATAACTGGACATATTTGTTTGCAATACATTTTGTTAGGTTGAATTAATTTTGTTAGAAACCTGCACTTTATTTATTTTTTGCTCCGATTACAGACCACGTCATGCTTACTAGAGTAAAATTAGTTAAATATGCTTCATACAAAAATATTGACTAATATTAAAATTGGTGTCAAAATTGTTAGATTGTTAAAAATCAGTTACTCAATTTTATCAATGGGTACTTAACTTAAGCATTAAAAACGTTGAACATTCGATTAAAGCGAGATATTGACACTAGAATATTACTTTTCCATGTATCTACATATAAAACAAAGGCATCCATTAGATGATATTGCGTACAGGTGCACCGTGATCTACGTGTGTACACTCTCCTTGACGAGTTGTCTATGGAACGCGGTATACTTCCCTGTTGAACTTCGGAACCAAGCCCTTTACGTCCCGTCCCGGTGAAAAGCAGAAAGAAAAAAAATAGGGTTCGTTTTTAAGGGAAAATGGGTTTTCATCTTAGCCACGGAATTTAAAACTGATATTTTTGAAGCTAGTTTCTACAGAAACCCCCCGAGTACATGCGATTTTAGATAAACGCACGTCAAATGGCTGAAAGTGTAAAGCTGGTTCTTACTAAAAAGCTAAGCCATGATTTAAAAAAAATGAAAAAAAAATATACCTGGGCGCGTATTACGATGCAGTTTTAGCTCAACTCAACTCAAAAATTGCTAATTTGACAGTAAGCTCAGCTTTACTGTCAAATTAGCAATTCATATTGCGATTTCGCATGATATTTATAATAAAACAACATATACCTATATTAATTTTCGTACCGTTGTTGTATTATAATATGATTATATTGATAATATTCGTTTACACTGAGTCGGAATTGAACAGGTAAAGTTGGAGCGCAAGACACCCCCTGAAACTCGTTCGTACGTTTATTGGACGATTAGAATGTGCTAAGGGCAGTGTCACGCACCACTTTTTGTTGCGTCGTTGCAGTTTAATTGGGGTTGCCAGCTGTTTTGTCATAAAACAGCAAGCCTGCTCATAGATATAGGCTGTCAAGTTGGTGCACGATACCCGTATAGGAACAGGCTTCCTCAACAAAAAGTATATCTAACGAAATAAAAAACGTCCGCTAACAAAATAAACAGACTCGCAATTTCGTCATGGTGCATGAAAAAGTATCAAAATTTTTTATGAATTCAAAATGGAATTCGCGAAAATTATACAGCTACACAAGGCTGCCTTAATTAAGCGCAAAAGTTATAAACTTCGCGAGTTAATTAAAACCAAATCGAACATAATTACAGTACAGTTAATCAAGTTGGAACGCAATCTCGTCATGCGTTTTAATCTCTTAATTAGTAATATGAGCACTTTTACAAATTACAGGCCTATTTCACTACTGCTGAATAGGCTAACATCAATCAGAACTGCCATCTTAGCTTCTGCTTGTGCCGGAGGAGCATATTCAGAGTCATAATGAAAGACGGGGCCAATTCTCGTGAAGTAGTACTTTTTCCGTGTGGTAATTCGTATACGAAGTTCACAATTCTATTGTAAAAGTTCGAGTGATACATAAAACTGCTATTCTCATGCACCGATAGAACATTTCACGTTCGAATTTCATTACAACGTTCCATTGCAGAGATCGTACGGGCGTTTTTAAAAACGCCGAAATAAAGTATATTTAAGTCCATCTAAAAAAAATAATTTTGGTGGAATTAGACAATAAATCTATTTGTATGTTTAATTTGGTGTATATATTCACAAAACTATACAAATTGTTAAAAATATAATAACGGTAGATCAATTATTAAAATTTTATTATTCATGCATAGCATGAAATGAAACGCAGCGACGCGCCATATTACCTTTCTCTATGGCCCTAAATGTCAATGTGTGTGTCAAAATTGTTCCAAATATCGATTTTTCAGTGACTGACAAAATTTATTTGTTTTCTCAAATTTTGCCTAAAATAAGAATAAGAAAGAATTACAATGCTAAATACAAACTAAATGTAGATATTTTCTAAGGTTGGTACGAGTATGACGCTGTTTGTTTAATTATATGCTTTTTTTATTTACTTAACTACAAGAAACAGGCATTTAATTATTCTTTATTAGTAATAGGTTCAGTTAACTAACATCACAGATATTAGTGCACCTTCTTATTGTGTAGCCTGGATAAAGTTTTTAATATCATTTGTAGATATGTAGTGTTCTTACAAAACAAACTATTTTTATTTACAGATAGTCAGAATTATGTTGTAGCAGAGAGAATATTTAGTTGCCAATCTAATTCGATAAAATACTGGTTAAAATACATGGGAATACTTGAATACCTTAATTCTCTGTTATCTAGGTAAGCACCTAATTAACTAGACACATACATAATGATAGTTTTATATTCACAATTTATAAATCAAACCATCAGATTTTCCATTTATAATCTAAATCTATGTGTGTTATAGTATTGCCTATAGTTGCCTTATTATAAACAAGTAGTACATTAGCAATATGTTCTATGCGTGCTTGAATGTGTTCAAACATAGTTTATGAATTTCACCTACAAATATCTACAATAATCATTATTATTTCAGAAAAGAGATACTAAGCTAAAAACATGATAGTGTTCAAGTTTTGTTTTTATTTTGTGTGTAGTAGGTAACTTTCTGTGATATTTATGTTGGTTATTGTTTTTTACAGAAGCAAGCAGTAGAACAAATTATAATAATCCAAAAGGAAGGAGCGCCAAATGAAGGGATTTTAAATACTCCTGGGAACACAACCGCATGCATTTCACAACAAAATAAATGATTAGTAAGAAATGTAAGCGCGTTGGATTAAAGGATGGAAACTTTCCTGATATGACCAATGGCTCTAAATTGTTTTTTTTTTTTAACAATAACATTACTGCTTCTTAAATGTTTTATGTTTTGACTGATGTATGAAGAAAATAAAACCACTTGCTAAATTGGTATTTTTTATTTGTATGTTATTTATTTAATTAAGTATACTGTTTAATCTTCCTTAGTCATTGACATTTAGAAATTTAAAATCAAGATTGTTTTAAATACATAGGGGCAATCCATGTTCATGAGCTTGAAACAGAGTCAAAATATAGAACCAGTGTCTGAGAATGAAGCTGAAGGTGAACAAAGGTACTCCATAATAAGACAACAAAACCTAATCGAGTTGGACTCGTAAGATTCGACTTGTAAACTACTTACTTTGTCTCTAGAGTATCCAGGGTTGGATAGCTCTTAACATAATATTAAGTCCTATCTAGGTCACCGCTGCCTAACCATCTTAAGAACTGAAATCGCTTGCACCTTGTGTAGACTTTTGTTTGAACCGACGCCTGTTTCGTGTCTTGTGTGCAAGCGATTTTCCTTTGAAAGTGGTAAGTCGGGAGTGACCACGGCCTAGGCATGCCGGACAAACGGAGATCCTGTTTTTTGTAAGTCAATTCATATACTAGAAACTTCTCTAAATCGTAGAAGTACTCTTCTGAAAACCGCATCAAAATCAGTTTAGCCAAACATGATATAATAGAGGGCAAATAAATCATTATATATTGGACACACAGAAAACCTTCTTTATTTGAAGTCTGCTAAAAATCCTTCAAAGTCAATGTGAATTTTCTCAATTTTAGGTTAGGTTATCATTTTGCCCGATTAGAACCTCAATAGTTCGTATACGAATTTTGAAATCTATTGGTCTCCAGCAATCGAAATGTTCGTGTGACGTTCCATCGAATTAGTTCGACTGTGAAGGTCTGAGAATACACAAGCCTTGTTTTCTTCGAAAAAAAATCGAGTGGTGAACTTTTTTTCGTGTGTGAACTTTTTTCGATCATGCGAGAATCGGCCTCCTGGCGGCTGATTCTATCGGCAATCGAACTTATTTCGTGTAGTAATTAGGTTTAACCGTTTAACCAAGAAAATCAAGCCCTTGGATAGCCAGAGCGCCCGATGGTGGGCGCTGAGCATGAGTATTGCGATTTTTCCAAGCGCCCACCTGTGGGCGCTTTTTAATTACTTTTTTGCAAAAAAAAAATGGGTGTATAAATGTTTATTCCTTGGGCATGTTGACCTTTATGAGTAAAAAACAGATGTTTCTACACCATAGACCGCAAAAACATCCGGTTGCTGTCAGTTATTTATTAAAATTCGATTTTTTTTTTCTCGCAATTTTTTTCGTATATGTCGTCACCCTACCACGAATTTGTTTGGTTCTATTTTTTCATTTTTGAATACATTTTTTTTATTACAAGCATAGGTTATTTATTCAGTAACAATAAGCTTTTTACAGAATGATAATAGCTTGTTTCAATAAGATTTTATAACTGTTTACGTAACGTGTATCCTGACACCGCGTGAATTGCGTACGCGGACGCAGTCCACCGCGGAAACGCGACCGCCACCGCAATTGCGCTTTAGGAGGTTAAGATATTTACACACCTAAAAAAACTATCGCACGAACAAAATCTAAATATAAAAAAATCGTGATTCTGACAAATCAAAAAATATTTTTTCTTTAAAATTCGATCGGTGAACTTTTTTCGTATACGAATTGCACAAGAGTTGGCCCTTTGAAAGTATCATAACTTGTAAAATATGAGTACGCATATAAATTTACCGTATCATTTATTCAGAATAAATCGCATCCAATAATATTAAAGCAGGCACATCTCCAGTGACAACTCTTTTTAATTTGCCAATTTGCAATAGGCTAAAGATTCTAGGGACTTGCAATACTTTTAAATTCGTACTCGTTGGTATGAAAGTACAACTATTAAAATAATTTCTCTATTTCACTGTCTTTATTAGCGCAGCGCTTTAGCCGCTTTAGCAATTTCCTCGGCAGAGCGGTCAAAGGGTAAAGTTGGTCACCAATTAGTTTTAATAATTAATAATAATTTGCCAGCCCATGTACGGTTCTCGCCTCGGAAAGTAATTTAAATTAATGCACGTAACGTGTGCACGTTGATAAAGGTACGTTCGGAGTGTAAGAATTTTCATTCCCATTACAATAACGGAAAAATTAAATTATTGATGATTTTCCCAGCTCAATAAACATTATACTAGTACAATTAAGAGTCTTTATTATTCCGCTTTGTTTCAATTATAAATTATACAGGGTGACAGATCCCATTTTTTTGTAACGACTCCACTGATGAATATGAACAACTTTCACTAATAAATCGTCCATACAAAGATGTCTTTGAAGCGCGGCCATAATGTATGGAACAGCTGGTTTGTTTTATTTTTTCTCTCTATAAAAATTCGTACTCAGTGATTGCGATGTTGTGTTTTTAATTGGTAAAAACATGACGTAATGACAGTAATTTCGGAATTTCATTGAAACAATCGTTTTTACACTTATCGAATATTTTTATTCAATTCTAAATTGGTAAAAGATTCCATACAAAAGTCGTCACATTTATTCCTCAACCAGAACATCTTTTAAGTGGGTCCTGCAATGAACCTTTATAAATTTGCCATGTCAGTCTGTCCGCGGTTCAGCTCAACGACTTTTCGCACTTGAATACTGTAATCTAGCGTGCTAGTTATAAATTTAGAAAACTACCTCAACCCTCAGACTCTAAACAATACATAGTATTTAACCGATACCTCACGTTCCATATACGTGTACACTTCAGTGTATCGAGTAGGTTACACACGCTTCGACGTGGCCTGTCATTAAGCCACACTAAACGTATTCTATCCGAACGCACACTTAGTTGGTAACCACAGCTGCCATTTTGTGCCTTCTGTGGTGGAGTGCTGTAAATTATCGATAGTTTTTTATAAACCAATTAATCTTAGCTTGAATTTTTATATACAAAAGAAAATTGTGTTTACTTACACCATTTAACTTTTATTCAATGTATGGGGCCTACAGAAAGAAAGTAGTAAACTCATACTTTATACAACCATCTACAGACAGTAGGTAACCTATCCCCCGTTTTCAACTTGACCTATGCTTACGGGACAGCCTGTATTTTATCGTAACTTTGATTTTAAGTTTCTTTGTAAATTATTTTATTTTATCATTAAACAAATGTTAACGTTTCTGTACAATTACAAAAGGTATAATTAAAAGGTATCGATACACGTTAATCCCTAACTTAGCCTGCCTTGAGACTACCATCAGCCATTTATAAGCTAGCCACATTCAATTTGTTTCGTAAACGAAGTCATATCGGCGAATCGAGAATCAGTTTACTGTTGGTTTGCCTTTCCGCCTACAGCTCGAACTTTCAACGAGACTCAAAACAAAAAAGAAGTAGGATTCCAGTGAGTTAATATTACCACGTATAGTTAGTAAGCTTTTCAAAGCAAGCTATGGACCAAATCTGTAATTAAAATATTTTGATTTTATTTTATTTGAAGCAAAAAATATGTCGCAAATAGGACGACAAGATTGTGACATAACCCTTGAATATGAATTTCCAATATGAAACCGTTTGTATGAGTTGATGATAAGTGGCGTCAATTCATGGAGCATGAAATTTGTTCGTGTTGTCGGTTCCATACGCTAGTAATAGTAGTTCAATATAGGATCAGTAATCTACTATTGGCAGTTTTAAGCTTAAAATGGTTTGCACACGGCGTCCCTATCTCCGTCTCTCTACTCTCTATGACTCCTCTTTCTCTATTTCCCTTCTCTTTTTATCTCTTCTTTTTTTTCAAATTTAAAAGGGAGAGGAGGTGGAAACAGCCAGTCTTTGCAAAACAAAAATTGGCTGTAGAATTCCATTAAATATATTCATTTTTTGGGTTCCGTAGCCGAATTGCAAAGAACGGAACCTTTGTGTACGTGAACCATGTTTGTTGCGCTGTGCCCATTTATGGGCATAGTTCCTGGTATTTGGAATTTCATACACCTCAAAACTCTTGAAGAGGTAACCGAGGCATAAAATGTTTTTTTTTTGTGTGCTATCGCGTAAAAACTTCTCCATAGTAGCAATAAAGTCTTACATGTGAGTAAATCTCAAAAATATTGATTAAAATATATTTTATAAATTGCACTTGTAATAAGCAACTTTGGTTCTGTGACAGACGACGCCCCCGTGTCTAACGCTATCCGGGAGTATGCCTATTCCTCGTCTGTCACACAGCCAAAGTTGCTTTTTACAAGTGCAATTTATACTATTAAGTTTGTATAGTGACAAAACACTATAAAAACAAAAAATGAATTTATAAAATATATTTTTAAATCTTTGTGAAACTCATAATATCGGACGATTATTATATTTCATGGATAAAAACTAAGTACAATCTGTCATTTTTTTATATTGCTGTATGCGAAGTAGGTCGTAGGGAAACCCGAATCGATGACAGCGCTCGCAGTGACCAAAAATACAACGTTGGAGGACGTATGTCTCACGTATGTATCTCAAAATGTATTTTATTTTATTCTCTTTAACTACACAAATCTAAAATGCACTATCTTTGCTCTACAAATTTGCGTAATTGAAGAGAATAATTTGAGGTAGATAATACAATATTCCATCAAAATACTTTTCATAATGACAGCCAGACAATTGTCTTTTTAACGTCCGCTAATAGTTGAAGGTGCAGAAACATTTTAGCTTTAAAACGTGCAAAATTGGTGCAACGAATCCTGTTCGCAAGATGGTAAAAGAAAGGGCGGAGAAATTTTGGATAAGTATGCTAAAACATACAGTTCTAATATTGACCTGACCGGAGAGACAAACCATGGGCCATGGAGATGGCGCAACCTTGTGCACCGTTATGCTAGCCACTTCGACCACGGAGCGGGTTTGAGGCGTCGACTGTTCTATTCTGAATGGAAGTGAGCCTTCTTCATGCCACTCCTATTACGACTCTGCAAAGTTAGACTTTCCGATTAAAAATTGAGCTAGGGGAAAATTTTGATTGGAATTTGAAATATCCTGACTGAGAGAAAACTTGTGTTATTTTAGAATCCGTTTGTTAATTGGATTTTTAATGACATGAGTGTGCCGATTCCACATGTGTTATTTCAAATGATTTCTAAAAGCTTTTTCATATAATTCATGCTTATAAAGCTATTGATTGAACCATTTCCTTAAGAGTCTTATAGAACCCTTCATTTCACAGAACGTAAAGAACAAGGTCCAAAAATACCCCATGTCCTACAGAGATGAAACATATGTCATAAAAAAATTAAAAATAATAATAAATGTGACATAGGTACTTATAACCATGACTTTACGGTACGGAAAAAATGCTTTGGATTTCGTTCAGGGACTGGTATTAAAACAAGTTGGCAGTTAGAATCTGATTGACAAAAAAACTTCTTTCGATTGAAAAGTTGTTACCACACCCTCAGTGTTATAAAATATAATACACGCAACAACATGGTCTAGGGATATATATAACTTTTTAAAATAACTTAAAAATACTGGCCTAAAAAAATATTAATGACGGATCATAAAAACTATATTAAGTTTCTTTTTTAAATTAAAATTTGTATATAAAAGGTCTTGTTTTAAATTAAGATTTGCGTTCATTGAATTTCTTCCAAAGAAGTAATCTTCACGAACTTTTGATTCAATAAAAACTTGATTAAAACTCCATCAAATTCTATAAATCTTTGTCAAACGCATCTCTGGTGATCATTTAATCACGTAGCCACGTAGACACTTGACCAGGAACGAAATGTAAAGAGCAGTGGGCATGATATAAGCTGGCGCTACTAGACCGATTAATAGTAAATACTGCACGAAGTCAACCAAATGTAACGGCGATGCCATTGTTCCGAAGGCTACTGGTAAGCGGTCAAACTATGAGAAGACGACTATATGAAGGTAATCCATGTGCTCGTAGGCCACTTACCCGAAGTAAAAAATACCAGCGCTAAGGAAAAGCAATCGAGGAAGAAGACAACAATAGGCTACGAAAACTGAAACCTGAACACTGATAAATACAGGTTTGGATTTCATCCTGATTCGCGAAGAGTATGCATTTGGAGAGAACCTAGACGTTGGAATCGACTACAGCACCCACAACAAGTTCATGTATATCAAGGTGGCACGATTATGGTTTGGGCAGGTATTCGTCTCGGCGGTAGAATGGACCTTGTTTAGATACAAGGCAATATGACTGCTCTAAAATACCTAAATGAGGTGCTAGAGCCTGTAATCTTGCCCCGCAGACAGCAAATGGAACAATTTCCAGCTAATGCACGAAAATGCCGGCGCGTTACAAGGTGGTTACAACAGCATGATATCCAAGCTTTAGACTGGCCTGCAAAATCCCCTGACTTAAATCCTATTGAGCATGCCTGGGATATGCTTTAGAAAAGAACTCTTAGGAATTTCTCTGAAGATATTGAGCGTGGAAAACCAGCTTTTCTTGCATCTTAGCAGGACTTGGGACAGTATTCCACAACGGGATATTGACACCCTTGTTTTGAGTATACAGAACCGCTGCAGATGTGTCAGGAGAGTCTTAAGTGGATCCACGGATTATAAATTTTAAGTTTTCAACTATTTTAAATAAGACTAGTTGTTTTGTTTAGGTTTTCATGTTTCAAAAATAAGTAAAGATTGAAATTTTGTCTGAGTATTTTTTTCCTCTTCTTCTAAGTTTTTTTTAAAATTAACTTTATCTACACAATGTTTATCATTAGATTATTAGCCTATCTAAGGCTATCTTTTACAATAGTTTTATTAAAATGTATAGGTGTCTTAATGGAAAGTTAATAAAGTTATTTAAGTTTAATTAAAATATCCCTAGACCATGTTGATATGTGTACGAGTATTCATCATCTATCGACAGCCGCCGCCGCCGCGCCGTAGCGCTAGTGGCGTCGCGACAGTATCGCTTATCAACTTTCGTGCGCCTCAATGTATCTATGATGTTTGTGAGTTTTTTGTTATTTAAGGATAAATTACAAATGAATTGTATACTTTCATGTTGTGAAGTATATTCAACCAAAATAAAGAATTTCCTAAATTATCTTAACACACCGAACGCCTTTTCATAATAGCTGGAGCCCCTCCTGTTCGAATGTTTACAATTTATTTTAAATGTAACACCGCATAAATTGTGTATTCTCAATATGCCGATTTACTCATTTAAGATATTTTTAAAGATACGTTTGATTTCTGTAGGACGTGGGAAAATTTTCTATTGGCTAAGGCCTTCTTTTTTGTAAATCTAATAGATATTAATATAACTGAAGTTAGCTGTGAAGCATACCAAACATAAAAAGTTGTCTAGGGATGTAATTTAACAAATACTGTTGTAAAATACCTTAACAATTAGAGTGAGTAGCCATCAGAAAACGTTAACCCTTAATTCCAAATCATAAATCTTCCGTTATTCAACCGTAGGTTACGACCAAGCACTTACCACAACAATGGTGTTTGCCGATACGAAACTAGCGTTAAAAACCATTATACCGCTAAAACTTCCTATTGTAAACAGAATAAATGTTGAATCACTGTGCGAAGCGCGAGTCACTAAAATGTCTGGCAGCGCGTCCACTATGCGAGCAAACTCAATTTTTTACCTATTTTTAATTTTGTTTTATTAAAACAAATACATTATAGCCACCACAAATAAAAATAGAAGTTTGTTTTAAAAATTAAAACATTGTATTGAAAGTCCGTATTTCTTTGCTACTCGAAATTAATTTACTTTATTATTAAAAAAGATCTGTCTTCAATGGTGAATTACCTACGTAGGTTGCAAGTTTTGTTCTTCTTTTAAAATTTATATTATTTAAAAATAAATTATTTTGTTAAAAAGGAATGTCAAGATTTTTTACTATATTCTTTATTTTTTATATTATTTATTTAAAGACTTTATTGCACAAATCATAGTGTACAAAGGTGGACTTAATGCTAAAAGCATTCTCTGCCAGCCAAACCTTTAGGTCATGCAGAGAGATGGCAATGGGTGCAGAGAAAAAAATTTTTGAGAAAAAAAACAAAATAGTAACAATTGACTAATATTTATAGTAACAAATAAACGTACTTTAATTACTTCAAATTATATTCAATAAATATACTTAAACTTACACAAAATATATACAATATATAAAAATATACATAAATAATACACATAATAAATAAATATTATTTTGCAATTATCTATTCTTTAAGAAATTGTCGGACTTTCCTCTTGAATGATACCTTCGACTCGGCCCTCCTGACATCCAAAGGAAGAGAGTTCCACAGTCGTGTTGCCGTCACTGAAAATGACTTGGAGACGTACGTGGAGCGGTGTGCCAGCGTGCCTAGCCGGAGATTGTCGGAGGAACGGAGAGACCGATCGTGAGTTTGGCATAAATACGGGAACATTAAGATAAGAAGGCGACGAGGGGTTATTAAGAATAGCATGTAAAATGCAAAGAATTCGAGAGTCTCTACGTTGACGGATAAGGAGCCAGTTAAGCTGTGCTCTAAAACTGGAGACAGGGTCATATTTACGGAGGCCGAAAATGAACCTAATGCAATTGTTGAGGAGACGTTCAAGCTTGTCGATAAGGGCTTCAGTAAGATTAGTGCAGCAAGAGTCTGCGTAGTCTATGATAGGAATGACAAGAGTTTGCATAAGCAGAAGCTTCGTCTTAAATGGGAGAAAGAATTTTAAGCGGTAGAGACTTCTCAGACAGACAATCACCTTACGGCTGACCTCAGCTATGTGAACAGACCAGCTAAGCGTAGTGTCCATAGTTAGGCCCAAGTTCTTGACACTAGTAGAGTAAGGTATAGTGGTACCTTCAAACACTATTGGGTCCAGATCCATGACATTAAACCTAGAGACAAGTCCCGGACTACCCTCAATAATGACCTGACACTTAGTATATATAGAAGATATTATATATTTATTATATTACGACATGCTAAAAAACAGACTTTAGCTAGTTTTTTTTTAAATACACCTTCTTTGAGGTACTTAAGATAACAAATATAAGTACTTTCCAATCATATCAAGCCAGCGCATTGAGTTGAAAATTGCATATTTTGATAGATGTATGACAGTGGGCGAAGAACCTTCTACCGTTTATAAATCGTTTTTTTTAAATATTATGCACTGTAATCTCCGCTACCAGTGTGCCCCTACTGCACTAGCTTACATTATGAACAACATTATCTAGTCGTATTGTTCCTGCGACCCGGAACGGCTCTCCTTCGTTCCATAGTCCAGGGATGACAACTATGGAACAGGGTTATCCAGGCTTAGAGGCGTTCATTTTTCAAAGTCTATTGCGAATTTCTGATTAAACTTTTTCTGAAAAAAATAAACTCTGACAGACTTTCTTCTTTTTTCGCAATTCTCTCTGGCCAGCTTTAAAAACGATAAAGATATTCCTTTTAGTAATACTGTTACCGATTTTTTTACTTTTGTTACGCTCAGTGTGGTGTATCTCTAAAGAATGAAATTTCTTTATAGTACGGAAAAGCATGTCACATTTATATTTAAAAACCCGCCAAGTGCAAGTCGGACTCCCGCACGAAGGGTTCCTTTTCTACAATGTATGTACGCAGTTTTATTGCCTTAATAATTTAGCCTAGCCTGATCAGTAAATAATAATGTAATATTATTATTAAGATTGTCTTATAAAAAGAATTTGATTCCCCCTAAATAACAAAATATTCGTAATTATGAAACTGGTTGTAGGTATCTTTGATGGCGATATCGCGTTTCGATAGTTTCAGTTACGGACGGACTACAGTACGGAAAATTCACAAGTTCAAGTTTTGTTTCTAAGCCAACCCACGCACCAACATGACCAATAGTTTGTCGTAAAAAGTAGATTTTCTAAGACAGTGCCATACATGGAGTAGTTAGTAGTAGTGTGGAAGTTTACGTTCCGGATTTCAAAGATAAGCAGTCGCGGGTTCGCATCCCGCCCGCACAACCCTAACTGTTATGTCTATGGACATGTTATTATCCGTCTCTGTGTTAAATAAATATATAATACATAATATAAATTGCACTTGTAAAAAGCAGCTTTGGCTCTGTGACAGACGAGGAATTGAACCCCGTGTCTTACGCTATCCGGGCGTATGCCTATACCACTCGGCACCGTCACATTAACAAGCCTGTTGAATTTTGCAAGCGCTTACTTTAACGCGTAGGCTGCATGACGTCATCAATGTTGCGAGATTGCTCTCACAATATCCGAAGGAAATATTTTTACAAATATTTTACAATCGGTTAAGATTAACGAAGCCAATTTATAATTACATTTATGTTTTCATAGTGTTTTGTCACTATACAAAATTAATAATATAAATTGCACTTGTAAAAAGCAACTTTGGCTCTGTGACAGACGAGGAATTGAACCCCGTGTCTTACGCTATCCGGGCGTATGCCTATACCACTCGGCCACCGTCACATTAGCAAGCCTGTTGAATTTTGCAAGCGCTTACTTTAACGCGTAGGCTGCGTGACGTCATCAATGTTGCGAGATTGCTCTGACAATATCCGAAGGAAATATTTTTACAAATATTTTACAATCGGTTAAGATTAACGAAGCCAATTTATAATTAATTGTCCAATTTATAATAATAATACATTCTGTTCCAGAAAATAAAAAATAATCGATAAAAAATAGTGTCCTGTTTCTATTATGTAGAAGTATGAAAAGACACAGTTAAAATTATTTTAACAAAAAACTTTGTATAAAACCCAGTATTTTTTTTAACAAAACGATTTAACCTCAATATAATTTTTAGATTTGTTTCTTGCAAAATTAAGATAACTAGGTATTCGGTTCTTTTCTCTGTTACGAAGTAAGGCATCAAAACGGAAGGTGAATATTCACTGATACGGACTCATACGGACTTCTTAATAAGTTATATTATTTTTATCATTAAAATTAATATCATATTAGCAATAACCTGTGTATTTTAATTATTTGCTATGAAAGCTCGCTTTCTCGTGCACCTTTAAGTTTCCACTCAACTGACTGTAAAATTGAAATTGCTGCACAGCCTTTATCAATTCGAAAACATGCACATTCTTATTTTGATTAAATATTAAGTAACATTAAGTGACGAATGCCTCACAAAGGTAAAAAGACCGATGCTGGCCGTTATGTTTGAAATCATGCACCTTCTTTTTATTATTATTTTCCTTCAAAATTATTATCTAGCTTAAGATTATGATTTAGGAATTAAATAAATAAATAAATATGCTTATTTTCTGAATTCTATTTAGAATTTTCGGCTTTGTTTTACGAATACCAGACAACGATTATGACAGGGGCGTCTCTCATAAATACTTAAATACATATTAAATATCCATGACTCAGGTACAAATATTCTTGCTTATCACGCAAACATTTGCCCCTTGCGGGATTTGAACCCGTTACGGCCGGCGTAATTATCAGGAGCTCTAACCAATACACCAAACGCGTCGTCACACCTTTTTCATATGTATTTCATATTCATTATGCGTCTTCATATGATATTTGTAATTATCGCACTATAGTTTTACTCTCTTTAAACTTAAAAAGGTATTCGTTAAACCTCGCCAGTGGACGTTCTAAAGGACAATGGGTGCATTTTTCCGACAATGTGCGATTCTGCACAATACTGGTGCGGATAAACCACGCGATCCCACACACGAACAAAGTTTCTGCACTAGGGTTGGAGATAAGCTCTTCTCACTTATTATTAATATTCCGCCACTGATTAAACTCTTTGCATTACCAGGTGGTTGACTGGTAGAGAAAGCCACATAAGTCCGCCAATTGTACAACTTACAGTGCAATAAAGTTTAAATAAATAAATAGGCAATATACGCTTGAGTTGTTTTAATATATTTACACATCTGAATAATACGGATCTGAGGTGGAATTGGGTAAAGCAATCGTATTCATTTGACAGTTCAAAACGTACGATAGGATCCGTCAAACCCTTTGTTCTTCGCCATTTGACAGACCATACCGTACGTTTTGAACTGTCAAATGAATATGATTGCTTTACACTATCGCACCCCTGACTCCATCATCTCATCAAATCATTATAATGGAGTTTCTCAGTTACCCGTCAGGAGCAAACGAATTCCATGAAATACTCGTGCGTTGTTTTCGGAATCGTCATACAAACACTGTTGTAAATTAAAAATGCCTTTTAAAAAGGAATACCTTGTTTTTTTGGTTCCGTAGTCCAACAGGAAACCCTCATATTTTTGCCAGTCCGTCTGTTTGTCCGCAGTTCAGCGCAGAGACATGATATAGGTATACCTATACACGAATTCTAAACTTCTCGCCAAAGTGGTAAAATTAAGTTGCTTTTACTGTAACTGTTGTTTTAAAGAAATTAAAGATGTATTATATATAATTACATTTTTGTTTTTATAGTGTTTTGCCACTGTACAAAATTAATAATATAAATTGCACTTGTAAAAAGCAACTTTGGCTCTGTGACAGACGAGGAATTGAACCCCGTGTAATACCCGTGTGAATTTTACAAGTGCAATTTATATTATTCATTTTGTATAGTGACAAAACACTATAAAAACAAAAAAGTAATTATAAATATATCCTTTGGACATTCCCACACATCGCCATCTAGTCCCAAAGTAAGCTACTCAAAGCTTGTGTTATGGGTGCCAGACAACGGATATAATACTTAAATACTTTTTGTTTGTAAATAAATACATGATATACATAGAAAACACCCAGACCAATACAAACAGACATGTTCATCCACACAAATGTTTGTATTGTGCGGGAATCGAACCCGCAACCTGCTGCGTAGTAGGCATTTTCTCCACCTTTGCCTTCGTGTGAGTGCGAATCCTTTAGCCACCTTTTGTATAAGGGCGACCAAAAATAAGTTTTAAATATGAGAAAAGTTATTTCCCTCGACAGAAAGCAACAAGACTGGCAAGTTATCATACTTTCCAATTTTATCTTTATTTAATATTATAAAAAGCTGAAGAGTTTGTTGATTCGAATGCTCTAATCTCTGGAACTGCTGAATCGATTTAAAAAATATTTTTGTGTTGGATAGCTTATAGATATATCAAAAAAGCCGCTGCGACAAATTTAAAACGCTTGGACGCAGTCGCGGGGGACTGCTAGTTCTACATAAAGACCTGTAACTAAATATATGAATACTCACCGAATCAGTAGTTTTTCCAAATTATAGCGTGTGGTCAAGGGGGAAAGGATCATTACAAATTAAATAAGTAATATGATACTACAAAAGAAAGTTGGCATTCTTGAAACGTCTTTTGCCGCTTAAGTATTTATAACACATTCCTCCATTCGTGTAACTACCAACATTGAATATTAACCGTTCCTTTGTTAAACGCCTACGAATATTATCAAACTGTACTACTTAAAATTCAGTTCATTACTGACTCATTACACAGGGCTGCATTAGAGCGCTTTCACATATAAGTGACTTTAGCAGAGCGCGACGGTCGCACGACAGTCGCGCTGTTGATAATTTCATACCTAAATGGTAGCAGAGCGCGCGGTAGTCGCGCGGCAGCAGCGCTGCTGTTTTTTATGTATGGGCATCCGATGATGTCGCTCTATTGTTAAGGCGCATTCATGAGGCATAATGAATAATTATTTTAAAGGGTAATAATAATAATAATAATAATAATAATAATAATAATAATAATAATAATAAAGAATATGGGGAAATCGAACCAGAAATTCGCCCAAAATTACCAAGACTGCGAAAGTAAAAAGTTATATGAACTAGTTAGTATTTTCAACAGAAAAATTTTGTATAATTTTTTCGATGCAGATTCAGATATCTCTCACATACACACACTTATTTATTGCAGTGCATTGGCTATAAGCAAACAGCTAGGATATAAACTTAAGGATGACTCTCATAACCTTAAAAATAACCCCTCAAAACCACCATGGCAAATTAGACTAGAAAAAGATATCACAGTTTTGCGCGTTGATTTAGGTAGATTAACTCAATATATAAATGGAAACCAATCAAAGAAATTAAAAAATAAAGTAGATGTTATACTCAAAAAATTCAGTAAACACTCTACACATGAAAACAATAATAAAACTCCGGAAGAAGTACTTGACACTTTGAAACAAAAACTGTCACTCAAGTCACACCGTTTAGCCCGCTATATGAAATCATTGAACAGGAAAAATAATAATAAACTATTTTCATCAAATGAAAAAGGATTTTATAGATCTCTAGGTACTTACAATAATTCAGTCCAAAACACTGCCCTACCCCTTGAAGATGACTTGAAAAAGTTCTGGGCAGATTTATGGGAAAAGGAGCAAGAACACAATGAGGAAGCCAATTGGGTTAAGGAAGAGGAAACAAGGTGGGAAAAAATTGATGAAATGGAATTTGAAGACTTTACTAGAGAAGACATAGAAGCTGTAACAAGGAAGATGAAAAACTGGAAAGCAGCTGGGCTGGACGGAATCCAGAATTTTTGGTACAAAAAATTTGTTATTTTTCATGATGTTTTAGCGAAACGGATTACTAATCTAATCAAAGGGGAAGAAGACCTACCCTTTTTTATAACCAAAGGCATAACACACCTTTTGCCAAAAGGTTTGGATACATCCAACCCTTCACAGTACCGACCAATAACATGCTTGTGTACAGTTTATAAATTAATTACTGCATGCATAACATTAAAAATAAATAGACATGTCGAACAACACGGTATCTTAGCAGAAGAGCAGAAGGGCTGCAGGCAGAACCACAAAGGTTGCAAGGAGCAGCTTATAATAGATCAGACAGTTCTTAAACATGCACACAAACAAAATAAAAATTTACATGTAACTTACATAGATTATAAAAAAGCTTTTGACAGCGTACCACATTCATGGCTTATCAGAGTAATGCAAATTTATAAAATTAATCCAACTATAATTACGTTCCTGGAGGATGTCATGACGAAATGGAAAACTTTATTATCTCTTTCAACACAAACAACTACGTTGAAAGCAGGAGAAATACGAATCCGTAATGGCATATTCCAGGGAGACTCTTTGAGCCCTTTGTGGTTTTGTTTGGCATTAAATCCACTATCAAATATGTTAAATTCAATGAAAGGAGGATATCAGTTAACAAAAGATACAGCGATAACACATTTGATGTATGTAGATGACATTAAACTATTTGCAAAATCCGACAGTGACATGAAAAATCTAATAGAAACAACAGCAAATTTCAGCAAAGATATAAAAATGGTATTTGGCTTAGATAAATGCAAAACTTTACATATACATAAAGGAAAAGTAGTGACAGGAGATTATAACATACAAAACGAAATAAATATAGCAGCTATGAACATTAACGAAACATACAAATACTTAGGGATAAAACAAAATAAATACATAAACCATACAGATATAAAAAAAGAACTAACAACTGAATACATTCGAAGAGTAAGCCTACTTTGTAAAAAACAGTTAAATTCTAGAAATCTCTTTAAAGCCTTAAATACGTTTGCAATACCAGTATTAACCTATTCATTCGGGATTATTAAATGGACATCTACTGACATAGTAAAATTACAAATCAAAACCAGGACCACCTTAACCAAAAATAAGTTTCTTCATCCAAAATCTGCAACAGAAAGAATGACTTTAAAAAGAACTAAAGGAGGAAGGGGCTTAGTAGACATAAAAGTTCTCTGGGAGGGTCAGGTAAAAAGTTTGCGGCAATTTTTTTACAAAAAAACTAGTAGCCCTATCCATAAAGCAGTGATTGACTCGGATAATAATCTAACGCCACTTGACTTAATAAATACAGAAAAAACCTTCCAAGCACCACAAGAGGCAGAAACTAAAAAACTAGAAACCTGGCGTAAGAAGCAACTACACGGTAGGCACATTAATGATTTAGAGCAAACCCACATAGACACCGAAGCATCTAACAAATGGCTTAAGTTAGGTTATTTATTCCCTGAAACTGAAGGATTCATAATAGGTATACAAGATCAGGTAATCAACACAAAAAACTACAGAAAATACATCATTAAAGACACACAAGACGATTTTTGCAGAAAATGCCATAGACATCCCGAAACCATTCAACATATCATTAATGCTTGCCCACACACACACACTGTTAACACAAAATGACTACACACACCGACACAATCAAGTTGCTCATTACATCCACCAAAAACTTGCCATAAAATACAAACTCATCCCTTCAAAAACAAAACCATACTACCAGTACCAACCCAAATCTGTGCTAGAAAGTCCCAGATACAAAATGTATTTTGACCGAGCAATCCTTACCGATAGAACCATACATAATAATAGACCAGATATCACCCTCATCGACAAAATAAACAAACAGGCCTACCTGATAGATATAGCAGTCCCTAACACACACAATATTAGAAACACAATAGCTGACAAAATACATAAATACACGGAGCTGAAAGAAGAAATTTTACGAATCTGGAACCTAGAAAAAGTTGTTATAGTACCTCTAGTAATCTCCAGCACAGGAGTCATACCCAAACACTTACTCCAAAGCCTAAAGTCAATTGACCTCCCTGAGAACAGCTTTATTACTATGCAAAAAGCTGCAATACTGAACACATGCCGGATAGTTAGACGTTTCCTACAAGATGAATCTACTCTCTCATCATAGTTACTTACCTACATTTACTACAAAACTTTTTATGGATCAGTTACTTGGCATAGCCCGTACCTGATACAAAATTTACCAGCTCTAAGCTGAGATAAAAAAATATATAAAAAATAATAATAATAATAATATAATATTTTTATAGACAGCGTTTCTCGGCTGGGCAGCGTTTGGGAAACTGCGCAAGAGCGTCTTCTCGTCTCAATTACCTCAGTGTCTGAAGACGAAAGTCTTCAATCAGTGATGACATACGGATCCGAAGCGGGTCTCTTACTATGGGCCTTATAATGAAGCTCAAAATTACACAACGAGCGATGGAGCGGGCTATGCTCGGTGTTTCTCTACGAGATCGAATCAGAAACGAAGAGATACGTAGAAGAACCAAGGTAACGGACATAGCCTTGAGAATCAGTAAGCTGAAGTGGCAGTGGGCAGGGCACATAGCGCGAAGAACTGATGGCCGTTGGGGCAGGAAAGTTCTAGATTGGAGACCCTTCGACCAAAGACGCAGCGTAGGACGTCCACCAACAAGATGGACAGACGACCTTAAAAAGATCGCAGGATCAAACTGGATGCAGACCGCTAGTGATCGGTCGCTGTGGAAAGCCGTGGGGGAGGCCTATGTTCAGCAGTGGACGTCCTTTGGCTGATTATGATGATGATGATGATTTTTATAGAATACAATATTTATTTATTGCGCTATCGTACACAAACATTACAATTTATATTATATTAAATTACATTAAAAAGTTTATCTCTCAGAAAAATCAACTTACATTCATAATTTCGCCAACCGTCTTACGGTTTTTCGATCAGCCCACGTGTCCTGACGCGAGTTTCACATTTTTCCCCCATCCCACAAAAGTGCTCAACGCCGCTAAAGAAGTTTTCACTTCTTTACTATTGGGATTGGCACAAGCTGCCAAGTTCTTTTGGGCTATAGGTATGAAGGCTGAGGAGAAGATAATGCATGACACAGAGATGAGAATGATAAGATGGATGTGTGGAGTTACAAGAATATAACATAAGGAATGAGTACATACGAGAAAGTCTGAAAGTGGCACCGGTAACCAAGAAGGTCGCAAATCGTCTGTCTTGTCACAGTCATGTTATGAGGAGGTAAGTATGTCATGTAACTAAAAGAGTGATGAGTATGAATGTGGATGGCTGTAAGGGGATTCCGACTGAGAAGTGATGGATGGACTGTGTGAAGCAAGATATGAGTGTGAAAGGAGTGGATGATTCAGTGACGAGAAAAAGAATTGTGGTGGAAGAGAAAAACATGCGGCGCTGACCCCAGATAAGCTGGGAAAAGGGCAAGAGGATGATGAGGTATGCCTTATTTTCTGAGGCCTCCAAACGTACAACCTAACCAAAGGCTTTTTGATGGAGAAAGTGATAGCATTTTTCAGAGCGATGGGTTTGATTAAATGAACGTATTCGCTTACAAACGATATGAGGAACGTACACACTTAATCCGAGCAGAAAATGAAATCAGTAGTTGCGTGTTAGTACCAAATAAAAGTAAGGGCCAAGTTAAAGGAAACAGCTACATCAACTATAATCATTATGATGCCACTAAATAATTATGTACACTTCTCCAGAAGAAGAAGAAGGTACTTTGACTGAGAATTCTGCACAAAAGTAACACAAAGTCGCGGGGAACTACTTGTATTAAATAAGTATAGGTATACACGAAGGCTTTATTAAAGCTATTTAATAAATAACCGAGTTTCAGCGTGTAATGAACAGGGAGTTGAGCCGACATCCGCTCGGCAATTACAATTTTTTAATCTGTGCACACAACGTATTATAAACTCTTGTGGGGATTAACGATTTAACAGGCATTATTAGCTGATTTATTTATTACATATGGGAAACATTTAGGAGAAGCTTTAAACTATAAATTAGTGGTCCCCCACGACTGCGTCCGCACGTTTTGAGTTTGCTTCCTCCCCCCCTGTCATATATGTTTCATAGTTCCTTATCCTTTCCTTGATAAATAAGCTATCCAACACAAAAAAACATCTTTCAAATCGGTCCAGAGGTTCCTGAGATT
The DNA here is from genome assembly GCA_963924145.1 of Pyrausta purpuralis. Lineage (NCBI taxonomy): Eukaryota > Metazoa > Arthropoda > Insecta > Lepidoptera > Crambidae > Pyrausta > Pyrausta purpuralis. The sequence continues at coordinate 20,210,704 of OZ001654.1, forward strand.
ATCGCGTTCAAACAAACAAGCAAAAAAATACATCAAACGCTTCAGCTTAATAATATTAGTAAAGATAGGTAAGCAAATCCTTGATCACTTTTGAATAAGAGCGACAAAAAATAACTTCAAAAAACAGTATAAACCGACTTCAAAACCAAAATGCACTTAAAAGTCTTAAATAAACTCTTGACTATTAAAAGAAAAGGAACCCATTTTAGGCAAACAATTTCTTTTTGGAGTCGGTGCTGTGATAGTTGATGCTTGATGGTCAAAGTGATGGCACCGACTCCAAAAAGAAATTGTTTGCCTAAAATGGGTTCCTTTCCTTGGGTATGGGTATTTGAAGGTATAACAAAATACCCTCTTCTATAAGAAATGTAAGCTCACTCGATGCGTTCAAATCAAAACTTGCAATTTATGTTATTGAAAATATGTAATCTTATATCAAGTATAATATGCGCTAAGTGCGACTGAATGTGATATTGGATTATTTGTGTTGAAATGTTCGAACGTACGTGAATATATTGTTTTGGTAGTGAATGTTCTCATGTAAGTGACTGTTTTTTTGTCTTTTATGGGAATAAATATATCTTTAAACTGATAATTGAAAATTAAATTTAAACACTTATTATAAATACGATGAGTCATGTTTTTTCTTGCGCTACCTTCTTTATCGTCTCAGTATAATTAAAATATTTCATTAACGTAATATTTAGTAAAACAGTGTGATAGCTAATACAAAAAACAACAAATCCCCGTTTACAAAATGATGATAGCTCATTCCGCGAGATATTTATATTTTTGTAAATGGCGCGGCCCGCCCGATGGCGGGTGCTTGGTACCAGACAGAGTCGAGGCCACGTGCGCTTTTTTCTTATGACAGTTGCGCGCACGCGCAGGCGCGTTCTTGAAGCGGATTGACAGGTTAATCCCGACTCGCCGTGTTCTCCTCGCCGTAGTACTAGTCTGCCCGATACGCGAGTGTAATTTAAAAGCCGGTGGCGCGGAGGGAGAGCAGCCTCCAGAGCAGTGGGTGATTGCGCCTTGTTACGCAAGGGCGACGAGGCTGCTATTCCCGCAGCGCCGGAGACGAGGAAATCCTAATGCTTGTTTGCATGCCTGCTTGCATGTTGCATGCATGCCTGTATGCTTGCATGCAAGCATTATTGCATGCCTGCTTGCTTACTTGCATGCATTAATGCATGCATGTATCTCTTCGTACTTGTATGCGTATGCATGCGCATGCCTTCTTACTTGCGTGCGTATGCATGCATGTGCTTACTTGCATTAAAAGTTATTTGAGGAAAAATATATATGGGAACCGTTACACATTGAAACAAGTTTTTATGAAAGGTTATATCGATAACTTAATAATTCTATGAAACATTAGTTTGATATATCGTTATTCTGCTTAAAAAAACAGTTGCGAAACATTTTTTTGGTGAACTGTTATTCGATGTTATGAAACGACGATTATTAACTATTCGATTAATCAAGAAAAAAAGATATTAACATTAATTGAATAGTTTTCTGTGAAATGAAATTCGATATCAAAAAATTCTGTGTTATCAAATCAAATCAAAATTTATTTATTACAGACTACATAGGTCCATGGGTAAGTATAAGAAGCATTATAAAATAGAGGTTAGTAAATACAATTTAACGGGAGAATAATAAATGTTAAAAACTTTTAACTGTACCATGTACCTGGTGGCGTCCGCACGGAGTGCCCGTACGGACGCGAACCGGAAATGGTACTGGTTGCGACTTCGGTCATCGTTCGCATGAAGTGCCTCATTGTAGGCGCATGCGGATCATCTGCCACCGTCCTCAGGATGCTGTTGTCACTTCCCCGCACTCTGAGTCTGAAAAACATCTGTATATTGTGCAAACATTTCAGACGCACTACCGAAGCGAGGAAGTCCCAACATCATCCTGAAAATATTGTTGTATTGGATACGGCGAGTGTTAAGCGACCTTTAAGGACAACAGATCCACAGACCGCCCGTGTACAGATTCTGACAATATGCCTTAAACTGATTTCTATAAAACAAGAAGTCATAGCAAGATGATTCTTTTTCAGTTCATTTAGGTATATTCCAACTAAGGGTACAATGTGAATTTCACCAAAATCTGTCCAGTAGATTTTGGTATATAATTACTAATTCTGTAATGAAAACAATAATTAAAAATTAAATTGCCTTAATTTGTTATTCTAAGTCTTTCGTACGTATTTCTTAAAAAAAAACGGCAGGTCCTTGATTCTTAAAACGTTAAAGGATTATCAATCCTTTATTTTATGTCTAGAGAAAATTTTATCCTGTTATAATCCTGGAATTGACGGCCATTAATAGACTCGAGATAATAGGATTACTCTCGATGTAATACAATGAATTTAAAATGCAGGAGCTGCAACTGCTTGAGAGGATAAAAGCGATTTCACACTGCATGATGTTATGTTTTAATTTCCTACAAAGAAAAATGTTGGCTCTTCGTATATACGAACTAATTTTTGTTCTTCGAATTAACTGATATTGATTTTGAAAGTCAAATTTGGACTTTATACATTATAGATTTTGCTAGCTTGAATCTGCTCTAATACCCATTCAATTTTGTTGAAACCTTGTTTAAAAAATAATAGGATTGCTTAATTGAAGTTATTTCACACAGCCGAATATTATTACTTTTCACAACAACTTGTATTTAAAAACTACTTATAAATTTCACACTTGTAAGGATTAAATAGAAGAAGAATAGAGAAAAAAAAGTGATTAAATACTTCACGATTTGATTGTATATCTCATGTCTCCACATCGGAAAACTTGAAAAAAATGACTGTCATTGTTTTGTACTAAATAAGTACAGTACTATAAACGATTGAATTGACTTATATGAAAAAAAAATACATTCAAACATTACCCTAAGGTAGGTGGATGAATCTGTTTTCGTGACTTTTATCTGAAGACGAAAGTCTTCAACCAGTATGTGTTGCCAGTGATGACATACGGATCCGAAACGTGGTCTCTAACTATGGGCCTCATAAAGAAGTTCAAAATTACACAACGAGTGATGGAGCGGGCTATGCTCGGTGTTTCTCTACGAGATCGAATCAGAAACGAGGAGATACGTAGAAGAACCAAGGTAACGGACATAGCCTTGAGAATCAGTAAGTTTAAGTGGCAGGAAAGTTCTAGATTGGAGACCCTTCGACCAAAGACGCAGCGTAGGACTTCCACCAACAAGATGGAGAGACGACCTAAAAAAGATCGCAGGATCAAACTGGATGCAGACCGCTAGTGATCGGTTGCTATAGAAAGCCGTGGGGGAGGCCTATGTTCAGCAGTGGACGTCCTTTGGCTGATAATGATGATGATGAAATGTATGTAAATAATATATGGTAAGAGCAAAGTTTGTATAGCATTTAATAAATAATGTATTTATTACTCACCACATAAAAGTAGGTATTCGAAGTAAACAATTTTATTTTATTTTATTGATAATCACTTGTTTGTGGAGACTGGTGACCTATGGTAAGTAGGAAATACTTGTGTTAAAGACTACAAGGTATCCATCCCTAATTTAGTGTGAACATTAAATCTTCAGTTCCTTATTAATTTGATACCTTAACGAACTGCTTCACAATGTCATTAGTTCTGTTTGATGTACAGTCGTCAGTACCTAAAAAAAAACACATGTTGTGTAAAAACACATACCTTTTTGTTGAAAACGAACCCTTATTACAATCGCATTCGATACCCTCGTGTTTACCTTGACGTGTCCTGGGCTGTGGTCGATATAAATATCATCTTGATAATGGAAAGTTTCAGTTAGAAATAAGACATATACCTATTGAATTACCTGAAACTTAATTTCGAACTCTCTATGTTGCATGCGTTCAAGAGAAATTAAAAAAAATATATCTCGCAGTAGTGTAGAGCACAGTATTCGCCTCTGGAATAAAAAAGGGTTGGGCAATCTGGAATCCCTCGCTACACTCAGGATTTTCTACATATAAACTCATTCCTGTAAAACTAATTCCTCCCTCGCTTCACTCGGGCGTTCATATTATAATCCTTTCGTTTCGCTCGTGATTTAACATGGCGCCCGTGCCGTAAATACACTATTTTATTTCCTTGTCAAATAATCTACTATGTGATTCGTAATGTAATTAGAATATTTTTTTTTAAAGAATATAAGTCTTAAAAAAATAAGTCGGAAGATTGGGTAAGGATCGGTAGTTGTATATTTTATTTGTTTCTATGTTTTTTAAATTTCTCTAGAGTTTGTCAGTTAAAGTGGTATTGTTAGGCTGAATTCCTTCATTAGTAATGAAGGTTACCCTCTACAAACGCGCATAATTCGTCCAAAATGTATGTACATGTCATAGTTCAGATAGATCAGCTAGCTGAAACATTTATTAATGTTTTAATTTTTACAAAAAAACAGCTATAACGATCAATAATTTACACACAAATGTAGTGTTTGATTAACTGCCTAGACGTTGACATGTCAGTGGCTAAACGGCAACAAGTAGTCCACTTTTATACTTATATTATAAACCTGAAGATTTTTTTGTTTGTTTGTTTGAACGCGCTTATCTTAGGAACAACTGAACCGATTAAAAAAAAAAGTTTTTTGTCGGGTAATTTATCAAGGAAGGCTATAAAAATTCACGCTGCGACAGGAGCTTAATACCTACTAAGCGATTTCCATAAGCGATATGTTATATACAAAAACTTCATTTAATTACTTCCTGTTGATTTTACAATTTAAAAAACCAGCCAAGTGCGAGTCAGACTCGCGCACTGAGGGTTCCGTGCCAATTTTAACTGGATGAAGGAATCAGCTTACTTCCAGTTAACTAAAATTCCACAATGTTTTGTTGACAGCAAATATTACTTTGTTTTTCATGGTGTTTGTATGAAGAACAAAGATATGTTTGCGGCTGTTGAAAATATGCTATACCTCGAAACTACTTGTTTGATCCTGTCCAAATCAATTTTTGTTGTAAGTGTTTGTTGAGATCTACATTATTTCGAAGTAAGAAGGGAAGGGCGGGGGGGGGGGGGGGGGGGGTGCCCGTTTCACTATTTGGACTACCACTAGATTCCAAATAAAACACTTCTTCTTGAGACTAGTGACCGTGAGAATGCGTACGGGCTGACCCACTCACGGCCCTATATTAATTCAAAAATGTACAATTCACATAGTGACTAATACAGACTACTTACAAATAAGGACGGACAAAACAAACATCTGCGTACTATTTCTTCCGCTTTCTACAGCCACCCTCCTACATGGAGATATGGAGGGAAACAACCGATGTTGTTGTACCTATCTCCTTTTACATTTTTGTAACCTTACTTTAATCGTCATAAATTCCCACCCGCGACAATCCACTCTATGGAATCCCTACCTACCCTCAGAAAGTGCGAAATGTGGAATAGGAAATTCTAAAGCTTTACCGGCCTCACTCCACCTCTGAGCGGGACAGCCTACCAGGGTCTTGCTCGCCCTTGTACCAAAACTACCGACATATTTCTTAATATTTCCTAGCTAGTTATTTTGTTACCCTAACTGCCTACCTAATTTGCAAGTGGGAATTCCTAACTAACCGATTTCTTATCATTGAAATAAAACGAGCCCAATAAAAGCTAAATACAATGCTTACTCGCTATGTCCCTAACATAAAATTAATTTTATTTTCATCGAATATATATATATATATATATATATATATATATATATATATATATATATATATATATATATATATATATATATGTTATATGTATGTATCTTTATTTTTAACCGACTTCAAAAAAGGAGGAGGTTATCAATTCGACTGTATGTTTTTTTTTTTTTTTATCATTATTTTTTTTTTGTATGTATGTTACCTCATATCTCAGTCGTTTGTCGACTGAATCGAAAAATTTTTTCACCAACTTAGAGGGTATACCTTCTAGTTGGTCCCATTTTTTCCATTTTGGGATCTGATGATGGGATCTTGGTGTATTCGAAGGAAACCCTCAAATTTTAAAGGCACGTATAGTGTTTCTTTACTAGAATCTTAATGTTGACGTGTTGTTACGTCTGATAGTCAACATTTTGTGGGGCTGAGCTGATGGTGGAACTCCTTAACGCCTAGGAGTTCAGTAATTATAATGACGAAACTTATGATAGGTAATTTGTAACTTCGTAAAAAATAGAATCATAAGGTGCAACTCCCCCCCACCCCCCCCCCCCCCCCCCCTCTTATGTAATCACTAAAAATAAAGAAATAAAATAAACTTTTAAAAAAAGTAAAAACCGACTTCAAAACCAAAATGCACTAAAAAGTCTTAAATAAACTCTTCACCATTGAAAGGAAAGGAATCCGTTTTAAGCAAACAATTTCTTTTTGGAGTCGGTGCCATCACTTTGACCACCAAGCATCAACTATCACAGCACCGACTCCAAAAAGAAATTCTTTGCCTAAAACGGATTCCTTTCCTTTCAATGGTGAAGAGTTTATTTAAGACTTTTTAGTGCATTTTGGTTTTGAAGTCGGTTTTTACTTTTTTTAAAAGTTTATTTTTTGTTACCAGACTAATCTTTCTACCAAATTTTAACAGTGTGATGCTTAAAGCTACAGAATAAATTGGCTGTGACATACGGGCGGACAGCAGACTTGACAAAACTTTAAGGGTTCGGTTTTTGCCATTCGGCTACGGAACCCTAAAAAAATACAATTACTTGCCTGTTTTCTATGTGCTATGGTCTGACGACGGTAGCCACGTATTAGTTATATCTAGAATCTAGACAACAACAAAGCAGACAATAGTCGGTATTAATTCACACGAGCGTATCTAAGGAATGAATGTTCGTGGAATTTAGCGCGGTAGAGTCGTCCTACGGTCCTCCTGAAACTCTATTAGGAAAATATAGATGCTGATATTGAAAAGCCTATACAGGGGGACTTTGCAAGGTGTTGCCAATTTTATGAGGTAAATGACACTATCAATACCTAAAACTTTTTGTAGGGGTCTATCGTTCGAATCTTTCTTTTTTCTGACACATCTTCTATTATCGCCAATGTCCCCAGCATCATCGATGTATTTAGGATATCAAAAAAAAAGCTTTCGATCAAGACTTGACAGAAAAATTTGTATGTATTGATTGTCTTATTCACCTCCTCAAATTTTGTACCTTGAATAGTTACTTTTAAGACCAGCTATGTAAAACCGTGTTTTAGGCAAATAAATGTATGTATTTCATTTAACTTCATCCTGTATATTAATCTTTAACATTAAGTCCAACGCAGAGTTTTGGAATTGCCTATCTAAAATATGTCTGTGCCTACTTCAAGAAGGCTGAAATACCTTTTGAAGGATGCCTTAGTCTTATTAATCAAGAAAATACCTTGAATTTTCCCGAAATGTTTACGCAATCTGTATGTACGGATTTTCTCAGAATTCCGACGTTATATTAAATATTTTTCCGCAATTAAATGAAATTGAACCACTTGATTTACGAATTAGGTCTTAGTTCAATTTGGGCTTCTAACGGCTAATATTTTATTATGCTAATATTATAACTTTTCTTTTCTTTGGCGACCTCCGTGGTGTAGTGGCTAAGCACGTTGGGTTTCAAAGAGTTGCCGCTCCGTGGTCCCAGGTTCAATTCCCGATCGGGTCGATATAGAAATCAAAATTTTCCTACATTGTCTCGGGTCGGGGTGTTGTGGTACCACCGTTGTGTCTGATTTCCATAACACAAGTGCATTGGCTACTTACTTTGGGATCAGAGCAATGTATGTGAGTGGCGTCCAATATTTATTATTATTATATAAATATTTTAATCAAATTAATTATCTTCGCACAAGATGAAAATCTTTTTTTGACAACTTTCACATGACGGGGGTGAAACCGCGAGGGCTGCTAGTATTAATATAATTTTAATTATTATGTTGATAATATTCAGTCACACTGAGTGGGAATTGAACTGCCTGGAAATTGAACGGCTTAAACTAGATTGCAATACGCCCGGTGTTCTTAGGCTTATTTTTCCAATGTCAGATAAAAAAATATTCGTCGAATAAAATACAATACGCCTAATTTGAAAATGTCACCTATTTGTCAGTAACCATTTACGTTCATGTAATTTTAAAATCGGCCGTTTCATATTTATCAGCCTGATATAAACAAGACTTTTATTTGACGATGGTAAATTTGGTCCTTAGTACTTGTATCTAGACTAGATAGAAAATGTTCCACACAAGTATTTCGTAACAAGAAACAATCGCGCCGAGAAATCCCCGATACTTATCTACACTACAGGTACGGAAGTCTCGATATCGGTCCCTGTAAAACAACCAAGGGGGGCCATTTTCGTGGTTACGTAAACCGTTAAACTCACAATCGAATTCCCACACGGTAAAAGATCGATCGCCGCGAGTATCGAAAAACGCTGAAACTGAATTTGTGCTTTCGCGTATTCATTAATGTAAGAAGAATTTCTGAATAAGTCCTAAAAAATAACAAATATTTACTTAAGATTTCACACAGATACAGCTACGTTAGTTAAAGCGATATTTAAAATGCAGCAGAAAAACAGAAAATTTAAATGTTCTATGTGTAATTTGGAAATTTTGCTTCAGACTTCGCCCGCAGGAAAGAGTGGGACTTTGACCCGACAGGAGACAAATGAAAGAATGCATTGCTCGCTTTGCTCGAGGCAAGATGTGAACCAACATTGGAAACTGGAGTCGCGATTAAGGTATGTGTTAAAAATAAAATAGCAAACGTAAAGCTACAAACGTAGCATGGCCGCTTGGGCTGGTAGGTACCTTACATATACCTATATTATTATAATCGTCACTTGTGTTTTACTTGTAGAGTTTGACAGCTATTTGACACGAGATAAAGGTACGTAAAGTGCCACCAACTTATCTGGAGAATGACAGAATGGCGCCACGATCGACACTTCTGGCTTTTTATACTCGCCATAACTTTATAATGATAAATCAAAAACATGTGTTTATTTAAATTCATTGCAAAACCAAAGTTGGAATTCAGGCCAGATGGCATCCTCTAACATTTTCACTTGAGGGCCAAAGAAAATTGAATTGTGGACCATTTTACTGTTCGTCTCCTTGCTCGCTAAATATAGGATGGCACAGATAGTGACGATATTTTTTTTGGTATCTTTTTATCCAGGGCTATTCAAATCTACCATATTTATGGCAGCCAATTGCAATTCAAGTAAAATGGGCGGCGACTAACAATTTGTGAGCAATTTGCTGAAAAAAATTGGCATAACTACATTTTCTCCACACGCTTGATGATAAGCACACGCCAACGCTGCCACTAATATGGCTTACACTCAATTTCAAAAAAAAAAATACAATTTCGACTCGTATTTGACCGGTTTCCCTAACTCAGTCACGTCCTCTCTTCACAATAATTCCCGGAGCGAGCCGCGGTTTGTTTGTTTCCGATTTAATTTGCAGACATAAATGTTTGTATTGTTTTCCATATTTTCTGTCGTAACACTTTTTTATTGCGAGATCAAAATCGGAACGCACTGATTTGGAATGAACAGTATCTGTTTAATCTTTTATTTGATTCAAATATTCAATACAAATTGTATGTCTCTAAATTTACGACTGTTTATTTTTCGTTTCATTGATATTTCGTCTAGACAGTTAGTAGGTAAGTATGAGTAGACACTCCTAATATACAACGAAACCTTCATATTCACAATTAAATAGCTTGGCTCTTGTTTAATCTATAATACAAAAACATCCTTCGACTATTATTCTTAAAAGTGATTATGAGTCCATAGTATAAAGACATAAAAGTCATTAATTTACACAAAAAAGTGGGCCTGCCACTTTTACACGTCCCAATATAAACCCTACCACAGCTTCGGGACAATTGTGGGCTAGTGTTGAGAAGAAGCTGCGCAGCAAACTCCGTCACTATTGTCAATGCCTCTTTTCAAAAGGTTTACAATGTTTGTGGTGATCATGCAAGTCTATACATTATTATCTTTAAAATAACCATCCACTTTATAATACCCTTTCGTCATAAGGGATTCTTTAATAACAGTTTTAAATTTATTAACCGGTAAGTTTACAATGTGTTCTGGTAGTTTATTGAAAAATTGTATACCTTTCCCCATGAAAGAATTACCAAGCTTTCGAAGCCTAAATTGTGGAATAGCAAGCATAATATCCTTATTCCTAGTATTATATTTGTGTATGTCACTCTTTTTCGTGAATGAATGTATTTTTTTCCGTATATACATTAAATTTTCGTAAATATACTGAGAGGCTAGAGTTAATATTCCCATTTCTTTAAACACCTCTCATAAGGAATCTTGAGGTTTAAGATTATAAATCTCGCTCGGCTCTTTTTTGTAGCAAAAAAATGATTCTACATCAGCAGCCGCGACCCACAGTAAAATGCTGTAGGACATCAAGATAAGAAAATAACTAAAATAAACTAACCTAGCTGTTTCTACATCAGTCAAACGTCTAATCTTCCTTACAGCAAAAGCAGCTGAGCTTAGTTTCCCTGACAAGGCCAATTGTTTGATGACATTTGACTACGATTAGGTCATGAAATGAAATGACTTTATCGACACAATGAAATTCGTGACAGCGCGAGGCATGTCACGATACTGGTATTCTGCGCGAACTCTTTCGATCAAGTGATCAACACACACAAATTAATTAGTGAAAAAAAAGACAAAAAATAACAATCATAATATTATCAGTCATAACCCATGAAAAAATAACAATAAGTATATATAAATACGAAAATTATTCAGTATTCAGCATTCAGATATATAAAATACGTAACGATAAAGCAATAATAACAAAATGCAAATATTAAAAAAAAACTCATTAACCGCATGGCACTGCCGCTGAATTAGGATTTATGATTCAGACGAACCGTGCCACACATCATCATTATCAACCGAAGGACGTCCTACTCTGCCTGCCTGCTACTGCTCAGCATAGGCCTCCTCCAAGGTTTTCTACAGCGGTCTGCATTCTGTGCGATCCTGCAATACGAAAGGTATGAGAATTTATTGTAGCTTAATGAAGACGAAGAAAAAAAACACCACAAGTTTTAACCACACCTAAAGCTAGGCAAGGTAAAACTTTAGTACGTGGACCGCTGATTTATGGGGTGTGGGGGGAGGGGGAAGAGGAGGGGGGTTAGGGGAACCCCCCCTGTGAAGGGGAGGCTCAACGATCTTAAGGTTTTTGAGAAAAATCAATTTGAAGTTTTGAGGTTCGGTTGAGGAAAAAATATAAAATTTGTTCATGGACCAACAAATTAGGGGGAGGGAAACAAGGGGAGCCCCCCACATGAAGAGGGAGCTTTGCCCCAGTGGCGTTGTGCCATAATCTTATGGACTGGGGCCATTTTTTTACTGGGTTTTCAAAGTTCTAACCTAACCTAACCTAAGCGATTCGTTTTTGGGTAACATAGTTTTTTTTTAATGGCGGGGGGCTTCGCCCCCCAAACCCCCGTGGGGGGGCTGCGCCCCCCCGTCCCTCCGCTACTTTGGCCCTACAAGGCTATTGACCACAATGGTGTTGTGCTTATGGTACTTATGAACTGGGGCCATTTTCTTTACTGGGTTTTCAAAGTTCTAACCTAACCTAACCTAAGCAAGTCGTTTTTAGGTAATATAGTTTATTGACTCTCCCTTCTTTGTTCCTACTAGATAGTACCATAGTACCTACCTACCTACCTGGAACTGAAGAGTTATCAAAACAACATGACATCGTAATTTGCGTTCCGTTACAACAATTCTATCACGATCTATTTTTTAACACAAAATAAATAAAAATCTAATTGAAAAACAAAATTTTATCATGTATTTATGTAAAAAGATATTAATTACCATATAATTATTAATATTAAAGTATGTTTTTATGATAAAAACATACTTAAATATTTTTAAGAACTGACAATGCGCATTTGAAACGAAACGCAATTGACAGCAGTAAAAAAACATGGCAAATAAATTACCGCGAGTCATACAATATTTGCATTTTCATAAATTGTTTGTAAAAAAACTATGGGCTCGTTGAAGCTGAAATTTTGCAGGGAGACTATTAGCCCTAGACCTTTCTCCAAAAAAATTGCGGTCGCCGAAATCAACGGTCCACGTACTAAAGTTTATCTCTAGGCAAAGTTCATAAAAGTTAACGCTATTTATGTTTCGGATCCAAAGCTTATAAGTTTTAATTACCTCTAAGACTGTGCGTTTGGTTAACTTATACTTGCGTTAGTTAGTAATTTTGTAAAATTTAAGAGATTTTAGAGAAGAATACTAAAACAAGAAGCAACCGTTGCTGAACTAAAACTAAGTTAATTATTTCAATTTAACCAACAATGCAAATGTCTAAGAGATTTCTTCAAATCGTAATTATACAGATTTTTCAAATTTCCTGGCAGCTGTATAACGTGACACTATGAGGCCAAACTTTGTATTTAACTTACACGCTGATAGTGCATCTCTATTTGCACCAAGCTACCGTCTAATTAAATGTATTCCGTTCTAACGGGTACTAATTTAAAGCTCCAACTGACGAAAACCCCAATTGTAGACTAGTATACTTGATAGATTGCGCCGAATGTTTCCTATTGTAAACGTTCATCCGCGTCTAGTCATTCTTTTTTAAATATTGGACATCTTTTTAATTTTTATGTAAGTTAAGTGTAGACCATAAATATCAAAAATAATTATCCTATTTGTATACCTTAGTAAAAAAAAATGCACAACAAGCCATGCATCTAATGTCTAATGTGAATGTGTCCCTCAATAAAGTGCAATCCGGATAGAAGACGGAAGCAGACCTAAAATGAAAAAAAAATGAAGGATAAAATTTAACGAAGTATCACACATCATAAAATATTGGACACGATATGTATGTGATATACATTGCTTAAATCCCAAAGTAAGTAGCGAATGGCACTTGTGTTATTGAAATCAGACACAACGGTGCACTGTTGTACCATCGCTGTGGTACCATAGCATCCTGATCCAAGAAAATAAAGACAATTATGTTTTCTACATAGACCCGACCGGGAATCGAATTTGGGACCTCGGAGCGGCAACGCCTTGAAACCCAGCGTGCTTAGCCACTACACCATGGAGGTCATTTTAAGGTAGCGGTTAGTACACTAATGTATAAGCAGCATGCGAAATTTGCATAATATACTACGATTCGCTTTAACATAGCTAGACGTGATTGTTGCATCCTTTTCAGTATCGATCGTTAAGCCGCATGTCTGCCGCAAGCGAATGCTTTGGAGTACTAACGCCGTAGACAGCGCTTGTGTTAGAAATCGTATCATCATCATCATTATCAGCCAAAAGACGTCCACAGTTGAACATCCCCCACGGCTTTCCACAGCGACCGATCACTCGCGGTCTGCATCCAGTTTGATCCTGCGATCATTACAAGGTCGTCTGTCCATCGTGTTTGTAGACGTCCTATAAGCTGCGACTTTGGTCGAAGGTTCTTCAATTTAGAACTTTCCTGCCCCAACGGCCATGTTCTTCGCACTATGTGCACTAGAAATCGTATGGAAGATGTATTTTACCAAACATCAAAACTTACAAGTGACCGTTTACTGCAAGCGAGTGGAGCTATACTAGATTTATAATTTTAATATTTCTATAAGTATTAGTAGTCTGTTGCACAAATACTACCATAGTTTCTACTGAATATGTTTCTAACACAAATATTGTTACTTAGTTAAAGTTACAATAGAATTCCATATTAGAGAAGTGAGCCCCTTAAAACTTAGTTCAGGATGATTATCGTGAAAACAAGTTTTTTTGCCGACATAATTAGGAGATAATTAATTCGACTTGTGTGTATGTAATATCGTCAGAATTTTATAAAATTTTAGTATGTTGATCTATTCAGGCTTCCTAAAACGTGTGCAAAATTTCGTAAGTGTATGTATATTTGTATGTTTGTAGTGAATCATTTATTTGCTTTCATTATTATTTACATAAAAAAATACCTTCTTAAATATTAAAAAAGTTTGATTGTGTCCAGCTTCTCTGTTTACGAAATATAAAAACTTTGCTACAACAGAACTCAGATATTTCAATCGAGTCTGAGAGGATGCTGCATAACATTTCAAATAAATCTTTTACAGTAGAAAGATGCAGTATTGGCCAAGTAAATAAATAGTGGGTAATGATTGCACAATAAGCAGTTAATAAACACTTGTTTAAGTTAACAGAAACAATAACTATAAAAAAATAAAACAGTTAGTAGAGAATTAGTTTTTTTTCTGAATCTCATTTCATTTACTTTAAAAGATGCACAAGTAAATTATGTATTACTGTTTGTATACTTTAGCTTATTTATTTAAATTATTACCCTAAGTAAGTATTTTCAAAATCGGTTTTATAGTTTGCGCCGTCGTAGCCCATACAAATCTACAATATTTAGAACTACTAGTCATGACCGGCTTTTAAAGTTGTATGTCAAAGAACAACGGCAGGAATTTACCTGAGTTTATTTTGAGGCGTCTAAAAATGTGACCTATGCAAAAACTAATCATTTATTTAACATGTTTTTTTCACGAAAATAGTTTCTTATTTAATAGCCGGGCTTAAATTGTAAATGTAATAAAAAGCACTCATTTGAATCGAATTAAAGTAAATTCACAGGTGCTGCCATTTAAAGAAAAAAAATCTGTATGCGTCAGATTTTTATCAATTTGATTGTACTCTTAAGAATTACATGAAATAGAAATAACTAAGGTTTTTAACACAGAAAGATGTAAATGTATTTTAGAATAATATAATATAACTTGATTGCGCCAGAACTTAAGATTGCAAAATGATTTATTGAAAAAGGGAATAGACAATTAACACAAATTATAAAATACAACGGCAACACTGACATACGTCAAAAAAAACAAAAGTCAAACGTCACTTTGACAGTAGCTTGTCTTGACTATTTCGCTACGTTATTATTTTAAAAAAAAAGTTGTTTAATTTCTCGATTTTGGATTATCTTTATTATTGACTCTCGCTTGGCTGTTTTTGGGCATTAATTTTATATTTTGACGGCTGAATTGCCTCTTAGGAACGTTCGTTAGTAGTTTTTTCAGAATTTTATTATATAAGAGGCGTTCATTTCGATATAACCTAAAAATACAAAAATAAAGAAAACCTTTTTTTTTGTGGCCTTCGACAAAACGAAATTCTTATTGATTATGATAATTCAGTGCAACTGCTATCATTTAATCATTTTTCAATCGTAGACGCTTATAATATTTTTAAGGTAAACATTGTATGGGGCCTTGCCATTGTTCTTTAAGTTTAATAAGGGATGAGTCTACTCAATCTTATTTTGGTGCATTACTTTCCTTGCAAAGTGGCGAGATTTACGTCCACATTTTCTAAAAGTGGCAATAAAGACTCAGAAAGAACTGAGGAACTCTACAACACCCGCTTATTGCGCTGTTATTATATTCTTCACGGTAAAACACAGTTCTAAAACAAGCTATACTTCAAGAATAAGCTGTGTGATTTAATATAAATGTACCTTTTTATGTCAAATAAGTAAGGTTATAAGTTATGAATGATGATACGTAAAATCTAACAAGTTTTAGCGCATGAATTCAAACTAGCATCAAAAACGAATGTTAGCACAATAGCACGAAAATATGTACATACAAAACTGTAAATCACCATATTAAAAACAAAAAAATCTTACTACTTACCATCTTTTGGTGTTTGGTTTCCGATAAATTACCTAAAACATACCTTAGACATAGTTTTCGAAATTTACAGTCTAAGAGCGCTTTCACACCAATTATATTGTATTTATAAGTAGATGTCGCTCCACGTACTAAAGGAGTACACAAATAGGGCACCGTCTGATTAATGGATGTCAATAGATTGACATCCACCATATCAGACATCAGTTTCGGAACCATAAAATTATTATCCCTTTGGAATAGAACAACAAAAGCGAGATGTCACTAGCAGCAAACTGTGTGATAAAAAGAGATGGGAGATGCGAAGTAGCAGAACCGTTTTTAACAGCTGTCAGTCAGTTCGGAAGCTTATGAAACCTCGCTGAAAATTTCTCTCATTTGAGTTTTTGAAAACCTATGTGAAATTGTGTATATTTTGAAGAAATATTTTTTTGAATTAGTCCAAATCGAAGCCTCTTAATATACGACTTATATTTACCAATGCGCTTCAAATTTAGAAGTACGCAGTTTGATTATTCTATTCTACAAACGTTAATTTCCGCAAAAAGTAAAGACAGAATAACACAGGGAATGTATATATTGAATATTTTATATAATGAAATAATATTTAGTTTTACACTAGAGCTGCATGTTCAATATTTTGTGTCGGCTGTTTATCATGCAGTAAACTAATATGTTTATCTTAGGAACATTGTTTTTAATCACCTGATCGAAAGGTTATCTCATTTAAAGCTACAAATGCTACTTACTTATGTTAGTTACTGACATCTTAAATCGGTTTCGTTTGACAGCTTTTACTTGTCCTTCTATTCCGATGGGAATATTAATTTTATGTTCGGAACAGAGTCGTTTTCTTAATATATTATTAAATTACGTAGATACATTACAATAGACTCGTTTTTTTTTGAAATACTGGTTAGTACTTTAGCATGGTAGTATATTAATCAACAAATAAATATATTTCTAAAATATTTTACATTTACATTATAATATAATGATTTAAAAAATGTAATATGAATGGTTCACGTGAATGCTTGAAATGTCTTGGCGCCAACGTTAAAGTCATGTTCACTACTAGGCATTCACGATCACGTGACCACATGTATATTTTCAGGAAACAAATAAATAATATATGAAACATATTTACAGTCCTAATTATAAAAAAATATAAAATACTAATACACTATAGTCATCTGGCATCATGTAAATGATTTATTCTTTTAAATAACATGCTAATAGTTGCGTCCCTTTCATATACAATGTTCTATTGGTAAGTATCATCCCTCACGGATGTGTTTATCGACAGTCTTTTGATATAATTTCGTTTACACGACTGCCAATGACCTTGTGGTCTGTGAGCGTTTTTTTAAAGAATTAAATATGTACTTTTTATTAACTCACAGAGGGATAATAACATACATGCCCTATACATAAGTGTTAGGGTCGTGCGGGCGGGTTTCGAACCCGCGACTATCTTAGTAATATGGAATGTAAACCACTATACTAAGACGATCTTTAAATTATTAAAAAAATATAGTAGCCCATTACTTCATGTAGGGCACTGTCTCAGAAAATCGACTTTTGACGAGGAGGATAAAATATCGGCCATGTTGGTGTATGGGTTGGCTAAGAAACTAAACTCGAAAATTCACTTTACGATATTTTTATTTTATTTATTTAGACTTTATTGCACTGTTAATATTGCATTTGGCGGACTTAACTCATGGCATGGCACTCTACCACTCAACCGCTTGGGAAATGCAGAGAGTTACATCAGTGGTCCGCCACTGATTTAACTCTCTAATATTTAAAAGTACTGAGAGGGACGAAAAAAAATATGTTTTAAAATGCAGTAACAAAAACATAGATACTTAAATTGCATATATAAAAGAAATATATAAATATAATATTCCAACTGGAACATATGTTTATTTAGATAGTAGTTTTTGCAGAATTAAAAGGCGCACTGACGCATTGAGCTACACATGAACGCTGACGCCATCAAAAACATACTAAATCAAAGTTAAGATCCCACTTTGAAGTGAGGTGTTGTTTGCTTGACAATCTTTAAACGTCTCACCGGTGATCTAGTTGTAAATAAATATCATTGTTTCACACTTAGCCAACTTTAGCGCCGGTCGCGCGTCAGCAGCATTGCTGATAATTTCATACATAAATGACAGCAGTAAGCACAGCTCCAATGTGAAGGCACACTTAGAATCGCGTAACATTGAAAGGTGAATGTTCTTAACTCGCGACCGAGTTCGCAGAGCTGAATCAACACGGGAAATGAACTCAGACCACTGAACGTTGAATACTGTGCCAGTGTAGCAGCTATCGAGTCCGTGGTGCAATACGGCACGTCATTTTAATCGCCGGTTTTAGGATTCCATGGAACTACATGAATACCGGCAGACGTATGAGGAATGAATAGTAGAGGCCCATACCTTATTTAAGGTAGTATAAAAGTACTTAACGTTTGAATTAAAATAACATATTTTTTTATTGACAAAGTTGCACATAAGAATTGTTATTATAAGCAAGTACTTAATCTTTGGGATACTACCTCCAATATTTTTGTGCGATGGATAACCACACTTATCAAAATTAATTCGTTTAAAAAAATGCTATGCTGATCGACGTCAGCTAACCAACTATTTACGAAAGCGCTGAAGATGTAATATATAAATTACATTATAATTAATATATTAATTACAGTATTAATACTTAATTAGTATTTTTTATGATTTTCTTCATTAACATAAACATATATACCTATATATATTTATGTTTTATATAATATGTTATTCATTACATAAATTGTCTTGATCTTGATCATAGGAAGGGGTATTATGCACATAATACCCCTTCCTATGAGCTCATTATTTCTTTACCCAAAGGTTGTCTGGAAGAGATCGCTTAAAGCGATAAGACCGCCTAAATTGTAAATTTCCTCGAAATAAAATTGTGATTAACCTATCTGATGTGCAATCAACAGTTATATTATCTTATCTTATCTTAGTTTTAATGTAGCCCATTTTCAGGGACAATTTATTTATTTATTTACATATTCATAGGAAGATTTACAGTTTTAATAATCACTACATCTAAATAACTTAATGCTAACATCAATACTAATAATAAATCTCCATGAGTAGTGAGATATCAAGATAAGGTCCGATTGGGGCAACTACAATCCAAAGGAAAGAAACAATAAGTCTACCTATTGTCCCTTGAATAGATGGAGCATTGGAAACTCGCAACAGGGCAAGGGGCTATGCTTTTAGATGGCAACGCATTAGCATCACAAGGACTCTCTTGAAGGCGATGAAGTAGAGACGGTTGAAAATTGCATTCAGTATCAGGTGACTGAAAGTGCACTATGCAAAAACGCGAATAGTATAGATATTGTAAAAAATTAAATAATTACTACAGTTTCCAGTTTAATTAACCGCTCTATTACTTAAATATGGCACTTTCACATTCATTCGTTTTCTATGAATGTAAGAAAACCGGGCATGAATGTAAGAAATGGAATACAAAGTTAAAGAAATCAGATGCAATGTCGTCCTGACAAAAACTATCCAGGATGACCAAACCGGATGTGTTACTGCTTCCAAGCGAATACGTATCGGATAGCTATGAGCGTGAAGTCGATATAACTATTCGTCAACTAATTAATATAAAGGTTAGCTGAAGGTTGTCTAGAAGAAATTACGTCGAGCAATAAGACCGCTCGAAGATGTTTTATTTAAGATGTTTTCTGTATCAGTGTTAAATCATTTTATCATTTGTTGAAGATGGTGTGTAATAAAGAATATTCATTTATATTATTATTATTAAAACATATTTCAGTAAGATTACAAATATTGTTTGTTGACTTGCAATAAAACAAGTTGAACCTAGCTTGCAACTCCCTTCTTCATTACCACTAAACTTATTTCTGGCTGTGAAGCTTAAATTACTAACAATTTTTCAAAGTCAAAGGCAACAAGAAAGGCTTTTAAACTTGGTTGTTTTACACAGAATACGTTAAAGTTGCGTCCTTTTCGGGAAAGCGGCCCGGAAATAAATGAAAAATGGAAACTCAAATGAAACTCTTTGAAACGAATGAGAGGAGTAGTTAGTTAGTACCTATAGGATTAAACTAACTCGCTTGCTTTTGAAAATAATTTCCTACCTAATTATAATATTATAAAAATCCTGATAACTTTATCCTCATATCAGAGGACGTTCACTTTTAAACACAGACCTCCCTTACGGTTTTCCATAGCGATCGCTGCCAAGCGGCCTACATCCAGTGTGATCCTGCGATCTTTACAAGGTCA
Organism: Pyrausta purpuralis; assembly: GCA_963924145.1. Lineage (NCBI taxonomy): Eukaryota > Metazoa > Arthropoda > Insecta > Lepidoptera > Crambidae > Pyrausta > Pyrausta purpuralis. The sequence goes on from OZ001654.1 coordinate 20,230,781, forward strand.
GGTCATCAGTTTATCTTGCCAGCAGACGGAACGCTGCGTTTTTATCGAATGGTCTCCAATTAAGAACCATAGGTTTGTAGAATTTATTCTCAAAAAAGGAAAAAGCCACTTACATGAGAACAGAATAACTTACAGTAAAATAATAATACCAAATCGAACGCCGAACTAAAAATAACAATAACATAAAAAAATACATGCTACAAATTATCAAACAGACAGTGTGCTGTTTTCGACTACTGACAATTTGTCTTTAAACAGTTTTAGGCAATGATGGCAGTTTATTGTAAGTAAGTAAGTCTTTATTGTGGATATGAACAAAGGTTACAAATGCTCTTATAAGTAGGTATATATCTCTTAGTTCTACCCTTTCAGGCGTAAACACACACATGCACACATAACACTTTTGAAACACTTTATAACAAAATTATTTGTATTGCAAATATTCTTGCACACTATAAAAACATTTTTCTACCAGCCATTTTTTTAATTCAATTTTAAACTTTGGGTAGTTATATTGTTTGAAAACATGTGGCAGATTATTGTAAATTTTGATGCACATCATAAATGCATTACAAGACACGAGCGTTAATTTAGATGTAGGTTTAAAGAGTTTGTTTTTATACATAGAGCGAACATTACGAGTAGTAGTTTGACAATTTTGTTCAAATAGGTCATTATGATGATACACAAACAGACATATATCAAAAATGTATAGACAAGGTAGTGTAAGTAAACCATAAAATTATTATCCCTTTGGAATAGAACGACAAAAGCGAGATGCCACTAGCAGCAAACTGTGTGATAAAAAGAGATGGGTGGCAGAACCATTTTTGTCAGATGTCAAACAGTTGATCGCCCTGCAGAAGCTCGCTGAAAATTACGTGCATTTGATTTTTTATATTTAAAAGTGAAATTGTGTATATTTTGGAGAAATAATGCGTCTGAAACATGGTGACTTGATCGGTGATTGATTGTTATGCATTACAGCGGCATAACCCCAACAAATAATCATTTAACAGGTAGATTAGTCCAAATCGAAGCCTCTTAATATACGACTTATATTTACCTATGCGCTTCAAATTTAAAGTACGCAGTTTGATTATTCTATTCTACAAACGTTAATTTACGTGAAAAATAAAGACAGAATAACAGAGAATGTATATCAAACAATATTTTGTATAATGAAATAACATTTAGTTTTACTGGTTAAGAACTGGTTAAGAAGTTACTTATCAAATAGACAGCAATGTACTGAAATAACTAAAGTGATTGAGTCTAAAAGTTGCACTTTCCGATCTAAATATCGTACAATTCCATGTGGAGTACCACAAGGAAGTGTTCTAGGGCCTTTATTATTTTTGCTATTTATCAATGACTTGCCGAACATTATACAACACAAGTGCTTCTTATTTGCAGACGATACCACAGTTGTGATAAAATGTGATAATTTAGATAACTTTAATGATGATATAAACAAAACAATAAAAAGCATTATAGAATGGCTCAACTTGAACAATCTTAAAATAAACATAAGTAAAACAAAATGTATTCAATTCTCAACTTACAATGCAAGACCACTGGATTTATTAGTCAAGTATGATGATAATATTATTGAAATAGTAGATAAAACAATTTTCTTAGGGTTTACTCTTGACAAGTATTGTAATTGGAAGGCTCACATTGAAAATATGTGTGCAAGAATAAATAGATTTGTTTTTGCACTAAGACGACTGAGTAACATATCATCTATTGAAACTGCATTATCTGCCTATCATGGCTATGTTTCGTCGTTGCTTAGCTATGGTACTTTATTATGGGGTAATTCGGTAGATGCAAAAAGGGCTTTTATAGTACAAAAAAAGTGTATTAGGGCCATTTGCCGAGTTCATTTCCTAGAATCTTGTAAACCTTTATTTAAAAAGCTTTAAATTCTACCATTGCTTCTCTTTGTAAATTTTATCAGTAGGGGTTGAAAATTCTATTGGTAGGCTATATAGTAGGCTTTTCGAATTCAAATGCTCCTTTTGCCTAAGTATACTTTTATTCTTTTTATTCGTCATCGTAAGCAGGCAGTCATCTCGATGGGTAGCGCAGCCGTTAAGATAACCATCGTTTTTCTTGCGCTACTTATTTATTACTACGTTTAGCAACAAACGCTACCTCTAAGCGTATGTAGCGGGCTCAGGGGTGTTATTAATGAAGCGGGAGATAATTTTATTGTTGCATTTGAAATCTGACATTATTTTACCTCTACATAGCAATTAAGAACAAATAAATTAAACATCAAATTTGCAAAGCTTTTGCTGTTGACGACAAGCTCCTTGGATGAGCTGGCTAGCAGATAAGCAGCACTTTTTTATTTGTTATTCCAAACTTATATCTATCATTACAGGATAACATAACACCCAGTGCGATATTATAAGTAAATGAGAATATAATCTCCTAATTTAACTATGTATAAAACAAATCTATGTGTGGCAAATAATATATAACTTTGTCATCTCACAGGGATATGTTACTTATTTGGCCGGTGTGTTTTGGTACCATGTTTGTTATCAATTTCTATAATATGTAATTCATTGCTATGCTCCGATCTTAAAGTAAATAAGTTACTTTAACAATGGAGCAATGAATTGGATATTGTCTACTTATTAAACATATTATGGACCTAATATAATTAGGAGAGAACAAATTTGTGGCTATGACCTGTATCATGTTTTTACACCTACACACTGTGGGCCATCAGTTAATGATTATGAATGCTCGCTCCCGAGTGAGATGACATACTTAAACCTAAAACTATTTTTTTTCTACAAAGCCATTGAGGCGTCTACAAAGTGTTGTCAAAAACATACTTATATCTCCAAAAACTTAAATAGAATATAAAAATTCAAACAATTGAATGCGTATGACGTCATCTTGTAGTTTTTTTTGCTTGGCCAATGATGGGAACAATTTTTACATTTCTTTTTAACGAAATAGTTGATTTTAGAATAAAATAATCACAAAACTCAAAACCTCCATAGGTTATCCATCGTTGAGCACTGAAATCTTTTTAACTCAAATAGTAAATAAATTTATTCACTGAAATTACACACGCATAGAACACTTGCATGCACTTTAATGCAATGCACTTTACAATGAGCGCAAAATTAAATGTACCTACTTTGATTTGGATGTACAAAGTCGAACAGTAATGTCACACGATACCAGAATTGATCACCTGTATTCGGATACGCTTGTGAGTTGTGTGCGGAGTAACGATTTAGTAATAATGTGTTTGGCCCCTACAGCCAATGAGGGCATTCCCCTCCGATTTACTTCTACCCTCCATTATTGCTTATTTGCTACGTAATTCTCAATGCAAATGGTACGAAAAAATATAAAGTATTTTTTGTTAGAGTATACAGTTTTTCGTGAATGTCTTCTTATGGTCAATCAAACTGGTTCCTAGCTCAAAGGATTAGCATAGCTATCCAACGCGGAAACGCAGCCAGCATCATAGCCTCCTTGCCGCAAGGAAATGGTTTCGGTTTTTAACCGACTTCAAAAAAGGAGGAGGTTATCAATTCGACTGTATTTTGTATGTATTTTTTTTTGTATGTATGTTACCTCATATCTCAGTCGTTTGTCGACCGAACGACCTTCTAGTTGGTCCCATTTTTTCCATTTTGGGATCTGATGATGAGATCTTGGTGTAACCGAGGGAAAACCTCAAATTTCAAAGGCACGTATAGTGTTTCTTTACTAGAATCTTAATGTTGTCGTGTTGTTACGTCTGATAGTCAACATCCTATGGGGCTGAGCTGATGGTGGAACTCCTTAACGCTTAGGAGTTCAGTTATTATAATGACGGAATATGAATTATGATAGGTAATTTGTAGCTTCTTAAAAAATAGAATCATAAGGTGCAACTCCCCCCCCCCCCCCCTCTTATGTAATCATTAAAATGAAGAAATAAAGTAAACTTTAAAAAAAAGTGAAAACCGACTTCTAAACCAAAATACACTAAAAAGTCCTAAATAAACTCTTCACCATTGAAAGGAAAGGAATCCGTTTTAGGCAAACAATTTCTTTTTGGAGTCGGTACCATCACTTTGACTATCAAGAATTAACTATCACAGTACCGACTCCAAAAAAAAATAGTTTGCCTAAAACGGATTCCTTTCCTTTCAATGGTGAAGAGTTTATTTAAGACTTTTTAGTGTATTTTGGTTTTTGAATGGGTAGATTTTAAGTTATTTTTTTATGTTGCATGTCTTAGTTCTATTTTATGTTGTTTGTTATTAATAAAGTACTTTATTTCTCATCAAAATAATGTTCTTATATTTAAGTGAATCATTTCATGAACAGAAAATTGACAATGATTCACTTTTAAATAAAATATTGCTTCCAGCATACATCCAGCCGCTTTTGAACTTCTTACGTACCTAAATAACATCTGAAACACAAATCAATCGAAATTATTAAGCAAATTGAAAGGTTGTTTGTCATCATCACTAAATGAGTTTAATTTATGATTGGTCTTTGATTCTACACTAGCGTATAATTAACATTCATAGTGTTCAATCCCAAATTATAGCAATACTCGCAATGTTCAGATAATAATTACCCCGTTTGAGTTATTAACTGTGGCAAAATTAACAAGGTGTTATTTCACTAACAATTATCATTATTATATGTATTTGACTGTGTTGGTGATGAATTACGTATAATATTCAAGATCAATATTATTTAGAACATTTAACGATGAAAATCTTATTTTGATTTTAATTTTAATCTTAGCTTTATACTTTTAGTTAATATTGTTTACATGCAACTTGAGTTTAACGCACAAGTGTAACACTTTGGGGCATTAGTCCAGTTCCTCTTAGTTTTTATGCTATCTAAATACGATCAATGTCTGTTTTTGTTACCAATTAAAAAAATAACTGGTTTAAATGAATAAACCATATACCGCTTTAAACTAAAGAGTGGTCCGAGAGCAAAATTTTTAGTTGATTAAAAGTTTTGACGGTTGGATACCAATAAATATTAGTTTCTTAACAACCACTAACAATTATTTTCTTTTTCATTTTTGCTATATAAATATGATAGAAAATCGATTATCTAGATGAGCACGAAGTTTCAGACTAATATACAGTTCAGTTCGTTCCATCAAAGTTATATTGAAAATGTTGAATACGTTTTCAATTACTTTTGCTGTATACGCGGTTTCAACAGACGAGCGAGTATTTAGACGCAGACACAGTTCACGAAAAACAGTTTTATTTTTACGGCTAATAGTATGACTGGTTCCTAGCTCAAAGGATTAGCTTAGCTATCCAACGCGACAGACCAGCCAGCATCATGGCCTGCCAAAGTAGCTTTTAAGTGTTTTCTTTTATTTTAAGATACATCTCTCAGGTTTTATTTGTTCACAAAATAGTTATTAGTTTGTTATATTAAATAAAAAAAGTCTCCTATCTTGACTTATAAATACATTATAGAAAGTCTTGATAGTTTCACTACTTGCAACTGGAGAACGGGTGGGACATGATATTTACTTTTTTTTTTTAGATTTTTTGATTTAGATTTGTCCTTATCTCAAATAGGATGATAAGTAACCATAAAACGGGCGAGGGGCGAAAGAAAGTTTAAAAAAGTTAAAAACAATCAGGCAAGGTCAGCCGGCCCTAAAACTCAAGCGCTTATAAAATGCTCATCTGTACCAACCCGTTTGAAGCAGTTCTGACATAAGAACGATTAAGGCCGTTTGTACTCTGCGACTTTTTAAATCGATATAAGCTTTTGTCAGCCGCACCACAATAAAGATGATGCATTGCGACAGATCGCTATTGCATTGCTACATAAACCTTTAGTGTTTTTAGGACATGGCTTACATATAGTTAGAAATCACAGTATATACATATGTGATTTTTATCATGGAAACAAATGCTTTGACAGCCGCACAACTATCATAGAATTTACGACCTGTTTTACAATTTTAAGTTCTGGCTAGCGTTATCCGTCCGATACTTCATACGCATGGAGTCATGAGTTACTTTGCGGAAATTTATTATTACGTTGAGTTTTTAAGAAATGACGTTTCATATTTTAATTATTCATTGGGTCGTGATTATTTATCGATGGTGAAAAATGTCATGAGTGAAATTAAAATATATGTATATACACAAATTGATAATTTATTTTATAACATATGGTTTCTAAAAAAAGATTTTTCTTCAATTTTTAAGTATAGAATTCCAAAGCTAGGAAATGTAAAACAAGACAGATTAAAATTTCGTGGCTTACACGTTTGAATTTTCTACTGAAATCGCATTGTATAAAAGGCCTAATTTAACGAAGCTCCCGGAAGCCACACTCAGTATCGTTCAAGACTTTAGTCTGCTATATAAAATTAGTAATCAACCAGTAGTGGAGCTTTATTGTTATTGGCCCACTAATTGGCTTAGTTAGTGAGGCGTTTTATTACGTAGTAGTTCTAAATACCTTGTGAGTGTTCGATATATGTTTTAGTTCTGCAAGTCGTTAAAATTAATTGTTGATGGATAGGCAAATCAACGAGACAGTATCGTTACAATAAGTTGACGGTGGTTTTACTCGCTAGCGACGACTTAAAAAAGTGTATGGAAAATGTTAGTTGTGCAAGCGACTGCTAGAGGCGCTTTGCAATATTCCATAGACTTTTCTAACGTGGTCGCTAGCGAGTAAAATTGCCGTAAACTCGTGGTAACGGTAACGGCATAGGTAGCCTCTTTTTTTAAATTAAAAGGACATTACTATTCTATAACTACGTCCATTTACATATATGACGTTTCAACATAATCCCGAGTTGTTGTAGTCAGCATTATAATTCTCTACTCTACCAATCATAATTGAATAGAGTCGTGTTGTTTGTTTTTGATAAATGAAGGATTTTCTTACAAAAATGAGTTGAAATCCGCACGACATAGTTTAAAAAAGCCTTATCTTAATTTTGTAACTATTCCCGTCGAATAATCGTGATTCTAGTTGTATTTAATTGATTTTAGAACGACAATCACTCGTTATATACGCAAGTGATTACATAATAGAGCTTGAAATTATATCTACACGAGCCTGGGAACTGTTAGTCTCTTTAATGTTGATGGAGGCTTTGATTAACCCAAGTTAAAATGTTAACTTTGAACTGCCAAAACGGACCAAAGTTAAAAAAAATGGAACAGAAGACAGCCGAAAATAAATCGTAGAGATGAAAATTGTTACAATAGAATCCTCTATATATAATAGAATTTGTACATATAAACTTTCTGATTTATCTTGTCTCGATTGTATCCGAGGTTAATATAACTTGTGTTATACAGGGTGACTTTTTTATCAGTACCGATATTTTGTGTAAAGACTCCACTGATGAATATGAACAACTTTTACTATGGGGGCGATAGTGTAATCGAGAAAAAAAAATCAGCTGTCCCATACAAAAGTTCAATTGGCGCGCGGTCAAAATGTATGGAACAGCAGATTTTTTTTTCTCGATTTCACTATTGCCCCCATAGTAAAAGTTGTTCATATTCATCAGTGGAGTCTTTACACAAAATTTCGGTACTGATAAAAAAGTCACCCTGTATAGTCTGATATTACAGGAGTTCCTGATAGCTAAAGTTCTCGTCACTCGTAATTAGTTTTAGTTTAGTTCTTAGCGTTTCTACTTATTTTTCTATCTTTCTGAACACTAAGCCTTGTTATCACAGGTAGGATTTCCGAACAGTTGGATAAAGTGATAAAAATATTACCTTAGTAGTAACAAAAACTATTAAAATATTCACTATTATATAAAACAATATTTAAAAAATACTTAAAATACTATTCAAAACATTTTCTTCCTAATAAATTACTTGGAATTGTATTACATCGAATCTAATATTATAAAGCTAAAGAGTTAGTTTGTTGGTTTGAACGCGCTAATCTCAGAAACTGCAGTACCATTTTGAAAATATTATTTTTTCAAAACGGTTCAGTAGTTCCTGAGATTGGCGCGAGGACTTTTTGAAAAGGTCCTTAGGCTGAAGTACATCACGCTGCGACAGGGGGAGGGAGCAAACTCAAAACGCGCAGACAAAGTTGCGGAGGACTGCTTGTTAGATGATAAAATATTGATTTCAATTACAATGTAAATTTGAAATGAACTTTGTAGTTGCGGAAGAATGCCTTCGAACGCTACAAGTTTGCTACGAGGTTTCAATAAGTTCGCTACGAGGTTGCTACAAAGGTTGCTACGAGAAAATTACTGGAGGTCTATTTTTGAATCACTCGCCGTCAACATCATCCGTCATACCCAAGACGTTTGATTTTCGTTAGAAAGCGATCTAAAAATTCACGAAAAATGAGCAAAATATATACGTGAATACTCACAAAATAAAGTTAGTTTTTTTTAATCTACCCTATATGGAAATAACCTGTTTTTTATTCAATAATCTGATATTAATCATATATATCTGATAACACATTTCGAGTGGTATTCAAAAATAGGGCCCATAGTTGCTTTAATTCGTAGGTAATTTCATAGAGAGAAAAAACACTTTTAGCACAAATTACAAAATGCCTGAGTTTTAAACGAATACTCAGAATGATGATTACTCTATCACTGTAATATTTGTATGATAGTTGAGCTAATGTTTATAAGTTCTGTTGCACATTACCTTTAAACATCAAGCTTTAACCGCTGAACCGTATTGGTGCTATAGATATACGGCTTGAGACGTACGAAAGTCTCGATATAGTTTCCCTATCAAACAACCAGATGGCGCTCGAACAACGCTGAGACAAGTGTTGACATGTATTTATTGAGGGGGAATAATTTGTGAATTAAGCTTAAACCAGTATATTTTACGATTATCAAAATTCAAAAAAAAATCAAAATTCAAAATTACTTTATTTTGTACATAGGCTATTGCTAGCACTTATACACGTCCCAACATTGGCCCTACCACAGCTTCGGGACAATTGTGGGCTAGTGCTGAGAAGAAGCTGCGCAACAAACTCAGTCACTATTGTCAATGCCTCTTTTAAAAATATTACAATTAAATGTTCTTACTAGCTAGACCATACATTGTTATCGTTCATATAATCATTTATTCTATAATATCCTTTAGTCATTAAACATTTTTTAACAATAGATTTGAATTTATGTAAAGGTAATTCAATTATATTTTGAGGCAATTTATTAAAGAAAGTAATACATCTTCCAATAAACGAGTGATTAACCTTCTGAAGTCTGAAGTTTGGAACGGCAAGTTTATTCTTGTTTCTAGTATTGAAATCATGTAAATCACTTTTTTTAGGAAATAAGTGCAAGTTTTTACGAACATAAATCAAATTTTCATAAATAAACTGTGAATATACTGTAAGTATCTTGACTTCTTTAAACAAATCCCTTAAAGAGTCGTCAGATTTGAGATTGTAAATAGCCCGTACAGCTCGCTTTTGCAGTATGAATATTGTTTCAATATCTGCAGCCGAGCCCCATAACAAGATACCATAAGACATGATAGTATGAAAATAGCTAAAATAAACTAACCTTGCCGTTTCAACGTCAGTCAAAAGCCTTATCTTTCTTACTGCATAGGCAGCCGAACTAAGTTTCCCTGACAAGGTCTCGATATGTGGACCCCATTGAAGATTATGATCTACGGTTATTCCCAAAAACGTTGAGCTTTGTATAGTATCTAGTGGCTCATCTTTAACCATGATCTGCGTTGGGACTTGTCTGACATTAGGCATTGTAAATTTTATGCATTTGGTTTTACCCGCATTAAGCACTAAATTATTAACGGTAAACCAATGAAGCACCTGTGAAAGAGCACCATTTACATCGTCAAAAGATTCTTTGGCCCTTGGAGTCTTAAAAATTAAGGAAGTATCATCTGCAAACAGTACTATTTCACATACATCATCGACAAAGTATGGAAGGTCATTTATATATATCAGAAACAACAACGGTCCCAATATCGATCCTTGGGGCACTCCCATTTTTAGAGGTGCTCCAGGAGACTCAGTTCCATTAATATAAACCTTTTGAGTTCTATCACTAACATAAGATTTCAATAAACCTAGCGCATCGATCGAAACGCCGTAATGTTGAAGTTTTTTCAATAAGGTCTCATGGTCTACACAATCAAATGCTTTAGAGAGGTCACAAAATACTCCTATAGCATCACACCTACCGTCGTATGCATCAAATACATGTTTCAAGAGAGCAACTCCAGCATCAGCAGTACTTCTACCTTTTGTAAAACCAAACTGTTTATTATGTAATAATTTATTAGTTGTGAAATGAAATAGAAGTTGATTAAAAATTATCTTTCCAAAATTTTGCTAAGCACGGGTAAAATTGATATTGGTCGAAAGTTGGAGGGGTCGCATTTTTCTCCTGATTTAAAAAGTGGAACGATTTTACTAAATTTCATTAAATTTGAAAACTTGCCTTCATCGACACATTTATTAAATATGATCGCTAAACGCGGAGCTATAAATTCAATAATGGTTTTAATTATATAAACAGATAATCCCCATAAGTCCTCAGTCTTTTTCAAATTAAGTTCATTGAATGTTTTTATAATAACTTCTGAGGATACATGCCTAAAGTTCAGTAAAGAATGACATTCATCAATATTAGATCTAAGAATAGATTGGGCTTGTTCTGGAGATGATGCAAGATCTTTGGTTGTTAATGTTGCAATATTAGTAAAGAAATTTTCAAAGACATTTGCAACCTCTAAATTAGAATTAACTATCTTACTTCCAACTTTTAAGGAAAACGAATGATCTTTTGTTTTGTTTTTACACGTTTCCTTGTTTATAATGTTCCAGGTAGCTTTCGCCTTATTCTTGGAACCGGTAACTATCCTTCGAATATGGTTAGACTTAGCCTGTGCACATACTTTTTTTAAGATTTATGAGTAGTTCTTCACATATTCTATGATGTGTGGGTCCTGGGTCTGTTCTTTAATATTATATAGTTCGTATAATTCATTCCTACTTTTATAAATACCAACTGTAGCCCATTCATTAAATTTAAACTTGACCTGATTTGACTTTACTGTTTTTTTTGTAAATATTTGATCATATTCGTTCTTTATCAAAGTGAATAAATCTTCATAAAGTTTATCAGCGTTGTTACTATTACTGGGAATTAAAGATTGATTACCTTCGCAAATCTTACTTTTAAATCTATCTATTCTATTAACAGTGATTGGCCTATAAACAATATACACAGCATTTGAGATGGAACTGTGTTCAAACGCGACTTTTGTCCTCTGTGGTCGGACCTTAAACAATGTAAAATTGATTTATCAATTACTTTAATATTACAGAAAATGTTATCTAAGCACGTAGCTGTTGTAGGAGTCACTCTCGTAGGTTCATTAAAAACGTTCACTAAGTTAAAAGACTTAAAGAGACCAAGATGCTACGTACGTTAAAAGGATATTCGATGCAGCAGAAAATCAGAAAATTTAAAATATATATATTGAATATCAAAAATAATAAATAAGTTTTAATTAAGATATTAAGGGCATTTCTACAGAAGCGACTGATTGACCGACTGGAGCAAAAAACCTACCTTTAAAATTGAATAACGTGTCTGAAAAAAATCACACGTATTTATACAACTCTTGGCCTGATGGAGAGCATATCAAGAAGACCACCAGGTTGTACATGCGGTTTAAAAAAAATCGGAAAGTTCAAAAACGGGCAGAATTTGGCCTAAAATGGAGTGTCCGGTTTCCAGAATTTACTCGTTTTCGTTTCATAACTTTTAAAATAATAAGTTGCTGATTATTATTCCTACATTCCTGTAACAAGGAATAAATAATGAAGCCATATACGTGCTTACATATATCGTGAATCCTTTAATTTGAATACAGTAACACATTTAAATTTTGTCCGAGGCTTGTGTCTCAATTCGGTGAAATTTACTTTTATGTACCTGTAGCACTAACATAATAGCAACGCGCACTACTTGTTCCCGTCATCTGACAGTTGCGCCCGAGCGGACGAACAGTGTAAACGGGAGATCTGTAGCACTCAGGAGCAATTTTCAAAGGTACGAAATCGTTCGGTGTTTTTGGTACAGGGTAATTTCTCAAATCGGTGTGCCACCTCGATTATGTATCTAAAGTATTTTATAAAATTTGTGCTAAAACTATTGAGTGTTTAACAGCTTTCTATCGTTAGTTTTAGTAGAAATCACTGTAACTCATAAAATTTTTGGGTAATTTGATGTATTGTGTTATTTTCTCAATTCCATGGATCTCAATTCCGTGGAAAATGGTGCACCGAATTGAGAAAACTTACACCGAATTGAGGTTTTACTTTTATATTATTAATTGAGCTATTTGTTGTTGTTGATTATTGTTGTTTGTCGAGAAAATCAACAGCACATTCATTGCTATACATACATGGGCCTTAATCCATTTTTACAGATGATTCAATCAGCGTCTATTACAATGTCTTTCATGACTGTAGAGCTCCATACGCGAACGACAAATACGGTCACACACTCGGCATTTAAACTGCATGTTGCCCGGGATCGCAGCATCACTTCCTGATCTATGCCGTCTCAATCGCTTGTCGGCGAGAGACTCAAACCATGCATTGTCGTGTGATGTGCAACCCTCCGCAAGTAATTTCCTCTATACATCGCAGTCATTGGCAAAGCTTTCCCACTTATCACAATCCTTAAATCTAAACAAAGGTCTTCCCTCATTTCGCTTTGCAAATGCAACTTGTCCTAAAAGGATTTGCCTAGGTAGCCGAGAATCCTCCATGCGGTGCACGTGTCCAAGCCATCTCAACCGCCTTTGCTTTAGTAACGCATTGCTATAACTCACGTTTTAATACATTGGGTATGGCCAATTACAGATCTCCCTATAAATTATCAGTAAGTTAGTACAAAAATACTAACAAGTGTCTTAAAATTGACAAATTAACAATTCAACAATATTGTATTACGAACGTACCTAACATATTCAATTTCCTATTTTATGAGCTTAATTGTATTTCAATATTAAATTATTATAAAATATTTTATGTGATTAATTGAATTTAAATATTAAATGTAACAAAATATTATGAAGACATCATTTACTAACAAACATGCTGCACCAAGTAGCTAGTTATGGAACCCCCTCGCCCTTCTGTCTTAGATTAGGGTTAAGGTTGCCTCAGCATATTTAAGGGCAAGCTCATGTATTGTATTATCGACTTAGCCGTTTCAGCCTCAACGGCCCGTGCCTGTATTTAGAATTAGTCAGCCAGTAATAAATCATCTTCGAATCGGTGCACACATTACTCGCATTTTAATTTTAATTAATTAAGTTAGTTTTTAAAAACTCCCCACCCGGCTCCCGATACGTAACTGGCGAAGCCGGATCGGATTTTTCAAGGAGTTTCCGCGTTTTCCCTGTGTGTCTAAATTCACAATTAAGGGAGATTGAAACAGCTCTAGCCTTAAGAAAATTGTCAGTTTTACATCAATCCATAGTTAATTCGAAAGAATCACTAAATCATTTAAAATCGATTGCTCAATTTGCAAATCTTATGTATTTCCCTAACGAGGTATTTAATTAGAGGTTTTTTTTTTTTAAAATTAGAGGAAACAATGTATGTCAAATCATACGTTAAGGAAGACAAGATAACATTTATAATGGAGATACCAATAACTGATAATCATACTTATAGTTATTCCACGAGTCACAAAACATCACAATATCAATCTTTCCTGAATTTCCTTACCTATTGGCGAGAAAGTCTAATTACTTACCAATTTCCAAGCCATTCCGCGCGCTCGCTGCTGGCGACCACTTCTTATGTACGACAGACAACCAAGCTGTCTACCATGAACCTACCTGTGCGGAGCAGCTTATGGAGTTTGACAATACTCTCACACATTGTCACCAGCATCAAATTCAAATCGAAGAAGTAAGAATCAAGAGGGTTAATACCAACAATTGGATCTTGTATAGTCGAAGACCAACAACGATAACTAGTATGTGTAATAACCACGACCAGAACAGTAAGCAGCCTATTTTTGGGACTCACCTCGTTACTATTGATGAACCCTGCAACCTAGAAGTCCTTGGACTCAAAATCAATTACCACATCTACGAGTCGCTAGATACCGCGAAACCGATCCCGATCATAAACTTACCTGTGATGCACGGTCATACAAATCTATCAAGCACACACGCACTAAACATGGTTGGAGTTAACCTGGATGAAATAAAATATATATGTCATATGCTCGAAAGCACAGTGCGGAAGTGGAAAGTGTTTTGAGTGATCAAATCAAATCAAATCAAATCAATTTATTTGCATAAATGTGGTATTACATAGATGGTTCGATATTTTAAAGATCAGCACATTTACCATTACTGGCTTACAAAATTCAATGCATTTCTAAATTTCTAATATTAAGTACGTGTACCTACATTTGAATTAGCTAAACAAACAATGAAATTAACGGCATGTTGAATTAATTAAAATGTCAATTAAAATGTGAATGTCAATTATATAATAAATTATGTCAATTAAGGTCAGTTTATAGGTTACTTGGATAGATACTCAGCAACAGAATAGAAAGCACTGTTTATGAGCCAATTGTACAAGTGACTTTTAAATAAATTTGGTGGTAAATTAGCGATGTCTGTGGGAAGATTATTATAAATTCTTACAATCATTGCATGGCTGTTTCTACTACATACACTAGTCTTTATATCCGGCAGGATCAATTTATTCGGATATCTAGTATTAAAGCTGCACACATTTTTTTTCTTTATAAATAGTTCAGGGTGCTGCTTGGCAAACTTACAAGCTTCGAAAATATACATGGAAGGAAGTGTTAGTAATCTCATGTCTTTAAATAATGGTTTGCATGTAGTAAAAGGAGGAAAGTGTGCTAAAGCTCGGATGCATTGTTTTTGTGCAATGAAGGCTCTCTGTATTTCTACCGAATTTCCCCACAGCAATATTCCATATCTTAAGTTAGCAGCTACGTAACCGTGATATGCCTTTAAGGCAGTTTGCAGATTGGTGACTGATGCCAATCTCCATAGCGCATATCTAAAGCGGTTTACTTTGTTACATACATGGTCAATATGTGATTTCCATGAGCAGTTTTTATCAAGTTTTAAGCCTAAAAATGTAGCATCCCCTCCGTTTCTACCACCTCTTGTCCATTGCATATGATATTTAACTGTTTTCTATTACCATTTTTGTTCAAGAATTGAATGTATTTTGTTTTGCTTATATTTATTTTTAAATTGTTAGAATTAAGCCAGTTTAATATATTGTTAACACATGCATTTACTTGATCATTGTAGTCAAGTGATTTTTTGCTGGGTATAACAATAGACAAGTCATCCGCGAAGAGAAAGCATTTTTGTTTAGTGGCCAGTGGCAGGTCGTTTATGTATATGAGGAACAGTAAGGGGCCTAAAATACTGCCCTGTGGTACTCCAACTTCATTGGAATTCAGAGTATCCGATTTGGAAAACGTCTGCTCCATGTTCGTATTGAAGCCAGGTATCTCTACATACTGTGTGCGGTTTTTTAAATAGCTCGCAAGCCAATCCAAGGTTACTCCACGTAAGCCATATTTTTCACATTTTTTTAATAGCAAATTGTGACACACAAAATCAAACGCCCTTGTCATATCAAAGAATATGGCTGTAATGTTAATTTTGCGGTTTAAGTTATCTATTATTTCATTAATTAATTTAAATGCTGCCAATGTAGTACACTTTCCTTTTTGAAAGCCATACTGCTCAGAACATAAAATGTTATTCTTATTCATGAAATCTATTAATCTTTTATGCATAACTTTCTCTAGTACCTTTGATAAAATAGGTATCAAGGCTATGGGTCTGTAGTTGGCAGGGTCTTTTTTATCCCCTTTTTTATAAATAGGTTTTATGACAGTTTTTTTTAATATTTCGGGGAAGACGCCTTCAGAAAGAGATAGATTTACAATGTGTGATAACAATGGCGCTAAAACATGAGAGCAGTGTTTTATTACTTTTGTCGAAATATTATCATAGCCAGTAGATAAAGTATTTTTGAGAGTTTTTATAATTTTTAGTATTTCTTCGTCGTTTGTTGGGAATAAGAATATAATTTCATCGTTTTGTTTGATGTCATGTTTATATGTGTTGTTATTCGGAAGATCAGTGTTAGTCATGTTTATAAAATAATTATTAAAAATATTAGCGATGTCAATTGGATTATTAATTTCAATGTCCCTATCTACAAGTATATAGTTGTCAAAATCTTTCTTTGGTTGTACTGTAATATTATTATTTATAACTTTCCATGAAGCCGAACAGATATTTTTGGCATTGTCAATATATTTTTTGTTGCAGATTTTTTGAGCCATTTCTATGCATTTTTTAAATAATTTATTATAGCTGTAGTATTCAAGTTTGTCAGAGTATCGTTTTGTTTTATAAAATTTAAATCTTAAGAGTCGTTTAGTTTTAGCCGATTTTTTAAGACCTTTTGATATCCAGTGAGGATGTTTTGTTTTATTATGTATTTTTATTAGGTTAATAGGGAAACACAAATTGTAATAAAATACTATCGTTTTGTGAAAGTACTCAAAAGCTCTGTTAGTATCAAGTTCATTATAGACCTCCGACCATGAGATGCTACATAGACAAGCCAAGAATTTATTCATATTTTCAAAAGTAATTTCCCTTTTTTGTATAAAACGAGGCTTGCCAGACACCTCTTTGTGTGCCGTTGGTATAGAAAGATATTGCCCCGTTTCATGGTCTGATAGACCTAACTGTAAGATTTCAGCAGTAGCTTCAGGTATCGTGCTTATAATTTGATCTAGACACGATTTTCGTCTGGTTGGCTTAGTGATGTGGAGTTTTAAGTTGTAGTTCTGTGTCAACATTTTATATTCCTCAAGCTCAGGTGACTCCTGAAGTAGGTTTATATTAAAATCACCTAACAATATAACTTTCTTTTTTACATTTTTTTGAATCTTATTTAGAATCAATTCAAGTTTATTTAAGAAAATAAAGGGATTACTGTTAGGAATTCTGTAAAGGCAAACGATTATGCATTTATGTTGTAGGAGTTCTATGCCACAGCATTCGAACGTGTAATCGGTGGTAAACTCTTTAAGGAATAATAGTCTCCTGAACTTGAGGTTGGCCTTACACAGAATACAAACTCCTCCGCGTTTTTTATTGTTACGTGAATACCAGTCAGCCAATACAAAGTTATTTAGTTTTAAGTTACATTCGCTTCCAGATCTGATAAATGTTTCAGAAAAACACAAAATATCAACTCTTTTCTGAGTATCATCTAATGAATTTAAACTTATTTCTATGGTGTCTTGTTTACCTAATACGCCAGCGATATTCTGGTGGAGAATGTTTAAGTAATTTGCAGCGTCATCCTTAACGAAAAAAAGTATTTTGTGTTCCCTTTTTTTCTGGTTTATTAATTAAAGGGAAATAGTCTAATAATGTTTTTCTACTCTTATGTAAGCGTTGTGGTGTGTCCTTGTGTGTTTTACTCGTAGTTGTCCCTGTGTAATGTGCTTGTGCCTGCGGTGTATCCTTAGTGGAATCAAAAATCTCAACATCCTTTCCATGAAAAACATTCTTGTTTCCGACACTGCTATCAGGTAAATTATTATTCTTAAGCAAACAGTTGGTTAGTTCTTTTAGCTCACTGAAAATATGACTTAGTCCCAAACCGTTGATTTTCCCCGAATCTGCGAACATATCCAAGTTAAGGTTTTTATTACTATCATATAGTGTGCCATAATCGTGAGTTTTCATGTCTTGATAGAGTAGATCATTGAAGTCTTCAACACGGCAGTTGTGTAGAGTCCTGCCACAAATATACAGGGGTGCACAGACTATGATGTTTGTCGACGACGCAATGTTCTGCAGAGAGTTCCGAAGATTGCATACTAATGAGTGGTTGTCATGTGATTCCCGGAAGTCAGCTTCTCCAATAAAAATTATACAGCAGTCGGTGGTTTTCAAATTTTTCACGTTCACGTGATAAAGTAGACATTAACTTCAGTGTTAATTTGGGTTATTTTGTCATATTATGTTTATTTATAATATGTTTAATTGTATTCCCTTTATATTTGTTGCGTAAAAGGTTATTAAAAATTTTGCGAAATGATCGGAAGGATATTGAAAATGATCGTTCTGATAGTTTCACTCTTAGGGAGGGAGGAGTTATGGAACCCCCTCTCAGTAGTGTATTATTGGGCATTCTGTCCCCCAGTCGTCCGCTTCGCTCCCGACCGTTCGCTGCGCTCACTCTGGTATGACAGAATGCCCAATAATACACTACGAATTAATGGGACACGATTAACTGCGGTTTGTAAATATCTTTAGAGAGACCCGTGGCAAGATTTGCTCTCCGAATTACTACCTATCATGATACAAACAGCTCCGGACCCATGACAAGATTCCATTACTGTATGTATCGCCTAGCAATTTCGGCTGAAGAACCAAGGTAAGTATCTTCAGAGAGACCCATGGCAAGATTCTCTCACCGAATTACTACCTATCATGATACAAACAGCTCCGAACCAATGACAAGATTCCATTGCTGTATGTATCGCCTAGCAATTTCGGCTGAAGAACCAAGGTAAGTATCTTCAGAGAGACCCATGGCAAGATTCTCTCACCGAATTACTACCTATCATAATACAAACAGCTCCGGACCCATGACAAGATTCCATTACTGTATGTATCGCCTAGCAATTTCGGCTGAAGAACCAAGGTAAGTATCTTCAGAGAGACCCATGGCAAGATTCTCTCACCGAACCTTCCTACTTACTAACATAATTATATTTTGTTTAAATATCAATTTAATTCAATCATTTTATTACCGAATGAATTCCATAAAAAAGTAATGTATTTTATCGTAATAAAAAAATTTAAATATTATTGTTAATCAATGTAAAATTTTAATTAATGGTAAATATTATGCTCAAAATATATACATTTTTTATTAACAATGCAAATTTTTAATGTGTATCTACCTACATAAGGTATAATAACTCTTGAACATTTTACATGTCAACAAAATAAAAAAAGTAGTTTGTGCTAAATGCAAATAAAATAATTAAAACACTTTCACACTAATCATCTCTTCTTGAAATACTTCACCAATATCTGATTGTTTTTCATAAAAATGTTCAACAATCTTCTTCATTTTTTAATGGAAATGTACAATTTAGAATTAATACATAATAAATCTTACCCATTTTCTTTATACGCAGTAAATATCTATACCGTTGTAATTTGTGTTGTATGGCAGCCTCCCAACAGCATAGCAACCTGAAATTGATAACAGCTGTATTTTAATTAACCAGTTTAAAATATGAATTGAAAGATCAATACGGAATACCTAAACACGGGTGGATCAGGGTTATGTTTTCAGATGACATTCCAAATGAGACATTTACAGTAAGATTCTGATATCAAAGTAGGTACTAGTTGCAATGTAACGCGAAAGTTTAAAATCTAATCGTATAATAAAGTGTTCGAGTGAATCCAAAAGTTATGATCGAGGTAATTCTGGATAATAAGTAGGTACATTACAACAAAACAAAAAATAACATATGTAGATACAAATGAATTTAAAGGAGAGTCATGCTACTTTTATGCTTACTTGTCTTACTAAATCTTTTTCATCCAAATTAAATAATAAAACATTTGATAAAATCAATTAATAAACTTTACTTACTGCTACAAGTCAAATAAGTGGATGAAAAAAAATATACTTACATTTTGTAATCAATTAAACACTGGCACACATTAAACACACTTTTAGTAATTGTCACTTCAAACTCATGCTAACTGACTCGGAGCTTAACTGATGCGATACGCGGCGCGTTGCGTGGGAACGTGAGTTACCTGTGTCTAGTCTAGGAGTCAGATGCATTAATCTGTCATTATTACTAGAACACTTTTTGTAGGTAGGTATGCTCGCATGGCATTTAAGATCCTAATGCTTTTTATAATTTGAAATATTCATGAATGAAAATCTGGATATCTACTAGTGTTTTTTTTTTCTTTTTTTTTGTTACTTATAGACTTATAAGAATAATCTTAGATCGTAATTATATAAATGAACTGAACCACCAATTCAAGTTATAAGGTCAAAAAAAAAAAAAAACAAGAAATAAAAGCTTAATATTCCTGTTAATGATTGATTAAATCATGTTGGCTCCTGTACTAACGATGCAGTTGCAGACTCAGCTTTTAAGCTTTCTATGTAAATGCTTGAGAGCTGTAACTTAACACTCATCGTGTTTACTTTATGTTGCATTAAAAAGAAGCAAATGACTGTTTGAGTTTTGTCCAGAAATACCTCATGGATACTATGTTTACCTCATGTTTACCTTTAATTTTATTATGTATGATATGCACTTTCAAATATTTATTTCAATTCTTATAAATGAAAAACTTTGACATTAAAACTGTGTCAAATGGATTAACTTTACAACTATCATATTTCGAGTAATAACTACTTATAAATGTTTCTGAAAACCATATATACCTACATAAAAAAGGCATGTACTTGGTAAGGTTATTGATTGAGTACCTACCCATTTTAAATATTAGCACTTATTGCACTCAAATTTCTTTTTCACGTTGACTGCTACATAATGAAACACGACTATGATTTCTTTAAATGTGAACATGAAATAACGATAATGTTGCAATGTATAAGGGAATATGTTACATACTTACTTTTCATAAAATGTATGGACTGTCTATTATATTACGGTATACAATCGCTTGCTGTTTTTGTAGCAACTTACGTTATCAACCAAATAATGATTTCATTTTGCTGATGATTCATTATTTATCGCATAAATACGGATTTCTGTGGCAAAAATTTATTATTCCTCAAGATTTTTCCTGTGAAAGCACAAGACACCAGATCCTGCGACCCAAAAATGTTAGTAAGTACCTTCATTATTTTATTATTTTAATCATTTTACAAAGTTTTATTTTAACGATAGTGATTATCTTCGTTACTTTCCTGAAGCAAGTGTTAGGCAGTTTGATTTCCGCCTTGCCATTAATGATTATTTTTTTCGCTTTAGACTCAGTCCAAAATAATTGTTTTTTTCTTTTTTATAAATATTATCATATTTTTTCTTTTAAGGTCGGATTCTGAGTACGCATCAAGCAGCGATGAGGTAGCAGCTGAAGAGCCCTTGCCACCACCGCCACCACAGCAATCGTCGGCCAAAAGCAAGAGCAAAAGCAAGAGCAAGCCTGCCCCAGCTGCCGTCGCACCAAAGCCCAGGAAGCGGAAATCCGCCATACCTCCTGTTATCAACGTGGAAGCCTACACGCAGCCTTCCTCTTCCCAGTAAGTCCAGTTTAGTAGTATTTTTTATCAGGTTATAATACTTATACATGTGGTTGTCGATGCATTCAATTCAAAGCTCTCTGCTACCGCCAGTTGAGAGTAATAAAATAACCACTTAATAATACATACACAATAGACATAAAACGTTAAAAAAACTAATACACTATATCCAAACTAAAACTACTCTATACCAAACTAAAACTACTCTATACTTGTATACCTATTAACTTGAAGCATATCTACTATTTCTTATTATTATACTGACGACCCGTCTGGAGTAGTGGTCGAGAAATCGCCTACTACGCAGCGGGTTGCGGGTTCGATCCCCGCACAATACAAACATTTGTGTGCATGAACATGTCTGTTTGTACTGGTCTGGGTGTTTTCTATGTATATCATGTATGTATTTACAAAATAATTAAGTATTATATCCGTTGTTTGGCACCCATAATACAAGCTTTGAGTAGCTTATTTTGTGACTAGATGGCGATGTGTAGGAAAGGATATTTATTTTTTATTTAAAGGCTATTTATTATAATTGATTTTTCAGATCGCACAAAAAGCCGAAGAGTCTGTTCGCCATTATAAACAACGACGAGCGGACGACCAACAAGGACTCCGGTCGCCCCAGCCTTGGCTCCAGCTTTACCTCCCGCGTGTCGTCCGGTCAGTGTCGTCGCGCCGCAACTGTCGATGGAGAGTTTTATGTGGACCTGAAGGTGTACAATACCGACGACGCCAGAAACACCCCTGCAGACCAGCGATACAAGAAGGCGTTGGCGTTGGTGAAGCTGCAATGCTCCGAACAGTCTCGCGAGTGGGAATCCCTGCAGGACTTCCTCGCCAAGGCCTACGCCATTTTTAATAATAGTGACCCGGTATATTACAGTAATAAAATTAATATTAAGTAAGTAAGAGAATTTAGCAATAAGTTTATAAATATTAATTACATTTTGAAATATTAATTACATTTTCTTATCTTATATTGTTTTTTTGATTTATTATTGATTTTGATAGGTAGGTATATTTAACATTGCAAATAAAAGTAAGTTAAGCAATTATGCCATTCTGTTCGGTTTGTAATACATCGATCGGCTCAAAGTCTTGGATAGGTCATATACGCAGTCGATCGCATAAACAAAATAACTCCACCCAACCGCATAGCGATGGCGTGGAAATTGTTGCATCTGCATTTCGCTCTCGTATCGTTTCATATCGAATCCTTCCAATTGAAACTGATAAAGCCTCGTTAGACTCCTTTTTGTATTCAATCAGTAATAAAATAAAATTACTTATTGATGATGCCTTAAAAAAGCATACCACTATAAAAGTTAATTTTGAGCTATTTTCCCTGTTCATACTATTTAAAGACAGCACACAAGAAATGAAATCATTTCTCACAAAAAATTTTGTTATTTATCAGAACTATGATTTTAACACTATTTTTTTAAAGCTTCAAAGTTCTTTCAAAAAGAAAATAGACGAATTTCAGGAGAATGATAGTGGTTGGGCATTTCTTGACAATTCACATTTAGAAATTAACATAAATAAATATCAACCATTAGGAGGCAGCTCTTTTTTGCCACTACCAAAATGCATTCAAAATAAGAAAGCATGCATAAACATTCATAATAAAGATCAGTTTTGTTTCTTATGGAGCGTTGTAGCTGCTCTTTATCCTTCGCAAAAGCATCCTGAACGGGTCTCATCTTATCCCGATTTTCGTCTCGTTCTAAATGACGAAGGATTGTCTTTTCCTGTCACATTCGCAGATATAAATACATTTGAGAAAAACAATCCTAGGTTGAGTTTCATCATTTACGGTTTAAAAAATAATAAGACTATCATTGGACCTCTTTATAAGTCCGGAAACAGTCAAAACAAAAAGACTATTCATTTATTACTATTAGATAACGGGACTACTACACACTATTGTTTAATAAAAGATTTGTCGCGACTTATACGGAGTCAAATTACATCACATCACAGTAAAATCTATTTTTGTGACACATGTCTAGTGTATTTTACTACATGCGAAGAACTCGAAAGTCATTTATGTAGCGGTATCGTTACTGTTTTACCTGAAAAAGGTTCGGTAATTAAATTCAAAAACTATGACCGTAAACAAAACGTTCCGTTCGTAATTTATGCAGATTTTGAAACCATTTTAGAACCGTCTCAGAACAGTTCTTTAGTTTCCGATACCACACACACAAAAACGTTACAACACCATGTTCCAGCAGCGTTTGCATATAATATAGTATGTTCTGTGAATGAAAGTCATAATCGTTACGTCACTTATCGAGGTCAAGACTGTGTTCAAAAGTTTATAGATTCTATCTATCGCGATGTACGCGAGATTTATACAATTTTATCCCAAAACTCTCCAATATTTTTTACAGAACAAGATGAAGCTGACTTTATGCAAGCTACTCGTTGCCATATTTGCGACAATTTTTTGTTTACCGACAAAGTTCGTGATCATTGCCACATAAGCGGTTTCTATCGTGGCGCAGCACATAGATATTGTAATTTACAGTACAAAACACCAAAGTTTATTCCAATATTTTTTCATAATTTATCCGGGTATGATTGCCATTTATTTATAAAACAATTAGGTGGATTGCCTGGAACTATAAAAGTTATACCTAAAACGAAGGAGAATTATGTATCGTTTACAAAATTCATTCCTGTTTCTGGCAATGAGTTCATACAAGTTCGGTTTGTAGATTCGTTTAAATTTTTAGGTACCAGCTTGAACAGATTAGCTAAAACTATTCAAAAAGAAGAATTTAATCATATGCGTACCCACTTTCCTATTGAAACACAATTCAATTTACTAACACGAAAAGGAATTTACCCATACGAGTACATGGATAGTTGGGACCGTTATAAAGAGCGATCTCTTCCAGAAAAAAATATGTTTTACAGTTCTATTACAAATGAGCATATATCTGATGAAGATTATAAGCACGCACAATCCGTATGGACCGAATTCAATATTAAAAACTTGGGCCAATATACTGACTTATACCTAAAAGTCGATGTCATCTTATTGACCGATATTTTCGAAAAATTCAGAAGAACATGTAAACTTCACTATCAGTTAGACCCTGCGTTTTATGTCACTGCTCCGAGTTTATCATTTGATGCGATGCTTTTTAAAACAGGCGTTGAGCTAGAGCTAATTGATGACCTTGCCATGGTGCGCATGATTCAATCCGGTGTAAGGGGAGGTGTGTGTATGTGCTCACACAGGCATGCGAAAGCAAATAACAAATATGTTCCAGAATATGATAAACAACAACCCGAAACTTACGTGGTTTACATAGATTGTAATAACTTGTACGGATTTAGCATGTGTCAATCATTACCATTCTCGGACTTTAGGTTTTTAAATCAAACAGAAATTGTTAGACTCGATGTAACCAATATTCCTGACAACGCGGAATACGGGTTTATTCTCGAGGTCGATCTTAGCTATCCAAAAGAGTTGCATGACAGGCATAATGAATTACCATTTTGTCCTG
Source organism: Pyrausta purpuralis (assembly GCA_963924145.1). Taxonomy (NCBI): domain Eukaryota; kingdom Metazoa; phylum Arthropoda; class Insecta; order Lepidoptera; family Crambidae; genus Pyrausta; species Pyrausta purpuralis. The sequence continues at coordinate 20,255,722 of OZ001654.1, forward strand.
AAAAATGTATTCCTCCTGGAGGGAAAAATTCAAAACTTGTTCCCAATCTTTATGATAAATATTTTTACGTAATCCATTATGTTCATTTAAAAACATGTATAAAACATGGGTTAAAGTTAAAAAAAATTCATCGAGCTATAACGTTTCGGCAGAGCCCTTACTTGAAACAATATATCGATTTAAACACAAGCTTAAGGCAACAGGCTCAGTCAACTTTTGAACAAGACTTTTTTAAACTGCTCAATAACAGCATTTTCGGAAAGACATTGGAAAATAATGAAAAAAGGGTCAATGTTCATTTAGTTAATAAATGGAGTGATAAACAAAATAAAACAAAAAAAAGATATTGTGCTGATAGATTAATAGCAAATTCGAATTTCCATAGTGCTTCAGTTTTCAGTGAAAATTTGGTTGCAATACAAACTAAACCTGAGCGTGTTGTTTTAGACAAACCAATATACATCGGGTTTACAGTTTTGGAACTGTCCAAAAGCCACATGTATGATTTTCATTACTCAGTCTTTGAGCCGACGTATACAAACCGCTTACGCATGTGCTACACAGACACAGACAGTTTTGTCTATCAGATTCAAACCCCTGATTTCTATAAAGATTTAAAACAATTATTATTGAATTATTTCGATACTAGTAACTTTCCAGCAGAAAATATACATAGCTTACCACTTTTGAACAAAAAAGTTCCTGGTCTTTTCAAAGACGAAATGGGAGGGAACATAATATCAGAATTTGTTGGATTACGATCAAAACTGTACTGTATAAAAACTGTTAACAGTACTATTAAAAAAGCAAAGGGGGTGAAATCATGCGTTGTTCGCGATATTTCAATATCTCAATACAAAAAAAGCTTATATGATGGGGATGTAGTGAGAAAAACCAACGTTTTATTCAAATCTATTAAACATGAAATATTCACACGTAGCCTTAAAAAAGTTGCACTAAGCCGCAACGATGACAAGCGTCACATTTTGTCTGACAAAGTATCTACGAGAGCTTGGGGTCATAGAGCCATTCTTAATATTTAAATTGTATCAAACGAAATGTATATTATTTGTTTAAAGTTAGGTAACTATTTGCACTGTAATTTTATGATGGTAATGAATAGTTTACAATGATTTGAAGTGATTTTGTGTCTTCTGATTATAATATGTCATAAGTAATGTATGTACTGTAAGAACCCATAATATAAGGTATTACACTGATGCTTGTGCAAGTAATAGAATGGACTCTTTTAATAGAACTGTTTTAGAATTTATATTCTAGAAATTAAGTTACCTCCTTGTACATTGTACTTATATCGCAAATAAATGATGATACGATATTTTTTTGATTTATTAAATATCCCCTATTTCTAATGAATAGTTAAGAATAGTTAAGAGTTTATGTAGGTATTCAGTTATCGCACAAAAACACGTGTGCATTTAAAAGTGCAGGTTAAAACAAGTTGCTAACACGAGTGTTATTTAGCGCGCGTCGTATTTCGTTTCAACTTACTGGAAGAAATATTTGCTATACTGAAAAATGATTATTGAACATGTTAAAACATGTAGTACACGTGCTTATGACACTTCGTCTCACACGTCTCATGTTCTTGATTACCTATATAGACAAAGCTTATTCATTCTAAATTTAGTTCATTATTCGTGCTCAGTGCATTCACATAAAGATTGCGTCGAACTTAAAATGCAGTCCAACCATCAGTACCTCTCTTCACCGCAAACCAGCTACTTTGCATCGAATGATCATAGAATACCAAAGCTCATAATTAAAATAGAAATCATGGAAGCAGTGGATTCAGCGGATAAAACTGAAGTGGAAATCAGAGGGCGAGCAAAAAGCCAGTATTTGGTGTACGACCATTGGGACGTCATCTATTATAAGACAGAACAACTGCTGACTGAAATTAGTAGGAAACTGGGAGACCGCAACGAAAGACCTGCTTTGTGACTACTGTGAAATAATTATATTATAAATCAGGTATGTTGTAGTTATCCTTTATCGAATACTTTTTAAAATAAAAGGGTTATTATAGTTATAATAATAACTTCTTGATTTTAATATGAGATTTTTTTTCTTTACAGATAATGGCGGATGGATACGACGTTTTTCCTCAATACGCTCAAGACCCATTAGAAAACTTTACGCAACAATACAAGGATTTGTTTGGTTCGCAATCGACAGAAGTTAAACAAAAGAAGAGAAAACGTGTTCCATCAAAAAAGAATAAGCGAATAGCTCCTAAATCTTTTGTGGTGTGCAACGAACAGAAAGGTTTCAAGATGATCCAGATAAAGGTGCTGGACTTGGTCTGCGAATGTGAATCAACAAGGACAAGCTCGTCGACCTCGACGCCGGACGCTGACAGCGAGTGCGTGTTACTTAGTACGTTGTTCATGACGCAGTGGACGAAATAATGGATATGACAGAATGTGTAATTAAGAAGATATCAAAAAAGTTATGTGGTTCTAACTTTTAGTTGATTTACGTTTTTAAGTTATTAGAATATTGTTTAATAATCCTAGTTGTAAATGTAATTAAATAAATAAATTAACTAATATGCAAAAAATATGTTTTTTACTAAGTCCCCTAAAAATGTAGGTAGGTATAAATTGAGGTATAAAAATAAATAAAACATTTAATTCAATGTTACAATTATTTATTTCAAAAAATAAGCATTAATAAAATACATTGTTATCCATACACCATTTCTTTAAACTTAAAACATTTCGTAACGCACAATACTTATCATGATAAAAACAATTAAACATAATTTTGTCTTTACAATAGAGTTCATTAAGATTATTCAAATTAGGAGTACCTTGACGCGTTATATCGAAAACACTATTATTATTATCACACAACTCTTGCATCCATTTTACTTTTTCTTCCCCTTTGACTATAATTCTTTTATTTTTCAAAAAACCATTGATCATTCTAAGAAATTCTCTGTAGTCTATATAGCCCTCACTCCATAAATAACCTCTATTTCTTTCAATCCAACGAACACATTTCTTTTCTTCATCACTCAATGCAGAGAACGGATACGGAGGCTTTATTAAAAACACGTAAGTATACTCTGGAGTAGCTACTGCCATTTCTTTAACCAAGAATTTATTATCGATGTCCTTGAATCCTTGCAAATCAACGATTACTGTATTATAATTATTCATGATATTTTCTTTACAATGTTACTCAAAGGCTTATATTCGTATAAACAATCGTTTAAAATCAAGCAGTATGCAGCTGTCTTATCTGGAATTTCTTGGTCTGTTTCAATTTCGACTCGCACATCAATAGATCCTTTAAGCGTTTCGTGTTGTCGTGAACAGTCAATAACGAATAAAGGAGCAATGTTTTTAAATTCGTTTAAGCTCAACAACGGCTCTGGTCGACGTCCATGATACGACTGTTGAAATCTTGTATATTGTTCATATAATAAAGTAAATTTGTCTTCGGAGAAATTGATGTTCAATCCTTCATATGGATAATATGATGAATTCAAAAATACTCTTACATCACGCACGTGACAATGATCAAACTCTGCCATTGACAATTGACTGTTGTGTTTCCGGTTAGTTTGTAAAGCAATGATAACAAAGCGCGGTTTCTCTATTTGCGATGAAGTTTTGATAGACCAAGTATGTTTGCGTGTTTTAGGTAGTAATGGGTATTCGTAAAGATCCCAGTTGCGAAACGCTAATGGAATAGCACGATCTCTCTCTAAATGCTTTAATAGATTTATTCTTTCTCGATCAGACACTTTAATGTGTGGCACTCTCCAAATGATTTTATTTATTGTAATATCATCTACAGCTTCTCCTGCATTTAATTTTATGGCATTAAGGTTCGTATTGCTTCTAAGTAGCACTAACTCGTGTTTACAGTTCATGATAATTTTTTGATAATCTTCTGCAAATCCTAATATCTTGCTTAAAGGAATTGATACAGAAAACGATCCATCTCCTGTATTTTTGGTTCCCCCTATTGACCACCCCCAAACACGAGCATATTTTGACTCGTTTTCACTTAAGGACAGATATGACTTTATAGTTGTAGTTAAACCAGCATTTTTAATTTTATCTATTTCTACTCCATTCAATTCGTAACGAATATCTTGAAATAGGAACAATGCCGGATTATTAACGAAGTTTACATCTGATATTTTTGCTTTGGTCGTGGTGTTATGAACACTCACTTTTCCCTCGATGTACAGACTACTAAGTGATGGCAGTACGTATAGGTCTTGCTGATTAATCGGAATTCTTATTTCATCATTCTTGTTGAAACTTGTTACGTATGGCTTGTATGAATGATACTCGAAACCTTCAATGCTGTTGTCGTATGTAGTTTGTTCAGATATATTTAAGATATTCATTTTATTAACCCAATTTTCTTTAGGAATTCTTTATTGGTCTTGGTAAGTTTCTTTTTAAGCTGTAGCGGTGTGCCTTTGCGGGATGATCTTTCAGCACTGACTCGAATATTCGACTGAGGGGAGCTTTTATTGAAATTTATCATTTTCTTCGAAAATGTAAATAGAGTTGAACTTCTTCACCTCGCAGGTTAATTTCTTTATTGTCTGCGTCCAAGAGTCTTATATTGATAGCGCTTATTGATGATTGATTAACAGGAAAATAAATCAAATTTTTTGGAACTTCAATTATTCTATAACCAGGTGGTACATTCGGCACAAATTCATAAATAATATGGCTTGCTTTCCCGTTTACAAATGAACCACTAACAACATCGCATTCGATCCGTACGATGGTCGTTGATAGAATGTTGACAGGATATTGTGAATCTGTACTTATATTAGCATTTATTGTTTCCTTCCCAAATCCTAAAATTTGAGCTAATGAGGCACTCTTATTGAAATGAACATCTTTTGAACAAAAGATGTTTGTTTTTAATGTATTATTATTGCAAGTGATTTTTAAAATTGTGTTCTTAATGTTGCATTTTAAATAATCACAAATATCTTGAAGCTCGTAAGACCCTTCAGGAATTTCGATTATTTCATTTTCACCATAGTAAAACTTATTATTACGCTCATCTATATTAGGAATAGAGTTGAAAGTGGAAAAGTACAAAAGACCACATTCATAGTCTCCTTGAAGCTCCAATGTTGGTGAGTAATTTGTTGATAAGGAAGCTCCTCTCCCAGTTATAGACACAGTGAAAGACATTTTGAAACTGACATATTTATTTTCTTCTTTCATTATATAAATGATTCTTCCAATAATTTCTTAAAAATTTTAGACACAAATGCCCACAGTTTGTAGTACCAAATGCTTGATGTCTTGCATAATTATAGTTTACAGGCAAGTCATGTACATATTTCATAAATTCTATTGGTGGTTTCAAATTTCCAAAGCTATCATAATATTCTATGTATTCATTTTGCTTCACATAGGCTACCCAATGCGTGCCAGGATTTATGTTGCTATCCAAATTCATAATTCCACATTCTATCTTTCTAGGTTTCAATGGTAACGTATCTCTCATGTAAACACCACGAAAATAAGGTATATCAGTGGCATGTTGTATTATATCAAGGTTAGTGAGTGCACGTCTGGGCAGCCGTTTATTTAGTTTTTTGATGGACTAAGATATAAACCTGCTCCTTTTTTATGTGGTTTTATATATAATCCTTTTCCAAGAGCCACTGCTTCCATCATCCTGTTGTGTCTCTCAGCTTCCTGAAGACTTTTTTGTGCAGCCTTAGAATCATTAACAGCTTTCGCTATACCTGCTGCACCTCCAGCAAGTGAACCTAAAGCCGATAGCCCAGCAAATATGGGGATGAGTGGCAAAACCCCACCACTCTTTGGGAGAGGAATATAACGAGGCAAACGTATTCCTTTCTTATTCCGAAACAATTTCTTTGCCGCTGCATAAGCATATTTTATAGACGAAGTGTGATTTTTCGATTTATGTTTTTTTAAATGAGATTTAATCTTTTTAATTCCTTTATGAAACGATTTTATGGCTCCGCCTGCTTTGATTTTTGCTTTCATTGCGTTTTTTACTATCCATGAGGCAATTTTTTCTCCTTTGCCTGCGTCTTTCGAATTCAACCTTTTTTTAGCCATGTTCAAAAGTTCTAAATCAGCTTTACGTCGTACTTTTAAATCTTTATTAATGTATGCAATATCGTGATGCATGCAAGCTTCGTCTAATCTATTAACTCCTCGATCACCTTTTTGTATCCGTTTTTGAAGTTTTGTACCAGGACCACAAAATTGATAGCCTGGTAAGTGTAGCTCAACTGGCAAACGATCAATCAATTTATCAATTATACCACTGCCTTCCTTCATTGATAAGCAGTAAGTGTCGTGAAGAAGTGATTTGTGTTATTTATATACCTCTCCACTACACCACTAATTCTTTTTTGTTTACCCAAGTGTTCTCTTCATTACCTAGCCCTAACCATTTTACAAATAGTTTGTTTCCTTTTCTTTTTATAACTTTTTCAATAAGGTAAATGTCAGGAAAATTAGTTTTTTGTAACTCATACCGGTAAAAAGAACCTAAGATAATTTGATTGTGTTTGTCAGCTATTTGATACGTTTGAGGATTGGTTTGACCGATTTTAACAATGCGAAATATTTCCGTAGACCAATTAGGAGTATAGCCTTTATAAAAATCACCTTTATATTTACTTATACGAACAAAATCACCAACTCTCAAAGTTGGACCTGAACGTGCTATCTTTCCATGTTGTGTTTTAAAAATATTAGACCTTACTAAAAGCTCATTTGAACGATTAACATTGATTGGTTTGAATTTTGTGATACGGTGACAAGTATTGTTGTAGTGATTCACAACAGAATCTAAATTACTTTGAACCCATTCATATCGTCCGCATAAACTGAATGCTTTGTAAAGATGGGATTTTATGGTTCTAATTACGCGTTCTACTATGGAAGCTTTTTTAACAGAATATGTGGAATAATGGTTTATGTTGTTACTTTTCATTAATTTTTCAAAAGAATCATTGTAAAACTCTGTACCTAGATCTGTTTGTAAATTTTTTGGCTTTCGTGTGGATTCAGAAAATATGTTGTGCATAGCATTTGCAACGCATGTCTTAGATTTCGTCTTCAACGGTCTAACCCAAACGTATTTTGATAAAGCATCAATTACTACTAAAACATATTTGTATCCTTTATTGAATGATGCATACTTTTGAAAATCCATGAGATCAGCTTGCCATAAATCATCGATTCCTTTAATAACAGTATGTCGACGAATGAAATTTCTTCTTGCCGCCTTGTGAAGTTCGTTAACTATATCTTGTTTACTCATTATTAACAACTTTTGATGGTAGCATGAGGTCAATTTCTTTTTTTGTGTAGTACAATTTACTAAAATTTGTAGTAGTAAGTTTTTCTAAATTGTTAAGATACTTTTTTAAATTGCTTTGAATATTATTCAGTTCATTTTTTAGTTCATCAACACTTTTATCCACGTATTCTTTATTTACAGCCTCATCGTTCCTTTCCGGAATTTGTAGTCCCTTTAATCTCGATGATTTTAAGTCAAAGTCTCCTTCATCTGTTCGCACTAGGATGTCGCTAAGAATATTACTGAATTCTGATAGTCGTAAACGTTTGTGAATATGATGACCAAATTTGTCAATATTCAGTGTCGTCTGGTCCGCTTCCGTAGTTTAATGACACTGCCCGATCCTCCTGATGGAAGCTTTATATATTTGATTTGTTTTATAATTCCAGCTTCATACAACTCTTCAAGTATTGCATAAATTTCATTTTGTACCCCAGTGTTGCCAGCTGCCCATGATCCAAGTAGTAATTTTAACCTTTCCACTAATTCATTGGGATCATCCCAGTAAACCAAATCGGTATCGTTCTTCACTTCTTTTAAAATATCGATGCCTTTGCCCTGTCGGAGACTTTCCAAACTACTTGTATGACTTCTAGCGAACTTAAATAATGGTTTGATTACTTTCATATACTTAAAACTTTTGTTACTGTTAATTGGTTTCGAAGAATCAAAGTTGCGTCTGTAAGCATTGGTATCCATAAGTATTAATTTATAATTTTGTAAATCTTGTTCTGTAATAATTTCTAAATTTGGGATCTTTTCATACAATAACTCTCTCAAGCCAGGAGTCTTTTTGAGGCTACGACTTCCAATTTTTATAATATGGTCATCATCGTGAACACGCGTATTGCCAAGCATTAGTTTCCCCTTTACGTTCCTAATACCGAAAGGTATATCTTTCATTACTTCAGATGATACAGACCATGATAAAGAATCATTATTATTATTGCCAGTACTTGGCGAGGACTGAAGAGATTTGAATGAGCTCTCATGATCATCATCACCTTCAGTGGGTGGTGCAGTAAGGGTTTTGTTAGGCGTTTTACAGTTTTCATTTTCTATATTAACTTCATCTTCTTCAAAATATTCTTCGTTGTCATCATCCGCTTTAAAGTAATCAAAATCTTCGTCAGAAATATTGGATGACTCACTTTTTGTGTGTTTAGTTCTTTTCACTGATTGGCTTTGTTCTGTCTCTTCATCTATGAGGCGTTTGTTGGCAGTTCTACAAGTCAATAGTTTAAGGGGGCTTACAATTGGTTTAAATATTGTTTCCAGAGCCAAGTCGTTGTTCTTTTTTGAATCCTTTATCATTTCTACCTTTTTTTTTACAGCTGATGCTGACTTTACAATTTGTTCCTTAAGGTTTCGCTCCATTGTTAAGGATTCCACTTTGTATGACTTCCTGATTGTAACTGATTCGTTTTCGTCCAAGTAATAGTTACTTATACAAGAAATAAAACATTTAATCCACTATTATGAATGTATCAAACTTCATTCTGTAACAACCTTTGTTTCGTTCACAATCCTTATTGATGACGACATAACTGTATGGTTTTTTCCACACTGTTGAACACATTTTACGGAACTGTGACCACGTCATATCAGATCCTACATGCTCATCGTATATATGTCTCAGGTTAATGTCGTCTTGTTTAAATAATATTATCAGATTAGCATTGTCTCTTACGAGTTGCTTAGGTATTTTGGTGTAGGTTTGATTAATATAAAAGCAGTCAATGTTTTTATGTCTTCCCATGGCAAAGTAATCGCGAATATTGTTTTGTTTCTCGCACGCAACATCATCAAAAATAAATATTGAGTCGGGCAAAGCTTCGTGTGGCGTTAGAATTTCGCTATTATCATTATACTTGTAGTAAGATATTTCTGAAATTTTCTCCAATACCTTTTCTAAAAATATGTACTTAGGTTGATACAAAGACTTCGAATATACATAAAGGTTACGAAAACGAGGCCCATCCTGGTGTAGCAATAGACTTATTACTAAGTTAGTTTTTCCGCAGTTTGATGGACCACAAACAATGCTTCGGATAGTGTTTGGCAATAATTTGCCATGCCTCTTACACTGATTTGAAGAGACTGGACATATATATTGTAATCTAAGAGATTCTTTTTGTTTTATAAATCTCATTTCTTTTTACTCAACCGTTCTGATTGACGGGTTTCAACGGAATGATGAAAATAGTGACGATAGATAAATTTAATGGGATTCATGAAAAATTCACTGCCACGCAGTTTGTTGAACTTCCGGTTGCGAACTGAAGGTTTGCTGAATATATTGCACCACTGATTCGTAGTGTATTATTGGGCATTCTGTCATACCAGAGTGAGCGCAGCGAACGGTCGGGAGCGAAGCGGACGACTGGGGGACAGAATGCCCAATAATACACTACTCCTCTCCCTTCTATCTTAGATTAGGGTTGCCTCAGGATATTTAAGGGCAAGCTCATGTATTTTATTATCGACTTAGCCGTTTCAGCCTGAACGGCCTGTGCTTGTATTTATAATTAGTTAGCCAGTAATAGATCATCTTCAAATCGGTGCAGACGTCACTCGCATTTTATTTTTTAATAATCAAGTTAGTTTTTAAAAACTCCCCACCCGGCTCCCGATACGTAACTAGCTACAATCATGTGGTGAATTTGAACTTTCGTTCAGTTAGCAGAATGATTCTTTTAGCGCTTCAATTAAGTAAAGCAATAAAGAATAAGGATAAGAATAAGATATAAATATATACAGTAAAGACAACAAAGATAAAAAGACAAAATAAATATATAAAACAATAAAGATATAAATATATCGATAATAAATAGTATTGTGTTATCCTGTTTGAAAATTGTAATGTTTAAATTGTTTGAGTTTTAAAAACAAGACTGATCATTAGTTATATCGAAAAATAAACATGTTGATCAGTTTTTTTTTAAATTTTTAACATTACAAAGAATTATTGATATAGATAGGCACATAAACTATTAAACCGATAGACCAGCAGTCAGTTAACATAACGCTTTAGGTATTGTCTTATTTTGATCATTCAAATACATTATATATACACAATAGAATGCAATACAATACAAAACATAGATAATGTTGCATCTATTCTCAATTCGGTGATTCATTTTCTCAATTCGGTGCATCGTTTTCTCAATTCGGTGCTTTCTCAATTCGGAGCCTAACTTTTCTCATAGATCAATCAACAAAATTTAGGCAAATCGTTATTTTATGTTTCAGGATGGAGTAAACTTCATTTTTTATTATTTAAACTACTACAAAATCCAAATTAAAAATCAGCCACCGAATTGAGAAAAAAAGTGCCCTTCTGTAGAAATGTCCTTAATATTATTAAAATAACATAATGGTGGAATGGACATAGGGGTTTCCACAGAAAACCAGCGCCAATGGCTAGCCATGGCAAAGAGCTAAGTGGAGACCAATTTTTTTACACATCGTTTTTTTTTTCTATTATGTTTGTAATTTGATGTGTACCAAATAATAAAGTTTTCTTTCTTTCTTTCTTTCCTTCAAAATATTACATTTCTTGTGCCTCAGACTTCGGCCGCAGCAGGGAAGACTATGGCATTTTCATACGATAAGAGAAAACCCAATATTGGTGTGGGTGCAATCGCGGGAAGTAAGTGCTGACATGTACCTTGATCATAATTTTCACACTTAAAAGTAGCGGATACCGGTTAAAGTTAAAGTTACGTATATTAGTGCAACCCATTTCCAGACATTATTACAGAACGAGACGTTCCGTCGTTAACGAAACGTATGGCGTGGAGGCACGTCAATTCAAAGTTTAATTTCAACTGGAATGAATGTAACGCGCGAAGGTAACGTACGATGTTTTTACGAGAGAAATGTTGAGTTAAAGATGAACGCAGGCATATTATACAGTATGGAGAAAATTATCTAGGCATATCTACAGGAAATAAGTATGTAAAAAATACTTTCTTGCGTTATTATTACCGTTCCGAACAAAAATCCATTCATTATGAAATTAAAGAAATAATTCATTAAGTATAAAATATATAATACAGACATTGTCAGAAGGAGAACACAAAATTTTATTTTATTTTAGTCAACTGCAAGCATTAGAAGATCAGTTTTACGCAGGACACTGACATATTGGCGTCTCAGTATTTTAAAAGAATAGTTAGTCAAGTTTTATACTTTTAGTTATGAAATGGAATAAACATTTTTAAAATAAGATAGTTTGATAAAAGATACGTTACAATTTCGAGTAATTGTGTTTGGTTTTGTGGTATATCTTCAGGAATTAAGTATGTAAAAAAACACTTTCTTGCGTTATTATTGCCGTTCCATTAAGAAATTAAAGAAAATAATAAATCAAGCATACAATGTATAATACGGACATTGTCAGAAGGAGAACATAAAATAAAATTTTATTTTTGGGCTATATTTAACTTAAACATAGCAAAATATATATTTATGATTGATCATTCTTAACGTTGCTAAATTCAACATAATATATGTATGTATACAAGGAATATAAAGTATATAGTACAAGAATATATGACTTCCTAGAATATCCTACTTAACATTATAAACGCGAAAGTACGTGAGGATGAATGTGTTTGTTACTCCTTCACGCTAAAACTACTCAATTGATTTTGATGAAAACTTACAATAATGAAGATAATACAGCGTGTGACTTGTATTACTACCAAAAATTTTAATCAATTTAAATTGTCATGGTGCTCTTATATGCTTTAACTCAGAGATACATTAATCCAAAGATATCCTAATCAATGTATACTTGTCAAAACAAAATAAGAGCCACGAGGTATTTTTTCATTTTGGTGTAAATTTTTAAACATTTACATATTGAAAGTAGTAAAATATTGAGTACACAAACTCTTTGATACCTATTTTTTTTAATATTGTAGTATTCATCTAATGCTGGCAATAATTTTAAATAAAATTTGATTTAAAATTCTTTTTGAAAATTTTGATTCCATTTTCTTGGACGTTTTGCTTTCCTTAGCTTCTTGGTTTATTAAAAATTATCTGAGTTCATTGATATCTCGAGTCAGAAACATCTTTTGCAATATGCCACAAGCACGCAGGCGTCATATAGACTCGCTGACAGCAACCAGAGCCGTTACAATGATTGAAGAAGGACATTCGCAGCGATCTATGGGTTTGCAATTGGTTCGGATTATAACATCTCAAGAGAATCGTTACATTCGATTAAGTGCGCGCCGAGATCGTACAATGACGGCCCGCAAGCTGCAAAATCGTTTACGGCTCACAACGGGTACTCGTGTCAGTGACCAAACTATTCGTAATCGATTGCATGAAGACCAGCAAGCATCAAGAAGGCGAGTTGACGTGTTCCATTAACCAGTAATCATCGTGCAAATCGTTTAAGATTTTTCCGTCAACATTTGGACTGGGACATAAAAAAATGGGGCATGGTGCTCTTCACAGACGAATTTTTTTTAACGACGATTGGCGTATTAGAGTATGGAGAAGACGCGGCGAGAGATTTTTAGAAGCCTGCATCCATGAAGTCGATCGTTTTGGTGGTCCAAATATAATGATTTGGGGCGGGATAAGCTTACACGGCAAAACTGAGCTCGCTATTTTAAATGAGGGTACTGTTACTGCTCAGCGGTATATTGAGGAAGTTGTCAGACCACATGTGATTCCATTTGCCCAGCGAGCGGGTCCTAGATTCATCTTGATGCAAGACAATGCTCGTGCACACACGGCTGAAGCGACTCGGTTTGTACTGGAAGCCTCTCAAATTCAAGTCTTGCCGTGGCCGGCGAACAGTCCGGACTTAAATCCAATAGAGCACATGTGGGATCAGTTGAAACGAAGAGTTAGAGACGGTGATCAGGAAATCCACAACCAACAGCAACTCATCAACGCTGTTAAAAGGGCCTGGGAAGAGATTCCAATAGAAAATGTCAGGCATTTGATTAAGAGCATGCACTCCAGGCTTCAGGGGGCAAAACGAGGGGGGCATACCCGTTACTAAAAGATGAGCATGGAGTATTTTCTTTTCTTTTCAGTAACTTTACATTGTTTTTATTTTTAACCTTAAATGTGTTTTTCTTTCAAAAGCAAATAAACTTTTTAATCGTTATTATTGGAATAAATTTATTGGTCTACACGGTTAAAACAACAGTTTTCGTTATGGAGACAAATATATATATACTGGTTTTATTATTTTCATGGTACAGACTAAATACCTCGTGGCCCTTATTTTGTTTTGAGTACTATATATCAAAATCACTAATCGTTGCAGTAAATGACAATGTCAAGTTCTATGACTGTATGTGTTTGCAATACATTGCATTTATTTTGTTAGATTGAAATAAATTTATTTTATTAACATTTACAGTCAATTACTGGTTACTTATAGCGCCTATATTTTAAATATTTGAGTGGGCGAAGTCGATGGAAACTGCTTGTTAAAAAATTGTATAGTCTTCGTGCAATGGGCCCTGATTTTCTTTAACTCTTTATTTTTTTTAATCAACCAGAACCTAACAATAACAGAATGTCCATCATCGATTAAATTTTAAATACCCTATTCTCTCCCACGAGAAACAAAGGTTCGCCAATCTTCTTTGACACAGCTCGCTATGGTCGTTCCTTTATTTAATGTTCGACACAAAGCCGGTACAGTCATTTCCACACAGCCGCCTTGTTGGCTATTCGATCAGACAAACTGGCGTAGTTATTAACATTTTGACTGCCTTAACCCAGGAAACCGCAACGTTTACGCAAAATGAAACAATATTGCGCTTTTATTATTAAAAAAACAAAACCGGCTAAGTGTGAGTCGGACTCGCGCACTGCCCTCTGTGCGCGAGTCCGACTCCGTAAAGTCTAACGTTTCATAGCGGGTCGCTTGCAAGGTGGTAAAATGGGCGTCCCCCAGTCTAACTTCTAAACTAAGGGAGTGTAAATAAATAAAAAAACATTTAATGTAGATCTTAACTAATATTTTCAACGAAAATTGGTGCGGACGGGATCGAACTAGTAGTTTTTGAGATATAGCACATTTTCAACAACCGCATACATAACTTTGTTTTTCATACAAACACTATGAAAAACAAAGTTATATTTGCTGTCAAAAAATATTGTGGTATTTTACTAAGTGGATTCCCTAATTCAATTAAAGTTGGCACGGAACCCTAAGTGCGCGAGTCCGGGTCGCACTCAGCAGGTTTTTAGTTTAATCAGATGTAGTCCAACTTGGGGTACAATATAAGTTTCATCAAAATCGGTCCAATAGTTTTTGAGATATGAGTAATAAGCAAAAAATATAAAATTAAAAATAATTTAAAACAACACATTCTATTTAGGAGAAACACATTGTTTAGAAGGCGTTTTTTTTGTTTTGTAATACATACTTACGTCAACAAGTTTAACACTAGGCAAAGCAGTCCTTTTAAGATGATGAATTTGATACGTTATCTTTCTATCTTCTGATAGTAGTGAACAATATTCAACTGTCACACTGTTATACATAATGTTTTAAGATTATTCCTTTATGGTTAAGGTGATTGCTTAGTTTTGTAGTTTGCGCGGAGGAGTATATAGGTACAAAAACAACTTACTGACCAATATCAAAACAGATTTGAGTGCGAACCAAAAGTAGTCATATACATAATAGTTGTCCTAAAATCCATAGCAAGTGTACTCTCTCAGATCATTACACGCTTACAAACAGAAAAAGCCGGAATCTTTTTGCACTAAGTCTTTTTCACGTCGTAATCCGAAAGACTCTTCCAAGCTCGTACAAATGCGTGCGGAATAAATAATGAGATACGTTCTGTCCGTCACACCGTAGCAATAGGATATACGATTTCTCTCTGTGATTATAGCATACCAGATTTACGTTTTACGCATTCGATCACAATGGGAAGCCATAAAAGGCTTTGATAAGTCAAAAGAGGACTAAAATAACGCTAATAGGAGATACACAAAGAAGCGTTCGAGAAATTACGCAAGAGTGTCTTCTCATCTCATCTACCTCAGTGTCTAAAGAGGAAAGTCTCCAACCAATGTGTGTTGATGACATACGGATCCGAAACATGGTCTCTAACTATGGGCCTCATAAAGAAGCTCAAAGTCACACAACGAGCGATGGAGAGGGCTATGTTTGGTTTTTCTCTATGGGATCGAATCTGAAATGAGGAGATACGTAGAAGAACTAAGGTAACGGACATAGCCTTGAGAATCAGTAAGCTCAAGTGGCAGTGGGCCGGGCACATAGCGCGAAGAACTGATGGCCGTTGGGGCAGGAAAGTTCTAGATTGGAGAGTCTTCGACTAAAGACGCAGCGTAGGTCGACCACCAACAAGATGGACAGACGACCTTATAAAGATCGCAGGATCAAACTGGATGCAGACCGCTAGTGATCGGTCGCTGTGAAAAGCCACGGGGGAGGCCTATGTTCAGCAGTGGACGTCCTTTGGCTGATAATGATGATGATGAGGAGAAACACACTCATTAGAAGTCGGTGCATGATGTGCGTACGTAGTCTGCTGCTGTCCGTTAAGGTTGACCTCATGCACAGACTTCAAATGAGTTCGTTTCCACTATTAGCGATGTTTTAGTCATTTTAGTGTTTTTATTAAATGCGGGTATTTTAGTTATTGTTTAAGTTACAATGTACCTTATTACACTAAAATATTTACTAAAACCTTCTCCTCAGTGTAACAAATACGCGCACTGTTACTCATCGGGAACTTGCTCGCTCAGCGCACTGACATTGATATCTTTGCAGGCCAAATCGGAAATATATTTATTCAATTCTGCAAAAATTTAGATCCTCCTTTTTGACATCGGTTTAAAAGATATCACGACGATGTCTCTCCAAACATATCCTACACTCTTTAGCTCTATCATTTGTCGCTTGCGAAAGTCTTGTCATAAAATTTACTTAAAAGCGTAGTGATATTTAATTTATTTTATTTATTACCACCAAACCTACAGCTCATAAAAGCGTAAATGTGTAATCGCAAACCATATGTTTGTTTTATGGGATCAAGATTGCGGTATCCACACCGTTTGACATATACACAGTTCTGTTCTGCTTACTGGAATGTAGCTGCCACAGATCAATTAGCTGTATAGAGCTCCTTGCAAATCAGAAATTTGGTCAAATCAATAAACATGTTTAATTATAAAATTACAATATTAATATTATAAAACAAAATGTAACAAGTATTATTATTCGAACTTTGTCAGTGTCTTAAATAAATACAGGTTCCCCTCCCCCCTAAAATGAATAAGACATGTTAATTTAGGTAAATATGCAAACTCACATACTTGATAAATCAGCCTTGATTAGAATAAAACTGTGTCAAAAATATTCAAACGACATAATATGAATCATCTTTATTGTAATGCTGCGTGTTGATTCTGTCTCCGTCTCAAATGGGACGGTTCTGTAATTATTACTTAGGCCCAATTCCATAATCTTGTTAATATCGGTAAAAGGCATAATATTACTATTTTGTTTTAGTGTACCTTGGATTGTGTTCGATTTGTGCGTTCGTTTTCATTAAGTTATTACTATTTGTGATTACCAATAAGTGGTTTAAATATTGTATAATGTGTAGCTTATTGTTCACTTGTAAACCCTGGTTATCCTTATAAATAAATAAAAAATAAAAAAAAATGTATCCGTCTTCAAGGAAAGCGGCGGAACAATACCTAGTAGTAACCCAAATTTTTACTTCTGCGATTTGTCAGTTGGGTCGAGCAAAACTATGAATTTGTTTGTATGAATAATATGATTTGTGTGTGATAAATGAGCTGCTAGTGAAGTAAGCTAGTAAATGTTAAGCACTACAGTTTCATATTTTTTTCCAATAACAGATTTTTTTCTGTGTGACTCTTAATACAAGATAGTAGTACCAGTGAAATCGGGTAAGAACTATTGTACAAACCATATAAAGTTAAATGAATTGTAGAACTATTGTACAAACCATATAAAGTTAACTGAATTGTTTTGCTTTTCACTTCTACGGGTATTCTAATTTATTTGTTAGTAAGGTGAAGCATAATTGTGATGTAATAGAAAAGTAAGTTTTGGAAACTTACTGTCAACTTCACACCTCTAGCATATGTATGTTGCATTAAGATTTCTGATAAGAAGAATAGATTATGTAACGCGAATGACTCCAAAAATCTGGTTTATTAATTGTAATTGGGGAATTAAGACAATGTAAAATCCTATTTACCAACCGCAAAAAAGGTTGTAATTATTGCTTTATTCGTTACAGCGAATATTTAAAGCTAAGCATATTGCGACTTTCTGCGAAGTTGTCTGTATGCGGCATAAAATATTTGTCTAGTTGCCTACGTATTTGGCAAAGAGAATTTTCCTAGCTGCATCTTTGGATAAGCCTAATGGTTTGAATCAATATTTTTGT
Organism: Pyrausta purpuralis; assembly: GCA_963924145.1. Lineage (NCBI taxonomy): Eukaryota > Metazoa > Arthropoda > Insecta > Lepidoptera > Crambidae > Pyrausta > Pyrausta purpuralis. The sequence continues at coordinate 20,273,535 of OZ001654.1, forward strand.
TCCTTCACGTGTTTTCTAGATGCAGTAATAGTTTATACTCACTACTATTACTACAATGATTAACATGCTATTTTTTTAAGTTTAAAATATATTAACTTACTTTTTTTGCAGCGTGAGTTGCACCAAAATTAAAGTTATAAGAAGTCGCTTAAATTATAGTCAATGTGTGAACTGCTACAGGATTTGCCGTTTGTAAAAGTAAGTCAACGCTAATTGTAAGTGGGATGCCTAACCTAAACTTATTCATCAAATCTAATAAATGTACTAGCGAAGATACTGTGTTGTCCTCTCACAAAACACCCTGACAAAAGCCTATAGCATATAACTTGATTTCGCACTACCCGCAACAACGCCCACAGATATGTTTACAAGCACACGGATCTCAATCTTTGGAAATCCTGTTCAGTGATTTGAACAGTACATCGTGGGGTGATGAAAATTATTCCTCTCCTTCGTTATAGACTTTTGCACAATGGTAATATTATATTTAGAAACTGGGTAACATCTCGCGAACTAAAACAGTACTTAAACATGGCACCGTCTAACTAATTAATGGATGTCATGGATCGACATCCATCACATCAGACATCAGTTTCGGAACATAGTCGTGGAGTCTCAATAAATTACTTATCATTAGCCTCCTGTAATTTTTCTGCGCTAAAACTCAAAGTGACTTCATCCCATACTTAGCAACAACATTAACATTACATTGCTGCTGATTTCTTTGCTTACAATTGACCAAACTCTGTACCGCTTATGTCTATTCCAAAAAGTTATGTCGAGAATTTGGGAACCGCTGTGTTCAGCAAACACGAACAATTAGAGGACACTCTTCTGCTCAAAAGAGGGACTGGACCAGATTTATTCCACAATTAACTACTAGTTTCTAACTTGTAAAGCTTTCTTGGGCGAGTTTAACTAGTTTAGGTGGTTAATTCGCACGTGAATTAGGCACTATTGAAGATTGTTAGACCCGTAATTTTGGCTCAAAATGAATGAGGTATTTATGATAAATCTTTATCATATATAGCAAATAAAGAGATTTATTAGGGTATAACTACAAATGAGCGTAACCAATCGGTCAGTGCATAGTCTCCGTTGCCAAGTCACTTGAGATCATAGCCGTTCGATCCCCGGGCTCATTAAAAGTCGGTAAAAACTATTTAATTACTAATTACTAGCGTATGGAATAAAAAAATGTGCTCCATGAATTGATGCCACTTGTCATCATCGCATACAAATGGTTTCTAGGAAAACGTCACAATTTTGCCGTCGCATTTGTGACTCATTTTTTGCTCGGCATAGCTTCTCATACGTATTGAGATACGTAGTAATAACAACTAACTGGTAAAAGCATCAATTTTATGTATTCACCTCCAAGCTAGTCTCATTCTTCAAACAAAAAAGTATACTAAGGTATTGTATTTGAAATGTATACCAAGATTTTCTAACAAGTTTGAACAGTTTTTTGTTTGCAAAACGAAATTACATGTCGAATTCGTCAGAGACAACTGTCTCAAACGGTGCGATCAGGCGCGTTCCAGCGTCTGCACCGCTTAAATTGCATTCCGAAGGCGGGTTCGTACATTCTTTGTGCAGGGAAAAGGGACCCACTATGTAAGACTTCACCCGTATTGTTAATTTTTTGCTCCTTTCATTTAAGTAAAATGTATGTATATTTTCAAAAAACAGGAGGCAATAAATTCGATCTGTATATGTGTGATGTCAAAATTGGATAAGATTTTACTATAATGATCTTATAAAGCTTGTTAACACTTGTGCAAAATTTCGTAAGTGATTGTATGTTTGTATATTGGTATGTGTGTCTAAATATTTCTCCCAAACGAGAAGTCATACCGAGATGATTATTTTTTAGCTTAATCTAGTAATAGTTTTTGAGGTAAGATTAATAACTAAAATCATTAAATAAAAAATAATTTTAAACCGATGTGTATAGACTGTTGGTGTACGTAAGCTTAACTTCATGCACCGATGCCAAATAAATGGTTTTTCCTTATAGAAGACGAATGCGTAGTTTTCAGCTTTTTAGTTTGTGAAACCTGATTCTTTAAAAAAATACAAAATCAAAGTTATAGATTTTCTATATCTATCTATCAACATATTTGACTTTAGTTATAATTTAATTTTAATTGCAATAATTAGTAAAAAAAACAAATACTTGTTAATGTCTTTCATAACTAAATGTCGAAAATATACAGCGTCCCCCTGAAGATGGCTTTAGGAGTTTATGGATGTAAGTTGTCTTTGATTGCAAAAGAGCTCTTCATTTTAATTATCTCTGGAAAAACTTCAAAGGCTCAAAATGTATCGAGGACTGGAGGATTGCTTACATTATGTTTCTGTACTTCAATACATTAATGATTGTTTTGCAGATTCTCGAGTGGCTAAGGTATTGTACAAAGAAATTGTTTCATAAGGATAAAAATGTTTTTTAAGCCTATACTTTTTAAAATATAGACAAGCAACACTGGTAAGAAAACTTAGTTTAGACAACTGATTGTTTTTAACATCAGTCAACACAATGTCTTTGATATGAGAGTACGATATATCGAAAGCTTGATCGATAAGCTAAATGAAAAACCGGCCAAGTCCTAGTAGTACTCGCGCACTGAGGGTTCTGTGCTAACTTTAACTGAATTAGGGAATCGTATAATTTCTACTTAGCTAATATACCACAATATTTTGTTGACAGCAAATATAACTTTTTTTTTTCAAAGTTTTCCTATGAGGAAAAAAGTTGTGTTTGTGGTTGTCCAAAATGTACTATATTTCAAAAACTACTAGTTCGACCAATTTTCCTTAAAAGTATTGTTAAGGTCTACTTCATATATTTCTTATCAAAATTCACACTTGCTAATTTATAAGTTGGAGGTGGGAGGGACGCCGCAAACCCTTAAAGTGACTTCATCCCATACTTAGCAACATCTGATTGCTGCTAATTCCTTTGCTTACATTTCGACCAAATTATCTACCGTTTACGCTCTATTCCAAAAAGTTTTGTCGAGAATTTGGGAATCACTTTGTTTAGCAAACACAAACATTTAGAGGACACTCTTCTGCTCAAACGAGGGACTCGACCAGATTTATCCCACAATTAACTACTGGTTTCAAGCTTGTAAGGCTTTCTTGGGCGAGTTTAACTAGTTTAGGTGGTGAATTCGCACGTGAATTAGGCACTATTGAAGATTGTACAATGCGAATTTCACCCAGAGCTAAGGACAATTTTTATAATAATTTGACCTTAGATATAAAACACGTCTTCCACTTATTTACCGTCCCAAAAAGTTAATAACTGTCTCAAATAACAAGTGACTTGTCACCGGAATTAAAAATACCTCCGCGTAATTCTGGTGGAGTTTGGTGAAAAATACGAAAACATTAATTCAATTAGAACTTCTATAGACGTCAAGGTGAGCGTAAGAAATATTTTATAGGTACAATAGGGCATTGAGAAAATATGTAATAATTTTTTTACGACCTCAGCACATTGATTAAAATGTGCGGCACAAATAATAGGCGGATTACACTGAAGGTATCGTTTTGTTTCAAAGCTCTACATAAGAGTCGATTTTACCAACAAATACAGTACTAAACGACTAATTCGAAAACGTCATCTATATGACGACATTTTAACCGGTCGTTTTATACTTATTCGTTCGAATAATGTCTAACGGACGTTGGTAAAACTTACTCTAAGTCATAACATCACTTGCGATAAGTATTGGCAACACGTAGTAAATCACGTATTAGCTTGGCTTTGAATTCCATATAATTTATTGCATTCGAAAATCGTTGCTTATCTCAGCCACTTGTTAAGTAAGAAAATAATGTTTATATTTTACGAAAAACTATTCGAGGATACAGTTTAAATATTTAAATGAAGTTTCAACGTTGCTTTACTAGGCGCTACAATCGCCAGTAATTGAAGGACATTATTTTCTTATCCTATCAATTATCTGATGGTACAATTGCAATATCTTTTGACTTGTACCACACATACTCCTCAGGACACCTTTAGTCCTCTGGTTTCCCGGTGTCAAACTGGAGTGGCTAATTATAATAAGGAGCGAAAATATTATTCCCTTCAGGCAATAACCTCAGCTGAAATTTACCGCGTAATATTTTTATTACACTCATACATTAAGGTTTTAGTAAATTAGCGTATTTTGTTAATGGGATATTGGGCGTTATGGCCAACAAGAATCTTAACGGTAAGCTTTTTTACGGCCTATTACTTTGTGAAAGCTGATTTTTGTTTACTATTGTAAATCATTGAACTAAAAAGGCGCGTCTTTTTATTTGCTCACATGCACTGTTTCGATAATTAATGAATAACAATCAACAAACTATCAAAACAGTGAACTGTAAGCAAATTTATCATTAATACAAAACAATTAACTAATTATCGAAATATATTTGTTGGTAACGTTTATAATTTAATATTACAGTTTAGTCTGCTGTTCGAAAAAGAACTTCATGTAATTATGATTTTGAATTTTGAATTATGAAAATTATGCCCAATAGACTGGATGAAATAAAAGTTAGCTTTTTGCACAGCTAAAAGAGAGTGTACAGTATTTGATATAAATTTGGGAGGCTAATGAACACGTAAACGCGGCCGATAATTATTACAGAAGCCTCTTTTTACTACACTACTTTAATGTGGCAATGATTTTGATAGTCTATCTGTATTTTGGCTTAGATTTTTTTTTATATTTCTATATAATGCGTTGCGGGCAGAAATGCAACATAAATTTCATTTTATTTTCTTATGATTTAGCTATCTAGATCGTCGTCACAACCCCTATTTTTGAATCACTCGCGTCAAGATGGCGTGTGATTCTTATAACACAAGAAATAAAAACAAACTTGTAATTTCAAACTTTAGATTAGCCAAAACAATTCATTCATTCATATACCTAATAATGCTATCGAACTACCTATTAATAAATTTAAGTTACATGTCCAAACTACCCTATGTCGAAGGGGTATTATAAAATTCAAGACTATCTTAATGACGAGAATGTATGGACAGTCCAATCTGCACCAATGACCAAACTGATGTACCTACCTATTTGTTCTAATTTGTATCATTTTTGTGGCAGCTAGTGGTGACTGAGTTTGTTCCGGCGTTCCTTCTCAGCACTTGCCAGATTGTCTGTGTCTTGTTTCGAAGCGCTATTGGGCTCAAAAGATGACAATTGATTAATATTAACTAATTATTGACGTTCATAAGTGGCATTTTGTGTCCGAAATTGAAAAAAATATTTTTAACTTTTGATTAATGGCCGATTTTTCGATGAAATTAAATTAATTCCACTCGGGAGTAATAAAAAAATATTTAACTGAATTTTGTTGATCCTTAAGGTCTATATTTAACATGATTTTCGTTGATTTTTAAGTAGTTTTCGAACGAAAATCAAACTCCATAATAAAGCGATTGATTGGAAAATAGGGTCCCTGATCTGAAATGCATCATTTAAACATCTCAATAAATTGCAAGTGCCGTTGATATCTACCTGATAGCTTTGAAGTCTTTACTCTCATGCAAATGCAATAGAGTAGGTAATAACGGCGTTACTCTTAAATTAGACAATTTTGCCAGTCGTCCTATTTAATGCTCTCATTTTATTACATATAACAATAATAGGTGAAACGAGTCATGTCTTCCAAATGCATTTTCTAGTTATGTTTGCGTTTGGATATTGTGAGCTATGTTTTTATAGTACCTTTTCAACTCTCACAGTCAAGCCTAAAAGCCTGTTAGTTCCGAAACATAAAACTGCGGATGCTGCGCTTGTATGGCATTTTATTGTTTTATGAAACTGCGTCGTTTTATTTTTATAAAATTTTTGTGCAGTCATATCCATTTATTGCACGACGGCCGAACCAAAAACCAAAACAACAAAGTGGTATGTATTCAGCGTTAATGTATGTACGCTTACGACTTATTTATTACATATTTCACCATTATTTCGATTTTGATACTTATATTCATCACCGTATTGAAGGATTGTCAATACTTCATGTTGGGCAAGAAGGGAGATATTTAGAATCAGTAAGTAACCTTACAACTATCTTCTAGAAATATAGATCGAAATATGCCAAAAATAAATCGACATCCCATACAAATCGGACGGGTCTCGTGACCAATTTAGTATGGGAAGTCATCATAAAATAATATATTTATTTTTAAAGTATTTTGTCACTATACAAACTTAATTATATAAAATGCACTTAAAAAATGCTACTGTGTCAGACGAGGAATCGAATCCCGTATCTTACGCTATTTAATAAGTGTATACAAGGTCACCTAATTTTAAATGATACAGATATTTATGTAATTATTTTTAATTAATTAAGGTTAAGATAAGAGAAAAAGAGAGATTGGGCATTGAAATGAGAGGAGCGAAGCCGAAGACGTGGATAACTTTTTAAATTGTTAAGGTGTTTAAAAATTTTGTTTTCTTGGTTGGTTCTAGAAAACACAAAAAATAAAAGGATTGATTTTCCAAAAAAATATGTTAGTGCCCCATTTCTAAGATGTATACAAAGACACGGTTAAAATATTACCACTCTAAACAATTTGACCTATATAGGCAAACGCCCGGATAGCGTAAGAAGAACGGGGTTCGATTCGTTGTTGACGCCGTTGCTTTTTTCAAGTGCAGTTTATATTACTAAGTCATCATATGTTACAAATAATAAGTTGATCAGTTACTGATACCAAGTAGGTCTCTAATATCTAAGTGGAAGATTTGAGAAACCGTGTATACTAATTAGTAAATGACACACACATATTTGTGTACATATTTATTTCGTATATTGCGATGCGTTAACGCTACTGTTATTTATTATACAAGGCGGCTCAAAAAAAAAAAAAAATGTGCTGTTTTAGTGAGTTCCGCTCACAATAAACTATTATTACTAGCGCATGGAACTGACACAACGAACAAATTTCGTGATTGATGCCACTTGAAATAAAAGCATGCATACGCAACGGACATTGAAATTTCAAGAAAGACGTCACAGTCTTGTTATTGAGTTGCGACACATTTTATGTTTGGCATAGCACCAAATGTTAAAGACGTCAAAAGAAACTCCCATTAAAGTATGCAAATAAATATATTTTTCAATGAACGTCACTAGAAAACAATAATACTCTATCTTGTTTTACATAAGTTTTTGACAATCCGTAAACGATAAAAATTAAGAGGTCTTTCCTCCACAACGTAGTAAGTGGATAACAACCTTGGACGAATAAGACCACAATTCATCCAAGATAACAACTCATTTCCGGGCTGGCAAACATTAAGATGGTTTGTTATTAGTTGGGGAAACAATTTTAGGAATTTTGCGTGCGCTGGAATTTAGTTTGTACCAGACTTTTTGCCTGGCTGTTGCAGCAAAAAATATTATTGTTTTTTTTTTATTTACTTGAGTACCAGCAATCTGAGCTCTAGCTAGCAACTAATCTCAAAGTCATATTTGGGTAAGGTTAGCAAATAATTTAAAAAATTAAACAGTCTTCAAAAAACTGACTCATAAGCTAAAATAACGCATGAATGCGTTATGCGTTGCCTTTATGTCGGTTCATGACGTGTGTAGACTGTTGGGCTCGGTGAGCTTGACCTAAATGGAAAACGAATGCGTTGGATGTCCGTTTTTTGAAGGTGGTTTTAAGTTTTCCTTTTTTTTGAAGTGAAAACTTCTTTAGCGGCGTTGAGCACTTTTGTGGGATGGGGGAAAAATGTGAAACTCGCGTCAGGACACGTGGGCTGATCGAAAAACCGTAAGACGGTTGGCGAAATTATGGATGTAAGTTGATTTTTCTGAGAGATAAACTTTTTAATGTAATATAATATAATATAAATTGTAATGTTTGTGTACGATAGCGCAATAAATAAATATTGTATTCTATAAAAATATTATATTATTATTATTGTATTCTACAATAATAATAATAATAATGATCAGACAGTTCTTAAACATGCACACAAACAAAATAAAAATTTACATGTAACTTACATAGATTATAAAAAAGCTTTTGACAGCGTACCACATTCATGGCTTATCAGAGTAATGCAAATTTATAAAATTAATCCAACTATAATTACGTTCCTGGAGGATGTCATGACGAAATGGAAAACTTTATTATCTCTTTCAACACAAACAACTACGTTGAAAGCAGGAGAAATACGAATCCGTAATGGCATATTCCAGGGAGACTCTTTGAGCCCTTTGTGGTTTTGTTTGGCATTAAATCCACTATCAAATATGTTAAATTCAATGAAAGGAGGATATCAGTTAACAAAAGATACAGCGATAACACATTTGATGTATGTAGATGACATTAAACTATTTGCAAAATCCGACAGTGACATGAAAAATCTAATAGAAACAACAGCAAATTTCAGCAAAGATATAAAAATGGTATTTGGCTTAGATAAATGCAAAACTTTACATATACATAAAGGAAAAGTAGTGACAGGAGATTATAACATACAAAACGAAATAAATATAGCAGCTATGAACATTAACGAAACATACAAATACTTAGGGATAAAACAAAATAAATACATAAACCATACAGTTATAAAAAAAGAACTAACAACTGAATACATTCGAAGAGTAAGCCTACTTTGTAAAAAACAGTTAAATTCTAGAAATCTCTTTAAAGCCTTAAATACGTTTGCAATACCAGTATTAACCTATTCATACGGGATTATTAAATGGACATCTACTGACATAGTAAAATTACAAATCAAAACCAGGACCACCTTAACCAAAAATAAGTTTCTTCATCCAAAATCTGCAACAGAAAGAATGACTTTAAAAAGAACTAAAGGAGGAAGGGGCTTAGTAGACATAAAAGTTCTCTGGGAGGGTCAGGTAAAAAGTTTGCGGCAATTTTTTTACAAAAAAACTAGTAGCCCTATCCATAAAGCAGTGATTGACTCGGATAATAATCTAACGCCACTTGACTTAATAAATACAGAAAAAAACCTTCCAAGCACCACAAGAGGCAGAAACTAAAAAACTAGAAACCTGGCGTAAGAAGCAACTACACGGTAGGCACATTAATGATTTAGAGCAAACCCACATAGACACCGAAGCATCTAACAAATGGCTTAAGTTAGGTTATTTATTCCCTGAAACTGAAGGATTCATAATAGGTATACAAGATCAGGTAATCAACACAAAAAAACTACAGAAAATACATCATTAAAGACACACAAGACGATTTTTGCAGAAAATGCCATAGACATCCCGAAACCATTCAACATATCATTAATGCTTGCCCAATGTTAACACAAAATGACTACACACACCGACACAATCAAGTTGCTCATTACATCCACCAAAAACTTGCCATAAAATACAAACTCATCCCTTCAAAAACAAAACCATACTACCAGTACCAACCCAAATCTGTGCTAGAAAGTCCCAGATACAAAATGTATTTTGACCGAGCAATCCTTACCGATAGAACCATACATAATAATAGACCAGATATCACCCTCATCGACAAAATAAACAAACAGGCCTACCTGATAGATATAGCAGTCCCTAACACACACAATATTAGAAACACAATAGCTGACAAAATACATAAATACACGGAGCTGAAAGAAGAAATTTTACGAATCTGGAACCTAGAAAAAGTTGTTATAGTACCTCTAGTAATCTCCAGCACAGGAGTCATACCCAAACACTTACTCCAAAGCCTAAAGTCAATTGACCTCCCTGAGAACAGCTTTATTACTATGCAAAAAGCTGCAATACTGAACACATGCCGGATAGTTAGACGTTTCCTACAAGATGAATCTACTCTCTCATCATAGTTACTTACCTACATTTACTACAAAACTTTTTATGGATCAGTTACTTGGCATAGCCCGTACCTGATACAAAATTTACCAGCTCTAAGCTGAGATAAAAAAATATATAAAAATAATAATAATAATAATAATAAAATAATAATAATAATATAATATTTTTATAGAATAAAATATTTATTTATTGCGCTATCGTACACAAACATTACAATTTATATTATATTCAAGTTTTCACTTCTGCCGGCACTCCCGGAGTGCAATTTTGTGTTTTTTATGATGTTTAGTTATTTACTTACATCTCAAAAACTACTGGACCGATTTTGATGAAACTTACACTGTACCCTAAGTTGAACTATACCTAAAAGAAAAGAATCATCTCACTATGACTCTTCGTTTTCGAGAAATCCTAAAGCAAACTAACCTACAATATACAATCACAAACATACATACACTTAGAATTTTTTTCCCACGTGTGAGAAAGCCTTAATAAATCAACATACAAAAAATATATCAAATTCTGACGATATAACATATATACAGGTCAAATTTATTACTGCCTTCTCTTTGAAGTAGGTAAAAATGAATGTATTTCTATAAATAGAAACAAGCAACGTTTCAAGTCTACCCATTTTCCATCAATTGAATTTTTGAGAGTCCACTAACTAAGACTGTTAGAATTCAATCCGGGACCCTGGGCTGATAGCACACACACAATGGATGTATCGGTGCGTGCCTCTATTGTGTTCCGTACACTTGAGTGCTTTAATATTACAAACCATTTCGTATAAAAATGTTTGGAAACTCTTCTTTAAGGAGTTAAGAGTATTTTCAATGATACGTAATTTGCGTAACCCTATTTAATACATTGAACGCGTACAGAATAATATGAGTAAATGAGTCACTACGGACACATTCATTTCAGTAAAAATATGTCTGTTAATGTAGGCTTCAGCAACTGTACTTAGATATATATTTTGCCTAAATATTAAGTAACACATTTTGATTAAAACTCTTTGTGCTCGTGATCAACTGCACCTTTTATTGTTTATTCTTTATAATTGTATTCTTACCTATATTTTGTTTGTTATAACTTACATAAATAAATCATTTATTTCTTTCTTTCTGGCACAATAGGGATCTTAAGACATTAACAATTTTCATAAATTATACTAAAGTTCTTAAGGTGCGAGAGACTGGTGCCTGAGATTGGTTTGAAAAAAATACTGGACAGACGGTACGGTAAATGTCGTCAGGCCCCGTCCGTAGATAAAGAAGACAGAGGGGAATTTAATAAAAACGTATGCTAGGAATCAATAATACATATAAGTCTAAGTCTATGACAATATGAGAAAAAGAAACAGACACATAAAGTCTATTTTACTTTGCTAATATTGTAAACAATCTTAACATTCCTTTTAAACGAATTGATTCATTAAAAAACAAGAAAAATACAAAACTCACAACTTACATAGAAAAATTCATCGCTTAGAACTGAGATGTAGTTAAATGTAATAGTTGATTTATCATTTTAATTATTCTATTCATAATAATGGCAACAGTAACATTTAATTTTATTCATAATAATGGCAACTGTGTGTGTGTGTAGGAAAGTAGCACGTGTTTTCAACATGTTCAGGTTCAGATATAATTCGAACCACACGCAAACCGCCAGAGTACTACGCCGTCTTTATAAGATTAGCGGTCCTGTAAGCTTCAAAGGACAAGTAAAATAAAAATGATAGCTCAATCTTCGACAAAGTGATATGTGCCATACTTTTCCCATTTGATCTTCCTCACTTTGATCTAAGGCTGCCACTTCGGTACAGAAATTACAGATGCCACTTTTTATGTATGCGTCGAAACAAACTCCATTTTCTTTTCATTCACAAGATTGGAGGCAAAAGAAATGTCTACTAGATAATCTTAGTGAGGAAACGCTATGAATTTCCACATACGTGTTTTTACTTTTGAACTAAGCAGAATTTTATCTCCACCTTAACATTGAAAAATCTAAGCTAAGTGATATGTCGACGGCATACCGACGTCAGTACCGTTACCATGGTTATGATACCATGTATACCATGTATATTCGTTGTATACCATGATAGTTTACAACAGTTTTACTCGCTAGTGACGACGTTAAAAAAAGTCTATGGAAAATGGCACAGCGCAACTCATGGTAACGGTACAGAATGATGCTTTTGTTATATCAAAGATAGCTGCTGGTTCCAGGTCATCGGTTTGTCGAAGGTGGAAAAACGCTTCTAACATGCCAAAAATAGCGGCTAAAGTATCGATGACATGTCGATGGCGGGATGACGCATCTGACATGTCACACCGATGTGTCGACAAAGTGTCGACGGCGTGTCGATGACCTGTCAACAGCTTGTCGATAGTGGATGATGAAAATATGATTTTAACATGTGAAAATAGCGGCCGATGTGTCGACAGCGTGTCGATGACTTATCGACAGCTTGTCGATGTCATGTCGATGGTGGAAATACACTTCTCCCACGTCAAATAAAGCGGCCGATGTCGAAAGCGTGTCGAAATATCGACGGCAAGTCCTTTCGATGGCTTGTCGATGACCTGTCGATGGTGGAAATACGCTTCTTATATGTCAAAAATAGCGGCCGACGTCAACGGCGTTTCAATGCCCTGGCGATAGCTTGACGGCGTGTCGACAACATGTGAACGTCGCGTAGTCCTGTGTAACTCTTAACTACATCTACTTTTTTACTAAACTGAAAGTTACCTATTTACTTTACGAGGTCGAATGGTCACCCATCTTTTTGTAGCACGTATATGGTGCTTAATCAACTTTTAAAAGTTATTATGGACGATGTCACTCATCATCTTTTTGACACACTGACAGTTGCCTGAAATGCAAATGTATGGACTGATGTCTGAAATTAAAATTTGAATTTGAATTTTGAAAAAAAAAATGACTTGTCGACGGCTTTTTAGTTTAGTTTGAAAACCCATTCCAAATGGCCTCACTGTTCATTTGATAGTATAGCGGCCTTAAATGTCTAATCCTTATTCACATAAACAAACTAAATAAATAAAAAATAATATTTTTTCTTTGAATGAAAGTTATCAGTAGTTTAACTTCTTGATTACAGTAGTCAGACTATCGATTACTTTTTGTAACTCAATTACTTGTAGTTAACTACTTGAAATTGTAATAAATAGTTGGATTACACAAATGTAGTTAACTGTGCCCAACACTGATTGTACTAATAACATGCGTTTTAAGGGGTTCCGTAGCCGAATGGCAAAAAACGGAACCCTTATAGTTTCGTCAAGTCTGTCTGTCTGTCTGTCTGTCTGTCTGTCTGTCCGTCCGTACGTCACAGCCATTTTATTCTGTAACTATAAGCATCACACTGTTGAAATTTGGTAAGAATATGTATCCTGTTAACCGCTTTACGATTCTCATACAAAAAATAATATATAGATAGGTCTTTTAAAATGACAACGAGGTTTTTAAAACCGTTTTCTTTTGAAATCTAACGTTTCATAGTTAGAAGTTTCCTAAGTGGTAAAATGGGCGTCCCCCCCATCTAACTTCTAAACTAAGCGAGTGTAAATTTTGAAAAAAATATGTAATATAGATCTTAACAAATACTTTCAATGAAAATTGGTTTGGACGGGATCGAAGAAGTAGTTTTTGAGATATAGCATGTTTTCAACAACTGCAAATATAACTTTGTACTTCATACAAACTCTGTGAAAAACAAAGTTATATTTGCAGTCAACAAATATTTTGGTATTTTACTAAGTAGAAGTAAGTGGATTCCCTAATTCAGTTAAAGTTGGCACGGAACCCTCAGTGCGCGAGTCCGACTCGCACTTGGCCGGTTTTTTCTTGTGTGTTACCTTTCATCGTCATCATCATCATTATCGGTCAAAGAACGTCCACTGCTGAACATAAGCATTGTTAGCTCTATCCGAAGTGAAAGTAGTGATTAAATTTCTCAACTAATGCTTCAACACCCGAGCGGTTGCAGGCAACCGCATAACAATAGAATATGCATTGTGTCTCGTTCACATACGCTTGAGGGATTAAATTATCTTTTATTATAAAGGCTTTAAGTAAGGAAGATTAAAAAAAATGGTCAAATGCGAGTCGGACTCGTTCACTCAGGGTTCCGTGATAAATTTAACTGAATTATAAATATCCTTTATAAATATCCTTTGGACATTCCCACACATCGCCATCTAGTCCCAAAGTAAGCTACTCAAAGCTTGTGTTATGGGTGCCAGACAACGGATATAATACTTAAATACTTTTTTTTTTTTGTAAATACATACATGATATACATAGAAAAACACCCAGACCAATACAAACAGACATGTTCATGCACACAAATGTTTGTATTGTGCGGGGATCAAACCCGCACCCGCTGCGTAGTAGGCGATTTCTCGACCACTACACCAGACGGGTCGTCAATTTACTTTTAGAATTAGACATTAAGTATTAGATTAGAATCGTAAAGCAGTTAACAGCGTACATCTACCTACTTTACTACGTTTCAACTGTGTAATACTAATAGTTTCAGAATAAAGTGGCTGTGACATGCGGGTGGATAGACAGACAGACAGACTGACTGGACGAAACTATAAGGGTTCCGTTTTTTGCCATTCAGCTACAGAACCCTAAAAATCTACTTCCACTATTTAGGTATGAGTATAAAAAGCTAGCATGGCGCATAGAATAGTCAATGTGGAATGTTCATAAAATTATAAAAGAATAATAAAATACCAATAAACATCAGGATTTATCCGAAAAAATCCGGTTCGTTACTTGTGAGAATTGAAAACCTACAAACAAACTTCTAATTAGTAAGATTTTGTTTCCGCTGTGAAAAGAAACCATAATATGAATATAGACAGCTTTAAATACCAATTAACCTAAACTGAAATATCCTTTGCAATGCTTTTGAGCAGGGTTTCAACGTGGAATATTTCCAATAATGAAATTGTATTGAATTTTCAACTTAGCAATCTCGGAACTTGGGTGAATCGTATTTTTTATAAGCTCCTTTGATCCATATTTTTGTCGTTATATCAATGGAAATTTTCTTTCGTAACAGAAATTGCGACTGGAAACGGAGCTCAGTTTAATATAAAATTCCGTGATCACGTTTTACGGTATGGGTTCAAAGGAGGCTTCAGAATAAGCTGTCAATATTGTCAGCGGACATACTTATGTTTCATTTTTTAAGACTTAGATAAACGTGACTAAACAATTATAAAGTATTATTAATTAAAACCATGTTGTTGTTTCGATAGAAGATGATGGGTGGTAATGGCTATAAGTGTACCTAAATAAACTGTAGCGTGGAAAGATAAGAATTAATTTTTAACTAATGTCAATTAAATCGGTTGAAAGTTTCAAGTAATAAAAAATTAAGATTTGAACTGAAAATTATTTCACCGTGAAAACCCTTGTCACAAGTTGCTAATTTGATTTCTTTAAAGTTTTAATACGGCAAATTAAGTCTTAAGCTTTCAAAAGCTTCTTTTCTTACTTATATTTATAATTTTTTTGTCGCAAAGATAGAAATTATTAAGATGCCTTCCACCTTTGCTTTCCAAAATGGAAATTGGCTACTCTGCCGTTCAGCTTCAGAATCGATAATGAATCTATTGAATGAGTTTAACACCCACAGTGCGATTTTTGCATTATTATAAGATAAAAATATAAGATCCCAAAAATTGCGCACGGTCGGGACTCAAACCCGCAACCTTTGGCTAACCAGGCAATGATTATATATATTCACGCTGAGATACCATTTTAACTTTCAAATTTTGCAACAAGTGCACTTTACTAAGGTCCTGTTTCATCATCGAAAAATAAGTACCAACGAATAATTCAAATATGGAACGTCATTTCGTTTAAAGTAGCTGACAGATAACGCTTGGGAACTTATTGAGACATTATGAAACATGCCGAAAATGTTGAATTCTTCTCTTAAAAATGAGGATATAACCAATGTGTAGATTGACAAAAACAGGTGGAAGATCGAACGGTAGCGAGGGTCAGATAATGGCGGATGCCTGCACCGGACGCGGGCGATTAATCAAAAAGTTATCGGAACACGGCTGCATGGAAAATTCTGTTGACAGCCCTGAATACCTTCAGTAGATAGTTTAGTATCTACAACGTGAAATGTTAAATGCGCAAAGACCTCAGACACCCCAAACGATTTTTAATTGAATTAACGATAAAAAATAATTTAAGGTTTTATGTGGTGTTCAAGTTTTATTGGCACTTCTGATCATTTCTTTCTGGGTTATATCACCACGCCGGGTCGCTGCGCTGTGGCCGTGCTGACATTATTATTTTAAACTATCTACGCTCATAAAGAACTAACTATTGCTTTACGTATTTTGACGGGATTGCGCACGTGATAACTTGTCTTCTTAATAAATAGACAGGGCAACGGCAAGTGCTGAGAAGAAACGCCGGAACAAACTCAATCACCACTAGGTAGGTACATCAGTTTGGTGCAGGCTGGACTGTCCATACATTCTCGTCATTAAGATAGTCTTGAATTTTATAATACCCCTTCGACATTAGGATAGTTTTGACATGTAACTTAAATTGAAGGCAAGGCAAGGCAAGGCAGGGTTTGTAAGGTATCATGTCAAAAAACCTGAAAATAAAGATATACTCTAAAAAACTGAGCATTAAGTGACAGTGTCCCTATGGCGACTGACCTCAAATTAACTTGGAATGGACACGGAGAAAGAAGATTGTGCATTCCTTTGCCAGGCATCTTCAACATTCGTTACTAACAAATCAAATAAAACTAACATAAAAATGGAAGCAGTAAACGAAAAAAAAAAATTTCCCTACACTATTTGCTACCAGGATTAAAGGACTACCATCCAATTCCTCTCCACACCCAACACTGTATTTTCTGAAGGATAGTAAAAATATTACGACTGCGAATCATCTACTTTTTCTATTTCAGTCCCGGCATTATGTAAACGCTAATACATATAAATAAGATTAGAGTGAAGGGCGAGCGGGAATAACATGATTCAGTAGTACCACTCTCTTGTAGATTCAGTAGTCCCTAAGTGGCAGTGGGTAGGCACACAAAACGGTATTCCCTTTTAAAAATGCAACGTAAGACGTCGGTCAACAAGATGCAAATATATTCTTTTGAAGGTCGTAAGACTTCAATGAATGCCTCTAGCAGCACCGTTCACTAAATAAATCAGTTGGAGAGATCTATATTCAGCCTTCTTAGGAAACACCATGATGAAGATGCTGACTGATGTTGAGTGTCTGTGACTTGTGATACAAAAACTCGATGATTATTTTAGAAAATGTATATTAAAATTAATTTGTTGCTTTTGTGTGTAATTTTACGCCACCTCAATTGGTTGGCTGGTAGAGAATGCTTTAAGCATTAAGTCCGCTATTTGTACTTTAGTTTTGTCAGTGCAATAAAGAATTTAAAAAAAAATGTCATAACAATGCATCTGAAATTAAGTCTTTAAAAATACCCTTTTCACAATGGCTTTATAAGTTGCGCTGGGGCTGAGTGAATAATAATTCACTTTTCGTTATTTAAAAACATTGACAATACATTTATTTTCTGAACCAAAAATATCAAACAAACTTAATTATAAAAAAATATATTAAAAAAGCAAACATAGTAATAGTACGTAGCCCTAAATATCCCGCCCAGAGGAAGAGGCAGACGACCCGCCACCTGGTTAGCGAATGCGCTGGGAGATCTAAAGCAAGACAATCTTCCCACCCGGACAACCCAGAACAGAGCTCTGAGGCTCAGATGTACTAGGAGACCTAATCTTAGATGAACTGGGAACAAGGGCCGAAAATGATGCTGATGCAAACATGGGAGTGGAAATGTAATTATAATAGTCATTATAAAGAACAATATCAGAACTTACTTTTTACATTTACACTGTGTCATAAGGGAGGATTGGGGCAATAATAACATCACACTCCAGCACAATGTAAATATTTTATGCCCAGGTTTGGGCCCGATGACGCGTCGGCAGTCCGGAAGTAGAGTACGACGATTTGGCCTTTTATATTGGGACCAAGGGATTCATCTTAAATTACTGAATTTTTAGCAAGGGTACTCAAAGTTACTAAAATTAATTGGAATATATAATTGCCACCTAAATAACATAACACACCTATTATAAATGCAGAAGTGACTAAAAATAATTTTGGACCTTAAAGTAAATATCATGGGATTTTAGTAACGTGATTGAATGTTGCATTACGCTACATAAGCCTCATAAAATCTACGCTTTTACTGCCTGTAATGATCATAAAAAACCCTTAAATTACTGTGGGTTTCAATTTTTAAATCCAACTTGATAATTTGATAAATAAATTTATAAATTTATTTTATTTTCTGCTGAAACCTAGACCCAATATACTCATCGATAGTAACGGTCAAACGACCTCACCAACGGTTGAATTTTTACGAGTGTCTGTGTTTTGAAGAAAAAGTTCCTTAGAGCAATTTGTACGTCAGAATATTTTATTGACCCGTATTTTTCTTTAAAATACCATTTGTTAATATTTAAACTCGTTAATCGTTAAACATTTACTATTACTATCAATGTGGAAATTGGGCCTTACTTAAGATAATAAAATATGTTTGAGGATTCATAACTTGCCACCTTGCTAATTCAAATGTTTTGGTCACGTATTTTATCAGTTACAATTTTCGTAACTCTTCGTCAGCACACAACCTTCAGCTACAAAAACGTTACGGCCGGGAGTAAAATAAATATTTTCCGACCTCATCCACACCAGAATCATTTGACCCGAACTTCCCCGAAACGCCTATCAAAATTCACTGATGTGAAATGAAAAGTGTTACTCTCTAGAGATCTTTGTAAACTAGAGTTTATGATTTGAGGGTAAAAGAAAAGTTGTTTTACCAGAGGTTTTGATGACCTTTGTTAGCTTATCTATTGTTAGAAATCGTTTTGTTTCATTCAATTTCAATATTCGGATAAATTATGCACGATGTTGAAATCAGCAATCCTTTGAATACGAATGTGAATTTCGTAGGTACAAATATTAATGATTTGTAGAAATCGTACTATGTTTAGAAGTGAAAAATATCCTTATCATATAGTCTGACACCAGAGGCTTAAAGACAACACATTACTTTCCGTATTTTCAAATCAAGCTTTCTTTTTCACCCACGCCAAACATGTCTATGTGAGTGAAAGAGATAGTTATAAAATATGGCCAAAGACTGCCAGAGTAGAGCCCCAGAAATATAAACTACTGCTATGTTTGAAACTATTCGAACTCCCCAAGCCAATCTATCTAGTCTATATCCAAGTGACAATCTGCCATATTAAACTTGGGTTAACGTGAGCTAAAATCACAGCGATAATGTCAAACAGATCAGCAACTAGGGTCGGGTCGTTATCAACAGTTAGCGGTAGATAGTTAACGCTATGTTATGCATATGTGTTGACGTCAGAGTAAATTAACGTCATATCTTGATTAGAGAGGCTTTCATTTTGGCAAAGGGTTATTGTAAAGGCGTGGTCACTGTAAGATACAATAAATGTATGACTTGACCCAAATCACCCAATATCTTGAAATTTAAACTACTTAATAGCATACTTGCGTTCTCTCCCTGCTCCTGAAGTCAATTCCTTCTCATTTACCCCTGTCTCTGAATCTGATATAAGCAAGGCCATTTTTGCAATAACCTCCAAAGCGACTGGAGTGGATGGCGTAAGCCGCTTGATGATAGTGCCTTTGCTAAAATTTATTTTACCTGTTATCACACATATTATCAATTTTTCCTTAGTCACTGGCACTTATCCAGATGTGTGGCGTAAAGCTATCGTCTTTCCACTCCCCAAAGTCCGTAATCCCACTTCACCAAGCCAATTCCGGCCAATTTCTATTTTGCCATTTCTTTCGAAAATTTTAGAGTCATGTGTTCATAAACAATTGTCCTCGCACCTATTTAAGAACAATTTATTAACTCCTTTTCAGTCTGGGTTTCGAGCGGGTCATAGTACTACCACCGCTCTGCTGAAGGTCACTGAAGATATTAGGGAAGGGATGGACTCCTCCAAAGTAACACTTCTTGTTTTAATTGACTTTTCTAACGCATTTAATGCTGTTGATTATGACCTCCTTCTGGCTGCATTATCCCACTTAAAAGTTTCTCCTTCTGCTTTGGAATGGTTTTCATCCTACCTGCGTGGTCGCCAGCAGTCAATCAAAACTCCGAACTCAATGTCTGACTGGTACATGCTGACGTCTGGTGTACCGCAAGGTGGAATAATATCCCCTCTACTATTTTCAATTTTTATAAATATTGTCACTTACAACCTTCGCTGCCTGTATCATCTATATGCCGATGACCTTCAATTATATGTTCAAACTGAAATTTCTGAAATATCTGCTGCAATAAACCTAATGAACGAGACTTTAGAATATATATCTTCCTGGTCGCACAACTTTGGTATTTCAGTTAACCCTACCAAGTGTCAAGCTATCATCGTGGGTAGTCCGGGACTGATCTCTAGGCTTAATACCGTTGATCTGGATCCGAAAGCGTATAAAGGTACGACAATTCCTTACTCTTCCAGTGTAAAGAACTTGGGTCTTATCATTGACTCTACGCTGGGATGGACTGATCACATATCAGAAGTAAGTCGTATTTAAGTTATCACATGTCTGAGAAGTCTCTACCGCCTTAAATTCTTTCTCCCATTTAAAACGAAACTTCTGCTTATGCAAAGTTTAGTCATTCCTATCATCGACTATGCTGATTCGTGCTGTACTAACCTCACTGAAACCTTCACTGATAAACTTGAACGTCTCCTAAATAGTTGTATTAGATTCATCTTCGGCCTCCGTAAATACGACCATGTCTCCAGTTACAGAGCACAACTGAATTGGCTTACCATCCGTCAACGTAGAGACTCTCGAATTCTTTGCATTCTTCACACTATTCTGTATAACCCCTCTGCCCCTTCTTACCTTCGAAATATGTTCCCTTTTTTAAGTCAAACTCATGATCGTTCTCTCCGTTCCTCTGACAACCTTCGGCTAGGTACGCAGGCTCACCGCTCTTCGTATGTTTCAAAGTCATTTACAATGACAGCTACACGACTCTGGAACTCTCTTCCCCTAGATATAAGGAAGACTGATTCGAGGTTATCCTTCAAGAATAAAGTTTGCACATTTCTGAAAGAGTGAATAATTGCATAGTAATATTGTTATTATATGTATGTATTATTGCTTTATTTATGCTTATGTACGTATAATTATATATATATATATATATATAATATGTTTAAAGTTATAGTTACTATTTAAATGTAGGTTTATCTATTTATATAATACATTATAATATGAATATTTATTATTATAGGATAAAATGATTATTGTTACTATGTCCCTTTTTTCTTTAGAAGCTTTTCACTGCACCCGTTGACACCTTTCTGCATGACCTAAAGGTTTGACTGGTAGAGAATGCTTTTAGCATTAAGTCCACCTTTGTACACTAAATTTGTGCAATAAAGTCTTTAAATAAATAAATAAATAAAAATTAATAGACGATTTTGCGTGTAATTATGGCACAAATCCATAGATTATAAGATCCGTGCAAATTAAGGGCCGTCCGTGCCTAATAATGTTAATAAAGCTTTCCATATTTTGTATTAAAACAAATAAACATACTCAAACCTATCTGTGTGGGGTGACTATTGATAGGTCTTTTAAAATAACATATAGGTTTCTATTAAACTTTTTGCCAAAACTGTAAAGTTTGGAAGATAAACGCTTCCAAAATGGTTTCAACGATATCGAACAAGTAGTTATTGAGATACAGCACATTTTCAACTTTCGCAAATATCGCTTTGTCCTTCATACAAATGCTATGAAAAACAAAGTTATTTTAGAAGCCAACAAAATATTGTGGTAGTTTGGCTGGGTGGAAATAAGTGAACCCCTTAATTAGTTAAAGTTATCCGGAATAAGAGGTACGGATCCCTCAGTGTGCGAGTCCAATTGGCCAGTATTTTTTTAAGTTTAATTTCATATTTGCTACGTGTTCGTTAAGAACTCCCGACAAAATAGGATCATGCTGTTTTAAATATATATTGTTAGTTATTCTGTCTGTAATTGTAAATAATTATATTTCATTTGGGCCAAATTCTATCTCACATGATATATTAGTGTAATCGCTGCCTTATATTTATAGTCATTAGGATACTGATACAGACTTAAAGATCCCTGGAGGATTTTGAATACGAGCTCTGTAAGATAGACGCTTTGGCTTATGCAGGGTTTTAAATGTAGGTGTTCGGTGCACTTAGCGCAAACGAACAATTCAGCGTTTTATTGGCCTACTTTTGTGTCGCCCGAGTAAATGTTAAAGTAAATGTAATGTAAAATGATTCAGAGAAACCTCAAACCATTATTGTACTATAAGGAATCACCTTATATGCCTCACAACTACCCCCGCCATTCCTTATAAAAAGAGCAGCCAAGCCGCCGGCCGCCCACTTAGATTCGAGCGTTCGAAGCGTGCACATCGGTTGTGAAGTGTAGTGTGTTTTGCTGTTAGATTTCGGGTTTAGGTATAGGTTGATTTTGTTCCTCTGATTTTAATATTTCTGTTCAAATTATCCTTAAAGAAATAAATAATTAACTGTTGTTAGCAAACTTGTTTTTTTTAAAATATTTCTGCTTCTGATTTCCAAAATCAGAAGTGGGATAAGTAACTTTTTGCCCACAAAGAGGAGGAACAAAGTCTTGTGCACGTCTCAAATTTCGCGTGTTTGTTGGTATGGCTGGCGGATCCAGTCGTAACGAACGTAGGTCGCGACGTCGTACTCGCAGCCGTTCTAACGATAGATCGCGATATCGCTCGCGTAGTCGTTCGAACGCATCAACGCATAACCGTCGGTCGCGGCGTCGTTCCCGTAGCATGACGCGAAGTAAAAGTCGGGTGCGGTCTCGTAATACGTCGCGCCGTGATCGTGTCCGCCACCATCACCGTCGAGAGGGTAGGTCGCGGTCGCCTGTCAGGCAAGGTACCACGGATTTGTCTATCCATAATACGTTAAATTCAATCATGAATCGTTTGACGTCGATCGAAAACAGAGGCGTAACGGATAAAACAATAGTGCGTTGTGATCCCAGTGTTACGTGCAATATTAACGACGGTGAGCTGAACACGTCTCAATCAAATGTGTCCAGATGCTGCACACCGGAACCTCAGGCAAGTACCCATGAGACACGAACAAATAGTTTATCAAATACCCACACTTTTACACCACGGGTGAATAAGTCGGAGTCAAATACATCAGACTCAACTAGGGCTTTGGTCGATGCGCTTAAGTCGTTGCAGCCCATAAGATCCCAAAATTACTTTGTCTCGAACTTTGATCCTTCAATTCATAACATAGACGCTTGGTGCGAAGAAGTTGATCGTGCTCAAATTGCTAATGGTTGGACGGACTATGAGTGTCTTTCGCGTATTGGTTCGTGTCTCAGGGGTGACGCAAAAATTTGGCTTAATGAATGGGTTACGGCAGAGCGCACCTGGACAAATTTCAAACGTGAGTTCAAACCACTGTGCCCGCGCAAATTAGATTATGCCAACATTCTCTTCGAAACTATGAATACTACGTCCGATAAGTACGTCACATATGCGGAATATGCACGTCGCACTCTTTTGCGTTTACGAATAATTAACGGCTTAAGTGATGAATTGATGACCTTAATAGTGATCCGCGGTATAGACAACCCTCAAATAAGAGCTGCTGCGGCTAATGCGAATTTGAATCCGGAAACAATAGTCTCGTTCTTGTCAATTTATACGAAACCAGTTCGTAATAAACCAATTCCAGTGCCGAGCAAGATTTTAAATCAGCCGAATCGTAACGAACAAAAGTGCTTTTCATGCGGTCGTAAAGGACATATCAGCCGTCATTGCCGTTCAAAGCCAAATTCAGATCAAAAATCCTCTCCGGGCAGTACGAACATTATTACTTGCACTTTTTGTAAGAAGCCGGGCCATGTTGAGGAAAAGTGCTTTGCCAAAAGCCGTTCCCAACCGCGAAACGAGAGAAATGTGAACCTTTGCACCGACAATAATTTAAAAAACGGTGCAAGTGATATTGTCGTCGCCGTTATAGACGGCATTCCTATGGATGCTATTATTGATAGTGGTGCGCTTAACGTGTCACTTATCTCGTCAGACGTGTTGAGGTACCTTTCCTGCCAACCAAAGTCCACCCATTGCGTTCTCAAGGGAATAAGTGACAAGGAAATAATAGTCACCGCTTACGTAACCGTCACCCTCGAGTTCAGCCAAATTTCGATAGAAGCGGATCTACTCGTGGTTCCTTCTTCTTGTATGAATGCGCCGGTCATTGTAGGGACTGACATACTTAATCGCGACGGTATCGTGTATATTCGTACTAAAGATAAGCAATATTTGACTAGGTCTGATGATTCCTCGGGTCAAGTTAACGCGGTGCAGTGTCAGCAATCTCTTGAAATAAACACGCCCCTTACGGGAGAAGACTATGAGTCGTTACTGACAGTTATAAATGAGTTTTCTAAGTTTTTAATCACCGGTACCGCTACTACCACGGTTAATACGGGCGAAATGAACATTCAACTTACGGATACAACCCCTGTTGTTTACCGACCTTATAAACTTTCGTACGATGAAAAACTCCGGGTTCGAAAAATTATTGACGATCTCTTGGAGAAGGGTATCATCAGGGAGTCAAATTCAGAGTATGCGAGCCCGATTATACTCGTAAAGAAAAAGGACGGTTCGGACCGCCTATGCGTAGATTTTAGGGCACTGAATCGATTGACTGTCAAGGACCGGTATCCGCTACCCTTGATCGATGACCATATCGATCGGCTGGGGAACTACAAGTACTTCACCAGCCTCGACATGGCCACTGGGTTCCACCAGATACCGATAAATGAACAGTCAATATCACTCACAGGGTTCGTTACGCCGGAAGGGCATTATGAATATGTCAAAATGCCTTACGGACTAACGAACTCACCTATTGTGTATCAGCGCATCATCAATAAAACCCTCCAACGCTTTGTAGAGGCGGGACAGGTCCTAGTTTACGTCGATGACGTTTTAATCATGAGTTCCACGATTTCTGAGGGTATTTCCCTTCTAAAAGATGTCCTGCAAACTCTGACTGACGCCGGTTTCTCAATAAATCTTCGGAAGTGCTCGTTTCTGGCTACGGAGGTAGAATATCTAGGGCGAGTTGTCAGTCAGGGTCAGGTGAGGCCGAGTCCACACAAGGTTGAAGCTCTCGTAAATTCACCGGTCCCCGAAAACGTACGACAGGTGCGTCAGTTCTTAGGTCTCGCGGGTTACTTCCGACGTTACGTTAAAAACTATGCCACACTAACCGCATGCGTCGCACGGTTGACTAAAAAAGACGTTGAGTTTAACTGGGGCTCAGATCAGGAAAAAGTTCGTCAAACACTCATTGAGATACTTACTAACAAGCCAGTCCTGTCCGTCTTTGACCCTCAACTCCCCACCGAAATTCACACGGACGCGAGCAGCGCCGGTTATGGCGCAGTCTTGTTGCAAACGCATGGTGACGGTATCAAGCACGTGGTGGCATATTTCAGTAAGGCCACACAGGGCGCCGAAAGTAAATATCACTCATATGAGTTAGAGACGCTGGCAGTCGTCAAGGCATAGCAACACTTTCGCCATTACCTTGTGGGTTTACAGTTTAAAGTAGTTACTGACTGCAATGCCTTGAAGGCCACCGAGCGTAAGAAAGATCTGCTACCACGTGTTGCGCGTTGGTGGATTTATCTCCAAGATTTCCAGTTTACGATTGAATACAGGAAAGGAGTAATGATGCCACACGCGGACTACCTTAGCCGAAATCCTCCAGTTGTTGTAGCAAACCAAGTTTCAAGACCACGTAACTGGGCACAGATAGCACAATCCGCGGATAACGAGACACAGGGGTTGCTTCAACAGTTGAGGGATGGTGAATTAGACTCGACACGTTATGTTACCCAAAACGATATTCTGTACTACCGTTACTCGCCGGTTGGCGAGGATGCTCGCCTACTCTGTTATATTCCCAAGGGGCATAGACTTAGTTTGTTAAGAATATTCCATGACGAACACGAACATATTAACGCTGACAAGACCCTTGACTTAATCCTTAAACATTTTTGGTTCCCGGGACTCCGTCAATTTGTAAACAAATACATAGCACACTGTCTAGTTTGCATTTCGAAAAAGAGGGTTCCGCGAGCTCCAAACCAGAACATAACATCTTGGGAAAAACCCGACACTCCTTTTCATACGATCCACATGGATGCTTTGGGGCCTCTCCCCACGTCTAATGGTTATAAGTTCGTACTAGTGATCATTGATGCTTCGACAAAGTTCTGCCTTTTGTATCCAATTTACCGACAAGACGTAGGTGAGTTAAAGCGGGCTTTTATGCAAGCAGTTTCACTATTTGGGGTTCCTAAGTTGATAGTGACCGATAGGGGACGAATGTTTGAGTCTGGTGATTTTGTGACTTGGGTAACTGAGTTGGGTAGCGATTTGCACTACATCACACCTGAGATGCACCATGCGAACGGTCAGGCGGAACGATACATCCGCACTATTCTCAATATGCTGCGGATTGAGGTGAACCACAAAGCCTCCTCATGGTCGGAAGCCTTATGGAAGCTGCAGTTGGTACTCAACATAACGAAGCAGAAGACCACTTAGGCCTCGCCCCTCAATCTAATGATTGGTACGGATGCAAGCACTCCAGTAATCCAGAGCCTTATTCGCGATGTCGCTATCGGAGGCACTAACCCTAACAGAGAAGCGCTGCGTGAGATGTGTCGAGACCGAGCGCGAGAGTTGATGACAGTGAATCAACAACGGCAGGACGAATATGCTAACCGACTTAGACGCCAGCCTCGCCAGTTTAAACTTGATGACCTGGTATTTGTCATCAAGTATTCACAGTCTACTGGAAAACTTGACCCAGGAATGCGTGGACCTTACCGAGTTGTGAAAGTTCTACCGCATGGCCGGCACGAGCTTAAGTTGCTTAGTGGCAGCTATGGGAAGACCACACAAGCAGCGGCACAGTACATGGTGCCTTGGCGTGGCGAGTGGTGCCCTGAGTCATGTGCAGCCTTCTTTGAGGGTATGTATGAGTTTTCGTTATAAGAACTACAGGCTTGTGTAGCCTTGGCGTTCTCTCTTAAGACTTCAGGCTTAAGCCTTGGCGTCTATTTCTGAACTACAGGCCTGCTTGGTCTTGGCGTTCACTGGTAAGACTTCAGGCTCAATGCCTTGGCGTCTATTTCTGAACTTCAGGCTCATGGCCTTGGCGTTCTGTTATCGAACTTCGGGCACTTTGCCCTGGCGTTCATTGAACTACAGACGTATTGTCTTGGCGTTCGTTGAACTACAGACATACTGTCTAGGCGTTCGTGAAACTTCAGGCGTATTGCCTTGGCGTTCTTGTGTGAATGTCGCAGATGGTGGTAGTGACCAGGGAGTCGAGCCAGAAGAGAATCCACTACTACAAAGGAAAGGCCTAAGCTTGGTTTGTCATTTTAAGAGACGTCTCTGCTTTTATTTAAAGGATGATGAATGTGAGATTTCTATAAGCGTATGATAGATGAACTTTGAATTGACTGAACGGTGATGTGTGAAATGTTTGTAAGATTGAGTATGTCATCTGTAAGCTAGACTAGATTTTTAATGCCCAAATATGATTTTCAGATGAAAACGACAGTGAATCTGTGCCACAGGAGAGCACATCACCTCCAAGGGCTGGCCTTCCGATGCCTTCCTTCGATGAAGACCCAGACCTCGGAGCTACTGACGTCGCTGGTCCCAGCGGCTTAACACGCCGGCCTGAAGTCGGGCTCTCCATGCCTCTACTAGATGAAGACGGTGCTGGACCAAGTGGCGCCCACTAAGAAGCTTGTGTCGAGGACGACACTATGTCAGGAGAGGCCGTATAAGGAATCACCTTATATGCCTCACAACTACCCCCGCCATTCCTTATAAAAAGAGCAGCCAAGCCGCCGGCCGCCCACTTAGATTCGAGCGTTCGAAGCGTGCACATCGGTTGTGAAGTGTAGTGTGTTTTGCTGTTAGATTTCGGGTTTAGGTATAGGTTGATTTTGTTCCTCTGATTTTAATATTTCTGTTCAAATTATCCTTAAAGAAATAAATAATTAACTGTTGTTAGCAAACTTGTTTTTTTTAAAATATTTCTGCTTCTGATTTCCAAAAGTACCATTATTTATCAATATAAGAATCAACCATACAAAGACTTTTCACTCATTACCCGTAAAGCAAAAGAGGTCTGTTAGCCAACCACGAAGCTAATAGACATCTTTTCATGGTCCTTCGAACCTTCGGAAAGGTGGGACCTGCCGCGTTTTGGACCATACTCTGACGTGTCAGTACTATCTTTCTGTGAAACCAGTGACCATAGTGACCACTGACTAACCAGTGAACCAAAGGATTGCAGTGACCAAAAAGGATAGCAAGGATCGAGATCGATCGAGATCGAGAAAAGCGTAAGGAGAAATTAAGGTCAGATCTTACCATTATTATTTTACATAATATACTTATTGTTTTCCTACCATAATGGAAAATTTATTTGTCAACCAAACTGAACTTTTCGAAGCCCTGAAAAAGTTAATTACAAACTTCAAGAAAGATGGAGCCGAGAGAAAAAACCATTGATTATTGCAGACGCAAACTGGAATTAGTAGAAAAATATTGGGAGGAATACATAAATAATCATAGGCAGATTTGCGAATTAGCAGAATTTAACCACGTTTATTTCACGGATAATTGTTTTGATACAGCACAGGAACTTTACTTGATGATAAAAGATTTAATTAAGGGAACTATAAAAAAGTTAGCAGCCGCGCAACAACCAACTGAATCAGATCAGCAGCACCAGAGTAAACCAGCAGCCATGCAGCAACCTACTAAACCAGATGAGCAGAACCAAGATAAACCAAAACCAACAGCCATGCAGCAACTAACCAAACCAGATCAGCAGAATCAGGGTGAACCTAAACCACTATTAGAGGATAGACCAGAGCCACCAACTCGTTCCACGTTTAATCAACCACAACGGCTTTCTTCCTCTAAAAGTCAGAATATGTAATGTATGTAGGTACATCAATTATATTTTATACTGAGGGTAATTCGGTGTCGGGCAGATTGGAATATACGAAGATATTGTTCGGACGTCTCTGCGTTTCATTCCTCTCCCATACACTATAGTGGCTAACGAGTTTGGGATTTTCGTGTGTCGAGAACAGTGCATTAATAAGTACAAAATGTCAGTGGGAAAGGTGAATGAATTTGATGTCGTCAACGGCGTTTGGTCATCGTACGCGGACCGCCTAGATATGTACTTCCTGGTGAATAAAATTGAAGACAGTCTTAAATTACCTACACTGATATCAGTTATGGGAAATGAAGCCTATGAACTGTTGGCGAACCTTGCAAGTCCAAGAAAACCGTCAGAATTGACATATGCAGATGCGGTCAGTATGTTACGCGGCCATTTAGAGACCACGCCGTCGGCATTAGCCGAACGATACCGGTTCCGGCAACGCAGACAGCACAGCGGGGAAAATATCGCTAATTACGTCGCGGAACTAAAGAAGTTAGCTCGTAACTGCAAGTTTGAAGCGAACCTAAGTGAAAACCTGCGCGATCAATTCGTCTGTGGATTACGGAGCGAGGTTATTCGGCAAAGATTATTCGCCGAGGACGATTCCCTAACCTACGCGGCAGCTATCAAGCTGGCATCATCACTGGAGGCGGCAGAACGGGATGCGGCAGCAGTGGAGGTGCGAGGGAACGAGCCGATAGCCGGAGAGGCGTCAGTACATTCAGTGCAGGCGCTGGCACAATACAGTGGCGGTGGAGCGCGGGGGCGCGGCCAGCGGAGCGTACGCCGCGGAGCGAGCAGAGCGCGGGCAGGCAGCGCGAGCACGGCGCAGGGCGGCGCCGGGACCGCGTCCGGGGCGCGCGGCCAGGAACGAGGCAGACGCCACTGCGGCGCTTGCGGAGCCATCAACCATGATTATGAGGAGTGTCGTTTTCGTAGCTACGAGTGTAGTCGGTACGGCCGTGTCGGTCATTTGCGTCGCGTGTGCCAAACCAATGTGAATATGTCTAGTAACAAGAACAATAGTCGTGACAAAATGAGGTCATCCGACCGCGGCGGGTTCTACTATAACGAGATAGTGGACAAAAACGACGATGAGGAAGAAGTGTCGCAGGAAGATTTTCATCACCTGTGTTTGAATGACTACAGAGCGGTGAGCTTACCTATTAAAATAAACAGTCATATAATTCAAATGGAAGTTGATACGGGTACTGCAGTATCATGTATAAGTAAACAAACTTACGACCAGTATTTCCAAAATTTAAAAAATTATACATGTGATATTGTACTTAACTTTTACGACGGATCTAAAATCCGACCATTAGGTATAATAAAGCCAAATGTTACGTACTGTGGTCGTAGTAAAAATTTAGAATTATTTATAATAAAGGGAGGCACAACCGCCTTGATAGGTAGACAATGGCTAGCCGAGCTTGAAATTACTATTCCAGCATTCACCAATTGTTATTCAAATGTCAAAAGAGATAAATGTTTTAATCGACAGATATAAGGACTTATTCAGCGGAGGATTGGGTTGTTACACGGGAGGAAAGGCAACCCTGCGGCTGCGAGAGGGCGCGACGCCGGTGTTCCACCGAGCGCGGCCGGTGCCGTCCGCGCTGCGCGAGCGCCTCGACGCCGAGCTCGACGCGATGGTGCGCGACGGCGTCATCGAGCCCGTCGATTGCTCCGACTGGGCGTCTCCTCTGGTACCGGTAAATAAAGCCGACGGATCTCTGAGAGTTTGTGCGGACTATAAAGCCACAGTTAATCCCGTTTTGCTAATAGATCGTTATCCTTTACCTAAAATAGATGACCTTATGGTTAGGCTCAGTGGGGCTCGTTATTTTTCAAAAATAGATCTTTCCCAAGCTTACAATCAAATTGAGTTGGATGATACTAAGGAAATCACAGTAATTAACACCCACAGAGGTCTGTATAGGTACAATAGATTGGTTTACGGCCTAGCGTCCAGTCCGGGAATATTCCAAAGAATCATGTGTAATTTATTAAAAGACGTGTGGAAGTATTCCTTGATGATGTAATAATAGGAGGTAAAAATAAGAATGACCATATTGTAGCCTTGGAGTCTGTTTTTAAACGGTTGCAGGAATACGGTTTGAAAGTGAAAAGTAATAAATGTGTATTTTTTGTGAATGAAGTACGTTACTTAGGTTACATAATTAGTAAAGAAGGCATAAAGACGGACCCCTCGAAAATCGAGGCCATTAAGAAAATACGTAGCCCTACTTGCGTCACAGAACTTAGATCTTTTTTAGGTATGCTTAATTTTTATGGTAAATTTGTAAAAGGTATGAGCAGTAGGCTTATGCCTTTGTATAGACTGTTAAAAAAGGGCCAGCAATGGCATTGGACATCCGAGTGTGAAAAGGTTTTTCGCGAAATAAAGAACGTACTGTCAAGCGCGGAGGTGTTAGCCCATTATGATCCTAAAAAGCCGTTATTGTTGACGTGTGATGCGAGCCCGTACGGTGTGGGAGCGGTGCTGAGTCAGTGCGGCGCGGGCGGCCGCGGGCATCGCCCGATTGCGTATGCGTCGCGCGCCCTCACCGAAGCCGAGAGAAACTATTCACAGATACACAAAGAAGCACTAGCTATCATATTCGGAGTCAACAAATTCCATCAGTACTTGTACGGGCGCAGGTTCACTTTGAGAACTGACCATAAACCTTTAGTATCAATTTTCGGACCTAATACAGGAATACCAACTATGATAGCTAGTCGCATGCAAAGATGGGCGATAATTCTATCGGCTTATTCGTTTGACATAAAATACGTGCAAACTGATGCAAATATTGCAGATGGACTATCTCGGTTACCGGTTTATGATAAGGATTTAAATAAACATTGCACACCAGAACAACCATATTTGCATTTTGTACAAGATGCTTTGATGTTAGATTATCATGAGATTAAACGAGAAACCGTACGGGACCCATGGTTATCGAAAATACTAAGTTACATAAGAGACGGTTGGCCAACTCAGTGTGAAATTAATAATTTACAGCCCTTTTTTAATAGGAAACATGAACTATACGAAGAGTTAGGTTGCGTTATGTGGGGGCATAGACTAGTCGTTCCCGAAAGATGTAGGGAAAAGGTTATAATAATGATTCATGAACCTCACATGGGGCTCGTCAAGTCCAAAGCGTTAGCTCGGAGTTACGTATGGTGGCCGGGAGTCGACGAGGCCGTGGAGCAGGCGTGCCGAGCGTGCGCCGTTTGCGCGGCGCAGGCGGACGCGCCGCCGCGACAGGCGCCGCGCTTGTGGCGCTGGCCTCAAAAACCATGGACTAGGCTCCATATGGACTTTTTGGGTCCGATTGGAGGGTACTCATATTTTGTCGTGGTAGATGCGATGTCTAAATGGATAGAGATATTCAAAGCAAATAGTACCAACTCGACGGCAGTAATAGATAAACTCAGTGAACTTTTTAGTAAATGGGGGGACTCCCAAAACAAATCGTTAGCGACAACGGACCTCAATTTGCATCCAAACAATTTGAAGAATTTACTAAAGCCAACGGTATAGAACATATCTTTACTGCTCCTTACCACCCTGCTTCGAATGGTTTGGCAGAAAACGCTGTACGAACATTGAAACGAGTAATTAAGAAGGCCTTATCAGAAAATAATAACGTAGAGAGGGCATTATGGTCATTTTTAGCTTATTATAGGAATATAGATCATTCCACCACTGGGGAAAGCCCCGCTATGTTATTATTAGGACGTCGCATCCGTACACGGTTAGATTTAATTAAGCCAGACAGGGAAAGACAAGTACTTAATTCTCAGCAGCGTCAGCTGGTATCAGCGTCCGGGGAGAACAGAGCTGTGGGTAAAGGGAAAGACGTATGGTATCGGCAATATCTAAAAGGGGAGAAGTGGGTCGCGGGGCGAGTGAAAGACGCATTAGGATCATGTAATTACAAAGTTGTAGGTAAGGACGGAGAAACGGTTCACAGACATATTGATTAAATGAGAAAGCACCCTAGTGGTAGGCCGCGATTATCGCTAATTTCTGGACCTAGTAATTTAGGCGAACAATCTGACACAAGCTCTCAGACGATTGACGGTGGCGTTGATGGGAGCGATTTGACGGACCGGTTGGAGGGGTCGACGGAACAGGCACAGCCTTATGATAAAACCAATCAAAACCTGTCTGTCGAGGAGGAGATTCCCACTTCTCATTCGCCAGGGTCGCCTCCTGGTTCACCTACCGTGTCACCACCCAATACTCGGCCTATCAGGCAATGCCGATTAAATAAGCCACCTATTTATAAGGTTTAAAATTAGGTTATAACTAGATTTAGATATTTAGAATTAATTATATAAGGTAAACATTGTTTTGCTCATAAGTAAGTATTAGATAAGCGTGGAGGGATGTAATGTATGTAGGTACATCAATTATATTTTATACTGAGGGTAATTCGGTGTCGGGCAGTTTGGAATATACGAAGATATTGTTCGGACGTCTCTGCGTTTCATTCCTCTCCCATACACTATACAACTTGACGAAATGTTAAAAAAGCAGTACATAAACTTCAAAGCTTTTATGCGAACCGTAAACACTATAGACACAGAACTTTTTGAAAATAAATGGGAATTCGAAGATGCGCTACGGTCAGTTCAAACTCGCTGGAATACCATCGACCAACTTCATTGGGAAATAGAAGGTGAAATTTATGACGAGGAACCAATTTACCAAGAAGAGTTTTCTAGACATGAACAGATTTACAACAATTTGAAAAAATGCATTAACACAAAGATGTGGTCAGTATCTCATCGTGAAAAATCAACCCCACAAATGGATATACCAACATTCAACGGCAACTATCAACACTGGATTACATTTAAAGATTTGTTTATTGAAGTTATTCACAAGAACCCATCGTTATCTAACGCTCAACGTATGCAGTTTTTAAAAAGTAAAGTGACTGGGGAAGCTGAGCGACTCATACATCATTTGCAGGTGAGCTCTGATAATTACGAGATATGCTGGGAGCTCTTAGATCATCGTTATGGTAACAAAAAACTAATTTTAACATCTTATCTTAACACACTTTTAGGCCTACCCACAATTCAGCATCAATCACTGAACATGATCAAAAAAATGCATGATGTGACAAAAGAATGTTTGCATGCAATTCAAAACATAGGAGTTGAAATTAGCAACTGGGATCCACTATTAGTACATTTACTAGCACAGAAATTAGATAGCGAATCTTTTGCTGAATACATTGAGTCGGTGAGCAATCCACGCGAGATACCAATCCTACAGGAATTTCTTAATTATTTAGAGACCAAGTTTACAACGTTAGAAGCTTCACGACGAAAACAAGAAAATAACAACCAAAGAACAACAATTCAGCATCAAGCTACACCATTTCATCGGAACGTTACTTCAAATCAAAGATATCCATATTATTCAAATACCAATTTTAACGCTACTAAAAACGCTCAAGGTGAAGCAATGTGAAAACATACCACGTGTCGCGGTCAATCACATGTGCATTGTGTAATTCCGACCACGGGTTATGGCAATGCAGCAATTTTTTGCAAATGCCGGACGATCAGAAATTAAAATCCGTTAATCAGCTAAACTGTTGTCACAATTGCCTAATACACCATTTTAATAAAACATGTTTTTCCAATAAGCGCTGCCGGAAATGCTTCGGTAATCATAATACGTTATTACACGACGCTTTGATGACGAAACCACGTCCTAATCCATCATTTAAACCAAATCTGAAGCCAAATACTATGAATAAAGAAAAACCTTCCACTTCAAACCATGCTTCTTGGGATGATGTACCAGAGGTGCTTTTATCTACAGCATTAGTAAAAGTCACCGCGTCAAATGGAAATGAGTATACCATGAGGGCTCTTATTGACCAAGGGTCACAAATATCCATAATAAGTGAACATTCAGCGCAATTGTTAGGATTAAAAAGAAACCAATGCAGAGGAAAAATATTTGGCGTCGGAGAAAAGGAGAACGATTGCAAGGGAATGATCAATATTAATATTCAGTCGATGTACAATGACTTTTCCTTAAACACCAACGCTATCATTATGAATAACTTAATTAAAAACTTACCCAACCAATCTTTTAAGAAACAATCGTGGTCACACACTAAAAATATTAATTTAGCCGATCCAGAATACTATGTAAGCAGACCAGTAGATTTACTTCTTGGAGCAGATGTATACAGCAAGATCATGTTAGGAGGCATACTAAGAGGAGAAAACGATGACCAACCACTTGCTCAGCAAACGCACTTCGGCTGGCTCCTATGTGGGTCAACGAAATTACAATACCAGTGTAATGTCATTCTTCACAACACCGAGGATCTAGCGAAGTTTTGGGAGAGTGAAGATATTACTCAGCAAATAGAAATGTCAAGTGAAGATCATGAATGCTTGCAGTACTTTTTATCAACCACAAAGCGACTTGAAAACGGAAAATATGAAGTTCGACTCCCGTTTAAACCAGAATTAAAAGAACAACTAGGTTCAACGAAACACATTGCAATGGCACAATTTAAAAATTTGGAAAAGAAGCTTGAGATGAACTTGGAGATGAAAAATGATTACCATGCATTTATCAACGAATATTATGAATTCGGCCATATGAAACCATCCATAAGTATGTCACCCGAGTGCTATTTACCTCATCACGGTGTTACTCGGGCTGACTCGACAACTACCAAGTTGCGTGTAGTCTATAATGCTTCTGCAAAATCTTCATCTGGATTAAGTTTAAACGATGTGCTATATAGAGGACCAAATCTGCAACAAGATCTGCAAGAATTAATACTAAAATGGAGACAATATAGATATGTCTATACATCAGACATAGAAAAGATGTATCGACAAATAAATGTTGAAAGTGAAGACCAAACTTATCAAAAAATACTTTGGAGAGAGTCACCAGAAAAACCAATTTCAGTTTACCAACTAACGACAGTTACATACGGTACCAAACCAGCGCCATTTTTAGCTATGATGTGTCTAAAGCAGCTGGCTGCAGATGAAGGAAAGAGGTTTCCTGACGCAGCAAAAGCCTTAGAAAATAGCTTTTTTGTCGACGATTTCTGCGGTGGACAGCACAGTTTGACAAGCGCTGCAAATTTGCGCGACGAACTAATAGAATTACTCAAAACCGGCGGTTTCAATTTGCAAAAATGGAAGTCCAATGAACCCAGACTTTTAGAAGGCTTAAAAATTAACCAACGAGACCAAAATGCATATGAATTTAAAGAGATGGGTTCTACGAAGACTTTGGGATTAGGTTGGGACCCTAAACATGACCAATTCATATTTGAATCAAAAATACCGTCAAAACAACCATCAGTAGCAACCAAGAGATCATTACTTTCCGATATTTCAAAACTATTTGACCCCCTTGGCTGGCTCACGCCACTTAGCACTACCATGAAAATACTTTTCCAAAATGTTTGGCTGTCTAATCTAGACTGGGATGACGCCTTACCAGATGATATTAATAAAGAATGGACGACATTGAGAAGTGATTTAAAATATATAAATATCATAAAAATCAATAGATGGCTGGGCATTCAAGAAAATCAAACCATTGAATTGCACGGTTTTTGCGATGCATCAAAAAGAGCATACGCTGGTGTTGTTTACTGCAAGATTACACACAAGGACGAAGTTAAAATCACGTTAGTTGCAGCAAAGGCTAGATTAGTACCAGTGAGTAAGGAAGTTTCTACACCTCGGCTAGAATTGATGGGCGCTCAACTGTTGACACAGTTGATGAATAAAGTTCAAACTTGTCTATCAGATTACGATATAAACCTTTACGCGTGGACGGACTCTACAGCAGTCTTGGGATGGCTGCAGGGAGACCCAGCACGTTGGAAACCGTTTGTGGCGAATCGTGTAAAAGAAATCACAAAAGCTGTGCCTTCAAACAAATGGCTTTATGTAAAAACAAATGAGAACCCAGCGGACTGCGCAAGCCGCGGGTTAACCACTCAACAGTTAATAAACCATGATTTATGGTGGAAAGGCCCATCGTGGCTTCCATCTCAATTTGTCATTGATAAAAAGACCTATGAAACCAATTTAGAAACGAGACCATCAATTTTAAAGCAAACTAACGCTGCAACCATAAAACAAGATAGTACAGTTCTCACAAATATAATAACTCATTTACTAAGTACCTACAGTTCAATAAATAAAATCATTCGAATATTTGCGTGGATATTGCGCATACCGACCTACAAAAAAGGAGTTCAACAACCGTATCTCATCTTACACGAGTTACGCCGCGCGAAATTGCTGATTATAAAGAATATTCAATACATAGAATTTGCCGATGACATAAACAACTTACAGAAACAAGGAAAAGTTCATTCAAAAAGCAAAATTTTAAATTTAAATCCAATAATAGACAAAGATGGAATTTTGAGAGTAGGCGGTAGGCTGAGAAACGCTCATATCAATATCGAGATGAAATATCCTGCTATCCTGCCTCCGAACCACCGTCTTACCACGCTGCTTATGCAGCAAGCCCATGAGTTAACCTTTCACGGCGGAGCGCGTTTCACATTAGCAACTATGAGGCAAAAGTATTGGGTCATGAATGGCTACATGACTATTAAAAAATTCATAAGACAATGTGTCACGTGTAAGAGACAAGATCCCGTTAGGCATTACCAGCTGATGGGTGACCTACCATCTTCACGTGTGAACCCTGCAGATGCATTTCACCACTGTGGAGTAGACTTCACGGGCTTTATAGATGTTAAAGCCAACAAAGGGCGTGGAGTAAAATCCACGAAAGGATACATTGCACTCTTTGTTTGCATGGTCACGAAGGCGGTTCATTTTGAGCTCGTCTCGGACTTAACCAGTTCAGCTTTCTTAGCTGCCTTAAGTAGAATGGCAGCTCGCCGTGGAGCACCACGTCACATTTATAGTGACAATGGAACCAACTTTGTAGGAGCCAATCGTATGATTCAGGAAGAGTACCACCATTTACAACAAATGTTTAGTCACAGTTTCAAGTCTGAAATCGCAGAAATGGGAATTGAGTGGCATTTTAACGCTCCAGCTTGGCCCAATGCAGGTGGATTATGGGAACGAGCAGTTAGGAGCCTCAAACATCACCTGAAAAGAGTTATTGGAGTCCAAAAATTAACTTATGAAGAGTATTCGACACTTTTGGCGAAATTAGAAGCCTGCATAAACTCCCGACCACTGTGTTCATTGACCGAAGACCCAGAAGATTTGAATTTTCTAACTCCATCTCATTTTCTATCAGGAAAACCAGGACTGACCATTATAGAAACCGAACAAGACGCTAGAACCAGATGGCATTTAACAGTAAAATTATTTCAAGATCTTTGGAAACAGTGGAAAATTGAATACTTGGCTCAGTTATCTGCAAGAAATAAGTGGATGACGTCACAAACCAACATCAAAATAGGAGATCTTGTAGTTATACACGACGACAACTTACCTGCAGGGAAATGGGCTATGGGACGCGTAGTAAACCTGCACCCTGGGGACGACAAATTAGTAAGAGTTGTCACACTAAAGACCAAAAATGGATACATGAAACGACCCATCGTTAAGATATCTGTTCTACCAATTAACAATAACGACTCAAACAAAGAACCAGAACGACCACAAACAATAATACCAGAAAAAGAAGACACGCCAAAACCAGAAATAAAAAGAAGCTCATCAAAGAAAACGTCATTTAAGATCATAGCAGCATCATTTTTATTTTTCATGACTTTATTATCACCCTCGCAAGGAACAGAAATAATTCAAACATTACTCCCTAACCAAACTCTGTACTTTGATCCTATTACCAAAATGCAAATCGTAAGGGACAAATGGACCTTAGTGGTTTATTACAACCTTGAACCATACTGGACCGGCATCGAGACATATAATAAAATATCTACCTATCTTGAAACACTTTGCGCAACAATAAATAAACAAAGCAATTGTAATTTGATAATCATGCAATTACAGCACGAGTTCCAGGAGCTCGAATACTACAATAAACTTATACTTACGTAGCATTTTAATATCCACGCTAGACGCCGGCGCCGACGACGCGGGCTTATCAACGGGATCGGGTATCTGGCTAATGACCTGTTCGGCGTATTAGATTCTCGATTCGCAGAAAAATATACTCAAGACATAGACACCATACAGAGAAACGAGAAGCATTTAATAAATCTTTGGAATAACCATACCTCCATTATTGAAGCTGAGTTTAATTTAATGAAAAGAATGGAATCTACGATAGAAAAACAGCACAAAATTGTTAATAAAAGGCTTAACGAGTTGGAACAAAACACCCAAATTCTGCAAAATGAAATTAAAAACATGTCATATATTCAAGACTTTACCATATCTGCCATGGCCGGAAATAATCTTCTTCAAAATCTAAGACAGTTGCAAGAAACGCTGCTCGATACCATCACTGACATTTACCAAGGGCACATGAGTGTACATCTGCTAACACCATCTCAGATAAGAAAAGAACTGCAAATCATATATGGAAAGATACCTCAAGAGATGACTATACCTATTAGTAATATTGAATCAGATCTTCAACGCATCTACCAATTCTTAACAGTAAAGGCCAGAGTGACACAAGATTACTTATTGTTTGAAGTAACCTTTCCTTTAATAGATAGAAAAAGTTTCCAGCTGTATCGACTAATACCAGTTCCGCAACAAAACAATGAATATATGGTCAATATACTGCCAGTTTCAGAATTCGTCGCAGTTAATCTACAAAAAGATGCATATTTTACCATCACTATACCAGAGCTAAATAGCTGTCTGCAATACAGAGAGGCATACATGTGCAAAATGTCAAAACCAATCAGACACCTGGATGATAATGAAAGCTTTTGCAAAAAATCAATAACAACCAATTCGTGCATTGTATCAAACTCTACATGTACAAATCAATGGACAGAACTTTACACGTCACATTACTTATATTTCTGTTGCAATGAATACTCAATCAAAATCGTGTGTGGCAAAGCAGTCACTATTCGAACTCTATCGGGCGCAGGATTCATTGGCATGAATGAAAAATGTGAAGTGAAAAGCAAAGATTTAACACTGCACTTTACAAATAAAAAAGAAAATGAAATCCATTATTCACCGAATATTTACATGCCAAAGCCTGATCAAATTAACCAAATCATAAAAATACAAATACCATCCGAAGTCACGCTTCCGCCAATAGATGAGAAGTTAAAGACAGATCTAGCCAATGTAGAAAAACAAATTAAAGATTTGAAATCAAGCAAACCAGAACTCGATGACTTATCGTCACATGATATTCACCACTACGCTATATCATATGGATTACTAGTAGCAGCACTAATTATCTTCACTATTTGGTTCCTGAGGAGAAGTAAATGCTGCTCACGCACCAGAGCAGCTACAAGTCGCCGTGAGCATCAGCCCGCGGAGGTGGCGCCTCCGCCGCTGCCCCGACCGCGAGCGCTGCGCCAGCAAGTGTACAGTGTAGTGCAATCGCGAAAGCAGAGTACATCTGACCGTCAGCTGAGTGCAAGTGCATCAGGTGAAAGTGGTAGAGTCAGTGTACGTTTACATAATCTTACCAAACAGTGGCCCAGTGTTAAACGTAGTGCGAGAAGTATGAATAAAACGGACGCTACAATTATAAGTGACAGTCC
This sequence comes from Pyrausta purpuralis, assembly GCA_963924145.1. Taxonomy (NCBI): domain Eukaryota; kingdom Metazoa; phylum Arthropoda; class Insecta; order Lepidoptera; family Crambidae; genus Pyrausta; species Pyrausta purpuralis. Next base: position 20,314,369 of record OZ001654.1, read on the forward strand.
CATAGAAGACTCTTTAGTTTAGATTAAAATGAAATAAATAAGATACAAATATTTAAGTTACCATAGAATATTATGTTATATAATTATCAAATATTAACATTACTGTACTAACACATCTTAATACCTAAAAATAATTTTACTAACGCTTTTTTGTATTCGCTTTTATGATAAATATTTAATTAGTTTAAAACTATTTTGGCCACCCGTAGATATGGTCCATTTTATCTTTTCTTAGGCTAGGCAAGATGTTCGGTGCACTTAGCGCAAACGAACAATTCAGCGTTTTATTGGCCTACTTTTGTGTCGCCCGAGTAAATGTTAAAGTAAATGTAATGTAAAATGATTCAGTGCGTAATTAACTACCATCCGCGACGCGTGCTCAAACCATTATTGTACCATTATTTATCAATATAAGAATCAACCATACAAAGACTTTTCACTCATTACCCGTAAAGCAAAAGAGGTCTGTTAGCCAACCACGAAGCTAATAGACATCTTTTCAGTAGGTATTGTTATTTAACACATCGCAAAAACAAACATTGTTTATTTGTTTCAACTAAAATTATTCAATAATTAAAGTAGATAAATAGGTTTTTTTATAATAAATATAGAAAATCTTAGAACATATCGCGAGCTAATTGAGTGCTAGTTAGTCTACCTTCTAGTTAGTCCCATTTTTTCCATTTTGGGATCTGATGATGGGTTCTTGGTGTATTCGAGGGAAACCCTAAAATTTTAAAGGCACGTATAGTGTTTCTTTACTAGAATCTTAATGTTGACGTGTTGTTACGTCTGATAGTCAACATTTTGTGGGGCTGAGCTGATGGTGGATTTCCTTAACGCCTAGGAGTTCAGTACTTATAATGACGAAACTTATGATAGGTGATTTGTAGCTTCGTAGAAAATAGAATCATAAGGTGCAACTCCCCCCCCCCCCCTCTTATGTAATCACTAAAAATAAAGAAATAAAATAAACTTAAAAAAAAAGTAAAAACCGACTTCAAAACAAAAATGCACTAAAAAGTCTTAAATAAACTCTTCACCATTGAAAGGAAAGGAATCCGTTTTAGGCAAACAATTTCTTTTTGGAGTCGGTGCCATCACTTTGACCATCAAGCATCAACTATCACAGCACCGACTCCAAAAAGAAATTGTTTGCCTAAAACGGATTCCTTTCCTTTCAATGGTGAAGAGTTTATTTAAGACTTTTTAGTGCATTTTTGTTTTGAAGTCGGTTTTTACTTTTTTTTAAGTTTATTTTAGTGGTTCCGAACCTGAACAACTGGACATATTTGTTTGCAATACATTTCTTTTGTTAGGTTGGATTTATTTTGTTAGGAAATAGAACTTAATTTATTTTTGATTGTTACAAATTAACACTATTTAGTGTTGATTACTGAATACTTAAAGGGCCTGTATTATTTTTTTCGCTCCTATAATAGGCCACGTCCTGTATACTAGTGTAATATGCTTCATCTAAAAATATTGACTTGTATTTAAATTGCAATAACTTTATAACTCTTTAGTCTGGGCTGTCAAAATTGTTGGTATTGTTAAAAAACAGTACCTCTTTTTTATCAATGGGTACTAAAGTATTAAAACATTGAACATTCGATCAAAGCGAGATACTGACTCTAGAATATTACTTTTCCATGCATCTCCATCAGAAACAAAGCCATCCATTAGATGATATTGCGAACAGGTGCACCGTGATCTACGTGTGTACACTCTCCTTGACGAGTTGTCTATGAATCACGGTATACTTCCCTGTTGAACTTCGGAACCAAGCCCTTTATGACACAGCAAACGTACCGTCCCGGAAAAATAAGAAAGTAAAAAAAAAATGCACTCCGGGAGTGTCGGCAGAAGTGAAAACTTGAATATCAACGTTGTGCATTTTTGATTTTTTGGAATAGTTATTATCAATATAAAAGTACTATCATTTTTGTGATAGAATACAATAATAATAATAATAATAAAAATACAATAATAATAATAATAACAATAATAATAATAATATAATATTTTTATAGAATACAATATTTAATTATTGCGCTATCGTACACAAACATTACAATTTATATTATAGTAAATTACATTAAAAAGTTTATCTCTCAGAAAAATCAACTTACATCCATAATTTCGCCAACCGTCTTACGGTTTTTCGATCAGCCCACGTGTCCTGACGCGAGTTTCACATTTTTCCCCCATCCCACAAAAGTGCTCAACGCCGCTAAAGAAGTTTTCACTTCAAAAATCATTTTAAAGGGAAAATGGCTTTCATCAAAACCAGGGAATTTAGAACTGATATTTTTGTAGCTAGTTTCAAGTACATGGGTTTTTTATGCGAATTTAGATTAACGCACTTCAATTGGCTGAAACTGTAAAGCTGGTTCTTACTACAGGCTAACAGCCGGTTTCTGAATTGAGCATTTGACGTTGAGAACAACTTAAGCTCGACTTAAGTATGTCTCAAAAGTATTTCTGTTTTTGAATTAGGTTTAAGTGTAATTTGAGTATTTGAGGTTGAGAATTCTCAACTTTGACATCAACTAGTGCTTAACATGAAATTTTCGTTGCACAACACAACTGACAGTACTCAAAGCCTGCTCACTGTGAACTTAAGCATCTGAAAGCTAAGCAACCCAATGAGGGTACTTAAGTCCTGCTTAAATTCAAATTTGCGACAATTTGCTATTGGTGTAAAAGATTAACTACAACATGTAATAAGGAAGTGCAGGCAAAACGCTATTAAAATTTAGACAAAGTTATATTAATCTCAAAAAATACTATAATTCAGACAAAGTTATATTAATCACAAATATACAAAGATGAAAACAAGTAACAGTAAAAAGGATCGGCACACTGGATGTATTTCTACTCTGAGATAGAGGTCAATCGTCGAATACAAATCTGCTAGGCAGCGTTTAGGAAACTGCGCAAGAGCGTCTTCTCGTCTGAATTACCTCAGTGTCTGAAGACGAAAGTCTTCAACCAGTGTGTGTTACCAGTGATGACATACGCATCTGAAACGTGGTCTATGAGCCTCATAAAGGAGAAAAAATCACACAACGAGCGATGGAGAGGGCTATGCTCGATGTTTCTCTATGAGATCGAATCAGAAACGAGGAGATACGAAGAATAACTAAGGTAACGGACATATCCCTACGAATTAGTAAGCTCAAGTGGCAGTGGACAGGGCACATAGCGCGAAGAAATGATGGCCGTTGGGGCAAAAAAGTTTTAGATTCGGAGGAGGAGTGAGAAGACCTTTCGATCAAAAGTGCATCGAGGGATGTCCACCGACAAGATGGACGAACGACCTTGTTAAGATCGCGGGATCACACTGGATGCAGACCGTTTGTGATCGGTCGCAGTGGAAAATCGTGGGGGAGGCCTATGTTCAGCAGTAAACGTCTGATAATGATGATGATAATGAGTGTATTTTGAACTTCTTCAACTTATAAACATTTCAATCATCAAACATTGCAGAAAATCAAACTTTATCAAGTTTGAGTATGACATTGACTGACACTGATTGATTGACAAAAGACATTCCGTTCTCGGCAGTCGTTTACAATTTCATTTTATTTAAAATATATAATAGTGACTATTTAACTTGAAATCTTATTTGCAATCTGATGCTTTTAGGAATATATAACTGACATAATGAAATTCAGAATTTATTAATGCCATGTATAAATACAAACTGGTAAAAATCGGTTGTTTTTACTTGTAACGGAACGTTGTATAATCAAGGACAAAACTCAGTTGAATATGGTTTGAGACAATCTTAAATTGACGAATGAAACGTAGAAAACTTAAGTATTCATCAACTATTTGAGCAGATCTCAACAGATTTTCACTCAAATGCTCAAATCAGAAACCGGCTGTAAGTCATGATGAAAAAAATGAAAAAAAAAACCTGGGCGCGTATTGCGATGCAGTTTTGATAGGTAAGCGGGTTAACTTTACTGTCAAATTAGCAATTCGTGTTGCGATTTTCGCATGTTATTTATAGTAAAACAACATAAATATTAATATTCGTACTGCTGTTGTATTATAATATTATTATATTCATAATATTCGTTTACACTGAGTCGGAATTGAGCTGCCTAGAAATTGAACAGCTAAAGTTGGATCGCAAGACACCCCCTGAAACTCATTCCTACGTTTATGGGACGATTTGAATGTGCCAAGGGCAGTGTCACGCATCACTTTTTGTTACGTCGTTGCAGTTTAATTGGGGTTGCCAGCCAGGGTTGTCGTAAAACAACGAGCCTGCTCATAGATATAGGATGTCATACGAGTATGTCATATGTCACGGAAGTTGGTGCACGGTACCCGTATAGGAACAGGCTTCCATAACCACAACGTATTTTTAATGAAATAAAAAACGTCTGCTAACAAAAAATTCAGATTTACAAATTTCATGATGGTGCATCAAATTCTTTATGACTTCAAAATGAAATTCGAAATTGAAAACTGAAATTATACAGCTCCATTAGCTGCCTTAATTAAGCGCAAAAGTTATAAACTTCGCGCGTTAATTAAAACAAAATCAAACATAATTACAGTACAGTTAATCAAGTTGCAATGCAATCTCGTCATGCGTTTTAATCTCTTAATTAGTTATATGAGCACTTTGAATTACAGTACTATTTCACTACTGCTGTATAAGCCTCTTAAACATAACATCGATCAGAACGACTTGTGCTTGTGGTGGTGTAAAAAAGACAAAAAATGGAAAGGAGCTTATTCAGATGTCATAATGAAAGACCTGGAGACCGATTCTCTTATTCTGTGTAATTCGATTGCGAGTTTACCCGTTTTACTCAAAAAATCAAGTAAAATATCTAAACCTAAAAAAAACTATCGCACGAAAATACATAGAAATTGTGATTCTGACAAATCAAAAACTATCTTTTCTTCGACTATGAAAATTCGGTCGTTGAACTCTTTTCGTATACTAATTGCACGAGAATTGCCACTCTGAAAGTGTCGAAACTTATAAATATAAGTACGCGTATTTAACGTTTCACTTATTCAGAATAAATCTCATCTAATAATATCTCCAGTGACCACTCTTTTCAATTTGCCAATTTGCAATAGGCTAAAGATTCTAGGGACTTGCAATACTTTTTAATTCGTACTCGTTGGTATTAAAAGTACAACTATTAAAATAATTTCTGTATTGCACTGTCTTTATTAGCGCAGCGCTTTAGCCGCTTTAGCAATTTCCTCGGCAGAGCGGTCAAAGGGTAAAGTTGGTCACCAATTAGTTTTAATAATTAATAATAATTTGCCAGCCCATGTACGGTTCTCGACTCGGAAAGTAATTTTAATTAATGCACGTAACGTGTGAACGTTGGTAAAGATACGTTCGGAGTGTAAGAATTTTCATTCTCATTCCAATAACGGAAAAATTGAATTATTGATGATTTTCCCAGCTCAATAAACATTATGCTAGTACAATTGAGACTTTATTATTCCGCTTTGTTTCAATTATAAATTATACAGGGTGTCAGTTTTTTTGTAAAGACTCCACTGATGAATATGAACAACTTTTACTATATAAAGCGCCCATACAAAAATGTTCTTGAAGCGCGGCCAAAATGTATGGAACAGTTGGTTTGTTTTTTTTTATATTAAAATTGGTACTCAGTGATTGCGATGTTGTGTGTTTAATTGGTACAAAACATGACGTGTGTGACGGTAATTTACGGTACGGTATTAAAATTGCGTTATTGAAACAATCGTTTTTACACTTATCGAATATTTTTATTCACTTCAAAAGTGGTCAAAGATTCCATACAAAAGTCTTCACATTTATGCCTCAACCAGAACATTTTTTAAGAGGGTTCCGTAGTCCAGCAATGAACCTTTATAGTTTTGCCATGTCAGTCTGTCCGCGGTTGAGCTCAGCGACTTTTCGCACTTGAATACTGCAATCTAGCGTGCTAGTTATAAACTTGGAAAAGTACCTCAACCCTCAGACTCTAAACAATACATAGTATTTAACCGATACCGCACATTCCCTATACGTGTACACTTCAGTGTATCGAGTAGGTTACACACGCTTCGACGTGGCCTGTCATTAAGCCACACTAAACGTATTCTATCCGAACGCACACTTAGTTGGCAACCGCATCTACCATTTTGTGCTCTCTGTAGTGGTGTGCTGTAAATTATCGATGTTTTTTTATAACACTTGTAAAGTCTAAGCTTGAATTTTTATATTCAAAAGAAAATTGTATAAAAAACCGGCCAAGTGCGAGTCGGACTCACGCACTGAGGGCTCCGCGCCAACTTTAACTGAATTAGGGAATCCACTTACTTCTACTTAGTAAAATACCAAAATATTTTGTTGACTGCAAATATAACTTTGTTTTTCATAGAGTTTGTATGAAGTACAAAGTTATGTTTGCGGTTGTTGAAAATGTGCTATATCTCAAAAACTACTAGTTTGATCCCGTCCGAACTAATTTTCGTTGAAAGTATTTGTTAAGATCTACATTATATGTTTTTTTCATAATTTACACTTGCTTGGTTTAGAAATTAGATGGCCCCCCCATCTAATTTCTAAACCAAGCAAGTGTAAATCATACGCCCATTTTACCACTGTGGAAGCGTCTAGCTATGAAACGTTTGACTTTAAAAGAAAATGGTTTTAAAAACCTCTATGTCATTTTAAAAGACCTATCCACAGACACCTTTTTTTTGTTTGTTTTAGTTTCATGTATCGGAGCCTCCCCTTAACTGCCATTATTATTATTTTTGTACGAGAATCGGTAAGCGGTTAACAAGATACATTTTCCTACCAAATTTCAAATGTGTAATGCTTATAGTTACAGAATAAAACGGCTGTGACATACGGACGGACAGACAGACAGACAGACAGACTTGACGAAACTATAAGGGTTCCGTTTCTTGCCATTCGGCTACGGAACTCTAAAAACACCATTTAACTTAAGAACGAAACGAGTGTACCGATTTTGTTAATTTTTACACTGTTGGATTCGACGCTGCCAGCCAAAATAGGATAATACTTAAATATTAAATGTATGGAGCCTACAGAATGAAAGTAGTAAACATGTAGAGCTAATATCGCTTATACTTTAACGGTAACCCATCACCCGTTTTCAACTTGATCTATGCTTACCGGACAGCCTGTATATTTTATCGTAACATTAATTTAAAGTATCTTTTAAATATCTTTATTTTACCATTTAACAAATGTTAACGTTTCTGTACAATTACAAAAGGTATAATAAAAAGGTATCGATACACGTTACTCCCTAACTTAGCCCGCCTTTAGACTGCCATCAGCCATTTATAAGCTTGCCACATTCAATTTGTTTGGTAAACGATGTCATATCTAGGAATCGAGTATTAGTTTACTGTTAGTTTGTCTTTCTGCCTACAGCACGTACATTCAACGAGACTAGAGACAAAAAATATATGTAGGATTCCAGTGAGTTATTACTACTACGTATAGTTGGTAAGCTTTGCAAAGCAAGCTATGGACCAAGTCTCAAAAAAAAAATATTTATGGTTATTTGAACAAAATGTACATTGTAATTTAAGAGTTAAATATTTTGACGAGCCAACACTTTGTCGACCTGTCAAATTTAGTACATACCAGAACATTGACTTGAATCCCTCATAAAATAATAATAATACGCAGTAGAACAACTATCAATCACGGCTTTCGAAAGAAAATTAGCCTCGTGATAATTAAATAATAGGATGAACATCATAAAATTTAATACATGACTTTCGAATAAAGGATAAACTACATGACGATAAGTAGTGAAAAATAGAAAGAAATTAGAAATAACGATTCCTTTTTTCGTTTAACTTTTACGGGTATTATATTTTGACTTAATTTCAATTCGCAGTCGTGTCTTTAGCTTTAAATCGTCTCTATGTCAAACTTGGTGCAACGAATCCTGGTGGCAAGATGGGAAAAGAAAGGGCGGAGTAATTTCAGAGTTAGTATGCAACACTGTTCTAATATGGAGCTAACCGGAGAGACAAACCATGGGCCACGGAGATGGCGAAACCTTGGGCACCGTTATGTTTGCCACTTCGACCACGGAGCGGGTTTGAGTCGTCGACTGTGCTATTCTGAATGGAAGTGAGCCTTCTTCATACCATTCCTATAACGACTCTGCAAAGTTTGACTTTCCGATTAAAAATTGAGCTAGGGGAAAATTTTGATTGGATTTGAAATATCCTGACTGAGAGAAAACTTGTGTTATTTTAGGATCCGTTTGTTAATTGGATTTTTAATGACATGAGTGTGCCGATTCCACATGTGTTATTTCAAATGATTTCTAAAAGCTTTTTCATATTATTTGCTAAAACCATGATTATTAAGCTATTGATTGAAGCATTTCGAGGTCCAAAAATGCCCCATGTCCTACAGAGTTGAAACGTATGTCAAAAAAATAAAAAATATGAATAAATATGACATACTTACTTATATCTATGATTTTACGGTCTAACATGAAAAAAGAAATGATTTGAATTTCGTTCAGGGACTGGTATGAAAACACGTTGGCAGTTAAAATCTGATTGGTAAAAACCTTCTTTTGATTGAAAAGTTATTACCCCACACCCAGTGTTATAAAATCAAGATTTTGTCATTAGGTTCACACATAAAATAATAGTACATTGATACAATTGTGCTAAGTTGACCGTTATAAACAAGGCGATATTGTGTGCACGAGCGAAAGCGAGTGCGCCATAAGAAAGCCGCGTATATTATGGTCACAGGCACACGTGTTTCATACGACATTTTTCAACACACTTGCGAGGAAGAAACAGGACTCCAATTATTTACGAAAAATGCGCGCCATTTTTCGTTCGTTTTTTTTTTCTTGCCGCGATACCGATGCACGCGAAAAGCTAAGGCGCGAACTAAATCGGCAAAAATGAAATAATTCGTGTTTAAAACACAAATTACAGAAAAAAATATTTGAATTTGAGTTTTCTTTTGTAATAAAGCTGGATTTACCATTTATTGAAATAAATACGTACAAACTGTTAATATTCGCATTAATACTGTTTGTTGCTAAAATAAAAGTTATAACCCAACTAAATATATAATTTAGTCGGGTTATAACTTCTTCTTCCTACTTACTATTTGGTACTAGGGTACAAATGTAAATTGGTCGGGTTAATAAACTAAGGCACTAGTGCAATAATATACTGAAAAAGCACGCGTGTTTTATGTAGGATTATGAACTAAAAATCGGTGGAATAAAGACGTCGTTTTTATTTATTTATTTATTTTATTTCATTTGGTGCAAACAACAGATCTACAACCATTTCAAAACAAACAAAATAATTCAAAATTTTACATTATAATTTGTTGCAGCTCCAAGAGCGCTTACACACAGCATGTTTATCAGGCCAACATTATAATTTGGTAAATTGAATTGAATTTAAACATTATATAACATCAATGAAAGAATATAATTGGATTATACGAGTAATTAGTGAAAAATTGAATGAATAACAGGACCTCGATGAATGAAAATAACAAATGATGATAAAAAAACAATAATAAATTATTAAATTAGGACAAGTATCAACTAATTTAGTAAGCTACACAGAAGAGAGATACCTAGATCAACTTATCCGGTAGCAATTTAAATTTATTTATAGACAAGTTGTAGATGTCAGGTACCTCGTTGATGACAGATGTGAGATCATTAAAATCGCGACATATTCTGAGCATGGCACTATGAGATGTTGCGTGGCTAGAGCAGAGGGGCAGTTCAAAAGTTCGCGGAAGCCTTAAAGACCGCTTTGATATTTTGATGTTGATTTTTGATAAACCCGAAGTAAAAACTGACCCGCTCAGTATCCTGTGTAGGTAAAAGATACCATGTGCTTTACGGCGTTTACGTAGACTGTTGAGCTTAAAATAATGCAGTCGATCACCGTAAGTTTGCAACTCACGTTTAAGTCCGTATCTGTATTGTGTAACTGTTTTGAGCAAGTGTGTTGAAAAATATAATATTCATCATCTATCCGCCGCCGCCTTCGCGCCCGTGGCGCTAGTGGCGTCGCGACAGTATCGCTAATCAACTTTCGTGCGCCAATGTATCTATGATGTTTATGAGATTTTTATTATTTAACGATAAATTCCAAATGAATTGTATGTTTTCATGCTGTGAAGTATATTTCTTCAACTAAATTTAAGAATTTCCAAAATTTTAACTCATCGTAGTAGCTGGTAGCTGGTATTCGAATGTTCACAGCATTTTTTTTACCCTACCGCAAAAAATATGATACTGAGAATGCCGTATTGTTATTTTTACATATTTGGGTTTGATTTCTGTAGGACTCAGGGCAAATTTCTATTAGCTATGGTCCCTCTTTTTAACCGACTTCAAAAAAGGAGGAGGTTATCAATTCGACTGACTTTTTTTTTATGTATGTTACCTCATATCTCAGTCGTTTGTCGACCGAATCGAAAAAAAAATTCACCCACTTAGAGGATGTACCTTCTAGTTGGTCCCATTTTTTCCATTTTGGGATCTGATGATGGGGTCTTGGTGTAATCGAGGGAAACCCTCAAATTTTAAAGGCACGTGTAGTGTTTCTTTACTAGAATCTTAATGTTGACGTGTTGTTACGTCTGATAGTTAACATCTTGTGGGGCTGAGCTGATGGTGGAACTCCTTAACGCTTAGGAGTTTAGTAATTATAATGACGGAACTTATGATAGGTAATTTGTAGCTTCTTAAAAAAAAGAATCATAAGGTACAACTCCCTCCCCCTCCCCCCTCTTATGTAATCACTAAAAATGAAGAAATAAAATAAACTTTAAAAAAAGTAAAAACCGACTTCAAAACAAAAATGCACTAAAAAGTCTTAAATAAACTCTTCACCATTGAAAGGAAAGGAATCCGTTTTAGGCAAACAATTTCTTTTTGGAGTCGGTGCCATCACTTTGACCATCAAGCTTCAACTATCACAGCACCGACTCCAAAAAGAAATTGTTTGCCTAAAACGGATTCCTTTCCTTTCAATGGTGAAGAGTTTATTTAAGACTTTTTAGTGCATTTTGTTTGTAAATCTAATAGATATCAATATAACTGAAGTTAGCTTTGAAGCATAACAAACATAACAAAAGTTGTCTAGGGATGTAATTTAACAAATACTGTTGTAAAATACCTTAACAATAAGAGTAAGTAACCATCAAAAACGTTTACCCTTAATTCCAAATCATAAATCTCCCGTTATTCAACCGTAGGTTACGACCAACCACTTACCACAACAATGGTGTTTGACGATACGAAACTAGCGTTAAAAACCATTATACCGCTAAAACTTCCTATTGTATACACAATAAATGTTGAATCACTGTGCGAAGCGCGAGTCACTGGAAATGTCTGGAAGCGCGTCCACTCTGCCAGCGAACTTATTTTTTATTTTATTTTATTAAAACATTAAACATTATCGCCACCACGAATAAAAACAGAAGTTTGTTTTTAATATTGAAATATCGTGTAGGTTTTTCTTTGCTACTCGAAAATTGTAAACAATTTTTTATTTGTTTCAAATTATTTTTATCACGGAATAAAATAAATTTAGTGTATTATTTAAAAAGATCTCAGTGTTCAACGATGAATTACGTACGTAAGTTGCGAGTTTTGTTCTTCTTTTAAAACTAATTTTATTTAAAAATAAATTATTTCGTTACAAAGGGATGTCAAGATTATTTACTATACGAGTATTCTATTGTTTTTATATTATATATTTATTATATTACGACATGCTAAGAAAAACAAACTTTAGCTAGTTTGTATGTGTTTAACAAACTGCACCTTCTATGAGGTACTTAAGATAAGAAATATACGTTCTTTCCAACTATCAAGCCAGCACCTTGAGTTGCAAATTGCATATTTTGATAAATGTAGGACAGTCGACGAAGAACCTTCTATGGATTTCAAATCATTTTTTGAAATATTATAATATTTATGTGTGATTGATGTGATTACAGTGCATAATATATTATGCACTGTAATCCCCGCTACCAGTGTGCCCCTACTACACTAACTTACATTATGAACAACATTATCTAGTCGTATTGTTCCTGCGACCCGGAACGGCTCGCCTTTGTGCCATAGTCCAGGGATGACAACTATGGAACAGGGCCCCTATTTTTGAATCACTCGCGTCAAGGTGGCGAGTGAAAAGCATTCATTAAAGTCGAATTTTTTAATGGAAATCAGTTGAAATCCACATGGGAGGGATTGGCAAAAATACATCTTAATTTTGTAAGTACTTACGTCAATAATTCGCGTGATTATCGTAGATTTTTAATTCGTTTTCGAACAATTATCACACGCCATATTTAAGCGAATGATTCAAAAATAGAGGCCCAAGGCTATCCAGACTTAGGGGCGTTCTTTTTTCAAATTCAATTGCTAGTTTATGATTAAACTGTTTCTAAAATCAGATCAACTTTTTCAGACTTTTTTCTTTTTTCGCAATTCTCTCTAGCCCGATTTAAAAACGATAAAGATATTCCTTTTAGCAATACTGTTACCGTTTTTTTTTGCCTTTGTTATGCTTAGTTTGGTTTATCTTTAAAGAATGTAATAACTTTATAGGACGGAAAAGCATGTCGCGTATATATATAAAAAAGTGCGAGTCGGACTCGCGTACGAAGGGTTCCGTTTCTACTATCTATGTACGCAGTTTTATTGCCCTAATAATATCCTGTAAATAATAATGTAATAAAATGATTAGGATTGCCTTATAATGAGAATTTAATTCCCTTTAAATAGCGAAGTATTCGAAACTATGAGACAAAACTGGTTGTAGGTATCTTTTGATGACGATAGCGAGACAATCAATGCCAATATTTAACTACAGTTTCAGTTTAATATCTTAACGTGTTTTCTAAACGGAAAATTCACATAAAAAATATTTTGCTCTAATTTTATGGACAACAACTCTATCATTTGTTTCTTATCTATCATATCCGTAACATTTTTCCTTCTTAATTCAAAGTAAATGCTGTGTGTGAATTTTTTTAACGTGTTCAGCTTCTACCGTTTATAATTTCAATTTGATTTTATATTGTTTTGTCACTATACAACAAACTTAAAAATTAAATTGCACTTGTAATACGCAAATTTAGCTATGTGACAGACGAGGAATCGAACCCCGTGTCTTACGCTATCCGGGCGTATGCCTATACCACTCGGCCACCGTCAATTTATATTACTACAGTTTAGTTGGGAGAAGGTGGGGTCATTGGACTCTAACAAAAATTATGTAAACAAACTCACCATCACTTTAAAAGACCTATTTCATAATACCCCACACAATGGGTTTGGCAAGAGAAATAAAACATCCCCATACAAGTATGAGTAGTACGCCATAAACCTTAAGTACAGTTTGTAGAAGCAAAATCTTGTATGTCTATAGTTCATGTCAGCTCGCGAGAGCTGAGGAAGAACGAATAAATACGAGTGACAGACAATTATTATTGTATTTAGAACGAGATCACCAGTGAGACATTAATAGATTGTCAAGCAAACAATACCTCACTTCAAAGTGGTATATTTGACTTATTTCGTCTGTTTTGGATGGCGTCAGCGTTCAAACGTGTCTCATTGCCTCAGTGCACCTTTAAAAACTGTAGAAACTACTATTGAAAAAAAAATGTTTCAGTTTAAATATCATATTTTCCTTAAGTAAATTTTATATAATGATGCCAATCATTCATAATTGAAGTATTTTCAATAAAATTAGCGAGTTTTGTTACTTAGCCAACCCACGCACCAACGTGGCCAATAGTTTGTCGTGAAAAGTAGATTTTCTAAGACAATACCATGCATGGAGTAGTGAGCTACATTTTTTAATAATTTAAAGATCATCTTAGTGTAGAAGTTTACGTTCCGGATTACAAAGATAAGCAGTCGCGGGTTCGAATCCCGCTGCAGGACCCTAACTCTTATGTCTGTATGGACATGTATGTTATTATCCGTCTCTGTGTTATGTAAATTCAACTTTAATTTGTTTAAAGCAACAGTAACAGTAATAGCAATTTTATAGAAAACGTGTATAGGTACTGGCGAAAATATGAGGGTTTCCTGTTGGACTACGGAACGCAAAAAGAAAGATTGTTCCTTTTTTTTAAGAAAGATTGTTCCTTTTTTTATAAGGGATTTTTCATTAACTACAGTATTTGTATGTTTCCGAAAACAACGCACGAGTATTTCATAGAATGGGTTTGCTCTTGACAGGTAACTGAGAAACTCTATTATAATGATTTGATGAGATGATGGTGTCAGATCCGTATTGTTCAGCTGTATACATATTTTCAAACAATTGCTTATTTATTTATTTAAACGTTATTGCACTGTAAATTTTACAATCGGCGGACTTAATACCTAATGGCATTCTCTACCAGTCAACCACCTGGTAATGCAGAGTTTAATCAGTGGCGGAATATTAATAATAAGTGAGAAGAGCTTATCTCCAACCCTAGTGCAGAAACTTTGTAGGTTTGTGGGATTGCGTGGCTTATCCGTGCCAGTATTGTGCAGAATCGCACATTGTCGGAAAAATGCACCATTGTCCTTTAGAACGTTCACAGGCGAGGTTTAACGAATACCTTTTTAAGTTTAAAGAGAGTAAAACTATAGTGCGATAATTACAAATTCATATGAAAACGCATAAAATACATATGAAAAAGGTGTGACGACGCGTTTGGTGTATTGGTTAGAGCTCTTGATAATTACGCCGGCCGTCGCGGGTTCCAATCCCGCAAGGGGCAAATGTTTGCGTGATAAGCAAGAATATTTGTACCTGAGTCATGGATATTTAATATGTATTTAAGTATTTATGGGAGACGCCCCTGTCATAATCGTTGTCTGGTATTCGTAACACAAAGCCGAAAATTCTAAATAGAATTCAGAAAATAAGCATATTTATTTAGTTCCCAAATCATAATCTCAAGCTAGATAATAATTTTGAAGGAAAAAAATAATAAAAAGAAGGTGCATGATTTTAAACATAACGGCCAGCATCGGTCTTTTTACCTTTGTGAGGCATTCGTCACTTAATGTTACTTAATATTTAATCAAAATAAGAATGTGCATGTTTTCGAATTGATAAAGGCTGTGCAGCAATTTCAATTTTACAGTCCGTTGAGTGGAAACTTAAAGGTGCACGAGAAAGCGAGCTTTCATAGCAAATAATTAAAATACACAGGTTATTGCTAATATGATATTAATTTTAATGATATAAAATAATATAACTTATTAAGAATTCCGTATGAGTCCGTATCAGTGAATATTCACCTTCCGTTTTGATGCCTTACTTGGTAACAGAGAAAAGAACCGAATACCTAGTTATCTTAATTTTGCAAGAAACAAATCTAAAAATTATATTGAGGTTAAATCGTTTTGTTAAAAAAAAATACTGGGTTTTATACAAAGTTTTTTGTTAAAATAATTTTAACTGTGTCTTTTCATACTTCTACATAATAGAAACAGGACACTATTTTTTATCGATTATTTTTTATTTTCTGGAACAGAATGAAAATATCATATTCTAAAACAGCGCCCTGGCATTTTTAAAGCTATCTACTTCATTGGCTTCAGTTCTCTCATTTCAATGCTCAATCTTTCTTTTTCTCTAATCTTAACCTTGATTGATAAAAAAAAACTAACTAGCGTTTAAAAACTAAGAGTGTGATCTACAAAAAACGTTTCATTTATCATACTGAATTGGCCCTTTAAATATTATCACTTAAAAATGAGGTGACATTATATATCGTGTAACGTTAAATGCGCAAAACCTGAAAATACGAGTAGTTTGATTGGAATAATGAGAATCAGTTGAACTACTTTCGGTTCAAGCTTAAATGGCTTCCCATCCGACATCGCAGAGAAATAAGAATCCTGTGCACTCTCTTCAACATATTTCGTAACCCTCACTCTCCGACCTATTTGGCACAGCGCTTCAACTATCTGGCTTTCACTTTCCACGTCTCTCCGCACCCACTATCTTAGCCTTGGCTCTCTTCAGAATTAACAGCCATTTTCTTTTATTTGTGTTCTTTGGATGTCGTCATTATCATCACCTTTATCATTCATAATTTTGTATTTATTAAGTTTATGTATTCTTTGTATGTTTATTATTCTTTTGCTTATGTATCTTATTTTATGTTTGTGTAATATTAGTATGTATGTTTATGTTAGTGCATTTTACTTCTTTTTCTTACCACTCTTCTCACATATTATTAATATTCCGCCACTGATTAAACTCTCTGCATTACCAGGTGGTTGACTGGTAGAGAATGCCATTAGGCATTAAGTCCGCCAATTGTACAACTTACAGTGCAATAAAGTTTAAGTAAAAAATAAAAAAATGCTTTTTAATACGGGTCACATTTTGCCAAAAATATTTATTAAGATATTGCCCTTTCTATTGGTTAATAAGACAAGCAAGCCCGACAAAATACGTAAACAAGCAACAGTGGTAAGTTCTTTATGAGTGTAGAGAGTATTAATAATATCAGCGCGGCGCGCAACGGCTCAGTGATTACCTACCGACTCACTCAACAGTACCGTTACCATGAGTTTAAGGCGGTTTAACTTGCTAGCGACGATGTAACTTTTTGTAAGGAAAGTTTTAGTTTTGCAATTGAACGCTAGAGGCGCTGTTTAATTTTCCAGAGACATTTTTACGTCGTCGCTAGCGAGTAGAACCGCCGTAAACTCATGGTAACGGTACTGAGCTACGACAGAGCGTCGTCCAAAAGTGCCAGTAAAACTAAAATACCTTGTAAACCTCATTTTTTTTCTTTAAAAATCAATTCAAATTAATTAATTAAATTGAACTTTTTCTAAAAATCATTTGGGGTGTCTGAGGTTTTGCGCATTTAACATTAAACGTTGTATGGTATATATGCCTCCAATGATTAAATGAAATAATTTAATGTAATTAAGTTTATTCCTGTCTTAAATACAGTACTTTCATTATTCGAGTTTTTCGAGTAAATGTATAAGAAACTTGTGTACGCAAGTAAGTACGCACCGCCCTTGTTTAAACATCACGGACATCTTTTTAATGTATCCCAAATAAAAATAATCGCCGAACTTTTTCATTCATCACAAAAATAATAAACATTTCACGCCTAGTTTAACGTTGTAGATTAATCTGATGGAACAAATGATGCAAACATAACGTAAATCCAAGTCTATTAACGCCTGCTCCAATCAGTTGGGCGTTAATTTGCTAATCATAAATTGGTTATGTATTTGAATAACTTTATTAACAATGTAACTGCAATCGAATTTTCACTGACAACAATTTATTATTTATTCTTGAACCATGGTGATGATTCTATTTAAGATAAGTATTAATTTCCCCACTGCGAAGGAGGCAAAAGTAGGTAAAATGGTTCAATGTCGGTGTGCCACAGTCATAATATGTCATGGTAACAAAATATTTGAAAATCGTGACGCAGCTATAAAAAAGAGGTTGTCAGTTTCGACCTGATTGTGTTGATATGTTTTTCCGCGAATATCTCGCGTATGACTAAACCGATTTTGATGCGGTTTTCAGTAAAGTATTTGTTACAATAAGGAGAAGGTTTAAAGAACTATTTTGACTGACTTCAAGAAAAGGGATTGGCTAACATAATGACGTATTCATAAGAAACCACAAATATTGCAAGGTCGGACAGACAGCACGGTAGCTCAATTGGTAGAGCTTTTGGCCCGGTAAGCCATGACGTTGCTGGTTCAAGTCCCGCCTGTGTATTTCTTATTTCAGCTTTATGAATATTTTAGTTTAATCAGCTAATAGGAGAAACGAAGCTCATTTGAAGTCGGTGCATGATGTAAACTCTAACGAACAGCAGATTTCTGCGTACGCACATCATCCATCGACTTCAAGTGGGTTTTGTTTCTCCTATAAGCGTTAATTTAGGCCTTTTAGTGATTTTTAAAGGCAGTGAAATTTTTGAGATAATTTCTGTTACCTATCTTAGCTGCCGGTACTACACAGACGGTAAATTTCCCGGAATCAATGTGTTTCATATTTGCATATTCATATTATCAATATAAGTTCCATGTCTCGTTCGAACGTTTCTTTGCGTACTCGTAGAATCAAAGGTTGGCCATAAACTAGGAATTCCATTTATTGATTATACAAAGGATGTCTGTTTAAACGCTTGTCTTGTATTACCTCTATCTTTCTTGCATAGATTGGGATCCGTTTACTTGAGATATAACTTACTCAAGGTGAAAAGTAATTGAATGCCATCAAACATAATATAAAATCAGTGCTAAATTGTTGGAAAACTCTTTGCGTTAAAATTCTGAATAAAACATAAAAGTTAACACAGTCAGGCAAAACATATGTAATTTAACTTCAAAAATAGTTTCAAATATATTATACGAAGCGATTTCGTTTTTAAACATAAGTGATAAGTGTCATAGTAAAGGCGAAAACGTCAATCCTATTGATATTCACCGTCGAATTGAGCCTAACACTGATGGGCAGCAATCCAATCTGTTGCCTGATGACGATTTCATTTCGCATAAATTGAGCCACGTATTCGATTGTCTTTTATTTATTCCATAATTGCGCTCGCAACTGGTGGGTATAAAATAATCCAATAAAAATCGGCTAAATGCGAGTCGGACTCGCGCACTGAGGGTTCCGTGCCAACTTTTACTGAATTAGAAAGAAGAAAGAAAGAAAGAAAATGAATTTATTCGACCAAAAAGTTAGAATAATTACATATATATTAAAAAAAAAAACATATGCTTAGGCCGAAAAAGGCACCCGCTCAGCATTGGTCGTGGCAGCAGCAGAACGCAAACCACGACGCTGTTTTTCAGCGAGTGCCTTCGTGGGTAGGTACAAAAAAAAATGAAATAAAAATAAAAATAACACAAGCCAATAAAAACAACATAAAATAATATTAACAATATTTTAACTTAAAATTACGATAAGAATAACAGACATGTGTATTATTTAAAATTTAAAATTATCATTTCATTCAATTCATTGGAATATAAATTAAAATTGGATCAATTAAATTACATAATAATAAATTATTGGCTTAGGGTCACCTTGGTAAGCCCATTGTGCATTGTGCATTGTGCAATTACTCGCGGAACGGAATGTTCAAACCCAAGATTCGGAGAAGAAAAAAAAGTAACAAAAAAAAAAAAAAACTCTGATCTTGGGCTCGGCTCGGCGGCAGCCATTTTATCTATGTTTCCGACAAAGTCCCGAGAGTCACCGAAAATAATGCCACGTAAAAGACAGTGCCACGTACATAATTAATCAAGACAAGTTAAAGACACACGTTGACATTGCTGGCTTCAGTCTACAAGGAAGGGGAGCCTTGGATAACCCCAAATAATCACGTCCGGACTGTACGAATGACGGCGACGTGCACATGGGGGCCAGGAGGAGCCTACGCGGGCAAATCATGTAATGCAATGTGCTTTTCGGCGTGATCGGTGACAGGTTGCACGGGTTCAGCTATGTTTAGATTTGCGACCCCCTTGTTTGACGCGCATACCCCGTTGGTAAGTGAACGCGTGCTTTTCGTTTTCACGTTGAATTTGTAATAAGTGTTGCTTTAAATTAATTTTAAACGTTGATTTCACTTTCAGGGCGCGCAAAGGCGGGGGCAGCGAGTTCCAGCACCGTGTCGCAGCAAATTTGAAAGAGCCGCGGAATGTTATTGTGCGGTGTCTTGGGGTCAGAAAAACGCCTACACATTCCCTCCTCCCACGCCCATTCCCGCCCCGAGCCCACACCAAGTTCTCATGTAAGTAGCTTGGTTTATGTGTCTTAATGATTTCAAACATCAGGCTGGCTAAGTGGAGTTTTCTGCGAGCCTCCATCCGTAGCATGCTTGCATCACTAATGTATGGGGTAACATGAGTCCGAGGTGGGATGGGATAGCAAAAACGCACGCAGGCATTTTGCACTCGCTGAATCATCTTCGCTGACTTTGCTAGCAGACACGGACCATACACTGTGTCGCAATAATTGAGCTTGGATAGCACGAGTGACTCGCAAAGGCTTTTCCTGATTGCCTCACTCAGATATGGTCTAATTTTGTACAGAAGCTTAAGTCGATAAAAACAGTTTCTCGTACATTCTGCTATGTGGCTCTCAAATCTCAGGTTGCTATCAAATAGTAGGCCCAAGTTTCTTGCCCTGTCTACCCTTTCTACTGGTTCTCCATTTATTGTTATATTTATTGTATTGATGTCTAGTTTTAAAATGTTTTTGGGTGTTCCTATGATCAAAAGTTTAGATTTTTTGGGATTGAGTGTGAGACAGTTTTTCTGGCACCACTTGTTTATCTTTTCAGCTCATTGTTCACTGTAGTCACTGCACTGCTGCAATTTTTAGGATCAAAAGAGAGGTACAATTGCAGATCATCTGCATAAAGGTGGTGGCTGCAGTGAGTTACACATCTGGTGATATCGGCACTGTACAGGATGTAGAGAATTGGTCCCAAGATTGAGCCCTGGGGCACACCTCTTCTCCCCGTTTGTGGTGCAGATTGCTCTTTAACACCGTCTGATCTACTTACCTCCACATACTGCTGTCTCTGGTAAAGGTAACTATGAAACCACTTAACGGCTCTGGAATCTAGTCCGTAATAACTTAGCTTCGAGAGCAGCAGGGGAATGCTGATGGAATCAAATGCCCGCGAGAAATCTAGTAGAAGCAAGAATGTGACATTTCCCTGATCCTGTGCAGACAGTAGGTCATCCACCACTTTTGAAAGTGCAGTTCCTGTTCCATGGCCCTTACGGAATCCAGATTGATGACGAGGTAACATGTCATTGTCTTCCAGATATTTTGTCAGCTGATCGCAGACTATTCTCTCCAGTACCTTTGACAAACAGGGCAGTATGCTAATAGGGCGAAGGTCCTGCAATGTTTCCGGTGGACTGATCTTCGGTAGTGGCCTCACCACTGCTACCTTCCAACTGTCAGGGAATGTGTGTTCCATTAAAGATTGGTTTATTATTGAGGTTATAGCATCCAGTGAGTATGGCAGAGTCAGCAGGAGCATGTCTAATGAGATTTCATCATGCCCCTGAGCATTCGAGCGCAGTCGGCTTATGGTCTTCATTACTAGGTCACTGCTTACAGTCTGAAAAGAAAACAGAGCCCTATCACTGAACCTATGTGTTTCAAAATAAGTTAGCTGTGGGAGGCAGGTCCACAGGTGTCTTTTTATCAGGCAGTAATGTACCCTTTAAATTTTTCCATAGTTTTTTTGGCTCCCTTAGGTTACTATTAATATGTTTGGAAAAGAAACAGGCTTTCTCTCTCTCTATTGCCCCTTGTACTATTTGTTTCATCATCTTATAACTGTCTTTAAGAGATGAGGTGCCCTGTTGTTTAAATTGTTTAAAGTATCTATCCCTGATGCGCATCATTTCCCTGACAGTATTGGTGAGCCAAGGGTGTGGAGGATTTGTAAATTTTCTCGTTTTAATGGGAGCATGCACCGAGTGGTCTCTCAAAAAAGTTCCAATCCACTAAAGACAGGTTAAAGACCTGACCCTTTAGCTGATCCAATAGTATGTCCTTTAGGGGTCTGTATGTTACTCATCTAGGGTTAGGTTTGACCTTTTTGATTTTAAACTCTGCCAGGATCATACCATGCGCTCCCATGTCTGTGCTGTCTCATGTGCTATAACTCAAAAACTTCTCGTTCGATCCCGTCCAAACCAATTTGCGTGGAAAGTGTTTGTTAATATCTACATTACATATATATATATATATTTTAATTTGCACTCGCTTAGTTTAGAGGTTAGATGGGGAAATGCCCATTTTACCACTTTTGTAGCGTCTTTCTATCAAATGTAAGACGTTTAAAAAAGTTTTTTCGGTTTTAGGTTCATGCATGTGACCCCCCCCCCCCCCCTTAAATATCATTATTTTAAGAATGGTAAAGCGGTTAACAGGATACATCTTCGTACCACATTTCAACAGTGCGATGCTTAGGTATAGTTACAGAATAAAATGGCTGTGACATACGGACGGACAGACAGACTTGACAAAACTATAAGAGTTTCGTTTCTTGCCATTCGGCTACGATACCCAACAAATTGACGTGTGATTCTGCTCATATCGAGAAGAAGCTCGGTATGATCCCACTTAAGCTTTAGCGTTAGGAAGCTTTAAAATGTTCGTAAAATAAATATGATAAAGTAACTGTACTAATATTTTGATGTTTATGCCCCTATAAAAAGTATTAAATCTAAGTGCACTTAAAAAAGTTGTCACAAAAACCAAAAAATATATATGAAAAAGTTCAAACCATTTTCAAGTTTTTAATGAAGGATGCATAGTGCTATTATAGGTAAGATTAGGGCTTGAAATATAATAGTGGTACCTTAATATGTACTTTATAGCTTTAAACGTTTGACCGCATTAAAAATAATAACGAAGCTTTCTTCAGTTACAATATTTATTTGCCAAACAAAAATATTTACAAATGAGTATCGTTGTTGTGAAATCAGTATGCTATACAAACCTTTTAATGAAATGTAAACAGCCTGATAAACATCTTGTCTTAATAATTAATAAACATGCTTTATTATTGCTTTATACAAATTTAGCAACGTTGCCATAGCAATTTTAGCTTTTGAGTGAAATTCAAACTTATTTCGTATTTAAAAAGGCTGAAAACGGTATACCTAGTGCGTAGTTCCGTTGCGAAGCTATAATACATACTCATATATTGGGAACCACAGACATGTATCCTAAGATATATTTTGTTGGTAAACATCACTTGAATTATGTATTTATTTTTTCAATTTTTTTCACTATTGGGATGGGCACAAGCTGCCAAGTTCTTTTGGGCTATAGGTATGGAGGCTGAGGAGAAGATAATGCATGACACAGAGATGATAATGTTAAGATGGATGTGTGGAGTTACAAGAATATAACATAAGGAATGAGTACATACGAGGAAGTCTGAAAGTGGCACCGGTAACCAAGAAGGTCGCAAATCGTCTGTCTTGTCACAGTCATGTAATGATGAGGTAAGTATGTCATATAACTAAAAGAGTGATGAGTATGAATGTGGATGGCTGTAAGGGGATTCCGACTGAGAAGTGATGGATGGACTGTGTTAAGCAAGATATGAGTGTGAAAGGAGTGGATGATTCAGTGACGAGAATTAAAATTGTGTGGAAGAGAAAAACATGCGGCGCTGACCCCAGATAAGCTGGAAAAAGGGCAAGAGGATGATGAGGTATGCCCTATTTTCTGAGGCCCCCAAACGTACAGCCTAACCAAAGGCTTTTAGATGGAGAAATTGATAGCATTTTTCAGAGCGATGAGTTTGATTAAATGAACGTATTCGCTTACAAACGATTAAAGGAACGTACACACTTAGCAGCATCCGAGCAGAAAATGAAATCAGTAGTTGCGTGTCAGTACCAAATAAAAGTAAGGGCTAAGTTAAAGGAAAAAGCTACATCAACTATAATCATTATTATGCCACTAAATAATTATAAGTCCATTGAATGAGTCCCTCCAAGAGGGGTCTAGAGTGCGTGAGTTAGTAACGTCAGATGTTTCTTCGGAAACATGTCAAGAGTCCCTAGGTAATAAACATACTAAAACCCCGGGACACTAGGAGGAGCCCCGGAGTGGGGGGAGGCGGGGAAAGGGTCCACTTTTTCATTTTTCGCTTAAATCTCAAAAACAGTACATGTTAGAGAAAAACTTTCAAGGAAAAGTTGCAAGGCCATAAAATTATCTACAAGTTGTACCTAAATCTTTTTTTTCTATTCGCAGCCGTTTTCGAGCTACATCCCATGAAAGGTAAAAAATTCGAACTCCTAAACTCTCCTAAAGGCTTCCATGGAGGAATGTGTTTTTTTTTTACCAATTATAGAACTAATTAAGAGCAATCTATCAGTACCGTTCACAAATTGCACTTTTGAGCTTTTTGGAAGAAAAAAAATAAAAAGGTCAAGTTGCGTAACTACCTTAATATAATATTTTGACAATCAATTCCTCCTAAAGGCTTTCATGGAGGAATGTGTTTTTTTTACCAATGATAGACTTAATTAAGAGCAATCTATCAGTACCGGTCACAAGTTGCACTTTTGAGCTTTTTGGAAGAAAAAAATAAAAAGTTCAAGTATCGTAACTACCCTAATAAAATTCAATTCCCCGTAAACGCCTCCGTGGTGGAATCTGGTATTTTTATCAATGATAGACCTAATTATGAGCACTCTATCTGTACTGGTCACAAGTTGCACTTTTGAGTTTTTGGAAAAAAAAAAAAAAGATCAAGTTCAGTAACTCAAACTACCCTAATATAATATTTTGACAATCGATTCCTCCTAAAGGCTTCCATGGAGGAATGTGTTTATTTTACCAATTATAGACCTAATTAAGAGCAATCTATCAGTACCGGTCACAAGTTGCACATTTGAGTTTTTTGGAAGAAAGAAATATTTTTTGATCGATTGATGTGATAAACATGGGTATGTAGTATGGGGAAATTGTTTGAGCCAAAATCATTTTTACTGCGTGTAACTCAGAAACGGCTGCGAATAAAAAAAAATGATTTAGGTACAACTTGTAGGTAATTTTATGGCCTTTCAACTTTTCCTTGAAAGTTTTTCTCTAACATGTACCGTTTTTGAGATTTAAGCGAAAAATTTAAAAATGGACCCTTTCCCCCCCTCCCCCCACTCCGGGGCTCCTCCTAGTGTCCCGGGGTTTTAGTATGTTTATTACCTAGGGACTCTTGACATGTTTCCTAAGAAACATCTTACGTTACTAACTCACGCACTCTAGAACTTTTTATTCAATGGACTTTTATGTACACTTCTCTAGAAGAAGAAGGTACTTTGACTGAGAATTCTGCACAAAAGAAACATAAAGTCTCGGGGAACTACTTGTATTAAATAAGTATAGGTATACACGAAGGCTTTATTAAAGCTGTTTAATAAATAACCGAGTTTCAGCGTGTAGTGAACGGGGAGTTGGCCCACATCCGCTCGGGATTTACAACTTTTTAATCTGTGCACACAACGTATTATAAACTCATGTAGGGATTAACGATTTAACAGGCATTATAAGCTGATTTATTTATTACTTATGGAAACATTTAGGAGTGTAAGGAGTGCAGGTACGGTAGTCTCGCCATAGTTTACTGTAAAATTACCAGGTGGGGCCCTAAAACACTGAGACAAAATTGGTGTTTTCGTGTATTTACTCTTTGAGAATATTTTTTGAACGAATTTTAAAATAATACAAATATTGTTTAAGAATTAATATCGTTATAACTACGTAAGTAAAAGGGATATGTGATGCAGAAGAAAATCAGAAAATTCGAATTGTCTTCACGAAATGTCAAAAAATTTGCTTAAAACTTCGCCCGCAGGGTTTAAGTGCAGTAAAGCTTTAAACTATAAGCGGGGAACCACTAGGTCCGCGACTGCGTCCGCGCGTTTTGAGTTTGCTCCCTCCCCTCCTGTCGCATATGTTTCATAGTTCCTTATCCCTTACATGATAAATAAGCTATCCAACACAATAAAACATCTCTCAAATCGGTCCAGTGGTTCCTGAGATTATCGCGCTCAAACAAACAAAAACATCAAACTCTTCAGCTTTATAATATTAGTATAGATAGCTAAGTTAATAAATAAAATAATAAATAAATATCCTTTGGACATTCCCACACATCGCTATCTAGTCCCAAAGTAAGCTACTCAAAGCTTGTGTTATGGGTGCCAGACAACGAATATAATACTTAAATACTTTTTGTTTGTAAATAAATACATGATATACATAGAAAACACCCAGACCAATACAAACAGACATGTTCATCCACACAAATGTTTGTATTGTGCGGGAATCGAACCCGCAACCTGCTGCGTAGTAGGCATTTTCTCCACCTTTGCCTTCGTGTGAGTGCGAATCCTTTAGCCACCTTTTGTATAAGGGCGACCAAAAATAAGTTTTAAATATGAGAAAAGTTATTTCCCTCGACAGAAAGCAACAAGACTGGCAAGTTATCATACTTTCCAATTTTATCTTTATTTAATATTATAAAAAGCTGAAGAGTTTGTTGATTCGAATGCTCTAATCTCTGGAACTGCTGAATCGATTTAAAAAATATTTTTGTGTTGGATAGCTTATAGATATATCAAAAAAGCCGCTGCGACAAATTTAAAACGCTTGGACGCAGTCGCGGGGGACTGCTAGTTCTACATAAAGACCTGTAACTAAATATATGAATACTCACCGAATCAGTAGTTTTTCCAAATTATAGCGTGTGGTCAAGGGGGAAAGGATCATTACAAATTAAATAAGTAATATGATACTACAAAAGAAAGTTGGCATTCTTGAAACGTCTTTTGCCGCTTAAGTATTTATAACACATTCCTCCATTCGTGTAACTACCAACATTGAATATTAACCGTTCCTTTGTTAAACGCCTACGAATATTATCAAACTGTACTACTTAAAATTCAGTTCATTACTGACTCATTACACAGGGCTGCATTAGAGCGCTTTCACATATAAGTGACTTTAGCAGAGCGCGACGGTCGCACGACAGTCGCGCTGTTGATAATTTCATACCTAAATGGTAGCAGAGCGCGCGGTAGTCGCGCGGCAGCAGCGCTGCTGTTTTTTATGTATGGGCATCCGATGATGTCGCTCTATTGTTAAGGCGCATTCATGAGGCATAATGAATAATTATTTTAAAGGGTAATAATAATAATAATAATAATAATAATAATAATATAATATTTTTATAGACAGCGTTTCTCGGCTGGGCAGCGTTTGGGAAACTGCGCAAGAGCGTCTTCTCGTCTCAATTACCTCAGTGTCTGAAGACGAAAGTCTTCAATCAGTGTGTGTTACCAGTGATGACATACGGATCCGAAACGGGTCTCTTACTATGGGCCTTATAATGAAGCTCAAAATTACACAACGAGCGATGGAGCGGGCTATGCTCGGTGTTTCTCTACGAGATCGAATCAGAAACGAAGAGATACGTAGAAGAACCAAGGTAACGGACATAGCCTTGAGAATCAGTAAGCTGAAGTGGCAGTGGGCAGGGCACATAGCGCGAAGAACTGATGGCCGTTGGGGCAGGAAAGTTCTAGATTGGAGACCCTTCGACCAAAGACGCAGCGTAGGACGTCCACCAACAAGATGGACAGACGACCTTAAAAAGATCGCAGGATCAAACTGGATGCAGACCGCTAGTGATCGGTCGCTGTGGAAAGCCGTGGGGGAGGCCTATGTTCAGCAGTGGACGTCCTTTGGCTGATTATGATGATGATGATGATTTTTATAGAATACAATATTTATTTATTGCGCTATCGTACACAAACATTACAATTTATATTATATTAAATTACATTAAAAAGTTTATCTCTCAGAAAAATCAACTTACATTCATAATTTCGCCAACCGTCTTACGGTTTTTCGATCAGCCCACGTGTCCTGACGCGAGTTTCACATTTTTCCCCCATCCCACAAAAGTGCTCAACGCCGCTAAAGAAGTTTTCACTTCTTTACTATTGGGATTGGCACAAGCTGCCAAGTTCTTTTGGGCTATAGGTATGAAGGCTGAGGAGAAGATAATGCATGACACAGAGATGAGAATGATAAGATGGATGTGTGGAGTTACAAGAATATAAGATAAGGAATGAGTACATACGAGAAAGTCTGAAAGTGGCACCGGTAACCAAGAAGGTCGCAAATCGTCTGTCTTGAACAGTCATGTTATGAGGAGGTAAGTATGTCATGTAACTAAAAGAGTGATGAGTATGAATGTGGATGGCTGTAAGGGGATTCCGACTGAGAAGTGATGGATGGACTGTGTGAAGCAAGATATGAGTGTGAAAGGAGTGGATGATTCAGTGACGAGAAAAAGAATTGTGGTGGAAGAGAAAAACATGCGGCGCTGACCCCAGATAAGCTGGGAAAAGGGCAAGAGGATGATGAGGTATGCCTTATTTTCTGAGGCCTCCAAACGTACAACCTAACCAAAGGCTTTTTGATGGAGAAAGTGATAGCATTTTTCAGAGCGATGGGTTTGATTAAATGAACGTATTCGCTTACAAACGATATGAGGAACGTACACACTTAATCCGAGCAGAAAATGAAATCAGTAGTTGCGTGTTAGTACCAAATAAAAGTAAGGGCCAAGTTAAAGGAAACAGCTACATCAACTATAATCATTATGATGCCACTAAATAATTATGTACACTTCTCCAGAAGAAGAAGAAGGTACTTAGACTGAGAATTCTGCACAAAAGTAACACAAAGTCGCGGGGAACTACTTGTATTAAATAAGTATAGGTATACACGAAGGCTTTATTAAAGCTATTTAATAAATAACCGAGTTTCAGCGTGTAATGAACAGGGAGTTGAGCCGACATCCGCTCGGCAATTACAATTTTTTAATCTGTGCACACAACGTATTATAAACTCTTGTGGGGATTAACGATTTAACAGGCATTATTAGCTGATTTATTTATTACATATGGGAAACATTTAGGAGAAGCTTTAAACTATAAATTAGTGGTCCCCCACGACTGCGTCCGCACGTTTTGAGTTTGCTTCCTCCCCCCCTGTCGTATATGTTTCATAGTTCCTTATCCTTTCCTTGATAAATAAGAAAAAACAAAAAAACATCTTTCAAATCGGTCCAGAGGTTCCTGAGATTATCGCGTTCAAACAAACAAGCAAAAAAAAACATCAAACGCTTCAGCTTTATAATATTAGTAAAGATAGGTAAGCAAATCCTTGATCACTTTTGAATAAGAGCGACAAAAAATAACTTCAAAAAACAGTACAAACCGACTTCAAAACCAAAATGCACTTAAAAGTCTTAAATAAACTCTTGACTATTAAAAGAAAAGGAACCCATTTTAGGCAAACAATTTCTTTTTGGAGTCGGTGCTGTGATAGTTGATGCTTGATGGTCAAAGTGATGGCACCGACTCCAAAAAGAAATTGTTTGCCTAAAATGGGTTCCTTTCCTTGGGTATGGGTATTTGAAGGTATAACAAAATACCCTCTTCTATAAGAAATGTAAGCTCACTCGATGCGTTCAAATCAAAACTTGCAATTTATGTTATTGAAAATATGTAATCTTATATCAAGTATAATATGCGCTAAGTGCGACTGAATGTGATATTGGATTATTTGTGTTGAAATGTTCGAACGTACGTGAATATATTGTTTTGGTAGTGATTGTTCTCATGTAAGTGACTGTTTTTTTGTCTTTTATGGGAATAAATATATCTTTAAACTGATAATTGAAAATTAAATTTAAACACTTATTATAAATACGATGAGTCATGTTTTTTCTTGCGCTACCTTCTTTATCGTCTCAGTATAATTAAAATATTTCATTAACGTAATATTTAGTAAAACAGTGTGATAGCTAATACAAAAAACAACAAATCCCCGTTTACAAAATGATGATAGCTCATTCCGCGAGATATTTATATTTTTGTAAATGGCGCGGCCCGCCCGATGGCGGGTGCTTGGTACCAGACAGAGTCGAGGCCACGTGCGCTTTTTTCTTATGACAGTTGCGCGCACGCGCAGGCGCGTTCTTGAAGCGGATTGACAGGTTAATCCCGACTCGCCGTGTTCTCCTCGCCGTAGTACTAGTCTGCCCGATACGCGAGTGTAATTTAAAAGCCGGTGGCGCGGAGGGAGAGCAGCCTCCAGAGCAGTGGGTGATTGCGCCTTGTTACGCAAGGGCGACGAGGCTGCTATTCCCGCAGCGCCGGAGACGAGGAAATCCTAATGCTTGTTTGCATGCCTGCTTGCATGTTGCATGCATGCCTGTATGCTTGCATGCAAGCATTATTGCATGCCTGCTTGCTTACTTGCATGCATTAATGCATGCATGTATCTCTTCGTACTTGTATGCGTATGCATGCGCATGCCTTCTTACTTGCGTGCGTATGCATGCATGTGCTTACTTGCATTAAAAGTTATTTGAGGAAAAATATATATGGGAACCGTTACACATTGAAACAAGTTTTTATGAAAGGTTATATCGATAACTTAATAATTCTATGAAACATTAGTTTGATATATCGTTATTCTGCTTAAAAAAACAGTTGCGAAACATTTTTTTGGTGAACTGTTATTCGATGTTATGAAACGACGATTATTAACTATTCGATTAATCAAGAAAAAAAGATATTAACATTAATTGAATAGTTTTCTGTGAAATGAAATTCGATATCAAAAAATTCTGTGTTATCAAATCAAATCAAAATTTATTTATTACAGACTACATAGGTCCATGGGTAAGTATAAGAAGCATTATAAAATAGAGGTTAGTAAATACAATTTAACGGGAGAATAATAAATGTTAAAAACTTTTAACTGTACCATGTACCTGGTGGCGTCCGCACGGAGTGCCCGTACGGACGCGAACCGGAAATGGTACTGGTTGCGACTTCGGTCATCGTTCGCATGAAGTGCCTCATTGTAGGCGCATGCGGATCATCTGCCACCGTCCTCAGGATGCTGTTGTCACTTCCCCGCACTCTGAGTCTGAAAACCATCTGTATATTGTGCAAACATTTCAGACGCACTACCGAAGCGAGGAAGTCCCAACATCATCCTGAAAATATTGTTGTATTGGATACGGCGAGTGTTAAGCGACCTTTAAGGACAACAGATCCACAGACCGCCCGTGTACAGATTCTGACAATATGCCTTTAACTGATTTCTATAAAACAAGAAGTCATAGCAAGATGATTCTTTTTCAGTTCATTTAGGTATATTCCAACTAAGGGTACAATGTGAATTTCACCAAAATCTGTCCAGTAGATTTTGGTATATAATTACTAATTCTGTAATGAAAACAATAATTAAAAATTAAATTGCCTTAATTTGTTATTCTAAGTCTTTCGTACGTATTTCTTAAAAAAAAACGGCAGGTCCTTGATTCTTAAAACGTTAAAGGATTATCAATCCTTTATTTTATGTCTAGAGAAAATTTTATCCTGTTATAATCCTGGAATTGACGGCCATTAATAGACTCGAGATAATAGGATTACTCTCGATGTAATACAATGAATTTAAAATGCAGGAGCTGCAACTGCTTGAGAGGATAAAAGCGATTTCACACTGCATGATGTTATGTTTTAATTTCCTACAAAGAAAAATGTTGGCTCTTCGTATATACGAACTAATTTTTGTTCTTCGAATTAACTGATATTGATTTTGAAAGTCAAATTTGGACTTTATACATTATAGATTTTGCTAGCTTGAATCTGCTCTAATACCCATTCAATTTTGTTGAAACCTTGTTTAAAAAATAATAGGATTGCTTAATTGAAGTTATTTCACACAGCCGAATATTATTACTTTTCACAACAACTTGTATTTAAAAACTACTTATAAATTTCACACTTGTAAGGATTAAATAGAAGAAGAATAGAGAAAAAAAAAGTGATTAAATACTTCACGATTTGATTGTATATCTCATGTCTCCACATCGGAAAACTTGAAAAAAATGACTGTCATTGTTTTGTACTAAATAAGTACAGTACTATAAACGATTGAATTGACTTATATGAAAAAAAAAATACATTCAAACATTACCCTAAGGTAGGTGGATGAATCTGTTTTCGTGACTTTTGTCTGAAGACGAAAGTCTTCAACTAGTATGTGTTGCCAGTGATGACATACGGATCCGAAACGTGGTCTCTAACTATGGGCCTCATAAAGAAGTTCAAAATTACACAACGAGTGATGGAGCGGGCTATGCTCGGTGTTTCTCTACGAGATCGAATCAGAAACGAGGAGATACGTAGAAGAACCAAGGTAACGGACATAGCCTTGAGAATCAGTAAGTTTAAGTGGCAGGAAAGTTCTAGATTGGAGACCCTTCGACCAAAGACGCAGCGTAGGACTTCCACCAACAAGATGGAGAGACGACCTAAAAAAGATCGCAGGATCAAACTGGATGCAGACCGCTAGTGATCGGTTGCTATAGAAAGCCGTGGGGGAGGCCTATGTTCAGCAGTGGACGTCCTTTGGCTGATAATGATGATGATGAAATGTATGTAAATAATATATGGTAAGAGCAAAGTTTGTATAGCATTTAATAAATAATGTATTTATTACTCACCACATAAAAGTAGGTATTCGAAGTAAACAATTTTATTTTATTTTATTGATAATCACTTGTTTGTGGAGACTGGTGACCTATGGTAAGTAGGAAATACTTGTGTTAAAGACTACAAGGTATCCATCCCTAATTTAGTGTGAACATTAAATCTTCAGTTCCTTATTAATTTGATACCTTAACGAACTGCTTCACAATGTCATTAGTTCTGTTTGATGTACAGTCGTCAGTACCTAAAAAAAAACACATGTTGTGTAAAAACACATACCTTTTTGTTGAAAACGAACCCTTATTACAATCGCATTTGATACCCTCGTGTTTACCTTGACGTGTCCTGGGCTGTGGTCGGTATAAATATCATCTTGATAATGGAAAGTTTCAGTTGGAAATAAGACATATACCTATTGAATTACCTGAAACTTAATTTCGAACTCTCTATGTTGCATGCGTTCAAGAGAAATTAAAAAAAATATATCTCGCAGTAGTGTAGAGCACAGTATTCGCCTCTGGAATAAAAAAGGGTTGGGCAATCTGGAATCCCTCGCTACACTCAGGATTTTCTACATATAAACTCATTCCTGTAAAACTAATTCCTCCCTCGCTTCACTCGGGCGTTCATATTATAATCCTTTCGTTTCGCTCGTGATTTAACATGGCGCCCGTGCCGTAAATACACTATTTTATTTCCTTGTCAAATAATCTACTATGTGATTCGTAATGTAATTAGACTATCTTTTTTTAAAGAATATAAGTCTTAAAAAAATAAGTCGGAAGATTGGGTAAGGATCGGTAGTTGTATATTTTATTTGTTTCTATGTTTTTTAAATTTCTCTAGAGTTTGTCAGTTAAAGTGGTATTGTTAGGCTGAATTCCTTCATTAGTAATGAAGGTTACCCTCTACAAACGCGCATAATTCGTCCAAAATGTATGTACATGTCATAGTTCAGATAGATCAGCTAGCTGAAACATTTATTAATGTTTTAATTTTTACAAAAAAACAGCTATAACGATCAATAATTTACACACAAATGTAGTGTTTGATTAACTGCCTAGACGTTGACATGTCAGTGGCTAAACGGCAACAAGTAGTCCACTTTTATACTTATATTATAAACCTGAAGATTTTTTTGTTTGTTTGTTTGAACGCGCTTATCTTAGGAACAACTGAACCGATTAAAAAAAAAAGTTTTTTGTCGGGTAATTTATCAAGGAAGGCTATAAAAATTCACGCTGCGACAGGAGCTTAATACCTACTAAGCGATTTCCATAAGCGATATGTTATATACAAAAACTTCATTTAATTACTTCCTGTTGATTTTACAATTTAAAAAACCAGCCAAGTGCGAGTCAGACTCGCGCACTGAGGGTTCCGTGCCAATTTTAACTGGATGAAGGAATCAGCTTACTTCCAGTTAACTAAAATTCCACAATGTTTTGTTGACAGCAAATATTACTTTGTTTTTCATGGTGTTTGTATGAAGAACAAAGATATGTTTGCGGCTGTTGAAAATATGCTATACCTCGAAACTACTAGTTTGATCCTGTCCAAATCAATTTTTGTTGTAAGTGTTTGTTGAGATCTACATTATTTCGAAGTAAGAAGGGAAGGGCGGGGGGGGGGGGGGGGTGCCCGTTTCACTATTTGGACTACCACTAGATTCCAAATAAAACACTTCTTCTTGAGACTAGTGACCGTGAGAATGCGTACGGGCTGACCCACTCACGGCCCTATATTAATTCAAAAATGTACAATTCACATAGTGACTAATACAGACTACTTACAAATAAGGACGGACAAAACAAACATCTGCGTACTATTTCTTCCGCTTTCTACAGCCACCCTCCTACATGGAGATATGGAGGGAAACAACCGATGTTGTTGTACCTATCTCCTTTTACATTTTTGTAACCTTACTTTAATCGTCATAAATTCCCACCCGCGACAATCCACTCTATGGAATCCCTACCTACCCTCAGAAAGTGCGAAATGTGGAATAGGAAATTCTAAAGCTTTACCGGCCTCACTCCACCTCTGAGCGGGACAGCCTACCAGGGTCTTGCTCGCCCTTGTACCAAACTACCGACATATTTCTATTATATAATATTTCATAGCTAGTTATTTGTTACCCTAACTGCCTACCTAATTTGCAAGTGGGAATTCCTAACTAACCGATTTCTTATCATTGAAATAAAACGAGCCCTAAGCTAAATACAATGCTTACACGCTATGTCCCTAACATAAAATCAATTTTATTTTCATCGAAAAGCTTATAAATCTTTAGTTTTGTGGCTACTCTCACAGAAACAAGATAGTAAGACTCCACAAGAAACATGACATTCGGACTAGGATTCGAAGATGAAACAAGATAGTAGCTCTGAAAAGAGCTGTTGCTACGTGGATCGTCGCACCGCGCTGTCTCGGAGCTACGCCGTCTTTACGTTCAACCTGCGCCGCGGCCCGCCGCTGAAAAGGACGCGAGCCACGCGCGCTACGGTTTTGTGCCAGCGCCTTCTCCCCCGCGCCTCACCTGCATACCCCGTGGCGAGTGAAGGAAACCTTGCGAAAGAGTGAGATACCAAACTCGACTTGATTGGCTAAAATAAGTTATCGTTAAGCACATAGTTATAAGTAAGAAAATGTAAATAAAACTAGGGTAAGTCGGTCAAATAAATATTCACTTCTACACCTTCATCGGAGTATCATTTCTACCACCTACCTCGAACGTCTACCAAAGTGGTGACCACCGACCAGCAACATGGCTGAAGAACAGCAACCGATCCCGCTGCCACAACATCCGCAACCAGCTCCAGCTCCAGCACCGCTGCCTTCCACTTCAACGACCACAAACCTTCAAGAAGTCTCCGGTATAGCGCTCGCTATGCGCGTTCCTCCATTTTGGCGTGACAAGCCGCGACTCTGGTTCATCGCATTCGAAGCCGCCACGAACGACCTCAAGAAGAGCCAAGCTCAGCGTGCACAAATGGTGATCGCGCAACTACAAAGAGAAGACATTGAGCAAGTCTGCGATCTGTTGTACAACCCGCCTTCAGACCACCTATATACTGCGCTCAAGGACCGTCTGATCTCCGTCTATGAAGAATCCGACGGGAAGCAACTGCAGCAGCTCCTCTCCGACATGGAGCTAGGTGACCAGAAGCCCAGCCAACTCCTCCGGCGGATGAAGACACTTGCCCTGAACAAAGTTCCCGACAACACGCTGCGACTGATGTGGATGAACCTACTGCCACCACACGTCCGGTCAGTGCTCGTCGTTAGCGATACCATTAGCCAAACGACAGCGCTGGATGAACTCGCGAAGCTTGCTGATAAGATGCTTGAGCAACACCACCAAGTATCCGCCGTATCCACCGTCGCAACACACCAACCCGACAGCCAATTCAGTATGCAGTACCTCGTAGACGAAATACGAAAATTGCACACTGAAATCGCCGAGCTGAAAACGCACAGAACATCGCCTGCGCCCCGATACCGAAGCCAGTCACGCGGCCGACAGAGACAGACATCTCCATCTCGGTCGCACAACGATGCCCGGCCTGACCGCTCCGCTACTCCATCGCCTCATTGCTACTACCACCGAAGATTTGGAACCAAAGCTAAACGATGCACAACACCGTGCAGTTTCCTGCAAGATACGAAGACGGAAAACTAAAGCAAGCGTTGGCCGAGGCGAAACCCAGCGCAGGAAGCAAGTCATACCGCCTATTCGTCACAGACAAGAACTTAAACATGACATTCCTAGTCGACACCGGCGCCAACATCTCTGTCATACCCAAACGAAAGGGGACGTTCGAGAAACCGCTTCCATTCAACCTCTACGCAGCCAATAACACGATAATACCTACATACGGCGAGAAGACACTAGAACTCAACCTCAATCTTCGAAGACCCTACAAGTGGAAATTCATCGTAGCCGCCGTCACTAAACCCATCATCGGAGCCGACTTTCTCAAACATCACAACTTATTAGTTGATTTGAAGAATCAGCGACTCATCGACGATGTCACCAAACTCGTCACACACGCATCGGGACGATTCACCGATACGCCTACAATACGCAGCATCGATGAACGTCAGTCATACCACGACATACTAGCGGAGTACCCCGGAACGACTCGTCTCACTTCAATGAAACTCAACGCCAAACACGACGTCGAACACTTCATCGAAACGACCGGCCTTTACATTGTCGTGCCCGCCCGATTTCACCGCATCGCTACAATCAAGTCAAGAAAGAATTCGAAAACATGATTCATCAAGGCCTCTGTAGACCGAGCAAGAGTCCGTGGTCAAGCCCTCTCCATATTGTGCCGAAGAAAAACGGTGATCTACGTGTGTGCGGCGACTACCGACGACTCAATAACATCACAAAACCCGACCGCTACCCCGTGCCGAGAGTAAAAGATTTCACCTATCAACTCTACAACAAGAAAGTGTTCTCTACTTTGGACCTCAATCGCGCTTACCAACAACTACCGGTGCACGAAAAAGACATAGAAAAAACCGCCATCATCACGCCGTTCGGATTGTTCGAGTTTCCTCGAATGTGCCCGGGTCTTAAGAACGCAGGGCAAACATTCCAACGATTCATACATGAAGTACTGCGCGACCTTGACTTCGTCTATCCATTCGTCGACGATTTGCTCCTGGCATCAGATAATGAACAAAGTCATAGAAGCCACCTACGCACCGTGTTACAACGACTCGAAGAATACGGCATCACTATCAACCCAGCCAAATGTGTCCTAGGCCAACCGGAAGTAAAGTTCCTAGGATACATTGTGTCTAAGAATGGGATTAAGCCGCCTGTCGAACGAGTGCAAGCTATTAACGACTACCCGAAACCTAAGACAATTCAAGAATTACGCCGCTTCCTGGGAATGATAAACTTTTATCGCGACCACATTCCAAACGCCGCATCGATTCAAGCACCACTAAATGCCTACTTACACAATACGAAAAAGCGAGACAAGTCTGAAATAACATGGAACGAAGCCGCAACGCAAGCTTTTGAAAACTGCAAGAAAAGCATCTCTGAAGCTACCCTTCTCGCTCACCCGTCGCACACAGCTACCTACGCGCTATCGTGCGATGCTTCAGACAAGTCCGCCGGCGCAGTTTTACAACAGTATGTCAGCAACCAATGGCAACCGCTCGCATACTTCTCGAAGAAATTCATAAATGCACAAACAAGATACTCTACCTACGATCGTGAATTACTCGCTATCTACTTGGCCGTGAAACATTTTAGAAAAATGTTCGAAGGAAGACCGCTAATTATATTCACCGATCATAAGCCGCTTACATTTGCCATCTGCAAGTCACAATCAACAACAGAAACGCCGAGGAGAACAAGGCAACTTTTGTTCATAAGCGAATTCACAACCGACATTCGTCACGTCAGCGGAAAACAAAATGTCGTGGCCGACGCACTCAGCCGCGTAGAAACAATAACGGCCCCTACTACAATCAACTATGAAGAAATCGCGAAATCACAAGAACAAGATTCGACCATAGAACAACTGAAACAGCAAACCAACATATGTATGAAGAAAATAACTATTCCGAACACTGACATCGAGTTACACTGTGAAGCCTCCGGAACCAACTTTCGACCATACATACCTGAAAGTCATCGATACGAAGCATTCCGAAGTATTCATAATATCTGCCACCCTGGGACACGGACTACTAGAAAACTGGCATCACAAAAGTACTTCTGGCCGTCAATGAACGCCGACATCGGAAGATGGACAAAAAGCTGCATCGACTGTCAGAAAAGCAAGATTCAACGTCATACGATCTCCGCTACATCAAACTTCCCACCATCGAAACGATTCAGTCATCTGCACGTCGACATAGTAGGACCCCTACCTACCGCAAGCGACGGTTCACGTTACCTTATCACTATGATCGACCGTGCGACAAAGTGGCCCGAAGCAATACCTACGGAGGATATTTCGGCTGAAACCGTTGCGGAAGTACTCTATAAACATTGGATAAGCCGTTTTGGGTGCCCTGAAACGCTTACAAGTGACCAAGGCCGCCAGTTTGAAAGCTACCTATTTCAAGCTCTAATGAAACAAATGGGAATTAAGAAAACAAGAACAACTCCATACCACCCTCAAAGCAACGGAATAATCGAAAGATGGCATCGCACACTGAAAAGTGCCCTACGAACGAAACTATCAAGTTCAAGGTCGTGGCTCGATGAATTACCTACAGTACTATTGGGACTGCGCGCCGCACTTAACGCTGACTCAGGCGTAAGCGCTGCGGAACTTACCTACGGACACACACTCCGCATGCCCGGCGACTTTTTCAACGCGTTGTCTTCTGTTACTACGCCACTTAATTACTCATACGTAGACAAATTACGTACCTCGATTGAAGAAAACAAACCGACGACAGCAACATCACACCATGACAAGCCACGCATCTTCGTTCATCAAGATCTACTTGACTGCACTCACGTCTTCATAAGAGTTGATGCAGTTAAGAAACCACTTCAAGCACCCTATTAAGGCCCTTACCGTGTCATCAAGCGATCTGACAAAGTATACACGATCCAGCTACCGGACCGGCAAACAAACATATCTATAGACAGATTGAAACCTGCCTATCTCTTACCGGATACCTCAGTTACCAACTTACCTCAAGATCAACATACCTTACCGAGAGCAAGCAGAATTACCTTACCAGCATCAAACCCAGTTACCATACCAACATCAAACCAAGATTTACCTTCACAAGCACAAGTTACCAAGACGGGAAATCAAAATACCACCATGGCACATCAAACTTTATTGTCACCGCTACAAGTACCGAGTCCGAAGCAAACACGTTCCGGCCGCCGTGTCAAGTTACCGGTACGTTTCACTTGAAGGGGAGTACTGTGGCTACTCTCACAGAAACAAGATAGTAAGACTCCACAAGAAACATGACATTCGGACTAGGATTCGAAGATGAAACAAGATAGTAGCTCTGAAAAGAGCTGTTGCTACGTGGATCGTCGCACCGCGCTGTCTCGGAGCTACGCCGTCTTTACGTTCAACCTGCGCCGCGGCCCGCCGCTGAAAAGGACGCGAGCCACGCGCGCTACGGTTTTGTGCCAGCGCCTTCTCCCCCGCGCCTCACCTGCATACCCCGTGGCGAGTGAAGGAAACCTTGCGAAAGAGTGAGATACCAAACTCGACTTGATTGGCTAAAATAAGTTATCGTTAAGCACATAGTTATAAGTAAGAAAATGTAAATAAAACTAGGGTAAGTCGGTCAAATAAATATTCACTTCTACACCTTCATCGGAGTATCATTTCTACCACCTACCTCGAACGTCTACCAAAGTTTCATGTAGGTATGTTATATGTATGTATCTTTATTTTTTATTTTTTGTTACCAG
This sequence comes from Pyrausta purpuralis, assembly GCA_963924145.1. NCBI lineage: Eukaryota > Metazoa > Arthropoda > Insecta > Lepidoptera > Crambidae > Pyrausta > Pyrausta purpuralis. The sequence goes on from OZ001654.1 coordinate 20,353,978, forward strand.
GCTAATCTTTATACCAAATTTTAACAGTGTGATGCTTAAAGCTAAAGAATAAATTGGCTGTGACATACGGGCGGACAGACAGACTTGACAAAACTATAAGGGTTCCGTTTTTTGCCATTCGGCTACGGAACCCTAAAATAATACAATTACTTGCCTGTTTTCTATGTGCTATGGTCTGACGACGGTAGCCACGTGACATTTAGTGACTGTTATGTTCAAGGCCTTTGTATTAGTTATATCTAGAATCTAGACAACAACAAAGCAGACAATAGTCGGTATTAATTCACACGAGCGTATCTAAGGAATGAATGTTCGTGGAATTTAGCGCGGTAGAGTCGTCCTACGGCCCTCCTGAAACTCTATTAGGAAAATATAGATGCTGATATTAAAAAGCTTATACAGGGCGACTTTGCAAGGTGTTGCCAATTTTATGAGGTAAATGACACTATCAATACCTAAAACTTTTTGTATGGGTCTATCGTTCGAATCTTTCTTTTTTCTGACACATCTTCTGTTATCGTCAATATCCCCAGCATCAGTAATGTATTTGGGATATTAAAAAAAAAATAAAGCTTTCGATCAAGACCTGACAGTAAAATTTGTATGTATTGATTGTCTTATTCACCTCCTCAAATTTTGTACCTTGAATAGTTACTTTTAAGACCAGCTATGTGAAACCGTGTTTTAGGCAAATAAATGTATTTCATTTAATTTCACCTATATTTATACTAACAAACAAGAAGAAATAAAACTAAGACATGCTACATAAAAAAAAACTTAAAGTCTACCTATTCAAAAACGAAACCATTTCCTTGAGGCAAGGAGGCTATGATGCTGGCTGCGTTGCCGCGTTGAATAGCTATGCTAATCCTTTGAGCTAGGAACCAGCCAGCTTTATTATTGGCTGTGACAGAATTTAATTTTGGCGCAATTTTACCAAACAGCAATTTAGCAGAGGGTCCCCACGGCCCACCTTGTATATTAATCTTTAACATTAACTCGAACGCAGAGTTTTCGAATTGCTTATCTAAAATATGTCTGTGCCTACTTCAAGAAGGCTGAAATACCTTTTGAAGGATGCCTTAGTCTTATTAATTTTAATGAAAAGAAAATACCTTGAATTTTTCCGAAATGTTTACGCAATCTGTATATACGGATTTTCTTAGTATTCCGACGTTATATAAAATAATTTTCCGCAATTAAATGAAATTGAACCACTTGATTTACGAATTAGGTCTTAGTTCAATTTGGGCTTCTAACGGCTAATATTTTATTATGCTAATATTACAAGTTTTCTTTTCTTTGGCGACCTTCGTGGTGTAGTGGCTAAGCACGTTGGGTTTCAAAGCGTCGCCGCTCCGTGGTCCCAGGTTCAATTCCCGATCGGGTCGATATAGAAATCAAAATTTTCCTACATTGTCTCGGGTCGGGGTGTTGTGGTACAACCGTTGTGTCTGATTTCCATAACACAAGTGCATTAGCTACTTAATTTGGGATCAGAGCAATGTATGTGAGTGGTGTCCAATATTTATTATTATTATATAAATATTTTGATCAAATTAATTATCTTCGCACATGATGAAAATCTTTTTTTGACAACTTTCATATGACGGGGATGAAACCGCGAGGGCTGCTAGTATTAATATAATTTTAATTATTATGTTGATAATATTCATTCACACTGAGTGGGAATTGAACTGCCTGGAAATTGAACGGCTTAAACGAGATTGCAATACGCCCGGTATTCTTAGGCCTGATTTTTCCAATGTCAGATAAAAAATATTCGTCGAATAATATACAATACGCCTAATTTGAAAATGTCACCTATTTGTCAGTAACCATTTACGTGCATTGTAACATTGTATATTTTTTGTCTAAGTTCGCGTGAAACGAAAAGCTAAATGGATGTAGGACTCCAGTCCATATTTTGGCATCTATAGATATGATGGATGCTGACACTGACATTTGTCAAGTGTGACAGCTGCTTTTTTTTCCGGTTCCGCCACTGTTGGTCGTGCATCGGAGTGGAACGTGTGTGAAAATGTAAAAAAAGTAAAAATTTTGATTACGGGGCACGCTCCATTTATTCTGTAGTTTGATAGTTATTCCTGGTAAGTATCTGCAGAAAGGTTTGCGTTGATTTTTGTTTGTTGCGAGACATTTCTTAGAGTCTGAGCACATGGTTCTTTTTATCGTTTCAGACGCCGCCAACATGTCAATTTGGATGAATTTATTTCAAAAATGATTTGATATAAATGACTGGAAAATGGTAAGTACTTTGGGAAACTCCTTTGGAAATCCTTCTAAAGAGCCTACCTACATCTGGGCATATTGTATTGAGAGTTGTAATTTTTATCATTTCAGGTCTCAAATAGAATAATTAGTATAAATGTTTAGTAATCAATTCAAAATTTATATGGCGAGCCAGCTGTTGCAGGTATTAAATTGGTTTATTAAAGATTTCATAAATAAGGTGATAAAAAGTATACCCACCCTCACTTAAAAAAAAAAGTGGTTAACTAGAACTTTCTTTTATTTCTAGGTTTCGCTTTTGATATGTGTCTGTAAGTTGTGCAGTCACAATTTGGTGATCATGTTGTAACCTCAGTGACCTTACTTAGACCTTACTTAGACCTCATTTGGATTATTTTTGAAGTCAGATTTTACTGATGGATTGATTTGCTTCTTGTCTGCTGTTTTGAGAATGGATCGGTATTGGTGAAATTTTGGGGTAACGTTGCAGAGTTGTCTGTAGTTTGATGCAACAAAGATTTGAAATAGTAACCTCCGTTGAAATCCAAGGTTAGTTTTCCTTGTATTATTTTAACTTTAGTGAAAAGTGGGATAATTTAGCTAAATTTTGGAATTAATTAGGAAATTAAAACTTATATTGGTGGTTTATCTTTATGTAATTAGAAATTTGTGAACATAAAGATTTGTAATAGTACAGATATAGATAACTAAATTAGAACCTAACCTAGTCTCTACTGAATTCTGAGCTATTAAGTTTTGTATTTGATTTTTTTTGAAGGTGTTAAAAGGTAATTGTGAAATAGCAAATTTGAATAAACTTTTGTTGCCAAATGCTGTTCCCGGATTTCTTTATTTCATTCGAATATTAGTACCTTTTAAGCACCCTTTGTCCACACTGGCCGGGAGTGACTGTGACAGCATGTAATTTTAAAATCGGCCGTTTCATATTTATCAGCCTGATATAAACAAGACTTTTATTTGACGATGAAAAGTAAAAGTCATAAAAGTCATTTATTTATGCAAATAGGCCCTCTGGGGGCACTTTTACACGTCCCAATATAAACCCTACCACAGCTTCGGGACAATTTTGGGCTAGTGCTGAGAAGAAGCTGCGCAAGAAACTCAGTCACTATTGTCAATGCCTCTTTTCAAAAGGTTTACAATGTTTGTAGTGATCATGCAAGTCCATACATTATTATCATTTAAATAATCATCTACTTTATAATACCCTTTCGTCATAAGGGTTTCTTTAATAACAGTTTTAAATTTATTAACCGGTAAGTTAATAATGTGTTCTGGTAGTTTATTGAAAAATTTTATACCTTTCCCCATGAAAGAATTACCAACCTTTCGAAGCCTAAATTGTGGAATAGCAAGCTTATCCTTATTTCTAGTATTATATTTGTGTATGTCACTATTTTTCGTGAATAAATGAAAATTTTTCCGTACATACATTAAATTTTCGTAAATATACTGAGAGGCTAGAGTTAATATTCTAATTTTTTTAAACACCTCTCGTAAGGAATCTTGAGGTTTAAGATTATAAATAGCTCGCACGGCTCTTTTTTGTAACACAAAAATTGTCTCTACATCAGCAGCCGCGCCCCACAGTAAAATGCCGTAGGACATCAAGCTATGGAAATAACTAAAATAAACTAACCTAGCTGTTTCTACATCAGTTAAACGTCGTATCTTCCTTACAGCAAAAGCAGCTGAGCTTAGTTTCCCTGACAAGGCCTCTATATGCGGACCCCATTGTAGTTTGGAGTCTAAAGTGATTCCCAAGAATGTTGTGGAATCAATAGTATCAAGCGGTTTGTCTTTTATCTTAACCTGAGTTGATGCCTGTCGGACATTAGGCATCGTAAACTTTACACATTTAGTTTTACTTCCATTAAGAAGAAGATTGTTAACAGTAAACCAATGTAATACTTGTGAAAGAGTATTATTTACATCGTCAAAATTTCCTTCACCTCTTGGAATTTTAAATATAAGTGAAGTATCATCAGCAAACAATACTATATCACAAATATTCCCTACAAAATGCGGGAGGTCATTTATATATATTAAAAATAAAAGAGGTCCTAATATAGATCCTTGGGGCACACCCATTGTTAGAGGTGCTCCAGAAGACTCAGTTCCGTTTATACACACTTTTTGCATTCTACCTGAAAGATATGAATTAATTAAATTTAACGAGTTCAATGATGCCCCATAGTGACATATTTTTTTAAGTAATGTTTCATGATCCACACAATCAAACGCTTTCGATAGATCACAGAAAATCCCTAAAGCATCATGCCTATTATCATAAGCATCGAATATATGTGTTAAAAGAGCAACTCCTGCATCCGTGGTGCTTCTTCCTTTAGTAAAACCGAATTGTTTGTTATGTAATAACTTGTTCGATGAAAAGTGTGCTAAAATTTGATTGAATATAATCTTTTCATATATTTTACTCAGGACTGGCAGAATCGATATTGGCCGGAAGTTTGAGGGGTCACTTTTGTCACCCGCTTTGAAAAGCGGTATTATTTTACTAATCTTCATTAAACAAGGAAACTGGCCGTCATCAATACACTTGTTAAAAATTAATGCTAGTTGAGGGGCTATTATGTTAATAATTGACTTAATAATATGCACAGATAGTCCCCAAAGATCCTCCGTTTTTTTCATATTTAACTCTCGAAATGTTTTTATTATTACTTCAGGTCCTACATGCCTAAAGTGCAGTTGAGAATTACATTCACTGACATTAAGTTTTAGAATAGATTCGGCTATTACTGAAGAAGAAGCAAGTTCTTTCGTTGTTGTTGGTGCAATATGTGAAAAAAACGATTCAAAAGCAGTTGCAACCTCTAAATTTGAATTTATTGTTTTATCATTGATTTTTAATGCAAATTTACCATCTCTCAATTTATTTTTACAAGTTTCTTTATTTATGATGCTCCATGTAGCTTTTGCTTTATTTTTGGAGCTAGAGACTATTCTACGAAGGTAATGGGATTTTGCTGTAGCACAAACTTTTTTAAATATTTTTGAATAATTTCTAACATATTCAATAAAGTTTTGGTCTTGAGAGTTTTCTCGTAGACTATATAATTCATATAATTTAATCCTACTTTTATGAATTCCCGGCGTGGCCCAATTATTAAATTGACATTGGACCTTATTTGATTTAGTCTTTTTTATGGGAAATATTTCATTAAATTCGTTTTTAATTAAGTTAAAAAGGTCTTCATATTGTTTATCTACACTATCACTAGTATTTTGTTTCACTGAATATAGTGTATCGTTAATTGTATCCCTAAATCTATCTAACCTATTTTCTGTGACAGGCCTATACATAGTTTCCACAGGTAAACTTGCGGTATGATTGTGTTCAAATAAAACTTTTTGACCTCTATGATCAGAACTGAGGCCAATTAAAATACCTTTATCAATGACACTTGCGTTTTTGTCACAAAAAATATTATCTAAGCAAGTGGCCGTGGTGGGAGTTACCCTTGTGGGTTCACAAAAGAGATTTTTTAAATTAAAAGATTTGAAAAGATTAAGAAATCGAATGGCGCTATTCCATTCCTTTAAAATATCAAAGTTAAAATCTCCACATACTATTATTTTCTTATTAGATTTTGAAACCTTTTCTAGCGCTGATTCCATAATTGGTTCAAAAAGTTGGTAAGTAGCGTCGGGGGGGCTATACACAGATAAAATTATATAATGTTCGAGCTCAATACACGCTAATTCGATAGTACGTTCTAAAGAGAGTGACACAATGTCCCTGCGATCTTTACAATTTAATTCATTATTTATAAGTATGAGCGACCCCCCTCTAGTTGTGGTCTCTCTTGAAAACGAACTACCGACTGTATAGTTTTCAATACTAATCATTATTTCACATTTTCTATACCAATGCTCTGTTACACACATTACATGAACACTTAAATCGTGTAGAACTAATGATAGTTCAAGCTCTTTGCCAGCCAGGCCTTGTATATTTTGGTGAACAACATTAAAACTAGACCTGGCCTTTGTCTGCCCTCTTAGTTTAAAGCCTCAGAGGTTGTCTGGTTGATAACATCAACATTACTATTATTACTTACAAGTTGATAACCATGTGATATGGTTTTGTTAATTATGCAATTAATGTTATATGCTAACAAATTAGCAATTAGTTTTTTGATTCTATATGGCAGGTGTATAGAGCCGCCAGTCAGCAAAAATGAGTTATTAGTAAATTTATTTGTGTCAAAAAACACAAATTTGTCACTATGACGTTGGATTAAATTAAATAATAAAGTATTCAATACATGAATACAGTTATTTTCCTGTGTCGTATGATTTTTTGAGAATGGAATTGCACAAATGATTATTTTATGTACATTTAAATTTAACAATATTGAATAATTTTTTAACAGATTTTTTTTACTTAAATTTTTACTATTTCCTAACATTAACACAAGTATTGAACTTGAATTTAAATTACTATTTTGAATATTAATGACTATTTGATCTAGTGATGCATCAGGCATACAATTGTTTACAATATTACATTTAAGGTTTTTATTCAATAAGGAGCCATAACCAATTCCTAATCTGTCTGAAAAAACAATAACATTGTTGCATTCATTATTGTTTTTTTTTGATGAACAATTATAATTAAGATTTTGTGATTGCAACTGTAAACTGTCATCCCCTTGCTGATTGAGGTCTTGTACGGAGTTTAGATTTATGTTTGGGAGTGAATTAAAATCAGAGTTAGGTGTGTTTAATTTCAGAAGTTTATTTGCAGCCAGGATATGTTCTGATATTTGTTCCTGGGAAGAGTTATATTTAATTGTCATGGAATGCAATGACTCCTGCAACCTGGAGATGTCAGTCTGCAATCGCTCAACAGTTTGTTCACATTGTGACCTACTTTCATGTAACTTATTTTGATATATTTCCAGACTGTCTAATAAATCTAACTTTTCCTTTCTAAGTTCAATATTTTTGAAAAAACGTTTATTTTTCTTGACAAGAATTTTAGTTTTCTTTATAAATTTACTAAGTTTTATAAATTTTTTAACCCTATTTCTACCTGACAATTTAATATGAGCAGTTTTGTTTAGAGTTTGGTGTAAACTACAATTTAAGTCTGGATTGGTGACCACAGACCGACCACCGGGGGTACCAATCAGCTCCTCATACAGGTTCAAGGTTTGGATATGAGCTTGATCTTTCTTCTCTTCTTCCAAGTGCAGAATAGTTCTATTGGCATCCCGTAGCTCACTTTCCAGGTCATTATTGCGCATAAGTGTCTGCTCAAAAATGCTGCTGCACTGGTCGAAGGTGCTGACTGTGTTGAGAAGCTGGTCTCGATGCTCGGTGACCTCCAGCAGGCGGACATGCAGTTCAGCCATTTCTTTTCTGAGTTGAGAGGTGTGTTCGATGTTGGTCTTTATTACCTCCTCATACTCATCTCTTTCTCTGAGCAATTCCTCACAGGAAGTCCTTGACTCCTTTAATTCATCAAGTGCCCTTCTGAGTTTTAGTTCAGTTTCTCGGGCAGTCATTTTGCGGGTTATGGCTCCAGTCCGGGTGGTCATTTTTATTGATTGGATAGGTTGAGGGTCACCTGGAATTTTTATAAACAGAGTGTACAACAGATGTTATGATGTTTGGGTCAGTACTGAGCTATTTGAGTTAAAAAAACATTTAAATTAAACATACATGTATGTAAATAAGTTACATAAGTTACAGCAATGGGAATTATTATATTAATCTCTAAGTTAAAGAAATATTTGATTTTTTATATAGTTTCAGGCTATTTAATATGATTCATTGAGTTTAAATATAACTATGTTTACCAATAAATAAACAATTTTAGGAACAAACACAAATAGCCAACTAACTACCTAGGTCTAGACTATCACTGCTATGCTTTTATGCTTACTACTGATGGTAAATTCGGTCCTTAGTACTTGTATCTAGACTAGATAGAAAATGTTCCACACAAGTATTTCGTAACAAGAAACAATCGCGCCGAGAAATCCCTGATACTTATCTACACTACAGCTACGGAAGTCTCGACATAGGTCCCTGTAAAACAACCAAGGGGGGCCATTTTCGTGGTTACGTGAACCGTTTTAAACTCACAATCGAATTCCTACACGGTAAAAGATCGATCGCCGCGAGTATCGAAAAACGCTGAAACTGAATTTGTGCTTTCGCGTATTCATTAATGTGAGAAGAATTTCTGAATTAGTCCCTAAAAAATAATAAATATTTACTCAAGATTTCACACAGATATAGCTACGTTAGTTAAAACGATATTTAAAATGCAGCAGAAAAACAGAAAATTTAAATGTTCTACGTGTAATGTGGAAATTTTGCTTCAGACTTCGCCCGCAGGAAAGAGTGGGACTTTTACCCGACAGGAGACAAATTAAAGAATGCATTGCTCGCTTTGCTCGGGGCAAGATGTGAACCAACATTGGAAACTGGAGTCGCAATTAAGGTATGTGTTAAAAATAAAATAGCAAACGTAAAGCTACAATCGTAGCATGGCCGCTTGGGCTGGTAGGTACCTTCCATATACCTATATTATTATAATCGTCACTTGTGTTTTACTTGTAGAGTTTGACAGCTATTTGACACGAGATAAAGGTACGTAAAGTGCCACCAACTTATCTGGAGAATGACAGAATGGCGCCACGATCGACACTTCTGGCTTTTTATACTCGCCATAACTTAATAATGATAAATCAAAAACATGTGTTTATTTAAATTTATTGCAAAACCCAAGTTGGAATTAACGCCGGATGGCATCCTCTAAAATTTTCACTTGAGGGCCAAAGAAAATTGAATTGTGAACCATTTTACTCTCTCCTTGCTCGCTAAATACAGGATGGCGCAGATAGTGACGATAATTTTTTTTTGGTTTCCTTTTATCCAGGGCTATCTAAATCTACCATATTTATGGCAGCCAATTGCAATTCAAGTAAAATGGGCGGCGACTAACAATTTGTGAGCAATTTGCTAAAAAAAATTGGCATAACTACATTTTCCCTACACGCTTGATGATTAGCGCACGCCAATGCTGCCATTAATATGGTTTTCCACTCAGTTTCAAAAAAATTCAAAACAATTTCGACTCGTACTTGACCGGTTTTCCCTAACTCAGTCACGTCCTCTCTTCACAATAATTCCCGGAGCGAGCCGCGGTTTGTTTGTTTCCGATTTAATTTGCAGACATAAATGTTTGTATTGTTTTCCATATTTTCTGTCGTAACACTTTTTTATTGCGAGATCGAAATCGGAACGCACTGATTTGGAATGAACAGTATCTGTATAATCTATTATTTGATCAAATATTCAATACAAATCTTATGGCTCTAAATTTATGACTGTATATTTTTCGTTTCATTGATATTTCGTCTAGATGGTTAGTAGATAAGTACAAGTAGATACTCCTAATATACAACTATACCTTAATATTCACAATTAAATAGCTTGGCTCTTGTTTAATCTATAATACAAAAACATCCTTCGACTATTATTCTTAAAAGTGATTATGAGTCCACAGTGTAAAGTTATAAAAGTCATTAATCTACGCAAACAGGCCCACTTTTACACGTCCCAATATAAACCCTACCACAGCTTCGGGACAATTGTGGGCTAGTGTTGAGAAGAAGCTGCGCAGCAAACTCCGTCACTATTGTCAATGCCTCTTTTCAAAAGGTTTACAATGTTTGTGGTGATCATGCAAGTCCATAGATTATTATCATCTACTTTATAATACCCTTTCGTCATAAGGGATTCTTTAATAACAGTTTTAAATTTATTAACCGGTAAGTTTACAATGTGTTCTGGTAGTTTATTGAAAAATTGTATACCTTTCCCCATGAAAGAATTACCAAGCTTTCGAAGCCTAAATTGTGGAAAAGCAAGCATAATATCCTTATTCCTAGTATTATATTTGTGTATGTCACTCTTTTTCGTGAATGAATGTATTTTTTTCTGTATATACATTAAATTTTCGTAAATATACTGAGAGGCTAGAGTTAATATTCTCATTTCTTTAAACACCTCTCATAAGGAATCTTGAGGTTTAAGATTATAAATCTCGCTCGGCTCTTTTTTGTAGCAAAAAAATGATTCTACATCAGCAGCCGCGACCCACAGTAAAATGCTGTAGGACATCAAGATATGAAAATAACTAAAATAAACTAACCTAGCTGTTTCTACATCGGTCAAACGTCTAATCTTCCTTACAGCAAAAGCAGCTGAGCTTAGTTTCCCTGACAAGGCCAATTGTTTGATGACTTTTGACTACGATTAGGTCATGAAATGAAATGACTTTATCGACACTGTGGTGTACTCGATTTGGATGTTAAATAAAATACACTCAAGTCACTTTACCAAGTTGTGCGCACGCGTCCGCTCGGGTCGGCGGCTGGCCGGGCAATGCCCCTCCGCCCCGCGTGACCGCGCGGCGCAACCTGTGCTTTATTATACGTCACACCTCTTCCCTTTTAACAGAATTCAGTTGAAGGTCTTAACAATCATAACAAATGAACAATGAATATTTTACAATAACAAATTTAACTATAATTTATAATTCTAACAAAACTTACTATGATAAATATGTTTTGTTACGCTTTACAATTAGTATTCGTGTTATTTTCATCATCGGAGTCTTTTATTTGCTTTTCGGGCTGTAAGATTTTCCATTCTCCTTCTACTCTTTTAAAGTGTTTTATGTTCCTTCTATGTTCCTGGCCGGTTTCATCGTTCCTCACATTGTATTCCTTTCCCCTGAAACTTCGTACAGTATGCGGTGTTGGAATGAATGGAATGAAAAGTTTGTTTGCTTTATCATATCTTTTACATACAAACTTTATCTCCTTTTCCTATCTCATAATCCGTTGCTCTTCGTTTCCGGTTCTCAGTTTCCTTCCCCTTGTCTTTCATTATTTTGTCTCTGTCTCTTATTTCACAATCAACTCCGCTACTCTTTACTAATATTGATGGTATTTTATCTCTAAATTTCATACTTTTCAGCAAGACGGTTCATTATGGAACAAGTCCCTTTGTTCGCCATATTCGATATTGCTAATAGTCCTTGTACAAGATTTACCAAAATTACACAACGTAATTAAAACATAACATTAACCACTTTTGTTTAAATAAGAATAACATTACCGAAATCAGTGAATTATTACAATTTGATTTCGTTTCGAAATTCAGGAAAGAATGACAAGAATTAAATTAATTGCATGACAACTGTCCATTACCTGCTTAACATTTTATCTAGTAGAATTATTTTGTTCTGGTTGTATTTTTTTATTTTTTTAAAAGATGCTACACTCAAGCGGACAAACAGATATTGCATATAAAAATGTTAAATACTTTTACCTTAATGTAATTAACATAAGCAAAATTCATAATTAACTACAAAAAAAACTTTATCACTTTATCATCACTTCATAAACAAATCAGTTAATACTTTATAACAAATTTAGTATGTTCGTTAGAGTCATCTCAAGACATCCAGTTTGGTCATCTCAAATGACATCGAATTATTGTATCCTTATCATTTTATCAGTATCAATCCATCAAAAGAATACAATTTTTAACCAGCATTGATAAGGAAGACTTAATTAAAATTCAGATTAAGTAACATAAAAAGCTTCAATGACCGTCACACAGAAATTAACGCCCTGATAGTCCGACCCATTTTCCGCTAGTTTAAGAACCTATTTTATCGTCACTGTCTTCACTAGATGTATAGTACTTTTCACTAAAGCTTAACCTATACGACATCAATGACTGTTACACCCGCGTATGGTATATATTTTCTAGTCTACTACTACGAATATATCATTGGGTAATAGTAGATTATTCACTATGAGAATAAAGTAATGTCTTACGGCACGGGCGCCATTTGGGGTCACGAGCAAAACGAAAGGATCATAATTTTGACCACCAGGTATCAGTTCTACTCCCGAACGTCAGCGAGGGCGCTAAAAGTTAATCCTGAGTGTAGCGAGGGATTTAAGCTGGCCCAAGACGAAGACAACTCCATTCCCGTGGTGAACACTATACATTTTGCTTCTCTTTGCGAGGCAGTTTATAAGATTTTCTAGGTCCATATGCTAATTTTAACTTGAACGCACGCAATGTGCTGCATTATATCACAAGTTACCATTGAATATAAATGCGAATTCGTTTAGTGCTTTGATCTGAAAGAAACTGCCGACTACCCTTCTTCCAAATGGCTTGGTTAACAAATCAAGAAGGGGCTACGTAACATTTTCTGCAATAAACCTTTCCTTACCATAGTTAATAACATTTACAAAGTAAAAACATTCATTTTATTAATTTGATTAAATCTTGACCTACATTAACAAAACGTAATTTATTTTGAATTAATTAATCAATAATGTTTCATTTTTTATAGCATTTCCTCCCAAAATTTTGCAATATTTGCATAATCATATCTCAGAATAACTCTCATATTGAAACATCGGAACTTTTCAATTTAAACATGAAAAGTAAATGGAACATACGAATTTCCGCCTGCTACTTAGTTTTATGTTGTGTTATGCAATGACGTTCAAAACGAAGGCATTTTTACCAGAAAACGTAAAATAATTTAAGGCGCTGTCGGGACATATAGCCATAAAGAGGAAGCGTATCCAACTGAATTCACTCCGGGCAATTACCTGCATTTGTGAAGCCATTTTCGAGCGCATAAGACAAATCTATAATTTAATAACATTAGGTGCTATGGGTATGTATAGAAAATCGTAAGCTGTTCTTTTATCTATAATAAAACAAATTATGATATCCGAATTTCAAATTTGGGGCACATTTGTTGTCCCGTAGAGAAACTGGTTGTCCAACCGTCGAAACTATGGTTGTGGCCGAGGCTGAAGTGGCAGGATAATTTGGTATTGCACATTAAAAAGGCAAATACAGGGTATTGACTGTTCAAGTAAGGTTATCAAGCATTGATACTTTTATGTAATCCTATCCTTATTTATATCGTTTTAATCCTATGGACAACCAAAATGTCCTACCAGTAGGTACCACCGTTTTTGTTTAGATTTTATTACGTATAATGATTTATGGTTATCGATGGATCTGCATGACATTTAAGGTATTAAGTTAAAGCGTAAGAAAAACATATAACCATTTAATAAACATAACTATTGTGTTTTTTTTAATTGATCAAAAATCTTAGAAAATATTACGTTACCAATTCCACACAGTATTTTATGTGATACAAAGTTTGTAACGCACCGTCAAACGAGGACAATCTGACTTACTATGGGAAACCAACCTTCAGCATTTTGGACAACCATTATTAAACGGGTATGAACAAATGAAAGGTTTTGTAATGAACTGTTAAATAATATTATTGGAAGCTTAACCGAATACAATAAAACTAATTTCTATACAAAAACTTGGATTTGTCGATCGGGAGAACTGCTTGTCTGATCGTAAACAACAAAAAGTTTATTAACCTATATGAAGGGCATAATCTTGTAATTGTAGCAATGTACTTTAATTTAATGCAAAGGTCAACAACATATAAATTACCTCTTTTTAACTTATCGGAAAAATAATAATTAATTTTCATGTCCAGAAGGTATGACTGGGAGAGAATGCTTTTAACATTAAGGTCACCTTTTGGATACTGTTGTTTATGCAATAAAGTTCTCAAAATTAATATAAATCTGTTTCTGGCGTAATGTCATTATTTTCATTGTGCGCTCCGGGTATATTGAGATATATTTCTTGTAAAGCTGTTCCTCCCATGTGAAAGAGAGTAGTTCTCTTTTTAATTAGTGTTTCTAAGCCAGCTGCAAGCAGATATTATGTTTCTAAGGCTCGCAGCCACTTGTCCCATGCCGTTCTAGTGACATGGGATCGCCGTCGCATTGTAAGGGCTCTATGGGTGGTAGGTTGGACATTTTTGGGCGACCTGAGACAGGGACAGTACGCCCTTATATAATTGCACCCTTGGCGCTGTTTATGAAAGTGTTCTAACTTAATTCTATGATAAGTGAACAGCCTACACCATACAGTCGTTCCATATAACGTTACACATTTTACATCAAAATATTAGTTAAACTAATGTAAGTAACTTTAAACTTAAAATAAATCTTTTAATAAAATAATAACATTAATTGTAACGTGGCACAACTCAGAAAATGTGTATTTATTGTTGGACTGAGTATTTTTCTAATTAAACACTAAACTCGTGTTACTTTGCTGCAACTGGTATACCTATATTTAATATAAGTGCTTAATTTACTTTTGATAACTATAATTTAACTTATTAGATACGTACCAGAATACTTATGATTAAAGGTTGTTCACTTATTTCTTATTATTTGCACCTTAGCAAAACTACACCTTAAGGCTTCTTGGCCCATGGAGATTAATGCACCTTGGCAATATGGAAATGCTCCTTGGCAAAATTCTGTGCATTTTTTGTACCCTTGGTACTTTTGTGTTCAAGCCAATGTACCTTGGCACTATGGAAATGCTCCTTGGCAAAATTCTGTGCATTTTTTGTACCCTTGGTACTTTTGTGTTCAAGCCAATGCACCTTGGCACTATGGAAATGCTCCTTGGCAAAACTCTGTGCATTTTTGTACCCTTGGTACTTTTGTGTTCAAGCCAATGCACCTTGGCACTATGGAAATGCTCCTTGGCAAAATTCTGTGCATTTTTTGTACCCTTGGCACTGTTGTGTTCAAGCCAATTTTATTACCTCATTATATTCTTGTACAATTAATCAACACGGGAATCGAACCCGGGACCTTTTTATAAACAGTAAGGTTAAACAATGATATAATAATTGTATTTTAATTATTTATTTTAAGAGAAAATCAGGTGATTCTGCTGCTTACATACGAATAAACATTATTTAAGTTTCATTAAGATCATATTAATTAATCTCAGTGCAATGCAATTACACAAACGGTAGTATACATAGCACAAACGGTTTATAGTTTACATTGTAAGTTCAATGCAAAGTTAGCTTACGATAGTACCTACAGTCCATTATCACGAACGTACAAAGTAAGATACCATTACGACAAAATGCTTATTAATAACAACAACTGCCAATAGGTTCCGTCCGTTAGGAATAATAGATCAATAGTTGTTTTGTTCTAGCTTGTATTAAAAACACGCAGTATTGGCATACTGGTAATAACTTATCATAATAGGTAGCATCATAAAATGTAGATTAAGAAAATAATAAACATAATAAAAAATATTTTATTTTTATGAAAGTAAATATCACCGATAGTTTATTATGTAACTTTATCATGCTATATAGAATAATAATGCGGTATCGAATATCTAATTGTCTAACTTTTGCTTGAACACTCAACGGGTAGCCTTATTCTTTATGCACGAGTCCGTTATCTCCCTCCCTTTTGTGAGACACGGTTTTACCATAAGATTTTTTTAACCACTTACATGAGGGCTCGTCGCCACGTGTGGTGTACTCGATTTGGATGTTAAATAAAATACACTCAAGTCACTTTACCAAGTTGTGCGCACGCGTCCGCTCGGGTCGGCGGCTGGCCGGGCAATGCCCCTCCGCCCCGCGTGACCGCGCGGCGCAACCTGTGCTTTATTATACGTCACAGACACAATGAAATTCGTGACAGCGAGAGGCATGTCACGATACTGGTATTCTGCGCGAACTCTTTCGATCAAGTGAACACACACAAATTGATTAGTAAAAAAAAAGACAAAAAAAATAACAATCATAATATTATCAGTCCTAACCCATGAACAATAACAATAAATATATATAAATACGAAAATTATTCATTATTCAGCATTCAGATACTCATATAAAATACGTAACGATAAAGCAATAATAACAAAATGCAAATATTACAAAAAAAAACTCATTAACCGCATGGCACTGCCTCTGAATTACGATTTATGATTCAGACGAACCGTGCCACACATCATCATTATCAACCGAAGGACGTCCTGCCTGCCTGCTACTGCTCAGCATAGGCCTCCTCAAAGGTTTTCCACAGCGGTCTGCATTCCATGCGATCCTGTAAATCGAAAGGTATGAGAATTTATTGTAGCTTAATGAAAAAAAAGTTGGCAAAGTTAGGCAAAGTTTATAAAGCTAGGCAAAGTACATAAAAGTTAAAGCTTATTATGTTTCGGATTCAAAGCTTATAAGTTGTGATTACCTCTGAGGCTGTGCGTTTGGTTAACTTATACTTGTGTTAGTTAGTAATTTTGTAAAATTTAAGCGATTTTAGAGAAGAATACTTATTGAAATCAAGGAGCAACCGTTGCTGAATTAAAACTAAGTAAATTATTTCAATTTAACCAACAATACAATTGTCTAGGAGATGTCTTCAAATCGTAATTATACGGATTTTTAAATTCCCTGGCAGCTGTATAACATGACACCATGAAGCCAAATTTAGTATTTAACTTACACGCTGATAGTGCAGCTCTATTTGCACCAAGCTACCGTCTAATTAAATGTATTCCGTTCCAACCGGGTACTAATTTAAAGCTCCGACTGACGAGAGCCCAAATTGTAGACTGGTATACTTGATAGATTGCGCCGAATAGTTTCCTATTGTAAACGTTCATCCGCAAATACATTTTTTTGAAATATTGGACACCTTTTAAACTTTTATGTAAGTTAAGTCCACCCGTCTGGTGTAGTGGTCGAGAAATCGCCTACTACACAGCGGATTGCGGGTACGTTCCTCTCACAATACAAACATTTGTTTGCATGAATATGTCTGTTTGTATTGGTCTGGGTGTTTTCTATGTATAGTATTTAAGTATTATATCCGTTGTCTGGCACCCATAACACAAGCTTTGAGTAGTTTACTTTGGGACTGCGATGTGTGGAATCGATTTTGGGACCTCGGAGCGGCGACGCCTTGAAACCCAGTTCTTAGCCACTACACCACGGAGGTCATTTTAAAGGTAGCGGTTAGTACACTAATGTATAAGCAGCATGCGAAATTTGCATAATATGCTACGATTCGCTCTAACATAGCTAGACGTGATAGTTGCATCCTTGTCAGTATCGATCGTTAAGCCGCATGTCTGCCGCATGCGAATGCTTTGGAGTACTAACGCCGTAAGACAGCACTTGTGTTAGAAATCGTATCATCATCATCATTATGAGCCAAAAGACGTCCACAGTTGAACATAAGGCTCCCCCACGGCTTACCACAGCGACCGATCACTCGCGGTCTGCATCCAGTTTGATCCTGCGATCATTACAAGGTCGTCTGTCCATCGTGTCGGTAGACGTCCTACGATGCGACTTCGGCCAAAGGGTCGCCAATCTAGAACTTTCCTGCCCCAACGGCCATGTTCTTTGCGCTATGTGCTCTAGAAATCGTATGGAAGATGTGTTTTACCAAACATCAAAACTTACAAGTGACTGTTTACTGCAAGCGAGTGGAGCAATTCTAGATTTATAATTTTAATACTTCTATAAGTATTAGTAGTCTGTTGCACAAATACTACCATAGTTGCTACTGAATATGTTTCTAACACAAATATTGTTACTTAGTTAAAGTTACGACAGAATTCAATATTAGAGAAGTGAGCCCTTTCAAACTTAGTTCAGGGTGATTCCCGTGATTACACGTTTTTTTTGCCGACTTAAAAAAACAAGGTAATCTTTTTAACTGACTTCAAAAAAGGAGGAGGTTATCAAGTCGACTGTATGTTTTTTTTTTGTATGTCTGTTACCTCACATCTCAGTCGTTTGTCAACCGATTCGAAAAAAAATTTCGCCTACTTAGAGGGTCTACCTTCTAGTTGGTCCCTTTGTTGCTAATTTGGGATCTGATGATGAGATCTTGGTGTAATCGAGGGAAATCCTCAAACTTTTAAGGCACGTATAGTGTTTTTAGGGTTCCGTAGCCGAATGGCAAAAAACGGAACCCTTATAGTTTCGTCAAGTCTGTCTGTCTGTGCGTCCGTATGTCACAGCCATTTTATTCTGTAACTATAAGCATCACACTGTTGAAATTTGGTAGAATTATACATCCCGTTAACCGCTTTACGATTCTCATACAAAAAATATGTCCTATACGTGTGGGGTGTTTATAGATATTTCTTTTAAAATGACACCGAGGTTCCTAAGACTATTTTCTTTTAAAGTCTAACGTTTCATAGCTAGACGCTTTAAAAGTGGTAAAATGGGCGCCCCCCCATCTAACCTCTAAACTAAGCAAGTGTAAATTTTGAAAAAATAATATATAATGTAGATCTTAGCTAATACTTTCAACGAAAATTGGTTCGAACGGAATCGAACGAGAAGTTTTTGAGATATAGCACATTTTCAACAACCGAAAACATAACTTTGTACTTCGTACAAACACTATGAAAATCAAAGTTAAAATATTTGCTGTCAACAAAATATTGTGGATTTTACTAAGTGGCAGTAAGTGGATTCCCAAATTCATTTAAAGTTGGCATGGAACCCTCAGTGCGCGAGTCCGACTCGCACTTGGCCGTTTTTTTACTAGATCTTTATCTTCTTCTTAATGTTGACGTGCTGTTACGTCTGATAGTCAATACCTTGTGGGGCTGAGCTGATAATAGAACTCCTTAACGCTTAGGAGTTCAGTATTTATAATGACAGAACTTATCATAGGTAGTTTGTAGCTTCTTAAAGAACAAAGTCATAAGGTGCTACTCCCAGGGGGGGATTCAATCTTCTCTTGTAATCTCAAAAAAATAAAAAATAAAATTAACTTTAAAAAAAAGTAAAAACCGACTTCAAAACCAAAATGCACTAAAAAGTCTTAAATAAACTCTTAACCATGCAAGGAAAGGAATCCATTTTATGCAAACAATTTCTTTTTGGAGTCAGTGCCATCAATTTGAACATCAAGCATCAACTACATATTACAGCACCGACTCCAAAAAGAAATCGTTTGCATAAAATGGATTCCTTTCCTTGCATGGTTATTAAGAATTTTTTTTTAGACTTTTTAGTGCATTTTGGTTTTGAAGTCGGTTTACTTTTTTTTTAAGTTAATTTCGGTATCTATTTGTTTGTATAAAATATCGTCAGAATGTTATAAAATTTGAGTATGTTGATCTATTCAGGCTTCCTAACACGTTTCGTAAGTGTATATTTGTGTGTTTCTGGTGTAACATTTATTTGCTTTCATTATTATTAATACTTAAAAAAGTGCCTTCTTAAATATTATGAAATTTTGATTGTGTCCAGCTTCTCTGTTTACGAGACATAAAAACTTTGCTACAACAGAACTCTAATATTTCAATCGAGTCTGAGTGGATGCCGCATTACATCTGAAATAATTTTTTTACAGTAGAAAGATGCAGTATTGGCCAAGTAAATAAATAGCTGGGTAGATAATGATCTGACAGTTAGCAGTTAATAAACACTTGTTTAAGTTAAAAGAAACAATAACTATAAGAAAATAAAACTGGTAGTAGGGATAAGAGAAAATAAAAATAAGATTTCTTTTCTGAATCTCAATTTATTTACTTTCAAAGATGCACAAGTAAATTACAGATTACTGTTTGTATACTTTAGCTTATTTATTTAGTTTTCATGTATTGCTGCGTGAAAATGATGTGTATGAAATGCAATTTAATGTAGTGGCATAAAAAATAACTTATTTTAAGTTTTAATTTGTATTTGTTGCAGGACTGTAAAATACAAATAAATCAAATATTAATATTCAGTACTCTTAACATTAATTTCAAAATGCCCCACGTACTGTAAATTATTACCCTTAAAGTATTTTCAAAATCGGTTTTATAGTTTGCGCCATCGTAGCCCATGCAAATCTACAATATTTAGAACTACTTGTCATGACCGGCTTTTAAAGTTGTGTGTCAAATTTAAGTTTAATAAAGGATGAGTCTACTCAATCTCATTTTGGTGCATTACTTTCCTCGCAGAGTGGCGAGATTTACGTCCACAGTTTCTAAAAGTGGCAATAAAGACTCAGAAAGAACTGAGGAACTCTACAACACCCGCTTATTGCGCTGTTACTATATTCTTCACGGTAAAACATAGTCCTAAAACAAGCTATACTTCAAGAATAAGCTGTGTGATTTAATATAAATGTACCTTTTTATGTCAAATAAGTAAGGTTATAAGTTATGAATGATGTGATGATACGTAAAATCTAACAATTTTTAGCGCATGAATTTAAACTAGCATCAAAAACGAATGCTAGCACAATAGCACGAAAATATTTACATACAAAACTGTAAATCACCATATTAAAAACGTAAAAAATCTTACTACTTACCATCTTTTGGTGTTTGGTTTCCGATAAATTACCTAAAACATACCTTAGACAGACATAGTTTTCGAAATTAACAGTCTAAGAGCGCTTTCACACCAATGATATTGTATTTATAAGTAGATGTCGCTCCGCGTACTAAAGGAGTACACAAATAGGGCACCGTCTGATTAATGGATGTCAATAGATTGACATCCACCATATCAGACATCAGTTTCGGAACCATAAAATTATTATCCCTTTGGAATAGAACGACAAAATCGAGATGTCACTAGCAGCAAACTGTGTGATAAAAAGAGATGGGAGATGCGAAGTAGCAGAACCGTTTTTAACAGCTGTCAGTCAGTTCGGAAGCTTATGAAAGCTCGCTGAAAATTTCTCTTATTTGAGTTTTTGAAAACCTATGTGAAATTGTGTATATTTTGAAGAAATATTTCTGTTGAAACATGGTGACTTGATCGGTGATTGATTTTTGTTCATTACAGCGGAATAACCCAACGAATAATCATTCAACAGGTAAATTAGTCCAAATCGAAGCCTCTTAATATACGACTTATATTTACCAATGCGCTTCAAATTTAAAGTACGCAGCAAACTGCGTACTTTAAATTTGAAGCGTTGATTATTCTATTCTACAAACGTCAATTTACGTAAAAAGTAAAGACAGAATAACACAAGGAATGTATATATTGAATATTTTATATAATGAAATAATATTTAGTTTTACACTACAGCTGCATGTTCAATATTTTGTGTCGGCTGTTTATCATGCAGTAAACTAATATGTTTATCTTAGGAACATTGTTTTTAATCACCTGATCGAAAGGTTATCTAATTTAAAGCTACACACAAATGCTACTTATGTTAGTTACTGACATCTTAAATCGGTTTCGTTTGACAGCTTTTACTTGTCCTTCTATTCCGATAGGAATATTAATTTTATGTTCGGAACAGAGTCGCATTCTTAATATATTTTTAAATTATGTAGATATTAAAATATTTTACATTTACATTATTATATAATGATTTAAAAAATGAAATATGAATGGTTCACGTGAATGCTCGAAATGTCTTGGCGCCAACGTTAAAGTCATGTTCACTACTAGGCATTCACGATCACGTGACCACATGTATATTTTTAGGAAACAAATAATATATGAAACATATTTACAGTCCTAATTATAAACAAATATAAAATATTAATACACTATAGTCATCTGGCATCATGTAAATGATTTATTCCTTCAAATAACATTCTAAAGTTAGCGTCCCTTTCATGTACAATGTTCTATTGGTAAGTATCCTCCCTCACGGATGTGTTTATCGACAGTCTTTTGATAAAATTTCGTTTACACGACTGCGGGTGACCTTTTAGTCTTTGAGCGTTTTTTAAAGAAATTAAATATGTACTTTTTATTAACTGACAGACGGATAATAACAAACATTGCCCTAGACATAAGTGTTAGGGTCGTGCGGGCGGGTTTCGAATCCGCGACTATCTTAGTAATATGGAATGTAAACCACTATACTAGAACGATCTTTAAATTATTAAAAAAATATATAGAAGCCCATTACTTCATGAAGGGCAATGTATCAGAAAATCGACTTTTGACGAGGAGGACAAAATATTGGCCATGTTGGTGTATGGGTTGGCTAAGAACTTAACTCGCAAATTTTATTGAAAAAATACTTGAATGATAGGCATCATCAAATGAAATTCACTTTACGAAATTTTAATTTTATTTATTTAGACTTTATTGCACTGTTAATGGTACATTTCGCGGACTTAACTCATGTCATGGCACTCTACCACTCAACCGCTTGGGAAATGCAGAGAGTTACATCAGTGGTCCGCCAATGATTTATTCCTCTAATATTTTAAAGTACTGAGAGGGACGAAAAAAAAATTTTTTTAATTCCGTAACATAAACATAGATACTTATTACATGTATAAAAGAAATATATAAATATAATATTCCAACTGGAACATGTTTATTTAGATAGTAGTTTTTGCAGAATTAAAAGGCGCACTGACGCATTGAGCTACACATGAACGCTGACGCCATCAAAAACATACTAAATCAAAGTTAAGATCCCACTTTGAAGTGAGGTGTTGTTTGCTTGACAATCTTTAAACGTCTCACCGGTGATCTAGTTGTAAAAAATTATCATTGTTTCACACTTAGGCAACTTTAGTGCCGGTCGCGCGTCAGCCGCGTTGCTGATAATATCATACATAAATGACAGCAGTAACCTCAGCTCTAATGTGAAGGCGCACTTAGAATCGCGTAACATTGAAAGGTGAATGTTCTTAACTCGCGACCGAGTTCGCAGACCTGAATCAACACGGGAAATGAACTCAGACCACTGAACGTTGAATACTGTGCCAGTGTAGCAGCTATCGAGTCCGTGGTGGAATACGGCACGTCATGTTAATCGCCGATTTTAGGATGCCATGGAACTACATGAACACCGGCAGACGTATGAGGAATGAATGGTAGAGACCCATACCTTATTTAAAGTAGGTAGTAAAAAAATACTTAACCTTTCCTTAAAAAAAAATCTTACAATAACATATTTTTTGTTGACAAAGAGCACATAAGTATTGTTATTATAAGCAAGTACTTAATCTATGGGATACTACCTCTAATATTTTTGTGCGATGGATAACCACACTTATCGAAATTAATTCGTTAAAAAAAATGCTATGCTGATCGACGTCAGCTAACCAACTATTTACGAAAGCGCTGAAGATGTAATATATACATTACATTATACTGCAGTATTGATATGTACTTAATTAGTATTTTTTATCATTTTGTTCATTCATATAAACATATATTCCTATGTATATTTATGTTTTATATAATATGTTATTCATTACATAAATTGTCGTGATTTGTTATGCACATAATACCCCTTCTTATGAGCTCATTATTTTTTTTACCCAAAGGTTGTCTGGAAGAGATCGCTTAAAGCGATAAGACCGCCTAAATTGTACATTTCCTCGAAATGAGTTTGTGATTAACCTATCTGATTTGCAATTAACAGTTATAATATCTTATCTTATCTTTGTTTTAATGTAGCCCATTTTCAGGGACAGCAGTCTGCATATTGTCCCTTGAATAGATGGAGCATTGGAAACTTGCAACAAGGCAAGGGGCTGTGCATTTAGATGGCAAAGCATTAGCATCACAAGGACTCTCTTGAAGGCGATGAAGTAGAGACGGTTGAAAACGTCATCCAGTTTCAGGTGTCTGCTTTAAGCATTAAGTCCGCCATTTGTACTTTAGTTTTGTCAGTGCAATAAAGAATAAAAAAAGAGGTTGTCTGAAAGAAATTACGTCAAGCAATAAGACCGCTCGAAGATGTTATATTTAAGATGTTTTCTGTATCAGTATTGAATGATTTTATCATTTGTTGAAGATGGTGTGTAATAAAGAATACTCATTAATATTTTTATTATTAAAACATATTTCAGTAAGATTAAAAATATTGTTTGTTGACTTGCAATAAAACAAGTTGAACCTAGCTTGCAACTCCCTTTTTCATTACCACTAATCTTATTTCTGGCTGTGAAGCTTAAATTAATAACCATTTTCAAAGTCAATGGCAACAAGAAAGGCTTTTAAACTTGGTTGTTTTACACAAAATACGTTAAAGTTGCGTCATTTTCGGGAAAACGGCCCGAGAATAAATGACAAATGGAAACACAAATGAAACTCTTTGAAACGAATGAGAGGAGTAGTTAGTTAGTACCTATAGGATTAAAGTAACTCGCTTGCTTTTTAAAATAATGTCCTACCTAATTATACTATTATAAAAAACCTGATAACTTCATCCTCATATCAGAGGACGTTCACTTTTAAACACAGACCTCCCTTACGGTTTTCCATAGCGATCGCTGGCAAGCGGCCTACATCCAGTGCGATCCTGCAATCTTTACAAGGTCATCAGTTTATCTTGCCAGCAGACGGAATGCTGCGTTTTTATCGAATGGTCTCCAATTTAGAACCATAGGTTTATAGAATTTATTCTCAAAAAAGGAAAAAGCCACTTACATGAGAACAGAATAACTTACAGTCAAATAATAATACCAAATCGAACGCCAAACTAAAAAATTACAATAACATAAAAAAAAATGCTACAAATTATCAAACAAACAATGTGCTGTTTTCGACTACTGACAATTTATCTTAAAACAGTTTTAGGCAATGATGGCAGTTTATTATAAGTAAGTAAGTCTTTATTGTGTATATGAACAAAGGTTACAAAAGCTCTTATAAGTAGGTATATATCTTTTAGTTCTACCCTTTCAGGCGTAAACACACACATGCACACATAACACCTTTGAAACACTTTTTAACAAAATTATTAGTATTGCAAATATTCTTGCACACTATAAAAACATTTTTTTAATTCTAAACTTCGGCTAGTTATATTGTTTGAAAACATCTGGCAGATTATTTTAAATTTTGATGCACATCATAAATGCATTACTTGACACGAGCGTTAATCTAGATATAGGTTTAAAGAGTTTGTTATTATACATAGAGCGAAGATTACGAGTATTAGTTTGACAATTTTGTTCAAATAGATCATTATGATGATACACAAACAATCAAATATCAAAATGTATACACAAGGTAGCGTAATAAAACTAAAGCGTCTAAAAATGGTCTACATGAATAATTTGTTTTTAGTCCAAATATCACACGAATACATTTTCTCTGCAAGATGAATACCCTATCTTTATGAACATGTGTATGTATGTATAAGTTTCCCCATATCATAATTTCATATCTGAAACAAGAATTTACATTACCATTGTAAGCGGTAATAGCAGCTTCTTTTGATACAATCTGACTTATGCCAAAAAGTGCAAATACAAATCTTTTAGGCTTAGAGCACAATTCACTGACATATTGCTTCCAGTCGCAGAAGCAGTCCATTGTAATGCCCAGGAATTTAAAACTTGTAGCCTCTTCTACAGCTTTGTCATTAAATTGTATACGAAGACTCAGGCGGTTTTGTTTATAGCTACCAAACTGAAGGTATTTTGTTTTTTCAATGTTTACTTTCAAATTGTTACAACTTAACCATTCTACGATATTGGACAAGGCAGTGTTTATATTTTTTTCATAGTCTTCAACGTTCTTTCCTGCTTTGTCCCCCTTAATTATAACGTAGTGTCGTCAGCAAATAAAACACACTCATGCGACATACTATGAGGTAAATCATTTATATATAAGAGGAACAATAGTGGACCCAGAACACTACCATGAGGCACGCCAAGTGAATTAATTTTAAGAGACGATTTATGTTTTTCTAAATGTTTAGTTTTGGGGCAGTATCTCTGAATTTCCACGCATTGTAAGTTAAATAGGTTCTAATCCAGTCGTAACATGGACCACGAATCCTATGTTTATATATTTTATTAAGAAGGCGTTCATGAGATACAAAATCAAAAGCCCTAGTCATGTCTAAAAAAAGAACTGTTACAGGAATAATCATCATTTATACAGTCGGTAATGGTTTTAAAAAGTTTGAATGTAGTTACAGAGGTACTTTTATTTTTTCTAAATCCATTTTGTTCATCTTTTATAACCTTGTTACTGTCCAAGAAATTTAATAAACGTTCATACAAAACTCTTTCTAGGACTTTTGAGAAAATCGGTATGAATGTTACAGGTCTATAGTTATTAACAGACGTTCTAGGTCCTCTCTTATACAGCGGCCTTACAACTGGTTTCTTTAGACTATCAGGAAAGACGCCTTTAGCCAAAAGTTTATTGACTACTAATACAAATGGATGAATTATTAAACTAATACTAATTCTGAGGATTCCAGTACGAATTTCATCATAACCAACTGATTTAGAATTTCTAAGTGATTTAACAATTTTTAATAGCTCAGTTTCACTGGCTGGAATTATTGGCTCAGAAATATTGTTTTCTCTACTAATTGTACACTCTCATCAAAACATTTCAAGTTTTTACTTGTTAAGTGCTGCTCTAAAACGCTGTCTTTGAAAAACTGATTAAAAACTTCAGATATAGTCTGTGGGTCACACACGTGACTCTTATTTGTACATATCTTATTTATCGAATTCTCTGCTACATTTTTGGTATATTTATTGATCACATTCCATTCCACATTAGAAAGCTATTCTCCCTCATTTTTGGCATAATTAGTGCGTACATTTGGTAAGACAATAAAAACTTAATCAGAAGATACTGCGTTTACTTTTTTTTATGAAATACCAATATATATTTTTTATTTATTTAATTGATCGGTACACACAACACAACAAAGTAACAACCATTAAAAAATAAAAGTAAGTAGTAATATGATTTCTTGCAACTTCACGGGCGAGTGCACACAGCATGCAAATCAAGTTAACATATTGAACCAAATTAACAGAAAAAAAAACAATAAAATAATAATTAAAATTGTAAATTAAATTAAATTCAAACAATATATCACATTAAATTCATTCTCTATGCAACAGAAAAGTTATTACTTTTGAATTTGAATCATTATAAATTAACAATTAATTATAAATTTTATATAATTAGCAGTTAATTTATGAATTGCAATTTATGTAAAATTATAATCGTAGAGCTCTTTAACTGTCATAATCTTCGTATCTTTGTAGATTTTATCAGTACGCGTTGAAAATTCTATTGGTAGGCTATATAGTAGGCTATTCGAATTCAAATGCTCCTTTTGCCTAAGTATACTTTTATTCTTTTTATTTGTCATCGTAAGCAGGCAGTCATCTCGATGGGTAGCGAAGCCGTTAAGATAACCATCGTTTTTCTTGCGCCACATATTTATTACTACGTTTAGCAATAAACGCTACCTCTAAGCGTATGTAGCGGGCTCAGGGGTATTATTAATGAAGCGAGAGATAATTTTATTGTTGCATGAGAAATCTGACATTCCTTAACCTCGACATAGCATAACAAAAAAAAATTACATCAAATTTGCAAAGCTTATGCTGTTGATGATAAGCTCCTGAGCTGGCTAGCAGATAAGAGATACGATACTTATTGCGTCTGTGTATTTTGGTACCATATTTGACACCAACAACCTTGACATTTCTTCATCAACATTCAACTGAAATCTTTTTTTACTCAAGTAGTTAAATAATTTTATTCACCTAAATGATGTTTAAAGTAATAAAAATATTTTTTACAATAATGAAAAAAAGGGACTTTACAATGAGCGCAAAATAAAATGTACCTTCTTTGATTTTGTTCCTGTGCAAAGTCGAACAGTAATATAAATTGCACTTGTAAAATAAGTATCGGCATACACGCCCGGATAGCGTCAGACAAGGGGATTCCTCGTCTGACACAGAGTCAAAGTTTTTTGTTACAAGCGCAATTTATATTATTGAGTGACAAATAATATAAAAGCAAAACAAAAAAAATGTAATGATCGCACAGTAATGTCACACGATACCAGAATTGATCATCTGTATTTGGATACGCTTGTGAGTTGTGTGCGGAGTAACGATTTGGTAATAATGTGTTTGGCCCCTACAGCCAATGAGGGCATTACCCTCCGATTTACTTATACCCTCCATTATTGCTTGTTTGCTACGTAATCCTCAATGCAAATGGGACGAAAAAATATGAAGATTTTTTTTGTTAGAGTATAATTTTTTTCCTGAATGTCTTCTTATGGTCTATCAAACTGATGGTCTGATGTTTAACTGCACACATCATTTTCATTTTTATAGAACACTTCTAACAAAGAGATTGCATCCGGCGTACATCCAGCCTCTTTTGAACTTCTTACGTACCTAAATAACATCTGAAACACAAATCAATCGAAATTATTAAGCAAATTGAAAGGTTGTTTGTCATCATCACTAAATGAGTTTAATTTATGATTGGTCTTTGATTCTACACTAGCGTATAATTAACATTCATAGTGTTCAATCCAAAATTATAGCAATACTCGCAATGTTCAGATAATAATTACCCCGTTTGAGTTATTAACTGTGTCAAAATTAACAAGGCGTTATTTCACTATCAATTATCATTATTATATGTAGTTGACTGTGTTGGTGATGAATTACGTATAATATTTAAGATTAATATTATTTAGAACATTGAACGATAAAAATCTTATTTTGTATTTAAATTTTAATCTTTGCTTTATACTTTTAATGAATATTGTTTACATGCAACTTTAATTTAACGCACAAGTGTAACACTTTGGGGAATTAGTCCAGTTCCTCTTAGTTTTTATACTATCTAAATACGATCAATGTCTGTTTTGTTACCAATTAAAAAAATAACTACTTTTAAATGAATTAACCATGTACCGCTTTAAACTAAAGAGTGGTCCGAGAGCAATATTTTTAGTTGATAAAAAGTTTTGTCGGTTGGATAACAACAAATATTAGTTTCTTAACAACCACTAACAATTATTTTCTTTCTCATTTTTGCTATACAAATATGATAGCAAATCGATTATCGATATAGATGAGCACGAAGTTTCAGACTAATATACAGTTCAGTTCGTTCCATCAAAGTTATATTGAAAATGTTGAATACGTTTTCAATTACTCTGTATACGCGGTTTCAACAAACGAGCGAATATTTAGACGCAGACACAGTTCACGAAAAACATTTTAATTTTTACGGCTAATAATATGACTGGTTCCTAGCTCAAAGGATTAGCTTAGCTATCCAACGCGACAGACCAGCCAGCATCATGGCCTGTCAAAGTAGCTTTTAAGTGTTTTCTTTTATTTTAAGATACATCTCTCAGGTTTTATTTGTTCACAAAATAGTTATTAGTTTGTTATATTAAATAAAAAAAGTCTCCTATCTTGACTTATAAATACATTATAGAAAGTCTTGATAGTTTCACTACTTGCAACTGGAGAACGGGTGGGACATGATTTTTACTTTTTTAGATTTGTCCTTATCTCAAATAGGATGATAAGTAACCATAAAACGGGCGAAGGGCGAAAGAAAGTTTAAAAAAGTTAAAAACAATCAGGCAAGGTCAGCCTGCCCTAAAACTCAAGCGCTTATAAAATACTCATCTGTACCAACCCGTTTGAAGCAGTTCTGAGATAAGAACGACTAAGGCCGTTTGTACTCTGCGACTTTTTTAATCGATATAAGCTTTTGTCAGCCGCACTACAATAAAGATGATGCATTGCGACAGATCGCTATTGCATTGCTACATAAACCTGCAGTGTTTTTAGGACATGGCTTACATATAGATAGAAATCACAGTATATACATATGTGATTTTTATCATGGAAACAAATGGTTTGACAGCCGCACAACTATCATAGAATTTACGACCTGTTTTACAATTTTAAGTTCTGGCTAGCGTTATCCGTCCGATACTTCATACGCATGGAGTCATGAGTTACTTTGCGGAAATTTATTATTACGTTGAGTTTTTAAGAAATGACGTTTCATATTTTAATTATTCATTGGGTCTTGATTATTTATTGATGGTGAAAAATGCCATGAGTGAAATTAAAATATATGTATATACACAAATTGATAATTTATTTTATAACATACGGTTTCTAAAAAAAGATTTTCCTTCAATTTCTAAGTATTGAATTCCAAAACTAGGAAATGAAAAAAGACAGTAATTTTGTTTGAATTTTCTACTGAAATCGCATTGTATAAAAGACCTAATTTAACGAAGCTCCCGGAAGCCACACTCAGTATCGTTCAAGACTTTAGTCTGCTATATAAAATTAGTTATCAACCAGTAGTGGAGCTTTATTGTTATTGGCCCACTAATTGGTTTAGTTAGTGAGGCGTTTTATTACGTAGTAGTTCTTAATACCTTGTGAGTGTTCTATCTGTTTTAGTATTTGAAGTTGTTAAAATTAATTGTTGACGGATAAACAAATCAACGAGACAGTATCGTTACTATAAGTCGAAGGTGGTTTTACTCGCTAGCGACGACTTAAAAAAGTGTATAGAAAATTTTAGTTGTGCAAGTGACCGCTAGAGGCTCTTTGCAATATTCCATACACTTTTTAAACGTGGTCACTAGCGAGTAAAATTGCCGTAAACTCATGGTAACGGTACAGGTTGTCTCTTTTTAAAATTAAAAGGACTTTACTATTCTGTAACTACGTCCATTTACATATTTGGCGTTTCAACATTATTCCGAGTTGTTTTGTCAGCATTATAATTCTCTACTCTACCAACCATTATTGAATAGGGTCGTTTGGTTTGTTTTCGATAAATGTTGGATTTTCTTTCGAAAAACAGTAGAAATTCACACGAAATAGATAAACAAAACTTATCTTAATTTTGTAACTATTCCCGTTGAATAATCGTGATTCTAGTTGTGTTTAAATTGATTTTAGAACGACAATCAGTCGTAATATATGCATGTTATTACATAATGGAGCTTCTGAATCTCTGGGTAAAATCATTACTACACGAACCTGGCAAGACTGGCAACTGTTAGTCTCTTTGATGTTGACCGAGGCTCTGGTTAACCCAAGTTGAAATGTTTAAACTGCCACAAATGGACAGAAAACAGCCGAAAATAAATCGTAGAGATGAAAACTGTTACAATGGAATCCTCTATCTACACATATAATAGAATTTGTACATATAAACTTACTGATTTCTCTTGCCTCGATTGTATCCACGGTTAATATAACTTGTGTTATAAAGTCTGATAGTAAAGGAGTTCTTGATAGCTAAAGTTCTCGTCACTCGTAATTAGTTTTAGTTTAGTTCTGAGCGTTACTACTTATTTTTTATCTTTCTGAACACTAAGCCTTGTTATCACAGGTAGGATTTCCGAACAGTTGGATAAAGTGATAAAAATATTACCTATGTTGTAACAAAAACTATAAAAATATTGACTATCACATAAAACAATAATTAAAGTTAAATACTCCAAATACTGTTCAAAACACTTTCTTCCTAAAAAAAATTTGGAATTGCATTACATCTAAACTAATACTATAAAGCTGTTTGTATATTTGTTTGAACGCGCTAATCTCAGAAACTACTGTACCAATTTGAGACTTTTTTTTTGCTAATTGTTTCAGTAGTTCCTGAGATTAGTGCGAGGCTTTTTTAGAGAAAGTCTTTAGGTTAACGAGTACTCAGAATGATGATTACTCTATTACTGTGATATTTGTAAGTTGAGTAAATGTTTATAAGTTCTGTTCCACATTATCTTTAAACATCAAGCTTTAACCGCTGAACCGTATCGGTGCTATAGATACGGCTTGAGACGTACGGAAGTCTCGACATAGTTTCCCTATCAAACAACCAGATGGCGCTCGAACAACGCTGAGACAAGTGTTGCATGTATTTATTGATCGAGAAGAATTTTTAAATTAAGCTTAGATTATACAAATTTACGATTTACCTAAGATGCTACGTAAGTTAACAGGATATTTGATGCAGCAGAAAATCAGAAAAAAATATTATTTAAACTAAATTTCAATAATATTACATTTCTTCTTGTGCTTCAGACTTCGGCAGCAGCCGGGAAGACTATATCATTTTCATGCGATAAGAGAAACCCCAATATTGTTGCGGGTTCAATCGCGGGAAGTTAGTGCTGACATGTACCTTGATCATAATTTTCACACTTAAAAGTAGCGGATACCGGTTAAAGGTAAAGTTACGTAGATTAGTGCAACCCACTTCCAGACATTATTACAGAACGAGACGTTCCTTCGTTAACGAAACGTACGGCGTGGAGGCACGTCAATTCAAAGTTTAATTTCAACTGGAATGAATGTAACGCGCGAAGGTAACGTACGATGTTTTTACGAGAGAAATGTTAAAGACGTATGCAGGCATATTATACAGTACGGAGGAAACGTAGCTAGGCATATCTACAGGAATTAAGTATGTAAAAAAAATCTTACCCACTTGCATTGTAATTGTCGTTCTGAACAATAATCCATTTCTCGTCTGAGGTTTTTTTTCCATTATAAAAGAAAATGATTCATTAAGCTTTAAATAAATAATCTAGACAGGTGCGACAATTGTTAGTGGGAGAACACAAAACTTCGTTTTATTTTAGGTACATTAAATTTAAACATGGAAAAAGAAATATTTTTGATTGAGCCTAATTTTACTAAATTCAAAATAATATATGTATGTATACACAGAATATAAACAAAAATAAGAGTAAGTGTGTCGTACAAGAATATATGATTTCATAGATTATCCTACTTAACTTACTTATAATAAACGCGAAAGTTTGAAACGATGGATGTATGTTTGTTACTCCTTCACGATAAATCTAATGAATGGATTTTGATGAAAACTTTTAATAACGAAGTTAATACAGCGTGTGACTTGTTATAGGAGCAAACATTTTAATCAATTTAAACTGTCATAGTGTTCTAAAATGCTTTAACTCAAAGATATAGAAATCCAAATCAATGTCCATCAAAATCGCTAACTCGTTGCAGTAAATGACAATGTCCAGTTCTATAACTGTATGTGTTTGCAATACATTGACGCAGCCTACGCGTTAAAGTAAGCGCTTGCAAAATTCAACAGGCTTGCTAATGTAACGGTGGCCAAGTGGTATAGGCATACGCCCGGGTTGCGTAATACACGGGGTTCGATTCCTCGTCTGTCACACAGCCAAAGTTGCTTTTTACAAGTGCAATTTGCTAATTATATTGAATTTATTATGTTAGATTACAATAAATTTATTAAAACCATTTACAATCAATTACTGGTTACTTATAGCGCCTATATTTTAAATATTTAAGTGGGCGAAGCCGATGGAAACTGCTTGTTAAACATAAAAAGAGTATAGACTTAGTGCAATGGACCCTGATCCATCAAGCATCGATCGAATTTTAAACACCCGATTCTCTACCACGAGAAATAAAGGTTCGCCAATCTTCTTTGTCACTACTAGCTATGGTCGTTGCTTTATTTAATTTTCGACACAAAGCCGGTACAGTCAATTCCACACGACCGCCTTGCTGGCTTTTTGATCAGATAACAGCTTATCTGATCAAAAAGCCAGCAAGGCGGTCGGCAGTGAAAATGTTATACACCAGCGTGTATAACATTTTCACTGCCTTAAAAAATTACGAAGAATAACCCGGGAAACAGCTACTTTTACGTGTAATTTAAAAAGGAAAAACACACTCGGACCCGAGCGGTCGGCACATAACGAGCTGAACATTGACGTGATCACTTTGTCGTAAGTAAATAAAACAACTACAACTGTCAAACTATAAAGGCTTGATATAGTTCTCCAAAAAAAAAAAACCCAGCTAATTTCGCGATCTAACATCGATCAGCGACATCTGTTGATATTGTATTGAACTTAACTGATGGTAGTTTCCTTATTTACTCTGAAAGAAGTTAACTGTTTATAATGAATTAAAATTAGATTTACGTTTTATAATAATTATTAAGATAATTGACGGTTTTACGTAAATAAATAGGTATTTAACAACTAGACAGTAAGTGTGCCTATAATTTTAGTTTTAAGTACCAATTAACTTACAGCAATTTACTACATAGGTTACTGTATAATAGTTTTAATTACGTCGTTCATATTTAAAACCGGAACACACTTATTAATATAAAATGAAGTTAGAAAAAGACGACGCCGCGCCGTAAACAAAGGGGGCAGCACCGCTGGATGGTTCTCGCACACACGGTGCTAAATAAGTTAACAAACTTACGTGATGGCGATAAATTGTTTGTATCTGTGCGCATTAGAATAGATACGGGATTGCTAACATGTACCTGATTAAGTACTTCTGATATTTCGGCGGTCTCATGATAACGGAGTAACTGAAGAAACATGCGGGTGGGTTGTTATTGGCAGACATAACGATAAAGCAATACATACATTGAGTACGCATGATCGAAGTGTGCGCTTGTAAGTTGAATGACGTTCTGGCAAGCACGTTCAAGCAGGTTCAGCGCTGCCAAAGTGCCAAGGGTTAATAGGGAACTTTCTCACCATGCCACTTTCTTACCACTGCAACTCCATGAGTAGTCAGGATGTGCTAGTTACCAATAACTTCAGTCAGAGCTTTTAAAATAATGTCCTAATTGCAACTAAATAACCGGGTTATTTAATTGGCCTGTCGCAACAGGCGAGAGACATGTCGCTTTGCTTTGAATTCAAAACCTTAACTCTGGGAGACACTACCACGATAGTTTTGGTGAAAGGACAATTCATTTTTACCGACTTCAAAAAAAAACAGGTAATCGATTCGACCTGTATATGTGATATCGTAAGAATTAGACAAAACTATAGTTTGATGATCTATTTGCACTTCTTAATACGTGTGTATCATTTCGTAAGTGTATATCTGTGTCTGTATGTTTGTCTCAGGACTCCTCGAAAACGAGAAATCAAAGCGAGATGACTCTTTTTTAATAAAATTAGGTGTAGTCCAAAGTTGGTTTCATTAAAATCAGACTAATAGTTTTTGACGTATAAGTAATGACTAAAAATATGAAATAAAAAAGAATGTAAAACAACATATTCATCTTTTATTTAGAAGAAATACATTGTCTTGTAGGCGGTGTTGTTGTAATACATACGTCAACAAAATAAGTTTAGCAATAAGCAAGCGGTCCTTATGATGCTGAATGTGATAGGTTATCTTTCTATTTTCTGATAGTAGTGAAGAA
The DNA here is from genome assembly GCA_963924145.1 of Pyrausta purpuralis. Lineage (NCBI taxonomy): Eukaryota > Metazoa > Arthropoda > Insecta > Lepidoptera > Crambidae > Pyrausta > Pyrausta purpuralis. Next base: position 20,389,208 of record OZ001654.1, read on the forward strand.
TGTTTAACTGTCACAACCTCAGGTGGGAGAAAAGAACTGACTCACTTTTTATTATTTATATACATAATAAAAAAGTTTAGTTAACCTGTAACATCCCAATGCTGAGCTATATTTATACATAATGTTTTAAGGTTATTTCTTTATGGGTATCGTGATTGCTTAGTTTTCTACCTTGCGCAGACGAGTATAAACAAAAACATCTTACTGACCAAAACCAAAGCCAGATTTGAGTGCTAACTGAAAGTAGTCATTTAGAATACTTGTCCTAAAATCAGCAAGAGTACTCTCTCAGATCATTACACGCTCACAAACAGAAAAAGCCGGAATCTATTTGCACTAAGTCTTTTTCACGTCGTAATCCGAAAGACTCTTCCAAGCCCGTGCTAATGCCTGCGGAATAAATAATGAGATTCGGACTGTCCGTCACACCGTAGCAGTAGGCGATACGATTGCTCTCTGTGATTTTATCATACCAGATTTAAGTTTTACGCATTCGATCACAATGGAAAGCTATAAGGCTTTGAAAAGTCAAAAGAGGACTAAAATAACGCTAATAGGAGAAACACAAAGAAGGGTTCGAGAAATTACGCAAGAGTGTCTTCTCATCTCATCTACCTCAGTGTCTAAAGACGAAAGTCTCCAACCAGTGTGTGTTACAAGTGATGACATACGGATCCGAAACATGGTCTCTAACTATGGGCCTCATAAAGAAGCTGAAAATCACACAACGAGCGATGGAGAGGGCTATGTTGGGTTTTTCTCTACGGAATCGAATCTGAAATGAGGAGATGCGTAGAAGAACTAAGGTAACGGACATAGCCTTGAGAATCAGTACGCTCAAGTGGCAAGGCACATAGCGCGAAGAACTGATGGCCGTTGGGGCAGGAAAGTTCTAGATTGGAGAGCCTTCGACCAAAGACGCAGCGTAGGACGATCACCAACAAGATGGAAAGACGACCTTATAAAGATCGCAGGATCAAACTGGATGCAGACCGCTAGTGATCGGTCGCTGTGGAAAGCCACGGGGAAGGCCTATGTTCAGCAGTGGACGTCCTTTGGCTGATAATGATGATGATGAGGAGAAACACACTCATTTGAAGTCGGTGCATGATGTGCGTACGTAGTTTGCTGCTGTCCGTTAAGGTTGACATCATGCACAGACTTCAAATGAGTTCGTTTCCACTATTAGCGATGTTTTAGTCATTTTAGTGTTTTTATTAAATTCTTTGTGAAATAAAAATCTTTTCGTCGTTTTTAGTTATTGTTTAAGTTACAATGTACCTCATTACACTAAAATATTTACTAAAACCTTCTCCTCAGTGTAACAAATACGCGCACTGTTACTCATCGGGAACTTGCTCGCTCAGCGCACTGACATTGATATCTTTGCAGACCAAATCGGACATATATTTATTCAATTCTGCAAAATTTTAGATCCTCCTTTTTGACATCGGTTTAAAAGATATCACGACGATGTCTCTCCAAACATATCCTACACTCTTTAGCTCTTTCATTTGTCGCTTGCGAAAGTCTTGTCATAAAATTTACTTAAAAGCGTAGTGATTTTTAATTTATTTTATTTATTACCACTAAACCTACAGCTCATAAAAGCGTAAATGTGTAATCGCAAACCATATGTTTGTTTTATGGGATCAAGATTGCGGTATCCACACCGTTTGACATATACACAGTTTTCGTTCATATACACAGTTCTGTTCTGCTTAGTAGAATGTAGCTGCCACAGATCAATTAGCTGTATAGAGCTCCTTGCAAATCAGAAATAAGGTCATAATCAAAAAACATGTTTATTTATAAAATTACAATATTAATATTATAAAACAAAACGTAACAAGTATTATTATTCGAACTTTATTTCGTCAGTGTCTTAAATAAATACAGGTTCCCCTCCCCCCTAAAATGAATAAGACATGTTAATTTAGGTAAATATGCAAACTCACATACTTGATAAATCAGCCTTGATTAGAATAAAACTGTGTCAAAAATATTCAAACGACATAATATGTATCTTTATTGTAATGCTGCGTGTTGATTCTGTCTCCGTCTCAAATGGGACGGTTCTGTAATTATTACTTAGGCCCAATTCCATAATCTTGTTAATATCGGGGTAAATAATGTATCCGTCTTCAAGGAAAGCGGCGGAACAATACCTAGTAGTAACCCAAATTATTACTTCTGCGATTTGTCAGTTAGGTCGAGCAAAACTATGAATTGAGTGTCGCAGCGTAACCCGTTTCGATCGCACGTTCGCTACTTTTCTATACCGTGTTACGTTCCCGCGATAAGAAACCGGTTAGCCGCCCGGTGCGGCGAGCCTGCTATACGCGGCTCGGGCCGGTGTTTACACTATGAATGATAATGGTTTAATTCAAGATGCAGACGGAATGTATGTGAATTTAATGATCGATGAAGTGGAAGATTTAAGAGAAAGGGAGATTGAGGACCGCACACAAGATATTAGGTGTACTGAATACCAGACGCAATCGAGAAATCGAGAAATTATTGAGAGCAGCATGGAATGTACGGAGGAAAGTTTATTACGAGCTGAAAAAAGAATGCGCACTGTAGATGAAGAAGAGATTTGGACACAAGTTACTAAGAGTGGTAAGAAACGAGTACGCGAAGGGAGAGGCACAATGAGAGAAGCGGTGGAGAATAAAATAGAGGTTTGTGTAACAAGTAAGGAAGCCTTACCTAAGCAATTTGCATTGGCACGATTACTCAAATCTGAAAATATTAAAGACGTATGCAAAGTGAAGTATGTTAACCCGTACAAAGTATTGATCACTTTTGATAACGACAATTATGCAAGTCAACTATGTCTTAATAAAACCTTTTTAGATAAAGGCTGGAAATGTCAAAAGACGCTCGAAGTGGGATTATCGTATGGTGTACTTCGAGACTGTGAGGTGGAGTTGGAAGAGAAAGAGATTTTGGAAAGTTTGTCATCACCTGTAGCGGATATTATTTCAGTTAAGAGGCTCAACTATCGAGATATTGACGGAAAGTGGACACCGAGCGGCTGTGTGAGAATATGTTTCAAAGGATCATCACTGCCAACTTTTGTATTTATTCATGGAATCAAAACCAAGGTAGACCAATTCAAATTTCCAGTGACTCAATGTTCTAAGTGTTGGCGGTTTGGTCACTCAGGTAAACTGTGCCCTTCGCGAAAACCAACGTGTCCTAAATGCAGTAACAATCATGCAAATTGTGAAGTCCGTATTTTTAAATGCCCTAACTGTGGAGGTCAGCACATGGCCATGTTCAAAGGCTGCCCAGCTTACTTAAAAGAAAAGAAAATAAGGGATATCATGGCAGAATTCAATTGTACGTATAAAATGGCAATAAACATGTACGTTCCGACATCACCACGGACTTCACTACAGACTTCACCATTAAGAGAAAATCCAAACACACCCCTGGCCTCTAATGTGAGAACGAACCAGACATCTTCTATAAATAGCCCTTTTTCAAGCGAGACTGAGAAAACTCCAGTAAGCAATAAAACCACACAAAGTAAAAAAAAAAAACCTGCCAACAAACAAAATACACAAAGAATCAGAGAACAAACTCAACCTGACTGGGAGGATATGGCTTTATCAACGGAATCGACAACTTCAAACATACCTTCAAAGGGTGATGACCAGGAAACGAAGGAAGCGAGCGACAGACCAGAGTTACTTCAACGACTAAAAGAAATTATATTTATTAAGGAATACGACTTGAAAACTAAAATTAAGATGACCGTGCAAATAATTGGAGAGTGGATTTTATCATATTTAATTAATAATATCAAATATGTGTCACTTTTAAAAAACATATTTGATGGGTAGGACAACTAAACACTTAAAATTAAATATCGCACAGTGGAACGCACAAAGTTTAAGACCTAAATTAGTAGAATTCGAGCAAATATTATGTCAAGAAAATATACATATAGCAGTAATATGTGAAACTTGGTTAGAGCCTGATAGTAGTTTGCGAGTGACCGGTTACAATATATATAGAAAAGATAGGGATGATTCGTACGGAGGTGTTGCTATAATGACTCACTATTCAATCCAATCTCAAATAGATCAGCTGCAATATCGTACGGGCGGGATGGAGATTATCAGTGTGAGGGTGTTCAATTGTGACCAGTTAGAGAACATAGTTGCGGTTTATTGTCCATCATACGTTCAGACTACTCAGCGGGATTGGGATCTTATATTTAGCTCAGGTACGCGTAAAACCTTGGTACTAGGGGATTTTAACGCCCACCATTCCAATTGGTCTTACAAAACAGATGCAAGAGGTGTTCAAATCTTTGACTCGCTTATAGATAATAACTTAGTAACACTAAATGATGGCAACCCTACTCGCATAAAGCTCGTAAATGGGTCGTTGCAAAAGTCATCACCTGATATTTCAATGGCTTCTACTGATCTGGCAACTAAATTAGTTTGGTATGTTACATGTGAATCTCTTGGAAGTGACCATCTTATTATTAAATTAACAACAAATATCGAACCTACCCGGTCGCCTCTTATAAAAAGAAACTTTAAAAATGCCGATTGGGCATCATACACAAAATATATTCAGGAAAACCTTATTGATTTGCCACTCCCCAATGATAATCAAGAAGCATATGACATGCTTTTAGAGATTATTAATAAATCCGCAGACAAATTTATTCCAATAGTTAAAATTAATAAGAACCCGGCTAATAAATTCTCTCCTAAACCATATTGGAATACAAACCTTTCCAAGACTGTCGCCGAACGCCGTCTTGCACTTTCAAAATTCAGACGTAACCCATGCCCTAGAAACTACGATGAGCTCAAGTTAAAAATCAGAGATGCTCAGAGACTAATCCGTAACGCTAAAAGCGAGAGCTGGCGCAAATTCTGCTGTTCTACGGATGAGGTAATGTCTACTGGGGAGTTATGGAGAAAAATGAGATGGTTAAAAGGATACCAATCCCGCGGTAGTTATGTAGACATGGGTAAAGCAAGTGCCCTACTTCACAGTTTAACACCTGATTACGCACCTCCATGTCCACCTGAATGTATTTCTAAGAATGAGGTTTTGGAAGATCGAATCACACTTCATGAACTGGAGAGCTGTATAAAAGCAAAGGACACTGCCCCAGGGATGGATGGTATTTCGTATTCAATGATCAATAATCTCCCTATCACATGTAAACAAAGTATATTAGATTTATTTAATAGATTTTTAGATACTGGCTTTGTTCCTTCGCAATGGCACAACATATCAGTGGTACCAATTCCAAAAGCTGGCAGGGAACCAAACTCATTGACATCCCTGCGTCCTATTTCATTGATCTCCTGTCTATGTAAAATCTTTCACCATATCCTAAACAAGAGGCTCGAGTGGTTTATAGAGAAAAATTGTTGGTTATCAGATAAAACAGTAGGTTTTCGAAAACAGAGGTCCTGTATAGATAGTCTTAGTCGATTGGTTTCAGCTATACAAATTGGTTTCTGTAAAAAACAAGTTACTGTTGGATGCTTTCTGGATATTAATAATGCCTATAACAATGTAAACGTGACCTCTCTTATTAGTAAATTAGATAGTCTTAACGTAGGTGCCAAAATCTGTAAATACCTTTGGAATTTTTTAAGTAATCGATGTCTACAAATTAAAATTGAAAATACTGTGTTAAGTAGAACCACTGGCCGAGGTCTGGCACAAGGGGACCCTTTATCGCCCTTGCTATTTAACGTTATTACAATAGAAGTGTGTGCAGTTTTAACTAATATTAATGTCTCTCAATATGCGGATGACTTTGTCTTGTACAGCTCGGTGACTAACGCCCTGGAAGCCAAAACTACATTACAGGCAGCTTTAGATAATTTTACAAAGATTTTAAATAAAATAGGGTTGGAATTTTCTCCAGAAAAATGTAAGGTATGTATATTCACAAAAAACTCGAAAAGAATATCAATAAATCTTCATATAAATAATCAACCTTTACAGACGGTAGATAACGTGAAGTACTTGGGAATGTGGTTAGACAGGTCATTAAGATGGACTAAACATGTAAATGAACTCACTGTTAGCGTTTTAAAATATATCAATGTTTTTAAGGTCTTGGCAGGCTCAGGCTGGGGAGTTCACCCTAAACATCTAAGAAAGCTGTACATATGTAGTATTAGAAGCCGGATAGACTATGGTAGTTTTCTTTACGATACGTGCTGTAAGACTAATTTAGGAAAGTTAGATAAAATTCAAAATCAAGCCCTTCGCGTTATAGGTGGTTTTATCAGGAGCACTCCAATCCATGTTATGGAGAGTGAACTATGCCTCCAACCTTTAGAATTACGTAGATGGTACTTAGGTGCGAAATTTTGCTTAAAATCAATGTCATTTGCAGGCAACCCCACTTCTCGTCTATTAGAAACTTTATGTGGTCTTTGTGCAGCTAATTTATGGACAAGGAAAATACCAGTTTTAACTTTACTCCATAGATATATAAAATCTAAACCTATCAGCAATAATAATCAGTTGGGAATGTTCTCCTTAGACACTTGGGTAAATAATATTTGCTTAGATAAAACTGTGATTCATAATATTCCATCGATTGAAAAGGCTAAACGAAATTATGATGCATTCAAATTAAAAAAATTGTGCACAGAGTATATTAATAATAAATATCCAAACTTTTGGTCGATTTATACTGATGGCTCAAAACAAATAAATGGTATAGGAGCTGCTTTTTTAGACACAATCACTCGAAGCTCAATAAGAATAAAAATAGATGCGAATATTTCAATCATGCACGCGGAACTGATCGCTATTGCCGAAGCGTTGTCATATATTAGTACATTAGATTATGACAAGTTTGTTATCTTGACAGACTCAAAAAGTTCCCTACAGCATTTGGCTCGATGCACCTCGGTAATACGAGGTCTACCGATAGCCTATGACATTTTGAAATCAATTCGCTCTCTATTCAAACAAAACAAATTGATTACACTTCAGTGGGTACCGTCTCATATTGGGCTGTCAGGTAACGATGAAGTTGATAAATTGGCAAAACTGGCCTGTCTGGATGGTGTACAATTATCTGTAGTTCCTTCTCATACAGAACATATTCCCTCTATTAAAATACGGTGTAATGAATTATGGCGAGAATATTTTGATAAAAGGTCGGCAGAGAAAGGTATATGGTATAGAACTGTTCAACCACACCCCTTGAGTTCTCCATGGATTGATTGTGCTCTAAGTCGAAATTATATAACGATGCTGTTAAGACTCCGTTCCGGTCACATACCATTAAATAAGTTTGCATTTATGATGAGAAAGGTTACATCTCCTAATTGTAGTCAGTGCAACATCCCTGAAGATGCATACCACGTTATGGTTGAATGTGTCCGGGGCCAGGATTTGAGACATATTTATTTCGGAAGTAGACTCAATGATTTAGGTGTCTGTAATGAAGTTTTGTCTTCCCCTCTATCCAAAGATTCCTTTTTCTTGTGTAAAATTGTTAAAGAGTGTATAGATAAACGAACTTAGCGTATGATAATTTGTAAATGTTATTGAGCGGCATGCTCACTCAGTGAACAAGCTCATTAAAAATAAAGATTTAAAAAAAAAAAAACTATGAATTTGTTGTATGAATAATATGATTTGTGTGTGATAAATGAGCTGCTAGTGAAGTAAGCTAGTAAATGTTAAGCACTACATTTTCATATTTTTTTTCCAATAACAGTTTTTTTCTGTGTGACTCTTAATACAAGATAGTATGAACCAGTGAAATCGGGAAAGAACTATTGTACAAACCATATAAAGTTAACTGAATTGTTTTGCTTTTAACTTCTACGGTTATTCTAATTTATTTGTTAGTAAGGCGTAGCATAATTGTGATGTAATAGAAAAGTAAGTTTTGGAAACTTACTGTCAACTTCACACCTCTAGCATATGTTGTTGCATTAAGATTTCTGATAAGAAGAATAGATTATGTAACGCGAATGACTCCAAAAATCTGGTTTATTAATTGTAATTGGGGAATTAAGACAATGTAAAATCCTATTTACCAACCGCAAAAAGGTTGTAATTATTGCTTTATTTGTTACAGCGAATATTTAAAGCTAAGCATATTGCGACTTTCTGCGAAGTTGTCTGTATGCGGCATAAAATATTTGTCTAGTTGCCTACGTATTTGGCACAGAGAATTTTCCTAGCATCTTTGGCTAAGCCTAATGGTTTGAATCAATATTTTTGTTCCTTCACGTGTTTTCTAGATGCAGTAATTGTTTATACTCACTACTATTACTACAATGATTAACATGCTATTTTTTTAAGTTAAAAGTATATGAACTTACTTTTTTGCAGCGTGAGTTGCACCAAAATTTTAAGTTTTAAGAAGTCGCTTAAATTATAGTCAATGTGTGAACTGCTACCAGATTTGCCGCTTGTAAAAAAAGTCAACGCTAATTGGAAGTGAGATGTCTAACCCAAACATATTCATCAAATCTAATAAATGTACTAGCGAAGATACTGTGTTGTCCTCTCACAAAACACCCTGACAAAAGCCTATAGCATATAACATGATTTCCCACTACCCGCAACAACGCCCACAGATATGTTTACAAGCACACGGATCTCAAGCTTTGGAAATCCTGTTCAGTGATTAATTATTCCTCTCCTTCGTTATAGACTTATGCACAATGGTAATATTATATGAAACTGGGTAAAATGTCGCGAGCTAAAACAGTATTTAAACATGGCACCGTCTAATTAATGGATGTCATGGATTGACATCCATCACATCAGACATCAGTTTCGGAACATAGTCGTGAAGTCTCAATAAATTACTCATCATGAGCCTCCTGTAATTTTTCTGCGCTAAAACTCAAAGTGACTTCATGCCATACTTAGCAACAACATTAACATTTCATTGCTGCTGATTTCTTTGCTTACTTGTCCAGTTCTATAACTGTATGTGTTTGCAATACATTGACGCAGCCTACGCGTTAAAGTAAGCGCTTGCAAAATTCAACAGGCTTGCTAATGTGACGGTGGCCGAGTGGTATAGGCATACGCCCGGGTTGCGTAATACACGGGGTTCGATTCCTCGTCTGTTACACAGCCAAAGTTGCTTTTTAAAAGTGCAATTTGCTAATTATATTGAATTTATTATGTTAGATTACAATAAATTTATTAAAACCATTTACAATCAATTACTGGTTACTTATAGCGCCTATATTTTAAATATTTAAGTGGGCGAAGCCGATGGAAACTGCTTGTTAAACATAAAAAGAGTATCGACTTAGTGCAATGGACCCTGATCCATCAAGCATCGATCGAATTTTAAACACCCGATTCTCTACCACGAGAAATAAAGGTTCGCCAATCTTCTTTGTCACTACTAGCTATGGTCGTTGCTTTATTTAATTTTCGACACAAAGCCGGTACAGTCAATTCCACACGACCGCCTTGCTGGCTTTTTGATCAGATAACAGCTTATCTGATCAAAAAGCCAGCAAGGCGGTCGGCAGTGAAAATGTTATACACCAGCGTGTATAACATTTTCACTGCCTTAAAAAATTACGAAGAATAACCCGGGAAACAGCTACTTTTACGTGTAATTTAAAAAGAAAAAACGTTAAAAAATTATTGCTTTAATTATTTTTTTAATATGCACACTCGGACCCGAGCGGTCGGCACATAACGAGCTGAACATTGACGTGTTCACTTTGTCGTAAGTAAATAAAACAACTACTACTGTCAAACGATAAAGGCTTGATATAGTTCTCCAAAAAAAAAACAGTTTATTTAGCGATCTAACATCGATCAGCGACATCTGTTGATATTGTATTGAACTTAACTGATGGTAGTTTCCTTATTTACTCTGAAAGAAGTTAACTTTTTAAAATGAATTAAAATTAGATTTACGTTTTATAATAATTATTAAGATAATTGACGGTTTTACGTAATTAAATAGGTATTTAACAACTAGACAGTAAGTGTGCCTATAATTTTAGTTTTAAGTACCAATTAACTTACAGCAATTTACTACATAGGTTACTGTATAATAGTTTTAATTACGTCGTTCATATTTAAAACCTCAACACACTTATTAATATAAAATGAAGTTAGAAAAAGACGACGCCGCGCCGTAAACAAAGGGGGCAGCACCGCTGGATGGTTCTCGCACACACGGTGCTAAATAAGTTAACAAACTTACGTGATGGCGATAAATTGTTTGTATCTGTGCGCATTAGAATAGATACGGGATTGCTAACATGTACCTAATTAAGAACTTCTGATATTTCGGCGGTCTCATGATAACGGAGTAACTGAAGAAACATGCCGGTGGGTTGTTATTCGCAGACATAACGATAAAGCAATACATACATTGAGTACGCGTGATCGAAGTGTGCGCTTGTAAGTTGAATGACGTTCTGGCAAGCACGTTCAAGCAGGTTCAGCGCTGCCAAAGTGCCAAGGGTTAATAGGGAACTTTCTCACCATGCCACTTTCTTACCACTGCAACTCCATGAGTAGTCAGGATGTGCTAGTTACCAATAACTTCAGTCAGAGCTTTTAAAATAATGTCCTAATTGCAACTAAGTTATCGGGTTATTTAATTGGCCTGTCGCAACAGGCGAGAGACATGTCGCCTTGCTTTGAATTCAAAACCTTAACTCTGGGAGACACTACCACGATAGTTTTGGTGAAAGGACAATTCATTTTTACCGACTTCAAAAAAAAACAGGTAATCGATTCGACCTGTATATGTGATATCGTAAGAATTAGACAAAACTATAGTTTGATGATCTATTTGCACTTCTTAATACGTGTGTATCATTTCGTAAGTGTATATCTGTGTCTGTATGTTTGTCTCAGGACTCCTCGAAAACGAGAAATCAAAGCGAGATGACTCTTTTTTAATAAAATTAGGTGTAGTCCAAAGTTGGTTTCATTAAAATCAGACTAATAGTTTTTGACGTATAAGTAATGACTAAAAATATGAAATAAAAAAGAATGTAAAACAACATATTCATCTTTTATTTAGAAGAAATACATTGTCTTGTAGGCGGTGTTGTTGTAATACATACGTCAACAAAATAAGTTTAGCAATAAGCAAGCGGTCCTTATGATGCTGAATGTGATAGGTTATCTTTCTATTTTCTGATAGTAGTGAAGAATGTTTAACTGTCACAACCTCAGGTGGGAGAAAAGAACTGACTCACTTTTTATTATTTATATACATAATAAAAAAGTTTAGTTAACCTGTAACATCCCAATGCTGAGCTATATTTATACATAATGTTTTAAGGTTATTTCTTTATGGGTATCGTGATTGCTTAGTTTTCTACCTTGCGCAGACGAGTATAAACAAAAACATCTTACTGACCAAAACCAAAGCCAGATTTGAGTGCTAACTGAAAGTAGTCATTTAGAATACTTGTCCTAAAATCAGCAAGAGTACTCTCTCAGATCATTACACGCTCACAAACAGAAAAAGCCGGAATCTATTTGCACTAAGTCTTTTTCACGTCGTAATCCGAAAGACTCTTCCAAGCCCGTGCTAATGCCTGCGGAATAAATAATGAGATTCGGACTGTCCGTCACACCGTAGCAGTAGGCGATACGATTGCTCTCTGTGATTTTATCATACCAGATTTAAGTTTTACGCATTCGATCACAATGGAAAGCTATAAGGCTTTGAAAAGTCAAAAGAGGACTAAAATAACGCTAATAGGAGAAACACAAAGAAGGGTTCGAGAAATTACGCAAGAGTGTCTTCTCATCTCATCTACCTCAGTGTCTAAAGACGAAAGTCTCCAACCAGTGTGTGTTACAAGTGATGACATACGGATCCGAAACATGGTCTCTAACTATGGGCCTCATAAAGAAGCTGAAAATCACACAACGAGCGATGGAGAGGGCTATGTTGGGTTTTTCTCTACGGAATCGAATCTGAAATGAGGAGATGCGTAGAAGAACTAAGGTAACGGACATAGCCTTGAGAATCAGTACGCTCAAGTGGCAAGGCACATAGCGCGAAGAACTGATGGCCGTTGGGGCAGGAAAGTTCTAGATTGGAGAGCCTTCGACCAAAGACGCAGCGTAGGACGACCACCAACAAGATGGAAAGACGACCTTATAAAGATCGCAGGATCAAACTGGATGCAGACCGCTAGTGATCGGTCGCTGTGGAAAGCCACGGGGAAGGCCTATGTTCAGCAGTGGACGTCCTTTGGCTGATAATGATGATGATGAGGAGAAACACACTCATTTGAAGTCGGTGCATGATGTGCGTACGTAGTTTGCTGCTGTCCGTTAAGGTTGACATCATGCACAGACTTCAAATGAGTTCGTTTCCACTATTAGCGATGTTTTAGTCATTTTAGTGTTTTTATTAAATTCTTTGTGAAATAAAAATCTTTTCGTCGTTTTTAGTTATTGTTTAAGTTACAATGTACCTCATTACTCTAAAATATTTACTAAAACCTTCTCCTCAGTGTAACAAATACGCGCACTGTTACTCATCGGGAACTTGCTCGCTCAGCGCACTGACATTGATATCTTTGCAGACCAAATCGGACATATATTTATTCAATTCTGCAAAATTTTAGATCCTCCTTTTTGACATCGGTTTAAAAGATATCACGACGATGTCTCTCCAAACATATCCTACACTCTTTAGCTCTTTCATTTGTCGCTTGCGAAAGTCTTGTCATAAAATTTACTTAAAAGCGTAGTGATTTTTAATTTATTTTATTTATTACCACTAAACCTACAGCTCATAAAAGCGTAAATGTGTAATCGCAAACCATATGTTTGTTTTATGGGATCAAGATTGCGGTATCCACACCGTTTGACATATACACAGTTTTCGTTCATATACACAGTTCTGTTCTGCTTAGTAGAATGTAGCTGCCACAGATCAATTAGCTGTATAGAGCTCCTTGCAAATCAAAAATAAGGTCATAATCAAAAAACATGTTTATTTATAAAATTACAATATTAATATTATAAAACAAAACGTAACAAGTATTATTATTCGAACTTTATTTCGTCAGTGTCTTAAATAAATACAGGTTCCCCTCCCCCCTAAAATGAATAAGACATGTTAATTTAGGTAAATATGCAAACTCACATACTTGATAAATCAGCCTTGATTAGAATAAAACTGTGTCAAAAATATTCAAACGACATAATATGTATCTTTATTGTAATGCTGCGTGTTGATTCTGTCTCCGTCTCAAATGGGACGGTCCTGTAATTATTACTTAGGCCCAATTCCATAATCTTGTTAATATCGGGGTAAATAATGTATCCGTCTTCAAGGAAAGCGGCGGAACAATACCTAGTAGTAACCCAAATTATTACTTCTGCGATTTGTCAGTTAGGTCGAGCAAAACTATGAATTTGTTGTATGAATAATATGATTTGTGTGTGATAAATGAGCTGCTAGTGAAGTAAGCTAGTAAATGTTAAGCACTACATTTTCATATTTTTTTTCCAATAACAGTTTTTTTCTGTGTGACTCTTAATACAAGATAGTATGAACCAGTAAAATCGGGAAAGAACTATTGTACAAACCATATAAAGTTAACTGAATTGTTTTGCTTTTAACTTCTACGGTTATTCTAATTTATTTGTTAGTAAGGCGTAGCATAATTGTGATGTAATAGAAAAGTAAGTTTTGGAAACTTACTGTCAACTTCACACCTCTAGCATATGTTGTTGCATTAAGATTTCTGATAAGAAGAATAGATTATGTAACGCGAATGACTCCAAAAATCTGGTTTATTAATTGTAATTGGGGAATTAAGACAATGTAAAATCCTATTTACCAACCGCAAAAAGGTTGTAATTATTGCTTTATTTGTTACAGCGAATATTTAAAGCTAAGCATATTGCGACTTTCTGCGAAGTTGTCTGTATGCGGCATAAAATATTTGTCTAGTTGCCTACGTATTTGGCACAGAGAATTTTCCTAGCATCTTTGGCTAAGCCTAATGGTTTGAATCAATATTTTTGTTCCTTCACGTGTTTTCTAGATGCAGTAATTGTTTATACTCACTACTATTACTACAATGATTAACATGCTATTTTTTTAAGTTAAAAGTATATGAACTTACTTTTTTGCAGCGTGAGTTGCACCAAAATTTTAAGTTTTAAGAAGTCGCTTAAATTATAGTCAATGTGTGAACTGCTACCAGATTTGCCGCTTGTAAAAAAAGTCAACGCTAATTGGAAGTGAGATGTCTAACCCAAACATATTCATCAAATCTAATAAATGTACTAGCGAAGATACTGTGTTGTCCTCTCACAAAACACCCTGACAAAAGCCTATAGCATATAACATGATTTCCCACTACCCGCAACAACGCCCACAGATATGTTTACAAGCACACGGATCTCAAGCTTTGGAAATCCTGTTCAGTGATTAATTATTCCTCTCCTTCGTTATAGACTTATGCACAATGGTAATATTATATGAAACTGGGTAAAATGTCGCGAGCTAAAACAGTATTTAAACATGGCACCGTCTAATTAATGGATGTCATGGATTGACATCCATCACATCAGACATCAGTTTCGGAACATAGTCGTGAAGTCTCAATAAATTACTCATCATTAGCCTCCTGTAATTTTTCTGCGCTAAAACTCAAAGTGACTTCATGCCATACTTAGCAACAACATTAACATTTCATTGCTGCTGATTTCTTTGCTTACAATTGACCAAATTCTGTACCGTTTACGCCCTATTCCAAAAAGTTTTGTCGAGAATTTAGGAACCGCTGTGTTCAGCAAACACGAACAATTAGAGGACACTCTTCTGCTCAAACGAGGGACAGGACCAGATTTATTCCACAATTAACTACTAGTTTCTAACTTGTAAAGCTTTCTTGGGCGAGTTTAACTAGTTTAGTTGGTTAATTCGCACGTGAATTAGGCACTATTGAAGATTGTTAGACGCGTAATTTTGGCTCAATATGAATGAAGTATTTATGATAAATCTTTATCATATAGCAAATAAAGAGATTTATTAGGGTATAACTACAAATGAGCGTAACCAATCGGTCAGTGCATAGTCTCCGTTGCCAAGTGACTTAAGATTATAGACGTTCGATCCCCGGGCTCATTAAAAGTCGGTAAAAACTATTGAATTACTATTACTAGCGTATGGAATAAAAAAATATGCTCCATGAATTGATGCCACTTGTCAACAACGCATACAAATGGTTTCTAGGAAAACGTCACAATTTTGCCGTCGCATTTGTGACTCATTGCTTGCTCGGTATAGCTTCTCAATACGTAGTAATAACAACTATCTGGTAAAAACAACAATTTAATGTATTCACCTCTAAGCTAGTCTCATTCTTTAAACAAAAAAGAATACTAAGGTATTGTATGTGAAATGTATACCAAGATTTTCTAACAAGTTTGAACAGTTTTTTGTTTGCGAAACGAAATTACATGTCGAATTCATCAGAGATAACTGTCTCAAACGGTGCGATCAGGCGCGTTCCAGCGTCTGCACCGCTTAAATTGCATTCCGAAGGCGGGTTCGTACATTCTTTGTGCAGGGAAAAGGGACCAACTATGTAAGACTTCACCCGTATTGATAACTTTTTGCCCCTTACATTAAAGTAAAATGTATGTATATTTTCAAAAAAAAGTAGGTAATCAATTCGACCTGTATATGTGTCATATCGTCAAAATAGGATAAAATTGTAGTATGTTGCTCTATTAAGACTTGTTAACACGTTTGCAAAATTTTGTGATGTTATGTTTGTATGATGATTATGAACTCTTTGACTAAAGTAATAATTTAATTTTATTTGCAATGTCGTAAATACTTTTTAAAAAATTGATAATTAATTTCATAACTTAATGTCGAAAATATTCAACGTTCCCCTGAAGGTGGCTTTGGGAGTCTATCGATCGAAGTTGTCTATATGATTGCAAAAGAGCTCTTTCTTTTAATTATCTCTGGAAAGACTTCAAGGCAATGTATCGAGGACTGGAGGATTGCCTGCATTATGTTAACTGTATTTCAATACATTAATGATTGCTTTGCGATTTCTCAAGTGGCTAAAGTATTTTACAAAGAAATTGTTTCATTAGAAAAAGTTTTTTAAGCCTATACTTTTTATAAATATAGACACGCAGCAGCGGTAAGAATACTAAGTCAAGACAACTGATTGCTTTTAACATCAGTCACCACAATTTCTATGATATGAGAGAACGATATTTCCAAAGCTTGATTGATAAGCTAAATGAAAAACTGGCCAAATGCGAGTTGGACTTGTGCACTGAGGGTTCCGTGCCAACTTTAACTAAATTAGGAAATCCTCTTACTTCTACTTAGCTAATATATCACAATATTTTATTGACAGAAAATATAAGTTTATTTTTCAAAGTTTTCGTATGAGGATATGAGGAACAAAGTAATGTTTGTGGTTGTCTAAGATGTACTTTATTTCGAAAACTACTAGTTCGATCTCATTTAAACCAATTATCATTGAAAGTATTTGTTAAGGTTTACTTAATTCACTTTTTGTTTCAAAATATACACTCACTATTTACAAGTTGGAGGGGGGAGGAACGCCCATGTTATTAATATTTTTATTTTATTTCTTTGGAAGCGTCTAGCTATCAAACATTAAACGTGAAGAGAAAATGGTTTGAGGAACCACGATGTTATTTTAAAAGATCTATCTATAGTATTAGCCCAACGAAAACGGAACGTCTTTTTTTGCGTTGTCTATGGCAGTCGATGACGTCTGTCAGTAGAGCCCTCTCCGTTACCGCGTCTCGTCTCGGTCGGTCGTCGCTTGGTCGGGCGTGTCTTGATGTGATATAATATTGATAATATTCCCGTAGTGTTTACTGGTTAGGTTACATTTGAGATGAGTATGATTTTGGTATTTTATTTATAACGTTTCCCAGTGAGGGTCAAATAATAGGTATAGATATCCCACACGCATATGTTGACTAAAAAAGTATTAGTTTTATGTGTGCCCCCCCCCCCCTTAAAAATACGTATTTTTTGTAACAAAATCGTAAAGCGGTTAGTTAGGTACATCTTCCTACCAAATTTCAAAAGTGTGATGCTTAAAGTAACAGAATAAAGTGGCTGTGACATACTGATGGACAGACAGACTTGACGAAATTATAAGGGGTCCGTTTTTTGCCACTCGGCTCCGTGAAAAAATAAGACCTAAAAATTTAAATTATTTGTACAATATTGGCGGCCTTATCGCTGGAAGCGATCTCTTCCAGACAACCATTAGGTAAAACAACGTAAATCAGTGAGGTAGAAACTGTGTGCAAAAATATAGTTAGTATTTTAATATTATACTTTAAAGATAGTTACGTAATACGTAAGAACAAAAGAAGATATAACTAAATCACGTTATATCACAATTACAATAAAAGAAATGAATAAATACAAATAATAAATAAATACATATAAAATAATTTCATAATAATATAATAGATCTATTATAGAAAAATTCGTCAACTGTATTATCACTTTAAACTCTTTTTAATGTATCCCACACCTTCTTAAATACGCGTCTCACTGCCTCTAACATTAATAAAGAAATTGACAACATCAAGATGATAATTCAACCCAGATCTAAGGACAATTTTAATAATTATTTGACTTCAGATATAAAACACGTCTTCCATTTATTTGCCGTCCCAAAAAGTTAATAACTGTCTTAAATAACAAGTGACTTGTCACCGGAATTAAAAATACCTCCGCGTAATTCTGGTGGAGTTTGGTGAAAATAACGAAAACATTAAATTAATTAGAACGTCTATAGACGTCAAGGTGAGCGTAAGAAAATATTTTATAGGTACAATAGAACATTGAGGAAATATGTAATAATTTTTTTACGACCACAGCACAGTGATTAAAATGTGCGGCACAATAATAAGCGGATAACACTGCAGGTATCGTTTTACTTCAAAGCTCTAAATAAGAGTCGATTTTGATAACGAACACAGTACAAAACGACTAATTTGTAAACGCCATCTATATGTCGACATTTTAAAACCGGTTTTAGACTTATTCGTTCGGATTATGCATATAGGACGTTAGTAAAATTTATTCTAAGTCATCTAATAACTTACAATAAGTAATGCCATATATATTGTCTTTGGTATTTATAATGTCAACAGGGTTGCTATGGTGTTATTGATACTGAAGTCATAGCATTAAAATGTGTATTGAATTCCTTAAGTTTATTAAAACCAAATTATATTATTGGTGTTTCTGAATTGTATCAATTTAATAAACTTAAGTTATGGAGACCAGAACAAGTACCGACGAAGTAAATCAACATATGTCAAATCCATTGTCGCGGTACCTACGGCATGATAAATTCGAAGTTGAACCCACTGCAGAACGTGCTGATATCAAATGGTCACATTGGAGGTACACGTTTGAAACCTTTTTAACCTTTTTAACGGAAGAAATTCCTTTCTCTGCCGATGCTCTAAAAGTAAAAACTACTAGTTCATCACTTAGGGCCGTCCGTGTATATTTATGTAAAAGATTGTAAGACTTATGGAGAATGCTTAGACACTTTAGAAAGCGACATTTATACGTCAAGCCGAAAAATGAAATCATAGCTCGCCGTTTGCTTTCTACTAGAAAACAGCGTTCAGACGAGTCGATAGCTGAATACGCTAGAGCGCTTAAGTTACTTGCTCAGAGCTGTAGCTTCAGGAATCTTACGGCACGAGAGCATGAAGATGAAACAATTCGCGGTGCGTTTATTGCAGGGGTACTATCACAAAGAATACGAGAACGACTTCTAGAAAATAAAGAAATTACGCTAGATAAAGCTCTTGACCAAGCTCTGTCATTAGAAACTGCAGAACACAATTCTCAAGTAATCGGTGGAACTTCAATTTATATTAATGCCACTTCAGGGACTAGTAATCGTTCAGCTACACCAAAATACAATAACGATAATTTAGCATTATCGACTCCATCGCACAAGCGCTGTTTCATCCGTGGAGGGAACATACATCGGAGACTTTTATGTCCAGCCAAAAATGCCACCTGCCAGTTATGCACAAAGATTGGGCACTATGCTAATGTCTGTCGTAGCGGGAAAGAAAGAAAGATCCTCACTTCCATTGATGCTGACGTCGCTGATTCAGCCAGTATTCTTGCTGCGGCACCATCGAGTCTTCGCAAAGCTACTGTTCCGGTAACTATCAATAGACTACGAGCTGATGCGCTCATAGATACAGGAAGTTCGTTTCTTTCATTGATAAAAGAATTGTGAGTTTGATGAGTTTGAAAAGGTGACCCCATAGACAATCTGTTACATTAGCTTCCACTAATCATGTATCTTTTGTAGAAGGCGCTTGCAACGCAACAATAGAGCTTGGCGGACATACATACAAACAAGTCACATTACTTATCGTTAATAACCTTTGCGCGGATATTATTATCGGACATGACATCTTAAGACATCATTCCGCATTGGTTTTGAAATTCGGAGTTAAAGATGGACCACTTGAAATTTGCAACGTGATGGCTGCTACCGTACCACCTGCGTCTATATTTTCTAATTTGTCATCAGACATCAAGTCTATTTCTATTAAATCAAGGCAATATAGTAATGAAGATAACAGCTTCATTAAAGAAGAAATATCGAAACTTCTGTATGATGGTGTCATTGAACCCAGTCACTCACGTAAGCGTCTTGTCATAGATTACTCACGAACAATCAATAGATGTACCTTTCTCGATGCCTATCCTTTACCAAAAATTGTAAACGTTGTTGCTAATGTAGCTAAATACAACTTTTTTAGCCAAATAGACTTAAACATCGCTTACCATCAAGTCCCAATCCCTTCTAACAAAAAGATCTTTACTGCTTTTGAAGCTTGCGGAAAACTCTACCAGTTTACCAGAATACCATTCGGAGTTACCAATGGTGTAGCTGCATTCCAGCGGGCACTTGATTATGTCATACAGGAAGAGCGATTAGAAGGCACCTACGCATATTTGGATGACGTCACTGTATGCGGAAGGGATCAAGTAGAGCATGACAGAAACCTAGAAAAGTTTATGCAAGCTGTTGATAAATATAATCTAACCATTAATAAGCAAAAAAGTGCTTTTTCTCAAAAGTCTATTAAACTTCTCGGATATTACATAAAAAATAACGTTATTAAGCCTGACAGTGATAGATTGAGACCTTAAGTTGAACTTCCAATTCCGACAAATTCATCTGAATTGAAACGTGCCATGGGATTGTTTGCACACTACGCGAAATGGGTTGACAAATTCTCATTTAAAATTCAACCTTCAAAATTTCCTTTAAGCGAAGAAGCAAAAGTTTGTTTCAATACACTCAAGAGTGATACCGCGAAATCGGCACTGATTGCTATTGACGATAACGAGGTTTTGACTGTAGAAACTGACGCATCTGAATTTGCTCTTGGGGCTACTTTGTCACAGAACGGACGTCCTATAGCTTTCTTCTCAAGGACTCTTTCGGAGACTGAACAAAAACAAACTTCTATTGAGAAAGAGGCTGCACCTATTGTCGAAAGCGTCAGAAAATGGCGCCACTACCTCATTGGTAAAAAATTTAACCTCATTACAGATCAACGATCGGTGGGTTTTATGTTCCACCAAAAACATTCCAGCAAAATTAAAAATGAAAAGATAGAACGGTGGCGGCTGGAACTATCCTGTTTTAAATACGATATTATTTATCGTCCTGGCTCTCAAAATACCGTTGCTGATACTTTATCCCGCATATGCGTTAGTATGAATACAACAAAATTAAGAGTGATTCACGACTCATTATGTCACCCTGGTATAGTGAGATTGGTACACTGGATTCGTCGCAAGAATTTACCATATTCTGTTGAAGATGTAAAGAATATTACTAATTCCTGTCCTACATGTGCTGAAATCAAACCGCGTTTCATGAAATCACGGGGTAAGCTCATAAAAGAAACGTCGCCTTTCGAAAGACTTAACATAGATTTTAAAGGGCCATTACCAGGACCTAATAAATACATTTTAACAATCATTGATGAGTATAGTCGGTTCCCGTTTGCTTACGCATGTAAAAACATTTCGACTGCCACTGTGATAAAGTGTCTCAAAGATTTATTTAGTATGTTTGGTACACCTGCCTACATACATAGTGACCGAGGAACATCATTTATGTCAGAAGCGTTGAACGAATTTCTTAATCCGTTAGGAGTAGCCGGTAGTAGAACCACACCTTATAACCCTGGTGGAAACAGACAAGTTGAGCGGCTAAATGGGACCCTATGGAGAACCATCAAACTAGCGCTTCGGTCGAAAGACTTGCCGATTGATTACTGGGAAAATGTTCTGCCTTTAGCGCTGCATTCAATTAGATCTCTTTTGTGTACTGCTACTAAAGCAACTCCCCATGAAAGATTATTCTCTTTTCCTAGATGGTCTGCAAATGGAGAATCATTACCTTTGCTTTCACCAGGCCCAGCATTAGTAAAAAAGCATGTTCGAAATAAGAACGACCCATTAGTTGAAGAAGTGGAATTGTTGCAGTGTAATCCTCATTACTTATACATCCGGTATCCTAATGGGCGAGAATCTACAATTTCGAATCGACACCTAGCTCTTCTGCCTTCAAATGATGATATCAACGGTGTTGAAAGTGTTCAGGAAGCTCCTACTAACGACACGGTTCAAGATCTGCCTATACCGGCTGAGAGTAGCTTTACTGACTTGGAGCCAGTTTCGATTCCACCTGTTGTTGAACGAAACGAAAGACCAGTAAGGCAAAGGAACCCGCCGAAATATTTGGCCAATTACCAGTTGAAGTCAGGGTAAAGAAAATAAACTTACTGGGGGAGAATGTCATATATATTGTCTTTGGTATTTATAATGTCAACAGGGTTGCTATGGTGTTCTTGATACTGAAGTCATAGCATTAAAATGTGTATTGAATTCCTTAAGTTTATTAAAACCAAATTATATTATTGGTGTTTCTGAATTGTATCAAGTATCGACAACACGTAGTTAATCACGATGTAGCTCGACTTTGAATCCCATATAATTTATTCCTTTTGAAAACGTTATCGTTTCATAAATTGTTGCTTATCTCAGCCACTTGTTAAGTAGGAAAATAATGTTTATATTTTTCAAAAAATATTCAAGGATACAGTTTAAGTATTTAAATTAAGTTTCAACGTTACTTTACTGGTCGCTACATTCACCAGTAATTGAAGAGCATTATTTTCTTAACCTATCAATTATCTGATGGTACATTTGCAATATACCATAGATACTCCTTAGGACAGCTTTAGTCCTCTGGTTTCCCGGTGTCAAACTGGTTTCGCTAATTATAATAAGGAGCGAAAATATTATTCCCTTCAGGCAATAACCTCAGCTGGATTTTACCGCGTAATATTTTTATTACACTCATACATTAACGTTTTAGTAAATTGGCGTATTTTGTTAATGGGATACTGGGCGTTATGGCCAAGAAGAATCTTTACGGTAAGCTTTTTAACGGCCTTTTACTTTTTGAAAGCTGATTTTTGTTTACTTTTGTAAATCATTGAATTGAAAAGGCGCGTCTTTTTATTTGCTGCTGCACTGTTTCGATAGTTCATGAAAAACAATCAACTAAATATCGAAGCGGTGAACTGTAAGCAAATTAATTATGAATACAAAACAATTAACTAATTGTTGAAATATATTTGCAGGTAATAGTTATAATAAAATATCACAGTTTAGTCTGCTGTTCGAAAAGGAAATTAATTATGATTTTGAATTATGAAAATTATGCCCAATAGACTGGATGGACTACGAGTTAGCTTTTTGCACAGCTAAAAGAGAATGTACAGTATTTGGTATAAACTTGGGAGGCTAATGAACACGTAAACTCGGCACTATCGGCCGATAATTTATTACAGAAGCCTCTTTTTACTACAGTAATTTAATATGGCAATGATTTTGATAGTCTATCTGTATTTTGGCTTAGAAGTTTTTTTTTATTTCTACATAATGCGTTGCGGGCAGAAATGCAACATAAATTTCATTTTATTTTCTTATGATTTAGCTATCTGGACCATCGCCACAACCCCTGTTTTTGAATCACTCGCGTCAAGATGGCGTGTGATATTAATTAATTCACTAGTATAACACAAGAAATAAAAGAAAACTTGTCATTCCAAACTTCAGATTAGCCGAAACAATTAATTCATTATTGGGAAAATGTGTCAAATTTTTCAATAATATACCTAATAATGTTATCGAACTACCTATTAATAAATTTAAGTTACATGTCCAAACTACCCTAATGTCGAAGGGGTATTATAAAATTCAATACTATCTTAATGACGAGAATGTATGGACAGTCCAGCCTGCACCAAACTGATGTACCTACCTATTTGTTTTGATTTGTATCCTTTTTGTGGCAGCTAGTGGTGACTGAGTTTGTTCCGGCGTTCCTTCCCAGCACTTGTCAGATTGTCTGTGTCTTGTTTCGAAGCGCTATAGGGTCCAAAAGATGACAATTGATTGATTTTAACTAATTTTTGACGTTCATAAGTGACATTTTGTGTCCTAAATTGAATAAATTATTTTTAACTTTTGATTTTTGATTAATGGGCGATTTTTCGATGAAATAAAATTAATTCTACTTGGAATCCAACTCCAACTGGAATTTCCGTTGATTTTTATGTAGTTTTCGAACGAATATCAGACGCCATATTCAAGCGATTGATTGAAAAATAGGGCCCCTGGTTTGAAATGCATCATAAAAACAACTCAATAAATTGCAAGTGTCGTTAATGTCTACATGATAGCTTTGAAATCTTTACTCTGATGCGATTGCAATAGAGTAAAAACGGCGTTACTCTTAGATAATTCTGCCAGTCGTCCCACTTAATGTTCAATATTTTACATGTCACACTAGTAGGTGAAACTAATCGTGTCTTCCAAATGCATTTTCTAGTAAAGTTTGCGTAATAGAAATTGTGAGCTATGTTTGTATAGTATCTACTCGACTCTTACAGTCAAGCCTAAAAGCCTGTTAGTTTCGAAACATAAAACCGCGGATCCCGCGTTTGTATGGCACTTTATTGTTTTATGGAACCGCGTCGTTTTATTTTTTATTCAATTTTTATACAGTCATATCCATTTTTCCACGACGGCCAAGCCAAAAAAACAAAAAACGAAGTGGTATGCATTCAGCATTCATGTAAGTACGCTTTCGACTTATTTATTAGATATTTCACCATTAATATTAGTATCGAAATGAAAATTCATTTCGATACTAATACTCATCACCGTATAAAAGGTGTTTCATTACTACCTGTTAGGTAAGAAGGAAGATATTCATATTCATATTCATTTATTTGCCAACTAAGTGTTACATACATATTATAGCAGGTCTTATTCAGAATCAGTAAGGAACCTTACAACTATCTTCTAGAAATATGGATCAAAATATGCCAAAAATAAATCGACACCCTACCTACACAACATTCTAAATACCTACAAATCGGACGGGTCACGTTGGAAAATGCAATTGTGTCAGATGAGGAATCCAACCCTGTGTCTTACGCCATTCAATTAGTGTATATAGGCATACGCCCGGATAGCGTAAGACTCGGGGTTCGATTCCTTATTTGACACAGTTGCTTTTTAAAAGTAAAAAAAGCATTTTATACTATTTAGTCACCATATGTTGCTAGTAGAAAGTTAATTAGTTACATATTCTAAGTAGCTCCCTTCATATCTAATGGGTAGATTTGAAACACCTTGTATACTACTAAGTAAATGACACACACATATGGTGTATATATTTAATTCGTATATTGCGATGCGTCAACGCTACTGTTATTTATTATACAGGGTGGCTGTTTTAGTGAGTTCCGCTCACAATAAGTGTCCAGCGGCATAAAACTATTATTACTAAAAAAATTAAAAAAAAATATCCTTTGGACATTTCCACACATCGTCATCTAGTCCAAAAGTAAGCTACTCAAAGCTTGTGTTATGGGTGCCAGACAACGGATATAAATACTTAAATACTTTTTGTTTGTAAATACATAAATCATATACATAGAAAACACCCAGACCAATACAGACAGACATGTTATTCACACCAATGTTTGTATTGTGCGGGGATTGAACCCGCAACCCGCTGCGTAGTAGGCAATTTCTCGCCACTACACCAGACGGGTCGTCAAATTACTAGCGCATGGAACTGACGACACCACGAACAAATTTCGTGATTGACGCCACTTGTAATCAACGCATGCATACGCAACGGACATTGAAATTTCAAGGAAGAGGTCACAGTATTGTTATAAAGTTGCGACACATTTTATGTTTGGCGTTGCACCAGATGTTAAAGACTGCAAAAGAATATTGTGTGAGCAACATTGATGACGTCACGCAGCCTACGCGTTAAAGTTAGCGCTTGCAAAATTCAACAGGTTAATGTGACGGTGGCCGAGTGGTATAGGCATACGCCCGGATAGCGTAAAACACAGTTTCCGATACCTCGTCTGTCACACAGCCAAAGTTCCTTTTTACAAGTGCAATTTATATTATTAAGTTTGTACGAGTATAGTGACAAATACTATAAAAACAAAAACGTTATATAGAAATAACTATATTTTTCAATGAATGTCACTAAAAAAAGTTTTTGACAATCCATAAATGATACGAATTAAAGAGGTCTGTCCTCCACAGCGCGACGTAGTAAGTAATAACAACTCATTTCCGGGCGGACAAATATTAAGATGGTTTATAAGTTGGGGAAAAAAAAAGTATTTTTTGCGGTCGCTGAAATCTAGTTTGTACCAGATTTTTTGCCTGGCTGTTACAGCAAAAAAATTTTTTTTTATTTACTTGAGAACCAGCAATCCTCTAGCTAGCAACTAACTTCAAAGTCATATGTGGGTGAAGATTAGCAAATAATTTGAAAAATTTAACAGCCTTCAAAAAACTGACTCAAAAGCTTAAATAACGCATTCATCTTCTATTTAAGAGAAACTAATTCTTGTGGATTCGGTGCATGACGTGTGTGGACTGTTGGGCTTGGTGAGCTTGACCTAAATGGAAATGCGTTAGAAGTCCGTATTTTTAAGGCGGTATAATTTTCATATTTTTTTATGATGTTTAGTTATTTACTTACATCTCAAAATCGGTCCAAAGTTGTCTAAGTTGAACTATACCTACCTAATTGAAATTAAAACGAATCACCTTACTATTACGCTTCGTTTTCGAGAAATCCTAAAGCAAGCTAACCTGTTGACAATATACAAACTAAAACAAACATACCCATAGAAAATTTTTGCACACGTGTCAGAAAGTTAATAAATCAACATACAAAAATATACCTTCTATTTGAAGTAGGTAAAAATGAATGTATTTCTATAAATAGGACCAAGCAACGTTTTCAGTCAACCCCTTTTACATCCATTGACTTTCGGAGCGTCCACTAACTAAGACTGTTAGAATTAATGGCAACTGTGTGTGTGTGTAGGAAAGTAGCACGTGTTTTCAACATGTTCAGGTTCAGATATAATTCGAGCCACACGCAAACCGCCAGAATACTACGCCGTCTTTATAAGATTAGCGGTCCTGTGAGCTTCAAAGGACAAGTAAAATAAAAATGATAGCTCAATCTTCGACAAAGTGATATGTGCCATACTTATTTTCCCATTTGATCTTCCTTACTTTGATGTAAGGCTGCCATTTCGGTACAGAAATTAAAGATGCCACTTTTTTATGTATGCGTCGAAACAAACTCCACTTTCTTTTCATTCGCAAGATTGGAGGCAAACGAAATGTCTACTAGATAATCTTAGTGAGGAAATGCTATGAATTTCCACATATGTGTTTTTACTTTAAACTAAGCAGAATTTTATCTCCGCCTTAACATTGAAAAATCTAAGCTAAGTGATATGTCGACGGCATACCGACGTCAGTACTGTTACCATGGTTATGATACTATGTATACCATGTATATTCGTTGTATACCATGATAGTTTACAACAGTTTTACTCGCTAGCGACGACGTTAAAAAAAGTCTATGGAAAATTGCACAGCGCAACTCATGGTAACGGTACAGAATTATGCTTTTGTTATATCAAAGATAGCTGCTGGTTCCAGGTCATCCGTTTTTTGAAGGTGGAAAAACGCTTCTAACATGCCAAAAATAGCGGCTAAAGTTACGATGACATGTCGATGGCGGGATGACGCATCTGACATGTCACACCGATGTGTCGACAAAGTGTCGACGGCGTGTCGATGACCTGTCAACAGCTTGTCGATAGTGGATGATGAAAATATGATTTTAACATGTGAAAATAGCGGCCGATGTGTCGAAAGCGTGTCGATGACTTATCGACAGCTTGTCGATGTCATGTCGATGGTGGAAATACACTTCTCCCACGTCAAATAAAGCGGCCGATGTAGAAAGCGTGTCGAAATATCGACGGCAAGTCCTTTCGATGGCTTGTCGATGACCTGTCGATGGTGGAAATACGCTTCTTATATGTCAAAAATAGCGGCCGACGTCAACGGCGTTCAATGCCCTATCAATAGCTTGACGGCGTGTCGACAACATGTGAACGACGTTAGTCCTGTGTAACTCTTTACTACATCTACTTTTTTACGAAACTGAAAGTTGCCTATTTACTTTACGAGGTCGAACGGTCACCCGTCTTTTTGTAGCACGTATATAGTGCTTAATCAACTTTTAAAAGTTATTATGGACGATGAACAGTCACTTATTATCTTTTTGACACACTAAAAGTTGCCTGAAATGCAAATGTATGAACTGATGTCTGAAATTAAAATTTGAATTTGAATTTTGAAAATAAATGCGGTCGATGTGTCGACAGCGTGCTGAGATGACTTATCGACGGCTTGTCGGTGGCGTGTCGACGACATGTCGACGGCGTGTCAATGGCAGAATAACGCTTCTGACATGTCACATTTAACTGCCGATGTGACAATGAAGTGTCGATGAAAAGACGATCTTGGAGGAAGGGCATAAGAATGATCAGTGGGTGCGTAGATCTAACATCCAAATGAATGGAATACCTCATAAGAATGGGGAGAATTTAATCACGATCATTAAAGCGCTGGCTACCCGGAGTGGTTTCAGTTTTAAGAACTTTATTAGACTCATAAAGAACAAAGTCCACTTATAATGAGCTTTGTCACGTCTCTAACGTTTCTATATAGGCTAGGTTGCTATGGCTACCATGCTATTGAACTTTTAATTGTGTCAATGTGAGGAAATTATGTAAATAAATAAACCAATTCCACTTTATTATACGTGTATATAATAATTTGGCGACGAGATGTCTTCGAATGAAAAGAATTACAACAGAGTGCGATCCGCATTACGAGGTATTTTGACACGAACCGCAAATTACCTAAACTTACACCAAACTTTATGTGCCGAAGAAATCGAATCCCGATTACAATCCCTTGATAGTACAACACAAAAATTCAGAGAAATCCAAGAAGAAATTGAGTTACATACAATTGACGAGCTTCTCGAAAATGAAATTGAGCAAAGGTATGAAATTGAAGAAATGTGTACGACATTGAAAACCAAGCTGACGACATTAAAAAAGAAAAACAGTCCAGTGCATGAAGACGAAAGGTACGGATCATCGTCTACAATTCCGAGTACAAGTTCAACAATAGATCATTTACCGAAATTGAATTTCCAACCATTACATGAAAGTGAATCTTTCCGCAATTTCAACAAAAGATTAGAGGTATATTTTCTGCTGAATAAAATTACAGATGTAAAAACAAAAGCTTACATATTACTATCCACTCTTTCACCAGAACTTCACGAAAGGTTAAACGACCTTTGCTCACCAAAAGAACCACTACATAAATCATTTGAAGAACTTATAGAAATGTTAGACGAGGACCTTGATCCTAAGCCCAGCATTTGGGCATTACAACATAGATTCATATCACGAATACAACAAGAAAACGAATCTGTTTCAATGTACGCATCTGAGCTAAAGAAATTTTCAACAAATTGCGAATTCTATTGCCAAAATTGTAAAAAAACTACAATGGAAAGCTTTTTATCTCTGCAATTTATACCTGGCTTAAAAGACGGTGATATACGTACAAAAATATTACAAGAACGAGAAACTCCATCTGTTCCGTCATCGTAATTTATCGTAGATTCATCTCAAGTAATTTAAACGCAATATCGAAGTTCTGTATGACTGGTTCATGCAGTGACAAAACGCAGCCGTAAAATGGCTGCCATGCAATCGCAGCCTGATGGTTTTCGTTTGACGGACGCCAGAGGGCAGTTGCAATCTGGACGTTGAATCGGACATATCGACCGCGGGCGGACCTATCCTGCGCAATCGCCACCGCGTGTTCGTCAATATCTTTATGTTTTTAAACTCCTCGTCGCCTCATCTCAAATCGACAAGAAGTGATGTGCAACCAGCTGGTGTGAGCCCAAGCGATGGTGGAAGTCAACGATCTTAAAGGTATGTGATTGCATTATATTTTGTTGCCGCGTGCCTCTCGAAACAGAACATCGTATTTGCTACGGCAGGTCTTTTAGCCTGATCCAAGTGTAGCAAGAAGCCACCAATCGTTTTTTTTTATTTGTGTGTGGTGCGTTTGCTACATCTTTTTTGGTGCCGAAACCAGGGATTTCCACCAACCACGTGCACGGCACCTTCCCTTATCCGAATGCTATGGTATTTTCTTGGTTAAAAGTCTTTGCAAATCTTAAATCTGTATCGTCATTCGTTATCGGTTGCAGAGTTACCCATTTAATCAGATCTTAATACGCATAAAATCATTTGGTGTCGGAACCTATGGGCCAACCAGTTCATATCGTAAAACATCGTCTAGTTTAACCCTGAGTTATTGTAAGATCAAATTAAGCAATCATTTTCAATTCATCGGTGCTTAATTTATTCATCGGCTTACACTAATTCGAACCTAAACGGGTATAAACTTGTTCAAAACTAATATTGGTACATCATTTCACTATCATTAATCGTTCAAATCGTTAATTATTCTAGAATAAATCGTTAACACGTTACAAATTGCAATCTCAAATCAACATTTTTTATTTTTACTTTCGGGTAGTTTCGTGTCACCGGCGCACAAGTACCACAAAGTTCGTATCTCATTTCACGTAAAACATTTTGGATTCACTTCTTAGCGTATTCGTAATAACCTGTTTCGTAAGTGGAAGCTTTTATTTCTTCGAACTAGTTCGTAACTTAAAGTGCAAAATAAAGTTATTTGCTAACGTCGAGCACTTGCATTCATCACGTCGTGCGTAAACATTTCTTATCGCTGCACGACACGGCATTGATCGTAGTAGTAGGCATCAGTGCAGTTTTTTGTCCGCATTCCGTCTTGATAAACATAAGGGTGGTAGCACACTATCGCAACATATTTTATTTGAATTTCACTTTTAAGATTTTATTGGTTAACTCATTCTTATCATCATGTCTCCTTCAAATAGACGGCCAAGAAAGTCCAGTACATTGAAAAAATCGAAATCAAAATCTGTAGACATAGAATACACAGCTCAAGATTTGTCTTCATTGCGCAGAAAACGGACAATTGCACTTAAACGTTTGAATAAAGCTTTAGAAATCGGCCAATTAGCGCTGAGACATAACTCTGAAATTAACTTGTTTTTGTCTTACCACAACAATGTGAATCAAATAGTTGATGCTTTTGAAGATGCCCATTATTCAATTATCGACATTTTAGATGATGAAAGCGAGGCTGATACAAGATTACAGAAAGAATTCGATGACACTTATTACAAAATCGAATCTATTTATCGCAGTTTGGTTCCAACTGAAGAGGTACCAACACAGAGTTCTAAAAGTGTGCCATCATCGTTTAATGTTCGTTTGCCTAAAATAACGCTGCCCAACTTCTCTGGTAACATCAAACAATGGCCTGAGTACTTTGATACTTTTAATGCTTTAATTCATAATTCATCTTCACTTACCGATACGGAAAAGTTTCATTACTTGATCTCCTCTCTTAGCGGCGATGCATTATCCGTAGTGAAGGCATTTCCTTTGAGTCATGAGCATTACCTCGATGCGTATCAGGCCTTATGCGGCAGATATCAAAACAAGCGCGATCTCGCTTTTACATGTTGGCGTGACATTCTTAACATAGAATTCAAGTGTAGGGATGCTAAAGATTTTCGTAAGTCTCTTGACACTATCGATGAAAATTTAAGCATTTTAAAAACAATTGACCTTCCGGTACAAAATTGGAACTTTGTTTTGGTGTATCACATTTTATCGAAATTAGACACTGATACGCGTCGTAGTTTCGAAGAAAAACATTCTGATATCGAGTTTCCAACTTACAATCAGTTGAAACTATTTTTAAATTCAAAATGTGAAGCATTAATGCGTGACACACATTTTTCAAGTTTTCAAAAGCAAAATAAATCGTTTCAAAACTCAGGTCCCGCTAAACGCGCTAGTGTGTCACATGCTTTAGTAGCTGCAAGTGATAAGTCGCCTTCGTCCACAACTAACAATGATAAAACTATATATATGAAAAGGTGTTCGTATTGTGATAAATCACATTCAATTACATCGTGTTCCGATTTCCTTAACAAATCATTAGACGAACGTATAAAGTTTGCCGAAGAGAAAAAATGGTGTTATAACTGCTTGAAACCATCACATCAATTAAAGAATTGTAATTCTATTTTTTCTTGCCGTACGTGTAAACGCAAACATCACAGCTTGCTACACCGTAATCAATCAGCTGAGCCACAACAGAGTCTGAACTCAGCAGCATTGCTTTCTCGATCTCAGTCGAAGTCTACCGTGTTACTTGCCACTGCTATCGTGCAAGTTCAAGATTCTCAAGGCAACATGCAATCTTTTCGAGCTCTTTTCGATACTGGCAGTCAGAGTAATTTTATTACCGAGTCGGCAGTCAAGCGTTTACAGTTAGTACCTAATCCAACTTCGGCTAGTATAAGTGGACTCGGAGAGGCTTCTGCTCCTGTTTGCGGTAGTGTTACTTGTGGCGTAGGAGCACAAGACAAAATCTTTTTTAAATTGAATATGCACGTCATTCATACAATTTGTAGTGATCAACCTGTAGCTAAATTAAATTCGTCTTGTTGGTCATACATCCGATCGTTAACTTTAGCTGATCCCAGTTTCGACATCCCCGGACCGGTTGATATACTGTTTGCTGCTGATGTATTCGCCGAATCGCTGTTAGATGAGCAAATCAAGGGTGGTCAAAATCAACCTACTGCTTTTAAATCGATATTCGGTTGGCTTCTTCTTGGTAAAACGTATTTAAATTCTAGTACGGCGTTACTTACATCTTCGTTATCGTCCAGTATTGATACTGATTTAAACTCACTAGTCAATCGTTTCTGGGAGTTGGATTCTGTTCCAAAAGCGACTTCATTAACTCCAGAAGACCAACTTTGTGAACAAAAATTCGTAACCGATCATTCGCGTGATGCTTCTGGTAGATATGTCGTTAAATATCCGTTCAAAGACGATTCTGAACCTACTTTTCACGGTTCACGCGAGGTGGCACTGAGACGGTTTCATGCGATTGAAAAGAGACTATCACGCGACCATGAACTATCAATACAGTATTGTGAATTTATGTCCGACTATATCGAGTCTAATCACATGTCACTTGTGCCCTTCGATGAAATGGGAAAGGGTAAATATTATATTCCGCATCACTGCGTTTTACGACCTGACTCCACAACGACTCGCCTTCGCGTAGTGTTCGACGCGTCGGCTAAGGATATAAACGCGCATTCATTGAACGATAGTCAATTAATCGGTCCTAAGTTGCAGCCTGATATTTCTAAAATTCTTTTGCGTTTTCGTGAACATGAGATTGTTTTCATGGCAGACGTGCGCCAGATGTATAGGCAGATTCTCGTTTCGCCTGACCACCGTGAGTATCAGCGTATTCTTTGGAGACCGTCGCCCAACGACGTGCTTCAGGAATACCGCTTGAATACAGTTACGTATGGTGTAGCTTCGTCCCCTTTTCTCGCTTGCCGTACTTTACGACAGCTAGCTGATGACGAGGGAGACGCATATCCGCTGGCAAAACAGATCATCTTGTCCGACGTGTACGTTGACGACATAGTTTGCGGTTTTAGTGAATTTAACGTTGCCCAAGAGGCTAAAACACAACTTATCAAGCTGTTTGATTTGGGGCATTTTCAACTTCGCAAGTGGGTCAGCAACCATCCACAACTTTTATCAGATTTATCCGGTGACTTGCATTTAAGAGGTTCAGTCTCTCTTGACAACACCGAGCCTTCACCTTTGAAGGTCCTCGGCCTTATGTGGGATCCTGTTTCAGATTCATTTCTCTTTTCCGTAAAACCTTCACGGCAAGCGTGTACCAAACGATCAATCCTAAGCGAACTTGCTCGGATTTTCGATCCCTTAGGCTTTCTTTCACCAATCACAATCCAAGCTAAGTGCTTGATCCAAAGACTTTGGATTCTCGGTGTGAGTTGGGATGAAACGCCACCTATCGAAGTCGTCCATGCATGGACCACTTATGCGGATCAACTTTCACAGCTAGCTGAGCTTCGAATACCTCGTAAGGTGACTAATTCGAATTCTATTTACGAACTTCACGGTTTCTGTGACAGCTCCGAGGTTGCCTACGGTGCTGTAATATACTTACGTGTTATCGATGAGTTTGGACATATTCAAGTTTTCTTCATTTGTTCAAAGGCTCGAGTCGTTCCATTAAAACGCATTTCACTGCCTAGGCTGGAGTTGTGTGCTGCAGTTCTTTTGGCTGATTTATATAAATATGTTCGTGATACTTACTTGACGCATATCCAAATCGATTCTATCTTTCTGTGGTCAGACGCCACCATCGTTCTTTCTTGGCTCCGCTCCCATTCCTCACGTTGGACTACCTTCGTAGCAAACCGCGTAAGTCACATCCAAGAAATTACCAATCCTGAAAACTGGAACCATGTTTCTTCTGCAGATAATCCAGCTGATATCTGTTCCCGCGGGCTCCTCCCCAGTGAAATACTAAATAACTCGTTATGGTGGGCGGGACCTCGCTGGCTATCTCAGACTTCGGATCTATGGCCAGTATCTTCTCCGATCGTCACCCCGGAAGATAAGAATATTATTGACGCTGAAGTGCGTAAATCGGTTACGTTAGTTGCCGAACAGAAACCTGACAAGGACTTGAATATCTTGGACAATTTGATTGGTCGCTTCTCATCATTGTCAAAACTTTTAAACGTTTTAGCTTATATTTACCGTTTTATCGAATCAGCCAAGAAACGTCATACAAAACCTTATCTTTTTATCGACAACGTTGAACGTCATAACGCACTTATGCAATTGGTAAAACACACGCAGAATCAAGCATTTTCAAGTGAAATCTCGAATCTGCGAACTAAAAAACCGTTAATCAAACAGTTGCGTAAACTCAACCCATTCATCGACAGTTGTGGTGTCCTCAGGGTGGGCGGCAGGCTTTCTCGCTCCGGGCTAGAGTATGAACACAAGCATCCGGCTCTTCTGCCCTCTGCAAGTCCACTATCGTATTTGATAATAGATTTCATACATCGAAGTTATTGCCACCCAGGCGTGAACACAACAAATTTCTTGCTATTGCAGCAATTTTGGGTCGTCTCTGCAAAACGAGCTGTGCGTCGGGTCCTGTCTAAATGCATAAAATGTTATCGACTACATCCACAGCCTTTACAACCATTCATGAGTGATTTACCTGCGTATCGTATCAATCAAGTTAAACCGTTTTCCGTAGTGGGTGTGGATTTTGGTGGACCGTTCCGCATCAAGCTTGGCCCACATCGTGGTGCAAAAATTGATAAGGCATATTTGTGTTTATTTATTTGCCTCGCCACAAAGGCTGTTCATTTAGAGGTCGTCTCTACACTGTCATCCGACGGTTTCATCGCTGCGCTTCGGCGATTCGTAGCACGTCGCGGTCGCTGCAATACTATCCACGCGGATTGCGGAACCAATTTCGTTGGTGCTCGCAATCAACTTTCAACCCTTATGGAGAATGCATCGCACGCGGAAAAGATTGAATACAAATTTAATCCTCCATCCGGGGCGCACTTCGGGGGCGTTTGGGAGATTCAAATTAAGGCGGCAAAAACTCATTTGTATAGGGTTGTTGGTGATCAAGTGTTAACATTTGAAGAGTTAACCACACTCTTTACTCAAATCGAGGCAGTTTTAAATTCGCGACCTTTGTGTCCCATAAGCGCGGATCCGAACGATCTGTCCGCACTCACTCCAGGTCATTTTTTGACGTTAGAACCACTAACAGCGGTCCCCGATGAGGATCTATCATCACTTAATATCAATCGGCTTCGTCGGTGGCAGTTGTTACAATCATTTCATCAGAACTTTTGGTCCAGGTGGAAACACGAATATCTTAACTCTTTAATGCAACGCGCCAAATGGACCAAAGACTCAAAACCGTTGGCCTTAGGGTCTATGGTAATCATCAAGGATGACAATCGTGCTCCATTACACTGGACTCTCGGTAGAGTTCAAAAACTTATCGCGGGAACTGACGGAGTTGTCCGAATCGCCATGGTTAAAACTGCAACCAATAACGTAATTCAGCGGCCCTTGGTTAAGTTATGCCCTCTACCTATAGAGGACTAGCTTCCACTGGAACAAATACACTTCGTGCAGTTTCAACAATCTCGTAGTCTAAGTTTAAATTCATTTTATAGTTAGTTTATCTTAGTTTTTAAATCGCACCGTTCATCGCTCTTAGTTTTAGTTAATTCGAAAATACCATAGCTATTTTGGTGGGCGGGATGTTCCGTCATCGTAATTTATCGTAGATTCATCTCAAGTAATTTAAACGCAATATCGAAGTTCTGTATGACTGGTTCATGCAGTGACAAAACGCAGCCGTAAAATGGCTGCCATGCAATCGCAGCATGATGGTTTTCGTTTGACGGACGCCAGAGGGCAGTTGCAATCTGGACGTTGAATCGGACATATCGACCGCGGGCGGACCTATCCTGCGCAATCGCCACCGCGTGTTCGTCAATATCTTTATGTTTTTAAACTCCTCGTCGCCTCATCTCAAATCGACAAGAAGTGATGTGCAACCAGCTGGTGTGAGCCCAAGCGATGGTGGAAGTCAACGATCTTAAAGGTATGTGATTGCATTATATTTTGTTGCCGCGTGCCTCTCGAAACAGAACATCGTATTTGCTACGGCAGGTCTTTTAGCCTGATCCAAGTGTAGCAAGAAGCCACCAATCGTTTTTTTTATTTGTGTGTGGTGCGTTTGCTACACCATCTTTTACAAAATTAGTGCAACTAGCTCAAGCTATTGAGATGGGAAAAATAGAGAACTCGAATATACACACTGACTTACAACGAATACCAGAACCCATTCACAAAATTATTAAAACCAACCCTACAATTTCCACTCGGCAGCAATCAGGAATTCACAAACCACCGATGACGATAAAAGATTTGCAAGGCAGATGTTTCAGATGCGGTAAGAGCGACCACCGCGCTAATAAATGTGGAGCTTCAAAATCCATTTGCAGAAAATGTCAAAAAGAAGGACACCTTGCCAGAGTTTGTCTCAAAAGAACTAATACAAATCAATTAGACGAATTAACTAGTACTTCTAGTCATGAAAGTATTGCAGAAATCAATCTTATCAAGAGCAAAATATCTGAAAGATATATGATAACCGTGGTTGTCGAAAATAAGAAAATACGTATGCAAATAGACACTGGTGCCGCCTTGTCTTCAATTTCTCTAAAGGATTACAAGGGTTTAGGAATTAATAAAAAGATTTTCAAAACTGAAATGAAACTTCAAACTTACACAGGAGAAATTATCAAACCCGTTGGAGTTGCATACATTAAAGGAGTTTATAAGAACCAAACTTTTTATGGCAAGTTATACATAATTGACAAGAACGTAGATCCAATTTTTGGAAGAAGCTGGATGAAAGAGATAGATGTTAAATTAGCCGATATACGACTTGTTGAAATGGTACAACAAGATGCGAAATTAGATCAGTTATTCGATGAATTTTCTACAACAGTTTTTAGAACAGACCTTGGGAAAATACCGGATTTCAAAGGACATCTTACGTTAAAAGAAAATACTCAACCCATTTTCATTAAACCTCGAAAGATTCCATACGCTTTGAAACCAAAGGTCGACGAAGAAATTGATCGTCTTTGCTCCATAGGAGTTATTACAAAAGTCGATCATTCGGATTGGGGAACACCGATAGTGCCTATCGTCAAACCGAATGGCTCTATTCGACTTTGTGCTGACTACAAAATTACATTGAACAAAGTAATTCAAGATGAAAAGTATCCTATCCCTATAATTGAAGATATTTTCACAGAAATGAATGGAGGTAAATATTTCTGTACTTTGGACATCACACAAGCATACCTGAATATGGAAATGGACGAAGAGAGTTCTTTACTTCAAACTTTAAGTACACACAGAGGAACATTCAAAGTGAATAGATTTATGTTCGGAGTAAAAGTTGCCCCAAGCCTTTGGCAAAAATATATGGACTAATTGCAACAAGGCCTTGATGGCGTGAAATGTTTCTTTGATGATATTATTATTCAAGGATCTACAGAATCTGAATTATTGAACAGATTAAGAACAGTTCTTCAAAAACTCAAAGATAGTAATCTCAGAGTAAATAAAGATAAATGTCACTTTTTCAAACACAGCATTAATTATCTTGGACATACTATCGACGAATCAGGCCTACATAAAAACAAGGATAAAGTAACACCCATTTGTAACACGGAACCATCCAAAAACGTTACTGAGCTACGTACATTTCTTGGCATGGCAAATTACTATAATAAGTTTATACCGAATCTTGCA
Source organism: Pyrausta purpuralis (assembly GCA_963924145.1). NCBI lineage: Eukaryota > Metazoa > Arthropoda > Insecta > Lepidoptera > Crambidae > Pyrausta > Pyrausta purpuralis. Next base: position 20,427,167 of record OZ001654.1, read on the forward strand.
GCAATTACAAATCCCCTTAATGAATTACTACAAAAGAGAGCAGAATTCAACTGGACTTCAAAATGCCAGTACAGCTTTGAGAGAATTAAGAAAGAAATTTTGAGTGATAGAGTGCTTACACACTTTGATCCCTCCAAACCCATTGTTTTAGCGACAGATGTTCTTTCTCATCGATACTTGGATGGTTCAGAACGACCAATCGCATTTGCATCTCGATCTTTATCTAGTAGTTAAAAGAAGTACAGTCAAATTGATAAGGAAGCGACTGCTATATATTGGGGCCTTAAGAAATTCTTCCATTACTGTTACGGCCGAAAGTTTACACTTGTTACTGACCATCTGACATCGATATTTCACCCTAATCAGACCTTACCCGAATTAAGCACTATGAGGTTGTTTCACTATGCCCACTTCTTGTCTGGTTTCGATTACAATATTGAGTATAGAATGTCTGTAAAAAATTCAAACGCAGATTTCCTTTCCAGATTTCCTGTAGAAAAGGCTAATGAATCAATAGATCAGCATTGTGCATTCCAAATAAAACAAATCAATACGTTAGAAATAAGCCCACAGTCAATCGCTGAAGGAACTACTAAAGATACAGAGCTGATTCCAATTCTCCATGCGCTAAGACTAGGGAACTTGTTGAAATCCTTAGGATATAATGATAACAAACTTACATTACAAGACGGGTGCATTTTGAAAGGTTGCAGAGTCATGATACCAGAAAAATTGCGCAAACAAGTTCTGGAGGAGCTACATACAGGTCATATCGGTATTGTGAAAATAAAATCACTGGCGCGTAGCTTTGTTTACTGGAAACATATAGATAATGACATCGAAATTAAAGTAAAGTCTTGCAGAACATGCCGTATGGAACAAAATCAACCTCCTCGAGCACCTTTACATCACTGGGAGGAACCGGCAGGCCCATGGCAAAGAATCCATATAGACTTTGCACGACCGATACAAGGACACTACCTTTTTATAATTGTTGACGCATTTTCTTAGTGGGTAGATATAATTCCTACAAAAACAACAACAAGTTCCTGGTGCATCCGAAAATTAAAAGAAATATTCTGCACATTTGGGATGCCTTACAATTTAGTTTCAGATAATGGCCGTCAATTTACTTCACACGATTTTAAAACTTTTCTTCATGAATGTAGTATTACCCACAAAACTACCGCCCCTTACCACCCTGCTACAAACGGGCAAGCAGAAAGGTATGTTCAAACTATAAAAAGACCACTGCGCTCCATGGCGGTGGAGAGAGGTGATCTAACAGATAAATTACAACAAATTAAATGTACACTAAGGCGTACACCAAGATCAAATGGCCAGTCTGCTTATTATTTAATGTTTGGAAGAGATGTGAGAACGAAATTACACTGTATGCTTAAGAAGCCTTTGGCCAACGCTTCAAGATCGACTAACAACAGTACAAGAGTTAGAACTTTCTCTATTGGCGACAGAGTGCAAGCTAGAAGTTACAGCGACCCATCCCAAAGATGGACATTTGGCACAGTGACGCAACGCTTGGGTCAGCTACACTACACAGTGCGTACTGGTGACGCCTTGACCTGGACTCGTCATTTAGACCAGCTCCTGCCGGCGTCCCACGTGCCTGTGCCACAGCCAGGATTCGTCGTGGAGGTGTGTCACGTCTCTAACGTTTCTATATAGACTAGGTTGCTATGGCTACCATGCTATTGAACTTTTAATTGTGTCAATGTGAGGAAATTATGTAAATAAATAAACCAATTTCACTTTATTATACGTGTATAAAATAAGCTTATAAACTAGTTTGACAAAACGTAATGTTATTGATCAGCACGCCGCACTCACACTGATTCAAAAATAATTATCTCGTACATAATCTTTCAATTTTGATTTAAAGAGGCCAAATATGTGACAATATTTTATATCTGCTGGTAATTTTTTGTATAACTGTGCTCCTTCAAACAAAATGTTATTTTTACCATAATTAGTTCTTGGTACTGCTATACTAATTTTGTTCGTATTTCTTAAGCTGTGCTTAAAGGTTCGTCTGGTAAACGATATTTGTGTATGTATTTTGTTTGTCAAAATTTTTCTTATTAGAATACATGTTGTATATATGTAAAGTTGTTTAATATTACACAATTTTGTTTTTTCGTATAATAACTTAGAGCTAGTCAGGCGATCGTATTTGAAAAGAGTTTTGATTATTTTATTTTGTGATGTTTGTAGGCTTTTTAGATTTGTTTCACTTCAATAAGGTAATTCAGGTGTGATTGAACTAACGAGGTGTATATAGTTATTCGATTTTTGAGTGGAATACAACCAACTACCCTACGCAACGCACCATTTAAGGAGATAAGTTTAGATCTCACTTTTTCAATGTGTGATCTCCAGGTAAGTTTGTCGTCTAATTGTAGTCCTAGGTATGTTTCTTGGTTCGAGTGGTGAATTATTTCATTGTTAATAAGTAGCGGGGGATGTTCTGAGATTTCTTTGTTTTTTTGCCGAGAATATCATATACGAGGTTTTTTTAGTATTGATGGTTAGGAGATTGCTGTGACACCAATTATTATAGTTATTTAGGTCTTTTTGTGCTATATTGATAAGTTTGCATAGATTGTTGCCAAAATAAAAAAGACAGGTATCATCAGCATATAATGTGATATTTCCTATTAAACCTATAGTCGTGTCATTATTCGCATGTATTAAAAATAATAATGGACCCAATATAGGGCCCTGTGGTATACCACAATTTATTTGTTTGTTTTCTCTTTGAATGCCGAAAGTGACATTGATTTCGTGACGCGTGTGGCAGTTAAGAATGACGCAGAGGGAAAAAGGTGTAAGCCAATAATTCTGAAAATGCAAAGGATGACTTTTTAGCATGCCTTCGTAGATTGAAGGACATCAAAGCGTGTGACATTGGTTTCACTGGTATGACAGGGCGGATCTATTTTAACGACCGCCTTTCCACACGAAACAAGCATCTTTTCCAGCAAGCAAAGCTAAAGGCAAAGGAGAAGAATTATCCATTCTGCTGGGTGAGAAATTGTACAGTAATGGTGCGGAAATGATCACTGAAGAATCGCTAAAAAGGATAGTACAAGGAATAATATTACGAACTGTTATCTCATAAGAATATCTACTTTTAAAAAGGTACGATTTTGTATTTTATTGTTTTGCGTAAATTGGTTTGCCACCTACGAAAGTTTGAGCACCAAAGGCTTTCGTTTCAAGCCTGCTTGTGTGCCTGCCTTCTCCTACTCGGGGGGCACGCCTATGATATCACAGTCTCCAGTTACTATTGCGGTGCACTTAACTAATAACTGCAGTACGTCTTATGCGCGGCCGGCAATGTATACTGCACCCACTCGGTATATACAGTGGCCAAGTGTTCTCGCATCTGCTACGAATGCACTTTTAAATACTTGGAACTTGTTGTCTTTTGCGAATCGGGAGGTGTTAGTGAATAATTTGTCTACGAGTGCGTCGTATGTTTGTGACTTAAAAAGATTATTTCTCCGATGCTATGAATGTTTGTGTTTTATGGGTCTTATGTTTGTTAACATGTTGTTTCGTATTTTAACTTCAAATTATAATTTGTTCTGCACTTTTCACGCTTTTAAACAAAAACTAAGTTCAGCAAATTTATTGCTTTTAACCAAGTCTCAAAACATTGTCAAAGTGAATAACGGGAACTCAAAACTTTATGCTGATAATAAGCTCATAAATAAAATTGTTTCAATTATAAATATTTCTGTCGTGCATGATATACAGAGTTACAAACATAAACTTCATTTTAATAGTGAATTATAAAAATATTAATTGTTTTTATCAGAACGTACGTGGTCTTCGGTCTAAAACTAAAATATTCGAAAATCTAAAACTAAAAATCTGATTAACTGCAATTATGATATTATATGTATTGGGGAGACGTGGCTTTTACCCGGTATCTTCGATGCTGAACTGTTTGATTCGCGATGTAATGTGTACCGCACCGATAGAAACTACGAGCGTTTAGGTATGACTAAGGGCGGCGGGACACTCATCGCGGTCAAACGAGAACTGATGGTTGACTCGCATTGCGCCGGTACGCTCCCATGTTTCCTGACGCTGACGTTACACATCTGGATATATTGTTATCGCGAGGCCCAAATGAAAGACGCTTGCATATATATTGTTGTTATTTCCCTGAAACTAAAGATCAAGTCAGCTCTCAGCAGGCTTTTTTCGAACATGTATCAAGATTGTAGTGTCGACAGACCAGATGATAAATTTTTAATAGTTGGCGATTTTAACATAAGAAAGGCGTTATAATTAGTAACCCCAGACTTTACACACCATAATTATTATCTGTCAAATCCATCCATTGATACCTTGTCTTCTCAGCTATATACTTTTATGTGTTTTACTGGTTTTCTTCAATACAATGGGATTATGAATGATAATAACAGACATCTTGATCTAGTAATTTCGAACTTTTCATGTGAAGTGGGACGCATTGATCCTCTGTCGCTACCTGAGGACGGACACCATCCATCTTTATCATTATCACTGGAAGTTACTCCGCCTGATGCTTGTCTAAAGCAGCCCCCGCGAACGGTTCGCCGCTTTCATGCAGCCGATTACAATAATATTAAGTCAAAGCTTGCAAGCATAAAGTGGAATGAACATCTCTGTAGTACTGACGTCGAGGAAGCTTTAGATAAGTTTTACAATATTGTTAATGATATTAACAATATTGTAAAACCAATAGTGTGTACCGGTGAAAATAGTAAAAGACAACTTTTCGTACCCTTTATGGTTTTCACCTAGCTTAATCAGTTTAATTAAGAAAAAAAACAAGTTGCATAAAAAATGGAAAACATATGGAAGACTGACTGATTACGATGCATACTCAGACCTAAGGCGTTCTGTTAAAAAAATATGGTCTCTTGCTACGATATTTTCATTGCCAGATCTGAATCTAATATAAATGGATGTTCGAAACATTTTTGGTCGTTTATTAAGTCTAAAAGAAACACAAATGGTATTCCGGACATGATGAAATTGGATAATTGGCAATGATGGCCAGACTATCGCGAATATGTTCAATAGCTTCTTCCAGTCGGTGTTTGAAACTGAGCTTCTTGACTCTAATTTAGCTGCCGAGAAGACTGTCAACTGCGTCATTAATAATATTTACATTACAGAGGAAATAGTAGAAAAGTATGTCTAAAATAAACGTCTCTAAAGGTGTGGGCTCCGATGGATTGCATCCACTATTTTTGAAAACTTGTAGAAAGCAATTAGCGTTGCCTATAATATTAATTTTTAAATTATCATTATCCACTGGACGTATGCCCAGCGTTTGGAAACGATCATTTGTGGTTCCTATTTACAAGTCTGGCGACAGACATAGCATACGTAACTATCGCGGAATCTCAAAATTATCAATAATACCAAAGATTTTGAAAAAAAAAATGTGACTTTGTATATCCCGTACTCAGCCCCCTATTAACTGTCTACCAACATGTTTTTGTATCTAAGCGTTCAACTGAGACGAACCTTTGTGAGTTACTTGACCTGGTTCTGGATTCCAAAGAGCAGGGATTCCAGGTAGATGCAGTTTATACCGATTACTCTAAAGCTTTCGATAAAATATCTCACTCACTGCTAATAAAAAAATTGGTAGAGATCGGTATTCATGGCGACCTGCTCAGATGGATGACGTCTTACCTCAGGGATCGAATGCAGGTGGTAACTATCAAGGGTTTCACTTCAAGTTTCATCCCTATTTCATCTGATGTTCCCCAGGGATCCCACCTTGGGCCCTTGCTTTTCAACTTTTTTATAAATGACGTCATCAAGTGGTTTAATAATTCAAAAATTTTAATGTATACTGATGACACTTTTTTTTCAGTTATTAGATCAGCAGATGATTGTGAAAGGATGCAAAGCGATCTCTTACGCTCAAGCGAATACTGCACTGCTAATAAACTGTTACTTAATGTAGATAAATGCTTTACCTTAACTTTTTCAAGAAAATCCTAAAGACTTTAACTATTCACTTTACGATAAGCGCTTAAAAAGGGTCCAAGAAGTTAGGGATCTTGGAGTGCAATTGGACTCTGGCTTGTTCTTTGGATCCCATGTCAAGAAGACTACTTCGAAAGCCTATAGACTACTTGGTTTTATTTTTCGTCAAAGCGTAGACTTTGTTAATGAGAAAACCTTAATTCTATTGTATAACGCTTACGTTCGATCACAGTTAGAATATGCATCAGTTGTGTGGAATCCTCAGTACGCTACATATATCGACCTTCTGGAGAACATTCAAAACAATTTTTTTTGACGTTTATCTTATAGATTTAAAAAATGTAACACTAATATTATTCAATCTCTAATAACCCGCCGAGAACATAGGGGTCAGATATTCTTATACAAAATCATTAATAATGTAGTTGATAGCCCGTACTTGTTAAGCAGACTTTCTTTTAAATGTATTAAGTCACGAACTTGTCATAAGAGTTCTTTCGATGTACCCATTTGCAGGACTAACTACCGGAGAAATGGTTTTATTGTCAGAGCAACAAGCAAGTACAACTCAAGCTTCATACATATAGATATCTTTCATGAGAAGTTATCACGATTTCGTTTTCTCTTAAAAACGAATGTGTAGTGTGCTATAATTACTATTATTACTTTTATGAATAAGTTCCATCTTTCTTTGGATGCAGTTCGGTCGCCAGTGCGTCGGGTTATACATTTTTGTTGTTAGCTAGCCCATATTACAACTACGTAGATACCGCGGTGTTTATAATGTTTTGTAAATCTACAGTATGTTGTTCATATTTTTTCTTCCAATTGTTTATTTGACTTATCTTGTAAAATCTAGCAGTGGAAACGCATAAGGCTAATGTGTTATGATTTTAATTTTTACTTCTTAAGAATTATTGTAAAGCTGTTGTTTCCTTAATAAAGAAAAAAAAAAGACCTGTTGAAGGCTTGTCTATAGCGGTAAGACGATTCTAACATTTTTAAAAGAGCAACCGATGCGTCGACATTTCGTGTAGATGGGCGGTATGACTGCTCTAACATGTTTATAATAGCTGCTGTTAGTTTGAAAACCAATTCCAAATGACCTCACTGTTCATTTGATAGTAAACCAGCCTTAAATCTCTAATCCTTATTCACATAAAAAAAAACTAAATAAATAAAAAATAATATTTTTTCTTTGAATGAAAGTTATCAGTAGTTTAACTACTTGATTACAGTAGTCAGACTATCGATTACTTTTTGTAACTTGAGTTCTTGTTGTTAATTACTTGAAATCGTATTTAGTAGTTGGATTACACCAATGTAGTTAACTGTGCCCAACACTGATTGTACAAATAACATGCATTTTTCTTGTGTGTTAGCTTTCATCGTCATCATCATTATATGAACATAAGCATTGTTAGCTCTATCTGAAGTGAAAGTAGTGATTAAATTTCTCAACTATTAAACTATCTTCTATTATAAAGGCTTTAAGTGTAAATATTCCACCAAAACATTGTTTTAGAAAGATTTAAAAAAAACGGCCAAGTACGAGTCGGACTCGTACACTCAGGGTTCCGTGATAAATTTAACTGAATGAGACATCCACTTACATCCACTTAGCCAAAATACAACAATATTTTGTTGACAGCAAATATAACTTTGTGTTTCATCGTATTTGTATGAATAACAAAGTTATGTTTTCGGTTATTGAAAATGGGCTCTATCTCAAAAACTACTCGTTCGAATCGTTCGATTTGATTTTATCGAAACCAATTTTATATCAGTTATTTTTTTCAAAAAAAACTAAGCAAGAGTTTAAAAAGTTAGATTGGGGGGACGCCCATTTTACTACTTTGGAAGCGTCTATGCCTCAAACGTTAGACTTTTAGAGAAAATGGTTTTAGGAACCTCAAAGTCATTTTAAAAGACCAAAAAGAGAAAATAAATATTTGTATGGGAGCCCAAATATCATTATTTTTTATTTTTAGTATTAAAATCGTAAAACAGTTAACAGCATACCTACCTACTTAATTTCAACTGTGTAATACTAATAGTCTCAGAATAAAGTGGCTGTGATATACGGATGGATAGACAGACAGACAGACTGACTTGACGAAACTATAAGGGTTTTTTGCCATTCGGCTACGGAACCCTAAAATCTACTTCCACTCTTTAGGTATGAGTATAAAAAACTAGCATGGCTCATAGAATAGTCAATATGGAATGTTCAGAAAATGATAAAAGTATAATAAAATGTCAATAACCATTAGGATTTATCCGAAAAAATCCGGTTCATTACTTGTGAGAATTGACCTACAAACAAACTTCTAATTAGTAAGATTTTGTTTCCGCTGTGAAAAGAAACCATAAATTATGAATGATGTTAGCAAGCTTTAAATACCAATTAACCTGAATTGAAATATCCTTTAGAATGCTTTTGTGCAGGGTTGCAACGTAGAATATTTCCAATAATGAATTGTATTGAACTTTCAACTTAGCAATCTCGGAACTTGGGTGAATCGTATTTTTTATGAGCTCCTTTGATCCACATTTTTGTCGTTATATCAATGGAAATTTTCTTTCGTAACAGAAATTGCGACTGGAAACGGAGCTCAGTTTAATATAAAATTCTGTGATCACGTTTTACGGTTCGGGTTCAAAGGAGGCTTCAGAGTAAGCTGTCAATATTGTCAGCGGACATACTTATGTTTCATTTTTTAAGACTTAGAAAAACGTGACTAAACAATTATGAAGTATTATTAATTAAAACCACGTTGTTGTTTCGATAGATGATGGGTGGTAATGGCTATAAGTGTACTTTAAATAAACTGTAAAGCGTGGAAAGATAAGAATTATTTTTTAACTAATGTCAATTAAATCGGTTGAAAGTTTCAAGTAATAAAAAAATAAGATTTGAACTGAAAATTATTTCACCGTTAAAAGTCACAAGTCACAAGTTGCTAATTTAATTTCTTAAAAGTTTTAATACGGCCAATTAAGTCTTGAGCTTTCAAAAGCTTCTTTTCTTACTTTTTTTATAAAATTTGCGTCGCAAAGATAGAAATTATTAAGATGCCTTCCACCTTTGCTTTCCCAAATGGAAATTGGCTACCCTGTCGTTTAACTCCAAAATCGGTAATGAAATTATTCAATGATTTAGATTGTTTTAAAAGTTATCGGGACACGGCTGCATGCAAACTCCTGTTGACAGCCCTGAATACCTTCAGTAGATAGTTTAGTATCTACAACGTGTAATGTTAAATGCGCAAATACATCTAATAGATATAATTAATATTTGACAACATCACATACATTGCTCCGATCCCAAGCTAAGTAGCTAAAGCACTTGTGTTATGGAAATCGGAAACAACGGTGGCACCACAACATCCAGACCCGAGACAGTATAATACATATCGTTTTCTACATTGACCCGACCGGGAATCGAACCCGGAACCTCACGAGATGGCGACGCTTGAAACCAGCGTGCTAGCCACTCGACCACGGAGGTCGTCGTCAGACACCCCAAATGAATTTAAATTGAATTGACCTAATTCTGAGAGAAAAAATAATAATGAAAGGTTTTATGTAGTATTTAAGTTTTACTGGCACTTCTGATTATTTCTTGCTCAGCGGACGACGCTCTGTAGAGAGGGGAGTCCGTAGGTAGTTATTTACCGGGCTGGACCGCTGCACTGTGGCCGTGCTGACATTATTATTATAAATTACGAGTATCTCATAAATAACTTACCATTGCTTTACGTATTTTGTCGTGATTGCGCACATGGTGGCTTGTCTTCTAAATAAATAGACAGGGCAACATATGTATATAAAAAAAATTAAGCTAACAATTGCTTCTTTACGTATTTTGGCGGGTTTGCGTACATGATGGCCTATGTTATTAGTAAATAGACAGGGCAACATTTTAATGTTTTTTTTTAAAATATGACCCATATCAAAAAGTATTTTAATTGACTCTAGTCGTTACTCCAATAAAACTATTTTCAGGCTTTGCGCATTTAATGTTACACGCTGTATCAGACTAAATATATGGAGGGGAAGCCCGGGTACCTTAAGAAAAGGGGAAAAACACATAAATTTGTAATCAACCACAGTGCATTATTAATTATTTGTTTCTTAGGTAATCATCTTTGGAATCGTAAAACATAAACTTAAGAATGTAAATGTCTATAATCTAGAATAAAAATGACATAAAAAAAAAGATCGAAATATCCATTTTGCCCGCCCCCCCTGGATAAAACGGGTACACCCCCAGGGCAAAACGGATATGTACAATAATAACTGCTTTAATCATTGTAATCGTCACAATAATAACTGCCTATGCCTGAACATAAGGTACTATCCTCGTGTGCCCACATCTTGCATTGATTGCAAAATTTTTATTGCCTTACCTTCTTTACGATTACTCTATCTTCTTGATGAATTAAATAATCCATTAATTACTTTAAAATCAATTGGACACCAATGATACTGAAGCTATGAATATTCAGATTTCAAAAATATTGAATTTGACTCTTATATAATGAAGTAAATAAAAATAATTTTCGCTTATTAGATGTTGATAATCGAATTATTTTACCAATAAATAATGAAATTCGAATTATAGTTACAGCTACTGATGTAATTCATTCTTGAACTATTCCATCTTTAGCAATTATAAGATGCTAATCCTGGACGTCTTAACCAAACTAATTTTTTTATTAATCGACCAGGATTTTTTTATGGACAATGTTCTGAAATTTGTGGAGCAAATCATAGTTTTATACCTATTGTAATTGAAAGAATTTCAATTAAAAATTTTATTGATTGAATTAATAATTATTCCTCATTAGATGACTGAAAGCAAGTAATGGTCTCTTAAACCATTTTATAGTAAATTAGCAATTACTTCTAATGAAAAGAATTAGTTAAAAAATAACATTAATATGTCAAATTTAAATTATTACCTTTATGTAATATTCTTTTATACCAAAAATAATACCTATTAATTGAATAATTTCCTTTATTTTCTTTATTATTATTTTTCATATTATAAATTATTATATTTTTATTAATAATAATAGTAATATAAATATGAAAAATAAAATATATAATAAAAAAAAACTTAAACTGAAAATGATAACTAATCTATTTTCAATTTTTGACCCCTCAACTAATTTACTAAACTTTCCTCTAAATTGAATTAGAACATTTATTGGATTAATATTTATCCCCTATTCATTTTGATTAATTCCTAATCGTTATATATTTTTTTTAAATTTTATTTTAAATAAATTACATAAAGAATTTAAAACTCTATTAGGAAAAAATTCTAATGGTGCTACATATATTTATTCATATAATTCCCCAAGGTACTGCTAGTATTCTAATACCTTTTATAGTCCTAATTGAGACTATTAGAAATATTATTCGACCAGGAACTTTAGTGCGTTTTGCCGAGTTATATTTTTATTGCAGGAAGACGTTATTTTGGTTCCACGAATAAGAATATATATATTTTTTTTAATTCCTCCAGTAGTTCCTGAGATAAGCGCGTTCCAATATACGAACTCTTCAGCTTTATTATATATATTTATTTATTATATTTCAAGAAAATAATAAACATTACTTATTTTTGCAAATAATGATTGTTAATCTCTTAATACATCAGTATGGATATTACCATTTATCAATATTTTTACTGTGCTGTTAGTTACATGCCTAGTGATGCGTATGCAAGCGAACCAAGCAAATTGGACGCGATACATTGCGTACTAAGATAGCAGATTTGTTAGAAATATGCGTGGACTGTCATCAATGATTTTTTTTAACTTGGTGCAACGAATCCGCTTGTCATTTGAAATATCATAATTTAGAAGTGCTTTTTTGCAAATAATGTCGAAATCACTACATTTTATTACTCTCCGGTGAAAAGATACACTTCCTCTCTCATTTTTTTATGACCTGCCTTCACGCTCTGCAAGTAATTCTACCATAAGACGGCATTTTTGCCAAAAAAATAATGCAACGCTCTTGTCACGCGACTGAAGTAGCTACGGCTCAATGCAGGCATATGCCTACAATATAAGCACGCTGCCGCACCGACGGAGGCCATACTAACCTTATTCATTTTTTCTATGGTGCTACAAATGTTACGTACTCGTATGTAAGCCATACTTCATTACTCAGACTCAGTGCAAATTGGTGGAGTGGTTTTGGCAAGCCAGGGTCTGTAAGGTATCATGTCAAAAAACCTGAAAATAAAGATACACAAGGTATCGCAATTTTTGCAATAATTTACTAAAAAGGCTAAAAACTGAATATGATAAGTCTGAGTTACTGAAAAATAAATGCAATCCAAAAGGCATGTGGAACTGCATCAATAAAATTACTAATTACAAAAAATCTGCATCACTTTCAGGTGAATTACTAAGTCTCGCTAATAACCCGCTTAAATCAGTGAGTCTGGTTAATGATTATTTTGCAGGAATAGGAGCAATATTGGCTAATAATATTACTGTCAATCATCTTACGGATACGTCACGCACTAAACTCGATAGTGAAGAAAAATTCAACTCGATGGCTTTATATGATACGGACTCTAATGAAATAGAAAATATTATAATCGGCTTGAAAAATAGCTCAGCTGCTGGCTTTGACGGTATTCCAACCCTTGTAATTAAAACTGTTAAGAATGCTCTTATACCCCCTCTTACATACCTATGTAACTTGTGCTTGAATACTGGTATATTTCCTAAAATTCTAAAGAGGGCTCTTGTACATCCTATTTATAAGAGTGGCAGCAGAGACTGTGTCGAAAATTATAGGCCTATATCTGTATAGCCCGTGATTTCTAAAATTTTGGAAAAAGTTTTGAATTCTAGACTTTTGAGTTTTCTTGCTCAAAATAATATCCTTGCCGAAAATCAGTTCGGTTTTATTAAGAATAAATCTACAGATGATGCCACTCTTCAACTGACTGATACAATAGCAAAACTTCTTGACAAAAAATCCAAAGTCATTGGCGTCTTTCTTGATTTATCCAAAGCTTTCGACACTGTCTCTGTGCCCCTCTTGCTCAACAAAATGGAATCAATTGGGATTCGTGGTTATGCTTTGGATGTGTTTCGTAGTTACCTCTCTAACAGAACCCAACGGGTTAAAATAGGTGACGCCATTAGTTCAGATGCAAATCTTACTTTTGGAGTCCCTCAAGGAAGTGTGTTGGGTCCTACGCTTTTTCTTATATATATCAACGGCTTGTGTAAACTGACTATCCCTCACTGCAAAATAATCACGTATGCAGATGACACTGCCTTAATTCTACATGGCAAAAACTGGGATGAGGTGCAAAATCGTACTGAAGTGGCGATTCGTGAAGTAATGCAATGGCTTAACCTAAACTTACTAACCGTAAACATCTCTAAGACCAAATACGTTACTTTCTCACTATCTGCTTTAACACAGCCATCTGCAGACTTCAAACTAAGAGCGCACACATGTGATCGACCTGAAACCTGTGCCTGCCAGGAGATCACTCGAACTCAAAACATCAAATATCTGGGACTAACTATTGATTCTTTCTTAGACTGGCGTATGCACATTGATAACCTAGTTGGTCGTATCAGAAAATTGATTCCCATATTCAAAAAACTTAGAGTTTCAGCTGACCGTGAAACTTTGTTGTGCGTTTATTACGCCCTCGCCCAGAGTATACTGCAATATTGTATTGTCACCTGGGGTGGTGTAGGGGTTACAAAAATGCTTCCTCTAGAACGCTCTCAAAGGGCAATTTTAAAAGTTATGTTAGGGAAACCGAGGAGATATGACACCGCTCTTCTTTACAAGGAATGCCCGGTTCTTACAGTCAGACAACTATTTATTCTAAGTGTCGTCTTGCGGAAACACAAAGAAATTGATTACAATCATATACCCAAGCGCAATAATAAACGAATCTGTCCCACTCAACATCACAACACTGCCTTTGCGGTATCTCAGTACTATGTATGCAGTTGCCATTTATATAATGTCGCAAATAGAACGAATAGCATTGTCTCACTTACACATTATCAATGCAAACAAACAGTATCTTCATGGTTAAAAAGTCTTAAATACAAAGAAACTGAAGAAATTCTTAACATGATAACCTAATAAGTGTGCATATACCTTTAGATAGATGTTCTCTCTCACAAAACACACACACACACACACACACACACACACACACACACACACACACACACACACACACACACACACACACACACACACACACACACACACAAACACACACACACCCGCACGCACGCACAAATAAGGCACAATGTGTATCTTTAATTATTTGTAACCTATTTATTTTCATGTAATTATTTAAAGTCTCCATTAACTTTATATAATATTCAGGGTGGAGAGCGCTGGCAGCTGTGTCACAGTTTATACTAGTACGGCTGCCAACGTTTATACCTCTTAGTTTGTACATTTTTGATATAGATCTGTCTGTTGTATTAAGAGGCATAATTTGTACCTTGAAAGAGAAATAAAGTTATTTATTTATTTATTATTATTATAAAGATGTACTATAAACTTGGAATGGACACGGAGAAAGAAGATTGTGCATTCCTTTGCCAGGGATCTTCAACATTCGTTCCTAACTAATCAAATAAACCTAACATAAAAATAGAAGCAGTAAACGAAACAAAATACTTTTCTACGCTATTTGCTACCAGGATTAAAGGACTATCATCCAATTCCTCTCCACACCCAACACTGTATTTTCTGAAGGATAGTAAAAATATTACGACTGCGAATCACCTACTTTTTCTATTTCAGTCCCGGCATTGTGTAAACGCTAATACATATAAATAAGATTAGAGTGAAGAGCGAGCGGGAATAACATAATTTAGTTGTATCACTCTCTTGTAGATTCAGTAGTCCCTAAGTACCTTTTAAAATATGCAGCGTAAAGACGTCGGTTATCAAGAGGCAAATATGTTTTTTCTGAAGGTCGTAAGACTTGAATGAATGCCTCTAGCAGCCGTTTACTATAGAAATCAGTAGGCGAGCCCCATATTCAGCCTTCTTAGGGAACACCGTGATAAAGATGCTAATGTTGGGTGTCTATGAATTGAAACGTGCAAAAACTTGCTGACGATTTTTTTTAATGTATATTATCGTACCAACGCATCTCGATAGAAGTCAATTATTTTATCATTTTACAAAATATCCCCTTTTTATATTTGCTTTAAAGCATGCGCTGGATGCACTTTCGAACTTTTCGTAAGATAAGATAAAATAAAGATAATTTATTTTAAGAAAGACACAAGGAATATACAAATTAACCAATAGATCTTAAATCTACCTAATGTACTAGAATGTGAACTTGCTTCCTAAGTTAGGGTAAACCCTGGGTTTAAGGTTAAGCAAAGCTCTTCCCGATTACTGATATCGTAACAGTAGTACATAGTTAATACTTAAAATATTTAAAAAAGATGCAAACATCCTAACAACAATATTATCAGAACTTACTTTTTACATTTCCATTGCATCCACAAGGGTGGATTGGGGCAATAATAACATCACACTCCGGCACAATGTAAATATTTTATGCCCAGGTTTGGGCCCGATGACGCGTCGGCAGTCCGGAAGTAGAGTAAGACGATTTAACCTACTTTATGTAATCTTAAATTACTGAATATTTAGCAAGAGTACTCAAAGTTTAGCAATACTTACTAAAATTAATAGGAATATATAATTGCCACTTAAATAACATATTGAACCTAGTATAAATGCAGAAGTGACTTTAAATAATGTTGGACCTTAAAGTAAATATCAGGGGATTTTATTAATGTGATTGAATGTTACATTACGCTACACAAGCCTCATAAAATCTACGCTTTTACTGCCTGCAATAATATCCTTTGGACATTCCCACACATCGCCATCTAGCCCCAAAGTAAACTACTAAAAGCATGTGTTATGGGTGCCAGACAACAGATATAATAATTAAATACTTTTTGTTTGTAAATACATACATGATATAAATAGAAAACACCCAGACCAATACAAACAGACATGTTCATGCACACAAATGTTTGTATTGTGCGGGTATCGAACCCGCAACCCGCTGCGTAGTAGGTGATTTCTCGACCACTACACCAGACGGGTCGTCAAATGATCATAAAAAATCTCTTAAATTACTGTGGTTTTACATTTTCAAATCGAAGTTGATAACTTGATAAAGTAATGTGTAATTAAATTTGATTTTCTGCTGAAACTTAGACCCAATATGCTCATAGATAGGGGTTCCCTCTATCTGGCAGAATCCTTTTGCTCCGAAAGTCATTTGGCATAACACACTTGGCATAATTTTCTTTAGTCGAATATTATTCAGGCAGAATTTTCTGTATATACGGCATACTTTTAAGATAGCAGAAATTTATAAGGCATAATTACCTTAGGCAAAATTTTACTTTGCATACTTTCGCTCAGCATAATGTTTATTAGTAATAAACATTAGTTTATTAGTAAGATATTTATTTGGCATAATTTGACTAGGCATACTATGAAGAAAGCAGAATTTAGTATTTTACCCTAAAATTGAATTAAAAAGTCATTAAGTTGTGGTACAAAAATTAGTGACAAAAACGAATCGGTGCAAATCCGACTCCACGCAGTCTTGTTTGCCCCACACCTAGAGTGTAATTCAAAATCGCGTGGGACTGCCGGAGCCCCGCAGCGCCGGAGCCGTGACAGAAACCATGCATGTTGCATGCTTGCTTGCATGCTGCATGCTGCATGCATGCTTGCTTTCTGCATGCTTGCTGCATGCTTTGCTTGCTTGCTTGCATGCTGAATGCTTGCTTGCATGCTGCATGTTTGATTTGCCATGCATGTTGTATGTTAGTATTGCTGAGATAGAATTACTTGGGATACACAGAGAAATTAAGGTTTAAAGGAGAATATTAAATATGAAAAATATGCCAAAAGACGATTCGGACTGTGAACTTTCTGCGATAGGATGATTCTGCCTATTAATGACTATATATACGAATTGTATGCCACAAGACGATTCTATCTGTGAACTTTCTGCGTTAGGATGATTCTGCTTTAAGACTATTATGGATATTAAATTTCTGCCTAAAGATGACTTACTTACTAGGACCTTAGCGAGTAAAGTACGTCAGAATATTTTAAAAGCCATTGATTAAGATATTTTTTCCTTAAAATACCAATCGTCAATAATCAAACGCTGGTAACGTTAACATTAACCATGACTATCAATGAGAAAATTGGGCCTTACTAAAAATAATAAATATATTTGAGGATTCATAACTTGCCACCTTGCTAATTCAAATGTTTTGGTCACGTATTTTATCAGTTACGATTTTCGTAACTCCTTGTTAGCACACAACCTTCAGCTACAAAAACGTAACGGCCGGAAATAAAATAAATATTTTCCGACCTCAACCGCACCAGAATCAGTTGACCCGAACTTCCCCGAAACGCCTATCAAAATTCACTGATGTGAAATGAAAAGTGTTACTCTCTAGAGATCTTTTTCAACTGGAGTTTGTGATTTGAGGGTAAAAGTAAAGTTGTTCTAACAGAGGTTTTGATGACCCTTGTTAGCTTATATATTGTTAGAAATCGTTTTGTTTCATTTAATTTCAATATTCGGATAAATTATGCACGATGTTGAAATCTGCAATCCTTTGAATACGAAAGTGTATTTCGTAGGTAGAAACATTTTTGATTTGTAGAAATAGTACTATGTTTAGAAGTGATATAATATCTTAATTATATAGTCTGACACCAGAAGCTTGAGTACAACACATTACTTTCCGTATTTTCAAATCAAGCTTTCTTTTTACCCACGCCAAACATGACTATGTGAGTGAAAGGGACGGTTATAAAATGTGGCTAAAGACTGCCAGAGTAGAGCCCCAGAAATATAAACTACTGCTATGTTCAAAACTATTCGAACTCCCCAAGCCAATCTATCTAGTCTATTTCCAAGTGACAATCTGCCATATTAAACTTGGGTTAACATGAGCTAAAATCACAGCGATAATGTCAAACAGATCAGCAACTAGGGTCGGGTCGTTATCAACAGTTAGCGGTAGATAGTTAACGCTATGTTACGCGTATGTATTGACGTCAGAGTAAATTAACGTCATATCTTGATTAGAGAAGCTTTCATTTTGGCAAAGGATTATTGTAAAGGCGTGGTCACTGTAAGATACAATAAATGTATGACTTGACCAATTCGTCCAATATCTTTAAATTTAAACTACTTAATCGAGACGATTTTGCGTGTAATAATGGCATAGATCCATAGATTCTAAGATCCGTGCCTATTAAGGGTATAATGTTAAAAAAACTTCCCATACATGGTACTTAAACATACTCAAACCTATCGGTGTGGGGTGACTATATTGGACACCAATCACATACATTGCTGTGATCCCAAAGTAAGTAGCTAATGCACTTGTGTTATGGAAATCAGACACATCGGTAGGCCTACCACAACACTCAGACCTGACACACTATAGATTTTTTATATTTCTATATTGACTCGACCGGGAATCTAACCCGGGACCTCGAAGCGGCGACGCCTTGAAACCCAGCGTGCTTAGCCACTACACAAGTAACTATGGATAGGTCTTTTAAAATAACATAAAGGTTTATATATAAAAAAGTCTTAAGTTTGGAAGATAAACGCTTTTAAATGGTTTCAACGAAATCGGACAAGTAGGTATAGATATATAGCACATTTTCAACATCTGCAAATATCTCTTTGTGCTTTATACAAACATTATGAAACACAAAGTTATTTTTGCAGTCAACAAAATATTGTGGTATTTAGGCTGAATGGAAATAAGTGAACCCCTTATTTAGTTAAAGTTACCCGGAACAAAAGGTACGGAACCCTCAGTGCGCGAGTCCGACTCACACTTTGCCAGTATTTTTAAATTAAATTTCATATATGCTACGTATTTGTTTAAGAACTTCGGATAAAATAGGATCATGCTCTTTTTAAATGTTTATTGTTAGTTATTCTGCCTGTAATTGTAAATAATTATTTTTAGGGCTAAATTCTATCTCACGTGATATGTTAGTGTAACCGCAGCCTTATATTTATAGTCATTAGGATACTGATACTGACTTAAAGATCCCTGGAGGATTTTGAATACGAGCTCTGTAAGATAGATGCTTTAGCTTATACAAGGTTATTGATGTAGGTACTGTTATTTAACACATCGTAAAAAAACATAATTTATTTGTTTCAACTAAAATTATTCAATAACTAAAGTAGATAGATAGGTTTTTTATATAGCGTGTGACCTTATAGCAGGAGCAAAGATTTTAATTAATGATTCTACAGAGTATATTATTTTTCATCTCTGCTGTTCGGAAAATTGAACTTTCATGTGAAAAAATATGGGTGGAAAGAAGCTTTTTTATCCCTAGGGTGGAAAGTAATTTAGTTTTAATTGCTACGATCAGACACGGAGCTATAGATAATTGAGTCACAGCATATTAATTAAATAGCTTTCTAATATTTTAAAGGTTAGCTAAACATTAAAAGAGTGCTTATTATGGTCACTCATTTTCTAAATTTTCAATTTTCCTAATTAACAATTTTAAAACTACAAATATAACATTCGGTTGCCCGCCATACAAAGTGGCTTTTTTTTCATTTTAAATTGTCACATTTTGTATGTCTTTGACAATTTTATAGTTTGGTCGATTATTGCACAGAATATTAAGCAGGCGGAGGCGACTTGCCGCGTTTTTATTATTCATTCTTACTCACTCCCACCTTAAGCTATCACTCATAGCGCAATCTCATGAGGCAAAATTGAACTTGAAATTTGACATAACCTGTGGAAGTTTTGGTGACAAGTTTAAGGTTGCGTTTTTGCTACTATTATTATTGTCTGTGAGAAAAAATCGATCCATATTTTTAACAATGATTTGAAATATTTGATATCGTCCGCGTTTTATGTACGCTGTTGTCTTCCGTGCCGTTACTGTCCTTCAAATCTTTTGTTTTATTATAACGACAGTAAAAAAAACTGATATGTGATGTAAAAACTTGAGGTTTCATCTCTCGCACAACAAATATATTATCTTATCAGCGCATCACAATCACACAGCTAAATTTATTTATTTTCCTCACAGTCGAAATGAAAAATAGTATGCTTACCTTGAGAGGAAGTATACTTTCGAATTATTAGCGTTCTCACTCCGTTCGAGCGCCAAAAACATCTCGAGTGTAATGGGTCACTTTCTCCCCTTGTATAACAATCTACTAATGTCGTAACTTGGTTATAGTGCTCTCGATAAGATCCAAAGTTACATTCCCTAATCAATGTATAAAGAAATCGCTAACTCGTTGTCACACCGTGTGGTGTTCTCACCCGAGTGAGATAACATGAATATGATAGGAGCTGACCACTCCAATTCCATATATTGAGGCGTATTAACAATAATTATGAAATCCTGTACATGAAAAATCTTCAAAACCATAAGTAATATAAAAAAAAACTAAGAACACATCGCGAGCTAATTAAGCGCAACGCCATCTAGTAGCTACAATTAATAAACATAAACTTCACTTACTTTATTTCTATGCTTTTGGTGGTTCTGATCCTGAAAAACTGGACATATTTGTTTGCAATACATTTGTTAGGTTGGATTTATTTTGTTAGAAAATAACTCTTTATTTATTATTCATTATTACAAATTAAAACTATTAAGAGTTGATTACTGAATACTTAAAGGGCCTTTATTTATATTTTGCTCCTATTACAGGTCACTTCCTGAATACTAGTGTAAAATAAGTTAAATATGCTTCGTACAAAAATATTGACTTGTATTTAAATTGCATTAATTGTATTATTTGTTAGTCTGGGCTGCCAAATTTGTTAGTATTGTTAAAAAGCAGTTACTCAATTTTATTGATGGGTACTAAAGTATTAAAAACTTTAAAAATTCGATCAATGCGAGATACTGACTCTAAAATATTACTTTCCATGCATTTCCATATAAAACAAAGCCATCCATTAGATAATATTGCGTACAGGTGCACCGTGATCTACGTGTGTACACTCTCCTTGACGAGTTGTCTATGGAACACAGTATATTTCCCTGTTGAACTTCGGAACCAAGCCCTTCATGATACAGCAACGTCCCGTCCCGGTGAAAAGCAGAAAGTAAAAAAATATATTCAGGGTAGTCAGGGGAATTTAGAACTGATATTTTTGAAGCTAGTTTCAAGTACATGGGCTTTTTTGCGAATTTAGAATAACGCACTTCAAATGGCTGAAACTGTAAAGCTGGTTCTTACTAAAGGCTACGTCATGATAAAAAAATAAAATAAAAAAAAAACTTGGGCGCGTATTGCGATGCAGTTTTGATAGTTAAGCGGCTCAGCTTTATTGTCAAATTAGCAATTCGTATTGCGATTTCGCATGATATTTATAATAAAACATCATAAATATTTATATTTGTACCGTTGTTATAATATTATTATATTGATAATATTCGTTTACCCTGAGTTCAAATTGCTAAAGTTGGATCGCAAGACACCCCCTGAAACTCGTTCCTACGTTTATGGGACGATTTGAATGTGCTAAGGGCAGTGTCACACACCACTTTTTACCACGCTTTTATTAGCTTGGGTTGTATCTATGTATGAATGTGATGGAATCTTTGAGCATTAATTTGACGGATTTCTAGAAATTTGATTAATTTGAAACTTTGCACACGTATCAAGGACCGATGACAATGCAATAATTTAATAACAGTTTCCCCATATCCTTATAAGGATCGCCAGGATTTATTAAATAAATTCTTTCATGGATCCTCTGTAAGGGAGTAAGAAAGATAGAGCTATCGCGTGATCTGAGCATTTTTGCAGTTTCGAACTTACTCTTTCGCTCGGGCACTCGACACAGCACAACGGAAGCAGATACGTTAAAGTCATTTTCTGTGGATCCCTCTTTTTCATTACGGAAGTGGGTGATTTGCGTGCCTGCTGCTTTCCTTGGCTGTGGTAGCCGTTTTTCAGGCTCCCTCTCCTAAAAATAAGTTCTTACTCCCGATTACTTCTGTGTCAATTACGATTCCTGCATAGCTTTCGACTTACAGTCGATAAAGAAGGAATCAAATCTAATAAACCAAACTAAAAAGTGAAAAATAAATAATAAATTAAAAAATTAAAAAAAACAAGCATTTAAAACTGATTGAACTAAAAAAAATAAAACTACAGTTATCAATTGAAAAATTATAGTTATCAATCAAAGCGGGGGGGGGGGGCTTGATTTCGATTGTGGTAAACATTTTATCAATAATTTACTATAATCTGTGGATATCATAACAAGCACCCCACGTGTTTTGTATAATAATACGAATTTTTCAATTGATAACTGTAGTTTCATTGTTGCGTCGTTGCAGTTTAATAGGGGTTGCCAGCCGGGGTTGTCGTAAAACAGCAAGCCTGCTCATAGATATAGGCTGTAATACGAGTATGTCATATGTCACGGCAGTTGGTGCACAATAGCCGAATAGGAACAGGCTTCCATAACCACAACGTATTTTAATGAAATAAAAAACGTCCGCTAACAAAAAATACAGACTCGCAATTTCGTGATGGTGCATCAAATTCTTTATGACTTCAAAATAAAATTCGCGAAAGTTATACAGCTACTCAAGGCTGCCTTAATTAAGCGCAAAAGTTATAAACTTCGCGAGTTAATTGAAACAAAATCGAACATAATTACAGTACAGTTAATCAAGTTGGAACGCAATCTCGTCATGCGTTTTAATTTCTTAATTAGTAATATGAGCACTTTGAATTACAGGCCAATTTCACTACTGCTGAATAGGCTAACATCAATCAGAACTGCCATCCTAGAAGGTTCTGCTTGTGCCGGAGGAGCATATTCAGAGTCATAATGAAAGACCTGGAGACCAATTCTATCGGCAATCGAACTTATTCGTGTTTTAATTCGATTGTGAGTTTAACCGTTTTACCTAAAAATCAAGTAAAATATCACCTAAAAAAAACTGTCGCACGAAAAAAATCTAAATACAAAGAAATCACGATTCCTTTAGATTTAGATTCTGACTAATCAAAAACTATTTTTAAAGAAAATTCGATCGTTGAACTTTTTTCGTATACGAATTGCACGAGAATTGTCCCTCTGAAAGTATCGAAACTTATAAGTATGCATATAAATTTACCGTATCACTTATTCAGAATAAATCGCATCTAATAATATCTCTAGTGACAACTCTTTTCAATTTGCCAATTTGCAATAAGCTAAACATTCTAGGGACTTGCAATACATTTCAATTTATACTCGTTGGTATTAAAAGTACAACTATTTAAATAATTTCTGTATTGCACTGTCTTTATTAGCGCAGCGCTTTAGCCGCTTTAGCAATTTCCTCGGCAGAGCGGTCAAAGGGTAAAGTTGGTCACCAATTAGTTTTAATAATTAATAATAATTTGCCAGCCCATGTACGGTTCTCGCCTCGGAAAGTAATTCAAATTAATGCACGTAACGTGCGAACGTTGATAAAGATACGTTCGGAGTGTAAGAATTTTCATTCTCATTCCAATAACGGAAAAATTGAATTATTGATGATTTTCCCAGCTCAATAAACATTATGCTAGTACAATTGAGAGTCTTTATTATTCCGCTTTGTTTCAATTATAAATAATACAGGGTATCACTTTCAATTTTTTTAAAAATACTCCACTGATGAATATGAACAACTGTAACTATATAAATCGTCCATACAAAAATGTTATTGGAGCGCGGTCAAAATTTTTGGAATAGTTGGCGAATGAACAGGCGCCTAGATGGCGCTAAGCGTCACGCAATGACGTATCCATAAGAAACCACAAATTTCGCAGGGTCGGACTGACAGCACGGTAGCTCAATGGGTAAGAGCGCTTGGCCCAGTCAGCCAAGACGTTGCTGGTTCAAGTCCCACCCGTGCGCAAATCTTTAGTTTCCTATTTCTTCTTTAAAAATATAAAAATATGACACTGTGAGTGTCAAAAACATTCTAAACCATTTGTTGTTTTTTTTTTAATTTTTCTCTCTATAAAAATTCGTACTCAGTGATTGCAATGTTGTGTGTTTAATTGGTACAAAACATGACATGTGTGACGGTAATTTCGCAATTTAATTAAAACAATATTTTTTTACACTTTTCGAATATTTTTATTCAATTTGAAATTGATCAAAGATTCCATACAAAGGTTGTCACATTTATCCCTCAACTAGAACATCTTTTAAGAGGGTTCCGTAGTCCAGCCATGAACCTTTATAGTTTTGCCATGTCATTCTGTCCGCGGTTTAGCTCAGCGTCTTTCCGCACTTGAATACTGTAATCTAGCGTGCTAGTTATAAACTTGGATAAGTACTTCAACCCTTAGACTCTAAACAAAACGTAGGATTTAACCGATACCGCACGTTCCCTATACGTATACACTTCAGTGTATCGAGTAGGTTATACACGCTTCGGCGTGGCCTGTCATTAAGCCACACTAAACGTATTCTATCCGAACGCACACTTAGTTGGCAACCGCAGCTACCATTTTGTGCTTTCTGTAGTGGTGTGCTGTAAATTATCGATAGTTTTTTATAACACTAATAAATTCAAAAAAATTTTTATAAACCAATTAATCTTAGCTTGAATTTATATATACAAAAGAAAATTGTGTTTAATTACACCTTTTACTTTGAGAACGGGTGGACCGATTTTCTTGAATACTCTGTTGTTTCGACGCCGCCAGCCAAAATAGGATGATACTTAAATATTGAGTATATGGGACCTACAGAAAGAAAGTAGTAAACATGTAGAGCAAATATCGCTTAAACTTTATCCAACCATCTACAGACTGTAGGTAAACTATCACCCGTTTTCAACTTGACCTATGCTTACGGGACAGCCTGTATTTTATCGTAACTTTAATTTTAAGTTTCTTTGTAAATTATTTTATTTTACCATTAAACAAATGTTAACGTTTCTGTACAATTACAAAAGGTATGATAAAAAGGTATCGATACACGTTACTCCCTTACTTAGCCCGCCTTTAGACTGCCATCGGACATTTATAAGCTAGCCACATTCAATTTGTTTGGTAAACGAAGTCATATCTGCAAATCGAGAATCTGTTTACTGTTGGTTTGTCTTTCCACCTACAGCTCGAACCTTCAACGAGACACAAAAAAGAAGTAGGATGCCAGTGAGTTATTATTACTACGTATAGTATGTAAGCTTTGCAAAGCAAGGTATATACATAATACCAAGTCTTACAAATATATTTAATAAAAAATGTGTCACAAATAAGTCGGCAGGATTGTGACGTATCCCTTGAATTTGAATTCGCGTCTCTATCTCCGTCTCTCTACTCTCTACCTGACTCCACCATTTATATTTCCTGTCTCACTCTATCTTCTTTTTTTCGAAATCTATCACAAAAGGAGAGTAGGTAGCCACAGCCCGTCATCACGAAACGCAAATTGAATCTGTAGAATATCATTAAATATATATATTCATTTATTGGGTTCCGTAGCCGAATGGCAAAAAACGGAACCTTTGTGTAGACGTGAACCATTTTTGTTGCGATGTGCCCATTTATGGGCGTAGTTCCCGATATTTGGAATTTCATAAACCTCAAAATGCTTGAAGATGTAACCGAGGCACAAATTGTTTTTTTTGTGTGCTATCGCGTAAAAACTTCGCCATAGTAAAAATGAAGTCCTACATGTCAGTAGATCTCAAAAATATTGAATAAAATATATTTTTAACATATAATTAACGCGTGTCCCATACTAATACAAAACGATTATACACACCGACACAACCAGATAACACACTATGTCCATCAAAAACTTGCCATCAAACAAATTGTTACCACCCAAAGTAGAGCCGTACTACCAATACACACCTGAAGCAGTTCTGGAGAGCCCCAGCCACAGAATTTACTTCGATAGAGCCATCTTAACTGATAAAACTATTCATTGCAATAGACCAGATAAAACTTTACTAGACAAAACACATAAAGTAGCTCATCTAATAGACGTCGCCGCTCCCAATACTCATAACATAAAAAAATCTATATCCCATAAAATACACAAATATTCAGAGCTAAAAGAAGAAATATTAAGGATTTGGAACCGAGAAAAAGTGTACATTGTGCCGTTGGTGCTCTCCAGCACTGGGATAATACCTAAACATCTTCACCAAAGTCTTAAATTCCATGAACTGCCACAGAACACTTACATAACTATACAAAAAGCAGCTATCTTAAACAAGTGCCGAATTGTGTGCCGTTTTCTTAAAGATGAACCTGCCATATCAGCGAAAGAAATCTCAATACCTACCCGTGCTTAGGACTTAGGATTATCTTACTTGGTGTTAGCGACGCGATTACACAAATATTAGTACCCAATAAGTTAATTAATATTGTTTTTTACCTTGCTACTTTATGTCTAAATAGTTTCTCTTTTTTACCTAAAAATGCATAGATTGTTGTTTATTATGTGTAAGTTCTAAACTCGCAAGGAGCGCGAGGGGTGTGAGGGGCGCGGGACGTAGGCGCGCTGTGCATCCGCTTCAGTTGAAATATTTTGAAAACAAGTCTAAATAAAATGCGAGCCCCACGTACGCCGCGCGCTACTCTTCTCTATAAAAGCTGTAACCTACTGTCGTTTTCAAAAATATAGTCGAGTCGTTGTCAAAGTTCAGTGTTTTCACTTTTCTACACCTACTGCATGTCTACACCGCCTACACTTGGCATTGCCCGTAAATGATCTTTGTAATACCAGCCCTCAAGCTGAGAAAATAAAAAGAAATGATAATAATAATTAAATAATGAATATTCCTCATTGCAAAAGTAAGGACACAAGAAACATTACAGACAAATCATTTGTACAATATTGGCGGTCTTATTGCAGGAAGTGATCTCTTCCAGACAACCATTGCGTAGAGGAAACAACGTTTATTAGTGAGGTAGAAACCGGTATGCAAAAATATAGGTAATATTTAAATATTACACTTTAAATATATATATAATAAGAATAAAAATGAAAAAACTAATTACACATTATATTACAAATACAATAAAACAATAAACACTTTTAAACTTTTGCGTTGCATTTTAAATAAACTTACATACGGGAACCAACGCAATTGCGATAAAAACATAAATACTTACCTTATGTTTTGACCTGACTGAAATCTGAAATCGCAGATCATCAGTTCGCCTGTGACTACGACCGGTGAAACCCGATCGAAACGTCAGGCCAAAACATAAGGCATAAGGCATTTATGCCCCCATCGCGACTGCGCCAATTCCCGTATGTATATAACAATAAAACAAATTAATGAATACATAGGGATACTACAATAAAACAAATTAATATATATATGGGACGTAAGGGAGCTTGAGTAAGACAAATAAGCTCCAAGCCAACCTCACCTTCACGTGGTGCGTCCTGTTTATACAGACGAGGCTCTGGCGACCGACCGATGGCGGTATAACCATCCAATGTAAGGCGCAGCTAAATGTTGGACTGTGACGGGCAGCAGCGTCACAGCTGCAAGGGGCTGCGTCTCTGCGCTCGCCAACCCGCCTGCCAAGCGTGGCGAGTATTGGCAAAATCCCCTCAAATGGAAGTACACAATAAAACCAGGCCCCCAGTCTCCGGCAGCCCCGCTATTCCTGACTTTGGTAGCGGTCACGGTAACGGCGGGGCAGGGGGTGCTAAGAATCCCCGGAGGCGATCGCGCTGCCACCCCCGACGACAACTGGCCCTGGTAACGTACAACACGTGTACACTGAGGACAGATGAGAAAGTGCTCGAGCTGGAGGAAGAAATGAGCAGGTTACACTAGGACATAATGGGTTTATCAGAAGTCCGTAGAGAGGGCGAGGACACGATAACTCTGCAGTCCGGAAACCTGCTCTACTACCGGGAAGGCAACCAACGAAAGTCACAAGGTGGTGTCGGGTTCCTCGTTCACAAGTCCCTCGTCAACAATATCGAGACCATCGAGAGTGTGTCGAGCAGGGTAATATACCTTATACTCAGAATATCCAAGAGGTATTCGCTGAAGGTCATACAGGTATATGCACCGACCTCGAAACACCCGGATGAAGAGGTGGAGGAAATGTATGAGGACGTAAGTAGAGCCATACATACTTCCAAAACCTATTTTACTGTTGTAATGGGGGACTTCAACTCGAAACTTGGCAAGCGAGGCGAGAATGAGTTGAAGGTGGGACCTTGTGGATACGGGCAAAGGAACGCCAGGGGACAGAGGCTGGCTGACTTTCTGGAGAAGGAGGGACTCTTTGCGATGAACTCTTTCTTCCTGAAGCCGCCTCAAAGGCAGTGGACCTGGTTGAGTCCCGATGGCTTCACGAGAAACGAGATTGACTTCTTCATGACCTCCAAGAGACGGTTAATCAATGATGTCTCTGTGATCAACAGGGTGAAAACCGGTAGCGATCACCGAATGGTTCGAGGCACATTGAATATTAATGTCAAATTGGAAAGATCCCGCCTGATGAAGTCCACGCTCCGACCGACTCGTGCTCATATCCAAAATCCCGAGAGCTTTCAACTCGAGTTGTCAAACCGCTTTGATTGCCTAGAAAATTGCGCAACAGTGGACGAAATTAACAACGGGTTTGTGGAAACTGTTCAAACGGTGGGGTCTAAGTATTTTAGGCCTGGCCGTAAAAATAGACCTCAAAAACTGTCGGTCCACACTCACGACCTTATGGCTAAACGTCGATCTATGGCACAGCAGACCTCTGTTAATGCTGAAAACTACAGGCAGCTCAATAGACAAATATGGAAGTCCCTGCGACAAGACATTCGTTGCTTTAACACTAATAGTATTAAAGAAACGATAGAGAGGAACCAAGGCTCCAAAGTGTTTGCAAGGGACATGTCTATTGGGCAAAACCTGTTGACGAAGCTTAAGACGGAGGACGGCAGTGTAGCGTCGACGAAAGCAGAGGTTTTGAGGGAGATCGAAAGATTCTACGGGCAGTTGTACACCTCAGTAGCCAAACCCGTAGATAGCTCGGCTAGAGACCCACGAGCTATCCTGACCCGACACTACACCAAAGACATCCCGGACATCAGCCTCTACAAGATTAGGATGGCCTTTAAACAGTTCAAAAACAACAAGGCACCTGGCGAGGACGGAATCACAGCAGAGCTTCTGAAGGCGGGTGGAACACCGGTACTTAAAGTCCTTCAGAGACTCTTTAATTCCGTGTTGCTGGAGGGCATCACGCCCGAGGCGTGGAACAGGAGTGTGGTGGTGTTGTTCTTCAAAAAAGGAGACAAAACCTTATTGAAGACTTATAGACCCATCTCACTCCTGAGCCATGTCTACGAGCTGTTTTCAAGGGTCATCACGAATCGTCTCGCACGTAGGTTTGATGACTTCCAGCCTCCCGAACAAGCCGGTTTCCGAAAAGGCTACAGTACCATAGACCACATTCATACGCTTAGGCAAATTATACAGAAGTCCGAGAAGTATAATATGCCTCTGTGCTTAGCGTTTGTGGACTATGAGAAGGCCTTTGATTCGATCGAAACTTGGGCGGTGCTTCAGTCTCTGCAGCGGTGCCACATAGACTATAGGTAAATAGAGGTGTTAAGGTGCCTTTACAATAACGCCACCATGTCGGTCTGAGTACAGAAGCAGAACACGAGGGCGATTCCACTGCCTCCGCAGTGTTGTGCAGTGCTCCACAGTGATGATGATGATCGTGACGTCTTTCCATGCCGCTGTAAACAGTTTCTGAGATATAACGTCTCCCGGTCTCACACCTGGAGAGGTGTGAGACAGGGAGATATAATAGGAGATATAACGTCTCCCTGTCTCACACCTGGAGAGGTGTGAGACAGGGAGACGTTATATCTCAGAAACTGTTTACAGCGGCATGGGAAGACGTCACGATCATCATCATCGACTTGAAGCTCCTGGAATGAGAAGGATTGGACATTGGAAGACTGCGGCATTGGAAGACGCTTTCAAGCTTCTGGAATGGGAAGGCATCGGCATCAATATTAATGGCGAATACATCACACACCTCCGATTTGGCGATGATATAGTCGTTGTGGCAAAGACGCTGGACGATCTTGGCACTATGCTTGAAGACCTTGACCGAGTCTCCCAACAAGTGAGTCTTAAAATGAACATGGGGAAGACGAAAATTATGTCGAGTTCCCTTGTTATACCCACTCCAGTATCCATTGGGAACTCAACTCTCGAAGTTGTCGACTAGTACGTCTACCTGGGACAAGTGATCCAATTGGGTAGGTCCAACTTCGAGAAAGAGGTCAATCGACGAATCCAACTCGGCTGGGCAGCGTACGGGAAATTACGCAAGAGTGTCTTTTCATCTTATCTACCTAAGTGTCTGAAGACGAAAGTCTTCAACCAGTGTGTGTTACCAGTGATGACATACGGATCCGAAACATGGTCTCTTACTATGGGCCTTATAATGAAGCTCAAAATCACACAACGAGCGATGGAAAGGGCTATGCTGGGTGTTTCTCTACGGGATCGAATCAGAAATGAGGAGATACGTAGAACAACTAAGGTAACGGACATAGCCTTGAGAATCAGTAAGCTCAAGTGGCAATGGGCAGGGCACATCGAAGAGAATAAATAGAGGTAGATAATACAATATTTCATCAAAATACTTTCCGTAATGTCAGCCAGCAAATTGTTATTTTACCGCCCGCTAATAGTTTGAGGAGCAGGTGCATTTTAGCTTTAAAACGTGGAAATGTCAAACCTGTTGCAACGAATCTTGGTCGTAACATGGTAAAAGAAAGGGCGGAGTAATTTTGGATTTAGTATGCTGACTCATACACAGTTCCAATATTGACCGAAGAGACAAACCATGGGCCACGGAGATGGCGAAACCTCGTGCACTGTTATGCTAGCCAATTCGACCACGGAGCGGGTTTGAGTCGTCGACTGTGCTATTCTGAATGGAAGTGAGCCTTCTTCATACCACTCCTATTACACTCTGCAAAGTTTGACTTTCCGATTAAAAACTGAGCTAGGGGAAAATTTTGATTGGAATTTGAAATATCCTGACTGAGAGAAAACTTGTGTTATTTTAGGATCCGTTTGTTAATTGGATTTTTAATGACATGAGTGTGCCGATTCCGCATGTGTTATTTTAAATGATTTATAAAAGCTTTTTCATATTATTTGCTAAAATTAAAATTATTAAGCTATTGATTGAAGCATTTCCTTTAGAGTCTTAAAGAACCCTTCATTCCACAGAACGCAAAGAACAAGGTCCATAAATGCCCCATGTCCTACAGAGATGAAACATATATATATTTTTTTAAATGAATAAATGAGACATACTTATAACCATGATTTTACGGTACGGAAAAAAATGCTTTGAATTTCGTTCAGGGACTGGTATTAAAACACGTTGGCAGTTAGAATCTGATTGAATAATCCTCCTTTCAATTAAAAAGTTATTACCACACCCTCAGTGTTATAAAACATAATACAGGCAACATGTCTAGGGATATATAAAACTTTTTTAAATAACTGAAAAAGTACTGGCCTTACAAAAAAATATTGATGACAGATCATAAAAACTATATATAAAGTTTCTTTTTAAAATTCAAATTTGTATATAAAAGGTTTTGTTTTAAGATAAGATTCTCGTTCATTGAATTTCGTCCAAAGAAATAATCTTCGCGAACTTTTAATTAAATAAAAACTTGATTAAAACTCCATCAATTTCTATAAATCTTTGTCATACGCATCTCCTTTATTCATTTAATCATGCCACGTAGACACTTGACCAGTTGGCGCTACCCAAATTGCGGTTTCTGCGTTATATCTAGGCTTTTGTCACGTTATCGTGTTACTGGGGAAGTGGTGGAACGGCACCAAAGACCTCAACGCATTACAACACATATACAGGACCGATTCATAGTATATACTGCACGAAGTCAACCAAATGTAACAGCGATGCCATTGGTCCAAAGGCTACAAAAAGAGTATGGTCTGCTGCTAAGCGGTCAAACTTTGAGAAGACCACTGCATGAAGTCAACCCACGTGCTCGTAGGCCACTTCGGATACCAGGGCTAAGGAGAGGCAATTGAGGAAGAAGATAACAATGGGCTACGAAAACTGAAACCATTCTCAATGGTCATTTTTGCTTTTCACTGATAAATCCAGGTTTTCATCCTGATTCGCGAAGAGTATGCATTTGGAAAGAACCTGGACGTCGGAATCGACTACAGCACCCACAACAAGTTCATGCATATTAAGTTAACACGATTATGGTTTGGGCAGGAATTCGTCTCGGCGGTAGAATGGACCTTCT
This sequence comes from Pyrausta purpuralis, assembly GCA_963924145.1. NCBI lineage: Eukaryota > Metazoa > Arthropoda > Insecta > Lepidoptera > Crambidae > Pyrausta > Pyrausta purpuralis. The sequence continues at coordinate 20,459,611 of OZ001654.1, forward strand.
TTAGATATAAGGCAATATGACTGCTCTAATATACCGAAATGATGTGCTGGAGCCTGTTATTTTGCCCCACAGACAGTAAATGGAACAAAATTTCCAGCTAATGCACGAAAATGCCCGTCCACATACGACGCTTATCGTAACAAGTTGGTTACAACAGCATGATATCGAAGCTTTAGACTGGCCTGCACAATCCCCTGACTTATATCCTATTGAGCATGCCTGGGATATGCTTTAGAAAAGAGCTCTTAGGAATTTCCCTGAAGATATTGTGCGTGAAAACCAGCTTTTCTTGCTTTTTAGCAGGACTTGGGACAGTATTCCACAACTGGATATTGACACCCTTGTTTTGAGTATGCAGAACCGCTGCAAATGTGTCAGGAGAGTCTTATCTTATTCACGGATTATTATTTTAAGTTTTCAACAATTTTAATAAAAAAGACTAGTTGTTTTGTTTAAGTTTTGATGTTTTCAAAATAAAGTTAAGATTGAAATTTTGTCTGAGTTTTTCCTCTTCTTCTAAGTTTTTTTTTAATTATCAGATATTAAACTAGGTTTATTTAAATGTATATGTGTCTTGACAAAAAGTTAATATAGTTATTTAAGTTTAATTAAAATATCCCTAGACCATGTTGATATGTGTACGAGTATTCATCATCTATCGATTTACTCATTTAAGATATTTCTAAAGATACGTTTGATTTCTGTAGGACGTGGAGCAATTTTCTATTGGCTGATGGTTCTTCTTTTTTGCAAATGTACCTAATAGATATTAATATAACTGAAGTTAGCTTTGAAGCACAACAAACATAAAAAAGTTGTCTAGGGATATAATTTGACAAATACTGTTGTAAAATACCTTAACAATAAAAGTGAGATACTATCAAAAATGTTAACCCTTAATTCCATATCATAAATCTTTCGTTATTCAACCGTAGGTTACGACCAAGCACTTACCACAACAATGGTGTTTGCCGATACGAAACTAGCGTTAAAAACCATTTTACGGCTAAAACTTCCTATTGTACAGAATAAATGTTGAATCACTGTGCGAAGCGCGAGTCACTAAAATGTCTGGCAGCGCGTCCACTATGCGAGCAAACTCAATTTTTTACCTATTTTTAATTTTGTTTTATTAAAACAAGTACATTATAGCTACCACAAATAAAAATAGAAGTTTGTTTTAAATATTCAAACATTGTATTTAAAGTCCGTATTTCTTTGCTACTCGAAATTAATTTACTTTATTAAAAAAGATCTGTGTTCAACGGTGAATTACTTACGTAGGTTGCAAGTTTTGTTCTTCTTTTAAAATTTGTATTATTTAAAAATAAATTATTTCGTTAAAAAGGAATGTCAAGATTTTTTACTATATTCTATATTTTTTATATTATTTATTTAAAGACTTTATTGCACAAATCAGCATAAATAAATATAGCATTCTCTGCCAGCTAAACCTTTAGGTCATGCAAAGAGATGGCAATGGGTGCAGCGAAAAGAGATTTTGAGAAAAACAACAAAATAGTAACAATTGACTAATATTTATAGTAACAAACAAACGTACTTTAATTACTGCAAATTATATTCAATAAATATACTTAAACATACACAAAATAAATACAATATATAAAAACATACATAAATAATACACATAATAAATAAATATTATTTTGCAATTATCTATTCTTTAAGAAATTGTCGGACTTTCCTCTTGAATGATACCTTCGACTCGGCCCTCCTGACATCCAAAGGAAGAGAGTTCCACAGTCGTGTTGCCGTCACTGAAAATGACTTGGAGACGTACGTGGAGCGGTGTGCCAGCGTGCCTAGCCGGAGATTGTCGGAGGAACGGAGAGACCGATCGTGAGTTTGGCATAAATACGGGAACATATCTTTAAGATAAGAAGGCGACGAGGGGTTATTAAGAATAGCATGTAAAATGCAAAGGATTCGAGAGTCTCTACGTTGACGGATAGGGAGCCAGGTAAGCTGTGCTCTAAAACTGGAGACATGGTCATATTTACGGAGGCCGAAAATGAACCTAATGCAATTGTTGAGGAGACGTTCAAGCTTGTCGATAAGGGCTTCAGTAAGATTAGTGCAGCAAGAGTCTGCGTAGTCTATGATAGGAATGACAAGAGTTTGCATAAGCAGAAGCTTCGTCTTAAATGGGAGAAAGAATTTTAAGCGGTAGAGACTTCTCAGACAGACAATCACCTTACGGCTGACCTCAGCTATGTGAACAGACCAGCTAAGCGTAGTGTCCATAGTTAGGCCCAAGTTCTTGACACTAGTAGAGTAAGGTATAGTGGTACCTTCAAACACTATTGGGTCCAGATCCATGACATTAAACCTAGAGACAAGTCCCGGACTACCCACAATAATGCCCTGACACTTAGTATATATAGAAGATATTATATATTTATTATATTACGACATGCTAAAAAACAGACTTTAGCTAGTTTGTATGTGTTTTTTTTTAAATACACCTTCTTTGAGGTACTTAAGATAACAAATATAAGTACTTTCCAATCATATCAAGCCAGCGCATTGAGTTGAAAATTGCATATTTTGATAGATGTATGACAGTGGGCGAAGAACCTTCTACCGTTTATAAATCGTTTTTTTTAAATATTATGCACTGTAATCCCCGCTACCAGTGTGCCCCTACTGCACTAGCTTACATTATGAACAACATTATCTAGTCGTATTGTTCCTGCGACCCGGAACGGCTCGCCTTTGTTCCATAGTCCAGGGATGACAACTATGGAACAGGGTTATCCAGGCTTAGAGGCGTTCATTTTTCAAAGTCTATTGCCAATTTCTGATTAAACTTTTTCTGAAAAAAATAAACTCTGACAGACTTTCTTCTTTTTTCGCAATTCTCTCTGGCCAGCTTTAAAAACGATAAAGATATTCCTTTTAGTAATACTGTTACCGATTTTTTTACTTTTGTTACGCTCAGTGTGGTGTATCTCTAAAGAATGTAATTTCTTTATAGTACGGAAAAGCATGTCACATTTATATTTAAAAACCCGCCAAGTGCGAGTCGGACTCCCGCACGAAGGGTTCCTTTTCTACAATGTAGGTACGCAGTTTTATTGCCTTAATAATTTAGCCTAGCCTGATCAGTAAATAATAATGTAATATTATTATTAAGATTGTCTTATAAAAAGAATTTGATTCCCCCTAAATAACAAAATATTCGTAATTATGAAACTGGTTGTAGGTATCTTTGATGGCGATATCGCGACAATCAATACCAATATCTACAGTTTCAGTTACGGACGGACTACAGTACGGAAAATTCACAAGTTCAAGTTTTGTTTCTTAGCCAACCCACGCACCAACATGACCAATAGTTTGTCGTAAAAAGTAGATTTTCTAAGACAGGGCATACATGGAGTAGTTAGTAGTAGTGTGGAAGTTTACGTTCCGGATTGCAAAGGTTCGCATCCCGCCCGCACAACCCTAACTGTTATGTCTATGGACATGTTATTATCCGTCTCTGTGTTAAATAAATATATAATACATAATATAAATTGCACTTGTAAAAAGCAACTTTGGCTCTGTGACAGACGAGGAATTGAACCCCGTGTCTTACGCTATCCGGGCGTATGCCTATACCACTCGGCCACCGTCACATTAGCAAGCCTGTTGAATTTTGCAAGCGCTTACTTTAACGCGTAGGCTGCGTGACGTCATTAATGTTGCGAGATTGCTCTCACAATATCCGAAGGAAATATTTTTACAAATATTTTACAATCGGTTAAGATTAATAACGAAGCCAATTTATAAGTACATTTTTGTTTTCATAGTGTTTTGTCACTATACAAAATTAATAATATAAATTGCACTTGTAAAAATTCACACGGGTATTACACGGGGTTCAATTCCTCGTCTGTCACAGAGCCAAAGTTGCTTTTTACAAGTGCAATTTATATTATTAATTTTGTACAGTGACAAAACACTTTAAAAACAAATATGTAATTATATATAATACATCTTTAATTTCTTTAAAACAACAGTTACAGTAAAAGCAACTTAATTTTACCACTTTTTTGGCGAGAAGTTTAGAATACGTGTATAGGTATACCCAAGTAACAATTTAACGTCGTATAAAGGTTAAGTAAACGTTATCTGAATACCATACATCGCTATAATAAAGTCATACTAACGTTATAATAACGTTTACTTAACGCGAAAATGGCCCCAGTTATACGACCTAAATGGTCGTATAATGTTCATACAGAAAGCTCGAGCCAACTTCGTTAACGTCATTCAACAGTCGTACAAATGTTATGTGATAACCACTTTCGTCGCGCAGTAGTCGTTTGTGGTTCGAAGATTTAATTAAGTGTAAAATAAATACTACAAGGAAATACAATAAATACTACAAGGAAATACGAGTGTTATTTAATTTTCATATCTTGCTTACTTTATCTGTCTCTCATGCTATTTAGTTTGACTGGGAACAAAAGTTTTATGATAATATACCTATGTGAATACTATTCAGATTTTCATGCCCCCTCGTAATTTTGTGTTAAAATCATTATATTTTCATAATAAAAAATAGTTTTTTTTTCTAAAAATGTCCGACATATATATTATGTTGCTTTTGTCGCACACTTACCTCTGTACGACCTGATGATGATGATCATGGTCGCCATGACAGCTAGCTATTAGAGTAACTTCCGTAAATATGGCCGTCTAATCATTATAAAGTCAAAACCTGACTTAAATGCGACTGCAAGTTTGATTAAAGTCAGGACAGGGCTTTAAACGGACATCATGTAATATAAAGGTTATATTTGAGTCGTCAATAAACAACCCAGTCATTTAAGAGTATTTAATTGACCGCTGTAAAACAAGGTACTGATTGTTATATAAACGGTACTATGAAAACGTCTATATAACATCCACGTTGAATAAATGTCGTATAAAGGTTTTCCAAAAACATAATTTGTTGTGTTTAAAACGTTTATTGGACTATAACGTTAGTATGACTATTGCGTTGTCGTACAAACGTTTTAGCTAAGACTGTAATATAAAGTCGTATCGTTTAGTCTCCCCAACGTTGCTAATACCAGTTTACTATGACATATTCGTCGCACGACTAATTAGTTGCATTAAAGACATTTATAGGACCTGGTAGTCATCTCATTACCATTGTAAGACTGCTATCCAACTTTAGGTTGTACAAGTCAAGACTTATAAGACGTATTTGTTTTTTGGGTACCTATATCATGTCTCTGCGCTGAACTGCGGACAAACAGACGGACTGGCAAAAATATGAGGGTTTCCTGTTGGACTACGGAACCAAAAAAAACAAGGTGTTCCTTTTTAAAAGGCATTTTTAATTTACAACAGTGTTTGTATGACGATTCCGAAAACAACGCACGAGTATTTCATGGAATTCGTTTGCTCCTGAAAGGTAACTGAGAAACTCCATTATAATAATTTGATGAGATGATGGAGTCAGATCCGTATTATTCAGATGTATAAATATTTTAAAACAACTCAAGCGTATATTGCCTATTTATTTATTTAAACTTTATTGCACTGTAAGTTGTACAATTGGCGGACTTATATGGCGTTCTCTACCAGTCAACCACCTGGTAATGCAAAGAGTTTAATCAGTGGCGAAATATGAATAATAAGTGAGAAGAGCTTATCTCCAACCCTAGTGCAGAAACTTTGTTCGTGTGTGGGATCGCGTGGCTTATCCGTGCCAGTATTGTGCAGAATCGCACATTGTCGGAAAAATGCACCCATTGTCCTTTAGAACGTCCACTGGCGAGGTTTATCGAATACCTTTTTAAGTTTAAAGAGAGTAAAACTATCGTAAAAATACTTTTTTTAATGTGTAATAATTACAAATTTCATATGAAAACGCATGAAATACATATGAAAAAGGTTTGACGACGCGTTTGGTGTATTGGTTAGAGCTCCTGATAATTACAATTACTTGAATCCCGCAAGCAACATTTGCCATGTTTGCGTGATGAACAAGAATATTTGTACCTGAGTCATGGATGGTTAATATGTATTCAAGTATTTATGGGAGACGTCACCGTCATAATCGTTGTCTGGTATTCGTAACACAAAGAATAAAATTCCTTACTTCGTACCCACGACAATAGGTGTATTGTCTGGTGCATATTTATTAATTAATTTAATTCCCAAAATTAATACAAAATTTACAAAATTTATATTTATTAATACAAAATTTTAGCTAAATAATAATTTTGAAGAAAAAATCAATAAGGAGAAGGTGCATGATGTCAAACACAAACATGATGGCCAGAATCGGTTTTCTTACCTTCGTAAGGCATTCGCCACTTGATTTCAAGAACTTAATATTTAATCAAAATAGGAATGTGCATGTTCAAATTAATAAAAGCTGTGCAGCAATTTCAATTTTTCAGTCCGTTGAGTGGAAACTTAAAGCTCGCTTCCATAGCAAATAATTGAAATACTCATGTCATTGCTTTCATGATATTAATATTAATGATAAAAATAATATACCTTATAAGGAATCCCTATTTTCAGTGAATTTTCACCTTCCGTTTGGATGCCCTACTTCGTAACAGAGAAAAGAACCGAACACTTAGTTATCTTAATTCTGCAAGAAACATCTAAATATAATATATGAGGTCAAATCGTTTTGTGAAAATATTTAAACTGGTGTCTTTTATGCCTCTACATCATAGAAACAGGACACTATCATTATTTTTTGACAAATCGAGTATTTTTTATTTTCTCAGACAAAGAAAATATCATATTTTAAAATAGCACCCTGTATTTTTTTTAAGCTTTCTACTTTATCGGCTTCGTTTCTATCATTTCAATGCTCAATCTTTCTTTTTCTTTAATCTTAACCTTAATTAATAAAAAAATAAAATAAAAAACCTTAATCTCTAATATCAAAAAATAGCGTATAAAAACTAAGAGTGTTGTCTACAAAAAGTGATTCATGAATTAAACTGAATTGGCCCTTTAAATATTATCACTTTAAAATGAGGTGATATTATACATCGTGTTACGTTAAATGCGCAAAACCTTAAAATAAGAGTAGTTATAATGGAAAAATGAGGAGAATCAGTTGAACTGCTTTTTATATGGGTCACATTTTTCCTAAAACATTCATTAAGATATTGCCCTGTCTATTGATAAATAAGACAAGCAAGCCCGCCCAAATACGTAAAGTATTAATAAAGTCAGCGCGGCGCGCAACGGCCCAGTGATTACCTACCGACTAACTCAACAGTACCGTTACCGTGAGTTTATGGTGGTTTTACTCGCTAGCGACGACGTAACTTTTTGTATGGAAAGTTTTAGTTCTGCAAGTGACCGCTAGAGTTGTTTAATTTTACATAGACACTTTGTACGTCGTCACTAGCGAGTAAAATCGCCGTAAACTCATGGTAACGGTACTTAGCTATGACCGAGCGCCGTCCGCAAAGCAAGAAATTATCAAAAGTGCCAGTAAATCTAAAATACCTCGTAAAACCTCATTTTTTTTCTTTCAGAATCAAATCAAATTAATTAATAAAATTGAACTTTTTCTAAAAATCATTTGGGGTGTCTAAGGTTAAACGCATTTAGCATTCCACGTTGTATGGTATATATACCTCCAAAAAATTAAATGAAATATTTTAATGTAAATTAATCTAATTAAATTCTTTTAAATTTTAATTTAATTTAATTTAATATCTGTCTTATATACAGTTCTTTAATTATTTGAGTTTTTCAAGTAAATGTATAAGAAACTTGTGTGATAAGTACGCACCGCCCTTGTTTTAACATCACAGACATTTCTTTAATGTATCCCAAATAAAAATAATCGCTTAATTTTTTTAACTTAAAAGAATAAATATTTCACGCCTAGATTAACGTTGTAGATTAATCTGATGGTACAAATGATGCAAACAAAACGTAAATCCAAGTCTATTAACGCCTGCTCCAATCAGTTGGGCGTTAATTTGCTAATCATAAATTAGTTCTGTATTTGAATAACTTTATTACCAATGTAACTGCAATCGAATTTTCACTGACAACAATTTATTATTTATTCTTGAACCATGGTAATGATTCTATTTAAGATAAGTATAAATTTCCCCACTGCGAAGGAAGCAAAAGTAGGTAAAATGGTTTAATGTCGGTGTGCCACAGTCATAATATGTCATGGTAACAAAATATTTGAAAATCGTGACGAAGCTATAAAAAAGAGGTTGTCAGTTTCGACCTGATTGTGTTGATATGTTTTCCGCGAATATCTCGCGTTTGACTGAACCGATTTTGATGCGGTTTTCAGTAAAGTATTTGTTACAATAAGGAGAAGGTTTAAAGAACTATTTTGACTGACTTCAAGAAAAGAGATTGGCTAACATAATGACGTATTCATAAGAAACCACAATTATTGCAAGGTCGGACAGACAGCACGGTAGCTCAATTGGTAGAGCTTTTGGCCCGGTTAGCCAAGACGTTGCTGGTTCAAGTCCAGCCTGTGTATTTCTTATTTCAGCTTTATGAATATTTTAGTTTAATCAGCTAATAGGAGAAACGAAGCTCATTTGAAGTCGGTGCATGATGTAAACTTTAACGAACAGCAGATTTCTGCGTACGCACATCATCCACCGACTTCAAGTGGGTTTCGTTTCTCCTATAAGCGTTAATTTAGGCCTTTTAGTGATTTTTAAAGGCAGTGTAATTTTTGAGATAATTTCTGTTACCTATCTTAGCTGCCGGTACTACACAGACGGTAAATTTCCCGGAATCAATGTGTTTCATATTTGCATATTCATATTATCAATATAAGTTCCATGTCTCGTTCGAACGTATCTTTGCGTACTCGTAGAATCAAAGTCTGGCCATAAACTAGGCATTTCCATTTATTGATTATACAAAGAATGTCTGTCTAAACGCTTGTCTTGTATTACCTCTATCTTTCTTGCATAGATTGGGATCAATTTACTTGAGATATAACTTACTCAAGGTGAAAAGTAATTGAATGCCATCAAACATAATATACGATCAGTGCTAAATTGTTGGAAAACTCTTTGCGTTAAAATTCTGAATAAAACATAAAAGTAAACACAGTCAGGCAAAACATATGTAATTTGACTTCAAATATAGTTTCAAATATATTATACTCGAAGCGATTTCGTTTTTAAACATAAGTGATAAGTTGTCATAGTAAAGGAAAACGTCAATCCTATTGATATTCACCGTCGAATTGAGCCTAACACTGATGGGCAGCAATCCAATCTGTTGCCTGATGACGATTTCATTTCGCATAAATTGAGCCACGTATTCGATTGTCTTTTATTTATTCCATAATTGCGCTCGCAACTGGTGGGTATAAAATAATCCAATAAAAATCGGCCAAATGCGAGTCGGACTCGCGCACTGAGGGTTCCGTGCCAACTTTTACTGAATTAGGGAATCCACTTACTTCCTCTTAGTAAAATACCAAAAAAAAATGTTGACAGCAAAAATAACTTTCTTTTTCATAGTTTTCTCTGTATTTGTTTATAGAATAAAGTAATGTTTGCGGTTGTTGAATATGTGCTATAACTCAAAAACTTCTCGTTCGATCCCGTCCAAACCAATTTTGGTGGAAAGTGTTTGTTAATATCTACATTACATATATGTATATTTTTTAATTTGCACTAGCTCAGTTTAGAGGTTAGATGGGGGGATGCCCATTTTACCACTTTTGTAGCGTCTTTCCATCAAATGAAAGACTTTAAAAGAAAATGGTTTTACAAACCTCTATTTCGTTTTAAAAGACCTATCTATAGATACCCCCACACGCATAGGTTTGTTTAAAAAGGGTTTTTCGGTTTTATGTTCATACATCTTCGTACCACATTTCAACAGTGCGATGAATATAGTTACAGAATAAAATGGCTGTGACTTAAGGACGGACAGACAGACTTGACAAAACTAAAAGAGTTTCGCTTCTTGCCATTCGGCTACGATACCCAACAAATTGACGTGTGATTCTGCATATATCGCGAAGAAGCTCGATATGATCCCACTTAAGCTTTAGCGTTAGGAAGCTTTAAGTCATGAAGCCACATACATTGTACATGATTGAGAAGATTAAAAATTAAAAACCGGCCAAGTGCGAGTCGGACTCGTGCACTGAGGGTTCCGTGCCAACTTTAACTGAATTAGGGAATCCAGTAGTAAAATACCACAATATTTTGTTGACTACAAATATAACTTTGTTTTTCATAGTGTTTGTATGAAGTACAAAGTTATGTTTGCGGTTGTTGAAAATGTGCTATATCTCAAAATTTACTCGTTCGATCCCGTCCGAACTAATTTTCGTTGAAAGTATTTATTAAGATCTATATCATATATTTTTTTCAAAATTTACACTTGCTTGGTTTAGAAATTAGATGGGGGGACGCCCATTTTACCACTTTGGAAGCGTCTAGCTATAAAACGTTAGACTTTAAAAGAAAATGGTTTTAGAAACCTCTATGTTATTTTAAAAGACCTATCCATAGACACCCCACACGCATAGGTTTGACAAAAATATTTTTTTTTTATTTTAGTTTCATGTATGTGAGCCCCCCTTAAATGGCATTATTTTTTATTTTTTGTATGAGAATCGGTAAGTGGTTAACTAGATACATCGTCCTACCAAATTTCAATTGTGTTATGCTTATAGTTACAGAATAAAGTTGGTGTGACGTACGGATGGACAGACAGACAGACAGACAGACAGACAGACAGACTTGACGAAACTATAAGGGTTTTTTGCCATTCGGCTACGGAACCCTAAAAATGACAATTTATTATTTTTCTGCCGCTTACCACTGCTTTCATACTACTTCATAATGTATTAGCAGGAGTAAGGATAAAATGTTCGTAAAATGAATATGATAAAGTAACTGTCCTAATATTTTGATGTTTATTCCCGTTCAAAAAGTATTAAATCTAAGTGCACTTCAAAAAGTTGTAACAAAAACCAAAAAATATATATGAAAAAGTTCAGACCATTTTCAAGTTTTTCATGAAGGATGCATAGTGCTATTTTAGGTAAGATTAGGGCTTCAAATATTATAGTGGTACCTTAATATGCACTTCATAGCTTTAAACGTTTGACCGCATTAAAAATAATAACATGGCTTTTTTAGTTACAATATATATTCGCCACACTCAAACAAAAATATTTACAAATGAGTATCGTTGTTCTGAAATTAGTATGCTATACAAACCTTTTAATGAAATGTAAACAGCCTGATAAACATCTTGTCTTAATAATTAATAAACATGCTTGGCAAATTATTGCTTTATACAAATTTAGCAACGATGCCATAGCAATTTTAGCTTTTGAGTGAAATTCAAACTATTTCGTATGTAAAAAGGCTGAAAATGGTATACCTAGTGCGTAGTTCCGTTGCGAAGCTAAATTACAAACTCAGATATTGGGAACCACAGACATGTATCCTAAGATATATTTTGTTGGTAAACATCACTTGAATTATGTATTTAATTTGTCAATTCTTTTCACTATTGGGATTGGCACAAGCTGCCAAGTTCTTTTGGGCTATAGGTATGAAGGCCTAGGAGAAGATAATGCATGACACAGAGATGAGAATGTTAAAATGGATGTGTGGAGTTACAAGAATATAAGATAAGGAATGAGTACATACAAGGAAGTCTGAAAGTGGCACCGGTAACCAAGAAGGTCGCAAATCGTCTGTCTTGTCATAGTCATGTAATAAGGAGGTAAGTATGTCATGTAACTAAAAGAGTCATGAGTATGAATGTGGATGGCTGTAAGGGGATTCCGACTGAAGAGTGATGGATGGACTGTGTGAAGCAAGATATGAGTGTGAAAGGAGTGGATGATTCAGTGACGAGAAATAAATTATATCACTTGTAGTTTGTGTCAATTCAAACCGTGTCAACTTTGATAATTTCTTGCAATATGTATATAAAGTCAATTCATTATTGGCTGTAAGTTTAGAACGTAAGATCAGCTAAGTTTTTGGAATAAGAGCTGTCAATTTTATAACAATAAAAAAAAAAAAAGAATTGTGTGGAAGAGAAAAACATGCGGCGCTGACCCCAGATAAGCTGGAAGAAGGGCAAGAGGATGATGAGGTATACCTTATTTTCTGAGGCCTCCAAACGTACAGCCTAACCAAATTTAGGCAATAAAATAAGGCTTTTTGATGGAGAAAGTGATAGCATTTTTCAGAGCGATGGGTTTGATTAAATGAACGTATTCGCTTACAAACGATATAACGAACGTACACACTTAATCCGAGCAGAAAATTAAATCAGTAATTGCGTGTTAGTACCAAATAAAAGTAAGGGCCAAGTTAAAGGAAACAGCTACATCAACTATAATTATTATGTCCACGCGCGGGGCGCGGGGGCAACCGGCAAGGCGGCGAGCGGCGCGGCGAGCAGCGAGAGGGGCACATAAGGCCCCCCCGGCACTTCGCTACCGAGCGGCGCGCACGACACTCGCGTTCCATCCACCATTTTGATACCGATCTTTTGTACTATCCTATGGAGTATACCATTTTATAATCAAATACAGTCCGCGTTTTCATTTCTTCGTCTTCTATACACACACGCCCCAAGAATTATGATGCCACTAAATAATTATGTACACTTCTCCAGAAGAAGAAGCTACTTTGACTGAGAATTCTGCACAAAAGTAACACAAAGCCGCGAGGAACTACTTGTATTAAATAAGTATAGGTATACACGAAGGCTTTATTAAAGCTTTTTAATAAATAACCGAGTTTCTGCGTGTAATGAACGGGGAGTTGAGCCTACATCCGCTCGGGATTTACAACTTTTTAATCTGTGCACACAACGTATTATAAACTCTTGTAGGGATTAACGATTTAACAGGCATTATTAGCTGATTTAGGAGTGTAAGGAGTGCAGGTACGGTAGTCTCGACATAGTTCCCTGTAAAATCACCAGGTGGCGCCCCAAAAACGCTGAGTCAAAATTGGTGTTTTCGTGTATTTGAGAATAATTTTTGAATAAATCTTTAAAAAATTAAAATATTGTTTAAGATTTATAAGTAAAGGGGACATGTGATGCAGAAGAAAATTAGATAATTCAAATTGTCTACGCAAAATGTCATATTTTTTGCAGTAAAGCTTTAAACTATAAACTAGTGGTCCTTCGCGACTGCGTCCGCGCGTTTTGAGTTTGCTCCCTCCCCTCCTGTTGCATATGTTTCATAGCCTTATCCCTTCCTTGATAAATAAGCTATCCAACACAAAAAAGCATCTTTCAAATCGGTCCCGTGGTTCCTGAGATTAGCGCGTTCAAAGAAACAAACAAACTCTTCAATAAAGATGAAATAAGAAACCAAAAAACTTGCGCACGGGCGGGACTTGAACCAGCAACCTTTTGGCAAACCGGGCCAAACGCTCTTACCAATTGAGCTACCGTGCTGTTAGTCCGACCCTGCGAAATTTGTGGTCTCTTATGAAAACGTCAATTGCGTGACGCTTAGCGCCATCTAGCCGTCTGTTTATGAAACAGATGGCCCAAGCAGTTATTCTTTACAGAAACTCTTCAACTTTATAATATTAGTATAGATAACTAAGTTAATAAATAAATATCCTATGGATATTCCCACACATCGCTATCTAGTCCCAAAGAAAGCTACTCAAAGCTTGTGTTATGGGTGCCAGACAACGGATATAATACTTAAATACTTTTTGTTTGTAAATACATACATGATATACATAGAAAACACCCAGACCAATACAAACAGACATGTTCATGCACACAAATGTTTGTATTGTGCGGGAATCGAACCCGCAACCCGCTGCGTAGTAGGCAATTTCTCCACCTTTGCCTTCGTGAGAGTGCGAATCCTTTAGCCACCTTTTGTATAAGGGCGACCAAAAATAAGTTTTAACTAGAAGAAAAGTGGTTTCCTTCGACAGAAAGCAACCAGACTGGCGTAGATATCATACTTTCCAATTTTTTCTTTATTTAATATTATAAAAAGCTGAAGAGTTTGTTGATTCGTACGCTCTAATGACTATCTTATGAACTACTGAATCGATTTGAAAAAATATTTTTGTGTTGGATAGCTTATTTATCAAAAAAGACGCTGCGACAGGGATGAGGGTGCAAATTTAAAACGCTGCTAGTTTTAATTTAATTTAATAAAAACCTGTAACTAAATATATGTATACACACCGAATCAGTAGTTTTTCCAAATTATAGCGTGTGGTCAAGGGGGAAAGGATCATTACAAATTAAATAAGTAATATGATACTACAAAAGAAAGTTGGCATTGTTGAAACGTCTTTTGCCACTTAAGTATTTATAACACATTCCTCCATTCGTGTAACTACCTACATTGAATATTAACCGTTCCTTTGTTAAACGCCTACGAATATTATCAAACTGTACTACTTATAATTCAGTTCATTACTGACTCATTACACAGGGCTGCATTAGAGCGCTTTCATATATAAGTGACTTTAGCTGAGCGCGACGATCGCAAGACAGTCGCGCTGTTGATAATTTCATACCTAAATGGCAGCAGAGCGCGCGGCAGTCGCGCGGCAGCAGCGCTGCTGTTTTTTATGTATGGGCGGGCATCCGATGATGTCGCTCTATTGTTAAGGCGCATTCATGAGGCATAATGAATAATTATTTTAAAGGGTTAAAGTAAATATATATATTTATATATATGAAAGTAATAGTTAACTAACCTTTTATGTGAGTACATAACATAGTAGAGACAATCAGCAAAGCATGGCTCTGAGAAAAGAACATCAGAGGATTTATTAGAGTTTGTGTTAAAACAACACAAACTACGGGATTTAACGCAACTTAAACTTATCTTTATAGGTAAATATGGTATTTACCTTCCCGACGTTTCGACACGGTTACACGCGTCATGGTCTCGGGACAACTGAGTTGTCCCGACACGGTTACACGCGTCATGGTCTCGGGACAACTGAGTTGTCCCGAGACCATGACGCGTGTAACCGTGTCGAAACGTCGGGAAGGTAAATACCATATTTACCTATAAAGATAAGTTTAAGTTGCGTTAAATCCCGTAGTTTGTGTTGTTTCGATAAAAAATGCAACAAAGCTTAAAATCATATAAACAAAAGCCTATTTTAAAAGTACTTCCGATGTTATAAAGTATATCTTAGAACTCAGCATTTTGTTGCATGCACACGTAAACTGATGCCATACGAACTATGAGAAAATATACCTTGTTTTTATTCATTATTAAATGTGTTAAGGACTTTTAAACTAATGTAACATAATATTATGTTATACTTTTATTTTCTGAAGTAAATTACAGCATACATATATATGTTACAGCATACTCAGTATGTAAGTTGGTTTAAATTCCCACTTAAAAGTTTTTTAATGTTAAAATAACCTATGATATAGTTTCTAAGTACGACTGTGACCACATCCAGTACTCCCAGGGAAGTTCCGAATGAAGACGGAAACGTGGCAAAACTAACTTTTAATTAATAACACATACGTTGAAGTTAGCGTATAAAATTTTACACATTTCCTCGAAACTCACGGTGCGGATTAATTATACTTAATTTAAACACCACAAAGTTACACTTGTTTTATATCCTTTCGTTAAATTTATATAATTACTTTGTTTTAGTAGATATAGAACGAGTTAACGCATTTGGTGTTATAAATAAGTTTGCGGATAATTAAAGTATGTCTCTCATTTTAATTAGCTGCTTGACTGATGTAACAAATTGGATGAAATTAGTTGGATATGAAACCTTAAAGTTTAAAAATAATGGCATATCTGTTTTTTCTCAATAAAATAATGGTAAATATTTTATTTTTGCAAAATAAATTTGCAATTGTTTTTCTAAAACTTTTACGAAAACCGAAAACTCCGAAGCGTCAGCGCCAACTCATCTTGACACCTTGTGTCAAGTAGGATGGATTATACTCTAATGGTGAACGCACACTTATCGGAGCCAAACACGACGAACGACTGGAACGAAACGAATTTTAGAATTCTTTTATATTTATTCTCATCTAACCTCGCATACTTACCCACGTCGAATCGTCCGAATCTGGCAGAACCCCAGACATCCTATATAAATTCAGATGACGTCGTTTTAAAACTGCTATAGCTTCTTAGATATTTATTGAAATCAAGTAGAATATGTAAAGGTTAACTTTGTTCAATTTAAAATTCTCGTGATGGATGATACGTATATTTATTTAAATATTTTTTTATATACGTTTTGACCAGCCCAAAGCACTTTCAAAAGAATGTCGATTTGTTCCCACGTATGCTATGCGAAGCTATATAAAAAAAAAAAACATCCAAATTTCAACAGAGAATATGGTTGGAAAAAATTCCACCAGCATGGGATCCAGTGCTAGCGAAGACCCAAGCTAGACTACTCACTGCAAGACCACAAGATACAGTTAGCTCTTTCTGCGTGGATAGGAACGCTTATTAATATTATTGATCGAATGACGGTAGTTTAATTTTTTCAAAACTCTCTACATGACAAATAACATCTTAGTCTATCCGTGACCACGAACGCTGTAAAGTGTTCGAAACGTCCGGATAAAATTAAATCAATTCGCAAAAAGTAAATCCGTAAAATAGAGTTAAATTTCCAGAATAAAATACCCGTGTGCATCAAAACCTTTATTGTAAAAGTCTTTTAAACGGAACAATCCCGTCACATTTCATTTGTATCTTAAACGGTTACGTACGCAACAGAAGCTGTCAAAAGCAATATGCATATATTTTCTACATTTAGTATTTAATATTTGCAACATTTTTCATTATTAGTCTGCTCTTACAAGTAGTACCATGATGTTTCATAAACTTCCTCGATAAATAAGCAATCATACGACAGCGCAGTTAACGTAATTTCTGAGATTAGCGCGTCCAAACATACAAACAAACTCTTCTTATAATATTAGTATAGATAATAACACAACGTTATTCTGTTGCATTACTCAAAATTATTATTAAATATACGATTTCTTCGTCGCGTTCGATTCTTACGGCGCGGTCGGTTCACCTTGTGCGAATATGTGTGCGAGGCCTCCTTCTTAACTTCGATTCGTTCGAAGCGTTTGATAAGCGTGTGTTCACATTATTATGTAAATGTATGGTGATGACAGGACGGTGACACGTTAGAATTACTATGTCACTTATACTTAAACAAAAAAGACTAAATTAGTAAGAATTATAATGTGAAATAGCTTAAAAACAAATACCTTAAAATATCGACAATTAACTGTAATGTTTTTTTTTTCCGATACCGAAACCACAATACATGTTTACGTCAAGAGTCAAGTAACCTGCCATTTACGCGCGTATTCAAATGAATTAAGAAAAAATTTGTTTCATTACAATAATTATATTTTTTCCCAGCAAATTCGAATAGCGAGAGGTATGAATTATTAGTAAGTAGCATATCCCATATCCCTGTAGCATATCCCATGCATGCTCAATCGGGTTCAAGTCTGGCGACTGAGCAGGCCAGGGCAGGAGATTGATGTTAGCTGCGGCGAGAGTCTGTCTTACAACTCTTGCGGTGTGCGGTCGAGCATTATCATGCATTAACTGAAATAAGGGACCGATTTGCACTTGTATAGAGGAACGATGACGTCTGATACAATCGTCTCAGCATAAATTTGAGCGTTGAGGTTGCAGGTTGCATCTGATCCGAATCAAATCAGTTCTTCCGCCGATCCAAATACCCGCCCATACCATGATGGTTCCACCACTACAAGGATGGACTTCCTGGCAGGATTTTAATCGCTGTTGGCGTCCAGGGGTTCTCCAGTGTCGTATACGTCTTGTATCCGGTCTCATACCAAAACGAGACTCATCAAAAAAGCACACGAAACGCCATTGTTCTTCTGCCCAATTTCTGTGTTCAAGAGCCCATTGATATCGAATCCTACGATTGTGCATTGCTATAGGTGGTACCCGTAGCGGTCTTCGGGAATGAAGGTTCACTTCATGCAAGCGGTTTCTGACTGTTTGGTCGCTAATTAAGTTCCCTGAAGAGTGATGAAGCCTCACGGCTAACATCATGGCGGTTATTGTTGCAGCTCTTCGAGCTGTGATTTGAATGTATCGGTCTTGTCTCCGTGTGGTGCATCGATACCGTCCTCCATGACGCTCAGCCACGGTACCAGTGCTTCGGTAACGTGTCCAAAGTCGACTGATAACACTCTGACTTGTATTCAGAGCTAAAGCCACAGTACGTTGCCGGGAACCAGCTTCTATCATTCCCACGGCTCTGAGCATTTCTTCCCTGCTTAAATGACGTCACCGCTCCATAATAACGTTGGTTTTAATCAGTAGTAGGGAAACAGTAAAACTAATAATGTCTTCAATGCGTTGTATGTTTTTATAGGGAAAATATTGACAGCTGATTTTCATCTTTTACTCGAATTTGATTGACAGTTCCTGTTCCAAATTATGAAATGCACCAAAAAGGAATCTATATAAATTTATAAAATCATAAATTTATTACAAAGCCACATCTCAATCCCAAGAAATCCGCATAAAAATGCTTGATCCCTAGACACTTTTGATGTGTGTATTTAACATATTTCTACACCATCAGAATCAAATTTTAATACAAATTTATAGTATGATCCGTTTTTTTTACTAGTCAAAAAATATAAACAATCTTTTCATTACTTTTAAAATAGTATCAGTGAATGACATTATTGTCTATTTTACTTAAAAAGTTCTCAGTGTTTTACAATAAATTACTTATGTAGGTTGTGAGTTTTGTGTATATCTTATTTTAAAATGAATTATTTCGTTAAAAAGGAATGTAAATATTGTTTACCATATTCGACAAGCAAAGAAAAACAATAGTAAAAGAAAAAGTCAATATCTGATTTAACTAAATAATTACACACCATTTATTCATCTGGCTTAACGTTGCGTTCAACGACTTGGCTAGTTAATGTTCAGCTATTTAATCAATTGCCGGCGATAAATTAACTGCCTAGCCATGTAATTAACTGGCTGATTAACCCAATTGGCTGCAACAGATATATATTTTAGACATAGGAGTTGTTCCTAAGTCTGGAAATATTTCTCTTAAGTTTTTAGATAGAAATATTTTACATTCAAAAGTTAGCTTAAGTTGTTAGTGATGTAAAATACTAGGATTGTGGGAACAATCAGTTACATTGCCAATCCAAAATAAATCAACATGTGTGTTAAAAAGTTACCTCTTTGTATTAAAAGTACTAAAGATAATTGATTGAACAGTCCATCGAGTTCATATAAATAATTAACCCTTTGTCAGCACTTGATAGGTTTTCGTTCAAAAGCGATACTTTAATCGAATTACACCTGCCTTTTGTTCGTTTGATACATTAAAAAAACACATTTAAAAAACAATTTTAAACGTTCGCATTAGTTTTTTTGATATGAAATAAAATAGATTGTTAAAAAAAAATGTTTTCATTCAGTTACTGGTTATAACATTTGATTGCTAAAAAAATAAAAATTGTAAAACTTTGTACATATTAACTCAGGGTTCGGTTTTGGTTTCTAAAATGAGGTAATTAGTAAAAATTTCTGGCTATTTACTCTGTTTTACTAATCTGTGCTTCAACTGCAATATGAAAGAAACGAGAACATGCGAGTATTTCAATGTTAAACAAAGGCAAACCTTCCACTTTAGCTAAAACAGAGTGCTTTTATTGGTACCGTGGATGTCAAAATTTATTTTTTGTACAATCGAACGAAGCAAAACAATCGTCGAAATCGAAAAAGGTTTTTTGCGGACTCGCAAAACCGAGTAGCGGTAATTTTACCGGACATTTTCGATATTGACCTGTGGCATCATTCGGGATTACAATGTCCATTTCATATGTCAATATAAGGGAATTATCGAAAGCTGCGTTGCGGTTTAGGATTAAAAGTAAATTAAATTTTGTGTTTGGGATTAGCTATCAAAATCGAATAAGGCTTAGGGCTAGATAGATAGATAACGTTATTGCACAGTTCGTTTAGAGGAAATATACAATTTTGGCAATCTTATTGCTACAAGCGATCTCTCGAGTTTGGGATTAGCTATTAAATACTGGTTTTGCCCGCGACTTTATCCGCGTGGAATAGTGACTTCGGGTAGAATTATTGAAAGCTGCGTTGCGGATTAGGATTAAAAGTAAAATAAATTTTGTGTTTGGGATAAGCTATTAAAATTGAATAATATTAGGGCTAGATAGATAACTTTATTGCATATAGTTCTTTTAGAGGAAATACAATCTAAACGGCTTTAAGCGATCTCTTGAGTTGGTTACTTTGAGATTAGCTATTAAATATTGACTTAGTTTATCATTTGATTTTTTATTTTGGTAAAGATATCGTGTTAATACCGTACTGAAAAATATACATTGTAATGTAAAGCAATAATCGCTTATTTTCTTTATTTTTTCTTTATAGTGCGCTTTTTAGTGCATACAGTACTACTTTTGTAAATTGAGACTTAGAGCACAAAAATACTTTTAAATGATAGTAGGAATAAATTTTATAAATATTAATATACATAGAGGTCCTTTATTTGTAATATATTAAACAGACACTTATAACACAGCTTATAACTCCTACATGGACACGTATTGTAGCTACGAGAACGTTCGTAGTGTGTAGTCACTACTACGGAACTACGGCGTAGCACTTATCAGTTTTTAATAAAAAAGAGGTGTTATGTTCGTAAGTCTTGGATAAAGACACTCTTAGGCCCACTTGCGTATGATAATGAATAAGCTAATCCTGGATCCAACATTCTGTAGGTATTAGTCAATTTATTTAACGTTGACAGAGAAATAATGAAAATTTAATCCAGGGTTAGCGTAATACTGGGTGATATCATCGTGGGAAAGTCCACTTTACTGTACTAGAAATAAGCATATATATATATATATATATATATATATATATATATTTATTTCCGCATCTAAAAATAGCAAACATCAATTTAAAAATATCTGATACGATATGATGAGGTTCTAGTGATTTTCAATTTATATTTACAAAACGATGAAAATATGATTTCGTAAGAAAAACAATGCTCACTTTTATTTATTTATTAGGCAGTCTATTTTATTCTGAACGTACGTATACTGGTCTGAAAAACCAGAATTACAATGTCTACAATAATTGTACGAATTTTCAAGTATTGATTTGTGGTTATTCCCAAGAGGCGAACAGTATTCACTTTTGAGCTTACAAACGCAGTACTTAAATGCTTATAATACTGCCTGAAACTTTGTGTTCTATTTAGTTCTAATTTATTCATCAATAGTAATGTTAAAATGTCGTTACCAGCGGTTGAATATTTACGATTGTGTGTCAGGTATTATTTAAGTATGGCTATTTTATTGCCAAGTGGTTTCAGTATTTTTTCTTTAAAACACAATTTCTATTCAACCGCTGGTAACGACATCTTCCCATTACCATTGATTAAGAAATTGGGTTAAAACAACGCTAGTTGAATTGGCTCTATATAGAAACATTGTCCATGTCAGAGTAAAATGGTTTACATCAGTAAACGATCCTCAGCAAGGCTTCGACTATCAACTAACTTTGAGGGACACTTTTAGTTTTTATAGTAAAGCTAAAGAAAAGAAAATTTAGCTTTGAAAAATCTTTATCCGGGGCAGTTAACAGCTTTAAGATAAAAAAAAGATGTTAAAATACATTTACAGAAAGGTTGTATTAGCCCACATCGCTCTCATTAGCTACAAGAAATATAAAACAAATGAATGGTCAACATTAGAACACGAATCAGAGGAGATTCTTGAATCAATATTAGCCAACACGAGTCAGCGTTATTATGTATAGACCTTACTTATTACAAGAAGAGGCCAACAAATGAGATAACTACATACGAGTATCACGTTTAATTCGAGTATATTAAGAAATTGGATTAACTTTTTTTCCGCATTTTTTAAATTAGTAACATGATTGACTTTTAAACATAGCTAAGTGCACATGTTATGTTAAGTTTTATATTATATGCGCAGAATGATATGTATAAAATTAGTTAAAAATAATAAAGTGGCTCACATAAAAGGTGCAAGAAAACTTTAAAATTAAGTTTACAAACCACGTAAAATATTAACAAACATAAATTTTTATTACCACTCTGGAAAAAGCGGAGCTAATCTCGTTATGAGGCGTAATTCCGTTGAAAAATGGCCGCCATCTTGTCAAGAGCATTCATTTTGTAGACGAGTGGCTTGTTTGTTTAAGACCGGGTATTCATTTAGTGACATAATGTCGATAAACCATGGCGTCTGGCAGTGTCTGAGAGAAAAAGCGAAGATAAAAAAGATTCGCAGTTGTAAAATAACCGAAACAATTCGCTGTACGGACGACAACACGGCAAGTGACAGTGGCACACAAGTTAAGGATGATTCGACGATGACCGTGCTGAAGCCGAGAGAAATGCTCATAGACATTGCAACAGGCATGAATCACTTAATACAATAATGTTTAACAGCGCCCCGGCCGGCGCCCGGTCGCAGTCCGGCCCGGCGCCGGTACGGTGTAGCGTGAATCAGCGTTTATATGCAGTTCTAATAATGGCTACTTTTCAACAAACATTCATCATCATTCATCAACGTTTTGAACAATATTGGTTATATAATGTTGCATAGTGTTTGGTAGGTATAATATTATGAATTGACAAATTTCGTACTTCATTCTTTTCTAATTTGTTTAAACTGATTGATTGTTACCTACTAAATACTGATTGATTGTTTTTGTTGTGTACCATTAATAAAAGTTACGTGTTACTACGATAAATCCTTATTAGGTTAGCTGATGTACCTAATTCGTAAATATCACAATCCTTGGCCGGAGTTACATAATGAGCCCTAAGCTTAACGAAGAAAACTTCTTTTCTGTACCTGACAAGGTACACTGCAGTACGTAATTACCACAATACGCCGAAGACAAAAACAGTATTTTATAACCTTTACTAGCGGTCCCCCGCGACTTCGTCCGCGCGTTTTGAGTTTGCTCCATCCCCTCCCGTCGCAGCGTCATGTTTTATATCCCAAAGCCTTTATCGATAAATAAGCTATCCAACACAGAAATATTTTTTCAAATCGGTCCAGCAGTTCCTGAGTTAAGCGCGTTCAAACAAACAAACTCTTCAGCTTTATAATATATTAGCGCAAGCGCACGTTGTACTTAAGCTGCGAACATTATTTTGGTGCGGAGTTATGTTAAAACTGTGATAGCTCCTAAGATATTTATTGAAATCAAATGATTTAAAGGGCAACTTGGTTCTAAATGAAATGCTCGTGATGATGAATGTATTTATTTTGATAAGAATAAATACCTGTGTGTACTCTTCAGCTTTATAATATTAGTATAGATTACGTAGTATTCAGGGTTTAAATGGTTTTTGCGGTAATTACAACACAGGACTCACTGTGAATGAAGCCTTTTTGTCATTCAGATGGCTATGTTCAAACCCTCGTGCGTGGTTTTAATTACAACGTTATGAGGCTAGAGTTTTTGATGGCAGGAAAGCTCAGCGCTTTTGCTCTTTAACTGCCACCATTTATGTAAAAAAGGTTTAATATGAAGTTGGATAATTTCTCGGAAATTTTATCGAAGTATACTAAAACGAGCTTTGCGTGATTATTCGCTTCCTATTTTTTTCTTTAATATTATCTCATATACGAGTATCTGCTTACTTATATGGAGAAAAACTTGGAGTCGCGGACTCGCATTATACAGCTAGAATTCATCTTTTACAAAATATGAAGATAATTTATGCTTTGATTGTTTTTTATCATTAGCGTCACGATATTTCAGCCCATATTTCAAAACATATATTCTACAGATTGACGTTAACAACATGCTCCCATTCAAATTTGATTTTTTTAACCCGATTTTCCATACACAAACTTTGAATACAGGCTGTATAATGAGGTTGCCCAGAAATTGATTGGGCCTGGTGAACGAAGAGCATAGAAAAATAATAATCGCTCACTGTATAAAATGCACAAGTATAGCATTTTGATGACAACAAAGCCCTATTTAGTAATAGGTTCCCATATTTTTGGATGTTTAGTCGCTTCATGGCATTAGCGAAAGGGGCGCCTTGATTTAAAAAAACTGTTTTGTGAAATTGAAAAGAGGCCGAAACAGTTAACATTTAATATTTTGGATTGGTGGAGATATAATTTTAATTTTTGTTTTTATAGGAGATATTTTATTTTTTTAATTTTGTCACCATACAAACTTAATAACATGAATTGCACTTGTAAAAAGCATTTGTGTCAGACAAGGAAACAAACCCTGTGTCTTACGCTCTCCGGGCGCATGCCTATACCGCTTGGCCACCTCTTTGTGTGACACAGTTACTTTTTACAAGTGCAAATTATGGTAGAATCATAGTTAACATCAACTATGGTATGCTTCTACGCTGAAATCCTTGACCAAGGCGACGAACCCTTATTTACACGACTTTTAATCTTTGAATTTTTCATGGGAACCTTCTTCGTGCTATTTGTTTGTTCCCAATCTTGCGAAATATTTCTTACATAGGTAGGTGAGCCTTTTTTGAAGAACTTGAAGTGAAAACGTGATTGAATTACATAAGCGATGATTCCAACCGGTCAGCCTTTGGAAAGCGTTGTGTTCGTAATCTTTATTAAAACACCAATATCTTTATATATTTACGTTTTCCGTCATATTTAATTTTAATAAGGAATGAAATACTCAACGTATGCGTAGTTTGTAATTTAATAATTAACTTCTTGTTACAAGGAAATAGATTTGTTTTTAACCGACTTCAAAAAAGGAGGAGGTTATCAATTCGACTGTATGTTTTTTTTTATTATTATTATTATTTGTTTGTATGTTACCTCATATCTCAGTCGTTTGTCGACCGAATTGAAAAATTTTTTCACCTAATTAGAGGGTATACTTTTTAGTTGGTCCCATTTTTTCCATTTTGGGATCTGATGATGGGATCTTGGTGTATTCGAGGGAAACCCTCAAATTTTAAAGGCACGTATAGTGTTTCTTTACTAGAATCTTAATGTTGACGTGTTGTTACGTCTGATAGTCAACATTTTGTGTAGTCATCACTTTGACCATCAAGCATCAACTATCACAGCACCGACTCCAAAAAGAAATTGTTTGCCTAAAACGGATTCCTTTCCTTTCAATGGTGAAGAGTTTATTTAAGACTTTTTAGTGCATTTTGGTTTTGAAGTCGGTTTTTACTTTTTTTTAAAGTTTATTTTTGTAAAAACATGATGATTACTAGTTTTATGTGTCTCTATTTATTTTTATTTTAAAATATTCGTTTTAATTGTTTCATTGACATCATTAAGGAATATTTAAATTTCCAAATGACATGAAAAGTGGCAATCGTAATAACCTAAATTCTTAATTGCCTTAACAATGCGGTTGCTGTTTTGCCTTTTAAGTTAGAAAATATTATTTTACAGAAAGATACACATTAAATTTTATCAAATACGTTAAGTTAATAGAAACTTATCTTTAACATGAGTTACTTTTTCATCACAAGCAATTAAATAATCTACTTCTCTTGAATCACTTATTACGAAGTAATTACAAGTTCATAATTGCTTGCTCAACTTCTACAGTCGTAAAAATATCTAAATTTGCATAATACCTACTTATCTTGCAGATTGGGTGTTTATTTTTACTGGAAAAGTTTTAGAAACCCGTGTTTATCAATTTCCCTGGTAATTTATGTTTTTTTTAATATAGAATAGCTTCTTTAAGACTTGTATCTGCGTCTTAAATGATCTTATAATAATGATCTTAATTCTTTTCAAAAAGAGTACACAAACCGAGGACCGTCTTGTTCTTTCGAAACATGTTTTTGAAAATATAAAGCAATGAGCATTTAAAAACAATTCCTTTGTTGACTGAAAAGGGTAACATTTAAACGAATTCATAATTCAGTTTGGTGAAAGTTATCTCGTGGCGTTGTTAGGAAAAAGTTAAATTGAGCTTGATACCCAAGATACATACGTACAGAAAGTCCTAACCGAAAACATTCATGAAAACTAAGATATATACCACTTTAAAGTCAGTTTTTCTTTGTTAGTCGAATCATGGAAACAATCTTTTCATAATTCTTAAAATAATATCAGTAAATAAAATTTATTATCGATTTGATTTAAAAACATTTTAGTATCCCACGATTAATTTACTCAAGTAAGTTGTGTTGTAGGTTGTTTTGTGTTTATCTTATTTTAAAATGAATTATTTCGATTAAAGGTATTTGAGGATTGTTTACTTTATTCGATAAGCTAAGAAGAACGGACTTTACAATAAATACCATATTTTTAAAATAATATTAAATAAATAAATATGCGCTTCACTTTGCTTTTTCTTATGGGGTTATACGGAGAACGGAGAACCCGAAGAGGTATAACTTATACCTCTTCGGGTTCTACCTCTGCGGACGACCCCAGCCTGCCAATTCCGCTCCATGGTCTCCTATTTCTGCGATCACCGCACAATACAAACATTTGTGTGCATGAATATATCTGTTTGTATTGGTCTGGGTGTTTTCTATGTATATCATGTATGTATTTACAAACAAAAAGTATTTAAGTATTATATCCGTTGTCTGGCTACCCATAACACAAGCTTTGAGTAGCTTACTTTGGGACTAGATGGCGTTGTGTGGGAATGTCCAAAGGATATAAAGGAAAGGATATTATGATAATATAGCTATTTACTTTGTCTCCGTTTGCATTTACAAAAATCTGTCAAACTCTTTAAAATTACCATCAACATAATGGTTTAAGTTATTAATGACTACCCATTCTATAACTTTGTTTCTGTAGTAAGATGCTTTCCCGCGATCTTAATAAGTTCGTCCGTCCATCTTGTCGGTGGACGTCACACGCTGCGCTTTTGGTCGAAAGGTCTTCAATTAAGGTCTTTTCTGCCCCTAAGGCTATCAGTTCTTCCAATGAATTTTAGCTTCTTTAAAAGGCCCATAGATAGAGACCGTGGAGGTAGCCTAGGTTCAGCAGTGGAAGTCCTTTAGCTGATAATGATGATGATTATGATGAGACACAATAAAAATTCCATTGTGATGCAGTCTAATGCGACCGCTAGGGTCTTGAGGCATGCATACAGTATTTTTATATCGATAAAATACGAAGCTTCTGCTTTTATCGACAATACGAGGGTCAAACTGAAAGTTCTTAGAACTGGCCACTTATAAACAATATAATAAAAAAAATATTCTAAAATTTGAAAATAGAACTCTTTGCCAATATTACTGAGTATATATTTCATTCATTTGTCATTTGTTTTACGATTTGGCGGCAAATTGAAAATTGTCTGTGTCACGTCAACATGAATTTTACACGAAAAATTTTCGTGCAATGATTTTTTATGACTTTCGATGTCATTTAAGTCAACAAGAAAGTTATGATAGACTACGATTGGCCTTTCACGATGAAGCCCCATCTCGTGCGACTGTTTACAACTGGTTTAACCCATTTACGCTCACCGTCCCCAAACGAGGACACCTGCAAATCTACCCTCAAATTATTTGATAATTTCGTATAGTTGGTTTTTATCTCAAATTTGTGGACATAAATAGTTTACTTTGAAGTTAGTAGCATTTCACATTGGCAACGTGCAGTACTTTTGATTTTTTAACGTTTGCTGTGAGGTAAATCGACAATTGGATATTTCCCGAGATTGTAAGTACTCTTTCTTATAGTTTTAGTTATTAATCTTTTGTTGAATTTGCATATATATGAGAAATATAGTGTTAACTTTATAATCACACTAAAATACATCACAATTATAGTTTCATTTTGATCCCAAGTCATAACTTACGTTAGTGTCCCTATTTAGGGACAATGGGCATATAGATATGTGAACAATGCATTTTTTTTCGCAGACTATTACTTGGCAAAATCATGTCTAAAAAGATCTTTTTAACGAGTAACTGCTACCGTGGCCTCGAGGAGGCCCTGGAAGCTGTAATGCGGGATGAAGATTCCGACATTGATGTGGACCGGGTGACGCTTCCCCCAGAACCCAGTATTCGCACCGATGAAGAGGAAGGTGACGAAGATGACATTGTTACTTGTGAGATGCCCAAGGAGATTCCGGGGAATATTGAACTTTTTATTGCCAGGGATGAAGAAGAATGGAACAGCAACGATGACGAACCTTTAACATCTACATCAATAAATATTTTAGCCGTCATCCATCGCCATCGAAGCAGTTCTTTCGCGGTAAGCCGGTGCGCTTTGGATACAAAAATTAGATGCTAGCTAATGCTGATGGATACTGTTATGCCTTTGATTTATACTGTGGTAAGTCGCAGACTACAGATAGTACCAGCAATTAACCTTTAGGTACTAGGGTAGTGAAAAGCCTTCTGAACAAACTCGATACCCAACCTAAGAACCACGTCGTAACTTTTTACAAGTTTTGCATTGTTACGTCAGTTACGAGAATTTGGCTATCGTGCTACTGGTACTGTGAGAGAAATAAGAATATACAAGTGTCCTCTGGTACCTATCAAGGAGATGAAGACGAAAAATCGTGCGGAATTCGATTACCGATTTGATAAAGATAGTGAGATTCTGTTTGTTCGATGGCTTGATAATAGCGTTTGCACAATGGGAACGAACTATGATAGTGTTCTCCCATTGGGTAAAGTAAAACGCTGGAGCTCAGTAGAGAAGAAGAAAACAGACGTGGACATTCCTCAAGTCTTCGTTAATTATAATAAAGGTATGGGATGGGTCGATCCAGCCGACCAGTCAATTTCGCTGTACCGCATATCTTTACGAGGAAAAAGGGTGGTGGTGGGTCATATTCACCTACATGCTTGATTAGGGAGTAAGTAATGCGTGGCGCATATGTACAATGTGTAGTGATCAAAGGATGGACCAGCTTTTATTCCGACGTAGCATCGCCCGGCACTACATGTAGAGTGAATCTGAAGGACGCAGAAGTCCAGCTGCTTCTATATTGCCAAGTCTGCAGTTTGACGGCTTTGGTCATTTTCCGCAAAAGTTATCGAAACAATTGCGATGCACAATTTGCCACAGTAAGGCTCATTGGCAATGTAAAAAACGTGTAAAAATACTTTGTGTTGAAAAGACATGTTTTGATATTTTTCATACCTCTTGAGCCCAATGTCCCTATTTAAGGACGGCCTTTTTTTTCAAACTTAAATATAATAAAATTTATCTTATTCACATTTTTTTATTTAACGGACCCTAAATTAACCCAACCATACAGTTTTTGAAATTTTTCTATGTTCAGTTTAGGTTTGGGCACAAATGGGTTAATGAGTTTAAACGTGGTCGCACTAATCTCACTGATGATGTACGTGAGGGACGGCCTTCTACGGCGACGACTGAAAATAACATCTGTGTTGTGCGGCGTATGATAGAGACTGACAAAAGAGTGACCTATCAGCAGATTCGGACAAGCTTAGGCATCGGTATGAGTCAAGTGCACAAAATCCTCCACGAACATTTAGCGGTCAGGAAGCTTTGCGCCCGGTGGATACCTCATAATTTGACTAAGGCTCAAAAACTCCAT
Organism: Pyrausta purpuralis; assembly: GCA_963924145.1. NCBI lineage: Eukaryota > Metazoa > Arthropoda > Insecta > Lepidoptera > Crambidae > Pyrausta > Pyrausta purpuralis. Next base: position 20,489,231 of record OZ001654.1, read on the forward strand.
CGTGTGGATTGGTGCCGTAAAATGATTGCAAGATTTAACGGAGGTGACTCAAATGCTGTGTTCGACATACTAACAGGTGACGAAAGCTGGATTTACTGTTATGATCCTGAAACCAAAAGACAATCTGCTCAGTGGGTGTTTCCTTTCGAGGAGTTGCCAACTAAAGTGAAGAGAGATCGAAGTGCGGGAAAAAAAAATGGTGGCCTCGTTCTTTGGAAGGATAGGTCATTTCGCAACAATTGTGTTAGAGGATCAAAAAACAGTTTCTGCAGAATGGTACACTACCAATTGTTTGCCACTTGTCTTGGAAAAAGTTCGAGAGAAACGACCTCGCAGTAGGATCCTCCTTCACCACGACAACGCCTCGTCGCACACCGCCAAGCGAACGATCGACTATTTGGCGACATCAAACGTTGAATTACTGGGTCACCCGCCGTATAGCCCCGACCTCGCGCCTTGTGATTTTTATTTATTTCCAAAAATTAAAGAAAAACTTAAAGGAAAGCGGTTTATGAATGCTGAAGAAGCGGTGGCTGCGTATCGCGATGCCATTGAAGAGACCCCTAAGGACGAGTGGGCAAAGTGCTTTTCCCAGTGGTTCCATCGCATGCAGCGGTGTATTGACGTCAATGGACAATATTTTGAAAAGATATAATAAAACTAATAACTGGCTAATGTAATCAGTTTTTGATTTTCTAAGAACTTTCAGTTTGACCCTCGTATGCTTCTGGAGAGAGAGTGTAGCGCGAAGGGCAATGCATTCTTTATTTTTCATTCTTTATTACATAATTACCGTCCTGTGACGAGTTTTAAATCGCTTTGTGGGTTTCTCTTTTTTCAGCAGTTGTTAATGTTACACATTTATCAGAAGCATTTTTACGAACTCGAGTAAGGCTTAGCAAAAGTTTGGCGTCATAATAAGAATAATGAGTACATTTGCGGCGCAATGTTGTTGTTTACAGTCTTAAAAAAAAGATTATAAAAACAACTCAGTTATTTTAAAATACACAAATAGCTCCATTGACTTTTCATTGAAAGTCATTCCACTACATTGAACGTATATTTAAAGCATATTTGAAGATTTGACAAAGATTTTGTCTGGAGACATAATTTATATTCATAATTATGTCAATATTTTTCTGTTGTTACTTCACAATTTTTGTGCAAAGAGGTGGCAAGATGATTTAATATTGAAGTTTTGTAGTCAAAGTGAGAAAAACAACTCTACCGGCCTATTTCGCGATGTCGTATCAGCCCTCCAATCCAGAAACATTCGATTACGGATTCGGTTAGGATACGATAACTTTCACATAATAATAAAATTATAATAAAGTGGATTTATCTGATGCAACTATTATATTTTCTTCTTTCATCATATTTGTTACCGAACAGACATACCGACATCCGATCAAACTGCGACATTAATTTAAAAATGAATAAAAAAAACTTACCGAAAACTCAAGCCGAATAACTTATCTAACGTTCTGAATTACCCTACAGTTCCGATTACCGTAAGCTGTTCAAAATCTCATACGAAATGACGTTACATATTTAAATTCTTCATCAGTAAGTGCGTGTTTATCGATGGTGAAACATGCCCTTGGAATCTATCATTATTATAATGGTAATAATACTATATAATATTTTTTATAAAATACTGACTGTAAAAAGCTTTTAGACATGAATACCGCAAAATACAACATCACGTGATTGCTATGAAAAAGCGGTGCTCGTAGCGCAGTGGTAGCAGCGCTTTGGGAGTGATACCGAAGTAAAGCAACCTAAGGCGCGGTCGTGTTTGGATGGGTGACCATTACGACCATATATACTATACATATATATACACCATGAGCATCTCCGTGCTTCGGAAGGCACGTTAAGCCGTTGGTCCCGGCTAATATCGGTTGATATTAGTCGTTAAGCCTAGTCAGAGGCCTTATGAGCGGCTTGATAAAATCTGACAGCAGGGTTAGTCGCATGCCTTGCAAACACCCCTCCACCGACCCGCACTGAACCCGCGTGATGGAGTATGGCTCAAACTACCTAATATTTGAGGTAAGGCCTTTGCCCAGCAGTGGGATGTTACAGGCTAACTTTACTTTTTTTACTTTACTTGCTATGAAAAATAAATATATAAACTGGCTTACAACAATTGACAAGACGCATATAACAATCCCAAGAATATTGGATGATCGATATGGCAGCGTCTTGTAAAAGTTTCAAGACTCGGACAGGAAAGTAAACCTATATTACAGATGGAACTTGATATCTGTCGAGTCTTTGTATGTGCCGTCAGCAGTAGGGCTAATACGTAACTTGATCGTTTTCGTATTGCAATCGATAATGACGTCATGGCAGTAGGTATCATGAAAGCTTAAAAGCTTTGATAGCATACCATGACCATGCATGGAACATGTCCGGTAAAATATGTTTCTTTATATTGAATACTGTACTTCTATTCATAAAGATGAAATAAGAAACCAAAAATTTGCGCACGGGCGGGACTTTAACCAGCAACCTCTTGGCAGACCGGGCCAAACGCTCTTCCAATTGAGCTACCGTGCTGCCAGTCCAACCTTGCCAAATTTGTGGTTTCTTATGGATACGACATTGCGTGGCGTCATCTTTATGAATATAAAATATGACTCTGTGAGTGTTAAAACATTCAACAAAAAAAACATTACTATTCTTCTAATCGTATCGATGGTAAAGCGACTTAAATTTGTTGTGCCCAGTAATGGGCGACGCGGATTGCCTTGACTAGCAAGCACGAATCAGGATACGCAGAACAAGACATAAATGGGGCATGTTTTGTGGAGTGAACCCGCAAACACAGGACAGATCAGTTCCGACGAATTGAATACTATGATACCTTGCCAAGCACCTTGCCCGCTAGACCGTTCCGTCACTGGCCAGCACCGTTGAGTGCCATGCATGGAGCGTATTTTGTCGATGCTGACACGCTCCGAATATGACACGTTACGTTGCTAGACCGGTGACCATACTCCCGTATGGTCCATTCTCCCGCAACTGCGTATGATAACCGTTGTAAAGGCATCGCCCTTACTTAGTTTGTGCAATGATATTCCTGCAAATACTGTCGGATTGATCACGACACATCTGGGTTAGAGCCTGTGCCAACAAAATACAAAACAAATCGCGGTTCACTGACTACCACCAAATAACATATAAATACATTCGCGTTGCATACTGGCATCAGAAGTTCAGTAGGCAAGGTTCTGCCTTTCATGTCTGATACGTTTCTACAACGGTCATCACACGATCATGGTATGGTCCGTTGCAGTGGGACTCTACCTTAAAAGTAAATGTTACCTACTGGCATTTGGCAGCAGCGGTGATGATGTTTCCATCCATAGTGCGTCCGCCACTTCAAAGCTATAGCAGGCGAACTCAGTCGCATACCGTTGATGTCTCCGACAGCAATAACGAATATGCGCCATAATTTACAAGACAGCTTCCATTTTCTTTCGATCTTGCATGGAGTACTGCTGCCACCTTTGGGATGGTTCTGCCAAATATCAGCTGGCTGCTTTAGACTCAATAGAAAACCGAGCAAAAAAATATCACAGCCGATGAATACTTCTAAAGTGTGCAAAGGAATTGCATGACATGATTCCACCAGTCAACTATCTTCTTAAAAACACAAGACGCGGACGGGCTTCCACCCCTATGTTGTAGAGATCCCAACATAACGTAAACAAAGATTTTGGTCCATATTTCTTTTGCGTACCGCTAGGGAGTGGAAATAGCTGGCCGCCTTCATTGTCAACTACAATTTGGATGTTTTCAAAAAAAGGGTGAATAGGCTGTCACTAAGCAGACATGCTCCATCTTGGGCTGCATTGTCACTTAACATCAGGTGCAATCGTGGCCAAATGTCTATTCATCTATTTTTCAAAAAAAGAAGTGAATTGTTTACGTCTCCTGTCGACATATGAATGATTAGTCGTCAACGCTCTGTCGACGCGTCTTCGACCAAAGCCTTCATCAATACTTCGTTCGAAGCACTCAAAGAGACGTGTTCACGAATTGCAATCACAACCGCAAAGGCTTTTCGTTACGTGATACCCATGCCGTAATGATTGATCGTATGTCATTTCGCCAGAGGCCGTGTTTCGCGGAACTTTTGTATTGTTGATATTATGTCAGTGATGCGGCGATGTGGCCATGTGTTACTAAGTCAGATATATCCATATCCATCATACATAACGTATTTAGTTTTAGCAGGCTATATTTGGTACTAGTCTTAGGAAAATGAATGATACGAGACAGTACCCTATGTACTTGAGCTATCCTTTTGGGCCTAAAAATACCAAACTATACATATATTCAAACTTTTGGCAAATATTAATTACAACACAGTACGGATATTTTCGGCAGATTCATTAAATTTTAAGCTATCATAAGAACATTTAAAGAAAACATCTAAATTTAAAAAAAAATGGTTGGGATATTCCATCAGCATGGGATCCGGTTCTATCGAAGACCCAAGCGTGACCAATCGCTGCAAGTTCTCAAGACACAGTGAGCTCTTACTGCGTGGATAGGAACTTTAATTAATATTAATAAGAGGTGTTTTTTTAAACAAATAACGACGCTGTTGAGTGTTCGAAACGTTGGGATATACATTTTATTATTCTCGCATTAATCGACAAGCGCGATTCTTTCTTGGAATCAAATGTGAAACGATAAGAAATAAACTTTGAATAGAAACTGTTTTTTATTTCTAATTCGTCCATTAGCTGAGTGTCTTCGTTGTATTACATCCATCAAATATTTAAGATATTTTCTTTTCAAACAGATATTATAGTAGATAAAAAATACAATGAACATTCTGTTGAATTGAAAACAATGAGCTATAGAAGTGTGTTAAAAGCATCCGAATAACGAATGTCACAAAATTCGAAATCGAAATACCGAACACAGAGAAACTGTGAATATTTTCAATTGGCGATCCGCAGAAATTCTTGTTCCTTCCACGGAACTGTACTTTCTCACATTTTCAGGTACTCGGATGAAAATCAAACGGAATTTTAAAATGCAACATATTTCGCGTTCAAAACGATATGTGACTGGAGACTGTCGGCTGTAAATGAATGTTGTATGGAAGCATTTCTTAGATGAAAAAATTGCTCACACTATTTCTGCTAAAGCTAAGTAAGGTAAGTATACCGAGACAAAGAACTTATAAGTCCATTCAGTGCACAGCAACTTGATGGAAGGTGTGATAATAATAACTGTAAATTTTGATTACTGTTTATGATTGAGAGTGTTACTATTACTTAGCTTTTATGAGTCGAAAACATTTTCTCTAACTAAAGAGTTGACTAAAAGGTAAGTTGTGGTGACACTCATCAATAACGAAATCTAGGAAACGCCTTTAGCCTTTAGAACATGCAGGCTTTGACACTTTGAATGCCTTAAAAATACGAAGAATAACCCAGGAAACCGCAAATTTTACGCGTAATTTAATAAAAAAATCGTTAAAAAATATTTGCGGTATTATTATTTTAAATAAACATGCACACTCAGGCCCGAGTAGTCGGAATACAGCGTGCTGGTGGCCAAGCACTTGGGTCCGAGTGTTATATTTAAAATTAAGTCAGAAAAAGACATCGCCGTAAACACTCGGGCGAGTGCGCGGCACTAAATAAATAAATAAACAAATATTGGACACCAATCACATACATTGCTCTGATCCCAAAGTAAGTAGCCAATGCACTTGTGTTATGGAAATCAGACACAACGGTGGTACCACAACATCCGTTTTTTACATTGACCCGACCGGGAATCGAATCCGGAACCTCACGAGATGGCGACGCTTAAAACCAGAGTGCTAGCCACTCGACCACGGAGGTCGTCAAATGAAATGAAATCTGAATGAGTTAAAACAGTGAGTAATGCTGTCTTAGAATGGATTTTACGAAACTCGAGTTATAAAAAGGGTTTACTTAACCATAGCCATAGCGAATACAGAAAACTTGTAGTTCTTTAGATACATCCGTTCGCTGATCGGAGGCAGAAAATGCTAGAATATTCCATCTCGTGTGTCCTCGTGTCGCACGGCTTCGATAACTCAGTTATGTTAGAATAAAATTGAGTTTGTTTTGAGTTTTGCATATTTCAATTCACTTATTGATTACTGAATTGTTTTGTTGTTAAGGTTTGTTTAATAAAAAAGAAAAATCTTTTGAATGCGAAGCAAATGAACAGCATCGCACTACAAATAATTTATTGAATTCACGTCCCGCCTTCACACGGCCGGATATTAAAATAGTATTTGTACTTAGTCTTTCTTACTTAGGAATATGTAGCTTTCTAGAAGTGAAATCTATTTTGTAGTTCAGTAGTTTCAGAGATTAGTAGCTCCAAACTCTTATACAACGAGTTCTTTTTGATTTCCGGAAAATTATTAATATAAATTAGATTACATAAAATAAAGGTTACAGTTGTACATTATAAAAGATTTTCCTTAAATTCGCATATTTGCATTATTTTCTAGTGTCATACAAAATTATTCAATTACCAACTTCCGCTCGGTGTGTCCTACGCGCGAACTTTTGCAGTTGTAGTAAAGTTGGCAACGTAGCGTACGCTATGCTGCGCGCATCATATGAATAAAGTTTGATGAGCTGGCAACACGCCGCAAAGAAACACTGAAAGCAAATAATGACGAACTGATAAATAAATAAAAAATACTCGTCAATTATACTTTTGCTAGAGTAAATTCTTTCAGACAAATAATACTTATACTTTGTAGAATTTATTTTTTCAGAAAACAAAATAAACACCTTGTATATATCTCTTTTTACACTACCGTAATATTATTTAGTTAATGAAAGACCTAAACATAAACTTATAAAACTGACTAACTTATAAATTTGACGACTTGTCTGGTGTAGTGTTCGAGAAATCGCCTACTACGCAGCGGGTTGCGGGTTCGATCCCCGCACGATACAAACATTTGTGTGCATGAACATGTCTGTTTGTATTAGTCTGGGTGTTTTCTATGTACATCATGTATGTATTTACAAACAAAAAGTATTTAAGTATTATATCCGTTGTCTGGCACCCATAACAATAGCTTTGAGTAGCTTACTTTGGGGCTAGATGGCGATGTGTGGGAATGTCCAAAGGATATTTATTATTATTAAGCAAGTGAAAAACATGCAGAGTCGCGTCCCGAAATTGGTGGATAATACGGTCATTATTCTGTTCCCATGAAATATACATGAGTGTGGATTAGCCTTCTTGCCTGTCGCGCAAATGAGAACGCGTTTTACATTTTTATTACGGCCACACTCACTTTTCTTTAAGTCGCAACTAATTTATGTGGAAGTGATTTAGTCGTGTTTACAACTTTGTGTATTTTGCGTTTATTTTAAGTAAAATATAGTGCACTAGCTACTAACGAACGTGATGGCGTGTGTACGAGTATATCGCATATGAAGTTATTCATTTATTATTTTATTTATTTGTCATTGACGTTACATACTCGTAATGTTAATATAATTATATTTTGTCCACATAGTTTTATTTATTTATTTATTTATACTTTATTGCAAAACCAAAAATTTGTACAAAAGGTGTACTTAACTCCATATGGCATTCTCTACCAGTCATACCTTTGGGCTAAGCAGAAATGATTGTAGGCGGTGCGACAAAAAGAAAATGAGTAACTATTAAAAGAAAAAACACGATAACTTTCACACAAAAAAATACATGAAAAACATATATCATAAAACAAAACAAAATAAGTACAATTTACAACAAATACAATATGATCTAATAAAATACTACATATACATAAAGCAGGCGATAAAATAAATACATAAACTTGTACATACTATAATAATTATAAACCATGGCGATGTATTAGAAGTTTATGTATTACGCTTTGTTGATGCTTCCGATATACATATGTAGAAAGTGTGCACGGACGACTCTATTAAATGAAAATTTACTGGGAGCCTGTTGAATTTTTGCCGAAGGGCATTCCAGAGACGAATGGCCTGGACAATAAAAGAGTTTGAAAGGAAGCCTGTGCGGTAAAAAGGGGTAGCGAGAGATAGTTTATTAGAAGAGCGCAGCGGACGCGAGTGCATGGCACTGAGATAGGTGAACTGGGATTTTAAGTAACAAGGAGAATTAGGGTCGTTTAAGATCGAGAAAAGTGTGCAGAGGATTCTGATTTTACGTCGAGAGTGAAGAGGTACTTATAAAAGCTGTGACCGGAAAGAAGAGATATGATCGAATTTACGAAGACAGAAAAAAAAGCGGATGCCAGAATTGATCAGTCGGTCAAGCTTGTTTACAAGCGCTTGATTTAGATCAGGATACCACACATCAGCATAATCAATGAGGGGAAGTACTAACGATTGTATCAAAGAAATTTAAGTTTTAAAGGGGAGGCAATTTTTAAGCCTGTAGAGCGAACGTAGCGTGCCCATGACTTTTCAAATAACCTCCGAAACGTGGACATTCCAGCTTAGCGTTTGATCTATGTAGAGACCGAGATAGTTGACATTATAAACTAAAAAGAATTAATTATTGTACAGAAGTATTAAAACCTTTTATTAAACTAAAACCTCAAAACGAGCATGAGTCAGATATTTCATTTGTTAGTTATTATCAATTCCTATCAAAATATTTGTCTCCTTAATCCATTACCATGTAAACCAGACACCTTCATCTCCAACTAAGTCAATCAACAAAACCTCATTCATACCTTGAATGTCTTCATCAAGTCAAAACAATAGCATTATCAGCCTTCGTTAGATACATGAATATGAACAAATGATGACGATACTTCAGACCAAACATAACCTGTTTGGCTCATCCTATCTGGTGAAAGAGAAAAGCTCAGAAGCTTGATGATTGCTTGAAAGTAAAGCGAGCTACGAGCAATAGCAAAGATCAAGCATCCTTGTGGTGAATGACATCGTTTGGCAAGCAATTTGTGTGGCATTTGTTCGTTCGTTAACAAATAAATTATTTTTAAGTACCCGCTTTAATATTTCACGTGATTGTCGTTTACTTTTTTTTTTAATTTCACTTGGAAAATTTACGAGAATCATACAACAATAGAGCTTAAGGACACAATTGATGACGTATGATGCATAACCAGCGAAAGTGTTATTAGCCTGTACCCAAAATTTGACTACCTACGTGTAGAGAGCTATTCTCGCAGAACTGCCTCAGTGGAGTAGCGGTAAGAGGGTCGCACGGCTGCGCCAGAGGTCCCGGGTTCGATCCCCGGGTCGGGCCAAAATATAGACCTGGGTTTTTCTGTTCAGAAATGCATAGGGTAGCCCGGAGTTTGGAAGTTGGCGGTGTTTCACCCCCGTGCCTCGAAAGCACGTAAAGCCGTTGGTCCTGCGCCTGATCTCTCCGGTCGTATCAGATTGTTGTACCATCGGGCTATGAGAGTGAAAGAAGTAGAGAGTGCACCTATGTTTGCGCACACACTTGAAAGAAAGAAAGAAAGAAAAAACGTTTATTTGCCTACATCACAAATACACACATTCACAACATTACACATAATAATCAAACGAAATCAAAAGATCGAGAGAGAAAAAAAAAGAAAGTTAACACTGAAGAGTTATAAAAATCAATGTGGAACCGTCCATGACAAAGTGTTATACCGACACCATACCAGGCCAATAAATGTGCGTCTGTGTGCGTGCGTGCGTGTGTGTGTGTGTGTGTGTGTGTGTGTGTGTGTGTGTGTGTGTGTGTGTGTGTGTGTGTGTGTGTGACGCCTATACCCAAAAGGAGCCTCACTTAGCATATGCCAGGTCCCCTGGAGAACCTGACGCTGGTTTTTAGTGGGCCCCTGCTGAGTGAGGTACACAGAAATTGGCGCCAACAGCTCGCATATAAATGTCTTAATCCAAAACAATATACGAGGGTATGAAAATTATTATTAAAAAAAAAAAAACCAGCTGCGCAACCCATAAAATGCCTGAAACTGCAAAAATCACAGCATCGCTTGGGCGTCATCACGAGTCACAGCGAACCCGAGCGCGGGCAACTGCGCACGGCGTACTCACCTTCAATAAACCTGATAAATAAATTGTCGTATGTCTCAACCTTACATCAACGACAATTAACGAAAGTCTGCAGCCGCGTCCAGAGGTGCGATGAAAATTAACATTTTATTTCTCTCCTTGTCTACTTCGGATGTCTCGACCCAGTTGGTAAGTTATTTTAAGTTTCTTTTGTTCGCTTAAATCAATTGTTTGTAGGATTTTTTAAACGTAAAGATTGTTTTTCCTAGACACCGTAATGGAGGTGGAAGATCGTTCCAGCACTTAGACGCGGCGAACTTAAAGCATCCCTTGAATGTGACGGTTCGATGAGGCGGCAGGACCAGAGAAAAGCTGAAGCGACGAGTTCTGTGCGACTGCACATTGCGCCGCCACTCCAGCCGCTCCACTAGATACGTTGGAAAGTTGTTTTTTATTATGCCGAACAATAACGTACCGTAACGCAGTTTCCTGCGAGCATTCATTTTCAATATATTGGCACCGTTTATGTATGGGGTCACATGTGAACGGGGAGGTACTTCAAAACAGTACCTAGCACATGCATTCTGAACACGTTGAATGGCATTATGAGTTTTAACAAGTAACCTTACACCATAAACTACATCCATGTAATTAAATCTAGAGAGAACTAATAAGTCGCAAAGCATTATTCGGTTTTTTAAGCTTAAGAATTTCCTAATTTGGTACAAAACTTTTAATCGATAAAAACAGTTGCTTATAATTGTATTAATAAGAGTTTCAAAACGTTGGCTTTCGTCCATGACAAGGCCTAAATTTCTTGCTTCTGATACACGCTCCACGATTTGACCCTCAATCACCACATTCACCCCTTCACTTGTGCACTTTAATATGTCCCGCGCAGTCGGTTAGTCGTTGCGACTGGCCACCGAAGTCAAAATCGGCTAGGAGGACTACGAGTACTACAACTACTTCTACTGTTCTCGCAGTAAAGTAATAGAAATAAACATAGTAAGTACAAGGTAGGTATACAGTTGCAAAGTATTTGTTAATAATAGACAACTCTAAAAAAACTATAATTTAATGGCATCAATCTTTATGAGTTAAGGGATAAGCTGATTCAACGTCGGTAGTACTAGATATATACTTATATAAGCTTCGTGGCTTTCGTTCACCAAGTTAGGCTCATGTTATATGGATGACGAAAACGGTGAAATGAGCTTCTCCATCTTGGTTTCTATACTTAACACATAACTTGTATTTACATTTTGCAACACATTCAATAGTGACGTGTTTTCGGGTTCCGTAGCTGAATGACAAAACACGGAACCCATAAGATTTGTCAAGTCTGTCTCTCTGTCTGTCTGTATGTCTGTCCGTCCGTATGTCACAGCCATTTTATTCTGTAAATATAAGCACCACACTGTGAAAATTTGAAAGGAAGATGTAAACTATTAACCGCTTTACGATTTTTATACAACAAATAAAAAACAATGTTTAAGGGGGGGCATACATGAAACTAAAACCGAATTTTTTACTCAAACCAATACGTATGGGGTGTTTATGGTCTATGTCTTTTAAAATGACATCGAGGTTCCTAAAGCTATTTTCTTTTAAAGTCTTACGTTTGGTAGAAAGACGCTTCCAAAGTGGTAAAATCCCCCCCCCCTTCCCCCTCTAACTGCTAAACTAAGCGGGTGTAATTAAAAATTTGAAAAAAAAACATAATGTAGATCTTAACAAACACTTTCAACGAAAATTAGTGTAGACGGGATCGATATCGAATTAGTAGTTTTTGAGTTATAGCACATTTTCAATAACCGCAAACATAACTTTGTTCTTTATACAAACAAACACTATAAAAACCAAAGTTATATTGGCTGTCAACCAAATATTGTGGTATTTTAGCTAAGTGCAAGTAAGTGGACTCCCAAAATCCGTTAAAGTTGGCACGGAACCCTCAGTGCGCGAGTGCCGGTTTTTTGTTTGTATGGGAAAATGCTTACACCCTGTAAATGATACTAAAAAAAGTTCATGTAAGGCTTTATCGTTCTCAGAATGATTGACGTCAATTAAATATTCCCTTTTTAGGTAATGTATACTTTGAATAATAAAATCTAGCAATATTTCATGATCTAATAAACCTGTCAGTACCTGCCAACCAATCAGCTGTTTGAACAGATTGAAAGCTGTAAGAAAAATCGCATTTGACATTGATAGATTTACTTTTTTTCGCACGTTTTCTGTCTTTATGGTGTATCCACCATAGAAGTGCTATATGTACATGCCCGGCGGCATTGGCCGGCGGCCATGCCGCTCATGCCACAGCGGCATTTTCATAGTCCTTGACGAAAACCGCCGACAAAGCTGCCGGCTGGTGTGGATACCAATATATACATGATTTTGGAGCTAGAATAGACAGATAGAGTTGCCAGGTTTTTAAAAGTGTATTATTAAATTACTTAAAAAGATGAATTAAATTGAGATTGAAAATAGTCCGTCTAATTCTTCTTCTTTAATTTAAGAGCTGCGCTCTTGTCGGTGGAGTAATCGCCATTCTTTTCTACAGTCTGCTTTCCTCTTTACTTCCTGATATGACATGACATTAATTTTCTCCTTCACTTGGTCGAAATAGCTTATCCTAGGCCGTTCTCTTCCACTCTTCCCTTCTATTTTTCCTTCTATGATATTCTCTAAAAATCTGTCATGTCGTATCAAGTGTGCTATCATATTGCCTCGTCGATTTTCTATTGTTTTCAAAATATTCCTTTCTTCGTCTACAATTTTGAGCACTTTTTCGTTTGTTTTCTTTTCTGTCCAACTTATTCTTTCCATTCTCCTCCAACACCACATCTCAAACTTATTACGTGTATATATTTAGTTATTTTTAGATACTGTACATGATCTTGGCTTTTTTATAAAAATCTCCTTTGTAACTTTACTTTTTATAACTACCAAAGTTTTACTATTATACTGGTTTTAATAGAAAATTGTATTAATTAACTTTACAATAAATTCTAAAACTTATTCCATTGACAATAATTTTCAATTGAATTGAGCAGACCAATTAATTTGAAATATTTTAACTCTAAAAGTTACCTCATATAATTTAATTTTTAATATGATGAATATACATGGTGTCATTTCGGTCGGAGACGAGCGACTCAAGGATGGTTGTACAAACAATACTGATACTAAAAATAATATTTTATGGAAATATTCCCACAAAATCAATTTATTATTGCCATACAGCGAATCAGTCAAAACAACCAATATCAGGTCGCCTCTTCGTCGTTACGGCGTAGTATTTTGAAGATACGCGCGAGTGTGCAAGTTTGCCCCCTTCTTTTTGTTTTTTCTTGAATGTTGTAAAGAGGTTTTCTTTTATTAAACTTATTTTCAACCCTGAATTAAGTGTCACTGACTAAAATAACAAACTGTAATTGTAATTAACCACAATCATTAAAAAGCACTTAAGGAAATAATCAGTCCATTGAATGGAGGGAGCATAGACGAAAAATATTTATATAAGTAACAATAGTATAAATACGTAAATTATGGACGTACTTAGAGACATATTGTTTAATTCTGAAGTAAGACCGCAGTCACAAGTAACTTTTGTGAACGCGCCACCATTCTTTCACAAAGTAATCTTTTTGAAGGCGGTATAATTGTTAAAATTACATCTCATTTCACAAGTAATAAGATGTAAAACTAAACGTATCTTATTGCCCCTTTTTGCTAAAACATGTACCGAGTTTTCTGTTTGTAAGCGACTTTACACAATACCAGACAAATCACGCACACATTGGTCGTATTTACGTAAACATACTTACTTTATCTTTGTCCTGAATGAATCATTCGAAAAAACAAACTCACTTACGCTTCAGTCACCGACTCCTGACTACGGATCCCTAAATATTACGATTCATCATCTTACACGGACCATTTTTCACACCAGATTTGTTTTTCTAAGCAGAACGAAATAAATGGCGTGAATTAGGCCGCTTTTCTACTTGATATCGTACATTATGTTTGTGTAGGTAAAGTTTAACAATATTCTTCTTGACAAAACGTGTGACTAAATATGTGTAATGTTTATTTGCTAGCTTTGCTTACGTTATGGCTGGAAGTGACTAGTGAGTAGTAGTAGTGACGGTTCAAACTTGGAAATAAAAATAGGTGATAAATATGAACTTCATACTGTATGCTACGTTTATTTACTAAGGAAGAAGCGTCCAAAGTCCACCACGAAATCTACATGGTGAAATTATAATCAGTGACCAAATTTTAAGTGAAGACTCCACTGATGAATATGAACAACTTTTACTACGGGAGCAATAGTGAAATCGAGAAAAAAATGCTGTTCCATACAATTTGACCGCGCGCCAATTGAGCTTTTGTATGGAACAGCTGATATTTTTTTTCTCGATTTCACTATTGCTCCCGTAGTAAAAGTTGTTCATATTCATCAGTGGAGTCTTCACACAAAATTTGGTCACTGATTAAAATTTCACCCTGTATACTAATATTTTAAAGCTGAAGAGATTGTTTGTTTGTTTGAACGCGCTTATCTCAAGAACCACTGGACCGATTTGAAAAAATATTTTTGTGTTGGATAGCTTATTTATCTAGGAAGGCAAAAGGCTTAAGTACATTACGTTGCAACGGGAGAGGAAGGAGGAAACCCAAAACGCGCGGACAAAGTTTCGGGAGACCGCTATTGTTAAATATAATTTATTGTCTTAGTGTGGGCTTAGTTATGGATAAGGAGTAAAATAATACTGCGCAAGAGTTGCTTCACCGATACGGACGGCATCAACAAGTCAGGCAGGGGCATTTTAAAGTAAAGTTATTATTTCGGATACAGATTGACAGATTTAACTAAATGTAAAATAATAAATTTAAATATACCTCCATAGGTTATAAGTAGTCTGTTTCAACCATCATCGCTCGCTATAGCTTCTCACTGTAAAAGCAACCTTAGAATTGGGATGGCTAAGGCTGAGTCGACTCAGTAACTCCGAACTGACTTGAATGCGATCCCTGAGTGGACGGTTTAGACGTTCATTTGTTATTTTGAAAAATTATTCGCTCATTTTTAATGGCTTGGCAAATTTTCAGGATGATTTCGCACGTGTCAAATGAGTGTACAATTTCCTTTCGATGCTCAAGTATTTTGCTTATTAACATGCGCCAATTTGATAAAAGATATCCAAAACACACAATCTCAAGTTTTTACTGACTTCAAAAAAGGTGGTTATCAATTCAATGTGTTATTGTTGAAACTTGAAAAAAAGAGTATATTCATCTAGAAGGGCTTCCAAGTACGTGTGCAAAATATCGTATTTATTTTTATTGAAAAATGAAAAAAAAAATGGTTTATAATGTTTTTATCATATTTTATATTCATAAAGATGAAATAAGAAACCAAAAATTGTCCCGGTCAGCCAAGAGGTTGCTGGTTCAAGTCCCGCCCGTGCGCAAATTTTTGGTTTCTTATTTCATTTCTATGAATATTAAATAAAATATATTTGAATGTTTGTCCACGGATTTCTCGAAAACAAGAAGTCATAGCGAGATGATTCCATTTAATTCGATTAGGTATTAGGATTCAGAATATGTCTCATCAAAATCGGTCCAGTGGTTTTTGAGATATGGGTAAATAACTAAAAATCATGAAATTATTTAAAAGGTGGTTTAATTTTCATAATCGATTTGGTAACAGTGGTTTTAACTTAAATAACAATTAGATAGAGTTATGATTTCTATGAAGCTTAATTATTACATTAAGTCGTTAAGCCTAGTCCGAGGCTTGATAACATCTGAAGGCAAGGTTAGTTACTTCACTTGCCTTGAAATTACGCTAATGTGCCTTTTTTTAAATTTATTTATAACCAAAAGAACACAAACATTTAACAAATACATGTATGCCAAACTGCTAAGCAGTTTGTCGGCAGTAGTTCTCGTCTAACTATCTTGTTACATTTTGTCACGTACTGAACGTGAAAACTGAAAATATCCAAAAAATAAAGAAATAGCACGACCAGCTACCTGGTTCCGCTAGTTATTATTTCGTTAAGCTCAACCACCTCATACTTGAGATGAGGCCTTTGCCCAGTAGTGTGACATTTACAGGCTAAGTATTTTATGTGTAATACAGGAAAGTACCTTTCAATCATACTCGTATACACCTCATTTGACTGCGCCTTAAATGCATACCAAATTTAAACGGGTAGTTATAGACAAAAGTAAGTCTGTAATTGTAATAAAAAATAGAATCTTGATATTATTACCCATAGCTTGGTAGGGTTAGCAGGAAAACCGGGGAATACGATTTCAGTCGCATATTCGCTGATTCTGTCAACCGTGGCGGCACGAATCTATTTTCGTACGCGAATGTAGCCCACGAACTAAATTAATTCGCGATAGTTTTGATGTAGGTACAGTTTACAATAAAAACTGATAAATTAGTAGAGTTGTATGAGACACTCTCTCTTGTCACTACATTAGGTTGAGATCTCTAGCACCTAACTATTTTTAAACGAATCTCACACAAGACACAAAGATGGTCGTCTCTTTAAACATATAACGCTAGCAATTCTGGCTCTTAACGTGGTAAGCGGCAGTGGAACTTTGAAGCATTGTCCAAAATTGATACTACCTTTAATTCAAAAACGTCAAAAGTCTTATATTCCCAACTATACCTACTCCGGTAATTAAATGGTGGGTTTCGCTGCGAAATATGAAAGTTGGCAAAGCTACGGTCTCACCAATTTTAAGTTGCCAGTTTTCAATCGAAATTCTAATTAAAATCGACTTTTTAATTAAAAATTTTGGTTTCTATATTCGCCAAAAATTTACCAAGTGATTCTTTACCTATTTACTTAGAACTGTTCAAAAGTTAGTATCTTGTTACGAAAGTCACCACATAGATTCCTGAAAAACCACTAGGTTGCTTTCAAAAAAGGCTGGATAATAAAAAATATACTTTGGAATAAATATAAATATCCTTTGGACCTTCCCACACATCGCCATCTAGTTCCAAAGTAAGCTACTCAAATCTTGTGTTATGGGTGCCAGACAACAGATATAATACTTAAATACTTTTCGTTTGTAAATACATACATGATATACATAGAAAACACCCAGACCAATACAAACAGAAATGTCATGCACACAAATGCTTGTATTGTGCGGGGATCGAACCCGCAACCCGCTGCGTAGTAGGCGATTTCTCGACCACTACACCAAAAGGGTCGTCAAAAATGGTATTTTCATGTATATATTTATTAAGAATAACTTTTGAATCAAGCTTAAAACATTACATAATTTTTCAAGATTTTTTAAATATATAGCTACCTAAGTTAAAAGGATATTTAAATCAGCAGATAATCAGAAAATTGAAATTGTTGACGCGAAATGTTAAAGAATTTGCTTTAGACTTTGACCGCGTCTATCTAGACTAGAGCAAATCCATTTTATATTTAAAAAAAAAACATTTATAAAGATAAAAAAAACACATCTCTCAATCTACATATGTAATTCATTGTTGAACATCGAGATCATTTTAAATCAAACAGTTTATAAATTTTACTTACTGATATTATTTTAAAAGTTATAAAAATATTGTTCGGCATGCAAAGAAAAATAGACTTTATCAGGTAAGGCTTCAATACGACACACCCGCCACAACGGCAGGGTAGGAAGAAAAATCAAATATATATCTATTCTCTAACCTTTGGACGAAACGTATCATAATGATTACTCTCGGAATCTTCAAACGTTTATATGTACGCACTTCACAAAATTGGTATCTAAGGATATTCGCATATTTTATATTCATATTCACGAAATTTCTGCGAATGTTTATCGAAAACGAATATCAGAAAAAAAATGAAAGAAAAGAATAAGTTTGCGGCCTGCAACCAAATCTTTATGTATGACACGCTCGAGACGTATTTTTCAATAACTGTTTTTTTTCTGTATTTCATGCGAGCAAACAATATAAATTGGCGCCAAATTTTAACAAAAACTGAACATTCGCATTCATGAATTTCAGTAACAGTTATTTAGATTTGCATTCACAAAAGTTCAAAAATGACATTCGTACATCACTATGGTATACATACAGCACTTGTACTACCAAATCTATTTAATTATCTTCTTCTTCTTCTTGTTCTTATTTAATTATGACTGTGTTTGTGTAGCCATAGACTAGCTCCGTGTTGGCTTAGTACTGAGTTAACATCGCGCATTTCCGAACCAGAGCTGCGACAATGATACCAGATATTTGAGGATAAAATTATACTTATTAAAGTTTTGCATTTTCCTTCGTTTATACAAAAGTCATAAAAGTCATTTATTTATGCAAATAGGCCCATTGAGGACACTTTTCCACGTCCCAATATAAACCCTACCACAGCTTCGGGACAATGAAGAAGCTGTGGTAGGGTAGTAACGTGCTGAGAAGAAGCTGCGCAACAAACTCAGTCACTATTGTCAATGCCTCTTTACAAAAGGTTTACAATGTTTGTAGTATTCATGCAAGTTCATACATTATTATCTTTTAAATAATCATCAACTTTATAATACCCTTTCGTCATTAGGGTTTCTTTAATGACAGTTTTAAATTTATTGATCGGTAAGTTTAGATAGATAGATAGATAGATAACTCTTTATTGCACATTACATAAATTGATTAACAAATTCGTTTTAGGGAAATGTACAATTTAGGCGGTCTTATCGCTATAAGCGATCTCTTCCAGACAACCTTTGGGTAAAGAAATTATGAGTTTTATAGGAAGGGGTATTTTGTGCATAAAAAGAAAAGAAAATGAAAATGAAGAGCTGAAAAAGTGGAATAGAAATATATCTGTATAATAAAAATAATTATATAAAA
Organism: Pyrausta purpuralis; assembly: GCA_963924145.1. Classification (NCBI taxonomy): domain Eukaryota; kingdom Metazoa; phylum Arthropoda; class Insecta; order Lepidoptera; family Crambidae; genus Pyrausta; species Pyrausta purpuralis. The sequence goes on from OZ001654.1 coordinate 20,508,161, forward strand.
ATAAGAACAGATAAATAAATAATATACATATTTATAAAATATATATATAACACATTTATATATATATATATACCATCACAGTAATAATCATACATAATAATATATACACAAACCAATACGAAATGAAAGGAAATAAACTGAGACATAAGAGTAGATAGAATTATTTTGAAGAGAGTAGATGTTCTTTAAGCAGTTTTTTGAAAATAGCGATAGATTTTGATTGCTTGATAGCCAAGGGTAAGGAGTTCCACAAGCGTACTGATTGGACAGTAAAAGAGTTTGAATAATAGCTCGTTGTGTGACAAGGGGATTCAAGGTAGAGTTTCCTCGATGACCGCATGTCAAGACCGCGCAACGGCTGCAAGAAGTGGAAGCGTTCCTTGTGTTTACAATGTGTTCTGGTAGTTTATTGAAAAATGTTATACATTTCCCTATGAAAGAATTACCAACCTTTCGAAGCCTAAATTGTGGAATAGCAAGCTTATTCTTGTTCCTAGTATTATAATTGTGTATATCACTTTTTTTCGTGAATGAATGTAATTTATTGCGTACATACATTAAATTTTCATAATTATATTGAGAGGCTACAGTTCATATTCTAATTCCTTTGAACACCTCTCGTAGGGAATCTTGAGGTTTTAGATTATAAATAGCTCGCACGGCTCTTTTTTGTAATATAAAAATTGATTCTATGTCAGCTGCCGAGCCCCACAGTAAAATGCCGTAGGACATCAAGCTATGGAAATAACTAAAATAAACTAACCTAGCTGTTTCTATATAAGTGAAACGTCTAATCTTTCTTACAGCAAAAGCAGCTGAGCTTAGTTTTTCTGACAAAGCCTCTATTTGAGGACCCCATTGTAGTTTGGAGTCTAAAGTGATTCCCAAGAATGTTGTGGAGTCGATAATATCAAGCGATTTGTCTTTTATCTTAACCTGAGTTGATGCCTGTCGGACATTAGGCATCGTAAACTTTACACATTTAGTTTTACTTCCATTAAGAAGGAGATTGTTAACTGTAAACCAATGTAATACTTGTGAAAGAGTATTATTTACATCGTCAAAATTTTCTTCACCTTTTGGGATTTTAAATATAAGAGAAGTATCATCAGCAAACAATACTATATCACAAAAAATCCCTACAAAATGCGGGAGGTCATTTATATATATCAAAAATAAAAGTGGTCCTAATATAGATCCCTGGGGCACACCCATTGTTAGAGGCGCTCCAGAAGACTCAATTCCGTTTACATATACTTTTTTTTGTTCTTCCTGATAGATAAGAATTAATTAAGTATAATGATGCCCCATAATGACGTATTTTTTCAGCAATATTTCATGGTCCACACAATCAAACGCTTTGGATAGATCACAGAAAATTCCCAAAGCATCATGCCTATTATCAAAGGCATCAAAAACATGTGTTAAAAGAGCAACTCCTGCATCGGTTGTGCTTCTACCTTTAGTAAAACCGAATTGTTTATTATGTAATAACTTATTTGATGAAAAGTGTGGTAAAATTTGGTTAAATATAATCTTTTCATATATTTTACTCAAAACCGGCAAAATCGATATTGGCCTGAAGTTTGAGGTGTCGCTTTTGTCACCCGATTTGAAAAGCGGTATTATTTTACTAATCTAATAATTTTACTAATCATTAAACTAGGAAATTGGCCGTCATCAATACATTTATTAAAAATTATTGCTAGTTGAGAAGCTATTGTGTCGATAATTGATTTTTTTATATGCATGGATAGTCCCCACAGATCCTTAGTTTTTTTCATATTCAACTCGAGAGATGTTTTTATTATTGCTTCAGGTCCTACATGCCTGAAGTCAAACTGAAAATTACATTCGTTGACATAAAGTTTTAGAATAGATTCGGCTATAACTGAAGAAGAGGCAATGTCTTTAGTTGTAGTGGGCGCAATATGTGAAAAAAACGATTCAAAAGCAGTTACAACTTTTTGATTTGAATTAAGTGTTTTATCATTTATTTTTAATGTAAATTTATTATCTCTTAATTTATTTTTACAGGTTTCTTCATTTATGATGCTCCATGTAGCTTTTGCTTTATTTTTGGAGCTAGCTACTATTTTACGAATATGGTGTGATTTAGCTTTTTTAAATATTTTTGAATAATTTTTGAGGTAATCAATAAAGTTTCGGTCTTGCGAGCTTTCTCGAAGATTATACAATTCATACAGTTTATTCCTACTTTTATGAATCCCTGTCGTGGCCCTATTATTAAATTGGCATTTGGCATTGTTTGATTTATTCTTCCTTAAGGGAATTATTTCATTAAAATCATTTTTAATTAAATGAAACAGATCTTCTATATTGCTTATCTACACTATCACTAGTATTTTGTTTAGTTGCATATACACTATCGCTTATTGTATCTCTAAATCTATCCAACCTATTTACTGTAACAGGCCTATACAAAGTCTCAACAGGTGTTATTGCGGTATGATTGTGTTCAAAAAAGACCTTTTGACCTCTATGGTCAGAACTGAGACCAATTAAGATACCTTTGTCAACGACACTAGCATTTTCGTCACAAAAATATTATCTAAGCAGGTGGCCGTACTAGGGGTCAACCTTGTCGGTTCCCTAAAGAGATTTTTTAAATTAAAAGATTTAAACACACTAAGAAATTGATTGGCAGTTTTTCGTTCCTTTAAAATATCAAAGTTAAAATCTCCACAAACAACTATCTTCTTATTCGATTTCGATACCCTGTTTAGTGCTTTTTCCATAATTGGTTCAAAAAGTTGGTAACTAGCGTCGGGAGGGCTATACATACATCACTGGTTGGCTGCGTCAGTGGCTTGTCTCACAAGTACACATAGAAATGTGCTACGTAATACCCTGTCTTACCTCGCCCCTAGCTCTCGTGTGTCTTGTTGTGACCATGTACTTAGATTAATTTTCACTGAATTCGCATCCCATGCCACCTGTCCTCAAAGAGAGTGTATCTATTAACACGTTTAGTGCCACGTACTCGGGCCCGAGTAGTTACGGCGACGTCCTTTTCTGACGTCATTGTGTACATGTTTTTGTTTAAATAATAATACCTTAAATATTTTTTCAACACACTTGCTCAAAATGACGTTTTTATTCCACCGATTTTTGGCACATAATCATAGATATTAAACACGCGTGCTTTTTCTGTATATTATTGCACTAGTGCCTTTTGTTTATTAACCCAACCAATTTACATTTGTACCCTAGTATCAAGTAGTAAGTAAGAAGATGAAGCGATATAATTTAGTCGGGTTATAACTTACACAACAAACAGTATTTATGCGAAAAATAACAGTATGTACATATTTATTTCAAAAAATGGTAAATCCAGCTTTATTACTAAAAATAACTCAAATTCATTTAAAATTTTCTGTAATTTGTGTTTTAAATAACGAATTATTACATTTTTAATCTTGGCTGTTGGCCGATCTAGTTGGCGCCTTAACCTTGCGCGCGCATCAGTTTCGCGGCAAGAAAAAAAAACAACGCGCCATTTTTCGTAAATAGTTGGCGGCTGTCGTGTGACGAAGTTTGGATTAATGGCAAGTGTGTTGAAAAACGTCGTATGAAACACGTGTGCCTGTGACCATAATATACGCGGCTTTCTTATGGCGCACTCGCTTTCGCTCGTGCGCACACAATATCGCCTTGTATATAATGGTCAACTTAGCACACTTGTATCATAATGTACTATTAACGGTTTTTATATAAAACTACGCGTAAAAATGCGGTTTCCTATATAATTACTCGTATTATTTAAAGTTGTTAACGTGTTAAAGTAATGAAAACTCTACAACCACTCCAATTTTAAATTTTATTTAGGTTACAATTCTGGTTACAATAACAAAATAATGAAAAGTGAGTTTTGCTATCCAGTTTCTTAATTATTCAGCAATTAATTTCAAAAACTTGATATTTCGAGACCAATTAATTTCATATGTGAAATTGCTTTGCTCTTGACAAGATAAACTAATTAGCCTAAGCAGAGGGCGTATTTCGATCCAACTTATTCCGTTCAATTTCCAGGCAGTTCAATTCCCACTCAGTGTAAATAAATATTATTAATTTAAAAATACTACAATGGTATAATATTTATGTTATTGCATTATTATAATACTAGCGGTCCCCCGCGACTTCGTCCGCGCGTTTTGAGTTGGCTCCCTCTCCTCCCGTCGCAGCGTGATGTTTTATATCCTAAAGCTTTTCTCAATAAATAAGCTATCTAACACAGAAATAATTTTTCAAATCGGTTCAGTAGTTCCTGATATAAGCGCGTTCAAACCAACAAACTCTTCAGCTTTATAATATAAATAGCGAAAGCGCACGTTGTACTTAAGCTGCGAACATTATTTTGGTGCGGAGTTATGTTAAAACTGTGATAGCTCCTAAGATATTTATTGGAATCAAATGATATAAAGGGCAACTTTGTTTTAAATGAAATACTCGTGATGATGAATGTATTTATTTTGATAAGAATGTATATGACCTGTGTGTATAATACACCTCCAAAAATGATGCATTATTTAATTACAAATTTATTAACATAAAAAAGGTTGTAGTAAGTCAACCATAAAAGATAGACTTATGCTGTCGCGGACTTTAACATATAACTTTTAATGCTGAACAATCTTGTCATACATGATTTTCGTGTAACTTTAGCGGTTTCCGCAGCGTACGCAGCGGAAGCTCTCAAAAGGAAAATCTTTCTCCCGTTTTCGCATCATTTTTCATTGCTGCTGTCGTCGTGTGAGTCGTATCTTTATGTTATATAGCTTAAAGCCTTCCTCGGTAAATGGACTATTCAACGTAAAAATATTTTTTCAAATCGGGCCAGTAGTTTCTGAGATTAGCGCGTTCAAACAAACAAACAAACTCTTCAGCTTTATAATATTAGTAAAGATTTTTGCAGGCTTTTATTTGGCAAACTAAGAATTATAAATTTGCCATGTGTGTATATTTTTCGGATATGTCTATTTGTCAAAAATAACAAACATTAATTTAATTTAGAGTAGGAAGGCACCGTCGAAAGACTCTTTACAAAATAAATACTGTCCCCACTACCCATCATGCACAAGCTTATTCTCAAATAGCTTTTACACCATATCACCAAAAATATTTAACCATCTACCAGATTCTTTAAAAGAACTTGAACTAAATCATTTTAAGCATACATTATTTGAAATACTATAAAAAGAGGTTACTATTCTTTTAAATTTATGATAAAATATATATATATGACGACGCGTTTGGTGTATTGGTTAGAGATCCTGATTATTGCGCCGGCCATCGGGGGTTCGAATCCCACAAGGGGCAAATGTGTAATGAGCACGAACATTTTGTACCTGAGTCATGGATGTTTAATATGTATTTAAGGGAGACGCCCCCATCATAATCGTTGTTGTGTTGTTATAATAAGGTTTTTTTTGTGGTATTCGTAACACAAAGAAAAAAAATCCTTACTTCGAAACCACGACGGTGTGTTGATGGCGCATATTCATTTAGTTATTTTTATTGATATATAATTTGTGATAAAACTTTTATAATAACTTCTTCACTTGATTGATAAATAATTTAGTATTGTGTTAAGTTCATTTGGATCTGTAATTATGATTGTGTATTAATACTCTTATTAGACGCCGGACGGGCAGGTTATAGTTTGTCCAATATTGCATACGAAGATCTATTGTAAAATGACCTATAACCATCCAATAAACTAATTTAATCAATTATAAATTTAATGCGAAATTGCAAAACGAATTGCCATTGAACTGAAAAGCAAAGCTACTTAAAGGTCGAAGCCCACTAATCAAGCCGTCACGGTGACAGCACCGTATTAACTCGAGGCGTTCAGTATTCTTTGTATGAAACTCCGTACTGCAACGCACGTTGATAGATATCAACGTCGTAATGTCACCACCTCTGATAGAGACCAACTCGGGACCCACTCTCGATCAGCGGCGCATGCGTTGTAACGCGCTTACGGCGCGTCGTCCGCTGGTTGACGACTATCCGGCCACCCTGTTAAACGGGCTGTCATTCACAAGAAGAACTGTCATAAGTTGTAGCAAACACGATCCGAGGCGAGGCGTTCGCTATCCGCTGCCGATCCCATCCGAGGCGTTGCTGTTCCCTTTACGTAACGTGCTTCCGTATGGTTAACGCCTTGTTGGTGCTGTTCCCGTGCCGGGTGTGTTGATTTGCTTCAATCTTAAATGTCAAAGCTGCATCCCAATACGCAACCAGCTGGAATAGAGAGAGTCGAACGTTTAAGCCATAATCCACCACGCAGGCTTATTGCGGATTGGTATAAGTGCGTTTGCAAGGCAGAACAACCTTGCTGTCAGATGTTATCAAGCCACCCATAAGGCACCCATAAGGCCTGTTACTAGGCTTAACGACTAATATAACCTGATAAGAGTATTAGCCGAGACTAATGGCTTAACATGCCTTCCCAAGCACGGAGATGTTCGTGATATACTTACCTCACTTACATGGTCTGAACGGTCAATCATCTGTAATAAACACGATCGCGCTGTAGGTTGCTTAACTTCGCTAACTTACCAAAGCGCTGCTACCACTGCGCTACGAGAAATTAAGAACTACATAATTAATGTATCACATTCAAGAAATTATTTTACGATTCCATACAAATCATGGTGACCCTACCGAATTAGCCGCAAGTTCGTATTGGAGCTTAATCAGTGATGCCCAATTTCGGCGTATCCCAATAACTGGGGAAACTGCGCCCTCGGTATGCACCGGAGTGAAAACTGCAGCATTTGCTCTGATGGAGCGTTTCTCAAACTTATTTCGTCTGCTGCCCAATCTTCTTATTAGTGTGTCGATAGTAAAGTCACATATATAAAGATAGACAACAACTGGCGACGCGGATTGCCTGTTATTTCTGGGTCATAAGTCACACTACCCATTAAGCAAATAGGTATTTTCGAAGGCACCACGAAGTAAATTTTCGACAAATGAGTCATTGCATTAATAATTTTAAGAAATGATAGTCACAAGGACCTATTTTGTAGAAGTCAGAATAAGTTTAAAGCCTTTTTCACTATCGACAAACAAGCACTATCCAAATAATTATACAAGTAAAGAACGTCATTTCGTTAGAAAGATCTGGTAGATATCGCTAACCATAACTTATTGCGTTCTCAAATCTATTTGTAACTTTATGATAACCCAAATGTTTGTTTATTGACTAAAATGTTAGTTAACTAATGACACAAGACAACAATATAAACTGTCTTACCGTTACATCTCCTTAACGCGTTATAGCTATGTTTGATATGTAATCGAATGAAAACTCGGGATCGATTTCAACGTCTCATACATACCTAAGTACACAGGTCACGTCAACCTTAACATCACCAGTATAACCTGACCCCACATTTTTACATATATCTATACAGCTAGAGACCAGTATCAAGTGGTAGTGTCAAGCTTGATATGCTGCGCGTGCACATGTCAAAAGCACACGCTCCGTTAAACTCGTATAATTCCGTCGCTTCACGATTGTTCGTGTCAAACGCATATCATTGCCGCTGTATAACGCTTCACGGTAAGCTAAGACGGTACGGAATACGTGGACTTAAATATTTGAATTTGTTTTTCCTCTTTTTATGATTTCGTCACATGGATTTAAGTGTTGTTTGGTGGTGGCAGGTGGATGTAAAATTCACAAGGCATAAGGAAGTTTGACATGTAGTACAAGTGAGTTTAGTTATAAGTAATTATTTAAACTTTATTGCACTGTAAATTGTACTATTGGAGAACTAAATACCTTTAGGCGTTCTCTACCAGTCAACAGTTTGAGAATGTAGAAAGTCTAAGAATAAGAGACGGAGCATTGACTTTGATTGAGAGTAACAAGTTCAACGAGCTTGTGGAGTAGATCTATTTTTTTTGGATTTAAAATGATATGCTATAATGAGGAAAAATTAATAATATATAACATACCAATACTGCCATCCCTTATTCCAATTATTCAGATATAAAGTGAAATTGTACATTAGCCTTTAAGTACTGATTTTTTGTTTCTCAGTATCATTTTATTACAATTGCTATTAGGCCAAAGCCCAATGCAGCATTTTCTATTCTCTGCAGAATAAGGAACCTTTAATTTACATTGATTCTCTTTTATTTGCTTTCATCTTGATTGCAATTCAACCTATGGTGTTAAGTAACCGTGTAGAAATAAGACGAAGGCATTTCTTACAATTTACATCCGTAGTATAAACAGTTTATTGCCTTCAGCCTGGCCCTTAAAATGTTTTACATCTGTTGTAATGTCTCCAGAACACCTGCTGCACGATTTTCTTGCGTTACTTAACTGTCCTTGAAGTTAAAAATTGGGGTAACTTTTAAGTGCGTAAACTTTAAAGTGTAAAACTTTGTGATATCAGCTAATATTTTTTATTATTTATTTAAAAACTTTACTGCACAAAATGATAGTGTACAAAAGGTGGACTTAATGCTAAAAGTTGCTTATATAGAAATAAAATATTAATATAAAAATTTCACCGACTTTAAAAAAAGAGGTGATCAATCCATTTTGTATGGATGTGATTTCGTTAGAATTTGATAATATTTGCATTTGCGTATATTGATCTATTAAGGCTTCTGCAAAATTTCGTAAGTGTATGTATGTTTGTATATTCGTATGTTTGTCTACATATTTCTCGCAAACGAGAAGTCATATCACTATGATTCCTTTTTAGTTCATTTAGGTATACTTCAGCTTAAGGTACAGTGAAATTTTCATCAAAATCGGTTCAGTAGTTTTTTTAAATATAAGTAATAACTAAATCTCGTGATATACAAAGATATTTCAAAGACAAAACCGCTTTAAAAAACTGATTAAAAAGCTAAAAATAACACATGTACCCTCTGTTTAGGAGAAACTAATTCATTTGGAGTCGATGCATAATGTGTGTAGACTATTGATAAACGTAAGCTTGAGATCATGCACCGGCTCGTTGTTTGAAGGAGTTTTAATTTTAATGATTGTGGTACATCGCAATCATTACAATTAGATTATTCAGTTGACGTACAGATTCTTAACGCCAACTGTTTTGAAGTTTAAAATGGGTATTATCTGTACTGTATGAAAACACTTTTACACTCATATATTTCAAAAAAATTTTTGTTAGTAAATAAAGATTTATATGAGTCATGTTCATATCTGTATAACAGTATCATCTGTTAATTTCGTAGCTCCTACGCGCTAGTTCCCATATTTCGTAGTAATGCTACGAATCAAAGCTACGGGGCAGTGGTGCTACGAACTCCTAGTCAGATATTCGTAGCATTGCGCTACGAAAATGGTTTGCCACACTCAGGCCTTGCGATTGCTTTTTGTAGTTTATACATAATGTCGATAACATTGCGAATTAGTATAAACTTTAGTACCTAACCTTATAAGCTATTTAGATTGTGAAAACAAACAAAAAAATAGTTATATCAATCTATTTCACCCTGTATTTAAATATATTTCAAGCCTCACATGTTATGTGTAAAATCATACCTACATACGCACCATCAACTTGTTGTTCGAATCACCTAAAATTCATAGTCTTAACCTCATATAACCAGTGAGTAATTTTTCCCCTCTGCAGGTGAGTTATAAATGGCCTTAAATTTTTCATCATCCCGCTCGACAGCCGTAAAGCGTTGTTTAATTTTTTATGGAACACAGTTAAGGTGGTTTATATGCTCGAAAAGGTCGTATATTTTGCCTTAAATTCATCAGTAAATATGACAGCAACGCAGATGGCGAAATGTTTGAAGCAAAAAGGCTAAGCTTAAGAGTGCTTTCACACTTAGGCGACTTTAACATCGCGTCGGTCGCGCGACAGCCGCGCTGCTGATAATTTCATGCATAAATGACAGCAGTAAGCCTTCACATAAGAGCCAAAGCGCTGTTGTTGCTCTAATATGAAGGAGCACTAAGGAAAAATTCTGTTAGCAGAATCGTAACGGCACATCCGAAATTTCGGTATAATTCTGTAGAATATGGGTCAAATGTCAAAAGGTAATCTTAAGATGTAGACAAGCGTACACTGGGTATTACGTACTAGACTACTGCAAATTTTAAGAATGGAATATTTTCAAATAAATAATCATGATCCTTTAGAAAACGTCATGAGGTCATCCTATGATTTCGGAAATATCAGACAGCGGCGAGATTAAAGATTTTATCATTCTTTTATTGGCAGAGATTATGTACAGCTATTTTCAAATAAAAATCTTTAATCCTACTAAGTATGTATTATTAGACCATCCATCATGTTTTACCGACTTCAAAAAAGAAGGAAATTAATTATATTTGTCTGTATATGACATCGTCAGAATTTGATAACATTTTAGTATGTTGATCTATTAAAGCAAATTTTCGTAACTGTATGTATGTTTATATATATGAATGTTTGTCTCAGGATTTCTCAAAATAGCGAGATTATCCTTTTTAGTTCAATCAGGTACAGTTTAACTTAGGCTACAGTGTAAGTTTCATCACAATTTGTCCTGAGATGTGAGTAATAATTACTACAAATCATGAAAAAAAATATTAAAAAAAACTAACTAAAAAGCTTATAATGACGCATTCGTCTTTTAATTAGGAAAAACAATTTGTTTAGAAGCTGTTGTTTTTTTTAACGCGTGTTTTTTTCCTGAATGATAAACTCAAGGTAGAATTAAGTTTCATTTGAATAAGTCTGTATGTGACCTACAAATAATTACTATGTTAATCAATGGGAAGGTCGTTGTTAAGCAGTTGAGTGTACAAAACATATAGGGGTATAAATAAACTTAATTTGATAGCAAGTTATCAAAAGAAACATCATTAGGTAAATGAAAAAATATTAATCCTACCATATATTTTTTTAAGCACTGTCCAATCTTTTCACAGGTTTTCAGTTTCACCTCACGGTGCGGCAAAGTCACTACTTCATTACGGCTAGACTATCGCATGTAAAAAAAACAGCCACTTTACTAAAAATTAATAATAATATGAATATTCAAATCAAATATAATTGGCGTGTAGCATATTCAAATACATTTTTTATGCAAGGGTACATTGATTCAAGCTTGTGATACACTTTTTATATGAATCTCTGACTTATACATATAGCAGTTAAAAATGCAATACCATTTTTTTGTGTCGGGACTTAGAAATAAAAAGTATTATTTTAAGTTCTGAACTTTATTGACTTGGACTGTATGTTTTTTTTCCTACGTATTTTTTTGTATATTGGACTGAATTTGTATTTCCCGTGTTTAATTCCTACCACATTTTCATTATCATCATCATTATCATCCTAAGGACGCCCACTGCTGAACATAGGCATGGCTTTTCACAGCAACTGAGCCCAAGCGGTCTGCATCCAGTGTAATCCTGTGATCTTTACAAGGTCGTTTGTCCATATTGTCGATGGAAGTCTTCCGAAGCGACCTTGGTCAATCCTAATAAATTACTAGCGGTCCCCCGCGACTTCGTCGGCGCGCTTTCAGCTATCCAACGCAAAATGATTTTTTCAAATCCGCCTAGTAGTTCTTTAGATTAGCGCTTTCAAACAAACGAACTTGTCAACTTTATAATATTAGTATAGATTATATATTTCCGTGTCTTAGGCTGCCTGATTATTTCCTATCTATGGCACAGCCGACACACGTAGCCGTGCCTGAATCACGGAGCACGCACGCTCATCTAATTACGCGCGGAGGGCCGTCGGGATTTCCGCCCTTCACACCCAAATGCATAATGAGCAGGTAAGGGACAGTGAGCAACGAACTAAGAGAGCTATTACATGTTGCTTTTCTAAAATGTTGCAATCTTTTTTAAATTATTGCAAAAAATCGGCTAGTTAGTTACGCTTTGATAAAATAACGAAAGGTGTACGAAAATGGATACGAGAGCAAAGCAATCGAGTGCATTCGAAAATACAATTAACTAATTTATTTAGGTAGAGGCAGCTATATTCATTTGTCATGTTTTTGGCAAACACCTTATTTGGATTAGCGATTTGTTTGCAATTAATGGGATAGTTTGCAAGGATCGTAATCGACTCAGTCGATGTAGAATCATCAATATTCTAGGTGACTCAGCATTGCTTAAAATGCATTATAATTTTCAAAAGACGGTATATTAAGGCTATTTTCACAATCCGATTTCTGATTAATAAAAAATATGCTATAAGAATAAGAAGGTTTAAAATTAAATTTTAAAAATTAAGATTAAATTTTAAAAAAATATATTTTATTCGTCCTCGTCCTAAGAAAACCATACCTCTATACTAAACTATATTATAAAAAAATACGATAGTACATAGATATGTATCATACAAATTTAAAGAATCATAATAAAAAATACTACAACAGCAAAACTTGACCTACATAGATAGCATGGGCGTGCATTTCATATAGGCAGTTAAGCAGTGCCTACCTCGTCATTATAATGGCAAATCAATATTACAATATATCTTTATACTAAGCTTAAACTAAAAGCATTTTTATATCAACTTACATCCATTAAGTACTAACGCTCAACTTTGAAACGAAAATATTTAGGTAGTAGGCTGCCCAGCAGCAGCTTGCTAAATACACGCACACTCTTGCAATCGCCCCTCGTACCTACAATGTCACACAGTGAAGATAGAAACACGACCAAATTGAAAATGACGCCCTGTTTATACAATTCAAGGTGACTCCTAAAGTAGGCATGCATACTATCTTCTTTCTCTATCAGTTTCCTACTGGAGGGTGTTTTTGTCCTACTCGCGCGCAAATGACGTAAAATACTTCGGAGTCTAATCAAAACACATCTCTTAGGAGAAACTTTAATTTTGAATTAAGATAGAAACATGGATTTATATTAATGAACCCTGGTTTTAATTTAAAGTGATTGTGATATTGAAAAACTAATGTAACATTAATTAAAAGAAATATAATTCTTTCAAAGGAGATTTTGTGCAAGCGGAAATTTCGTTGTTACTCGTCTACCCGACACTAGATGGCGCGACGTTGCAATTTCCTACGCCTTTTTCCTAATTCATTATCTTTAATAATTCTCAAACTAATGATATTATGAACGCAGGAAAGTCCGTAATTATACTTTAAATTATTTTTCTTATGCAAGTAAGTCAACCCAGCTAAAATGTTGGTTTAAAAAAGTAATGCAAACATTACTTTTTTAAACCAACATTTTAGCTTTTCGCTTCCTTCCCGCTAGTGTTAAAAATCTTAAATTTCAAGTAAACAGTTGTTAAAAGTGTTTTCAGGGTTTGTTTATTTTGCATTCGAAACGATCGTGAAATTGCAGTGTTACTTTGAGTGCCATTAAAGTCATGTTGTGTGTGATGAGGCTTCAAAAGAAGATTCGTTTTGTTTTGAAAGTTTTAACTGTGCGCTGATGCCCTAACTAAACGCAAGACCTTTGCTTGTGAATAAGGAAGGCCAAAATCGTATCATAGCCACTATGAGTACCAGTTAAATGGCATGTCACACAAGTATTATTTCCTAGATACTTGTGTGTGGTGTAAAATCATCGCAAACACAGCTTGTATGCTTCCTTCATAAATTGTACAGAAAAAACCTAGGTAAGTTATTATTTGCTGGTATTACACCGTCATTTTCATAAACCTCTATACTAGACACAAAATCTAAGATTGAAATTAGTATGTGCCTACTCCATTAAAAATTTAATGCACGCCCCTGAAAGATAGATGTCTACAGTTCAAACTACTTAATACAAAGGGACAAACAATCTCATCCTAGATTAGCTTATTTACCAAACAAAGATTTTGCTACCTTTTTTATTTCGTATATCTCCCAGCTTTTCTTCTATCAATCCATTACGTCATTCAATCCGTCATTCCTATAACACTCTTATCTGAAATCGCGGTGATGGATATGACACCCTAATATAAAAGTTGTCCCAAAAATAGCGTGCCAAACTGACTCTGGAGTTGGCTTTGTTTTAGACTTTTAAGACTTTTTTTTTACAATGCCACTTTTTGTCTTATAAATGACACACCAGACTGACACAGGATATAGCTTAGCATTAGCAAAAGACCTTTTGAGTAAAATTAACACGAATCTTATGACAGTGTCATGAGAGATAATGCCACTTTCTGTTTTCTTCATACATGACAAATACACAAAAGTGGCATTATCTCCCAAACTATGATACTTTTATTAGAGTCTATCTATGGCTTAGCTATCTCCAGTCTCAGTTTGGCACGCTCTTTTTGGGACACGCAGTATATACAATGTCTTTGCCAAACTACGTTTTATAAAATAGAAGTTTTTATGAATGGCTGTTTGTTACGTCCTCATGAAAAAACTACTGGCTTTGATGGAACCATCCATACAATAATATTCCGTTCATACATATGACAAGTACATAGGAGCTGTAATTCAAATGGTATTTTGTGAGATCATATTAAAGGTACGCAGGTGAAGCCTGGGAAATGGCTAGTTGTTTTATAAGCCGAGATTAAAAACCGTTTTGTTTTTGTGGAAGTAAAACAGTTGATATTGTATTAAATAAAAAATCTGTTTTGTTTCAACGTTAATCCTTTGCAGTGGGTTGGTTAAATCAGATTTTTGGTCAGTATTCACATTATTTCTACCCTTTCATATTGATGTCATTACTATAGGTACTCTATTTTTGTTTAAGAGAAATGCAAATAAAAATAGCATAATTTCCATGAGAATTTTCCTATTGCATAGCATTTTTTATCGACTTATATAATTACTATTTAACTGCAATTATTATTTTACTAACTACTATTACAACCAATGCCACCTAAAGGCGAGTTGCTGAACTAAAGAGACAAGCGTGATATTTCAAAAGTCATTAAAAGTTCTGCTATTCATCGATAGATGGAAAAACTAAAAAGTATCACCGCTGTGCCGGTCGGAGTGGGGGTTGTTAGGTTATTTTCGTTACAGAATTTCTGGATTCGGTCTCCACGCTCAAGGCCCGCGATAGAAGCTATGTAATAGCTTAAAAAAGTTACAGAAACAATGTTAATTAAGTACTATGTGCGATGAGCGTTAATAAAACCTTTTAGATTCCGAATATACTCCCCAAATATATTAAGGGTAAATAAATAAATAAATAGAGCCGCTCAAACATGTCGAATAAGAGCAATACGTTTTCCTTGTAAAAAATAGTTTCCTTAGTACGTTACACACGACACCGATCCCAAATGGTACGAAAAGGACGATTTATAGCTCAAGATTTTTTGCAAGGATTTAAATTGAACGATATTTTAAGTTTACATACTATTTTGATATAACGCTTCTATAAATACGACAAATTGAGAATAGAACATCGTCTATATAAGGTTACCTCGTTTTAAGTGATAATATTTTAACAGAGCATCAAACAATAACATAGAAAGAGGACCCAATAATTTTTTTTTTTTGAAAACTGGCCCGTTTACTTTTTATTTTTCTTAACAAAAAAAATATTTTTTAAGAACTCGTACAAAATATGTTTCATTTATTTTTCTGAATCTGCCTTTAAAATATGATCACTTAAAACGAGGTAGCCTTATATAAGTGTTAGTATTTTATTAATGGCCCTTCTCTTTTATCATCGCACTTCTAAACGCACTGCTGGCTACCCCCTTACTTAGCGATTCTCGTCGTATTTTACAATGCGCACAGCAAAAATATGGCTCTTTACCCGTATCAGAGTTCCTGGCTTCCTCTGGGTGAGTTCGCAACATCGTCGTCTCTGTCTAGGGGACAAGTGGGGACCTTTTTCATTTATAATGGTCCCTGACGCTGCCTTTTTTTCGTATGTTTATAGTATATTTACTTCTGAATTCAGCCAAAGTCCTTTAGCTACTTAGATGGTGAAGGCTTCTACAGTCAAAAAAATTAATCGGAATTGGATACAGAAATCTTCCTATAATCTGATACTAAAAAATATAAAATGTACTCCTGGTACACAACGCAAATGCACAGTGTACAGACACTGTGTGTACCTTTGTGAAGTTAATATTATACGGTATATTGTCTACCTCTTCACAATGATGATACCTATTTGTGCGAACTGACTAACATTTGACAGAAGTCTCATATCCAAAAATATGCACAGACCTCAATCCACTTTGAACTATGAATAGCTGGTAGGTAAATAGCACTTATGGTTCAGGAACCACAAAGCATAGAATTGGGGAGAATGACGATCATACATGGCTTGAGATTACTCTATTGAGACCATGATACAACCACAAAAGGACACACATAATTACTTAGGCTATTATCGCTCGAGTGATATTGTTAATGCCAATTCACAGAATAGACTTAGGTATAGGTACGAGGGCTCGTACTAGGGGTCTCGAAGTTGAGACAGCGCATAGTAAAACTTTAATATACGGACTATTAATACACTACCTGCAACTTAGGCTTCGTCACCACCTCTGAGATAGATAAAATGTCTACTGACCACTACGATTTTAATTTTTACAAAGTAAGCGGTCATGTATAGCATTATCTCGGATCAGATCGAATCTCTAACGTTTTTTGCTCGACCGCCAAACGATGAATAAGAGATATTTTACTATATGTTTTCTCACCCTTAATCTTTCCGTGTAAACTCGTTCCGTTACACAAAATAATTTCCCGGGCAAGGAATCGATTAATAACAAACGCCGCGGGTCGTTGCGGTGAGGGATGGAACGTCAACTCGATTACAAAAGGGCATTATTTAGCAGCCGCCAGACGTTCGCGGAGGAAGGACATACGAACGAGAATTTTGGACGCAACCGTAAGAAACATACACAGAAAACGACACGCTTAGAATCTATAGCCGCCTGCCCGACAAGAGGCGGTCGCTATTTCATCAGCAGCCGTCGACATCACAGCCGCTATACGTCATCGCGACATTATCATGGCATCAACGCACCTTCCAAGTGCCGTGACCGGGAGTCTTTTCTTATAGGGCAATATAGAAAGTTATTCGCCTTCTCCCTACCACATTTTTCTTGAGCTATGACTGTTCCTGAAGACAGGTTCTAAAATTATACAAATTAAAAACCTCAGCCTAACACCCGGTTTCTGAAACGCATGTTATCGTAAAAATTACGTAACAAGGTGTTAATCTCTATTTAAGCGCAGTTCGGGTTTCTGAACCTGCCAATTGACAGGTTGTCATTGCAAATGTCACATCTCTCATTAATCGCCAATTATGGAAGATTTGGGTTTCCGAAAACGTTTTTTGCATGTCAACTTCTTGTTAATACTAAATTAGCGAAAATCGATCACTTAACGGAGTGTCAAAAGACTTTTGCGTACTTCTTTTTTATGAACTGAATTGTAAAAATACAATGTCATCTGATTTATCTGCTGATGATATATCCATAACAAGCGACGAGGAAGATCTGATGCCAACTCGCTTGTTTAGAGAGCGAATGCATCCAATAGATCACTATAATGATTTGGAATTTAGGGCCCGCTACAGAATTTCAAAAATTGTTTTCTTTGAACTAATGGGATTACTGTCACATCTGAAACCCATGACCCAACGTAACGATGCCATCAGGCCTGCGGAACAAGTGCTGCTGGCCATAAGATTGAAAATTCTGTGATCTGTCAATCATAATTTCTTGACACCACAGATTACACGTTGATGTCAAAAAATAGAGACAAAGGTATACGTTAAACAGAAACAAAATATGAATGATTGAATGAAGGTGACTGATTTAAGCAAGGGTGGTCAGACCAAAAAAAATATCACCTGTTAACAATCGATTCGCTATTTTTAGGATGAATTGCTTTTCAGCAACCCACAGTTGTTTAACATATTGTCAATTATGACTGACTGTTAACGAATTCATTATTTGACAAGCGTTTCAGAAACCGGCCGTAAGTCTTCGGTCGGATATGAAAACATTCCTACTTACTAAAAATAGTTTCTGCCAAGTGAAGAAACTTTTGGTTAAGTATATTTTGGATTATTTCAATTAACTAAACATAACTGCTACGGGCAGTTTGGTTCGTTTAAATTAGACTGTATGTTTCTACATTAGGGTAAAAGTTTCCGATAGCATAGTCGGTGTCATTGGAAACGCGGTTTTGATTCTTGTGATTTCACGGCGCGTATTCAACAGTTTCTTAACTCAATTATGTTTGTTGAATATTTTACGCGTTAAAGTGACAAAGTTAGCTTTCAGAATTATTTAGAGTGAATTCTACCCTTCAGGTAAGGTAATTATTTGTGGTATCACTTGATTTAATTTTATGGACTCAGGCATTTTTGGCCTAATATGTAAAAAAGTATTTTTGAGTTCCTCATAAGAACTCATTCCTCATAGTGTATAAGATTTTTTCAAAATTGATAAAATAATAGACATCATAAAAACAGGAATTGTGTTTCATTTCATTATAACTCTGAAGTTCATACCTAGTACTTATTTATTTATTTATTTTTTATTTAAACTTTATTGCACTGTAAAATGTACAATTGGCGGACTTAATGCCTTATGGCATTCTCTACCAGTCAACCACCTGGTAATGCAGAGAGTTTAATTAGTGGCGGAATATTAATGATAAGTGAGAGGAGTGGTACAAAAAAAAGAAGTAAAATGCACTAACATAAACATACATACTAATATTACACAAATATATAATAGGATACATAAGCAAAATACTAATAAACATACATAGAATACATATACTTAATAAATACAAAAATATGAATGATAAAAGTGATGATATTGATGACATCCAAAAAAAACACAAATAAAAGAAAATGGTTTTTAATTCTGAGGAGAGCCAAGGTTAAGATAGTGGGTGCGGAGAGACTTTTTAAAAGTGAATTTGTTGGGGGACATTCTGATTTCATTGGGGAGAGAATTCCAAAGTCGAATCGCAGAGATGGTGAAAGAGTCCGACATAAAGCCGGTCTTGAAAAGAGGTGTGTAAAGAGTGAGATTATGGGATGAGCGAAGGTTGCGCGAAGTGGTGGAAGCCAGATAGTTGAAGCGCTGTGCCAAATAGGTCGGAGAGTGAGGGTTACGAAGTATGTTGAAGAGAGTGCACAGGATTCTTATTTCTCTGCGATGTCGGATGGGAAGCTATTTAAGCTTGAACCGGTAAGCAGAAATGTGGTCGTACTTACGGAGACCAAAGATAAAGCGAATACCATTGTTGAGGAGACGGTCAAGTTTATTGAGATAAGCTTCACTGATGTTCGTACAACACACGTCGGCGTAGATCTAAAAAAGGAAGGACGAGAGACTGTACAAGAAGTGTTTTAATATGAGGAGGGAGAAAGTTTTTAAATTTATAGAGAGCCCGTAAAGTGGCGGTTACTTTTCTGCTGACCTCGGCAATGTGTTTAGACCAGCAGAGGGTGCTGTCCATGTATAGCCTTAGCCATATATAGTACTTTTCCATCCAAACGGAGCTAATTTATATCTCATTATTATTTTGCTGAGCACCTCGAAAAAGATTAACTTCCTAGGACCGCAGTATTTAAGTAAATCTTCATCCTGGTGACATAACTCACCCCCTCTGATTTTATTAAATGAAAGGGCTTTTTCTAAGGGCCTCTTAGTCTCAATGTCCAGTGGGTTTTATTAGAGCGAAAATGAGAAATGCGGCGTGACAATCGAGAAAGCGGACGGATTTTACTTGTTGCACAAAACTTACACATTTTTCGGCTTCTCAATGGTAGCACACATAAAAATACAACAATTTAAATCATTTTATTACTTGCTGGATGTGAATTTTGGTTATTTGTAACATTAATTACGTGAAACTGTAAGCATTATACGTATTCAGTGTATCTTGTTGATATTATTAACGTGGAAAAAGGCAATCTAGCGTTATAATTTAATACAATAATTTCAATAAGAAATAAAATCAAGAATTTATACAGGACAATGACTTTGCAAGGTGTTGGTAAATTTTAGGAGAGGAATGATACCACAAAAACCCTTTTACTGTGGGGTCATGTTCTTAAGCTCAAATCAGTCAACTACATTGGCGATAGTGTATGGAGAGTCTAAAAAAATATATATAAGAAAGATGGCCCTATACTAAAAATAGGTATAAATTCTCTCATTCACCTCCTAAAATTTGGCAACAACTTGCTAAGTTACCCTGTATAACATTTACTAGGCCGCCTTTTAGTGAATATGTATGCACAGAACTTATACAAAAACTATTTCTCGCTGAGACTGAATCCATAAGAGGCGCTTACCGTAAAGCAATTTTGTTTGTTTTGAGCAAACATTTTATCTAAGTAGGCATCAAGGACGATCTACACGGCACGACTTCGCTGAAATAAAAGACAAACACGAAATGTTATTGTTATGACTTGCGCTTAAATTCACCCACTGTTCTTCGAAAGAGGTTCTGAGAATAAACAGATCAGTTTATTTGTTCGAGATGTATAAAAATCGATTATTTTAATTAAAATAAATAATGACTAGGTTAGAACATTGTGTTTTGTGACAGAACTTTTGTTCAACTTATGACAATCCAAAAAAATGCTATTATTTGCGAAAGGGTTTGACTGGCAGAAAATACTTATAACATAAATGAACCTTTAAAAATAATTATGCATTTATATATAAATATCAGGGAAAAAAACTTTAAAAATAATTATGCATTTATATATACGTAAGGGAGCTTGACCAAGACCATAAGCTCCAAGCCAACCTCACCTTCACGTGGTGCGTCCTGTTTATACAGACGAGGCTCTAGCGCCCGACCGATGGCGGTATAACCATCCAATGTAAGGCGTAGCTAAATGTTGAACTGTGACGGGCAGCAGCGTCACAGCTGCAAGGGGCTGCGCCTCTGCGCTCGCCAATCCGCCTGCCAAGCGTGGCAAGTATTGGCAAAATCCCCTCACGTGATGATAGTACACCAGAAAACCAGGCCCCTAGTCTCCGGCAGCCCCGCTATTCCTGACTTTGGTAGCGGTCACGGTAACGGCGGGGCAGGGGGTGCTAAGAATCCCCGGAGGCGATCGCGCTGCCACCCCCGACGACAACTGGCCCTGGTAACGTACAACACGTGTACACTGAGGACAGATGAGAAGTTGCTCGAGCTGGAGGAAGAAATGAGCAGGTTACACTAGGACATAATGGGTCTATCAGAAGTCCGTAGGAAGGGCGAGGACACGATAACTCTACAGTCCGGAAACCTGCTCTACTACCGGGAAGGCAACCAACGAAAGTTCCAAGGTGGTGTCGGGTTCCTCGTTCACAAGTCCCTCGTCAACAATATCGAGACCATCGAGAGTGTGTCGAGCAGGGTAATATACCTTATACTCAGAATATCCAAGAGGTATTCGCTGAAGGTCATACAGGTATATGCACCGATCTTGAAACACCCGGATGAAGAGGTGGAGGAAATGTATGAGGACGTAAGTAGAGTCATACATACTTCCAAAACCTATTTTACTGTTGTGATGGGGGACTTCAACGCGAAACTGGGCAAGCGAGGTGAGAATGAGTTGAAGGTGAGACCTTTTGGATACGGGCAAAGGAATGCCAGGGGACAGAGGCTGGCCGACTTTCTGGAGGAGGAGGGACTCTTTGCGATGAACTCTTTCTTCCAGAAGCCGCCTCAAAGGAAGTGGACTTGGTTGAGTCCCGATGGCTTCACGAGAAACGAGATTTCTTCTTCATGACCTCCAAGAGATGGTTATTCAATGATGTCTCCGTGATCAACAGGGTGAAAACCGGAAGCGATCACCGAATGGTTCGAGGCACATTGAATATAAATGTCAAATTGGAAAGATCCCGCCTGATGAAGTCCACGCTCCGACCGACTCGTGCTCATATCCAAAATCCCGAGAGCTTTCAACTCGAGTTGTCAAACCGCTTTGATTGCCTAGAAAATTGCGATACAGTGGACGAAATTAACAACGGGTTTGTGGAAACTGTCCAAACGGTGGAGTCTAAGTTTTTTAGGCAAAAATAGACCTCAAAAAATGTCGGTCCACACTCTCGACCTTATGGCAAAACGTCGATCTATGGCACTGCAGGCCTCTGTAAATGCTGAAAACTACAGGCAGCTCAATAGACAAATATGGAAGTCCCTGCGACACGACATTCGTTGCTTTAACACTAATAGTGTTAAAGAAACGATAGAGCGGAACCAAGGCTCCAAAGTGTTTGCAAGGGACATGTCTATTAGGCAAAGCCTGTTGACGAAGCTTTAGACGGAGGACGGCAGTGTAGCGTCGACGAAAGCAGAGGTTTTGAGGGAGATCAAAAGGTTCTATGGGCAGTTGTACACCTCAGTAGCCAAACCCGTTGATAGCTCGGCCAGAGACCCGAGAGCTATCCTGACCCGTCACTACACCGAAGACATCCCGGACATCAGCCTCTACGAGATTAGGATGGCCCTTAAACAGCTCAAAAACAGCAAGGCACCTGGCGAGGACGGAATCACGGCAGAGCTTCTGAAGGCGGGTGGAACACCGGTACTTGAAGTCCTTCAGAGACTTTTTAATTCCGTGCTGCTAGAGGGCATCACACCTGAGGCATGGAACAGGAGTGTGGTGGTGTTGTTCTTCAAAAAAGGAGAAAAAACCTTATTCGAAACTTGGGCGGTGCTTCGGTCTCTTCAGCGGTGTCACATAGACTATAGGTATATAGAGGTGTTAAAGTGTCTATATAACAACGCCACCATGTCGGTCCGAGTACAGGAACAGAATACTAGGGCGATTCCATTGCGAAGAGGTTGCACAGGGCGATGTAATATCTCCGAAACTGTTTACAGCGGCATTGGAAGACGCCTTCAAGCTCCTGGAATGGGAAGGATTCGGCATCTCCGTCAATGGCGAATACATAACACACCTTCGGTTTGCCGATGACATAGTCGTTGTGGCAAAGACGCTGGATGATCTAGGCACTATGCTCGAAGACCTCGACCGAGTATCCCAACAAGTGGGTCTTAAAATGAACATGGAGAAGACGAAAATTATGTCGAACTCCCTTGTCGTACCCACTCCAGTATTCGTTGGAAACTCAACTCTCTAAGTTGTCGACGAGTACGTCTACCTGGGACAAGTGATCCAATTGGGTAGGTCCAACTTCGAGAAAGAGGTCAATCGACGAATCCAACTCGGCTAGGCAGCGTTCGGGAAATTGCACAAGAGTGTCTTCTCATCTCATCTACCTCAGTGTCTGAAGACGAAAGTCTTTAACCAGTGTGTGTTACCAGTGATGACATACGGATCCGAAACATGGTCTCTTACTATGGGCCTTATAATGAAGCTCAAAATCACACAACGAGCGATGGAAAGGGCTATGCTGGGTGTTTCTCTACGGGATCGAATCAGAAATGAGGAGATACGTAGTAGAACTAAAGTAACGGACATAGACTTGAGAATCAGTAAGCTCAAGTGGCAATGGGCAGGGCACATAGCGCGAAGAACTGATGGCCGTTGGGGCAGGAAAGTTCTAGATTGGAGACCCTTCGATCAGAGACGCAGGGATCAGGGTATTGCGATGCAGCTTTGTCAGTTAGGCAGTTCACTTTTTTTTTTTTATTGCGTTTGTGAACTGTTGATACAATGTTTCCTGCTGACAACGAATCGACTCTCAGTAATTTGAGTGTTATTTTAATACCGAGTGATAATGATTAATTTAAAGCCGCGAAGTGATTTTTAGTGAATGTGTAGTGGTGAGTTAACTGACAACTGTTTGTTGGACTCAAACGCGTGAACGCTATTTTCGAACGGTGTAATTTCTGTTAAAAAGTACCGGGTTTAAGTGATTAAATAATTTCATAGCTCTCTTTTTAAATTCCACCAGTCTTTTTTGTCTGTGTTTTGAAAGTGTCTTACCGAATCACGTTAATTCTATAGTGATCGGCGTTACAATCATTGCGCATCGCGTTTAATCCGCCGCGGATAACGTAGTGAATCGCGTTAATTTCAGTGCGATTGGTGTGAATGTTGTTAGTAATTAATGGGTGCTGGTACTGTGAATCGCGTAAAATTGAATCCGTGTTTAAAATCTTGTAAACAAAATAATATTTTATTAAGAAAGACTATGCTCTATTAAAACGCTTTATTAAGATAAATAATTGTCGTCGTAGATAAACACCTGGTGTTTTTAGGCGGGACTCAAAAGCAAACCAGACTAGTATATAATAGCCCGGCAGGGCCAGTGTGGTGTTAAAGTGTGTGCGTGAGTTTCATGGTGAGCCTCATCGGGCGTGAGTGAGAGTGCAGTAAGGAAAGTGTCCTGCTCCGTCCTCAAACATAGAGGCCAACTACTGATCCAGATCGAACTCCAGGAAAAAATCCGCACGCCTAAGTCACATAGTGACACAAATTCGGTGAGATCCATCCATATTGTAGATTAAATTCCACACCACATTCATCAAATATATCACCACTCATAATTTTCAAAACTCAAAATATGACTCTAATAATTTATCACCCAAAACCCAAAACGATGGCCAAAAAAGTAACATTCGCAGTTATTTAATATTTTGTTTCTCATGATCATGAATTCATAAATTCCATATAAAATCGTAAATAAACCTAAGTCTAGGTAAGTAAATACTTATTTAAGTATTAGAAAAGCATTAAATCAGTTTAGCCAAAAAAATATATTTACATCAATAACAAAGAAAATCGCGAATATTTTATAAGGGTGCTAGGAGCTTTCAAATAATTGTTGATACAACTTGCCGCTAACACATTGAAATCCCGAAATCATAAGGAGACATCGCAGTAGTATAGGAAATCACAAAAAATATTATGTTATACTACTATCTTATACCTATGCAACATGGAACTCGATCAAGTTTCTATGACCTTACATAAGTTAACAGCCATTCATTTTTTTATAGCCATTACACAATACCTTCCTTGTATTGTTAGAAAAAGTTTTTATTATTTTTAAAGGAGTGACAATGCTCGAAGGCTGGGTAATTTTGTCTACGTACGTACCATAAAACAAAGGTTACATTTTTTTAAAGAACAATACCTCCTTTTCACTATTTCGTCGAATTTGGGTGAGAAATTACTCGCACAAATAGTTTTGTACAGCAGTGTCCAACATGTGCATGGGATCTGGCCATTAACAAAAAATCAACGGGACAAGAAGCAAAAAATGTATATTGTTAAAAGCCTGAGAAACTTTCTGAGCGGCGGAATATCAGTCCAATAAAACAATTACCAGTAACACACCTAAAAAGCGACTTTAAAACATTTCAAAAAGTCTTTTAAATCACAACGAACACGTGCACCGTTTAAGTATCTTTGTTTTTAATTTTTCCATTATTTTTTCAAAGAAAACATAGTAGCACCTAAGGCCAATAAGATTGCTTGGCATCTGTCATAAAAGCTTCTTTAGACGCGTGTAATATCTTAAGGTAAAATATGTAAATAAAATTTATTTTTTTCGCGTAAATAATATTATTTTTCCATCTTAGCGCCTGTCCCTACCTAAATATAAGTTGCTGTCGAGATTGGCATGTTTTGCACAAATTTGATATTACTTTTAGGTTGTTTAAGGACATCTTAACGTAGCAAGTAAAGTCGTTATTAAATCTGCAGAATCAAATAAAGGTGTAAAATGCAATCCTAAATTGCAGAAAACAACAATGTATCAGTGTAACAACGAAATCGTGTTTTCATTATGTGTGTCTGTGTGTAAAACGTGTGTCGCTTCTTGTGCTAGTGGTTTCTTGTATATGTGCTGTGTGAGTTGACTTATTGTGTAGATCAGTGATCATCAAGCGATAAGTTTCTGGCAACTCAACAAACAAAAAACAAAAAAAACTAGCTGAAGCAGGTGCTTAATTAAGAAAGGAAAGCACAAGCTGGCTAAACCTAATAGATTAGGATTGGGCACCAGCTACATTATTTAACAGCAGTGGAGCAAAGTAAACTACAATGATCAACGTTGGAGCGCCCGCGAGCCATAAGCCGAAGACAGCTTCAATGATCAACTTTAATTAAACGCAGTGACCCATAAGTGGACGACAGCTATTATGGTCAACGCCGCTATAAGCGGACGACATTAACAATGATCAACGTAGAGGGAGCACGACGAGCTAAAAACTGACGACAGCTATCATGGTCCCCGTTGAAAGAGCGCAGCGAGCTGAAAACTGACGACAGCTATATTGTTCTACATTGAGGGAGCGCAACGAGCTAAAAAATTACGATAACTACAATACTGACAAGAGTTACATTGGTCTACGTTGAAATTGCAGCTAGAGAACAATTGACGACAGCTACAATGGTCAACGTTGAGGAAGCGTAGCGAGCAATAAAATGGCGACATCTACAATAGTCAACGTTAAGAGGGCGCAGAGAGATAAAAATTGACGCCAACTACAATAGTCTACGTTGAAGGAGCGCAACGAGCTAAAAACTGACGACAGCTACATTGGTCTACGATGAGGGAATGTAGCGAGCTCAAAACTGGCGACATCTATAATGGTCTACGTTGAAGGACTGCAGTGAGCTGAAAACTGATGGCATCTACAATGATCTACGTCGAGAGAGCGTAACAAGCTATTAGCGGAAGACACCAACTTTAATCAACATCGGAGCGCAGTGAGCTACGAGCAAACGAGTACTTTGATGGGCAACGTCAGGAGAGCCATTCAAGCTATAAGCGTACGACAGTCATAATGACCAAAGTCAAAGAAGCACCTCGAGCTAAAAAAAGAAGCTAAAGAAGCTAGAGTGGACCTAGCTTTAAAAGGACGCCAGCCAAACATTGACGTAAGTGGAATGCACCAACTTATGAAAAATACTTATTAAGTGCAAAACATATGTACCGAAGCAGTGCATCGACCTTATAACCGAATCAAAAGGACCAAAGAAGATCAAGAAGAACTCCTACGCGTATCCACAAAGGCAGATTGCCCACCTCATCAACGCTCAGCCCTCTTATGATACCCGTCTTTCTCCCAATATTCCTAGACCACACTCGATGCATATCTTGGTGGTTGTGGCCGATAGGCTCCGGCTAGTCGGTCTCCTCTCCCATCCCGGAGCGTGTCCCTCCTTCTAAAAATCGTGCTATTTGGTGTGCCGGTTTTACCGGATCAGGCTTTGATCCTGGCTGAATAGTACTTCGTATCGTATCGTATCGTATCGTATGTGATCATTGGTCGTGATCATTGGTCTACAGATTTAAAGACAAAAACAGCTAGCTTAGTTATTAACGTTAACATACTAATAAATACAATAAAGTACACTTATAAATAATTGCTTATTTAACTATTTTTGACTATCATTTTTAAGACAATAATTGTTACTAACAACTTTATGGAAAATGTAATTTGAATTTCGAATCGACATTTTATTAATAACAAACAACAAAATATAAAGCTAAGACATGCAACATAAAGAAAATAACTTAAAGTACACCTATTCAAAAACGAAACCATTTCCTTGAGGCAAGGAGGCTTTGATGCTGGCTGCGATGCCGCGTTGAATAGCTTTGCTAATCCTTTGTGCTAGGAACCAGCCAGCTTTATTATTGGCTGTTACAGAATTTAATTTTGGCGCAATTTTACCAAACAGCAATTTAGCAGAGGGTCCCCACGGCCCAAATGTTTCAACACCAAACGGCGCAAACACATAATAACTTTTTTTGGCTATTCCTAATAAAACCTTAAAAAAAATATTGACACACCAACAATTTTTTACGATTTATTAAGGCTAGCTACTTAAAATAATATTTAATGATTTTATCTTGTTGAAGCAAGATGTCAAAGATGTGACATTTCTTGTGCTTCAGACAGTGGCGGTATCTTTTCTGTGTAAGGCTGCGACTTCTTTTGATTTTGTGATTTCTTGATTGATCAAAACATATATCTATATTACTTTATATCCTTTCTCCTTTCTCGTTTATAATTTCTATAGTCTTTCGAAATATCTACTTACTTACTTTTATTCTTCATTTGCTCTCGGATCTGCTGGTTGCAACTGATATGCATTTATTTTTACCTATTTATGTATATGTATTTTCATGTAAATGTGTTAAAATATGTATTAGTTTATATATTTTGTATTATGGCGTGTATTTTATGATCATTTATTGACATTTAATTTTATATAATGTGCACTTCATCATCTTTTGTTTCTTTACCTGTCCACTTCAAATTTGGTTAAAATAATTTCATCAACATGCCTCTTCCTTCATTCTTCAAGCTTATCCTTACCTGAAGGTTGTCTGGAAGAAATTGCTACAAGCAATAAGACCGCCTAAATTGTACTTATAGCGAATAAATAAGATACTATCCTGTGATTTTATGTTTATGGTGTGCAATAAGGTATTATTATTATCTATTTTCAATTATATTTCCTTTCTTTAGGTATTCTACGAATATAATGCTTGAAAGACAATGTTTTATTATTTATGAAGATTGACGGCCGTACCAAGCTTCCAGAATAAATGACAACCTCGAAAATTCGGTACCTACCTACCGTAAACTTTATCTCCATTTATAATATTTTAGGCACAGCATGATATTAGCAGCGATACAATATTAAACAGCTACATTATGAGTATATAAGTACTACAACACCCCATCTAACATACCTAAATCCTGAATGCAGTGTCTTTCTAATTTTCTATCGGACCTGAAAAATACATATACTTACTTTATAATACGCATAGTAGGTAGCTAGAGGTACTCAGGAGAGTCAATTTAGTGAATCTTCAGTATAATAATGCCTGGTGTAAACTGAAGGCCTTGGCAACAATAACTTTAGTTAATTAAAACAGGGGTCTATCCCAAATCAATCCTAATTAAGATACTTCAATATCGGTCGACTCTCACCTGTCGATAGGATTACTTACGGCGCCTATCTAAAATACAATCAAAGTTACAACGCCAGGAAATTGCTATTTCGTATCCACAGGCGCAAAATGGTTTGTGATGAGCAAAACAGAAACTATATATATTTAGCTACGTGCCAAATAAACGAAAATTTAAATGCTGTGTGTGTCTTACCAGGTGAAAATAATATACTTACATAATAAGGCTCAAGAGTTTGTTTGTCTGGACGCGCTAATCTCAGGAACTTATGAATGAAACGATATGTAAAAATATTTTTGTGTTGGATAGCTTATTTATCGAGGAAGGCTTAAGACTATACGAGGGTCAAACTGAAAGTTCTTAGAACTGGCCACTTATAAACAATATAATAAAAAAAAAATCTAAAATTTGAAAATAGAACTCTTTGCCAATATTACTGAGTATATATTTCATTCATTTGTCATTTGTTTTACGATTTGGCGGCAAATTGAAAATTGTCTGTGTCACGTCAACATGAATTTAACACGAGAAAATTTTCGTGCAATGATTTTTTATGACTTTCGATGTCATTTAAGTCAACAAGAAAGTTATGTTATGATAGACTACGATTGGCCTTTCACGATGAAGCCCCATCTCGTGCGACTGTTTACAACTGGTTTAATGAGTTTAAACGTGGTCGCACTAATCTCACTGATGATGTACGTGAGGGACGGCCTTCTACGGCGACGACTGAAAATAACATCTGTGTTGTGCGGCGTATGATAGAGACTGACAAAAGAGTGACCTATCAGCAGATTCGGACAAGCTTAGGCATCGGTATGAGTCAAGTGCACAAAATCCTCCACGAACATTTAGCGGTCAGGAAGCTTTGCGCCCGGTGGATACCTCATAATTTGACTAAGGCTCAAAAACTCCATCGTGTGGATTGATGCCGTAAAATGATTGAAAGATTTAACGGAGGTGACTCAAATGCTGTGTTCGACATACTAACAGGTGACGAAAGCTGGATTTACTGTTATGATCCTGAAACCAAAAGACAATCTGCTTAGTGGGTGTTTCCTTTCGAGGAGTTGCCAACTAAAGTGAAGAGAGATCGAAGTGCGGGAAAAAAAATGGTGGCCTCGTTCTTTGGAAGGATAGGTCATTTCGCAACAATTATGTTAGAGGATCAAAAATCAGTTTCTGCAAAATGGTACACTACCAATTGTTTGCCACTTGTCTTGGAAAAAGTTCGAGAGAAACGACCTCGCAGTAGGATCCTCCTTCACCACGACAACGCCTCGTCGCACACCGCCAAGCGAACGATCGACTATTTGGCGACATCAAACGTTGAATTACTGGGTCACCCGCCGTATAGCCCCGACCTCGCGCCTTGTGGTATTTATTTATTTCCAAAAATTAAAGAAAAACTTAAAGGAAAGCGGTTTATGAATGCTGAGAAGCGGTGGCTGCATATCGCGATGCCATTGAAGAGACCCCTAAGGACGAGTGGGCAAAATGCTTTTCCCAGTGGTTCCATCGCATGCAGCGGTGTATTGACGTCAATGGACAATATTTTGAAAAGATATAATAAAACTAATAACTGGGTAATGTAATCAGTTTTTGATTTTCTAAGAACTTTCAGTTTGACCCTCGTATTACATCACGCCGCAACGAGAGGGAAGGGAGCAAACTCAAAACTACATACTTAGACACCCAGATCAAATTAAATGTCAGACGTTTTCTAGTTTGGGAAATAAGATATACAATAATTATTAAACACATTATAGCCTACATTACACTCCACTCTGTGGGACCCGTCTCCCAAGATTCTCTGCCTTACCACAAATAATAAAACTAGGTTTGGACAACCGTTTAAATATGATACGGCTAGATTAAAAACAACGTCAAACAAGTTAAATGACATAAGGGTGACATACATTACACTTTGGTCGCATAACATTTAAACAGTAGTTCAAACCTTGTTTATTTATTTGTGGTAAGGCCGTTAGTCTCTTGCTTGGGGTCCGTTTAGTTTCGTGGCGAGCTCCGCGACTTAGGTAGTGGTTATTATATTTACAATGTAACCTGTCCTATATTTTATGTAAAATGTTTTTTGGCTCAAAAAATACTATTCCATTCTAAAAGACAAAAATCTCGAATAGATTACGATCAGTTTTTAGATAACAACTTCTGAATTGTATCTTGATTTTTTTGCTTATACAATGTATACCTACATGCATTTATTACAGTTATTCGGGGTGAGCACCGCCTTTCTCTCTGCAGTCAATCGTCTTTAATAACGTTAATGTGATCTTATTTCATTTCACGGTTGAAAGTAATTTATTGTAATCGGATCTCAAATCAAAAGGAGCAAGAGCGGCAGGGGAAATCTAAAATGTCACGAAATAAAAGAAAATAAAAACATCATTGGATATTGCGACATTTTATGTTTCAATTGCCTCCGTAATTTTAATTTCAATTGGTTCGGAAAAGGAGGCTTTGAAGATACACCTTGAGCGTTAAAAATGTCTTGAAATTTTCAATATTTCACACTCGCCAAACAGGGAGAAGATTTGATTTAATCAAATTTTTCGTGCCTGATGGCGCATTGGCTGAAATCAAATTTTAAAATTAGAATCTTCTTCTCATAACACAGTCTAAGGCCAGTCGAAATAACATTTGAGATTACATTTATTTAATTTTAAGGGTTCCGTAGTAGGAACACGTATCCTTTATAGTTTCATCCATGTCCGTCTGTCCGTCTGTCTGTCCACAATCCTTGTATAACAATCTACTAAGATTGTTATACAAGGGGAGAAAGTGAATTCTCTCTCTGAAGTCTCGAATTATTAGCGCTCTCACTCCGTTCGAGCGCCAAGAACTTCTCGAGTGAAATGGGTGCTTTCATCCGAGTTATACATACTATTTTTCATTTCGACTGTGAGGAAAAATAAATAAATTTATTTAGATACTATGTTGTTTGGCGAGAGATGAAACCTCAAGTTTTTACATCACAATCAGTTTGTTTACTGTCGTTAAACATAAAACACATCATTAGAAGGACAGTAAAGGCACAGAAGACAACCGAGTAGGTACATAAAACGTGGACGATTTCAAATATTTCAAATCATTGTTAAAAATATCGATCGATTTTTTAGGTTAAGTTTGCGTTCTGTCAAACGAACCTTGTCACCAAAATTACCACAGGTTATGTCAAATTCCAGATTCAATTTTGCCTCATGAGATAGCGCTATGAGTGACAGCTAAAGGTGGGAGTTAGTAAGAAGATTAATGAACAAGAAAATCGCGTCAAGTCGCCTCCGCCTGCTTAATAATCTGTGCATTAATCGACCAAACTAAAAAATATACTGTCAAAGACAAAAAAATGTGACAATTTATAATGAAAAACAGTGTCACATGGCGGGAAACCAAATATTATATTTGTAGATTTAAAATTGTTCAAAAATAGACCAATTGTAAATTTTTCAAATCAGTGACCATAAAAAACACGCTTTTAATGTTAAGCTAATCTTTAATAATATGGAAAGCTTGTTTATTTTAATATTATGATGTGACTCAATTATCTTTAACTCCATGTCTGATCGTAGCAATTAAAACTAAATTACTTTCCTCCCTAGGGATGGAAAAGCTATTTTCCACCCGTCTATCATCACATGAAAGTTCAATTTTCCGAACAGAAGACATGAAAAACATTATGCTGCGATATATTAAACCTTACTTACTAGTAACTTACTAATACATAGTACCCGTAGACCGATTATTTTGATTTAAAATTTTGTTAGCTCGACTAGAAAAATATTTAAAGTGCTTTCAGGTCTTGGCAATATTTATTATAAGCCTGGTCAATGCTCTTCGACTTTTCCGTTTTTTCACCTTTAAAGAAAAAAAAACCGGCCAAGTGCGAGTCGGACTCGCGCTCTGACGGTTCCGTGCCAACTTTAACTGAATTAGGAAATTTACTTACTTCTCTTAAAATACCACAATATATTGTTGACATCAAATATAACTTTGTTTTTCATAGTGTTTGTAAGAAGAAGTACTATATCTCAAAAACTACTAGTTCAATCTCGTCCAAACCAGTTTTCGTTGAAAGTATTTGTAAATACTCGTATCTGCTATTTTTATAAAAATTACACTCCTTTTAAATAAAACTACAGAAACTTGGTCAATTCCTTCTATTACTTATAATCCCTGGTTTTCGAATGACAACGAAATATGACAGATTCCATGTATCAAAATAATTTAAATCTACGTTACAATAAAAAAGTATAATAACAAATAAAACCTAACACACTCCGGACGCGCGCTGCGTGTGCGCAGTCGCACTGCAAAAACTTACAGCTAACCTACCGGGCACTGTGATCGTACGACCAGAACGTGTGGTCACTGTCCGAGGCTTACCATTAGTCTCTTCGGAATTTACTTCTAATGGGTGAAGATGCTTTACGGCCTTTACCCGTTCGCCAGTTGCGGTTTTCACTTTAGCAACCCTCGCGAAACCATCAATACCGGTCATAATCTCCTTCACGATACCCAACGGCCACTCTACACGCTTCTTATCAGTGTCTATGAGGACAATGTCGCCGGGCTTGACAGACAATGACTTTGTATTAACATGCTTATTTACTAAGAGTCCTAAATATTCTGTTTTAAAACGCATTTTAAGGTCCGAACATAATTTGGTAATATATCTCCACCTATAACTTAAGATTTTCCCATCAATCATTCCTATATCTATTAAACTATTATCATCCGTCCGGAATTGTAACAAAAATGACGCAGGTGTCAAAGCCTTTAACTCTGACGTGTTATCAATCGCAGTCAAGGGGCGCGAGTTAATTATTGACTCTGTCTCACATAACACAGTTACTAATTCGTTAAAATTTAGAAATTTCAAAACTTAGAGCTGCTTTCCCTAGAACTTATTTCAAAATATCCTTATCCGTCCTAACCATTCTCTCCCAAAATCCTCCCCACCAAGGTGCGGATGGAGGACTGGACCTCAATACTAACTTAGTAATGCCCTATTTCAGGAGTATCTTGACTCAGCTCCTCAATAATTACTATCTCTAACCACTCCCTGAATACTAATTCGTAGTCTTTAATTATACTAAACGTGTCAATCTACCCGTAGTAGAAGTTAACCGTTTTAAGGCCAAGTCATAATAAGATTCTAAAAACTTGGTTTTCCAAGGCAACTGAACTTCATACCTATCCTCTTCATTGCGACATATCTTTTTTTTTTAAAAGAAAGTTTGTACCTCTGTTTCAGCCGCCTGCTTATTCCTCACATCAGCTTCGTCATTTATGCCCAAGGCTTCTAATTTTCTAAGGTTACCATAGACACAAGAAGCATGTAGAGCAGTCAACTGGTCATCATGGCTAGAATACGCGCCCACAGTGGGCCCTTGGATGGTCCATCCCAACTTTGTCTCCATGGCAACGAGACTGTCATCCACACGTTCTAGTCGGCCGGTCAGAAGTATACCTAGAACACCAGAACCAATTAATAAACCTATATCAGTATTATCATTAATACAATCAGATAATAGAATACCCTCCTCCGCTTAAGCTTTTCTACAATACTTCCCTTTCTTATTTGAGGTAGGTATCCACACAAGACTGGCTGCTCTAAAGCCTTTATATTACAGGAGAACGCGCCGTTCACGCTTGAAACTTTCAAATGAAACTCCTTGTGTGATCGTTTCTTAGTCACCGTTCCTCCAAATAAATTGTGGCTTACTGACAACTCACGAATCGGAGCGAGGTTTAACTTCCTGGCCACATCTTGCTTAATAAATGTCCTCTGTGCACCTGAATCCAATAGAGCTCTTACAATTATATCCTCGTCATCAGAAACGATTCTTACTTTGAGTGTTTGAAGTAAAACAGTGCTATTTCCCGCTGTATGGCTCATCGTTGTAGGTGCTGTGTGCTTATCTGTGGTTGGCAAATCTGCGCACATAAGGGTGTAGTGTCTTTTTCCGCACAGCAAACATTTAGGATTCTTCTTGCACCATTTCGCAATATGGCCTATTCTGAAGCAAATCAAACATGCTTTCTTTTACATTAAAAACTCTTTTCGCTGCTCTAGACTCATCTTCATGGCTACTTTGCACTCTGAGCTTGGATGAAAACTTTTATCACACCATACGCAAACTTCTGCTTTCACGGTTTTTTCGTCTTTTTTCTCCGAAGTTGTCACGTTGTCCTGCTTGACGTCTTTGACAGATGTGGTTAAGCAAGCAGCTGATGGTGTAACATACTCATTCAAGTTTGTGTGACTGAGTCTGGCTGCTTGAATTCTACCTTCAGCTTCGACTTCCAGCTTCAAAAAATTAAGTAGCTTTGAAAGTGGTGTGCCCCTTTTTTCTTGATGAAAACTCGATCTATGCCAAGCTCTTAATGTTTCGTCTGGCAGGGCTGACTCGACTAGGGGAAATAGAAATGAGGCGTACTTATCTTGTGCTAAGCCCAAAGACTCCAATGCCATAATTTGAGTCATAATCTTATCATAAATAGCTGTC
The DNA here is from genome assembly GCA_963924145.1 of Pyrausta purpuralis. NCBI lineage: Eukaryota > Metazoa > Arthropoda > Insecta > Lepidoptera > Crambidae > Pyrausta > Pyrausta purpuralis. Next base: position 20,543,506 of record OZ001654.1, read on the forward strand.
ACGGATAATTTGGACATGTTTTTACTAATTACTAATTGAAGAAGCTCTCTAACATAATAATCTATGGGCATTTCTTCAGAAAGCGTTCTTCGCGTGACCTTCGTGGCGAAAATTTATACTGATATTATTCAAATGAAAAAATACTGCTTTAAATAAACTATCACACTGTAACATAATCTGTTAGAATCATGAAAATCGGTTCATTATTCATGTAGATATTTAATATTGAAATTTCTTAAGCCACGAAAGTTACTGACCGTGACACGAAAGTTACGCAGCGTCTTTTTGGATAGATAATTCGGTAAAAAAAGTATCAATTACACGAAATGCTATATATGTATAAGAGAAAAAGTAATGTGGTTAAGTATTACATATATTTTTAAACATTCATGATGAACACTAACATAATAATAGTTTGTTACCTTCGACATTTCATAAAAACTTGTTTCAATGTGTAACGGTTCCCATATATTTTTGCACACGCATGCAAGTAAGAAGGCATGCGCATGCATACGCATGTAAGTAAGAAGGCATACATGCATGCATTAATGCATGCAAGTAAGCAAGCAGGCATGCATTAATGCATGCATGAAAGCATACAGGCATGCATGCAGCAAGCAAGCAGGCATGCAATTAGGATTTCCTCGTCTCCAGCGCTGCGGGAATAGCAGCCTCGACGCCCTAGCGTAACAAGACGCAGTCACCCACGCTCGCATACGCAGTTTAGGCTTGCTGGTCGCCTTCGACGACCAGCCTCAGCCGCTCCGGCTCACGCGGGTGCCTACACCTTGTTACAGCGGGCGGAGGCTGCTCTCCCTCCGCGCCTCCGGCTTTTGAATTACACTCTAGTATCGCGCAGACTAGTACAGTCGCCGTCAGATATATCGGAGCAGACAAAGTGACCAAATACTTCTGAACTGTTTAAAATGTCAATAAATTCCATACACTACAAGTTACCATTAATATCAGAACATTAATTATTTCATTAATATCTGAGCAGAAGCTAGTCAATAACTTCTATACACACAACTAACCATTAATATCTAAACACTCATAACGTCAAATGTATCTACGCAGTCGGTCTTAAATATCTGAGCAATCGAGAAAAATTGTAGAAGAAAGTGCTTCCAACTTAACTATAAATACTATTTAAAAAATAGGAACTCCTTTCATAGTTTATATTATAATAAGATGACGCTGGCAGTTTGTAACGCTTTGTTGTTTTCAGTATTGTCATCACTGTCATGAAAGTGTCATGCAATAAATAAATTCAGGCAAGTGAGTGTTCAGATATTATTGGTTAGTTGTGAGTATAGAAGTTATTGACTAACATCTGCTCAGATATTAATAAACTAATGAGTGTTCTGATATTAATGGTAACTTGTAGTGCATGGAACTTATTGACTTTTTAAACTGTTTATAAGTATTTGGTCTTTTTGTCTGCTCCGATATATCTGACGGCGACTGTACCACGGTGAGGAGACCACGGCGAAGCGGGGTTAACGCAGTTTATTTATTAGATCAATATTTATTACGTATTTATATCAGTTATGCTTTAAATTGTCTATTAATAAAGTATGCAATATAATATTAGTAACAAATTCGTTTGGAAATACGGACTTGAGTGAAGTAAAATTCGATGTTTCAAGAATTCTGCATATTGAAACTTACGTGGAAATAAAATTATTGGTAACAAAATAGAAACTAAAGTTACTTCGATAAAATACGTTATTTATGAAAAGATGTAACGATGAAGTAAGTTTGTAGATAATAAGCATTCGGTCAAATGAAAATAGTAGCAAATCTGTAGCAATCAACTCTTTACCCTCCAAAGTAGTGCCTCAAATTACATATAGGTAACCTTGCATTTTAGCAGTTAGATATTTGCCGGCTATTATCAACTCATTTTAGGTAGGCTCAGGTATATAGGTTAGGCCCTTTATAAACTTTACAAGCAATAAATTAGTCTTCCCGATATTTTCTTGCCTGGAGTGAGACTATTTAGACTACTAGTTGCTGGATCATAGCTGTAAGAGCGTTCAAAATATGACCTTTTCTTATCCAATAAAGAATTAAATTATTTCTTTAGAATCTTTGGAAATAAACACCAGACGTCATGCGCTTATTGTCGAACCTTGTATGTTATAGTATCAGTGTTAATTGATTTTTTTTTCCCGTAAAGCAAGCTTAGCATTTCCAGTTTTTATCTAGTAGCCTCAAAGTAGACTCTTTTATCGGTCTAGTGGACTAATTTCCAGCTTTAGACCAGGCTCAAATTTTAGCCATGCCACTTGTTTGAATAAATTAAGACGACTGGCATAACTGCCATAATTCTTATTAGTGGCAAAGAATTATTTTTAAGGTTTGCTTTTGTGATATTCATTATTTTCTCATACTAACTACACAATTTGGGCTAATTACGAATAATGCACGAAAATTAATTAATTAATGAGTATGCTTTTTTAGAGTAACATATTGTGATTACTTTATATAATTAGTATATAGATTGATCAGGTGATTCAAAGCCGAATGAAAATCAAGATTTAGGACGTCATGTTCTATACATTTTTCTAGTAAGCTACATTATTTCTATTAATCATATCTGTGCCTCTGGAAACTGTCTAAGTAGAAGAATTCAAATTTGAAACGTTAAAGCTGTTATTTTAACTGCATTTACAAACCATAAAATATAAATTCTAGTGAGATCAGTACACTTTGACAACCTTTCGTGGTATGATTTGTAACTTTCGTGGGCAATTGACCACGAAAGTTGTGCCACGCAAGTGACGAAAATTTTACATTTTCAGAATTATTAAATTAAGTAACTGACATTTATGTAATCTAATCAGCTCAAATGAATCTTGACTATGAGTTTTATGATTCAATAGAAGACATTTATTCCTGACGCTGACTTATATTCTTAAAACATTACCCATGAAGGGTCACATGAACTAGGGTCTAAAGAAAAAGAAAAAAACTGTGAAAGCACTCCGGGAGTGCCGGCAGAAGTGTAAACTTGAATATCAACGTTGTGCATTTTTGATTTTTTGGAATATTTATTATCAATATAAAAGTATTATCATTTTTGTGATAGAATATAATAATAATAATAATAATAATATATTTTTATAGAATACAATATTTATTTATTGCGCTATCGTACACAAATATTACAATTTATATTATATTAAATTACATTAAAAAGTTTATCTCTCAGAAAAATCAACTTACATCCATAATTTCGCCAACCGTCTTACGGTTTTTCGATCAGCCCACGTGTCCTGACGCGAGTTTCACATTTTTCCCCCATCCCACAAAAGTGCTCAACGCCGCTAAAGAAGTTTTCACTTCAAAAAATAAAAATCAAGGATATTTATTTGTCTTCTATTGGTGTTTTGACAGGTCTGAAGTTTCTGCGGACCGATGGTTTGTGTCGATAGGTTGAACCTTTTTGAAGTTATGAGCAATTTTGTGTCACATTTTCGAAAATGGTAAAATCGTGTGACCGACACAAAATTAAGTATGTTAAATTTAAATCTAAAGACGGATTTTTCCCCCCTCGATATAACGAATCCTGACTTAGTATCCAATTTTTAAAAATATGTTATGTTAATATAATGTAAAAGCCCAGCAAGATAGAAGTGCGCGAAGAACAGCAGTTTTACTCCCGATTCCGATGGTAAAATATTTTTTCCTACAAAACTACAAACATAATAACACATTTTAAAGTGAATTCATAGAGATAGATACATGATCAAACATACAAAATTAATTCTTTAATTAAACATTGAATAATTTTGGAATTACAAACGTGTGACCATCAAAAAACGGTGCTCAAATAATGGCCCCTATAATAAACTCTTCCTTTGCGAATCGTTCCTTCAGCGTCTCTACGGCTTTGAGGTAGTTTTTGCCACATGGAGGAAAACTGTCTATTATTTCACGTGCGCAAGACCCCTTCTCCATTGCCTGTAGTAGATAATGGAACTTTTCGTCAGTATTTAAGTCATCGTCCAAATGTATCTTTTCGAACTGCGCCCAAAAGGCTATCCAATGCTTTATGTGCCCGTCAAATTTTGGCAGTTCGATTTTTGGCAGCTTCAAATGATGATGAACCGACTTCGCTGAGCTGTATAAGTTCAATCTTTCATCATTGCTTCTTTCTGATATTTCGGACTTATTACGTAATAAAAAGCTTGATGCTTTAGGACGTACCACCTTTTCTTATAAACATCTAAGTCAAGGCTAAGGCTTGGTCTAGGTCCACTTCCATTTCCTTTTCGTCCCTCTCACCATTGTCCAGCCATAATGTAAGAACTGTGTTGTTTATGTCTGCTAGCCGTTCATATTCATGTTGCAGCTTCTCTAATAACGCAGAGATTTCTGCGAGCTCCTTTTTATTTATACTCGCTTCGAGCTCGTTCGCTGTTTTTGTGAATTTTCTTCTCCACACAGTTCTTTCAGACTTCGCCCTCTCCATTTTATACTTTTTAATCACGGTCGCCAAATATTTTAAATAAAACTACAGAAACTTGGTCAATTCCTTCTATTACTTATAATCCCTGGTTTTCGAATGACAACGAAATATGACAGATTCCATGTATCAAAATAATTTAAATCTACGTCACAATAAAAAAGTATAATCACAAATAAAACCTAACAACTCCCTTAGTTACCACTTTGGAAGCGTCTAGCTATGAAACGTTAGACTTTAAAAGAAAATAGTTTTAGAAACCTCTATGTCATTTTAAAAGACCTATCCATAGACATCCCACACGCATAGATTTGACAAAAAAATGCGGTTTTAGTTTCATGTATGAGAGTATCCCTTATTTAGAAATGATTTTTTTAATTTTTGAAGTGAAAACTTCTTTAGCGGCGTTGAGCACTTTTGTGGGATGGGGGAAAAATGTGAAACTCGCGTCAGGACACGTGGGCTGATCGAAAAACCGTAAGACGGTTGGCGAAATTATGGATGTAAGTTGATATTTCTGAGAGATAAACTTTTTAATGTAATTTAATATAATATAAATTGTAATGTTTGTGTACGATAGCGCAATAAATAAATATTGTTTTCTATAAAAATATTATTATTATTATTATTATTCCCGTTACCTCGGCTTAGCCGGCTTACAACAGACATTCACGGGACCTAGCCAAGTGAATGCCGTAACACTATTGTTGAGTGTGGGTGGTTTGCATCAAATGATTATTTATTTCCGTGGATGGGTTCAAGAATCTGCGTACTATTGCACAAGTATCCAGAATTACTGATTTTTGCAGACTAATGTAGAGGGATTTCCGGAGTTTGAGTGTATTTAATGACGTTCCAAGTGTATTGGGGATTATTCCTGTTGATGAAATTATTATTGGTAAAATTTTTACAGTATCCTGGTGCCACATCTCTTTAATCTCATCTGCTAAAGGTATGTATTTTTGTATTTTCTCTGCATATTTTTGTTTCAGGTTTGGTGAATTGGGGATGGACACATCTATAAGGTAAGTTGTCTTTGAGGCTTTGATGGTAAGGGTAATGTCTGGTCTATTGCAGGGTGTGGTAAGGTCGGTAATTATATCTCTGTCCCAATATAGTTTAACTTCGGAGTTTTCCAATACGCTGGTTGGTTTGTATTTATAGTAGGGTATAGTGTCTTTCAACAGGTTGTATTTTTTCGCAAGTTCTATGTGTATCTGTTTGGCTACATTATTGTGACGATCTGTATATTGTTTGGTGGCTAGAAACGGGCATCCTCCTGTTATATGGTCTATTGTCTCCTGTGATCTGTGACATAATCGGCACATATCATTGGTTATGGCTGGATCTTTAATAATATATTTTTGGTAGTTTTTAGTTTTAATTTCCTGATCTTGTATGGCAATCATATGACCTTCGGTTTCAGCATAAATGTTGCCTTTAGTCAGCCAGCTATTGGATGCTTCGAGATTGACGTGGTCTTGATTTAATTGGTGTACGTGTTTACCATGGAGAGCCTTAGATTTCCAGGTTAATTTTTTCATATCTTTAGTAACTATTTTGGTGGTGGGATCGTATTTGTCATTATGTAGTTGTAGTGGTGTACCTACGGTAGTGATTTTGCATATTGATCGGTGTAGGTGACTGTCGTTGTATCTTTGCTTAAAATAATTGCGTAGGTTTGAAACTTGATTATAGTGTAAGTTAAATATATCCACTATGCCTCTTCCTCCTTGCTTTTTTTCCAGTGTAAATCTTTCTACTGCCGTTTATATATGATGCATGCGGTATTTATTACATGTGGTTCTTGTGACAGTGTTTAGTGCTTGTAATTCAGTGTCTGACCATTTTATGATTTCGAATGAATATGTGAGTACTGGTATAGCGTAAGTGTTTATGGCTAGGGTTTTGTTTCTTGCGGATAATTCAGTATTAAGTATGGCTTTAAGTCTACTAATGTATTTTTGTTTTAGTTCTAGTTTTATACTAATGTGATCTATGTCATGACTTTGATAAAATCCCAAGTATTTATACGTATCGTTTCTGTCTAAGCTATCCATGATATCTGGTGTAGTGTACAAGTGATACTGTTCTTGATGTGCGTGTTTGCCTTTAACTATGCTGTTTAATTTACATTTGTCTATTCCAAACTGCATCTTAATATCATCACTGAATTCTTCTGTAATTTTAAGTAAGTAGTTTAATTGATGTCTCGTGGCAGCAAATAATTTTATGTCATCCATATATAATAGATGGCTTATTTTGTACCCATCTTCCTTTTGTACGAGGTAACCATAATCACTGTTATTGAGTAGTTGTGATAAGGGGCTTAAAGCGAGACAGAACCAAATAGGACTCAGTGAGTCTCCCTGAAAAATGCTTCTTCTAATATGGATCGGGTTCGACATTAGGTTTTCTTTTTCTGTTTTTATATTTAATGTAGTTGACCAGTTTTGCATTATGACGTCTAAGAAATTAATGAGTTTTGGATCGATTTTATAAAGTTTTAGGATTTTTATGAGCCAGGTATGTGGGACACTGTCGTATGCTTTCTGGTAGTCTATGTATGCATAATATAGATTGCGCTGTTTTATTTTTGCTTGTGTATGTATTTCTGAGTCAATTACCAATTGTTCCTTACAGCCTCAACCTCCTCTGTAACATCCCTTTTGTTCTTCGGCTATAATATTGTGTTTAGTGGTGTAATTATATATTTTATCTGCTAATATAGCTGTGAGGAGTTTATATAGAGTTGGTAAGCACGTAATTGGGCGATATTTAGCAGGGTTTTTCGTGTCACCACTTTTCGGTTTTAGATAGGTCATTCCTTGGGTGAAAAACGCGGGCGCTTGAGTAGGATCTTGTATTAACGTATTGTATATATTTGCTAGTGGTTCATGTATTGCGACAAAAGCTTTAAGCCAAAAGTTTTGTATTTTATCTGGTCCTGGTGCTTTCCAGTTTTGCGTTTTTTTGGTTGCGTTAGTGACATCTTCAACGGTTATATTTGTTTCAGTCATTGGTTCTAATAACTCAACTCTTTGTTCTTCTTTTTTTATCCATGAAGCACTGTCATTATGTTCTAGTGGCTTTTCCCATATGTTACTCCAGTACTTTGTAACCTCTTCCATGGGTGGGCCCTCTTTAACTGTTATTTCATCTTTATTTAGTTTTCTGTAGAATAGTTTCTGGTTGTTATTGAAATTTTTGTTATCTTGGCGTCTTTGTTCAGATTTTTTATATCGTTTCAGTCGTTTAGCTTTTGCCTGTAGCGTTTGTTTATTTTTGTCTAATTCTTCTTTTATGACTTCTATAGGTTTGTTACTTGGGTTTATTTTTCTTTGTTTCTTTTCTGATAAGTTACCATTTATATACTCGGTTAGTTGTCCAATTTGCTTTCTTATAATTGCTATTGATTTTTCTAGGCGACGTTCCCATGGAGGTTTAGATAAGTTGGTTTGCTTACCTGTTGTATGTTGTGGTGGTTTTGTAGGTTGTTTGTTGTGTCTCGTTATTGCTGTTACAGCTGCCACGTAGATTATAGTCTGTATATCTTCGACCGTAGGTTGTGTATTATCTTTTAGAGTGTTTTCAATGATATTATTATTATTATTATTGTTATTATTATTGTTATTGTATTATTATTGTATTATTATTGTATTATTATTGTATTATTATTGTATTATTGTTATTGTATTATTATTATTATTATTATTATTATTGTATTCTATCACAAAAATGATAGTATTTTTATATTGATAATAAGAGCAATTCATTCAAAATTATTCCCTAACTATTCTAAAAAATCAAAAATGCACAACGTTGATATTCAAGTTTTCACTTCTGCCGGCACTCCCGGAGTGCAATTTTTTTGTATAAGAATCGTAAAGTGGTTAACAGGATACATCTTCCTACCAAATTTCAAGAAAATAACTGTAAATTATACAGGCGGGTAGGTCACGTCATCGAAATCCAGGCTAATGCTAGATTAATCTGAAAGATGAGTCAATGGTTACTGAAATAGCCGAATATTACTGACAGGCCATTAAGGTTGGATCTAATTAAGTAGAATGCGACGCTGTGAAAGTGAAAGTTAAATGATATTATAGAAGTTTTATGAGAATACTTTTAATTATGTGGTTTCAGCTAAGTCGTTTTCAGACCACAGCATAATTTGGTATAATTATCGAGTTTTGTTATTCATTGCACTAATTGAAAAACTTGCTAGACGCTATATTTGTTTATCTTTAGTTAAACTCCCAGTCTCAGCGAACTACGTTTCGCCCCCGACCTTGTCCCGCCCCGGCCCCGTTTTTGATACTAGATATTATCCTATTCGGGTCTAACATACTCGTACGTCTAAAAAAAATCTTGAAGTTTGGTCTACTTGTTCTCGAGTGGGTATAGGTGGTATAAAGAACACGACTTTAACTGACTTTTTCTACAACGTTTAATGTGAAATGCGCAAAACCTCAGACACCCTAAATGATTCTAAATTTATTTGACCTAATTCTGAAAGAAAAAAAAATATTTCAAAATAATTTGAGGTTTTATGTGGTGTTTTACTGGAACTTCTGATCATTTCTTGCTCTGCGGAAGACGCTTTGTCGACAGAGGATTCGGTAGGTATTCACTATTCACCGAGCCGCTGCGCCACGCTGACATTATTATTATTACGAACTAACCATTGCTTGTTTTCATATTTTGGTCGGTTGATTCATGATGGGTTGTCTTATTAATAAATAACAGGGCAAAATTCATATTCATAATAAAAAGTTGTTCGATTGATTCTGTTCGTTATTCCGATCAAACTTTTTTCGGACTTTGGCTTCGGCTCGCGGGCCGAACACACGTACTATCATAAGCTCTATCGATTTTTAATATTTCTAATGGTTAAAAGTGGACATTCTTCTGTGAAACTTGCACCTTTGGATTCTTCATCGTGTGACGAAAAACCTGTACTATTTATCTATTGACAAAAAGTGACAGAAGTGAGTTAAACATTGAAAAAATAGTGCTCGTTTAGTCAAATGGAACGATCATCTTGTGTATTGATATTGTGTGTCTTGTGTTGTGGTGACTCATTAAGTGCTCGTGCTCAAAGTCTTTGACCATATATGGTAACAAAATTCATGACACGAAACTTTTAGCAGCAAACTCTATTCTATTTTCGCTTATACTGGACATGGTCAGCTTGGCGCAACGGCTACGGATGTTGAACTTCGTGCGGGTGAAATCAAGCGGTCCCCGGTTCAAATCTAGATACCAAATTTGGATTATCTTTCTTTTTGCTCGTTGTATTATTTCTGGGACCTTATCACGAACTGTTTGACATTTTTTATATTTTTTATTTGTATGTTTTTTTTTTTTTAATTCTGAATTACCACGATGGCTGGAAAGTGTGGCAAGTGCTCTAAAACATTACCAAGAAAACAATTTTTAACGTGCTCAAAATGCAACGTTTCATATGATATCGATTGCGCCGGAGCAGAAAAGCGTTTCTTTATAATAAACGATGAACATAAAAGGAGATGGAAATGTCTCCCCTGCTCAGCGAAAGTACACTCTACTAATTCCGAATTTACTGTTTCAACTCCGAGCACTGAAAACGTTACTGTAAGAAACAAGTGCATCATAAATATTTCGACATCAAACTCGTACGACTCTTTAGCCGAAACAATGACAGATGACGACGAAGATATTGTCCACTCATTTTCTCAAGAAGATAGACTCAAAAGAAGCTGTCCAGTACTGTCTTTAACTACAGTAGAAGATTTGGAGGAAATGAAACATAAATATCAGAACCTCCAAGCTAAACTAGAAATAGCGGAGAGAGAAATTGAAAATCTTGTCGCAGATAATACTAATCTAATGAAGAAGCTTGCCGAGAGTGAAATGAAAATAGACCGATTGAAGCAAGTTTGTAGCACGAGTCGAACTTCAAAGAAAAAACGGAAAGGGACTTCTGATTTCAAATCGTTACATGCACCAAATCAAAGCTTTGAAGGGTTGAATATTCAAACAGAAGAACGCTTACGTGAAATCAATCCAAGTGACATTGACAACAATAAGAAAACAAAACAGAAACTCGTAGTAGAGAAGGAAGACACGACAAACCGACTGAAAAACAATATTTACATATTGGCAGATCAACAACTCCGTGGATTGGCTTTAAAACTATCAGACTCTCGTACAGGAAAATGGAATGATAATTACAATGTCTCCAGCGTGATCAAGCCCTAAGCCCAAAGTGGTGATATTTTATCAAGCCTTGACTCTTTATATGATACTGTTAAAAAGGAAGATATAATCGTAATAGCTGCTGGATCTAATGATTGCGACCCATACCTTCTGTTTAGTAACTTATGCAATGCTTTATGTAAATTTAATCATTGTAAAATTTTTATGACTAGTATAAGAATTAACCGACATTTAAATGTGAATAAGCTTAATTATGAATTGAAAAAGTTGACCAACAAATATGACAATTGTACATTTTTAGATATTATTAACAATAACGAAAGTTATGGATCATATTTACGTAGTGTTATATTTAAGCTAAATATAGAAATAGATTTTATGAAATATAAGAGAGAATTCATCGATATTGGATTAAATTCAATCTTTCGCACCAAAGACAACCTAATTAACGAAGACTGTAGTGAAACTGAACCCGAAGCACCCAAAAATCATAATGTGACCTCCGACGATAATTTGTTTTTTCGATCCTAACAACAAAGAGAGTCAATTCATTTTATTTCATCAGAACTTTGCTGGCATTTTGAATAAGTTAGACCTCTTAAAAGTTATACTACAAGAATTTCAGGACACCGGTAAAAGTGTGAGTGCTATTTGTGTCACAGAAACTTTCCTCAAGTCAGAAGATACAAAAAACTTGAACTTGGAGGACTATGCTCTGGCGGCTTCCTTCTGTAGACCGAGAAAAAGGAGAAGAGGGGTATGTATTCTGATAAAAAAACACTTGACATTCAATGTACTTAAGATAACCACAGATTACGCTACCTGTAATAGTTTTGAATGCTGTGGCATTGAACTTCTAAACAACAACTTAATCATACTGTGTATATACCGCACTCCGAAGTCAGATATTAAGGTTTTCTTTGAAAAACTCGAAGGATTACTGTCAAAATTACGAAACAAGGGGAAAAAGAAGATTGTTATTGCAGGGGATCTAAATATTAATACTTTGATTACAAGTTCAATTTCGAGCAGACTATTAAATATACTTTATTCCTACAATTTGAGTCCACATATAAATGAACCTACAAGATTAAATAGATGTATTGATCACATAATAAGCAACACAAAAAATGTCAAAGCCTCAGTTCATAACTTAGGAATTTCAGACCATACTGGGCAAATAGCAGAATTTAGATTTAAAATCAGAGAACCAATTTCACAATAGCACGAAACAAGGAGAGATTTTGGAACTGAAAATATTAAAAAGTTTCAGGACTGTTTGGCTGCCTTATCGTTTTCATATATATGGACAGAAACTAATCCCAATAAGGCTTTTGATGACTTTCATTCATTATTTTTACTATTTTACAACCTTTGTTTTCCTAAACTATTGATAAAAATCAAAAGGAAAACAAATAAAGCTAAATGGATCACCAAAGGCGTTAAAAAATGTTGTAGGAAAAAACGGCGGTTATATTTCAAATATCAAAGGGCCAAGATAAGTGATAAATTACTGTATAAACACGAGTACAAGTTATACTCTAAGACACTCCGACGTTGTATGCTGCATCTCCAAATATGTGGTAATAAGAACTACATACTCAATTCTAAAAACAAATCTAAGGCAGCCTGGAACATAATAGCATCACAAATAAAGGAACCCAAGTGCTTTTCAAACTTTGATAGAGTAATTTACAAAGCAATAACGCATTTTGAACCACTAGACATAGCTAACACCCTCAATGATTTCTTTATTGATGCTACAAATGATGGTTTCAAAAAACGTGACCAAACTAGAAGCGACATTGACAGTTGTAACTCTAGTATATTTCTCCAACCCACATGCGCAGATGAAATCTGTAGAATAATTAAAAGCTTGAAAAACAGTTCCGCTGTAGGATATGACGAGATAAGTACAACTGTCATAAAGAAAGTGGCAAACTCCATTGCACCTATTTTAAGCCACTTGATAAATCTATCTCTTTCTGAAGGTACATTTCCGGATTCATTGAAAGTGTCGGTTATTAAGCCTCTGTTCAAGAAAGGCGATAGAAAAGATCCGGGTAATTATAGACCCATTACACTGGTACCAATATTTTCAAAAATATATGAGAGAGTAGTGCATTGCAGATTGAAAAGTTTTTTGGATAAATTTAATATACTAAGGCCAGAACAGAACGGCTTCCGGAAAAACCACAACACTACCTTGGCCATCTTCACATTGGTTAAGTCAATAATAGAATGTCTTGATAGGAAGATACCAGTAGTGGCACTTTACTTTGACATGAGTAAAGCATTTGACTTTGTCGATCATGATACTCTCGTTTATAAACTTCAAAAGTGGGATTAGGGGAGCAGCATTAAACTGGTTCCAAAGCTATCTACAAAACAGGAGACAATGTGTAGAAATAAGTAAGATGGATACAATAAGGAATTCATGCCGAAAAGTGACATATAGATCAGACTCCAGGGTGAATAGATTCGGAGTCCCGCAAGGAAGTATTTTGGGTCCAATACTTTTCAATTTATATATTAATGATCTGCCTGGAATAATTGACCATAAATCTATACTTTTTGCTGACGACACAACATTGATTATAAAAGGAAAGGACGAAGATCATCTAGAATCTGAAATAAATACGACTATTATGAAGGTAATAAAATGGTTAAATGATAACAATTTGAGAGTAAACATTGACAAAACAAAAATAATGCTATTTCGGACATATCAATCTCATAAAAATAATCTTAAAATAGAATATCAAGGACATATTATTTATAACGTGCCAACAACTGAATTTCTATGGATAATTATTGACGAACATTTAAGTTGGAAATCTCAAGTAAATCGTATATGTGATAAATTAAGCCGCTTCGTGTTTGCACTAAGGAGATTGAGAGAAACTGTCTCTACGGAGGTTGCTTTGGAAGCATATCATGCCTACGTTGCCTCAGTCTTACAATATGGGCTAATGATATGGGGCAACTCTACTGATATAGAGGTAGTATTTAAAATTAAAAAAAAATGTGTAAGGGCCATCTGTGGTGCTGAATATACAGATTCCTGCCGGCCATTGTTTAAACGGTTTCGACTGCTGACTTTAACCAGCCTTTACATCAAACAAATATGTTTATTTGTTAAACAACAAGGTCAGTTTTTCTCTGCAAAATTGCCAGTGTCGGGAAAATGCTTACGTAAACGTCCTACATGTATCCTTCAAATTCCTACGTATAGACTGACATTGTCTGAAAAAAATGTATTTATTATGGCTGTGAAGGTATTTAACGCATTACCAGAGGATGTGAGAGGTATAACGGGGTCCTAATTAAAAAAAAAGTTACATTTGTGGTTAATTGACTATAATTTTTATAATCTTAATGAATATTTTACACGTAAGAAATATAATTAATCCAATATCGATTATTTTTACATCGTTTTATCAATCTTATATTTGCACGCTAACTAATGTAGCAAATTTTGGTGAACTCGAATGTTTTATCTAAGAACTTTGTTGTAACGTACACCCAAAATTACGCAAATAAACGCATTTGTATTTGTATTTGCATTTAACGTTGCATATATAAACTTACTTATTATTTGGGTTTGTTAATGAAAAATATTTAGTAAGTTGGTCTCATAATTGTTTAGGATATTTACGAGAGCAATAACAAGAGACCCTGGTAATAACAGGAAAATATAACACAGGCCTGTATTATAGGTGCTTTCCTACATAATGTCTTTTTGGAATTACTTACTTGTTCATTAATATAAGATATCTCGTACAAAAGTTTATTTATTATTATTATAAGTAGCTTACAGGTTTAATATGGTTCCCTTTTCTCCATGATCACTTCATAGTTCAAGCAGTGCATTATGTAATTATTTATGTAGACTAAACAGAATAGTGTCACTTTTTTACAATTGACTAAGTAAGAAAATTAACTCTATTTATCAAGCCGATGTAAACATCGCCTAGAAAACGGGTAAAATCGCTAAAAGACAGCGAAAAAACAGCGCAGAACGTTTTCTTGTAGGGAATTTTCGAGATCTGTATCAGAAGCGTCTTTGAGCGGTGCCTGTAGGCTGTAGTGTCGCAATTAATGTCCGTCAAAGAGATCACGCCCTCATTACCAGAGTGGGCTGAAAAGGGGAGGACACTGACGTATCATATGATAAGTGATAAGATTTTAGATATGAGCTAATTAGTTTATTCTTGTTTAGGTCTGCTGCCTATACATAAGGATGATTTTTAAACCTGATAATGCACATCAGATATGTTACATGAACGTCTTTGGCTGGGTGTGGCTATAAGTTCTCGTCGCTTAAGTTTATTTTAATACACTCTGCTTTCCCCCTCTCTTTATATCTCAATAAATATGGTATAAAGCATACGATTTTTAGACATTAGAAAAGAAGAACAGAAAATTAATGGCATTCAAAAGATTCGTCATCTTCATTGAATGTAGAAGAGGACGAATATAAGCACATCTAAATCAAAACATTCATTGAATTGCATAGGTTGCACTTATAAAACATGTATATACGTACAATGTTTTAGAATTAGCAAGTAATCGTAGCTAACGAAACTGTTCCTTTCAGACGGAAACAAAGGAAGAACACGCGTTTATACTTCGATGGGTTTTCATTGTGAGCGGCGTCTGCCATTGTCCCTGTAACAAACACTACCCAACTATTTTCAGGCCGGTTTTGTGTTGAGTGCAGGCCGTATTTGGGACCTACATACCCACGGGATATCCATGACTCCACCCAGAAAATGCCAGATTAACTAACTATTAGTGTACTACTGGTATCCCCAGGCTCTTCCGCGCAAATGTTCAATTTTAATCTCCGTTTTCTACACCTTTCCAATAGTAATTCGGGGGTGAAACACCGCCAACTTCCAAACTCCGAGCTACCCTGAGAATTTCTGAACAAAAAAACCCCGGTACATATTTTTGACCCGACCCGGGGATTAAACCCGGATCCTCTGGCGCAGTCGTCGCTTTAAAGTGCGACCCTCTAACGAAGACATAAGAAGACATAAATAAGAAAAAATATAAAGAATATAACACAAATAAATATAAAGAATATAAAATATAACATAACATAATAATAATAGCTATCCAACGTGATATCGCAGCCATTATCATCGCCTCCTTGCCTTAAGGAAACGGTTTTGTTTTTGAATAAGTCAATTTAAAGTTTATATTTACATAATCATGTAATAATTTATCTTTATATTTTTTACCGACTTTAAAAAAGGAGGAGGTTATCAATTAGTTTTTCTTGTATCTATGTTACCTCATATCTCAGTCATTTGTCGACCGATTCAGGATCTGATGATGGGGTTTTGGTGTAATCTTGACCCTTGAAAGGAAAGGAAACCTTAAATGCTAACATTTTTTTTTAGATGCGGTGCCTTTGATAGTTGATGCTTGATGGTCAAAGTGACCGACTCTAAAAAGAAGAGTAAGACTTTTTAGTGAATTTTGGTTTTGAAGTCGGTTTTTCACTTTTTTTAAAAGATATTTCATTTTAAGTTTCTCCATCTATACTTTAAGCTAGTTCGTCGTACTATCCCTACAGATAGATAGAAAACTAATCTTCCCCCTTTCCGTCTCAAAGACAGTGCGCAGGGAATGCACGCAATCTCGCTGCGAAGACATTTGCATCACAAGGGTGCAGCTCGGTGCCCGCTGCGGTTCCGATGCATTGATTGAGAGAGGGGATAAAGGGATGCCTTTATACGTCTAGATGGAAGTCTTTCGTTTAGTTTGTTTTGGTGAAAGCTATTTATATCGTCAAATAGTGGTTCGTGTTCGTTCTAGCGTAGTAAATTTGAGAAATTTGAAACTGCAAATTAAAAAAAAAGAGTATTTAAAAATCTATTCAATAAAAGTAACACTTGAGTTTATTGGATACAAAAAATCAAGATCAAGGGTTGAACAAATATTTTTTTACAGTTCTGCGCAAAAAAAAATGTCTGAGGGTATAGTAATTAGTAATAGGGTCCAGTTTTATATTTTATATCTTTGGGTACGAACTACGAAATCTTGAAAATACTCTGTCAGACATAATAAAGTAGTTTCAAGTGCAACGAATTTCATATCATCTTTCGACGCTCCGATAGTCAATTGAAAGTCTTTCTTAACCCTTTTGTCCCCGAGCAAAGCAAAGAGAGGCAAACTAGCTTCCTCTGAAGCCCACTCGTTACTAATGAGGACGTCGCGCGCCCTTTGAAGGCGGGAAAGAAGTAGAACCTTCATACTATAAATACAACCTACCTACTTATGTCACTAACAAACATTATAGGTCACAAAAAATTAAGTGCCTGATGGCAAGGCAAATTACTGCTCTACATTCTATGTGGTATTTACACAAGATATTAAATACCAAAAAACCTGAGACATACATGAGATTTCATGTATGTCTCAATGTATTAATCACACCTCAAAGCATCGCTACTCGTATTATTTAAGGTAAATAAATTAAATGCATGAAACTTATTAATAAATAATTAACAAGCCATGATAGTCATCTCAAACTAGATATATTATTAATACGTACGGGACAACAACAACTCTCTCAAAGGGCAGATATTTCAATATACAGTTTTAAAACATCTATAATATCCTATATATTCGTCGAATAAAGTTCCTACCTATGGCTGATTTGAAAACTTCATTCGTCACCAATTTGCGGACATTTAAAAAGTTAATTTAACATTTGACGCCATATATTTTCAGTCAGTATTTTAACTGACTTGAAAAATCAGCCCCAAGTCGTGTTTGCAATATGTTTTAAAACAACTCGTAAAGAATAAAGAGGGCTACTAAGAATCAATAACTTAGCCTAGAAACATGTATCGAAATATGCCAAAAAGAAATTTTCCATATAAGACGGGGTCACGTGAACGATTTAGTTTGGGAAGAAGTTTTTTGTATTGTTCGACCTATGGTTCATGGAGAAAGTTGTGAGGTTACTGATTCTGAGTAACTCCGTTCATTATTTACGGGTTGTTTTGAAACACTTTGTGTAACAAAATTACGCCGTTAAATTCTGAAAATTGGCATCTCGAATGTTAATGTTGTCAAATGAAAACCTGTCAGTATCCATTACGATTTTATTCGAGAGTTAAGCAGGTGAGAATTTATTTATTGGGTAAATTGCGCCGAGGTGACAAGTGCCGAAATGAGGTGTATATTATACTTAAATACTTTTTGTTTGTAAATACATACATGATATATATAGAAAACACCCAGACCAATACAAACAGACATGTTCATGCACACAAATGTTTGTATTGTGCGGGGATCGAACCCGCAACCCGTTGCGTAGTAGGCAATTTCTCGACCACTACACCAGACGGGTCGTCTTTATTATTTTCTTGTCTTTGATATTTTATTTTATGTATAGAAACTAGCTACTATACAATACTACGTAATACCATATCTTCTGTAATGGCTAAGAAGACAATCGCGTGGAAAAACAGAGTCAAATTTGTAGTAATCTTACGTAGGACACGATTTCAGGTCAATGTAGAATATTTAGATAATAGAATATTTGTAGGTTCGTATTTATTTATCAACTAGCGGTCCCCGCGACTTCGTCCGCGCGTTTTGAGTTTGCTTCCTCCCCTCCCGTCGCAGCGTCATGTTTTATGTCCTAAAGCCTTTCTCGATAAATAAGCTATCCAACACAGAAATATTTTTTCAAATCTATCCAGCAGTTCCTGAGATAAGCGCGTTCAAACCAACAAACTCTTCGGCTTTATAATATATTAGCGCAAGCGCACGTTGTACTTAAGCTGAGAACATTATTTTGGTGCGGAGTTATGTTAAAACTGTGATAGCTCCTAAGATATTTATTGAAATCAAATGATATAAAGGGCAACTTGGTTCTAAATGAAATGCTCGTGATGATGAATGTATTTATTTTGATAAGAATAAATACCTGTGTGTATACTACACCCTTGGATGAATTAACCACTGGATATGAAACGTAAGAGCGAATGTATGAAAACATCATTAGCCAATTTTTGCGGGGCGGGGGGAGATTGTCGTGTCAATTTTTGACATTTATTGCATGGAAGTGTCGATATTTTTTTATCGATATGTGTGGAACGAATGAATGAACGAATCTTTTGTAAAATTATATTTAACTAGTGGACCCAGCGAACTTTGTTTCGCTCCCAGCCCCGTCCCGACCCGACCAGCCCCGTTCCGCCAAATCCCGTAATTTTAAAAGTTAAGCATTCCCAGCGAATTTTTTTTCGCCTTTAAATTACTAAAATGGCTGTTAAAAAATAAGGGTTGATTGTAGAAGGGTGAAAATTGAGGATTGTATGTATTTTTGTATGTTGTATCATAAAAAAATAGAAATTAAAATTTTTGTCTAAGAAATAAAAAAATAAATTTAGGGGTTTACCCCTAACATTTAGGGGGACGAAAAATAGATATTGGCCGATTCTTATAGATAATAATAATAATAATAAATATCCTTTGGACATTCCCACACATCGTCATCTAGCCCCAAAGTAAGCTACTCAAAGCTTGTGTTATGGGTGCCAGACAACGGATATAATACTTAAATACTTTTTTTTTTGTAAATACATACATGATATACATAGAAAACACCCAGACCAATACAAACAGACATGTTCATGCACACAAATGTTTGTATTGTGCGGGGATCGAACCCGCACCCGCTGCGTAGTAGGCGATTTCTCGACCACTACACCAGACGGGTCGGAATAGATACCGGATAAGCACAAAAATTTTCATCAAAATCGGTCAAGCCATTTCGGAGGAGTATGGCAACGAAAACTGTGACACGAGAATTTTATATATTAGATTTTATCACGAAAAAAATAATTTACATTATGGGCATGTAATGCACAAACCATCAAATGAACAATTGAAACATAGAAAGTCGTTTTATATGAACGATCTGGCAAGTATCACTTAGTGTGAACTTCCTAAGATATTTTGAAACAGCTCGTTAGTACACAATATAGCTTTGCACCATTAAAATTCTCCTATGGGATAATTAAGCAGTAGATTTTTTGCGTTGGCAATCACGCTTGGCGTAAATTGGATGCCACATATTCGGTGATGTTTTGTGGGGATCCATTTTACCTCTCTTTGGACTGCATCTACCCACTTTATTTTCCTAAATGGATCTACAGCAAATATGAAATAATATTATAAAGATGTATTGTCAAATATGAAGTTTAAAATTTTAAACCAAACTGTTGTATTTTTAAGATTACCTTAACTACTTTCGAGTGAAACATTTTACAGATTTATCATTTTATTTTAAAAGAATTTATATTAAAAATTTAATAAATGTTTATCGATATGATTTATCGACAATTGTCAAGCACAATTAAAATTAAACTAATAAGAGAACGAATGATAAACATATGATAATCCTACCGTATAAAGTATACGGTATCTTGTTGATTTTGTAGTAACTGACCACCACTTTTTTAAATAACAATGTTACTTTTCTCTTGGAAAACACATTTTACTATTTTCATGAAAAATAACAGCTTTTTTGGGATAAAACGTTACTTACGGATTAAATAAATATTTTTTGTTTTGCTGCTATAATTTTTACACAAAAATAAGCCACATTTACTCATTTTTTCCGTCAATGTTTCTCACTGAGCTCTATCACCGTACTGACAAGACGTCACCTGTAAGTGAGGCCAAAAAGCCCGCTTCGTGGCTAAGGGGGCACAAGCGAAATTGCCCGTCATTGCGCGTCCAGTGGTTTATTTGTCCAAGACTACACCTCTTAAAATAATGCATTATTTTTTTACAAATTTATTAACATAAAAAGGTTGTAGTAAGTCAACCATAAAAGATAGACATATACTGTCGTGAACTTTATTATAGAACTCTTAATGCTGAATAATCCTGTCATACATGATTTTTGTGTAACTTAAGCGGTTTCCGCAGCGTACGCAGCGGAAGCTCTCAAAAGGAATATCTTTCTCCCGTTTTCGCAACATTTTTCATTTCTGCTGTGGTCTTATGAGTCGCATCTTTATGTTATATAGCCTAAAGCCTTCCTCGATAAATGGACTATCCAATGTAAAAATAATTTTTCAAATCGGGCCAGTAGTTTTTGAGATTAGCGCGTTCAAACAAACAAACAAACAAACAAACAAACTCTTCAGCTTTATAATATTAGTATAGATAACAGTGTACAGTTCCAACGTACAACAACTTAGTCACGAATCAAATACGCCTTCCGATCGTAAATAATTCTTAGGGTGTCAACAAAGTGCGATAAATTATCGGGAACGGACCGTTTTTGTTTCGCCGTGTGTTCGGAGAGCAAAGAACAATTTACGCGCGCGTCAATTGGCTATTTACCCGCAGATTTGAACAGCGGGTAATTTATCGGGGAACTTATGGCAGCATATGGCAAGGTTCTGGTAACTGGTTCAATGAAGAAACAATCCATACATACCTACGTAAACACCTAGTCTTGCTGGTAATCCATAAAATTTTTGCAGGTAGTCTGTCGCAGTAAACCGTAATTATTGGTGAATCAGGTACTCACAAGTAAAATTTTTGACGTTTCGCGAAGATAACGCTAAGACAAAATTTTTCAATAAAGCTTAAAAAATACATTGTTTTTTAAGAACTATTATCTATATAAGATAGCTACGTAAGTGTAAATGATAGTTGATGAAACAGAAAATCATAAAGTGCAAATTGTCGACGCGAAATGTTAAAAACTTAAGCTAGCCGAGTCGCCAAATTGGTATTGCGATCTAACTTAAGAAAAAATCAAGTTAACTCTTTCTGACTTGCTTATATGTTCGAAATTGCATACGCAATTGCAATACAAAACTTGCTAATCTATTCAAAAGCAGAGCAGCTTAAACTGTCAAAGCAAAATGCACCCGGACCACAGAACATACTCTTGGATTTTTTGCCAGAAGTCACAACGCTAGGCCAAAAGATGATCTAACAGTGCCCACAGTGCACTTATTAGCGCGCTGCTCCATGCTAAAGTTTAGCGCTTCCGGGTTCAAATACAGGGTGTTGTTTTGGTCAGTGACATCCAACTCAGGGATGATAATATGAGTTATGCTTATTCTATAAAAAATGATTTCTTTAAATTCTGAGCAAGTTTTATACAAGAAAACCTCTTCACAACATTCAAAAAAATTACAAAATGAATGGGTAAACTCGCATCCTAGCGCGTAGCTAGCGCTTATCTACGAAAAACTACCCCGTAGCTAGTAAGCTACGAAGAGGCTACCTGGTGTTGGTAGTTTTGACTCGATCGTTGTACCACATGAAACAAAATATTTTTTGGGTTATTTCTATTTCAAAAAAAAATATGGCATCAGTATCGTTTGTACAGCCACCCCTGAGTCGTTCATCGCTGACCAAAACAACACTCTGCATATGCTAGGGGGCAAGGCAGTAATATCGCGGACAAAACACCGCTTGCTATTTTTAGGTGAATATGTATATTATTATGTATTCAATTTTATTGTCAGACAGCGCCTCCTTCTTCTTACAGGAAAAATACGTTGAATGGCATAGGAGTATTACGTAGTGCACCCTTCTCCAGAAGGCCTACTTACTTTTAAAATTACCGCTAGTGCATTTCAGCCAGTACCTAGTCTTACTACCGTTCTACATCTGGCCTCAGACTTTCGACAGCGTGGTCGCCCTACACCCAGATGATAGATGTGTTTCCCAATATTACGCGTCGATACGACCACCTTTCTAATGTGAGGCCGATGCGTCAAGCTGAAGCCATCTGACCGCTATTAACGATATTGTTTCTTTTTTTCGTCTTTGTTCCAAATAATGGTACAACTTATTATTCTTATTATTTCAGCTTTCTTGCATTGAAAGTTGTACAAATGGTGGACTTAATACCATGTGGCATTCTCTACCAATCAACTGCTTGGGGGTGCAGAGATTTAATCAGTGGCGGAATAGTGAAAAGTACTGAGAGGGACCAACAAAAATTTTAAAATTCAATAACATAAACATACATTGTAATATTACATAGATAAAATATACGATATGTAAGCAAACTACTAATGAACATACATAGAAACATACGAACCATTCAACTCGGTTCGTTGATAATGTTTTTAAGTTCTGTTCACCTTTATCTCATTTTTACAATTAAACAGAGTCCATATAACAATGCAATAAAATTGTAATTATACTCGTAGACTATAAGGTATTAAATTCTGAAACGGCCAATAATAAAGCTGGCTGGATCCTAGCTCAAAAAGGATGAGCATAACTATCAAACGGGAACGCAGCCAGCCTCCTTGCCGCAAGGAAATGGTTTCGTTTTTGTGATAAATTTATAGTTTATTTTTAAGTTGCATGTTTTAGTTTAATTTTTTTCTTACTTGTTATTAATAAACTTTCCAAATAAAGTCATTTACATTAGGTATTTCTATAATTAGTTGACTGGATAGAACCCGCAAGGGTTTGACCACAGAAGAATAATAACACTACTTAGTTTTTCAAAGCACTAGCAATCACAAAATTCCATAGTGTCTTAATTTTACACTCTCAAGGAAAGTTTTGAGGTTACCTCGAAATCAAGTTTCTAATTTCTAAGTAAAAAAAACGAACGACAGATCACATTGACGTTGTTTGTAGCACACTAACTTGGCAACATTTAGTATTCCTTATGTATGAGGTAGCTCGCGAGGTAACTCGAGTTTGGCAATTGTTCCATTAAACCTTCCTCACGTCGACTGAGCAAAACATAAATAAATAAATAATAATAACAAGTATTGGCCATCGATCACATACATTACTCTGATCCCAAAATAAGTAGCTACTGTACTTGTGTTATGAAATCAGACATAACAGTGGTACCACAATACCCAGACCCGAGACATTGTAAAAAGTTCTGATTTCTACATTGTCCGGGAATCGAACCCGGAACCTCGGAGCGGCAACGCCTTGAAACCCAGCGTGCTTAGCCACTACACCACGGAGGTCGTCAAGACTAGACTAGATAGGACTTTTCGCAATTAAAAAATACCTATAGTGTGTATGTGTGTAGACGAGGAAACGTCTAAACATACGGGGTGTTAGTATTTAATGTAAAACCAGATAGTTTTTAAGCACGTAAGCATTATTTGTCTGACATGTAAAATCTATTTAAAGTGATGAGTTAATGTAGATGAGGTAGAGCTTACTTTTATTTTGGTTACGTTCATCCCCTGGGATCCACTTGTCAGCCTCTAAATAAGAGTGATGCGAGTACCCTCGTTTAGTCATTACATCACGCCCTTGCCGTCCTAATTTTACCACATTTTTAATGAAATTACCCCGATTTTGGGGTAAAAAGTTCAAGGACAATTGGTGTATTTGTAAATGAAGTATTCAGTAGAGATTAATGAAAAACAGTCATCTGTATTATCGTGTTTATTGTAGGTATGACGAACTAAGGAGTATAGGTTTGATACGACACAAAAACGGGCGTCACTCAAAACGTCAAAGTCAAAGTCAAAAATAATTCATTCAATTTAGGGCACAAAATTCAACTTATGAACCTCAATAATTATAGTGTAACATCAATCAAACATGGCCCGTATGGGGCTAGAACATGTCTCCGTATCTTTTGGACCCTACTAGCGCTTCGAGACAAGACAAAGACAATTTGGCAAGTGCTGAGAAGAACCGCCGGAATAAACTCAGTCACCACTAACTGCCTCAAAAATAATACAAATCAAAATAAGCAGGTAAACACATCAGTTTGGTGCAGGCTGGACTGTCCATACATTCTCGTCATAAAGATAGTCTTGGTCTTAGTTTATAATATCCCTTCGGCATTAGGGTAGTTTTGACATGTAACTTAAATTTATGAATAGGTAGTTCAATAACATTATTAGGTATGTTGTTGAAAAATTTTACACAATTTCCCAGGAATGAATTCATTGTTATGGCTAACCTGAAGATTGGAAAAATGAATCGTCAAATGAATTACGACGCGAGGTGTAAGCGATTTGAATTAGCGCTATCACACTCAGGCGTTTTTAACAGCGCGACGGTCGCGCGGCAGTCGCGCCGCTGTCTATTTTATACATAAAACTAGCGGTCCCCCGCGACTTCGTCCGCGCGTTTTGAGTTTGCTCCCTCCCCTCCCGTCGCAGCGTCATGTTTTATATCCTTAAGCCTTTCTCGATAAATAAGCTATCCAACACAGAATTATTTTTTCAAATCGGTCCAGCAGTTCCTGAGATAAGCGCGTTCAAACAAACAAACTCTTCAGCTTTATATATATTAGCGCAAGCGCACGTTGTACTTAAGCTGCGAACATTATTTTGGTGCGGAGTTATGTTAAAACTGTGATAGCTCCTAAGATATTTATTGAAATCAAATGATATAAAGGGCAACTTGGTTCTAAATGAAATGCTCGTGATGATGAATGTATTTATTTTGATAAGAATAAATATCTGTGTGTATAATACACCTCTAAAAATAATGCATTATTTTTTACAAATTTATTAACATAAAAAAGGTTGTAGTAAGTCAACCATAAAAGATAGACATATGCTGTCGCGGACTTTATTATAGAACTTTTAATTCTGAACAATCCTGTCATACATGATTTTTGTGTAACTTAAGCGGTTTCCGCAGCGTATGCAGCTGAAGCTCTCAAAAGGAATATCTTTCTCCCATTTTCGCAACATTTTTCATTTCTGCTGTGGTCTTATGAGTCGTATCTTTATGTTATATAGCCTAAAGCCTTCCTCGATAAATGGACTATCCAACGTAAAAATAATTTTTCAAATCGGGCCAGTAGTTTTTGAGATTAGCGCGTTCAAACAAACAAACAAACAAACAAACTCTTCAGCTTTATAATATTAGTATAGATAACAGCAGTAAGCCCTTCACATTATAGAGTCGCGCTGCTGTCGCTCTAATATGAAAGGCGCACTTAGAGCGATTTCATATTTAGGCGACTTTAGCAGCGCGACAGTCGCGCTGCTGATAATATCATACAAAATTAGTGGCTGTTTTTTATGTATGGGCATCTGCTGCTCCCGCACTACTGTCGCTCTTTTATGAAGGCGCATTTAAGGTAACGGTTATTCGCCAGAAACTTCGACAATACCTCATCAGTTACTGCTTCTGAAATTGAAAATATAAGTTGAACAATGCATCCTGAAACAAAGCCGTCATTATAATGCAATGATTAATATGCCCCCATAGATTTGCCATCAATATTTATTTATAGTGACCGCAATGCAAGATATCCGCGGGCCATCCGTCTCAATGAAATAAGATGGATGCGTCCCTAGACTGACCGACTGTAGTGTCATAAGGAAAAGTTGGAAATTCTTGATATTTTTTTTTTACACTAGCGGTTACGTTGGATTTTTCTTTAGAAACATACTTCAAACCTTCTTGTTGACTCCTGACATAACGGGGAGTGGCAGCATTTACTTATATTGCTCAATGATACTTTTCTTAGGTTCTTATAACCCTGAGTTAGTAAAATAATAACCCACAGCACAGGCTACGACAGAGATTGACCACATGGTGCTATTTCATGTAGATTATTTATAAAAACAGACGAATAAGGGCTGTTTTTTCAATAGTCTACCTATTGAAAAATGGAGCATGTCTGATTTGAAATTTCATCATAATATATTTGTGGATACATAACAAATAACATTTTATAATAGTCCGCTTCATATTTTATCAGTCAATAGTATTTTGACTGACTTATGAAAAATCAGCCCTAAGTGATTTCATTTTGCATATACACCTACTGAGAGTACTATTCATATCCCATGTCACTTGTCAGACTAAAAATTAACAAGTAAAAAACCGACTTCAAAACCCAAAATGCACTAAAAAAGTCTTAAATGCACTAAAAATGCTTTATTTAAGAGTTTTAGTGCATTTTGACGATTTTTCCTGACTCTGTTCTGTAAGAAGCTACAAATTGCCTATCAAAAGTTCTGTCATTATTAATACTGAACTCCTAAGCGTTGAGGAGTTCCACCATCAGCTCAGCTCCACACAATGTTGACTACCAGACGTATCAACACGTTAACATTAAGATTGAAGTAAAAAACAGTATACGTGCCTTTTAAATATGAGGATTTCCCTCGATTGCACACAAAATCTCATCATCAGAGCCCGACTTGGCAACAATGAGACCAACTAGAAAGTATAACCTCGAGGTTGGCAATTTTTTTTTTGAAATCGGTCTTCAAATTACTGTGATATGAGGTATCAAAGCCACAAAAAAACATACAGTCGAATTGATAACCTCCTCCTTTTTTGAAGTCGGTTGAAAACGTGTAAAACCATGTAAAATCGCCTTATAATTCAGGAGGTTTTACAAACTGTGAACTAAGTACACGGATAATCGCGGCGAAACATCCCGATAAAAGGCAAGTGCCAGGAGTTTCCAACTAGAAAAGTTTCGTCCTACCAGTTTTTTATGGACCGTTTTCCCGTCAGACTCAAGACAGGGCTGTTTAAACATTTTTTTGCACATTTTGAAACGAGATCTTTGACCTAAAGGAACATAGAAAATTTTACATGATTGTGATGGCAGGTAGATTAGAGTTTTTATTTGCTGGAATATAAAATAAACAAACGACGAAGTTTAGGTTATTATTATTATTATTGTTTTATTTATGATAAAAGATAACATTGATCCATTTTGTTAGTTTGTCTTAAAAACATATATTAAATAATTATTGAGAAAACAGATATTTCGAAATCAGTATAACACTTTTTTCAGATACAGATCACACATTAAGAAATTATTTTCCCTGCTTGGATTGGAGAGTCCTCGCAACGGTCTTCAGGATGCTGTTAGATCTCGCCCGTATTCGTTCAAGCAGCAGTTTTTTTGAGTAACACGGTAAAGAACCCGTTTGTATGCGATTGCGTATACCCTATTCACTCGGGAAAGTCCATAAATGTAAACAAACAATTGACTAACCTATTAACCTTATTATCAGAAAATTCTCGGCACATACACAAGTAAACTTCTTCACAGATCTCACAAACACCTTAACCAATTATGCCGTAATAATATAAATATGATTATTGCATTCAAACACACTTATTTAAAGTAAAAATCGCGATTCATGGGAAAAATACCACCATTTTGACAAAGACAAGAAGATGACGAAAAACTTCATATTTTTTAATTTAGTGTTGGGACACCAATTTCGTCCAATTGATCGATTCAATTGGTTATTCGAAAATCGCATTTATAGTAATATTAGGGTCAAAATTACTAAACGTGCGAGTTTCTAGAAAGGATTAATATCAAAATTTTGTTGTTTTACTGTTCATGAAATGGTTTGTTGTTAGTCATTGTAAATTGTTGTTTCAAAATAATGATATTTTAATTGGATGTACGTACAACGCGTAACGTTGTGTGCGCGAAAACCTGAAAATTGTATTTAGTTGACGACCTAAAAGTCTATGGAAAATTGCACAGCACCCTAGGGGTGCTTACTGAACTAAAATTTTCGATACAAAAAGTTACATCGTCGCTAGCGAGTAAAACCGCTGTAAGCTTATAGTAAAATAAGTATGCTGGTGATATAACTACCTACCGAATCCTATCTCGACAGAGCGTCGTCCGCAGAGCAAGAAATGATCAGAAGCGTCAAATAAACTATTACACCCCATTAAATCTTAAATTATTTATAAATAAATTTCTTTCTATTAGAATTTTGTCATTTGAAATAAAAATCATATGGGTTGTCGGAGTTTATTTTATTTTATTATAATGAACTGAAATTATTTTTTCCAATTAGTAATTAGAGTTATTTAAATATTACTAAATACATTTATCCGACTTAAAAATGAGGTATGTATATTTCCGCGATTATCTAGCATTTGGATGAACCGATTTTGATGCGGTATTTTCCGCGATTATCAAGCATTTTGATGCACCGATTTGGATGCCGTTTCAGCAAAGTATTCTTACTTCAAAAATCTCACTAAACAAACTTAAATAACACTATTAGGTTTTTAAATTTCATATTGTCGATACATTTTTCCATTATTGCGGAATGCATTTTTCCAAGACATACACCTAAAGTAAGATGGTAGCAAACTGTTTTGTGAATGGTCGTATACTATATTTTCTTCTAACAGAGGATCATCATGTTCAAGTTCCTGTCTTATGCCGAACTCTCCTTCAGTCACTTCGAGTTCTTCTTCACTTAACTCGTTCTCGCTGCTACTTGAAAAATCATTATCTTCATTATATTCGATTAGGGATTTCGTATTAACTCCGAATATCTTGAACGCTTTCACAAAATTTGACCCATTGTTAGTAACAGAGCATACTATTTTAGTGGGGTCAATATCAAAATCTGAATATATTTCCAGAAGCAAATCTTTTATGCGGTCAAAGGTGTGTGCCCCTTTAAACCGGCGACAAGCTAAAGCTGCAGAACGCCTCTTATAGTTATTATCAATCCGGTGCACTGTAACACCTAAAAAACCTGACCATATATCAGCGGTGGTGCACAAATACTTCACTGCAGCTAGGTTTTGTTTTATTTCGCATATCTAATCGAATGATTGTTTAGCAATTTTTTTTCTGAGAGAACGTCGCCCGGGTATCTTGATTCCACTATTTGTTAATTAATTGAATTGCTCAAACATGGTGTTATAGAAATCATCAATTTCATGTAAATAATACGCATTTTTTTAAATTAGGGATTAATAATTCGTGTTTAACCTTTTAAAATTACTTAATGCTATCAATCAGTCATCACCCATACAAACGTTTGATTAAATTTTTATTCAATTTCTATATACAATTTCGTAAAAGTGTGTGACCGTTCCTATTTTTTTTGTTTGGATGTGTATTTTGTTTCTAAACGTAAGATATTATATTCACGGACATTTAAACTCAAAGTATTCATGACTAAAGTATTTTTAAATTATAATAAAATCACTTCTCAATTTCCTATGTTTCGTTTACACATAATAAGACCGATATTAAATATTTGCAAAGTTAAATCATTTCACTTTTATTTATTTTTCATTAATAGCAATCGATTGTATATTGTACCAGTTCAATTGACTAAATTCCTCTACTTTTTCCCAGCACTAAAGTTTGTCAATGGTATTCAAGCCGCCATGTTTGTTTACATTTATAGACTTTGCCTGGTGAATAGGGTATAAACATTCCGACGCACTACAGAAACGAGGCAAGCCTAACAGCGCTCTGAAACCGTTGTTATATTGGACTCGAAGGACGTTGTTATATTGGACGGTCGGGTCAATGTAGAAATCATATTTTTCTATATTGTCACTGGTCTGGGTGTTGTGGTACCACCCCATTGTGTCTGATTTCCATAACACAAGTCCAATGTATGTCGTTAGTGACCATTTTTTTAAGTTAATAATCTACATTTTACCGTCGGGCTAGGCAGTGATGACAGCTAATACAAAGCTTTTGCACAGTATCCTTACGTCTTTGTACCTCTAGGGGCGAAAGCGCTATGCTCTGCTCCATATAGAAATTATGATTTCTACATTGACCTGACCGGGAATCGAACCGAGTGCCCTCGGAGCGGTGACGCCTTATAATCCAGCCTGCTTAGGCACTGCACCACGGAGGTCGGCATCTTTAATTTCCTTTCTTCATTACTTTCTTTACAAACAAGTTGTATTTAAGAAAGTTAACTCATATTACTTATTCGTGATGGCAGCCCTAGCCAGCCCTTCGTTAGAACGCTTAAGTTTGGTTTATTCTTGATATTTATGGTCCCGGCTTACATTCACATTTGCATTAAAAGACGTATTTTCGCGCAACGTTTACCTCTTGTCTTGTGATCTCCCCTTTTTACAGAGTTCGTTAGGTACGTACAGTACCTTGAAATACTTTTTGTACCTCAGTACTACGTACCTTTCATATAATCCTATTTTCCTTTCAGCACTCTCCCCTTGTGCAGACGGATAGATAATTAAAGAGGCATAGCTTTGTTATTTGGTCATAAAGCTGGGGGCCATATTTTCGTGCAGTTTGTTTACGAAAAAAGATAACTGATCGAATTTTCTTTTTTGAAGAAAAACTAGTTCTATATTTCTCAGGATCAATTTCTATATATTTTGATTTCTTCCGTGCCGTAGTTTTTTCCATGTAGATATGTTATTTGATTTTTTAAGTAAAACTGTTTAACTATCAATCGAATTACCATATGAAAAAAGTTTCATTGACGCGAGAATCGCAGCTCTGATGGTAAATTCATGGATGAATTTACTTTGCTTGCTTTTGAAAGTTGCTTTATTATCTCTCTATCTTTATAACGGCGGTCGTCTAATAAAGAAGTTTCGTACTTCTAAAAAGTTTCCAAAAAAGTTGGTCAATTAGCATTCATTTAAAGGTTTAAGTTTTATTTGCATTTTACAAATATTCCGTACTGTTACCATGAGTTTACGGCGGTTTAACTTGCTAGAAAATTTTAGTTCTACTAGTGACCGCTAGAGGCATTGTGCAATTTTCCATAGACTTTTTTACGTCGTCGCTAGCGAGTAGAACACCGTTAACGCTGGTAACGGTTCAGAACCAAAAAAGATATCAGTCGCTTTACTAATGAACTAGCTCATTACCGTCTCATGCTAGTAGAATATCTAATTTAAGATTAGTGAAATGAAAACCCTCAACCCCAAAAAAGACGATGTACCTACTGTACCTAATATAAAATAAAAACGGAACATATAACATTTTAAGTTTTTAAGAACCTTTTCATTGTGCTTATGATCCCATGTCGATATAGGTACAATGCACGTCGAAAATGCGGAACAAAAATTATCAGAAAATATTTTTTTATGATTTATCACAACACAACCGGAGGCGCCGAAGCATGTGACGAAAATAAATAACATTTTTCACGCCATCTACCACCTGTCCCTCATTTTCAATCATCCCCGGAAAATAAAGAGTGTCTCTGACTGGTGGTAGGAAATAATAAAGTTTTTTCATATCCCGTCATCTGGTGTATGTGCTATAGATCTTTCATGTATGTGTGTATATGGAGTACCTAAGCAAAGAGCTCAAAGGTAGACATAAAATTCCTTACGTTGTAGCGGTCAATACCGTAAAAGTAATGGAACGAAAAGTGTTTGAAGTAGGTAAATCAGGGTGTAAGTAATTTGTCGAATAATAATAATAATTAGAAATAGTTAGGGTGCTGAAAAGTTATACAAATATTTCTGACCGCTTTTATGCCTGGTTATTATGTCTCTAAAAAGATTAATTATTAACACTATATTCAAATGTACAAACAAAGAAACATTCGCATTTTTAGCCTCGATTTCCGTTAAGCCGAAAATTCATTCAAATCTATGACCTCGTTAAACCACAGATCTACGTAGATGCCTAGGAGTATTGAATTGTATTCTCGTAAAGCTATCAATTAACTCGCTCGGATCGGAAGATTTTATTCGGTCGCAAAACTCTAGGGAACGGGATCAAGTAGCAGGATTTATTACTTAGAACTTGAGCTTTTTGTTGGGAAAGGCTTTGAAGGAAAAACAGACAAACATCTGAATGCAATTGATGGAGGTTATGTTATTTTTTATGTGAGGTAACGTCACAACAAATACACTCGAGCTTGTTCACATATGTTGCAAAGAACACCTTTATCTGCATGGTCTCGTGATGTCACACTAATAGAATCGTACCCCGCACTTTGAAAATGGCTACTTATCTTACAGTTTTCGATGTCATCATTTCGGGTCACTATAAATTTTGTCAATTACTATCATGGATTTAATGTAACATAAAGATAGAAATTACATAATATCCTGGTTTATACATAAATGGCAGGTAAAAACTACCTTCAACTTCATATCCACTGATCTCTCCCGAGGCCGAGACAGCTAAGCGAAACTTTTTTAAGGCTTCGTCAATTTGCTGCCGACGTTATAAAAGTTCATGGGGTCATCCTCGCACTTAGCAATATCCAATACAGAAATGGACAGAAACCTTGTAAAGAAAAAGAAACTTAATCCCGGTCATTATAAGTCCATGACCCCAGGGTCCCTATTTTGAATCACTCGTTTAAATATAGCGTGTAATGCTTTAGAATGTTTTTAACACTCACAGTGTCATATTTTATATCCGCCATCTGTTTCATAAACAGACGGCTAGATGGCGCTAAGCGTCACGCAATTGACGTTTTCATAAGAAACCACAAATTTCGCAGGGTCGGACTAACAGCACGGTAGCTCAATTGGTAAGAGCGTTTGGCCCGGTTTGCCAAAAGGTTGCTGGTTCAAGTCCCGCCCGTGCGCAAATTTTTGGTTTCTTATTTCATCTTTATGAATATAAAATATGACACTGTGAGTGTTAAAAACATTCTAAAGCATTAGATAGCGAAGCGACATCAATTTCCAAGTTGAATTTATTCTGTAAAGAATAACTGCTTGGGCCATCTGTTTCATAAACAGACGGCTAGATGGCGCTAAGCGTCACGCAATTGACGTTTTTCATAAGAAACCACAAATTTCGCAGGGTCGGACTAACAGCACGGTAGCTCAATTGGTAAGAGCGTTTGGCCCGGTTTGCCAAAAGGTTGCTGGTTCAAGTCCCGCCCGTGCGCAAATTTTTGGTTTCTTATTTCATCTTTATGAATATAAAATATGACACTGTGAGTGTTAAAAACATTCTAAAGCATTAGATAGCGAAGCGACATCAATTTCCAAGTTGAATTTATTCTGTAAAGAATAACTGCTTGGGCCATCTGTTTCATAAACAGACGGCTAGATGGCGCTAAGCGTCACGCAATTGACGTTTTCATAAGAAACCACAAATTTCGCAGGGTCGGACTAACAGCACGGTAGCTCAATTGGTAAGAGCGTTTGGCCCGGTTTGCCAAAAGGTTGCTGGTTCAAGTCCCGCCCGTGCGCAAATTTTTGGTTTCTTATTTCATCTTTATGAATATAGCGTGTAATATTCCATCAAAAACAACTTAAAAATCAACGAAAATCACGCGAATTATTGACGTGTAGGTAAAATTGTGATATCTTTTTTCAAATCCCTCTCGTAAAAATAGGGCCCAGGAGCTCTATTTTTGAATCACTCGCTTGGCGTGTGATATTATAGTATAGAACAAAATATATACGAAAATACTCACAAAATTATGATATATTTAAATTATCAGCCCTGTGTGGAATTAAACTGTTTTTCATTCGAAAACCGGACATTTATCAATGCATATCACTCGCGTCAAGATGGCGTGTGATATTCATTGTTTAGTGTCCGATTTTCCAATAAAAATTGGTATATTTTACGTGGAAGTGATTTAAAAAAAGATAAATGAATTTTGTGAGTATCGTCGCCAATATTTTGCGTGATTTTCATTGATTTTTTTGTTTGTTCTTAAACAAAAGTCACACGCCATGTTCAAGCGAGTGATTCAAAAATAGAGCTCCTGTATACAATCTATATGATGATCTTTCTGTTTAGGTAGATCCAGCACCCTATCTTAACAAGTAGATAATTAGGTTTTATATTTTCCATTTTCTCATGGCTTGCCATGAAGGTATCCTGCAAGACAATTGAAAGTGAGGAAACAGCTTCAAAACAGAGAGTTCATTAAATCAATACAGCCGGATTGGCCAGTGGTGTATTTAAATAATTTTCGATGTTGATTGGTTTCAGGTAGGTTTTGATACAGTAATACGCGTTTATTGTGCTAAACCTTGTATTGTGTCTCTACTTTATAATACCGCGATAATGCTTGAGGCGGAGTTGTTGAGAGTTTCCAGCACTTTTTTAATATTCACCCGTAAAGTGTCAACAAAGTTGGCGTGTTATTTGGTGTAAGTAACTGTTTAGTTGAGGGACGTGGTTCATATTGGCTCTTAAGGATTTCTTTCAGGCTGGTTTCACAGCGATGGCCCGATGCGCGCCTTTGGAATAACGCTGTATGTTGGATTTTTATAGGCTACTAATAATAGCGACTATAATAATGCTGAAACGCGTTTACAAAACGCGCGACTGCATTGATGCCAAAAGTCGCAGCGTGTAGGGGGTCTCAGATATACTCGTAGCTATAGGAGACTAACGATTTAATTACCACATTTATGTACATAACAGACATGACGGTTTAACATCATAACCCAATATATAAAGAATAGTTTTATTCTTTGACGGTTTTACTATACTTTACAGCTCTCCACCCTTTCCTTCACTTGTTATTTGCTGCATGCAATAGTAATAATAAAAAATACATATACGCCAGACAAAAATCTAATCTATACTAATATTATAAAGCTGAAGAGTTTGTTTGTTTGTTTGTTTGAACGCGCTAATCTCAAAAACTACTGGCCCGATTTGAAAAATTTTTTTTACGTTGGATAGTCCATTTATCGAGGAAGGCTTTAGGCTATATAACATAAAGATACGACTCATAAGACCACAGCAGCAATGAAAAATGTTGCGAAAACGGGAGAAAGATATTCCTTTTGAGAGCTTCCACTGCATACGCTGCGGAAACCGCTTAAGTTACACAAAAATCATGTATGACAGGATTGTTCAGCATTAAAAGTTCTATAATAAAGTCTGCGACAGCATATGTCTATCTTTTATGGTTGACTTACTACAACCTTTTTTATGTTAATAAATTGGTAAAAAAATAATGCATTATTTTAAGAGGTGTATTATACACATAGTAATAAATACTTATTCTTATCAAAATAAATACATTCATCATCACGAGCATTTCATTTAGAACCAAGTTGCCCTTTATATCATTTGATTTCAATAAATATCTTAGGAGCTATCACAGTTTTAACATAACTCCGCACCAAAATAATGTTCGCAGCTTAAGTACAACGTGCGCTTGCGCTAAGCTATTATAAAGCTGAAGAGTTTGTTTGTTTGAACGCGCTTATCTCAGGAACTGCTGGACCGATTTGAAAAGATTTTTCAGTGTTGGATAGCTTATTTATCGAGAAAGGCTTAAGGATATAAAACATGACGCTGCGACGGGAGGGTAGGGAGCAAACTCAAAACGCGCGGACGAAGTCGCGGGGGACCGCTAGTCTAATCTAATCTTACACACCAATTGTCGTGATTTCGAAGTAAGGAATTTTCATCTTTGTGTTACGAATACCAGACAACACGGGGGCGTCTCCTATAAATACTTGAATACATAATAAACATCCATGACTTAGAAATGTTCGTGTTCATCACTCAAACATTTGCCCCTTGCGGGATTCGAACCCGCGACGGCGGCAATATCTTCCAAGACTTTATCACCTTTCTTTCATAAGTGATAGTTTTTGAAACAGTTATGGTGACGGACGATTCGTTTCCCATTCCTCCTTTACACAGCTTTATATTGGTAAATAGTTCAATTTTAAATGCTCTTAATATCAGATCGCTGGCTCTATAGCTGAACCTCATCATAAATAATTCCTTCAGAAATGTTTATCTGTATGCATCGCTACCGCCTTTTAGCCGCCACATAATACGGCTATCGTTTAGTATGAAAGCTTATCAGATTCGTGGCTGGCTGAAGCTGAAATTCAATTTTGTTGGGCAAACCAAGCTCGCTACCTACCTACTAACCACTAAATTGGGATGGGATACCCAGCTGAAAATCAATTAGTATTTAGTATGAAAAAAATATTTTCATGCAGGATGCTTTTAACAGCAACAAATTTCTGTTACACCATGTATATGCACCACCAAAGCTTTTACAGATTCTGCAAGAAATAAATAAATAAAACTTATGATACCCACACAAAAAACCTTGGGAAAAGGTACCTTTCTGCTTCAACCTCTACAATGTTACTTAGTTTTTATTATCTAAAAAGTAGTGTAAACAATTCTATTAATCCGTCTGTCTATCTGGTAGTGAAGAGTCTTCATATATATGTTGATAGAAATAACTGTTACTGTTCTGTTAAAAAAGCAACAGTAAATAACTGACAAAAGGTGCAATTTAAATAATAACATAAGCGAGTCTTTATCCCCATTATACCGTTAAAAATGTCGCACAAACCCAGCGAGGGTTAGCAAATAGCAATAACCGATATCGATAAGTATCCTCAGTTCCCTCCCTAGCCCGTTTGCCGATGCACGGTAATATTTGCTTTGAACGAAGTGACTGCGTTTGCGAAACCTACAGAATGTATGAATGGAAGAAGACTCTCAAGCAATCCAGGATGAATGAAGATGCTATTATTGCGATATGCAGGACTAAATTAATTTCTGATCCCTTTGTCGGTTGAGTACAGAGATAACGCTGAGGAAAGCAGTCTTCTGTAAGCCGACTTAAGATTGCTCTTAATTAAGTAGGTAGTTAAGATTATGATACGCAAGAGATCTCATATTTAAGCATACTAAAGCACGATACAAACAAGAAGGGATAATTCATACCCTCTTATTCCAAAAACTTATTTATACAATCTTAGGCCAGTCTGAAAAGCTGATTTTTTATATGTTGTATGAGTCCATCTATATCTAAATACAGTTTTCACTTGCAACCAACTTGCAGCTCTAAATAGTAAGCGTGGAGCGCTTACTTGAGCTTACTAAGTCATTATATGAAACTCGAAAAAATTAAATCGTTTTTTGATTTAGTATGCTATGGTTTTTAGCTGCATAACTAAATAAATAATATCCAGAGCTCAGACCAAAATATTAACAACTAAACTAACTAAACAACATACCAAAAATACAGGTTTACCGCAATTATTGAAACCTAAGTGTAAATTTTTGTTTAATACGACTAGCCTATCCATTCATTTTATAAGGTATCAAACCTACCTATCATCTACATAAACGCATCAAACCGTATGATGCGTCTATGCACGACATTATTTGATAGCAAGCCTTGTTTCACACCTCACAGGCCGAAAATATAGATAGACTCGTATCCTTCTTAAAATTTGCAAGCTGCAGATGCATGCATGTCGCATTAGTACAATTGGATAGTGCTGGCTTCGAACATCAGCCAGCCACATCGTAGTAGGCCTGTTACGTAAATAAGAGGAGCTTCTTCTATTTGGCCACAATATGAATTTGTTACAGAAGCTTCGCTTCTGTAGACGTGCAGGTAGATGATGTCTTTTAACTAGGGCATTAAGCACCAGAAGTGAAAATTATTCGGTATAAGCACTAGCTAGGAATAGATTGACGACCTCCGTGGTGCAGTGGATATGCTCGCTGGGATTCAAGGCGTCGCTGCTCCGAGTTCCCGGTCAGGTCAACATAGAAATAATAATTTTCTATACTGTCTCGGGTCTGGGTATTGTGGTACCACCGTTATAACACAAGTGCATTGGCTACTTACTTTGGGATCAGAGCAAGAGGTCGTTGGATCAGAGCAATGTTTGTGATTAGTATCCAATATTTATTTATTTATTTAGATGCCGATTATATTTTTTAGCTGGGCTCAAATAATTAATACTACCCATTTCATGACATGGTAGCTAAAACTTCTACCCACTTACATAGGTACCTACCTTGCTACACTACTCTGACACTATGTTTGAACATAAAAGTAAACAGGGTGCTATGAACAAGTTCGGCAAAAAAACATGTAAACTATGACACCTTGCCACCTTTTACGGATTGCTTCCGCATATGATGACCGTTATATAGGAGTAGCCATAACTTAGTCTGTACATTGATTTGTCCTATAAGATTTTAAACTTTCGCGATGCATTGCAATAAGTATTAGACATGACGGGTCTAATTGCGAATAAAAACTTATGACTAATGCTATTACTCACTGCTCGACGTTTCGGCTGCGTTGCAACTGCCGTGGTCATGTGCCAACTGGTGGATCGCGGCATCGCATGCGCGAGTGTTAGATTATGTTTGAATGGTGTATAATATCATGAAGCTAGTTAAGATTTAGAAGCTAGTTGTTAAGAAGCCCAGGTGATGTTGAGATAAAGCTGTTTATTATTATAATTAAGCTGTAGCAAAATGAGTTACAATATATAGGTTCAAAAGCTATAATCATCGAATAATTGTAGTATAAGATATTATAGTCATGTTTATTACCTATTGTATAGTAGAAAGGATAGGTTAAGGTTAAATCAATGAAATAAATAAAGTTAACCGTAAGTATATAATAGTTTTCAGGTGAGTAAATAGGGTTCAAATCATGTAAAACACACGCTCACTGAAAATATACCACTGTCATATTTATACAGTTAAAGTATATAAGACCAAAGGCAAGTTTATAATTAGAGACTATTTATTTAATCAATTATTAGCTAATTATTATCATGTATATAACTAATTATATAGTAGAAAGGATAGATAAAGGGTGTAGGTGGCTCCTACACCCTTTATCTATCCGGTATAGCGGTAGATGTGTGTAAGTGTGGTGAGTACCTAGCTACAGGGGACCTACGCTAAATGATTTGAAATGAAACCGACGGCACAATTTGAAATAACGATTTATAATGTTCAAAAGGACACAAGTTACACAGAAAAAAGAGTAGAATGAAGTTA
The DNA here is from genome assembly GCA_963924145.1 of Pyrausta purpuralis. Taxonomy (NCBI): domain Eukaryota; kingdom Metazoa; phylum Arthropoda; class Insecta; order Lepidoptera; family Crambidae; genus Pyrausta; species Pyrausta purpuralis. The sequence continues at coordinate 20,582,682 of OZ001654.1, forward strand.
CACAAATATAGATCAAGAAAGGATAGTAGCACGAGAAGAAATTACAAGAAATATGCACTGAAATAATAATTGCGTAGTTCGCGAAAGATCGGGACGTTCCGAGCGGAAGAGGGGCTAGCTAAGAACGGGCGTGCATTAGCCGTCGTGTACGTGTCGCGACTGCCGCGCGGTAGACATGAGCGTTTAATAGACGGACTAGTTAAATCAACCGTCGACGTGACATCAACGATTAGACGGTCTATCGTTCTCTGATCGACTAGTCGAATTCATAGACTGATAAACGAGTAGTCTACAGGTTCATATCAACGCGCAACTCGATGTCGACGTTTTATAACGTAGGCGATTAAATAATACAACACGTTGAAAAAAAATAAGCAAACTTTAAACCACAGGCTGTAAGTTGGAAAGTTGTAATTACAAACAAGCATTGCTGCGTCACTTCGTCGTTTGCTGTAGTTGAATACGTCGCAAAAATCTAAAGTGAACTTTAAATCTGACGCGATAGGTACGTTATTATTACAATAAACGCGCTGGTGAGAACAGTTGATTAGACTCCCGTTAAATGTAAACGTGTCGATCTGTCGTCTAGCTCGTCTAGATAGTTCATATGTTCATGCGATCGACTAGTCGTCGAATTCAACTAGTTGATCGACTAGTCGATAGACGAAATTCAACGTTCTAGTTTCGTCGACGAGAAAAACGTCGACGACCCATACATACCGCGCGGAGCTCGATGCGCTGCCCGCGCGCCCGCGCCTGGAAACTGTGAAACCGGTCGCCGCGCGCGCTGTGGTAGCAGCACCGTTTATGGTTAGTTGGAAGATCAAATTGAGGTTCGGCACCAATGGTTTGTATTTCAAAATGCGGATATTGTAGGTCGGGAGTAATTTGGATAAAACTACGATGCTCCTACAAGGGTAAATCAATTAATAATATTAAGTTTACTGTAAGTATATAATAATGTAATGTGAGTATATAAGGTTCAAATCATGTAAATCACTTACCCACTGGAAGATATACAGCTGTTACATTTAAACGGTTAAGGTATATACGATTGAGTTTGACGACCCGTCTGGTGTAGTGGTCGAGAAATCGCCTACTACGCAGCGGGTGCGGGTTCGATCCCCGCACAATACAAACATTTGTGTGCATGAACATGTCTGTTTTCAGCTTATATGTAGGTTTTTATTAATAACAAACAAGAAAAAATTAAACTAAGACATGTTACATAAAAAAATAACTTAATATCTACCTAATCAAAAACGAAACCATTTCCTTGCGGCAAGGAGGCTATGATGCTGGCTGCGTTGCCGCGTTGGATAGCTATGCTGATCCTTTGAGCTAGGAACCAGCCAGCTTTATTATTGGCTGTTAAAGAATTTATTTACATGTCTGTTTGTATTGGTCTGGGTGTTTTCTATGTATATTATGTATGTATTTACAAAAAAAGTATTTAAGTATTATATCCGTTGTCTGGCACCCATAACACAAGCTTAGAGTAGCTTACTTTGGGGCTAGATGGCGATGTGTGGGAATGTCCAAAGGATATTTATTACTTATAAAGGATATTTATATAAGTCCAAAGGCAAGTATATAATTGAGGACTATTTATTTAATCTTTAAATAACAACATTACGAAGTTTGAGTCTTATATACCATATAATATTTACTATATACACATACACATAACTATAGTAATGATAAATATATAAATACTCTGGCAATTTTCATAATAACAGTGATAATTACTTAACTTTGCGGAGAGAGATCCGTCCCAGTCGACGCCTCGATCAAAAAAGTGCCCTACTGTTCGGTCGTGCCGTATTTATAAGGCTCTTCCCACTTGCCTCGAACCGTCAAACAACAAGTGACGTTGTTTGTCCGGCGGAAGCCAGATGGATTAATTCAATAACAAATTATTTTTACGTTTACAGTTAATATAGAATTTTGTAAAATTATTAATTTTAATTAATACATTTTATAAAATAAGAAATTACTTGTATTTAATTAGTTTAACAATATTCTAAAAGTGACGTCGTTTATAAAGCGGGAGTCACAAGACTTATTTCAATTACAAATTATTTTGAAGTCTTTACTTATTAGAAAAAATGCTCTTAAAATAGTTTTGATTAGTTTGCTTTATAAATATTGAAAATTATTGCAGTTTTATTAATTTAGGTCTTTTACAATAATTTAACACGAGCATAGCGAGACTAAGCAATAAAATAATTATCAAAATATTAAGTTTTTTATTTACTTAGGCCCAAAACTAGTTGTTTGTGTGACTATTTCAGTTATTTTTATTTTTATTAAAGTATCTACTAAGCATTTAAAATTCAAATAAAAACACTCTATGTAGTGTTTGTTGACACCTGTACCTTTTTGAATAGCTACTAAATCAAGGAACAAAATTTTTTAATTTGTACGCAACAGTTGGAATCCATACTGACTGTCATTTATTATGTTATTATCAGATAAATAAGAGTTAAGCTGATTCACAATACATCTTTCGATATATTTTTTCTATACTTGACAATATTGAAATAGGTCTATAATTACAACAGTCTTCTTTTTTACCTTTTTTGAATATTGGACGAACTATTGCTTGTTTTAATTTTGATGGAAAATTATTTTTGTCTACACACAGGTTAGTAAGGTGTGCTATATTAGGACTAATTGTTTTGGACAATGACTTTAAATCCCCCATACGAATCGAATCACATCCTGGCGACTTTTGAGTTGACATATTATTAATTATTTTAGCTACCTCCTTTGGAGTTACATTTTTCCATCTCATACATAAGCTGGGTGTTTTGACATAAGAATTCCTGTCAAACCACTTATCACAGCAAAAGTGTTTACAGAGTTTCACTTCATGGTCAAATGTTTCGGAAAATTTATTACATAAAGTAGTAATGTCACCATAATTCTTCATGTTTTTTAATATTGTGGTGTCTAAAGATTCTTTCTTAATACCTAATAATGAATTTAGCTTATCCCATAGTTTTCTTAAATTATTTTTACAGTTATTTGTATCTTGTTTTTCATACTCCATTCTGCTTTTAAAAATTGCTTTATTACATTTATTACGTAATCTGGTAAACTCTAATCTTTTTAACATATTTTTACGGTCAACACTCCAAATTTTAAAAATAACCTGTCTCTTTCTAAAATTAATTGTTTTAACTGTTGTGTAATCCAAATCTTTTTATCCCTTTTACTTTTTGGTCTAATAACCTTAGTCACATAACATTCACTTTATGCATCATTAAATAACTTATTTATTTTTTGATATAATTCTAATGGGCAATCAATGTCTAGTAAAGTATCAAAATTAATGCTTTTTAATTTCTGACATAAAAGTTTGCTATCCATTACACGATGTGTTTCAAATGTGAGGTTAGTGGAACCTGGAAGCCTTGGTGAATCATTCCAATTAATTGATGCAACTACATAATAATGATCAGAAACTTTATGTTGAATTACTGAAGAATTAATAAAGGCACAGGGAGAACGTATATAAATGTGATCTAGGCACGACTCGACTAGTTTATCAACTAAAATTTCTCTTCTCGTCACCGTACTTATGCATTTTACAAACCCGAACTCGCTCAATAAGTTTTCATAGGAAATGACGTTAGTGTCTGTATTTTTCATCAAGTTTATATTTATATCTCCACAAAGAATTATTTTATTATTAGGTGGTATGGACTCAATCAAGCTCTTTAACTCCCGGATAAAATCACTAACTGGACATTTTTTTCGCATTCGCGGCGATCTATAAATAGCAACTATAAAAATAGAATCACAATCATTCTGCGTTTTAACGACAACACATTCGGCTTATACCATGCGCGCGAGTTGGGTGGGGATGCAGGCGCAGGCCGCGAGGCGTTCGCGTGTGTACACCAGCACCCCTCCCCCGCTCCGCCCCTTGCGGGTGTAGATATTTTCGTTAAAACCATCAATTTTTGTAAAAACTTAAGTCATTGAAATTAATATTAAGTTCCGTAATTACAATTACATCTATTTTACTCAGAGTACTATTTATACTGACTAAATATTCGGAAAAGTGTTTTTTTAAAGATCTTATGTTTACATGCAATATGCCAAAGCTTTCCATCCCATTAAACGTACTAACCCATTCATCAAGGTCGTTTAAAATACTCTCTTTAACCGTATAATTCGATACTAGATTTAGATCAAGTGACGTGAATTTTACTAAATATTTGCACTAAATCAATATAAAAGGAACTGTCTTAATTATTCAAACTCATCTCGCCAATATCGCTTTCGCATCGTATCCACATCGCCTTCTTCACCTTACCTTACCTTATCACCTTTTTTTGCGAATATTCTGCCTTTAGACACCCATATGTATTTATATTCATTCCTCAATTTGTTCTTCGTTTTCCATAGTAACTCGCGTGTATACTTGTTAAGATCCTCATTTATAAATATCTTAGTTTTCAATGTTCCGCCTGTTATCACATCGCTTGATAAGATGTTACGATTACGTCTCTGCGCCAGCCATGTATCGCGGGGACTAGAAGCTCTCTCCGCCCCCTCGTCACTGCCGCTTGCGCACGGCCGAAAGCCCACGATGATAGATGAAGGTTTATTTTGTTTTCGTTGTGGCAATCTTCGCACCCAAGCAATGTTATGGGTTGGCAATTTTAATTCCAGACCGATTTTTGTCACAATATCTAGCGTATTTTCTCTATCTAATTGTTCAACTCCTGCAATTTCTATATTGTTTTTTCTATATATTTGGTCATTTTCTTGTAATTTTTGCTCTATTGCTATATTGCATTTTTCCAAATTATTACATCGGTCTGACAGATCATTCAATTTTTTCTCAACTTTATGTAGTTTCAACTTCATGGATTCAATTTCAGACAGCAACTTATCATATTTATCCGATAGCAAACTTATGGTATCATTCAACCCACTCAGTTGTTGTTTGATTCCAGGGATATCACTCACTTTTTTGAGGATTTGTTTCAGTATTTTATCAGACTCAGCGTTAAAATCCTTGACATCATCCTCATGCTCATCCGTGTCATCCTCCTCACAATTATTGCAATATTTTCTCACTTTTCCTGCTTTCATATCCGCCGCTAATCCACGTACACAACCACGATGAAATATCCCACCACACTGTCCTTGACACACAAAGTGCGAACCGCGATTTGATAATTGTTTTTTACACTTTAAGCATTCCATAATAAATTACACCGTACAACAATCCGTTTTTTGTCCAATAATTAATAATTTAAAATTTATAATGTAAAATTTTAGTTCCGTCAGTGTCAGAGCATATGACATGATAAGTAATATGATTTTCGATTTAGCTAATTAATTTATTCTTGTTTAGGTCCGCCGCCTATATACGCATAAGGACGATTTTTAAACCTGTTAATCAACATCAGATATGTTACATGAACGGTGCGGCTAAAAGTTCTCGTCTGTTAAGTTTCTTTCAATGCTCTCTGCTTTGCCTTTTATTAAAATGTAAAAAGGGGACCCCTTTATATATTAATTAAAGGCAAAGCAGACGATTTTTTGACATTAGTAACGAAGAACAGAAAAATAATGGCATTCATAGATTCGTCATCTTCATTAAATGTAGAAGAGGACGAATATATGCACATAAAATCGAAACATTCACTGAATGCATGGGTTGCACTTATAAAACATGTATCAATAAGTACAATGTTTTAGAATTAGTAATTAATCGTAGCTAACAGAACTGTTCCTTTCAGACGGAAACAAAGGAAGAACACGCGTTTATACTTCGATGGGTTTTCATTGTAAGCGGCGTCTGCCATTGTCCCTGTAACAAACACTGCCCAACTATTTTCAGGCCTGTTTTGTGTTGAGTGCAGGCTGTATTTGGTACGTACATACCCACGGGATACCCATGACATCACCCAGCAAATGCCAGATTATCTAACAATTAGTGTACTAGCGGTATCCCCCAGCCTCTTCCGCGCAAATGTTAAATTTTAAATAATTCCTACAATATTTTGACATATTAATAACAGTCCCCCTAGCCGATTTCGACTACGGTGGCCAGTCACAAATGACTAACCGACTGCGTGGGACATATCATAGTGCAAAAGTGTGTGCACAAACACAGGTGCACTCTCTATTCCTTTCACTCTCATAGCCCGATAGGACAGCAATCTGACACGACCGGAGAGAGATCAGGCGCAGGACCAACGACTTTACGTGCTTTTCGGAGGCACAGGGGTGAAACACCGCCAACTTCCAAACTACGGGCTAGCTTGAGAATTTCTGAACAGATAAGCCCCGGTATATATTTTTGGCCCGACCCGGGGATCGAACCCGGGACCTCTGGTGCAGCCGTCGCTTTAAAGTGCGACCCTCTAACCGCTGCGTCACCGAAGCAGTTAGAAGACATAAATAAGAAAAAAATAGAAATACATAATAATAATATCTACCCAACGTGACAACGCACCCATTATCATCGCCTCCTTGCCTCAAGGAAACGGTTTTGTTTTTCAATAAGTAGATCTAAAGTTTATATTTATATGATTTCATGTAAGTCTCAGGCTTTTTGGTTATTGATATCTTTTATAAATACCACATAGAATGAAGAGCAGTAACTTGCCTTGCCATCAGGCACTTATTTTTTTGTGACCTATAATGTTTGTTAGTGTCATTAGTAGGTAGGTTGTATATATTTATAGTATGAGGGTTTTTCTTCTTTCCCGCCTTCAAAGGGCGCGCGACGTCCTCATTAATAACGAGTGGGCTTCAGAGAAAGCTTGTTTGCGTCTCTTTGCTTTGCTCGGGGACGAAAAGATTAAGAAAGACTTTCAATTGACCATCGGAGCGTCGAAAGATGATATCAAATTCATTGCACTTGAAACTACTTTATTATGTTTGAAAGAGTATTTTCAGGGTTTCGCACCCTAGGATATAAAACTGGACCCTATTACTCATTACTACACCCATTGTTATTTCTTTTTGCGCCGCACTATAAGGAATTATTTGTTTAACTATTGATCTCGATTTATTTTATCCAGTGAACTCAAGTGTTACTTAGGTACCTATATACATCAGATTATAAATACTTTTTTTATGTTTTTCAGTTTGATAATTCTTCAATTTGATAGTACTACGTTAGGACGAACACGAATCACTATTTGACAATAAAAATAGATTTCACCAAAACAAACGAAACGAAAGACTTCCGTCAAGACGTATAAAGACATCCCTTTATCTCTCACAATCAATCACATCACATCGGAAGCGCAGCGGGCACCGAACTGCACCCTTGTGATGCAAATGTCTTCGCAGCGAGATTGCGTGTCTTTGTGACGGAAAGGGGGAAGATTAGTTTTCTTTCTATCTGCATAGATATTACGACGAGCTTGCTGAAAATATAGATAGGGAAACTTAAAATAAAAAAATAATAAAGAGATATAATTAAAAATCACACCTCAAAGCATCGCTATGGTCGCTACTCGTATTATTTGAGGTAAATACATTAAATGCATGTAACATATTAATTAATAATTAAGAATTCATGTCAGTCATCTTAAACTATTTATATCATTACATACGTACGGGACCCCAACAACTCTCACAACCCTAACAACAATAAAAAATATGACCATATATCCCGCTAGGGCGCAACAGATTCTCTGTGTTCTGTACGGTATTCTCAATAACCCCTCATTACCTTCTTATCTTAAGGATATGTTCTCCTTTTTATGTCAATGTCATGAATGTGCTCCCCGTTCTTGCGAAGATCTCCGGCTAGGCATACCGGCTCATCGCTCCTTCTATCAGTCCAAGTCGTTCACTGTAACGGCTACGCGGCTGTGGAATACGCTGCCTCTTGAGATCAGGAGGTCAGAGACGAAACTGTGTTTCAAAAACAAACTGCGAAAGTTTATGTTTCAATGATTGCGAACTATGTAAAATATGTGTGTATGTATATTTTTAGTTACGTATGCTTTTGGAAGTTATGTATCTAAACTCTTTTATACTGTATATTTAGTTTATGTATATTATGCTATGTATGTATATAATATTATTAGTTTACACAATAGTATTTGTTGCAATTTTAATATCTATTTACAATATTCTCCTGCACCCATTACAATCTCTCTGCATGATCTAAAAGTATGACTAGAAGAGAATGCTATTAGCATTAAGTCCACCTTTTGTACAATTATATTTGTGCAATCAAGTTTTTAAATAAATAAATAAAATGTGTTTTCTAAGAGAAAAGTTATATTGCCATTTAAAAAAGTAGTGGTCATGGACGACAAAATCAACAAGTTAATGTATACTTAATACGGCAGGGCTGTTGTACATTCATCATTCGTTCCCTTGTCAGTTAAGTTTTGTGCTTGACAATTGTCGAGAAATCATATCCATAAACGTACATTTAAAAAAAAAAATATAAATACTTTTCAAATAAAATGATAAATCTGCAAATTGTCTTACTCGAGAGTAGATGAAGGTTATCTTAAAAATACGACAGTTTGCTACAAATTTTAAACTTCATATTATGTGTCAATACATCCTTTTAATATAATGTCAAATTTCCTGTAGATCCATTATGGAAAATAAAGTGGATTGAACCCGTCCGAAGGGAGGCAAAATGGATCCCCACAAAAAATCACCGAATATGTGGTATCCATTTTACTCCAGCGTGTTTTAATGCTAACGCAAAAAAACCGGCCAAGTGCGAGTCGGACTCGCGCACTGAGGGTTCCGTGCCAACGTTAACTGAATAAGGCAATCCACTTACTTCCACTTAGTAAAATACCACTGTATTTTATTGACTGCAAATATAACTTTTTTCATAGTGTTTGTATGAAGAACAAAGTTATGTTTGCGGTTGATGAAAATGTGCTATATCTCAAAAACTTCTCGTTCGATTCCGTCCGAACCAATTTCCGTTAAAAATATTTGTTATGATCTACATTATATATTTTTTTCATAATTTACACTCGCTTAGTTTAGAAGTTAGATGGGGGGGACGCCCATTTTTCCACTTTGGAAGCGTCTAGCTAAGAAACGTTAGACTTTAAAAGAAAATGGTTTTAGAAACCTCTCATATAAAAAGGCCTACCCACACGCATAGGTTTGAGTAAAAAAAAATTATCGGTTTTGGTTTCATGTATGGAAGCCCCCCCAAATATCATTATTTTTTATTTTTTTGTATGACAATCGTAAAGCGGTAAATAGGATACATCTTCCTACCAAATTTCAACAGTTTGATGCTTATAATTACAGAATAAATTGGCTGTGACATACGGACGGACAGACAGACAGACAGACAGACAGACAGACAGACAGACAGACAGACAGACAGACAGACAGACAGACAGACAGACAGACTTGACGAAACTATAAGGGTTCCGTTTTTTGCCATTCGGCTACGGAACCCTAAAAATCTACTCCTTAACTTTCCCATAGGAGAATTTTAATGGTGCTGGGCTATGTGTACTTACGGGCAGTTTCACAACGTCTTAGGAAGTTCTAGTTAGTGTTACTTGCCAGACCGTTCATATAATTTATTGTTTTGGTGATAAAAATAAAATATCATTTTACAAAAGATTCGTTCATTCATTCGTTCAACACATATCGATAAAAAACAACGACACTTTCACGACACGACAAGCTCCCCGCCCCGCAGAAATCAGTTGATGATGTTTTCATACATTTGCTCTTGCGTTTTATATCCAGTGGTTAATTCATCCAAGATTATTTCCCAAGAGATTTGAATTTGGATCCCGTGCTCGTATGCACGCGCGAGCATGCACCAATGAGGTCATGATTCGACAATCGAGTAGGCAACAACCGTCCGTAGAGAAAAAAAAGACATTAAATCTATACTAATATTATAAAGCTGAAAAGTTTGTTTGTTTGTTTGTTTGTTTGTTTGTTTGTTTGTTTGTTTGTTTGTTTGAACGCGCTAATCTCAGAAACTACTAGCCCGATTTAAAAAATTCTTTTTATGTTGGATAGCCCATTTATCGAGGAAGGCTTTAGGCTATATAACATAAAGATACAACTCACAAGACCACAGCAGCAATGAAAAATGTTGCGAAAACGGGAGAAAGATATTCCTTTTGAAAGCTTCCGCTGCGTACGCTGCGGAAACCGCTAAAGTTACACAAAAATCATGTATGACAGGATTGTTCAGCATTAAGAGTTCTATAATAAAGTCCGCGACAGCATAAGTCTATCTCTTATGGTTGACTTACTACAACCTTTTTTATGTTAGTAAATTTGTAAAAAAATAATGCATCATTTTTAGAGGTGTATTATACACACAGGTATTTATTCTTATCAAAATAAATACATTCATCATCACGAGCATTTCATTTAGAACAAAGTTGCCCTTTATATCATTTGATTCCAATAAATATCTTAGGAGCTATCACAGTTTTAACATAACTCTGCACCAAAATAATGTTCGCAGCTTAAGTACGAGTACAACGTGCGCTTGCGCTAATTATATTATAAAGCTGAAGAGTTTGTTGGTTTGAAGTTGAACGCGCTTATCTCAGGAACTGCTGGACCGATTTGAAAAAATATTTCTATGTTAGATAGCTTATTTATTGAGAAAGGCTTTAGGATATAAAACATCACGCTGCGACGGGAGGGGAGGGAGCAAACTCAAAACGCGCGAACGAAGTCGCGGGGGACCGCTAGTACTTCATAATTTGATTGTATGTCTAATGTCTCTACATCGGAAAACTTGAAAAAAATACTGTCGTTGTATTGTACTAAATACCATATACAATTGAATATTCTCAAATAAAACATTAATAACATTACCCTTAGGTAGGTGGATGAATCTGTTTTCGTTATGTATGTAAATAAAATATAGTAAGAAAAATGCATGGTTTGCATTTAATGTTTGATGTACAGTCGCACACATACATTTTTGTTGAAAACTAACCCTTATTACAACCGCATTAGATACCCTAGTGTTTACCTTGACGTGCTGTGGTCCGTACCAATATCATCCTGATAATTGAAAGTTTCAGTTAGAAATTATTACTAAATACTTAATAAATACCTATTTAATTACCTGAAACTTAAATTTGAACTCGAAGGTAGCAGCGTAGCATGCGTTCAAGAGAAATGAAAATAAAATTTATTTATTGTCTCTCAGTAGTGTAGAGCACAGTATTCGCCTTTGGTATAAAAGTGTCTTAGGCTTGGGCGATCTTGAATCATTCGCTACACTCAGAATTTTCTACATATAAACTCCCTCACTTCACTCGGGCGTCCATATTATAATCCTTTCGTTTCGCTCGTGATTTAAAATGGCGCCCGTGCTTTAAATGCACTATTTTATTCCCTTGTTGCATAATCTACTGTGTGATTAGTAATGTAATAAGAGCAATATTTTTAAAGGAAGTAAGTCGGAAGATTGGGTAAGGATCGGTAGTTGGATATTTAACTTGTTTCTAATTTTTAAATTTATGTTTTGTCTATGCTTAATTTTTCCTTTCTAAAAAATGCAAATTTCACATGTCACGAACTGGTACCAAGGCTTTGGAATGTGTCAGTTAAAGTGGTATTGTTAGACTGAATCCCTTCATTAGTTACGAAGATTACCCTCTACAAACGCGCATAATTCGTCAAAAATGTGTGTAACTATGACATAGCTAGCTCAAATACTAATTTATGGTTAAATTTTCACAAAAATAAGCTTGAACGATCAATAATTTCCTTATGATCGTAACACAGGAACGGTAGTTGCGCGGTAGTGTTTGATAGGTTATAAGTACACTTAATGAACACATATATATCACCTATGTAAGTTTGTAACACCTAGTATGCCTGCATGAATAAATAAATTGGCTGCCTAGACGTCGACATGCCAATAGCTAGCAATAAGAGAAGAGTTTTTTGTTCGTTTGTTTGAACGCGCTAATCTCCGGAACTACTGACCCAATTAAAAAAACCGGCCAAGTGCGAGTCGGCTTCGCGCACTGAGGGTTCCGTGCCAACTTTAACTGAATTAGGGAATCCATTTACTTCTACTTAGTTAAAAACCACAATATTTTGTTGACTACAAATATAACTTTGTTTTTCATAGTGTTTGTATGAAGTACAAAGTTATGTTTGCGGTTGTTGAAAATGTGCTATATCTCAAATACTACTAGTTTGATCCCGTCCGAACCAATTTTCGTTGAAAGTATTTATTAAGATCTACATTATATTTTTTTTTCAAAATTTACACTTGCTTGGTTTAGAAATTAGATGGGGGGGACGCCCATTTTACCACTTTGGAAGCGTCTAGCTATGAAACGTTTGACTTTAAAAGAAAATGGTTTTAGAAACCTCTATGTTATTTTGAAAGACCTATCCATAGACACCCCACACGCATAGGTTTGACAAAAAAAAATTTTTTTGGTTTTAGTTTCATGTATGAGAGCCCCCCCTTAACTGTCATTATTTTTTTATTTTTTGTATGAGAATCGGTAAGCGGTTAACAAGATACATCTTCCTACCAAATTTCAATTGTGTAACGCTTATAGTTACAGAATAAAATGGGTGTGACATACGGACGGACAGACAGACAGACAGACAGACAGACAGACAGACAGACAGACTTGACGAAACTATAAGGGTTCCGTTTTTTGCCATTCGGCTTCGGAACCCTAAAAATGTGTCGGACAGCTTAGTTGTCAAGGAAGGCCTTAGGCTATAAAAATTCACGCTACGATGGAAGCTAAATACCTGTAGCTGAAGCGATATGTTATATACAAAAACTGCATCAAATGACTTCTTTTTATGAATATAAAATGACACTGTGAGTGTTAAAAACATTCTAAATTACTTCCTGTTGTTTTGACAATTTTAAAAAATACAACTTGCTGTTTTCTATGTGCTATGGTATGACGACGGTAGCCACGTGATAATTAGTGACTATTATGTTCTAGGCCTTCGTATTAGTTATATCTAGAATCTAGACATTAACAAAGCAGACAATAGTCGGTATTAATTCACACGAGCGTATCTAAGGAATGAATGTTCGTGGAATTTAGCACGGTAGAGTCGTCCTACGGTACCTGAAACTCTATAATTTAGGAAAATATAGATGCTGATATTAAAAAGCTTATACATGGTGACTTTGTAAGGTTTTGCCAATTTTATGAGGTAAATGACACGATCAATACCTAAAATTTCTTTCTCCCTTTCTATGGGGCCATCGTTCGAATCTTTCTTTTTTCTGACCCTCCATACATATTCTGGTATCGTCAATGTCCACAGCTGACTGATTGATGTCTTTGGGGCACCAAAAATAAATAAGCTTTCGACCAAGACACAGAGACATTCACCTCCTAAAATTTGTACCTTGCTAAGTTACTTTTCAGGTTACTTATGTAAAACCGTGTTTTAGGCAAATAGATTTTATTTCATTTCATTTCACCCTATATATTAATCTTTAACATTAAGTCCAATGCAGAGTTTTGGAATTGCCTATCTAAAATATGTCTGTGCCTACTTCAAGAAGGCTGAAATACTTTTTGAAGGATGCCTTAGTCTTATTAATTTTAATGAAAAGAAAATACCTTGAATTTTCCCGAAATGTTTACTCAATCTGTATGTACGGATTTTCTCAGTACTCCGACGTTATATTAAATAATTTTCCGCAATTAGACGAAATTGAACCACTTGATTTGTGAATTAGGTCTTAGTTCAATTTGGGCTTCTTACGGCTAATATTTGTTAATAAAGACTTTTCTTTTCTTTGGCGACCTCTGTGGTGAAGTGGCTAAACACGTTGGGTTTCAAAGCGTCGCCGCTTCGTGGTCCCAGGTTCGATTCCCGGTTGGGTCAATACAGAAATCAAAATTTTCTACATTGTCTCGGGTCGGGGTGTTGTGGTACCACCGTTGTGTCTGATTTCTATAACACAAGTGCATTAGCTACTTACTTTGGGATCAGAGCAATGTATGTGAGTGGTATCCAATATTTAATCTCAAATAATATTCGTCGAATAAAATACATTACGCCTGATTTGAAAATGTCACCTATTTGTCAGCAATCATTTACGTACATGACATTTTAAAATTGGTCGTTTCATACTTATTCAGCCTGATATAAACAAGACTTTTAGTTGACGTTGGAAAAATGGGTCCTTAGTACTTGTATCTAGACTAGATAGAAAATGTTCCACACAAGTATTTTGTAACAAGAAACAATCGCGCGGAGAAATCCCAGATACTTATTTACACTACAGGTACGGAAGTCTCGACATAACTCCCTGTGAAACAACCAGGGGGGCAATTCTCGTGGTTACGTAAACGGTTAAACTCACAATCGAAATACCACACGATAAACGTTCGATCGCCGCGAGAATCGGCCTCCAGGTGGTTTGAAAAACGCTGAAACCGAATTGGTGCTTTTGTGTATTTATTGATGTGTTTTTTTTTATTTCACACAGATATAGCTACGTAAGTTAAAAGGATATTTTGATGCAGCAGAAAATCAGATTTTTTTTATTGTCAACGTGTAATGTGGAAATTTTGCTTCAGACTTCGCTCGCAGGAAAGAGTGGGACTTTTACCCGACAGGAGCCAAATGAAAGAATGCATTGCTGTGAACCAACATTGGAAACAGGAGTCGTGATTAAGGTATGTGTTAAAATTGCAAACTTAAAGCTACAATCGTGGCATGGCCGCTTGGGCGGGTAGTTACCTAACATATATTATAATAATCGTCTCTTGTACTTGTAGAGTTTGACAGTTAATTGACGTGAGATAAAGGTATGTAAAGTGGCACCAAATTATCAGGAGAATGACAGAATGGCGCCACGATTGAAACGGTTCGCCGTTTTTTTACTAAAATAAACACTTTTACCTTATTATACTCGCCGTTACTTCATAATGATAAATTAAAAACATGTGTTTATAAAAATTCATTGCAAAACCAAAGTTGGGATTTACGCCGGAGGGCATCCTGTACTATTTTTATTTAAGGGCCAAAGTAAACTGAAATGTGCCATTTTACTGTTCGTCTCCTTGCTCGCTAAATACAGGATGGCGCATTTGGTGCATGGCATTTTTTTTTTTGGTTGAATGTAATCCTATATACCATATTTATGATAAGCAATTATTTTTCAATATTTTTTAACTTTAAGTATTTGTCGGAAAATTTTTAAAAATTTGCGAAAAAATTATATCTCAAAATCTACGAAAATTCGGCTAACGTACATAGGTTATATTTGGACAGCCCTCGATGTAAGGCTTTCAAAATAAATTGGACGTCACTGTTTGGGCCATCCTGTATAAATATAATTATTATGTAGTTTATAATAATAGGCTGAATTAATGATATGTTGTATATAAAAAAGCGGGAACTTCGTACAAATAAATAAGAAACATATTTACAATTGCCTCCGAGAATTTTGGAATATCAATAATGGTCACACTGATATATACCGGCAGCAATGACGTTTCCAAAAGTGACAACTGTAGTTCCTTTGTGGTTTGTCCATTCTTCAGATAAGTTATTTATTTTATTTATACTTTATTGCACAATAATAAAGTTTTGTACAAAAGGTGAACTTAACGCCATATGGCGTTCTCTACCAGTACTGGCACTATACCTCAAAATATGTTGGGAGTATTGAGATTGAAATATAGCTAATATTTCTAGCTGAAGTAAGCGCTGGCCTTGTTAATAAAATTCAAGTAAAATTTGCTGAATAAAAAAAAAACAGCCAGTCAGCCCTTAAATATCATTATTTTTATATTTTGTATGAGAATCGTAAAGAGGTTAACAGGATACATCCACCTACTAAGTTTCAATTGTGTAATTTTGATAGTTTCAGAATAAAGTGGCTTTGACATACGGACGGACAGACAGACAGACAAACATACTTGACGATACTATTTGCTTTTTTTGCCATTCGGCTACGGAACCCTAAAACTGGCGAAACTTTTATTTTCCCACACGTTTGATGGTTAGCACAACACACGCCAATGCTGCCACTACATATTAGTGGCAGCATTGGCGTGTTCTAATCATCATACATTAGTGTTTTCCACTCAATTTAAAAAAAAAACACAAAATTGCACTCCGGGAGTGCTGGCAGAAGTGAAAACTTGAATATCAACGTTGTGCATTTTTGATTTTTTGGAATAGTTAGAGAATAATTTTGAATGAATTGCTCTTATTATCAATATAAAAGTACTATCATTTTTGTGATAGAATACAATAATAATAATAATAATAATGTCCAACCTTTCGTCCGTGCTTTACCATCCAAGCCACGTAGGGGGCAACAAAGTTACTATGCGAGTGACCAACAAGACAATGGAAACCCATCAATGGAGAAATGATTAATAGAAGGTATAATTTGCGGCCGCTGCCCGGGGGTCGCCGGGGCGCACCTGGAGCCGTTGCTGGGTGTCTCAACATGCGAACCAACGGCGACGAGGAGTTGAGCAGGCGGGCTCCCGTCGAAAAGAATACTACAGCCGAAGAAGAGGATCCGGACTACGACACTTATTCTCTACCATCCACAGGGTCATCCTGTTACCAGCCGGATCTAGGACGAGTTTCCTCGTCATCACCTGAGAGATCTTTAGCATTTGAGGATGTTGCGCAGGAAGTACTTAGTACTGTAGAAACTATGCCCACCGAATATAATCAACCAAAACGTAGACGATGGACTACAGAAATGAATACATTCATTCTACGTAACTACTTAGAAATCACAATGCTAGAATCTGACACGAAAAATTATCTAAAACAATTACACAAACAATTTGTTAAAAAATACCCAAATTTCGAAGTTTCTAGACAGCGAATAGGAGACCAACGCAGGGCAATAGTTAACAATAAACTTTTACCACAAAGCACTTTGGACCAGATCTACCATGAAGTTCAAGCTAAAATAAATAACATAATTACACCAGACACACAACCGACCATAAATACACAACCTAATAATAACTCAAACTCACAGTTATCAACACAAAGGAAGAGATGGACGTACAGGCATAACGAAACCATTATGAAGCTGTATTACATAATTACAGAACTAGAGACAAATAAAACATTATACAGAAAAACATTGCACCAACAATTTATAAATGCATACCCTGAGTTGTCACACGTCACTGAACAACGTGTAGCTGACCAACGGAGACTAATAATATACAACAACTTTATAAGTAGCGACCGGCTGAAAGAAATTAAGGAAGAGGCTGCACTTGAGATTAGGACAGGTAATTCAAATCATTTAACCTGTTACACTTCGCTTACACAAAGGCCAGAAATCATTGACAATAATAATACGTAAAACTTACTATCAGTTTTTGCGAACCCTAATCAGAACTCAAACTCGCACGAACTGTCAAACATAATATCGATCTGAAATGCAACAAATGAAACTTTGACACCAATTACAGCTCACACAAACGTAGAATATATTAATAGTCTAACAGAAGATAGCACTTGCAGTATTAACCAATCACATCCGTCAACGCATCGAAATCAAGAAATAGATGAAACTTTTCAAAAATGACTCGAATATTTTATGAACACCGAGCCTACCACTAGACAATATATACCTCGCCAAAAGGCTACCAGAAAATTAGCTCAAACCGTAAATTACATTAATGAATTGATTTTACCACAACAAATAAATGACAATACAGAGTTCAATACGTTTCAGACGGTTTTATACTGTGCAGCATGGACTGCAGCTCAGATAAATGGAGCCAAACTCTCGCTGACAACAACTGATAGGGAGCAAAATCGGAGAAAAGAGCACAAACCGCGATGGCAAAAACGTCTAGAGAATAGAATACAAGATTTAAGGGTTAAAATTGGAAGACTAACACAATACATGAACGGAAATAGGGGTAGCAAACTCACAAAGCACATTAATAAAATACTAAATGACTACAAGATTCATTCAACACACGAAGACAACAACACACAAATAATTCATTTCCTAGATACCTTAAAACAAAAACTTTCCGCCTTAACTAGCAGACTAGACAGATATCTAAAATGTACACTCCGCAAGACACAAAATAGGCAATTCATAAACAACGAAAAACAATTTTATCGCACCCTTAAAACAAAAAATACACGTACACTTAACACACTCTCAAACAGCAACACTTGTACTGAGGTTCCTTCTTGTGAAGCACTTCGAGAGTTTTGGGCAAATATCTGGGAGAGACCTGTGCAGCACAACGGCGCGGCGGAATGGGTAAAAGTGGAAGAACAAAATTTGGAAAATTTGCAGGAAATGGAATTCGAGTCTATTCCGATCGATACATTAAAAATAATAATAGATAAGACACATAATTGGAAAGCACCAGGCTCGGATAATATTCATTATTACTGGTACAAAAAATACACCTATACCCATAAATATTTACACAAATTTATCAATGACTTCATTGCAAATCCACAAAACCTACCAAATTATATATCAACCGGTATAACTTACATGATCCCCAAAGACAAAAATGATACAATAAATTCTGCAAAATATCGACCAATCACTTGCTTACAGACAATCTACAAACTAATTACATCGTGCCTCACTCAAACTATGTATATACAAACATATAGACTCCAATAACATATTAACAGAACAACAGAAAGGATGCAAAAAGAACGCTCGAGGGTGTAAAGAACAACTAACAATAGATTCCGTCATACTAAAGCAAGTAAAAAAAAACACAAAAAGAACCTTTTCACTATGTACATAGATTACAAGAAAGCTTACGAGTCAGTACCGCACAGTTGGTTATTACACGTTTTAAAACTTTACAAAATAAATCCCAAAATTATTGAATTTCTACAAAACACTATGCAAACATGGACAACTCAACTCAAAATAAACACGAGCGATGGCAGCACACTACATACGGACACCATACAAATAAAACGTGGTATATTTCAAGGAGACGCCTTAAGCCCATTGTGGTTCTGCCTAGCACTTAACCCTTTGTCAAATAATTTAAACGCAGCAAATCTCGGGTACAAAATATCAAACAACACCAATTATGAAACAAGAGACTAAAAATTAAGCCATCTTATGTATATGGACGACATAAAACTGTACGCGTCTGCAGAAAAGGATTTCGAGCAACTAGTTAGTATAACTAAACTATTTTCTAATGATAAAATAAAATAGTAACTGAACTAAAAGAAATAGGTCTTACAATAAATTTTAGGAAAACTAAAATTATGCAATTTAGGCCCTATCAGAGAACGGAATTAGTTTTGTCCATATCACATCAAGGAGAGTTGATTGAGCAAGTAAATACGTTCCCACTACTTGGAATCACGTTAGACTCAACCCTTTCATGGAAGCCGCATGTAGAAGTCGTAGTGAGTAGGCTTAGTAGTTTTTCGTACGCGCTGCGCGAACTTCGAAGAAACACAAATGAGGAGTGTGCGCTTACTGCGTATCATAGTCATGCTGCTGCCTGGATACGTTACGGGATTATGTTTTGGGGCAACTCCACCAATGTGCATGCGGTATCTGTGTTACAAAAGAGATGCCTTAGAATAATTACGTTTACGGCGCCGAGACACACATGTAGAATGTTATTTGTAAAATTTGAAATACTCACAGTGACTTGCGTCTATATCTTCGAATTATGTCGTTTTATATGAAAACACAGTAGATATTTTAAGCATTTTAATGACACGTCGAGCCGTTACGCTTTGCGGCGTGCAAATGATTTTATTTTGCCTCCGGCCAGACTGGAGTTATTCAAGGTCGGTCCCTACTATATGGCTATAAAGATACATAACCATTTGCCTAACTTTATTAAAGCCCTCCAAGGTATTAAATTTGATAAGGAATTAAAGAAGTTTTAAGTTAAAAAGGCATATTATAATATAAATGAATATTTCAATGATAAATTTCAATATATTTAGATATGACATTATATAATTTAAATTCTTACTAATCTGTGATTTAAATTGAAAATTGACATGATTTGATTGTATTTTTTTTTCTTTTAATTTGAATTTAACATGACCGCATTATTATTATTTAGATAGATAGAAATGACTTTATATTTGACATACTAACAATTTGACAAAATACTTATTGACATTACTATTTTAATGAAGAATTGTTTTAATTGTAATTTATTGAATTTAATAACTTGAATTCACAAATACCTCGTTGAGGTCATAATGTAACAAAATAACCATCTTTTGCCTATATGTTATATATTGTCTGCTGTAATGTTATATTATGAAGTGAATAAATGAATATGAATATGAATATGGATATTCACATGGAATTCGGTATAGATAAGTGCAAAATAATCTCGGTCAAAAATGGACAAAATTACCAACATGCTTATCAACTAGAGACAGGAGACATCATCACTTCTTTAGACTTTGCCGAAACATACAAATACTAAGGGTATCATCAATCAAATATAATAGAAATCAAAAGTACCAAAGCCCATCTTATAAAACAATTCAAAATCAGATTAAACTCAATTTTAACCGCACAACTTAACGCCAGAAATACAATCAAAGCCATCAACACTTACGCCATCCCTATTCTAACCTACTTTTTTGGCATAATTAATTGGGCTAAATCGGAATTAAAATCTATTCAGCGCACCATTAACATAAGTATGACCAAACATCGCAAACACCACCCGCGTTCTTGTATTCAACGACTCACGCTGCCAAGGGTTGATGACGGTAGAGGATTTATAGACATAGTAAACTTGTACGCTAAGCAAATCACCAATTTACGAACTTATTTCCACAATAAAGCTCAAACTTCTATTCTACACAAAACAATAGCACATAACGATATCAAACTAACCCTACTTAATTTAAATGACAGAGAAACTCAACCTAACGAAAAACAGACTGACAGACAGACCAAATTGCAGGAATGGATGAGGAAATCCCTCCATGGAAGACATCTCCAAGATCTTTGCCACTGCAACGTCGACAATAAAGCGTCGAACGAGTGGCTAAGGAGAGGTGAGTTGTTTCCAGAAACAGAGGGGTTCCTCATGGCGATCCAGGATCAGGTTATCGAAACACGCAATTACCAGAAATACATCATGAAAGTACCCAATTTACAAAATGACACTTGTAGACGATGCAATAGTTCCCCAGAGACAATACAACACATTACAGGAGCATGTAAAGCAATAGTCCAGACAGATTACAAACACAGACACGATCAAGTAGCTAATATAATTCACCAGGCTATAGCACTAAAATATAAACTTCTTAAACAAACACCAGTTCCATATTACAAATATAATCCTGAAACAGTACTCGAAAACTCAACACATAAACTGTATTTTGATCGCGCTATCCTGACAGATAAAACAATTCACTACAATAGACCGGACATCACTTTACTAGACAAAGCTAATAGGATCGCACATATAATCGACATTGCTATACCAAATACACATAAAGCTGAAAGATGAAATAACCCGCATGTGGAAGTTAAGCAAGGTAATAGTATCACCAATAGTTATTTCTACTACAGGAGTCATCCCAGCACAATTAATTCCAGCGATTAGACGCTTAGATCTGCCAGAGTTCATATACGTAACTCTACAGAAAGCCAGCATTCTCAATACTTGCAGAATCGTCAGAAAGTTTCTGCAATCACCACCAAATTCGTAAATATAATTAAACTGTTTAGAACTGGTATCCACTTGGTCCCGACCCGTGGATATCATAGAAACACCGATGTTCCTTTAACATCGAGATGAAAAATATAAAGAAAAAATAAATAATAATAATAATAATAATATAATATTTTTATAGAATACAATATTTATTTATTTCGCTATCGTACACAAACATTACAATTTATATTATATTAAATTACATTAAAAAGTTTATCTCTCAGAAAAATTAACTTACATCCATAATTTCGCCAACCGTCTTACGGTTTTTCGATCAGCCCACGTGTCCTGACGACCTGCGAGTTTCACATTTGTCCCCCATCCCACAAAAGTGCTCAACGCCGCTAAAGAAGTTTTCACTTCAAAAATCTAAACAATTTTGACTCGTACTTGACCGGTTTTCCCTAACTCAGTACCGTCCTCTCTTCACAATTATTCCCGGAGCGAGCCGCGGTTTGTTTGTTTCCGATTTAATTTGCAGACATAAATGTTTGTATTGTTTTCCATATTTTCTGTCGTAACACTTTTTTATTGCGAGATCGAAAACGGAACGCACTGATTTGGAAAGAACAGTATCTGTATAATCTATTATTTGATTCAAATATTCAATACAAATCTTATGGCTCTAAATTTACGACTGTTTATTTTTCGTTTCATTGATATTTCGTCTAGACAGTTAGTAGGTAAGTACGAGTAGACACTCCTAATATACAACGATACCTTAATATTCACAATTAAATAGCTTGGCTCTTGTTTAATCTGTAATACAAAAACATCCTTCGACTATTATTCTTAAAAGTGATTATGAGTCCATAGTGTAAAGTTATAAAAGTCATTAATTTACGCAAACAGGCCCACTTTTACACGTCCCAATATAAACCCTACCACAGCTTCGGGACAATTGTGGGCTAGTGTTGAGAAGAAGCTGCGCAGCAAACTCCGTCACTATTGTCAATGCCTCTTTTCAAAAGGTTTACAATACAATGTTTGTGGTGATCATGCAAGTCCATAGATTATTATCATCTACTTTATAATACCCTTTCGTCATAAGGGATTCTTTAATAACAGTTTTAAATTTATTAACCGGCAAGTTTACAATGTGTTCTGGTAGTCTATTGAAAAATTGTATACCTTTCCCCATGAAAGAATTACCAAGCTTTCGAAGCCTAAATTGTGGAATAGCAAGCATAATATCCTTATTCCTAGTATTATATTTGTGTATGTCACTCTTTTTCGTGAATGAATGTATTTTTTTCCGTATATACATTACAATTGGGTAGGTCCAACTTCGAGAAAGAGGTCAATCGACGAATCCAACTCGGCTGGGCAGCGTTCGGGAAATTGCGCAAGAGTGTCTTCTCATCTCATCTACCTCAGTGTCTGAAGACGAAAGTCTTCAACCAGTGTGTGTTACCAGTGATGACATACGGATCCGAAACACGGTCTCTTACTATGGGCCTTATAATGAAGCTCAAAATCACACAACGAGCTATGGAAAGGGCTATGCTGGGTGTTTCTCTACGTGATCGAATCAGAAATGAGGAGATACGTAGAAGGACTAAGGTAACGGACATAGCCTTGAGAATCAGTAAGCTCAAGTGGCAATGGGCAGGGCACATAGCGCGAAGAACTGATGGCCGTTGGGGCAGGAAAGTTCTAGATTGGAGACCCTTCGACCAGAGACGCAGCGTGGGACGTCCACCAACAAGATGGACAGACGACCTTATAAAGATCGCAGGATCAAACTGGATGCAGACCGCTAGTGATCGGTCGCTGTGGAAATCCGTGGGGGAGGCCTATGTTCAGCAGTGGACGTCCTTTGGCTGATAATGATGATGATGATGATGATGATGATACATTAAATTTTCGTAAATATACTGAGAGGCTAGAGTGAATATTCTCATTTCTTTAAACACCCCTCATAAGGAATCTTGAGGTTTAAGATTATAAATCTCGCTCGGCTCTTTTTTGTAGCAAAAAAATGATTCTACATCAGCAGCCGCGACCCACAGTAAAATGCTGTAGGACATCAAGATATGAAAATAACTAAAATAAACTAACCTAGCTGTTTCTACATCAGTCAAACGTCTAATCTTCCTTACAGCAAAAGCAGCTGAGCTTAGTTTCCCTGACAAGGCCAATTGTTTGATGACTTTTGACTACAATTAGGTCATGAAATGAAATGACTTTATCGACACAATGAAATTCGTGACAGCGCGAGGCATGTCACGATACTGGTATTCTGCGCGAACTCTTTCGATCAAGTGAACACACACAAATTGATTAGTAAAAAAAAAGACAAATAAATAACAATCATAATATTATCAGTCCTAACCCATGAACAATAACGATAAATATATATAAATACGAAAACTATTCATTATTCAGCATTCAGATACTCATATAAAATACGTAACGATAAAGCAATAATAACAAAATGCAAATATTACAAAAAAAAACTCATTAACCGCATGGCACTGCCGCTGAATTACGATTTATGATTCAGACGAACCGCGCCACACATCATCATTATCAACCGAAGGACGTCCTGCCTGCCTGCTACTGCTCAGCATAGGCCTCCTCCAAGGTTTTCAACAGCGGTCTGCATTCCGTGCGATCCTGTAAAACGAAAGGTATGAGAATTTATTGTAGCTTAATGAAAAAAAAACACCACAAGTTTTAACCACATCTTAAGTTAGGCAAAGTTTATAAAGCTAGGCAAAGTACATAAAAGTTAAAGCTTATTATGTTTCGGATTCAAAGCTTATAAGTTGTGATTACCTCTGAGGCTGTGCGTTTGGTTAACTTATACTTGTGTTAGTTAGTAATTTTGTAAAATTTAAGCGATTTTAGAGAAGAATACTTATTGAAAACAAGGAGCAACCGTTGCTGAATTAAAACTAAGTAAATTATTTCAATTTAACCAACAATACAATTGTCTAGGAGATGTCTTCAAATCGTAATTATACGGATTTTTAAATTCCCTGGCAGCTGTATAACATGACACCATGAAGCCAAATTTAGTATTTAACTTACACGCTGATAGTGCAGCTCTATTTGCACCAAGCTACCGTCTAATTAAATGTATTCCGTTCCAACCGGGTACTAATTTAAAGCTCCGACTGACGAGAGCCCAAATTGTAGACTGGTATACTTGATAGATTGCGCCGAATAGCTTCCTATTGTAAACGTTCATCCGCAAATACATTTTTTTGAAATATTGGACACCTTTTAAACTTTTATGTAAGTTAAGTCCACCCGTCTGGTGTAGTGGTCGAGAAATCGCCTACTACACAGCGGATTGCGGGTACGTTCCTCTCACAATACAAACATTTGTTTGCATGAATATGTCTGTTTGTATTGGTCTGGGTGTTTTCTATGTATAGTATTTAAGTAAAACAACTTTTTTACGGATTAACTTTTCGCGAGTTTATTAATTTTATCCCGACGTTTCGTAAACTTCAGAAACAAGTATAGTATTTAAGTATTATATCCGTTGTCTGGCACCCATAACACAAGCTTTGAGTAGCTTACTTTGGGACTGCGATGTGTGGAATCGATTTTGGGACCTCGGAGCGGCGACGCCTTAAAACCCAGTTCTTAGCCACTACACCACGGAGGTCATTTAAAAGGAAGCGGTTAGTACACTAATGTATAAGCAGCATGCGAAATTTGCATAATATGCTACGATTCGCTCTAACATAGCTAGACGTGATAGTTGCATCCTTGTCAGTATCGATCGTTAAGCCGCATGTCTGCCGCATGCGAATGCTTTGGAGTACTAACGCCGTAAGACAGCACTTGTGTTAGAAATCGTATCATCATCATCATTATGAGCCAAAAGACGTCCACAGTTGAACATAAGGCTCCCCTACGGCTTACCACAGCGACCGATCACTCGCGGTCTGCATCCAGTTTGATCCTGCGATCATTACAAGGTCGTCTGTCCATCGTGTCGGTAGACGTCCTACGCTGCGACTTCGGCCAAAGGGTCGCCAATCTAGAACTTTCCTGCCCCAACGGCCATGTTCTTTGCGCTATGTGCTCTAGAAATCGTATGGAAGATGTGTTTTACCAAACATCAAAACTTACAAGTGACTGTTTATTGCAAGCGAGTGGAGCAATTCTAGATTTATAATTTTAATACTTCTATAAGTATTAGTAGTCTGTTGCACAAATACTACCATAGTTGCTACTGAATATGTTTCTATCACAAATATTGTTACTTAGTTAAATTTACGACAGAATTCAATATTAGAGAAGTGAGCCCTTTCAAACTTAGTTCAGGGTGATTCCCGTGATTACACGTTTTTTTTGCCGACTTAAAAAAACAAGGTAATCTTTTTAACTGACTTCAAAAAAGGAGGAGGTTATCAAGTCGACTGTATGTTTTTTTTTGTATGTCTGTTACCTCACATCTCAGTCGTTTGTCAACCGATTCGAAAAAAAATTTCGCCTACTTAGAGGGTCTACCTTCTAGTTGGTCCCTTTGTTGCTAATTTGGGATCTGATGATGAGATCTTGGTGTAATCGAGGGAAATCCTCAAACTTTTAAGGCACGTATAGTGTTTTTAGGGTTCCGTAGCCTAATGGCAAAAAACGGAACCCTTATAGTTTCGTCAAGTCTGTCTGTCTGTCCGTCTGTATGTCACAGCCATTTTATTCTGTAACTATAAGCATCACACTGTTGAAATTTGGTAGAATTATACATCCCGTTAACCGCTTTACGATTCTCATACAAAAAATATGTCCTATACGTGTGGGGTGTTTATAGATATTTCTTTTAAAATGACACCGAGGTTCCTAAGACTTTTTTCTTTTAAAGTCTAACGTTTCATAGCTAGACGCTTTAAAAGTGGTAAAATGGGCGCCCCCCCCATCTAACCTCTAAACTAAGCAAGTGTAAATTTTGAAAAAATAATATATAATGTAGATCTTAGCTAATACTTTCAACGAAAATTGGTTCGAACGGAATCGAACGAGAAGTTTTTGAGATATAGCACATTTTCAACAACCGAAAACATAACTTTGTACTTCGTACAAACACTATGAAAATCAAAGTTATATTTGCTGTCAACAAAATATTGTGGATTTTACTAAGTGGCAGTAAGTGGATTCCCAAATTCATTTAAAGTTGGCATGGAACCCTCAGTGCGCGAGTCCGACTCGCACTTGGCCTTTTTTTACTAGATCTTGATCTTCTTCTTAATGTTGACGTGCTGTTACGTCTGATAGTCAATACCTTGTGGGGCTGAGCTGATAATAGAACTCCTTAACGCTTAGGAGTTCAGTATTTATAATGACAGAACTTATCATAGGTAGTTTGTAGCTTCTTAAAGAACAAAGTCATAAGGTGCTACTCCCCCCCTCTCTTGTAATCTCAAAAAAATAAGAAATAAAATTAACTTTAAAAAAAGTAAAAACCGACTTCAAAACCAAAATGCACTAAAAAGTCTTAAAAAAACTCTTAACCATGCAAGGAAAGGAATCCATTTTATGCAAATAATTTCTTTTTGGAGTCAGTGCCATCAATTTGACCATCAAGCATCAACTACATATTACAGCACCGACTCCAAAAAGAAATCGTTTGCATAAAATGGATTCCTTTCCTTGCATGGTTAAGAGTTTGTTTAAGACTTTTTAGCGCATTTTGGTTTTGAAGTCGGGTTTTACTTTATTTTTAAGTTTTTTCGGTATCTATTTGTTTGTATAAAATATCGTCAGAATGTTATAAAATTTGAGTATGTTGATCTATTCAGGCTTCCTAACACGTTTCGTAAGTGTATATTTGTGTGTTTCTGGTGTAACATTTATTTGCTTTCATTATTATTAATACTTAAAAAAGTGCCTTCTTAAATATTAAGAAATTTTGGTTGTGTCCAGCTTCTCTGTTTACGAGACATAAAAACTTTGCTACAACAGAACTCTAATATTTCAATCGAGTCTGAGTGGATGCCGCATTACATTTGAAATAATTTTTTTACAGTAGAAAGATGCAGTATTGGCCAAGTAAATAAAGAGCTGGGTAGATAATGATCTGACAGTTAGCAGTAAATAAACACTTGTTTAAGTTTAAAGAAACAATAACTTTAAGAAAATAAAACTGGTAGTAGGGATAAGAGAAAATAAAAAAAAGTTTTTTTTTCTGAATCTCATTTTATTTACTTTCAAAGATGCACAAGTAAATTACAGATTACTGTTTGAATACTTTAGCTTATTTATTTAGTTTTCATGTATTGCTGCGTGAAAATGATGTGTATGAAATGCAATTTAATGTAGTGGCATAAAAAATAACTTAGTTTAAGTTTTAATTTGTATTTGTTGCAGGACTGTAAAATACAAATAATTCAAATATTAATATTCAGTACTCTTAACATTAATTTCAAAATGCGCCACGTACTGTAAATTATTACCCTTAAAGTATTTTCAAAATCGGTTTTATAGTTTGCGCCGTCGTAGCCCATGCAAATCTACAATATTTAGAACTACTAGTCATGACCGGCTTTAAAAGTTGTGTGTCAAATTTAAGTTTAATAAAGGATGAGTCTACTCAATCTTATTTTGGTGCATTACTTTCCTCGCAGAGTGGCGAGATTTACGTCCACAGTTTCTAAAAGTGGCAATAAAGACTCAGAAAGAACTGAGGAACTCTACAACACCCGCTTATTGCGCTGTTATTATATTCTTCACGGTAAAACACAGTTCTAAAACAAGCTATACTTCAAGAATAAGCTGTGTAATTTAATATAAATGTACCTTTTTATGTCAAATAAGTAAGATTATAAGTTATGAATGATGTGATGATACGTAAAATCTAACAATTTTTAGCGCATGAATTTAAACTAGCATCAAAAACGAATGCTAGCACAATAGCACGAAAATATTTACATACAAAACTGTAAATCACCATATTAAAAACGTAAAAAATCTTACTACTTACCATCTTTTGGTGTTTGGTTTCCGATAAATTACCTTAAACATACCTTAGACATAGTTTTCGAAATTAACAGTCTAAGAGCGCTTTCACACCAATGATATTGTATTTATAAGTAGATGTCGCTCCGCGTACTAAAGGAGTACACAAATAGGGCACCGTCTGATTAATGGATGTCAATAGATTGACATCCACCATATCAGACATCAGTTTCGGAACCATAAAATTATTATCCCTTTGGAATAGAACGACAAAATCGAGATGTCACTAGCAGCAAACTGTGTGATAAAAAGAGATGGGAGATGCGAAGTAGCAGAACCGTTTTTAACAGCTGTCAGTCAGTTCGGAAGCTTATGAAAGCTCGCTGAAAATTTCTCTTATTTGAGTTTTTGAAAACCTATGTGAAATTGTGTATATTTTGAAGAAATATTTCTGTTGAAACATGGTGACTTGATCGGTGATTGATTTTTGTTCATTACAGCGGAATAACCCAACGAATAATCATTCAACAGATTAATTAGTCCAAATCGAAGCCTCTTAATATACGACTTATATTTACCAATGCGCTTCAAATTTAAAGTACGCAGTTTGATTATTCTATTCTACAAACGTCAATTTACGTAAAAAGTAAAGACAGAATAACACAGGGAATGTATATATTGAATATTTTATATAATGAAATAATATTTAGTTTTACACTACAGCTGCATGTTCAATATTTTGTGTCGGCTGTTTATCATGCAGTAAACTAATATGTTTATCTTAGGAACATTGTTTTTAATCACCTGATCGAAAGGTTATCTCATTTAAAGCTACAAATGCTACTTATGTTAGTTACTGACATCTTAAATCGGTTTCGTTTGACAGCTTTTACTTGTCCTTCTATTCCGATAGGAATATTAATTTTATGTTCGGAACGGAGTCGCTTTCTTAATATATTTTTAAATTATGTAGATATTAAAATATTTTACATTTACATTATTATATAATGATTTAAAAAATGTAATATGAATGGTTCACGTGAATGCTTGAAATGTCTTGGTGCCAACGTTAAAGTCATGTTCACTACTAGGCATTCACGATCACGTGACCACATGTATATTTTTAGGAAACAAATAATATATGAAACATATTTACAGTCCTTATTATAAAAAAATATAAAATACTAATACACTATAGTCATCTGGCATCATGTAAATGATTTATTCCTTCAAATAACATTCTAAAGTTAGCGTCCCTTTCATGTACAATGTTCTATTGGTAAGTATCATCCCTCACGGATGTGTTTATCGACAGTCTTTTGATAACATTTCGTTTACACGACTGCCGGTGACCTTTTAGTCTTTGAGCGTTTTTTAAAGAAATTAAATATGTACTTTTTATTAACTGACAGACGGATAATAACATACATTGCCCTAGACATAAGTGTTAGGGTCGTGCGGGCGGGTTTCGAATCCGCGACTATCTTAGTAATATGGAATGTAAACCACTATACTAGAACGATCTTTAAATTATTAAAAAATATATAGAAGCCCATTACTTCATGTAGGGCAATGTATCAGAAAATCGACTTTTGACGAGGAGGACAAAATATTGGCCATGTTGGTGTATGGGTTGGCTAAAAACTAAACTCGCAAATTTTATTGAAAATACTTGAATGATAGGCATCATCAAATGAGATTCACTTTACGAAATTTTAATTTTATTTATTTAGACTTTATTGCACTGTTAATGGTACATTTCGCGGACTTAACTCATGTCATGGCACTCTACCACTTAACCGCTTGGGAAATGCAGAGAGTTACATCAGTGGTACGCCAATGATTTATTCCTCTAATATTTTAAAGTACTGAGAGGGACGAAAAAAAATTTTTTTTAAATGCAGTAACATAAACATAGATACTTATTACATGTATAAAAGAAATATATAAATATAATATTCCAACTGGAACATGTTTATTTAGATAGTAGTTTTTGCAGAATTAAAAGGCGAACTGACGCATTGAGCTACACATGAACGCTGACGCCATCAAAAACATACTAAATCAAAGTTAAGATCCCACTTTGAAGTGAGGTGTTGTTTGCTTGACAATCTTTTAACGTCTCACCGGTGATCTAGTTGTAAAAAAATATCATTGTTTCACACTTAGGCAACTTTAGTGCCGGTCGCGCGTCAGCCGCGGTGCTGATAATATCATACATAAATGACAGCAGTAACCTCAGCTCTAATGTGAAGGCGCACTTAGAATCGCGTAACATTGAAAGGTGAATGTTTTTAACTCGCGACCGAGTTCGCAGATCTGAATCAACACGGGAAATGAACTCAGACCACTGAACGTTGAATACTGTGCCAGTGTAGC
The DNA here is from genome assembly GCA_963924145.1 of Pyrausta purpuralis. Classification (NCBI taxonomy): domain Eukaryota; kingdom Metazoa; phylum Arthropoda; class Insecta; order Lepidoptera; family Crambidae; genus Pyrausta; species Pyrausta purpuralis. The sequence continues at coordinate 20,613,659 of OZ001654.1, forward strand.
AGCTATCGAGTCCGTGGTGGAATACGGCACGTCATTTTAGTCGCCGGTTTTAAGATTCCATGGAACGACTTGAACACTGGCAGACGTATGAGGAATGAATAGTTGATACCTATACCTTATTAAAAGTTGTATAAAACTACTTACACTTTCCTTTAAAAAAATCTTACAATTACTTCTTTTTTATTGATAAAGAGCACATAAGTATTGTTATTATAAGCAAGTACTTAATCTATGGGAGACCTTTTGGGCAGGCCGTTGCGAGTGGTCCTGCATGTGTTGCGCAAGCCGCCGGCAGACCCTAAAAGATCTATTGTTTGAGTGCCTGACGCGCGCGCATGGGCAGCTTTACAACGAATCGTCTCTCCGTAATTTGAGGCGGTTATTCCGTGTTTCGTTCGTAAATACAGAGTGATAATAACTAATTAAAGCCGCGAAGTGATTTCTTGCGAATTGTAGTGGTGAATTAACTGACAACTGTTTGTTGGAACGCATGCATGCTATTTTCCAGCGGTGTAATTTCTGTTAAAAAGTACCGGGTTAAGAGAGAGAAAATAGTTTCATAGCTCTTATTTTAAATTCCACCAGTCTTTTTTGTCTGTGTTTTGAAAGTGTCTTACCCAATCGCGGTAATTCTATAGTGATCGGCGTTAGAATTATTGCGCATCGCGTTTAATCCGACGTGGATAACGTAGTGAATCGCGTTTATTTTAGTGTGATTGGTGTGAATGTTGTTAGTTATTAATGGGCGCTGGAACTTTAAATCGCGTCAAATTGAATCCGTGTGTAGAATCTTGTAAACAAAATTTTATTTTATTAAGGTAGACTATGTGTTCTATTAAAACGCCTTCTTTTAAGGTAAATAATAGTCGTCGTAAATAAACACCTGGTGTTTTTAGGTGGGACTCAAAAGCAAACCGGACTAGTATATAGTAGCCCGGCAGGGCCAGTGTCGTGTTAAAGTGTGTGCGTGAGTTTCATGGTGAGCCTCATCAGGCGTGAGAGTGCAGTAAGGAACGTGTCCAGCTCCGTCCTGAAACATAGAGGCCAACTACTGATCCAGATCGAAGTCCAGGAAAAAATTTCGCACGCCTAAGTCACATAGTAACACAAATTCGGTGAGATCCATCCATATTGTAGATTAAATACCACACCACATTCATTAACAAAGGTTTAGAGTTAAACTCAATATACAGACATCTAAATACTCCCGAAAATTATGTCACACTAATATTTTTTTAAATCTCAAAACATGACTCTAATAATTTATCACCCAAAACGATGGACAAAAAAGTTACATTCGCAGTTAACTTAATATTTTGTTTTTGATGATCATGAATTCATAAATTCCAAATAAAATTGTAAATAATCTAAGTCCAGGTAAGTAAATACTCATTTAAGTAGTAGAAAAGCATTAAAACCGTTTAGACAAAAAAATAACTTCAAATAACAAAGAAAAACGCGAATATTTTATAAGGGTGCTGGGAGCTCTCAAATAATTGTTGGTACAACTTTAACCTTGCCGCTAACACATTAAATTCAATCATAAGGAAACATCGTAGTAATATAAGAAATCACAAAAAATAATATCTTATAGCTATGCAACGTGAAACTCGATCAAGTTTCTACGACCTTACATAAGTTAACAGCCATTCATTATTACTTCTTTAAGCCATTACACAATACCTTCCTTATATTGTTAGACAAAGTTTATTATTTTTAAAGGAGTGACAAAGCTCCGAAGGCTGGGTAATTTTGGCTACTTACCATAAAACTAAGGTTACATTTTTTCTAATAGAACAGTACCTCCTTTTCACTATTTCGTCGTATTTGGGTTAGAAATTTCTCGCACAAATATTTTTGTACAGCAGTGTCCAACATGTGCATGCGATCTGGCCATTAACAAAAAACCAACGGGACAAGGACCAAAAAATGTATATTGTTAAAAGCCTGAGAAACTTTCTAAGCGGCGGAATATCAATCCAATAAAACAATAACACAACTAAAATGCGACTTTAAATCATTTCAAAAAGCCTTTTAAATTACTCATACAACGACCACGTGCACCGTTTAAGTATCTTTGTACTTAATTTTTCCATTCCTTCTTCAAAGAAAACATAGCAACTAAGGCCAATAAGATTGCTTGGCATCTGTCATAAAAGCTTCTTTAGACGCGTGTAATATCGTTGGTAAAATATATAAATAAAATTTAAGTTTTTCGCAAATTAAGCAATTATTAATAATTTCGCAATTAATTATTAATTTAAGTTTTTAGATTAATATTTTTTTCAATCTTATTAGGGCCTGTCCCTACCTAAATATAAGTTGCTGTCGAGATTGGCATGTTTTGCACTAATTTGATATTATATTCAGGTTGTTTTAAGACATCTTAACATCTATAGCAACTAAAGTCGTCATTAAATCTGCAGAATCAAAATAACCGGCCAAGTGCGAGTCGGACTCGCGCACTTAGGGTTCCGTGCCTACTTTAACTGAATTAGGAAATCCACTTACTTCTACTTAGTAAAATACCACAATATTTTATTGACTGCAAATATAACTTTGTTTTTCATAGTGTTTGTATGAAGTACAAAGTTATGTTTGCGGTTGTTGAAAATGTGCTATATCTCAAAAACTACTCGTTCGATTCCGTCCAAACTAATTTTCCTTTAAAGTATTTATTAAGATCTACATCATATATTTTTTTCAAAATTTACACTTGCTTGGTTTAGAAATTAGATAGGGGGGGGACGCTCATTTTACCACTTTGAAAGCGTCTAGCTATGAAACGTTAGACTTTAAAAGAAAATGGTTTTAGGAACCTCGATGTCATTTTAAAATACCTATCCATATATAGGTTATACACACATAGGTTTGAGTAAAAAATTTTTTTTTGGTCTTAGTTTCATGAGCCCCCCCTTATATCATTATTTTTTATTTTTTGTATGAGAATCGGTAAGCGGTTAACATGATACATCTTCCTACCAAATTTCAATTGTGCAATGCTTATAGTTACAGAATAAAATGGCTGTGACAGACTTGACGAAACTATATGGGTTCCGTTTTTTGCCATTCGGCTACGGAACCCTAAAAAAGGTGAAAATTGCAATCCTAAATTGCAGAAAACAACAATGTATCAGTGTAACAACGAAATCGTGTTTTCATTATGTATGTCTGTGTGTAAAATGTGTGTCGCTTCTTGTGATAGTGGTTTCTTGTATATGTGCTGTGTGAGTTGATTTATTGTGTAGATCAGTGATCATCAAGCGAAAAGTTTCTGGCAACTCAACAAACAATGAAAATAAAACTTGCTGAAGCAGGTGCTTAAGAAAGGAAAGCACAATCTGGCTAAACCTAATAGACTAAGATTGGGCACCAGCTACATTATTTAACAGCAGTGGAGCAAAGTGAACTATATAATGATCAACGTTGGAGCGCCTGCGAGCCATAAGCCGAAGACAGCTTCAATGATCAATTTTTATTAACCCATAAGTGAACGACAGCTATTATGGTCAACGCCGCTATAAGCGGACGACATTTACAATGGTCAATGTAGAGGGAGCACAACGAGCTAAAAACTGACGACAGCTACCATGGTCTACTTTAAAAGAGCGCAGCGAGCTGAAAACTGACAACAGCTGTATTGGTCTACGTCGAGAAAGCACAGCGAGCTATAATCTGGCGATATATACAATTGTCAACATTGAGGGAGCGCAACAAGCTAAAAATTTACGACAGCTACATTGGTCTACGCTGAGGGAGTGCAGCGAGCTCAAAACTGGCGACAACTATAATGGTCTACGTTGAAGGATCGCAGTGAGCTGAAAACTGATGACATCTACAATGATCTACGTCGAAAGAGCGTAACAAGCTATTAGCGGAAGACACCAACTTTAATCAACATCGGAGCGCAGGGAGCAAGACAAGCAAACGAGTACTTTGATGGGCAACGTCAGGAGAGCCATTCAAGTTACAAGCGTACGACAGTCATAATGACCAAAGTCAAAGACCTTGAGCTAAAAAAAAGAAGCTAAAAGAAGAAGCTAGAGTGCACCTAGCTTTAAAAGGACGCCAGCCAAAACATTGACGTAAGTGGAATGCACCCACTTATTAAATTTACTTATTAAGTGCAAAACATATGTACCGAAGTAGTGCATCGACCAACTGAATCAAAAGGACCAAAGAAGATCAAGAAGAACTCCTAAGCGTATCCACAAAGGCAGATTGCCCACCTCATCAACGCTCAGTCCTCTTGTGATACCCGTCTTTCTCCCTATATTCCTAGACCACACTCGATGCATATCTTGGTGGTTGTGGCCGATAGGCTCCGGCTAGTCGGTCTCCTCTCCCATCCCAGAGCGTGTCCCTCCTTCTAAAAATCGTGCTATTTGGTGTGCCGGTTTTACCGGATCAGGCTTTGATCCTGGCTGAATAGTACTTCGTATCGTATATCGTATCGTATAAGCAAGTACTTAATCTATGGGATACCTACTACCTCTATTCTTTTTGTGCGATGAAACCACACTTATCGAAATTAATTCGTTTAAAAAAATATCCTGATCGACGTCACCACCATTTACGGAAGCGCTGAAGATGTAATATACATTACAATTCATTATACTTCAGTATTAATACTTAATTAGTATTTTTTATGATATCGTTCATTAATATAAATATATATACTTATATGTATTTATGTTTTATAGAATATGTTATTCATTACATAAATTGTCTTGATCTTATGCACAAAATCTGTGCTCCCTCTTTTTTGGCATAATTAGTGCGTACTTTTGGTAAGACAACAAAAACTTGATCAGCGGAGACTGCGTTTACTTTTTTTCATGATTTTTTTATATAATTTAAAAAATTCAAACAATATAAAACATTGAATTCATTCTCTTTGTAACAAAAAAGTAATACATTTGAATCATTATAAATTAACAATTAATTATAAATTGCAATTTATATAAAATGCAAGTATTATAATCGTACAGCCCTTTTACTGTCATAATCTTCGTATCTTTGTAGATTTTATCAGTAGGGGTAGAAAATTCTATTGGTAGGTTATATAGTAGGCTATTCGAATTCAAATGCTCCTTTTGTCTTAGTATATTTATATTCTTTTTATTCGTCATCGTAAGCAGGCAGTCATCTCGATGGGTAGCGCAGCCGTTAAGATAACCATCGTTTTTCTTGCGCCACTTATTTATTACTACGTTTAGCAATAAACGCTACCTCTAAGCGTATGTAGCGGGCTTAAGGGTGTTATTAATGAAGCGAGAGATAATTTTATTGTTGCATGAGAAATCTGACAATCTTTAACCTCGACATAGCATAACAAAAAAAAATGACATCAAATTTGCAAAGCTTATGCTGTTGATGATAAGCTCCGTGGCTGAGGTGGCTAGCAGATAAGAGATATGATACTTATTGCGTCTGTGTATTTTGGTACCATATTTGACACCGACAACCTTGACATTTCATTTTAACGAAATGGTTGATGTTAAAATAAAATAAATCTAACAACCTCCATAAGTTATCCCTCGTTGAAAACTGAAATCTTTTTAACTCAACTAGTTAAATAATTTTATTCACTGAAATTATGTTTAAAGTAATAAAAATATTTTTTACAATAATGAAAAAAAAGGGACTTTACAATGAGCGCAAAATAAAATGTACCTACTTTGATTTCGTTCCTGTTCAAAGTCGAACAGTAATATAAATTGCACTTGTAAAATAGGTATAGGCATACACGCCCGGATAGCGTAAGATAAGGGGTTGGATTCCTCGTCTGACACAGAGTCAAAGTTGTTTGTTACAAGTGCAATTTATATTATTGAGTGACAAAACATTATAAAAACAAAACAAAAAAAATATGTAATGATCGCACAGTCATGTCACACGATACCAGAATTGATCATCTGTATTTGGATACGCTTGTGAGTTGTGTGCGGAGTAACGATTTGGTAATAATGTGTTTGGCCCCTACAGCCAATGAGGGCATTCCCCTCCGATTTACTTCTACCCTCCATTATTGCTTATTTGCTACGTAATTCTCAATGCAAATGGGACGAAAAAATATATAGTCTTTATTTGTTAAAGTATACAGTTTTTCCTATGTGAATGTCTTCTAATGGTCAAAAACTGATGGTCTTATAATATACCGCACATACAACATGATTATAAAAGACCACTTCATAAAAGAAGATTTCATCTGGCGTAGGTACATCCAGCCTCTTTTTAACTTCTTACGTAAATAACATCTGAAACACAGATCAATCGAAATTATTAAGCAAATTAAAAGGTTGTTTGTCATCATCATTGTATGAACTTATATTCATGATTGGTCTTTGGTTCTATACACTAGCGTATTATTAACATTCATAGTGTTCGATCCCAAATTATAGCAATACTCGCAATGTTCAGATAATAATTACCCCGTTTGAGTTATTAACTGTGTCAAAATTAACAAGGCGTTATTTCACTAACAATTATCATTATTATATGTAGTTGACTGTGTGGGTGATGAATTACGTATAATATTCAAGATTAATATTATTTAGAACATTTAACGATAAAAATCTTATTTTGTTTTTTAATTTTCATGCAACTTAAGTTTAACGTACAAGTGTAACACTTTGGGGCATTAGTCCAGTTCCTCTTAGTTTTTATACTATCTAAATACGATCAATGTCTGTTTTGTTACCAATTAAATAAAGAACTGGTTCAAATGAATTAACCATATACCGCTTTAAACTAAAGAGTGGTACAAGAGCAATATTTTAGTTGAAAAAAAAAATTGTCGGTTGGATACCAACAAATATTAGTTTCTTAACAACCACTAACAAATATTTTCTTTCTCATTTTTGCTATACAAATATGATAGCAAATCGATTATCGATATAGATGAGCACGAAGTTTCAGACTAATATACAGTTCAGTTCGTTCCATCAAAGTTATATTGAAAATGTTGAATACGTTTTCAATTACTCTGTATACGCGGTTTCAACACGAGCGATTTCTTAGACGCAGACACAGTTTATAAAAAATCAATTTATATTTTTCGGCTTATAATATAGCTGGCAGGTTCCTAGCTCAAAGGATAAGCTTAGTTGATAAGGTAGATTTTAAGTTTTTTTCTTTTATTTTATGATACATCTCTCAGGTCTTTTTTGTTCTCAAAATAATTTTCAGTTTGTATATCTTTTAAAATATAGTCAGCTATCCTGAATAAGTATGATAAAAAAGACAAGTTATTATTATTGCGTCTCCCTCAGACGCCTTTTACTTCCAGGTCGAACCAGATTAATTATTGAGTTATCTTTATAAATATTATTGAATCGTTTATTAGGTTTGCTTACTATACAAACGTCGATGAGGCAGTATTATTTTTCATAAAGAAAATAATCTTTATTGACTTCTACTTAAAAAGTCGTGATAGTCACACCACTTACAATTGGAGACCGGGTGGACCGATTCACATGATTTTTACTTTTTTTTTCCTAAGGACCAAAGGATGATAAGTAACCATAAAACGATTCGGGGACGAAAGAAAGTTTTGAAAAGCTAAAAACAATCACGCAAGGTTAGCCTTACCAAAAACTCTAGCGATTATAAAATGCTCATCTGTACCAACCCATTTTAAGTAGTTTTGAGATTTGAACGACTAAGGCCGTTTGTACTCTGCGACTTTTTATATCGATATAAGCTTTTGCCAGCCACACCACAATAAAGATGATGCATTGCGACAGATCACTATTGCATTGCTACATAAACCTGCAGTGTTTTAGGACATGGCTTACATATAGCTAGAAATCACAGTATATGCATATGTGATTTAAATCATGGATACAAATGGGCCTTTGACAGCCGCACAAGTATCATAGAACTTGTGGCCTATTTCACAATTTCAAGTTCTGGCTAGCGTTGTCTGTCCGATACTTCACACAAAGGATTAATGTAATCATGAGTTACTTTGCGGAAATTCATTATTGTGTTGAGTTTTTAAGAAATGACGTTTCATATTTGAATTATTCATTGGTTCGTGATTGTTTATCGATGGTGAAAAATGGCATCAGTGAAATTAAAATATATGTATATACACAAATTGATACTTTATTTTATAACATACGTTTTCTAAAAAATAATTTCCTTCCATTTCTAAGTATAAAATTCAAAAACCAGGAAATGTAAAACAAGACAGATTAAAATTTTGTGGCCCGCACGTTTGAATTTTCTACTGAAATCGCATTCTATAAAAGGCTTTATTTAACAAGCTCCCGGAAGCCACACTCAGTATCGTTCAAGACTTTAGTCTGCTATATAAAATTAGTTATCAACCAGTAGTGGAGCTTTATTGTTATTGGCCCACTAATTGGTTTAGTTAGTGAGGTGTTTTATTACGTAGTAGTTCTAATACCTTGTGAGTGTTCCATCTGTTTAAGTATTTGAAGTTGTTAAAATTAATTGTTGGTGAATAAGAAAATCTACGAGATAGTGCCGTTACCATGAGTTATTGTAGTTTAACTCGCTAGCGACGACATTAAAAAGTGTATGAAAAATTTTGGTTCTGCAAGTGACCGCTAGAGGTGTTTTGCAATTTTCCATTGCCTTTTTTTACGTCGTCACTAGCGAGTAAAATTGCCCTAAACTCATGGTAACGGTACAGGTTGTCTCTTTTTAAAATTAAAAGGACATTACTATTCTATAACTACGTCCATTTACATATATGACGTTTCAACATAATCCCGAGTTGTTGTAGTCAGCATTATAATTCTCTACTCTACCAATCATAATTGAATAGGGTCGTGTGATTTGCTTTTGATAAATGTTGGATTTTCTTACAAAAATGAGTTGAAATCCGCACGACATAGTTTAAAAAAGCCTTATCTTAATTTTGTAACTATTCCCGTCGAATAATCGTGATTCTAGTTGTATTTAATTGATTTTAGAACGACAATCACTCGTTATATACGCAAGTGATTACATAATAGAGCTTCAAATTATTTCTATACGAGCCTGGCAACTGTTAGTCTGTTTGATGTTGACGGAGGCGTTGTTTAAACCCAAGTTAAAATGTTAACTTTGAACTGCCAAAATGGTCCAAATTTAAAGAAAAAATAATGGAACAGAAGAGAGCCGAAAATAAATCGCAGAGATAAAAATTGTTACAATAGAATCCTCTATCTATAATAGAATTTGTATATATAAACTTTCTGATTTATCTTGCCTTGATTGTATCCAAGGTTAATATAACTTGTGTTATAAAGTCTGATAGTAAAGGAGTTCTTGATAGCTAAAGTTCTCGTCTCCGTAATTAGTTTTAGTTTAGTTCTGAGCGTTACTACTTATTTTTTTATCTTTTCAAAAACTATAAAAATATTGACTATCACATAAAACAATAATTAAAGTTAAATACTCCAAATACTGTTCAAAACACTTTCTTCCTAATAAATTATTTGGAATTGCATTACGTCTAAACTAATACTATAAAGCTGTTTGTTTGAACTCTAATCTCAGAAACTACTGTACCAATTTGAAAGTTTTTTTTTGCTAATTGTTTCAGTAGTTCCTGAGATTAGTGCGAGGCTTTTTTAGAGAAAGTCTTGAGGCTAAAGTACATCACGCTGCGACTGGAGGGGAGGGAGCAAACTCAAAACGCGCAGACAAAGTCACGGAGGACTGCTTGTTGGATGATAAAGTATTGATTTCCATTACAATGTAAATTCTAAATGAACTATGTAGTTGCGGAAGAATGCCTACGACACTACAAGTTTGCTACGAGGTTTCAATAAGTTCGCTACGAGGTTGCTACAAAGGTCGCTACGAGAAAATTACTGGAGGTCTATTTTTGAATCACTCGCCGTCAACATCATCCGTCATACCCAATGTGTTTGATTTTCGTTAGAAAGCGATCTAAAAAATCTATACGTGAATACTCACAAAATTAAGTAAGTTTTTTTAAATATATCCTATATGGAAATAACCTGTTTTTTATTCAATAATCTGATATTAATCAATAAACATCACACGTCATTTCGAGTGGTATTGAAAAATAGGGCCCATAGTTGCTTGAATAGGTAGGTAATTTTATAGAGAAAAAAACACATTACAAAATGCCCGAGTTTTAAACGAATACTCAGAATGATGATTACTCTATTACTGTGATATTTGTTAGTTGAGTAAATGTTTATAAGTTCTGTTCCACATTATCTTTAAACATCAAGCTTTAACCGCTGATTCGTATTGGTGTTATAGATACGGCTTGAGACGTACGGAAGTCTCGACATAGTTTCCCTATCAAACAACCAGATGGCGCTCGAACAACGCTGAGACAAGTGTTGACATGTATTTATTGATCGAGAAGATTTTTTAAATTAAGCTTAGATTATACAAATTTACGATTTACCTAAGATGCTACGTAAGTTAAAAGGATATTCGATGCAGCAGAAAATCAGAAAAAAATATTATTTAAACTAAATGTCAATAATATTACATTTCTTCTTGTGCTTCAGACTTCGGCAGCAGCCGGGAAGACTATATCATTTTCATGCGATAAGAAAAACCCCAATATTGTTGCGGGTTCAATCGCGGGAAGTTAGTGCTGACATGTACCTTGATCATAATTTTCACACTTAAAAGTAGCGGATACCGGTTAAAATTAAAGTTACGTAGATTAGTGCAACCCACTTCCAGACATTATTACAGAACGAGACGTTCCTTCGTTAACGAAACGTACGGCGTGGAGGCACGTCAATTCAAAGTTTAATTTCAACTGGAATGAATGTAACGCGCGAAGGTAATGTACGATGTTTTTACGAGAGAAATGTTGAGTTGAAGACGAACGCAGGCATATTATACAGTATGGAGAAAAATATCTAAGCATATCTACAGGAAATAAGTATGTAAAAAATACTTTCTTGCGTTATTATTACCGTTCCGAACAAAAATCCATTCATTATGAAATTAAAGAAATAATTCGTTAAGCATAAAATATATAATACAGAAATTGTCAGAAGGAGAACACAAAATTTTATTTTATTTTAGTCAATTGCAAGCATTAGAAGATCAGTTTTAAGCGGGACACAGTATATTTTGGCGTCTCAGTATTTTAAAAGAATAGTTAGTCAAGTTTTATACTTTTAGTTATGAAATGGAATAAACATCTTTAAAATAAGATAGTTTGACAAAAGACACGTTACAATTTCGAGTAATTGTGATTGGTTTTGTGGTATAGCTTCAGAATTTATGTATTTAAAAAAACACTTTTTAACGTTATTATTTCCGTTCCATTAAGAAATTAAAGAAAATAATTAATCAAGCATACAATGTATAATACGGACATTGTCAGAAGGAGAACATACAATTATTTTTTATTTTTGGGCTTTATTTAACTTAAACATAGCAAAATATATTTTTCTATTGGTCATTCTTAACGTTGCTACATTCAACATAAGATATGTATGTATACAAGGAATATAAACAAAATTAACGGTTACTATCTAGTACAAGAATATATGACTTCCTAGAATTTCCTACTTAACATTATAAACGCGAAAGTACGTGAGGATGAATGTGTTTGTTACTCCTTCACGCTAAAACTACTCAATTGATTTTGATGAAAACTTACAATAATGAAGATAATACAGCGTGTGACTTGTATTACTACCAAAAATTTTAATCAATTTAAATTGTCGTGGTGCTCTTATATGCTTTAACTCAGAGATACATAAATCCAAAGATATCCTAATCAATGTATACTTGTCAAAACAAAATAAGAGCCACGAGGTATTTTTTCATTTTGGTGTAAATTATTAAACAGTTACATATTGAAAGTAGTAAAATATTGAGTACACAAACTCTTTGATACCTATTTTTTTTAATATTGTAGTATTCATCTGATGCTGGCAATAATTTTAAATAAAATTTGATTTAAAATTCTTTTTGAAAATTTTGATTCCATTTTCTTTGACGTTTTGCTTTCCTTAGCTTCTTGGTTTATTAGAAATTATCAGAGTTCATTAATATCTCGAGTCAGAAACATCTTTTGCAATATGCCACAAGCACGCAGGCGTCATATGGACTCGCTGACAGCAACCAGAGCCGTTACAATGATTGAAGAAGGACATTCGCAGCGATCTGTGGGTTTGCAATTTGGATTTTCTCAAAGAGCTATTCAAAATCTATGGAATCGTTTCCAAGAGACCAGCAGTGTCAGAAGAAGACCTGGTTCGGGCAGAGTTCGCATTACAACATCTCAAGAGAATCGTTACATTCGATTAAGTGCGCGCCGAGATCGTACAACGACGGCCCGCAAGCTGCAAAATCGTTTACGGCTCACAACGGGTACTCGTGTCAGTGACCAAACTATTCGTAATCGATTGCATGAAGACTAGCAGGCATCAAGAAGGCGAGTAGACGTGTTCCATTAACCAGTAATCATCGTGCAAATCGTTTAAGATTTTCCCGTCAACATTTGGACTGGGACATAAACCAATGGGGCATGGTGCTCTTCACAGACGATTTTTTTTTAACGACGATTGGCGTATTTGAGTATGGAGAAGACGCGGCGAGAGATTTTTAGAAGCCTGCATCCATGAAGTCGATCGTTTTGGTGGTCCAAATATAATGATTTGGGGCGGGATAATCTTACACGGCAAAACTAAGCTCGTTATTTTAAATGAGGGTATTGTTACTGCTCAGCGGTATATTGAGGAAGTTGTCAGACCACATGTGATTACATTTGCCCAGCGAGCGGGTCCTAGATTCATCTTGATGCAAGACAATGCTCGTGCACACACGGCTGAAGCGACTCGGTTTGTACTGGAAGCCTCTCAACTTCAAGTCTTGCCGTGGCCGGCGAACAGTCCGGACTTAAATCCAATAGAGCACATGTGGGATCAGTTGAAACGAATAGTTAGAGACGGTGATCAGGAAATCCACAACCAACAGCAACTCATCAACGCTGTTAAAAGGGCCTGGGAAGAGATTCCAATGGAAAATGTCAGGCATTTGATTTAAGAGCATGCACTCCAGGCTTCAGGAGTGCGTAGCGAAACGAGGGGGGCATACCCGTTACTAAAAGATGAGCATGGAGTATTTTCTTTTGTTTTCAGTAACTTTACATTGTTTTTATTTTTTACCTTAAATGTGTTTTTTTCTTTCATAAGCAAATAAACTTTTTAATCATTATTATTGGAATAAATTTATTGGTCTACACGGTAAAAACAACAGTTTTCGTTATGGAGACAAAAATATATATATTGGTTTTATTATTTTCATGGTACAGACTAAATACCTTGTGGCCCTTATTTTGTTTCGAGTAGTATATATCAAAATCACTAATCGTTGCAATAAATGACAATGTCAAGTACTATGACTGTACGTGTTTGCAATACATTGCATTTATTTTGTTAGATTAAAATAAATTTATTTTATTAACATTTACAGTCAATTACTGGTTACTTATAGCGCCTATATTTTAATTATTTGAGTGGGCGAAGCCGATGGAAACTGCTTGTTAAAAAAATTGTATAGTCTTCGATTGATTTTCTTTAACTCTTTTAATACATAATGATACAAGTGTGCTAAGTTGACCATTATATACAAGGCGATATTGTGTGCGCACGAGCAAAGCGAGTGCGCCATAAGAAAGCCGCGTATATTATGGTCACAGGCACACGTGTTTCATACGACGTTTTTCAACATACTTGCAAGGAAAAAACAACTCTTCATTTACTAAGTTTTTAATTATTAAAACAGTAAAAATACATTTCACTCGATATTGATGGCAAAGACTTTCGCACGCGTTTTTCGCCTCGGTAAGTTTGTACGGCGGATTTCATAATAGGTTTTCTTCACTTGAAGTAGACATTTTCATTAATATTAAACTTCATAATTAATCCAAACTTCGTCACAACCGACAATTGCTATTTACAAAAAATGGCGCGTTGTTTATTTTTTTCTTGCCGCGATACCGATGCGCGCGCAAGGTTTTGGCGCGAACTAGATCGGCCAAAAGTCAAGATTAAAAATGTAATAATTCGTGTTTAAAACACAAATCACAGAATGAATTAAATTAATTTGAGCTATTTTTTGTTATAAATCTGGATTTACCAATTCTTGAAATAAATATATAGATACTGTTATTTTTCGCATAAATACTGTTTGTTGCTAAAATAAAAGTATTGTATAACCCGACTAAATTATATCGCTTCTTCTTCTTACTTACGACTTGGTACTAGGGTACAAATGTAAATTGGTCGGGTGAATAAACTTAAAGCACTTGTGCAATAATATATTGAAAAAGCACGCGTGTTTAATATCTATGATTATGAGCCAAAAATCGGTGGAATAAAAACGTCGTTTTGAGCAAGTGTGTTGAAAAATTTTTTTTTAATCAACCAGAATCTAACAATAACAGAATGTCCATCATCGATAAAATTTTAAATGGGTTCCCTCTATCTGGCAGAATCTTTTTGCTCCGAAAGTCACTTGGCATAACACACTTGGCAGAATTTTCTTTAATCGAATATTATTCAGGCAGAATTTTCTGTTAGCATAATTATTGATTGGTCGAATATTTATATGCCCGAATTTACAATGGCATACTTTTAAGATAGCAGAAAGTTATAAGGCATAATTACCATTGGCAAAATTTTACTTTGCATACTTTCGCTAAGCATAATGTTTATTAAGTACGATGTTTATTTGGCATAATTTGATTAGGCATACTATGAAGAAAGCAGAATTTCCTTTAGAATAATTTCACTACGCGTATTTCTATTTCTTTTAAATAGTATTTTAACCTAAAATTGAATTAAAAAGTCATTAAGTTGTGGTATAAAAGTTAGTGACAGAAACGAATCGGTGCAAAACCGACTCCACGCAGTCTTGTTTGCCCCACCCCTAGAGTGTAATTCAAAATCGCGTAGGCGCGGAGGGGCGAGGCAGCCCGCGAGCTGAGGAGCAGGTGGTTCAGAAGCTCGCCGCCGCGGCTGAGGCTGGCCGGCGAAGCCGGCCAGCAAGCCGAAGCTGCGGTGGTGAGCGAAAACCATCTGCGACGATAAGCTCGCGTGGGACTGCCGGAGCCCCGCAGCGCCGAAGCCGTGACAGAAACCATGCATGTTGCATGCTTCATGCAAGCTGTTGCTTGCTTGCATGCTGCATGCTTGCTTGCATGCTGCATGCTTGCTTGCTTGCTTGCTGCATGCTTGCTTGCTTGCTGCATGCTTTGCTTGCTTGCTTGCATGCTGAATGCTTGCTTGCATGCTGCATGTTTGATTTGCCATGCATGTTGTATGTTAGTATTGCTGAGATAGAACACTTGGGATACACATACAAAAATATGCCAAAAGACGATTCGGACTGTGAACTTTCTGCGATAGGATGATTCTGCCTATTAATGACTATATATACGAATTGTATGCAAAAAGACGATTCTATCTGTGAACTTTCTGCTTTAGGATGATTCTGCTTTAAGATTATTATGAATATTAAATTTCTGCCTAAAGATGATTCGAGCTTACACGATTATGCGTTTTGAACGTCTGATAAATGAGTGAATGCTAATTGATGTTCTGCGAAAGAAAGTTTATGCTATTTGATGATATGCTAAATAAAATTATGACAATAAAAATTCTGCGAAACAAGGTAGACCCATTTTAAATACCCGATTCTCTCCCACGAGAAACAAAGGTTCGCCAATCTTCTTTGACACAGCTAGCTATGGTCGTTCCTTTATTTAATGTTCGACACAAAGCCGGTACAGTCAATTCCACACAGCCGCCTTGCTGGCTATTCGATCAGACAAACTGGCGTAGTTATTAACATTTTGACTGCCTTAGCCCAGGAAACCGCAACGTTTACGCGAAATGAAACAATATTGCGCTTTTATTAATAAAAAAACAAAACCGGCTAAATGCGAGTCGGACTCGCGCACTGAGGGTTCCGTGCCAACTTTAATTGAATTAGGGACTCCACTTAGTAAAATACCACAACATTTTTTGACAGCAAGTATAACTTTGTTTTTCATAGTGTTTGTATGAAAAACAAAGTTCTGTATGCGGTTGTTGAAAATGTGCTATACCTATAAAACTACTAGTTCGATCCCGTCCGCACCAATTTTCGTTGAAAATATTAGTTAAGGTCTACATTACAGGTTTTTTTTTAATTACACTCGCTTAGTTTAGAAGTTAGATGGGGGGACGCCCATTTTACCACTTTGAAAGCGACCAGCTATGAAACGTTAAACTTTAAAAGAAAATGGTTTTAAGAACCTCGATGTCAGTTTAATAGCTACCCCACACGCATAGGTTTGACTAAAGTTTTTTTTTTTGGTTTTAGTTTCATGTATGGGAGCCCCCCTTAAATTAATGTCTTTATTTCTTATTTTTTGTTTGAGAATCGTAAAGCGGTTAACATGATACATCTTCCTACCAAATTTTAACACTGTGATGCGTATAGTTACAGAATACTGGCTGTGACATACGGACGGACAGACAGACAGACAGACAGACAGACAGACTTGACGAAACTATAAGGGTTCCGTTTTTTGCCATTCGGCTACGGAACCCTAAAAACATTCAAACACATTCGGGCCCGAGTGGTCGGCAGACAGCGAGTTGGTGATCAAGAATTTGGGTCCGAGTGCTATGACGACGGCAGAAAACGTAATTGCTGTAAGTACCGAAAAGAGCGCAAGTAAACTAAATGCACAGAAAAAAAAACTGCGAATGGTCTGGGTCTCATGTCGCTACGACGACAAAAATTACATTTAGGGCTGATTGTTCAATGGTCAGATAAAATTTATCAGACTGATAAATTATAAAGCGACAGATTTTACAAAATGACAGTTACGTATGATTGCTGACATTTAGGTGACGTTTTCAAATTAGCCATATTTTATTTTGTTCGACGAATATTTCTTATCTGACTGTTGAAAAATCAGCCCTTAGGGGGATAATTTTGGAAAAAATACGTGTTCGTGACAAATGACCATTTTCTTTTAAAGTCTAACGTTTGATAGATAGACGCTTCCAAAGTGGTAAAATGGGCGTCCCCCCCCCCCCCCATCTAACTTCTAAACTAAGCGAGTGTAAAATATGAAAAATATTAATTTATATCTTAACAAACACTTTCAACAAAAATTTGTTTAGATGAGATCGAACAAGTAGGTTTTGAGATAAAGCACATTTTCAACAACCGCAAACATAACTTTGTTCTTCATACAAACACTATGAAAAACAAAGTTATGTTTGCTGTCAAAAAAATATTGTGGTATTTTAGCTAGCTGGAAGTAAGTGGATTCCCTAATTTAGTTAAAGCTGGCACGGAACCCTTAGTGCGCCAGTCCGGCTCGCACTCAGCAGGTTTTTAGTTTAATCAGATGTAGTCCAACTTGGGGTACAATGTAAGTTTCATCAAAATCGGTCCAATAGTTTTTGAGATATGAGTAATAAGCAAAAAATATTAAATAAAAAATAATTTCACTGTCACACTGTTATACATAATGTTTTAAGATTATTCCTTTACGGTTACGGTGATTGCTTTCTAGTTTGCGCAGAGGAGTACATAGGTACAAAAACAACTTACTGACCAATATCAAAACAGATTTGAGTGCTAACTGAAAGTAGTCGTATAAATAAAACTTGCCCTAAAATCCATAGCAAGTGTACTATCTCAGATCATTACACGCTTATAAACAGCAAAAGCCGGAATCTTTTTGCACTAAGTCTTTTTCACGTCGTAATCCGAAAGACTCTTCCAAGCCCGTGCTAATGCCTGCTGAATAAATAATGAGGTACGGACTGTCCGTCACACCGTAGCAGTAGGCGATACGATTGCTCTCTGTGTTATAGCATACCAGATTTACGTTCCACGCATTCGATCACAATGGGAAGCCATAAAGCTCTTTGATAAGTTAAAAGAGGACTAAAATAACGCTAATAGGAGATACACAAAGAAGCGTTCGGGAAATTACGCAAGAGTGTCTTCTCATCTCATCTATCTCTGTGTTTAAAGACGAAAGTCTCCAACCAGTGTGTGTTACAAGTGATGACATACGGATCCGAAACATGGTCTCTAACTATGGGCCTCATAAAGAAGCTCAAAAACACACAACGAACTAGCGATGGAGAGGGCTATGTTGGGTTTTTCTCTACGGAATCGAATCTGAAATGAGGAGATGCGTAGAAGAACTAAGGTAACGGACATAGCCTTGAGAATCAGTACGCTCAAGTGGCAATGGGCAGGGCACATAGCGCGAAGAACTGATGGCCGTTGGGGCAGGAAAGTTCTAGATTGGAGAGCCTTCGACCAAAGACGCAGCGTAGGACGACCACCAACAAGATGGAAAGACGACCTTATAAAGATCGCAGGATCAAACTGGATGCAGACCGCTAGTGATCGGTCGCTGTGGAAAGCCACGGGGGAGGCCTATGTTCAGCAGTGGACGTCCTTTGGCCGATAATGATGATGATGAGGAGAAACACACTCATTTGAAGTCGGTGCATGATGTGCGTACGTAGTCTGCTGCTGTCCGTTAAGGTTGATATCATGCACAGACTTCAAATGAGTTCGTTTCCACTATTAGCGATGTTTTAGTCATTTCAGTGTTTTTGTTAAATGCGGGTATTCTTTGTGAAATAAAAATCTTTTCGTCGTTTTTAGTTATTGTTTAAGTTACAATGAACCTCATTACACTAAAATATTTACTAAAACCTTCTCCTCAGTGTAACAAATACGCGCACTGTTACTCATCGGGAACTTGCTCGCTCAGCGCACTGACATTGATATCTTTGCAGACCAAATCGGACATATATTTATTCAATTCTGCAAAATTTTAGATCCTCCTTTTTGACATCGGTTTAAAAGATATCACGACGATGTCTCTCCAAACATATCCTACACTCTTTAGCTCTATCATTTGTCGCTTGCGAAAGTCTTGTCATAAAATTTACTTAAAAGCGTAGTAATTTTTAATTTATTTTATTTATTACCACCAAACCTACAGCTCATAAAAGCGTAAGTGTGTAATCGCAAACCATATGTTTGTTTTATGGGATCAAGATTGCGGTATCCACACCGTTTGACATATGCACAGTTCTGTTCTGCTTACTAGAATGTAGCTGCCACAGATCAATTAGCTGTATAGAGCTCCTTGCAAATCAGAAATTAGGTCAAAATCAATAAACATGTTTAATTATAAAATAACAATATTAATATTATAAAACAAAATGTAACAAGTATTATTATTCGAACTTTGTCAGTGTCTTAAATAAATACAGGTTCCCCTCCTCCCTAAAATGAATAAGACATGTTAATTTAGGTAAATATGCAAACTCACATACTTGATAAATCAGCCTTGATTAGAATAAAACTGTGTCAAAAATATTCAAACTACATAATATGTGTCATCTTTATTGTAATGCTGCGTGTTGATTCTGTCTCCGTCTCAAATGGGACGGTTCTGTAATTATTACTTAGGCCCAATTCCATAATCTTGTTAATATCGGGGTAAATAATGTATCCGTCTTCAAAGAAAGTGGCAGAACAATACCTAGTAGTAACCCAAATTATTACTTCTGCGATTTGTCAGTTGGGTCGAGCAAAACTATGAATTTGTTGTATGAATAATATGATTTGTGTGTGATAAATGAGCTGCTAGTGAAGTAAACTAGTAAATGTTAAGCACTACAGTTTAATATTTATTTCCAATAACAGATTTTTTCTGTATGACTCTTAATACAAGATAGTATGAACCAGTGAAATCGGGTAAGAACTATTGTACAAACCATATAAAGTTAACTGAATAGTTTTGCTTTTAACTTCTACGGTTATTCCAATTTATTTGTTAGTAAGGCGTAGCATAATTGTGATGTAATAGAAAAGTAAGTTTTGGAAACTTACTGTCAACTTCACACCTCTAGTATATGTATGTTGCATTAAGATTTCTGATAAGAAGTATAGATTATGTAACGCGAATGACTCCAAATATCTGGTTTATTAATTGTAATTGGGGAATTAAAACAATGTAAAATCCTATTGACCAACGGAAAAAAAGGTTGTAATTATTGCTTTATTCGTTACAGCGAATATTTAAAGCTAAGCATATTGCGACTTTCTGCGAAGTTGTCTGTATGCGGCATAAAATATTTGTCTAGTTGCCTACGTATTTGGCAAAGAAAATTTTCCTAGCATCTTTGGCTAAGCCTAATGGTTTGAATCAATATTTTTGTTCCTTTACGTGTTTTCTAGATGCAGTAATAGATTATACTCACTACTATTACTACAATGATTAACATGCTATTTTTTAAGTTAAAAGTATATTAACTTACTTATTTTGCAGCGTGAGTTGCACCAAAATTAAAGTTATAAGAAGTCGCTTAAATTATAGTCAATGTGTGAACTGCTACCGGATTTGCCGTTTGTAAAAGTAAGTCAACGCTAATTGTAAGTGGGATGCCTAACCTAAACATATTCATCAAATCTAATAAATGTACAAGCGAAGATACTGTGTTGTCCTCTCACAAAACACCCTGACAAAAGCCTATAGCATATAACTTGATTTCACACTACCCGCAACAACGCCCACAGATATGTTTACAAGCACACGGATCTCAATCTTTGGAAATCCTGTTCAGTGATTTGAACAGTACATCGTGGGGTGATGAAAATTTTCCTCTCCTTCGTTATAGACTTTTGCACAATGGTAATATTATATTTAGGAACTGGGTAACATCTCGCGAACTAAAACAGTACTTAAACATGGCACCGTCTAACTAATTAATGGATGTCATGGATCGACATCCATCACATCAGACATCAGTTTCGGAACATAGTCTTGGAGTCTCAATAAATAACTTATCATTAGCCTCCTGTAATTTTTCTGCGCTAAAACTCAAAGTGACTTCATCCTATACTTAGCAACATTTCATTGCTGCTGATTTCTTTGCTTACAATTGACCAAACTCTGTACCGTTTACGCTCTATTCCAAAAAGTTTTGTCGAGAATTTGGGAACCGCTGTGTTCAGCAAACACGAACAATTAGAGGACACTCTTCTGCTTAAACGAGGGACTGGACCAGATTTATCCCACA
Source organism: Pyrausta purpuralis (assembly GCA_963924145.1). Lineage (NCBI taxonomy): Eukaryota > Metazoa > Arthropoda > Insecta > Lepidoptera > Crambidae > Pyrausta > Pyrausta purpuralis. The sequence continues at coordinate 20,634,754 of OZ001654.1, forward strand.
ATTAACTACTAGTTTCTAACTTGTAAAGCTTTCTTGGGCGAGTTTAACCAGTTTAGGTAGTTAATTCGCACGTGAATTAGGCACTATTGAAGATTGTTAGACGCGTAATTTTGGCTCAATATGAATAAGGCCATTTATGATAAATCTTTATAATATAGCAAATAAAGAGATTTATTAGGGTATAACTACAAATGAGCGTAACCAATAGGTCAGTGCATAGTCTCCGTTGCCAAGTGACTTGAGATCATAGACGCTCGATCCCCGGGCTCATTAAGAGTCGGTAAAAACTATTGAACTACTATTACTAGCGTATGGAATAAAAAAATGTGCTCCATGAATTGATGCCACTTGTCATCAACGCATACAAATGGTTTCTAGGAAAAAGTCACAATTTTGCTGTCGCATTTGTGACTCATGTTTTCGGCATAGCTTCTCAATACGTAGTAATAACAACTTACTGGTAAAAACAACAATTTTATGTATTCACTTCTAAGCTTGTCTCATTCTTTAAACAAAAAAGTATACCAAGGTATTGTATGTGAAATGTATATCAAGATTTTCTAACAAGTTTGAACAGTTTTTTGTTTGCAAAACGAAATTACATGTCGAATTCGTCACAGACAACTGTCTCAAACGGTGCGATCAGGCGCGTTCCAGCGTCTGCACCGCTTAAATTGCATTCCGAAGGCGGGTTCGTACATTCTTTGTGCAGGGAAAAGGGACCCACTATGTAAGACTTCACCCGTATTGTTAACTTTTTGCCCCTTTCATTTAAATAAAATGTATGTATATTTTCAAAAAACAGGAGGTAATAAATTCGATCTGTATATGTGTGATGTCAAAGTTGGATAAGATTTTACTATATTGATCTAATAAAGCTTGATAACACTTGTGCAAAATTTCGTAAGTGATTGTATGTTTGTATATTGGTATGTGTGTCTAAATATTTCTCCCAAACGAGAAGTCATACCGAGCTGATTCTTTTTTAGCTTAATCTAGTAATCAATACAGTAGTTTTTGAGGTAAGATTAATAACTAAAATCATTAAATAAAACATAATTATAAACCGATGTGTATAGACTGTTGGTGTAAGTAAGCTTAACTTCATGCACCGATGCCAAATAAATGGTTTTTCCTTATAGAAGACGAATGCGTAATTTTCAGCTTTTTAGTTTGTGAAACCTGATTCTTTCAAAAAATACAAAATCTAACTTATAGATTTTCTATATCTATCTATCTACATATTTGACTATAGTTATAATTTAACTTGAATTGCAATAATTAGTAAAAAAAACAAATACTTGTAAATGTCTTTCATAACTAAATGTCAAAAATATACAGCGTCCCCCTGAAGATGGCTTTAGGAGTTTATGGATCTAAGTTGTCTATGATTGCAAAAGAGCTCTTCCTTTTAATTATCTCTGGAAAAACTTCAAAGGCAATATATCGAGGACTGGAGGATTGCTTACATTATGTTTCTGTATTTCAATACATTAATGATTGTTTTGCAGATTCTGTAAAGTTGCAGAGTGGCTAAGGTATTGTACAAAGAGATTGTTTCATAAGGAAAAAAATGTTTTTTTTTAAGCCTATACTTTTTAAAATATAGACAAGCAAAACGGGTAAGAAAACTTAGTCCAGACAACTGATTGCTTTTAACATCAGTCAACACAATGTCTTTGATATGAGAGTACGATATATCGAAAGCTTGATCGATAAGCTAAATGAAAAACCGACCAAGTCTTAGTAGCACTCGCGCACTAAGGGTTCTGTGCTAACTTTAACTGAATTAGGGTATCGTATAATTTCTACTTAGCTAATATACCACAATATTTTGTTGACAGCAAATATAACTTTTTTTTTTCAAAGTTTTCCTATGAGGAAAAAAGTTGTGTTTGTGGTTGTCCAAAATGTACTATATTTCAAAAACTACTAGTTCGACCAATTTTCCTTGAAAGTATTGTTAAGGTCTACTTCATATATTTCTTATCAAAATTCACACTTGCTAATTTATAAGTTGGAGGTGGTAGGGACGCCGCAAACCCTTAAAGTGACTTCATCCCATACTTAGCAACATCTATAAAAATAAAAAATAAAAATAAAAAGCCTTTTATTTCTTGCAGTTTTCAAACAGATAAAAAGTGTTTTTAAGAAAAAAATTAAGTTTAACATAATACATATTTTATAAAAGATTAGAATATTTTTTCCTATATCATGCATAAATATATTATTGGTCTGCAAGAACCCCTCTACAGGTGAAGGCCTCCTCCAAAGACAGCCAGTCTTTTCTTGATTGGGCTACATGAACCCAGTCGACGCCGGCGATTTTTTTTATTTCATCTTCCCAGCATGCTACAGGTCTGCCTATCCTTCTTTTGCCTTGTGGACCTGCCCAAGTGGTCACTCTTTTTGTCCATCTCTGGTCTTTGAGGCGTGCCACATGTCCAGCCCACTTCCATTTTAGTGATTGCGCGTGTATCAAAACGTCTCGTGCCTTGGTGATGTGTCTTATTTTTGTGTGCTTAATTTTCTGAATCTTTTTTATATCATACCATCATACCATTTTATATCATCATACTGCGTTCCATTCCTCGTTGGCATGAAACTATCTTGTCTCTTGTTTTTTTAGTAAACTTCCAAGTTTGGCAAGCATATGTTAGGCACGGAATAAGGCACGAGTTTAGTACCTTAGTTTTCAGTTTTGTTGGCATGTTACTTTTAAATATGTCTTTCAGTGCCCAGTATTTATTCCAGGTCAACTGCGTCCTACGCTCTACTTCTATTTCGTTGTTATTCTGGTTGAAGCTTATTTGTTTACCCAAATAAATGTAGCAGTCTGTATATTTAAGAGGTTCACTTCCGACATATAGAGTTTTCTTCGTGCTGTTAGTCATCAACATGGTTTTGGATAAATTCATTTCGAGACCAACTTTTTTGCTGGCATCATTGAGTGACTCTATCATATGCTGGATTTCCAATCCGGTTTCTGACAGGAGAACTAAGTCGTCTGCAAACCTAAGATGGCTTAGATAGTCTTCTTTGATTTTGATACCCCGGCTTTTCCAATCGAGTTTACCGATGATTGACTCTAGAGTCGCTATGAACAACAATGGTGAGAGAGGGTCGCCCTGTCTTACTCCTCTTTTTACCGGAAACCAAGGCCCAGCTGTCTCTAGTTTGACTCTACTTTTGCTATTATTGTATATGCACTTTATCACTAAAATATATTCTTTTTCAACCCCTTGTGTTATAAGGGTTTCCCATATGCTTTTATGTGCTACACAGTCAAAAGCTTTTTGGTAATCGATGTATGCCATGTAGAGTGATCTATTTTGCTCTCTGTACTTTTCAATGAGAAGTTCGATGGTGTGTATGTGATCAATCGTTGAGTATCCTTTTCTGAAACCGGCTTGTTCAATAGGTTGACACGTTTTTAATATATTGTTTATTATTTTATTTATTATTGAAGAAAAGAGCTTATAGATGGTTGGTAGCAGGCTTATTGGTCTGTAGTTCCCTATATCATTTGGGTCACCATTTTTGTAGATAAGAATAATATCAGATTCTGACCATTGGCTTGGTGTCTCTCCCGTTTCTATTATGAGGTTGAATAATTCAGTCAGGTGGGTGATGAAGGTTGCTGATCCGACTTTTAGTATTTCATTTGTGATGCCGTCAGAACCTGGGCTTTTGTCCAGCTTAAGATTTTTTGTTGCACTTAATACTTCGCTTAATTCGATCTGAGGTACAGGTGGATCGCCCTCGGTAAGGCTTAAATGTTGAACTCTACTATCAGTGTTTGGCGATTCTTTGTCTCTGTATAGACTTTCGTAGAAGTGTGTTGCTACTGTAATAATGTCGTTTCGGTTGTTATGTATTTTCTCGCCATGTTTCAAGCCCTCTATCCACGATTTATTCGTTCTCAGCTCTTTGTATGCTTTCCTTGTGCCTCCCGTTTGAGCTATGTGTTTTTGGATAGTGTTGTCTCTGTAATATGTGTAGTCTTTTTTAATGTACTTGCTTATGAGCTTGTAGAGAGCAGATATCTCATTCTTCATTGACCTGGATTTGTTTTTTGTCCTCTGAAGTTCCCTTCGTCTCTCCATAAGTCGTAGTGTGCGCTCTGATAAAATCTTATGTGATTTGTGTTCTTTATTTTCTTTTTTGATTGCATGCAGGCTGCTGGTAATGGCCATGATAATATTGTCGTAATAGGTTTGAACTGATGCGATGCATGTAGTGTCTTATCTAAGTGCTCGTTAAATTTAGAGATATCGTCTTCGTTAGTTATTGTTCTCTTTTGATGACTAGTATAGTTCGATCTACTTTTTTTCGTTTGTTTTAGTGTGATCGTGGCTCTAACTGGTCTGTGATCCGAAGGGTAGTTTATGTTTATTACTTCTACATTCTGGATCATTTGGGGGCGGTTAGATAAGACGAAATCAATTTCGTTTTTGTATTTTTTATCAGGAGAGATCCATGTCTATTTATTTTTCCTTTTTTTCTTATAAAATGTGTTCAGTATTGACAGCCTGTTTTCAGAAGCAAAGTCTATCAATAGCTGTCCCCTTTCGTTCCTTTTACCGTAGCCATTTGGTTTCGTTATAAGATATTCCTCTTTTTTAGGGTTACCAATTTTTGCATTCCAGTCTCCCATCAGTATGAGCTTTTTATGTGAGATTTCAATTGCTTTGTTCAGTGTGAGGTAGAAGTGGTCAATTTGGTCTTGATTACTGCTAATTCCTTTGCTTACATATCGACCAAATTATCTACCGTTTACGCCCTATTCCAAAAAGTTTTGTCGAGAATTTGGGAACCACTTTGTTTAGCAAACACGAACAATTAGAGGACACTCTTCTGCTCAAACGAAGGACTGGACCAGATTTATCCCACAATTAACTACTGGTTGTACTTGTAAGGCTTTTTTGGGCGAGTTTAACTAGTTTAGGTTGTGAATTCGCACGTGAATTAGGCACTATTGAAGATTGTACAATGCGAATTTCACCCAGAGCTAAGGACAATTTTTACAATAATTTGACTTTAGATATAAAACACGTCTTTCACTTATTTACCGTCCCAAAAAGTTAATAACTGTCTCAAAAAACAAGTGACTTGTCACCGGAATTAAAAATATCTCCGCGTAATTCTGGTGAAGTTTGGTGAAAAATACGAAAACATTAATTCAATTAGAACGTCTATAGACGTCAAGGTGAGCGTAAGAAATATTTTATAGGTACAATAGGGCATTGAGAAAATATGTAATAAAAATTTTACGACCACAGCACAGTGATTAAAATGTGCGGCACAAATGATAGGCGGATAACACTGAAGGTATCGTTTTGTTTCAAAGCTTTACATAAGAGTCGATTTTACCAACGAATACAGTACAAAACGACTAATTCTAAAACGTCATCTATATGACGACATTTTAACCGGTCGTTTTATACTTATTCGTTCGAATAATGTCTATAGGACGTTAATAAAACTTACTCAAACGGCCGTTCCCTATATCCATTCTAACTGTGGTTTTGCCCTACTAGAGTTAGAAATGGTTATCTACCTTTAGATTTTTTGTTTCTTCCTTCTGGCAGTAGGGTAAACTATCTCTGGATGCATCTTATCGATGGGAAGACGGATAGCTTACTGGGGATAGGCATTTGTATGAAATTGACATTTATTGCGTTCCTATAATGTTTTTCATCTGACTGTCAGTCAGTTTGACTATCTCTAGTAACCCCAGAATTCAATCCTAGGATTTTGGAGGATAACGCTCTTGTACACCCCGGCAAATTACTAGTTTCAAATGTTTCATTGATTAATTTATGTAAATGCCCTGCTGCTCACAAGGTTAAGATGGAAACTTTCTCCCTATTGGCGAAGATGTTCCTTTACCCTAAGAAACTGACCTTAGCAATAACCCCGCCTAACAAAAGATACTTAGATATAATAAAGATGATGTGGTAGGAGAGCTGCATTCAGGTCATCTAGGGCAGCAGCGTTAAGACGGTGGGTAGGTGGTGGGACCCGCTACCAGTCTGACAGACTGCCCAAACTGATCATATGGACGGATAAAGGTGTCTGCTGCAGTGGAGGGAAATGAGGTGTACATACTTTTAAATAAAGAGTAATTAAAAAAAACTGGAATGCCCCATACATAATTAACATATTTTCCTTCATAGGCGTAGTTATTGACTACGTAATTAAATAGCAGGAGAAAGCATCCGCCTTGATATGAGGGGTTTTAGCTTACATTTTCTACTAAATTGTCTTTCCGTTTCCATAAAGAGTGCGAAGTGTGGCCACCCAAATGCATCAATGTATGGGAAACATTTGAAATGCTTATAACTTTTGATTGGCGGCATATAGAGCCGTCACTTACGATTTTTTATACTTAGAGGCCGCGTCACATCATATTAGATAAGTTTTCAGCTTCGTACAACACCTGGAAGTGGTAGAACTGGGTGGCTCAGACAGCCAGCATCCGGCTGTCTGAGCCAGCAGCTTTTTCTCAATTTCTCAAAAACGCATGCGTCGCGAAGGTTCAAATCTGGTCGAGAGTTGTCACTAACGTCGTCACATCAGTAAATCCTAAAAACATTTGTTCGAAACGTAACATTTCGTCAAATATAGAGAAAAACAAGTCGGCTCAGACGACCGGATATCAGGCTGTCTGAGCCACACGTTTATCACGATTTCTCAAAAAGTACTGGATTAAAGTTGATGAACGTACTTCGGATGACCGTCACTTACGTCACGTCATACACGTCACATCACATTTTATAAGAAACAGCGCTCTGAAACCCTCTGATAGTTGAGATCTGGAAAGTCAGAAAATGCGAAATTCTGGCTGTCTGAGCCTAGTTTTTTTGATTTTCCAAGAAAACTATTGCGTCACAAACGATGAAACCTGGATTTATCAGCGTCACTAACGATTCTTTATCATCCTAGATATGCTAGATCTCTATAGAAGCCTGGCTCAGACAGCCGGATGTACACGAAATGAGAACAACAAGGACGGATAATATCTGATTTATTGGTAGTAAATTAGTTTGTTTAAAATATTAACATATATATTAATAGGTGGGCCGCCAGTGTGAGTTCCGACGGTCCTGGATTCTGCTATGTAGGTCATTGACGTGTTCGTAGTTGTAGAATGTAAGGTGCTACCTCGTACAATTTATGAAAAACATATAAGTTTCGGGTGGCGAACAATATTGAATCCAAGTTCAAGCAGTCAACTTTTTCTCTGGGAACAGCTGAGTGACTGGGAAGGTACCTGATGCTTTGCATAGCATTTGATGAGCCTGAAATAATAATTCCACCAGCATCATCATCTATTCCTTTGTCAAGGGAAGGTGGATTTTTTGCTGTGGCTGAAAGAAGTAAATAAAACAAATCAGTATAACATGAAAACAACTGGTATTTAAGCAAAGGATATTATCAAAACTCTATAAAAACTTTGCACACTTTGCGGCATCATACGTCTTTACAAAATGTTTGGATAAAATATATAATTATTTGAAAGAATACACACAACAAAATTTTTGATAATTAATCAGGTTTACAAGGAATTCAATGGCAGATTAGGCATTTTGAGGTTATGTTTTGTGATTGCAGAGTTAATACACCTCACCTACATTCATTTTGATACATTCAGAAGGTATTTGTTATATTTTACTAAGTAATTCAATACGTACTTAATTACTTAGTTACCCTTAAAATACCAGTACAATTATAATTCAAACAAGATTTTTAAAATACAAACTACAAAGACGCAATATGGACCCGGCTTTATCCTTCAAAAACCGTAAAAGATTTGTTTCTGAAAGTACAATTGATACTCACTGCACTTATTTTATGGAAATAAAGTCCTCCTTGAATACATTGTTTACCAGCTGGACACATTGTTTTTTCTAAGTAATCGGACAGATAACATTCTGAAGCGTTTGCGGAAATAAACTGGAACGATTACTTTCTAATTCTATTTCTTTTCAATCAGTCGTTTTGAATTTTAAAATTTATAAGTAGGTACTTTTTACGATAAAAAGTATTAATTTTCAATCAATTGACGTAGATATGCTGTCAATTAAATCAATCAATCAACTGTCTGTCAGAGCTCAAAAAAGTTCCGTTTGACGTAAAGTCTACGCATGCTTCACATAATATTTTTAGCCAAAATAGAACATATATATAATTAGGTACAGAGCAATATAATAATAAATATTATTTTAAACGTATTATATAAATATTATCCTTGATGTATCATAATGACGACAAGTATCGTGAAAACATTGACGCGACGTAACTGAGTGTTTTGTTAAACTGCGTAATTCGAAACGTAAGGGAGGGCTTGGATAATGTGGCCTATCTTCTGCTATCTGGAGTTAACCAACGTCTATCTGTAATATAGAAACTGTTTATTATGGTCGATAGCTGGTGACAACAGTTCGAGGATAGCTATCTATCTTCGATCTTAGTTTGCATATAGGGAACGGCCGTAAGTCATAATATCACTTGCGATAAGTATTGGCAACACGTAGTTAATCACGTATTAGCTTGGCTTTGAATCCCATATAATTTATTGCTTTCGAAAATCGTTATCGTTTCATAAATTGTTGCTTATCTCAGCCACTTGTTAAGTAAGAAAATAATGTTTATATTTTTCTAAAAACTATTCGAGGATACAGTTTAAATATTTAAATGAAGTTTCAACGTTGCTTTACTAGGCGCTACAATCACCAGTAATTGAAGGACATTATTTTCTTATCCTATCAATTATCTGATGGTACAATAGCAAAATATCTTTTGACTTGTACCATACATACTCTTCAGGACACCTTTAGTCCTCTGGTTTCCCGGTGTCAAACTGGAGTGGCTAATTATAATAAGGAGCGAAAATATTATTCCCTTCAGGCAATAACCTCAGCTGAAATTTACCGCGTAATATTTTTATTACACTCATACATTAACGTTTTAGTAAATTGGCGTATTTTGTTAATGGGATACTGGGCGTTATGGCCAACAAGAATCTTTACGGTAAGCTTTTTAACGGCCTTTTCCTTTATGAAAGCTGGTTTTTATATACTATTATAAATCATTGAACTGAAAAGGCGTATCCTTTCATTTGTTCACATGCACTGTTTCGATAATTCATGAAAAACAATCAACTAACTATCGAAGCAGTGAACTGTGAGCAAATTAATTATTAATACAAAACAATTAACTAATTATCGAAATATATTTGTAGGTAATGTTTAAAATAAAATATAACAGTGTAGTCTGCTGTTCGAAAAGGAAATTAATTATGATTTTGAATTATGAAAATTATGCCCAATAGACTGGATGGATTACGAGTTAGCTTTTTGCACAGCTAAAAGAGAATGTACAGTATTTGGTTTAAACTTGGGAGGCTAATGAACACGTAAACACGGCACTATCGGCCGATAATTATTACAGAAGCCTCTTTTTACTACAGGTATTTAATGTGGCAATGATTTTGATAGTCTATCTGTATTTTGATTAAAAAGTTTTTTTTTTATTTCCACATAATGCGTTGCGGGCAGAAATGCAACATAAATTTCATTTTATTTTCTTATGATTTAGCTATCTAGACCATCGCCACAACCCCTGTTGTTGAATCACTCGCGTCAAGATGGCGTGTTATAATCATTAATTCACTCGTATAACACAAGAAATAAAAATAAACTTGTCATTCCAAAATTCAGATTTGCCGAAACAATTAATTCATTCTTGGGAAATTGTGTCAAATTTTTCAATAATATACCTAATAATGTTATCGAACTACATATTAATAAATTTAAGTTACATGTCCAAACTACCCTAATGTCGAAGACGTATTATAAAATTCAATACTATCTTAATGACGAGAATGTATGGACAGTCCAGCCTGCACCAAACAGATGTGGAATTGTGTAAAGCAATCGTATTCATTTGACAGTTCAAAACGTACGATATGATCTGTCAAACCCTTTGTTCTTCGCCATTTGACAGAACATACCGTACGTTTTGAACTGTCAAATGAATACGATGGCTTTACACAATCGCACCCCTGATGTACCTACCTATTTGTTTTGATTTGTATCCTTTTTGTGGCAGCTACTGATGACTGAGTTTGTTCCGGCGTTCCTTCTTATTTATTTAAAAACTTCATGCACACAACATAAAATTGTAGGTACATATGGCGGACTTAATGCCAAAAGCATTCTCTACCAGTCAACCATAGGTCAGGACCGAGAAAAATATATATACAGGCGGTGCAAGTTAAGTTATAGAGGCAATAAAAGAGGACAGAATAGCGATAGAGATCACTATAATACGATGATAAACATACATACTGCCTATTACTTAGTACTTGTCAGATTGTCTGTGTCTAGTTTCGAAGCGCTATAGGGCCCAAAAGATGACAATTGATTGATATTAACTAATTATTGACGTTCATAAGTGGCATTTTGTGTCCAAAATTGAATAAATTATTTTTAACTTTTGATTAATGGGCGATTTTTCGATGAAATAAAATTAATTCCACTCGGGAGTAAGAAAAAAAATGAATTTTGGAATTTCCGTTGATTTTTATGTAGTTTTCGAACGAATATCAGACGCCATATTCAAGCGGTTGATTGAAAAATAGGGCCCCTGGTCTGAATCTATACTAATATAATAAAGCTGAAGAGTTTGTTTGTTTGTTTGTTTGTTTGTTTGAACGCGCTAATCTCAGAAACTACTGGCCCGATTTGAAAAAATATTTTTATGTTAGATAGTCCATTTATCGAGGAAGGCTTTAGGCTATATAACATAAAGATACAACTCACAAGACCACAGCAGCAATGAAAAATGTTGCGAAAACGGGAGAACGATATTCCTTTTGAGAGCTTCCGCTGCGTACGCTGCGGAAACCGCTAAAGTTACATAAAAATCATGTACGACAAGATTGTTCAGCATTAAGAGTTCTATACTAAAGTCCGCGACAGCATAAGTCTATCTTTTATGGTTGACTTACTACAACCTTTTTTATGTTAATAAATTTGTAAAAAAATAATGCATCATTTTTAGAGGTGTATTATACACACAGGTATTTATTCTTATCAAAATAAATACATTCATCATCACGAGCATTTCATTTAGAACAAAGTTGCTCTTTATATCATTTGATTCCAATAAATATCTTAGGAGCTATCACAGTTTTAACATAACTCCGCACCAAAATAATGTTCGCAGCTTAAGTACAACGTGCGCTAATTATATTATAAAGCTGAAGAGTTTGTTGCTGAACCGATTTGAAAAAATATTTCTGTGTTAGATAGTTTATTTATTGAGAAAGGCTTTAGGATATAAAACATCACGATGCGACGGGAGGGGAGGGAGCAAACTCAAAACGCGCGGACGAAGTCGCGGGGGACCGCTAGTGCATCATAAAAACATGTCAATAAATTGCAAGTGTCGTTAATGTCTACATGATAGCTTTGAAATCTTTACTCTCATGCGATTGCAATAGAGTAATAACGGCGATACTCTTAGATAATTCTACCAGTCGTCCCACTTAATGCTCTTTTTTTTTACATGTGACACTAAAAGGTGAAACGAATCGTGTCTTCCAAATGCATTTTCTAGTAAAGTTTGCGTAATAGAAATTGTGAGCTATGTTTGTATAGTACCTACTCGACTATTACAGTCAAGCCTAAAAGCCTGTTAGTTCCGAAACATAAAACCGCGGATGCTGCGTATGTATGGCTTTTTATTGTTTTATGGAACCGCGAACGAAGTGGTATGCATTCAGCATTCATGTAAGTACGCTTTCGACATATTTATTAGATACTTCACCATTATTTCGATTTCGATACTAATACTCATCACCGTATAAAAGGTGTTTCAATACTTCCTATTAGACAAGAAGGAAGATACTCAGAATCAGTAAGTAACCTTACAGGGAACCCATCACTTAATCGCAATTTTTTTCATCGATTTTCATTTCCCATAAAACGATTCGCAGATGTTTCAAAATAATATTCAACAAATTCTAGAATCTTCTTACATCACAATTTCATTTACTCGAATGCTTATTATCTACAAACTTACTTCATCGTTATTCTTTTCATAAATTACGTGTTTTATCGAAGTAACGTTAGCTTTCTATTTTGTTACCCATAATTTTATTTCCACGTAAGTTTTAATATACAGAATTCTTGAAACATCGAATTTTATTTCACTAAAGTCCGTATTTCCAAACAAATTTGTTACTAATCTTATATTGCATTCTTTATTAATAGACAATTTAAAGCATAACTGATATAAATATGTAATAAATATTGATCTAATAAATAACTGCGTTAATCCCGACTCGCCTTGGTCTCCTCGCCGTGGTACTAGTCTGCCCGATACTAGAGTGTAATTAAAAAGCCGGAGGCGCGGAGGGAGACAGCCTCCGCCCGCTGTAACAAGGTGTAGGCACCCGCGCGAGCCGGAGCGGCTGAGGCTGGTCGCCAAAGGCGACCAGCAAGCCGAAGCTGCGTAGGCGAGCGTGGGTGACTGCGCCTTGTTACGCAAGGGTGACGAGGCTGCTATTCCCTCAGCGCCGGAGACGAGGAAATCCTAATGCATGCTGCTTGTTTGCATGCATGCATTTATGCATGCCTGCTTGTTTACTTGCATGCATTAATGCATGCATGTATGCCTTCTTACTTGCATGCGTATGCAAGCGCATGCCTTCTTACTTGCATGCGTATGCAAAAATATATGGGAAACGTTACACATTGAAACAAGTTTTTATGAAAGGTTATATCGATAACTTAATAATTCTTTGAAACATTAGTTTGGTATATCGTTATTCTGCTTAACAAAACAGTTGCGAAACATTTTTTGGTGAACTGTTATTCGATGTTATGAAACGACGATAAATAACTATTCGATTAAACAAGAAAATAATATATTAACATTCATTGAATAGTTTTCTGTGAAATGAAATTCGATATCAAAAAAATCTGTGTTATGATAGATACCCTACCTTACAACTATCTCCTAGAAATATGGGTCGAAATATGCCAAAAATGAATCGACACCCCACAAAAATTAGACGTTTCACGGGACAATTTAGTATGGGAAGTCACCATATAATTATATTTTTGTTATTAAAGTATTTGGTCACTATAAAATTTTAATAATATAAAATTCACTTTAAAAAATGCAACTGTGTCAGATAAGGAATCGAACCCTGTGTTCTACGCTATTGGATGAGTGTGTATAAGGTCACCTTATTTTAAGTGTTCATTTTTTAATCGGCCAACTCAGCATAATTTTTTTTTTTTTTTTATAGAATACACTTTGTGTTATACGCTAGTTTTTTATAAAATCAGAGATTTAGGTAATTATTTTGTGCAGATTTTGATTTTTAATGCATTAAGGTTAAGATAAGAGAAAAAGAGAGATTGGACATTAAAATGAGAGAGGCGAAGCCGATAACGTGCATAACTTTTAAAATTGTTAAGTTGTTGTTTTTAAAAAAAATGTGTTTTCTTGGTTCGAGGAAACACAAAAACAAAGTCTCGATTTTCCAAAAAACAATGTTAGTGCCCTTTTTTATAATGTATACAAAGACATGGTTAAAATATTATCACTTTAAACGATTTGACCTTATACAAAAAACAGCTGTTCCATACATTTTGACGGCGTGCCAATTGAACTTTTGTATGGAACAGTTGTTTTTTTTCTCGATGTCACTATTTCCCCCATAGTAAAAGTTGTTCATATACATCAGTGGAGCCTTTACACAAAATTTCGGTTCTGATAGAAAAGTCACCCGGTATAGGCAAACTCCCGAATAGCGTAAGACACGGGTTCGATTTCTTGTTTGTCACAGTAGCTTTTTTCAAGTGCATTTTATATTATTAAGTCATCTTAAGTTGCTAGTAGAAAGTTGATTAGTTACTGATACCAAGTAGGTCCCTAATATCTAATGTGTAGATTTGAAACACCTTGTATACTAATAAGTCAATGACACACACATATTTGTGTACATATTTAATTCGTATATTGCGATACGTTAACGCTACTCTTATTTATTATACATGGTGGCTATTTAAGTGAGTTCCGCTCACAATAAACTATTATTACTAGCGCACGGAACTGACACCACGAACAAATTTCGTGATTGATGCCACTTGAAATCAAAGCATGCATACGCAACGGACATTGAAATTTAAAAAAAGACGTCACAGTCTTGTTATAAAGTTGCAACACATTTATTGTTTGGCATAGTACCAAATGTTAAAGACGTCAAAAAAAACTCCCATTAAAGTATGCAAATAAATATATTTTTTCAATGAACGTCACTAAAAAACAATAAAACTCTATCTTGTTTTACATAAGTTTTTAACAATCCATAAACGATACGAATTAAAGAGGTCTGTCCTCCACTGGTTTATTATTAGTTGGGGAAACAAAAAGTACTTTTTGCGTTCGCTGGAATCTAGTTTGTACCAGATTTTATGCCTGGCTGTTGCAGCAAAAAATATTATTGATTTTTTTATTTACTTGAGTACCAGCAATCTGACCTCTAGCTAGCAACTAATCTCAAAGTCATATGTAGGTAAAGGTTAGCAAATAATATGAAAAATTAAACAGCCTCAAAAAACTGACTGAAAAGCTGAAATAACGCATTCATCTTCTATTTAGGAAAATATAATTCTTGTGGATTCGGTGCATGACGTGTGTATACTGTTGGTCTTGGTGTGCTTGACCTAAACAGAAAACGAATGCGTTCGAAGTCCGTTTTTAGGGTTCCGTAGCTGATTGGCAAAAACGGAACCTTTATAGTTTCGTTCGTCCGTATGTCACAGCCACTTTATTCTGAAACTATTAGCGTTACACAGATGGAATTTGGTAGGAAGATGTATTCCGTTAATCGCTTTACGATTCCTATACAAAAAAAAAGAAATTCGAGGGGGCTCCCATACATGAAACTAAATAATTTTTTTTTTTCGGCCAATCCTATGCATGTGGGGTGTCTATGGATAGGTCTCTTCAAATGACATCGAAGTTCCACTAAACATTTTTTCTGAAATTATAATATTTGGGAGAAAGACGCATCCAAAGTGGTAAAATGCGTCCCCCCCCCCCTTCTAACTTTTAAACTAAGCGAGTGTAAATTTTGAAAAAAAAATACATGATGTACATTTTTATAAAAACTTTCAACGAAAATGGGCTAAGCGAGATCGAGCCAGTAGTTTTTGAGATATAGCACATTTTCAAGAACGGCAAACATAACTTTGTTCTTTTTTTTTAAAGTATTGGACACCAATCACATTGATTGCTCTGATCCCAAAGTAAGTAGCTAATGCACTTGTGTTATGGAAATCAGACACAACGGTGGTACCACAACACCCAGACCCGAGACAATTTAGAAAATTTTAATTTCTATATTGACCCGACCAGGAATCGAATCCGGGACCTCAGAGCGGTGACGCCTTGAAACCAGCGTGCTTAGCCACTACACCACGGAGGTCGTCAAACAAACACTATGAAAAACAAAGTTATGTTTGCTGTCAATAAAATATTGTGGTATTTTGGCTTAGTGGAAGTAAGTGGATCCCTAATTCAGTTAAAGTTGGCACGGAACCCTCAGTGGGCGAGTCCGACTCGCACTTAGCCAGTTTTTGAAGGCAGTTTAATTTTACATATATTGTTTATATTTTATGATGTTTAGTTTAGTTACTTACAAAACTACTTGACCGATTTTGATGAAACTTACACTGTACCCTAAGTTGAACTATACCTATTATCTCACTATGGCTCTTCGTTTTCGAGAAATCTTAAACAAACTTACCTGTTTACAAATATACAAGCACAAAAATACATACACTCAAAAAAATATGCACACGTGTCAGAAAGCCTTAATAAATCAACATACAATAAAATATCCAGTTCTGATGATATCACATACATACAAGTCGACTCTATTACTATCTTTTCTTTGAAGTAGGTAAAAATGAATGTATTTCGATAAATAGGACCAAACAACGTTTTTAGTCTACCCCTTTTCATACATCGACTTTTGGAGAGTCCACCAACTAAGACTGTTAGAATTCAATCCAGGGCTGAGAGCACACACACAATGGATGTATCGGTGCGTGCCTCTATTGTGTTCCGTACACTTGAGTGCTTTAATATTACAACCCATTTCGTATGAAAATGTTTGGAAACTCTTCTTTAAGGAGTCAAGGAGGTACTGAACAGTATTTTCAATGATACGTAATTTGCGTAATGAGGGGAACCCTGTTTAATTCATTGAACGCGTACGGAATAATATAAATACATAAGTCTACGGACACATTCATTTCAGTAAAAATATGTCTGTTAATGAAGGCTTTAGCAACTCTACTTTGGTATTTATTTTGCCTAAATATTAAGTAACACATTTTTATTAAAACTCTTTGTGCTCGTGATCAACTGCACCTCTTATTGTTTATTCTTTATAATTGTATCCTTACCTATATTTTGTTTGTTATAACTTACATAACTAAATTATTTATTAATTTCTCTCGGGCACAATATCTTAAGATATTAACAATTTTCATAAATTATACTAAGGTTCCTGAGGTTGAAATTTATTAAAATATTTTGCTTTAAATTTCCGCGAAGCGACGCCGGCGCAGGCAACTAACAACACGAACCGTCACCGCGTTTAGTATTAGTTCAGGCAAATGCAGGATGCACCACCCGCCCTTCCCTCAATACACATGCGGCACAGCTGATGCAATTATTAGTACCCAACACCAACGTGCAAAAAACCTCGACGCGTTTCGCCACTACACGTGGCATCCTCAGGAGATGTTGTCGCCTCGGCGGAGCACGGACGAATGAACTAAACTAGAGTTCAGTCAACTTATTAATGGATTTCCGCAAAGTAACGCCTGATTCCATTAATTATCTTAAGGTTCCTAAGGTGCGAGAGGCTGGTGCCTAAGATTGGTTTGAAAAAAACTACTGGACAGACGGTACGGTAAATGTGGTCAGGCCCCGTCGGTAGATACAGGAGACAGAGGGGAAATTAATAAAAACGTATGCTAGGTAACTGATGGCCGTTGGGGCAGGAAAGTATCAGCCATCGCGGTAATTAACGTCGGTAATTTAAGTTCTTCTTTGACCGAATTCACTTTAAAGTACATTTCCAGTCTTTCCACGTATAAAGGCCAGTTCCCGGCTTCCATATCAAACTCCGATATCTTGCCCACTGCCATTTTGAAAAATAAAATCCTCGTCAGCCACTGAGAAATAAGACACTCGAGTAAACAGTAACACGTTTAATAGCCAACTGACCAACTCACCGAACGGTGCATACAATTTATAATAAGTACTTAAGTCTACCCACTTTATTTTGTACATCACAAGGTTAAATATGAAGTTGGATAATTTCTCGGAAATTTTATCGAAGTATACTAAAACGAGCTTTGCGTGATTATTTGCTTCCTGTTTTTTTCTTTAATGTTATCTCATATACGAGTATCTGCTTACTTATATGAAGAATGCACGTAACTCTGTAGTATCCCGAACTCTTAATACGTATAATAAACTTTTCTCCTCGGTGGACGTGTTCCACCTATCGAAGGCAGCGTTTAAAACAAGTGTAATAAGAGTACTTGAGCCACTCTCTCGTTGTGAAAAATAAATTGTAATTCTTGTTTTTAAATTTCTATTAGTTTAAACAGTTGTACTTAACTTTAAATATAATTTATATATAAGCAAAAAATAAATATAAACATATATCTCTATTTAACATAAATATTTAATTTTTGAGTATTATTGGCGGTTCACATTATATCACTTGTAGTTTGTGTCAAGTCAAACCCTGTCAACTTTGATAATTTCTTGCAATATGTATATAAAGTAAATTCATTATTGGCTGTAAGTTTAGAACGTAAGATTAGCTAAGTTTTTGGAATAAGAGCTGTGAATTTTATAACAATAATAAAAATAAAAAAAACTTGGAGTCACGGACTCGCATTATATAGCTAGAACTCATTTTACAAAATATGAAGTTAATTTATGCCTTGATTGTTTTTTAACATTAGCGTCACGATATTTCAGCCCAAATTTCAAAACATATATTTCACAGATTGACGTTAACAACATGCTCCCATTCAAATTTGATGATATGATGATGATAACCCGATTTTCCATACACAAACTTTGAATACAGGCTGTATAATGAGGTTGCCCAGAAATTGATTGGGCCTGGTGAACGAAGAGCATAGAAAAATAATAATCACTCACTGTATAAAATGCGCAAGTATAGCATTTTGATGAGAACATAGCCCTATTTAGTAATAGACTCCCATATTTTTGAATGTAAATCGCTTCATGGCATTAGCGAAAGGGGCGCCTAGATTTGAAAAAACTGTTTTGTGAAATTGAAAAGAGGTCGAAACAGTTAACATTTAATATTTTTGATTAGTGGAAATATAATTTTAGTTTTTGTTTTTATAGGAGAATTTTTTTTTATTTTTTTTTGTCACCATACAAACTTAATAACATGAATTGCACTTGTAAAAAGCAATTGTGTCAGACAAGGAAACAAACCCTGTGTCTTACGCTCTCCGGGCGCATGCCTATACCACTTGGCCACCTCTTTGTGTGATACAGTTACTTTTTACAAGTGCAAATTATGGTAGAATCATAGTTAACATCAACTATGGTATGCTTCTACGCTGAAATCCTTGACCAAGGCGACGAACCCTTATTTACACGACTTTTTATCTTTGAATTTTTCATGGAAACCTTCTTCGCGCTATTTGTGAATTCCCAATCTTGCGAAATATTTCTTACATAGGTAGTAAGCCTTTTTTGAAGAACTTGAAGTGAAAACGTGATTGAATTACATAAGCGGTGATTCCAACCGGTCAGCCTTAGGAAAGCGTTGTGTTCTTAATCTTTATTAAAACACCAAAATAAATAAATAAATATAAATATCCTTTGGACATTCCAACACATCGCCATCTAGTCCCAAAGTAAGCTACTCAAAGCTTGTGTTATGGGTGCCAGACAACGGATATAATACTTAAATACTTTTTGTTTGTAAATACATACATGATATACATAGAAAACACCCAGACCAATACAAACAGACATGTTCATGCACACAAATGTTTGTATTGTGCGGGGATCGAACCCACACCCGCTGCGTAGTAGGCGATTTCTCGACCACTGCACCAGACGGGTCGTATATATTTTAAATCTTTATATATTTACGTTTTCCGTTATATTTAATTTTAATAAGGATTCAAATACTCAACGTCGCATAGTTTGTAATTTAATAATTAACTTCTTGTCACAAGGAAATAGGTTTGTTTTTGTAAAAACATGATGATTACTAGTTTTAAGTGTCTTTATTTATTTTTATTTGAAAATAGTCGTTTTAATTGTTTCACTGACATCATTAAATGGCAATCGTAATAACCTAAATTCTTATTGCCTTAACAATGCGGTTTTTGTTTTGCCTTGTAAGTGAGAAAATATTATTTTACAGAAAGATATACATTAAATATTATCAAAAACGTTAAGTTATTAGAAACTTATCCTTAACATGAATTAGTTTTTCATCACAAGCAATTAAATAATCCACTTCTCTTCAATCACTTATTACGAAGTAATTACAAGTTTATAATTGCTTGCTCAACTTCAACAGTCGTAAAAATAACTAAATTTGCATAATGCCAACTTATCTTGCAGATTGGGTGTTTATTTTTACTGGAAAAGTTTTAGAAACCCGTGTTTATCAAATTCCTTGGTAATTTATGATTTTTTTTTATAGAATAGCATCTGTAAGACTTGTATCTGCGTCTTAAATGATCTTATAATAATGATCTTAATTCTTTTCAAAAAGAGTACACAGACCGAGGACCGTCTTGTTTTTTCGAAACATGTTTTTGAAAATTTAAAGCAATGAGCATATTTTAAAAACAATTCCTTTGTTGACTGAAAAGGGTAACATTTAAACGGATTCATAATTCAGTTTGGTGAAAGTTATCTCGTGGCGTTGTTAGGAAAAAGTTAAATTGAGCTTGATACACAAGAAACATACGTACAGAAAGTCCCAACCAAAAATATTCACGAAAACTAAGATGTACATAAAACACTTTAAAATCAACTTTTCTTTGTAAGTCGAATAATGTAAACAATTTTTCCATAATTTTACATGAGATGCTTTCCCGCGATCTTAATAAGTTCCTGTTGTTTTTCCTTATTCATTTAAATTTGCTGCTATTTGTATATTTTAAGCCCTCGTAACTTAAACCCTCGCACGAGATCTAGAGGGGATGGGAGTGGCTGAAAATCAGCGTTGACTTCTGCCAACACTAGCTGAGCCAAATCCATTTGCTCTCCTAGTTTAAGCTATAATTTTAAGAAATTGTGATAGAGATTAGTTCTTTTTTGTATGGAAAGCAATAAACGCATTTTATTTATTTATTTACTGGTTATAGCTTTTGATTGCATAAAAATCTGAAATTTGTAAAGCTTTGTATATAATGACTCAGGGTTCGGTTTTGGTTTCTAAAATGAGGTATTTAGTTAAATTTGCTGGTTATTTACTCTGTTTTACTAATTTGTGCTTCAACTGCAATATGAAACGAGAACATGCGAGTATTTCAATGAAAAACAAAGGCAAACCTTCCACTTCAGCTAAAACAGGGTGCTTTTATTGGTACCCTGAATGTCAAAATGTTACGAAAGGCTTAAACCATATTTTTTGTACAATCGAACAAAGCAAAACAATCGTCGAAATCGAAAAAGGTTTTTTGCGAACTCGCAAAACCGTGTAGCGGTAATTTTACCGGACATTTTCGATACTGACCGGTGGCATCATTCGGGATTACAATGTCCATTTCATATGTCAATATAAGGGAATTATTGAAAGCTGCGTTGCGGTTAAGGATTAAAAGTACGTAAATTAAATTCTGTGTTTGGGATTAGCTATCAAAATTGAATTATTTAAGGGCGAGATAGATAAATTTATTGCATATAGTTCTTTTAGAGGAAATATTCAATCTAAGCGGCTTTATGCGATCTCTATCTCGAGTTGGTTAGTTTGAGATTAGCTGTTAAATATTGACTTATATTACGGGTAGAGTTTATCATTTGATTTTAATATTGATAAAGATATCGTGTTAATACCGTACTGAAAAATATACATTGAGATGTAATGCAATAAACGCTTATTTTTTTATTTATTTTTTCTTTATAGTGCGCATTTTAGTGCATACAGTAACTGTACTACTATTGTAAATTGAAACTATGAGCACAAAAATTATTTTAAATGATAGTATGAATAAATTTTATAAATATAAATATACATACAGGTCCTTTCTTTGTGATATATTAAACAGACCACAGCTTATAACTCCGGCGCCGGTACGGTGTAGCGTGAATCAGCGTTTATATGCAGTTCTAATAATGGCTACTTTTCAACAAACATTCGTCATCATTTATCAACGTTTTGAACAATATTGGTTATATAATGTTGCATAGTGTTTGGTAGGTATAATGTTATGAATTGACAAATTTCGTACTTCATTCTTTTCTAATTTGTTTAAACTGATTGATTGTTACGTACTAAATACTGATTGATTGTTTTTGTTGTGTACCATTAATAAAAGTTACGTGTTACTACGATAAATCCTTATTAGGTTTACTGATGTACCTAATTCGTAAATATCACAATCCTTGGCCGTAGTTACATAATGAGCCCTAAGCTTAACGAGGAAAACTTCTTTTCTGTACCTGACAAGGTACACTGCAGTACGTAATTACCACAATACGCCGAAGACAAAAACAGTATTTTATGACCTTTATTACCATTAAAACCCTAAATACTACATTCAGGGTTTAAATGGTTTTTGCGGTAATTACAACACAGGACTCACTGTGAATGAAGCCTTTTTGTCATTCAGATGGCTATGTTCAAACCCTCGTGTGTGGTTTTAATTACAACGTTATTAGGCTACAGTTTTTGATGGCAGAAAAGCTCAGCGCTTTTGCTCTTTAACTGCCACCATTTATGTAAAAAAGGTTAAATATGAAGTTGGATAATTTCTTGGAAATTTGATCGTTAGGAAATATACTTAAACGAGTTTTGCGTGATCTTTTGCTTCCTGTTTCTTTTTTTTAATATTATCTCATATACGAGTATCTGCTTACTTATATGGAGAAAAACTTGGAGTCACGGACACGCATTAAACAGCTAGAATTCATCTTTTACAAAATATGAAGATAATTTATGCCTTAATTGTTTTTTATCATTAGCGTCACGATATTTCAGCCCATATTTCAAAACATATATTCCACAGATTGACGTTAACAACATGCTCCCATTCAAATTCGATTTTTTAACCCGATTTTCCATACACAAACTTTGAATACAGGCTGTATAATGAGGTTGCCCAGAAATTGATTGGGCCTGGTGAACGAAGAGCATAGAAAAAGATTAATCACTCACTGTATAAAATGCACAAGTATAGCATTTTGATGACAACATTTAGTAATAGGTTCCCATATTTTTGGATGTTTAGTCGCTTAATGGCATTAGCGAAAGGGGAGCCTAGATTTGAAAAAACTGTTTTGTGAAATTGAAAAGAGGCCGAAACAGTACAACTTTTAATATTTTTGATTGAAGGAGATATAATTCTAGTTTTTGTTTTTATAGGAGATATTTTATTTTTTTAGTTTTGTCACCATACTTAAAAACATGAATTGCACTTGTAAAAAGCAATTGTGTCAGACAAGGAAACGAACCCTGTGTCTTACGCTCTCCGGGCGCATGCCTATACAACTTGGCCACCTCCTTGTGTGACACAGTTACTTTTTACAAGTGAAAATTATGGTAGATATACTTAATGAATTGCTCTTGAAAGACCGCTGCAAAAAAATATTGAGCCAACTCGTTACAGTTTCAGAATTTGCAAATGATTATGAAATCGTACTATAACATCAACTTTGGTATGCTTCTACGTTGTTATCTTTGATCAAGGCCACGAACCCTTATTTACACGACTTTTTATCTTTGAATTTTTCATGGAAACTTCTTCGCGCTATTTGTGTGTTCCCAATCTTGCGAAATATTTCTTACATAGGTAGGTGAGCCTTTTTTGAAGAACTTGAAGTGAAAACGTGATTGAATTACATAAGCGATGATTCCAACCGGTCAGCCTTTGGAAAGCGTTGTGTTCGTAATCTTAAATTAAACACCAAAATCTTTATATATTTACGTTTTCCGTTATATTTAATTTTAATAAGGATTCAAATACTCAACGTCGCGTAGTATGTAATTTAATAATCAACTTCTTGTCACAAGGAAATAGGTTTGTTTTTGTAAAAACGTGATGATTACTAGTTTTTAACCGACTTCAAAAAAGGAGGAGGTTATCAATTCGACTGTATGTTTTTTTTTTATCATTTTTTTTTTTTTGTATGTATGTTACCTCATAGCTCAGTCGTTTGTCGACCGAATCGAAAATTTTTTTCACCTACTTAGAGGGTATACCTTCTAGTTGGTCCCATTTTTTCCATTTTGGGATCTGATAATGGGATCTTGGTGTATTCGAGGGAAACCCTCAAATTTTAAAGGCACGTATAGTGTTTCTTTAGTAGAATCTTAATGTTGACGTGTTGTTACATCTGATAGTCAACATTTTGTGGGGCTGAGCTGATGGTGGAACTCCTTAACGCCTAGAAGTTCAGTAATTATAAATGAAATGAAATGAAATTTAATGAAATGAAATGAAATGAATATTTTATTTGCCTTTGAAAAAGGGTACATTTTTGAAGGTGTTATAAATATTGCGGTTCAGCTTTTCCAGCTATCATAAATAGCATGCAAATATTTTACAATCTATCTAAATTATTGACTATGAATTATAACATTTTCATCACAATGTCTTCATTATATTATTATTTAAGTCACAAGTTTGCTACATCAATTACATAAAAAATTATATTGCAATTAAATTTATACCATTTTAATAAAAAGTCAATCAAAAATTATAGAATACCTAAACTACGTCATTTTTAAAAACTCATCCAACTTATAAAAACATTGTTCTTGTAACCACTTGAGAAGGACACATTTAAATCTATTTAAGGGCAAATCTTTTATATTCTGGGGTGTTTTATTATATATAAGCGTGCACATATAGTAACAATTGTTTTCATATCTTGCACTTTTTGGTATGGCATCTGCAACAAGTCTATTGCCGTTCCTGGTGTTTCGCAAGTAAATCTCTTTTGCTTGCTTGAAATAATACATATTTTGTTTGACAAACTTGGCAATTTCAAAAATGTACAGACTTGGAAGGGTTAGAATATTTAGCGACAGGAATAATGGACGGCATGGCTCGTCAGGCGCAGTGCCACATATCGCTCTGATGCACTTTTTTGGGCCAGAAAAGCTTTATGAGCATCAGTACTATAACCCCATATAATGAGTCCATAGCGCAAGACGGATTCGACATATGCAAAGTATGCAGTAAGCGCGGTATTTTTAGTGGCAACTTTACCTAATTTGTACAGAGCGTATGAGAATCTATTAATTTTTAGCAGACATTTTCGATTTGATATTTCCAATTTAATTTGTCGTCTATCCATACCCCTAGGAATTTTGACATGTTTGTACCTTTAAGTTTATGTCCATCATAATTAATATTCATTGATTGATAAATATAATATAATATAATGATATAATGACGAAACTTATGATAGGTAATTTGTAGCTTCGTAAAAAATAGAATCATAAGGTGCAACTCCCCCCTCTTATGTAATCACTAAAAATAAAGAAATAAAATAAACTTCAAAAAAAAGTTTTCGACTTCAAAACCAAAATGCACTAAAAAGTCTTAAATAAACTCTTCACCATTGAAAGGAAAGGAATCCGTTTTAGGCAAACAATTTCTTTTTTAAGTGTCTCTATTTATTTTAATTTTAAAATATTCGTTTGAATTGTTTCATTGACATCATTAAGGAATATTTAAATTTGCAAATGACATGAAAAGTGGCAATTGTAATAACCTAAATTCTTAATTGCCTTAACAATGCAGTCTGTTCTGCGTTATAAGTTTGAAAATATTATTTTACAGAAAGATATACATTAAATTTTATCAAATACGTTAAGTTATTAGAAACTTATCCTTAACATGAGTTACTTTTTCATCACAAGCAATTAAATAATCCACTTCTCTTTAATCACTTATTACGAAGTAATTACAAGTTCATAATTGCTTGCTCAACTTCAACAGTCGTAAAAATATCTAAATTTGCATAATGCCTACTTATCTTGCAGATTGGGTGTTTATTTTTACTGAAAAAGTTTTAGAAACCCGTGTTCATCAATTTCCCTGGTAATTTATGAAATTGTTTTTTTATAGAATAGCTTCTTAAGACTTGTATCTGCGTCTAATATGATCTTATAATAATGATCTTAATTCTTTTCAAAAGGTGTACATAGACCGAGGACTATCTTGTTCTTTTTAAACATGTTTTTGAAAATTTAAAGCAATGAGCATTTAAAAACAGTTGACTGAAAAGGGTAACATTTAAAAGAAATCATAATTCAGTTTGGTGAAAGTTATCTCGTGGCGTTGTTAGGAAAAAGTTAAATTGAGCTTGATACCCAAGATACATACGTAAAGAAAGTCCCAACCAAAAATATTCACGAAAACTAAGATGTAAACCACTTTAAAATCATCTTTTCTTTGTAAGGCGAATAATGTAAACAATCTTTCCATAATTTTACATGAGATGCTTTCCCGCGATCTTAATAAGTTCGTTCGTCAATCTTGTCGGTGGATATCCTACGCTGCGCTTTTGGTCGAAAGGTCACCAATCTAGAACTTTTCTGCCCCAACGGCCATCAGTTCTTCGAGTAATTTTTAGCTTCTTTGAACATAGGAAGCCTATGTTCAGCAGCGGACGTTCTTTGGTTGATAATGATGATGATGAGATGCTTTCAAAAAAATCTTTATTAGCTGATATTATATTAATCCCTCAAGCACATGTAAATGACACACAATAGAAATTCCATTGTAATGCAGTCTAATGCGACCGCTAGAGTGTTGAGGCGTGCAGACAGTATTTTTATATCGATAAAATACGAAGCTACTGCTTTTATCGACAATATGCTTCTGGAGAGAGAGTTTAGAGCGAAGGGCAATGCATTCTTTATTATTCATTCTTTATTACATAATTACCGTCCTGTGACGAGTTTTAAATCGCTTTGTGGGTTTCTCTTTTTTCAGCAGTTGTTAATGTTACACATTTATCAGAAGCATTTTTACGAACTCGAGCAAGGCTTAGCAAAAGTTTGGCGTCATAATAAGAATAATGTCTACGCGTTGCGATGTTGTTGTCTAAAGTATTTAGAAAATTGTTCATAAAAGCAACTCAGTAATTTTAAAATATACAAATAGCTCCATTGACTTTTCATTGAAAGTCATTGAGTGACATTCCACTACATTGAACGTATATTAAAAGCATATTTGAAGATTAGGTTAATAAAGAATTTGATTTGATTTGATTTAGACAAAGATTTTGTCTGGAGACATAATTTATTTTCACAATCATATCAACATTTTTCTTTTGCAACTTTACAGTTATTGTGCAAATATAAATATAATAAATAAAATAAATATAATATATAAATATAATAAATAAAATAATATAAATAATTAAACATACAATATACCGAGATCCGATCAAATTAAGACATTAATTTAAAAATGAATAAAAAAAAACTTACCGAAAACCCAAGCCGAATAACTTATCGAACGTTCTGAATTACCCTACAGTTCCGATTACCGTAAGCTGTTCAAAATTTTATACGAAATGACGTTACATATTTAAATTCTTCATCAGTAAGTGCGTGTTTGTCGATGGTGAAACATGCCCTTGGAATCTATCATTATTATTTAATGGTAATGATACATTTGGAAATGCGTTTAAAATCTGACAGCAGAGTTAGTCGCATGCCTTGCAAACACCCCTTCACCAACCCGCACTGAGCCCGCGTTGTGGAGTATGGCTCAAACTACCTCATAGTTGAGGTAAGGCCTTTGCCCAGCAGTGGGATGTTACAGGCTAACTTTACTTTTTTTACTTTACTTGCTATGAAAAATAAATATATAAACTTGCTTACAACAATTGACAAGACGCATATAACAATCCCAAGAATATTGGATGATCGATATGGCAGCGTCTTGTAAAAGTTTCAAGACTCGGACAGGAAAGTAAACCTATATTACAGATGGAACTTGATATCTGTCGAGTCTTTGTATGTGCCGTCAGCAGTAGGGCTAATACGTAACTTGGTCGTATTCGTATCAATCGATAATGACGTCATGGCAGTAGGTATCATGAAATCTTAAAAGCTTTAATAGCATACCATGACCATGCATGGAACATGTCCGGGAAAATATGTTTCTTTATATTGAATACTGTTCTTCTATTCATAAAGATGAAATAAGAAACCAAAAATTTGCGCACGGGCGGGACTTGAACCAGCAACCTCTTGGCTGACCGGGCCAAACGCTCTTCCAATTGAGCTACCGTGCTGCCAGTCCAACCTTGCCAAATTAGTGGTTTCTTATGGATACGTCATTGCGTGGCGTCATCTTTATGAATATAAAATATGACACTAAGTGTTAAAAACATTCTACAAAAAAACCATTACTGTTCTTCTTCTAATCGTGTCGATGGTAAAGCGACTTAAATTTGTTGTGCCCAGTAATGGGCGACGCGGATTGCCTTGACTAGCAAGCACGAATCAGGACACGCAGAA
Source organism: Pyrausta purpuralis (assembly GCA_963924145.1). Lineage (NCBI taxonomy): Eukaryota > Metazoa > Arthropoda > Insecta > Lepidoptera > Crambidae > Pyrausta > Pyrausta purpuralis. The sequence continues at coordinate 20,662,583 of OZ001654.1, forward strand.
CAAGACAGTAAATGGGGCATGTTTTGTGGAGTGAACCCGCAAACACAGGACAGATCAGTTCCGTCGAATTGAATACTATGATACCTTGCCAAGCACCTTGCCCACTAGACCGTTCCGTCACTGGCCAGCATCGTTGAGTGCCATGCAGCGTATTTTGCCGATGCTGACACGTTACGTTGCTAGACCGGATACCATACTCCCGTATGGTCCATTCTACAACTGCGTATGATAACCGTTGTAAAAGCATCGCCCTTACTTAGTATAGCATTGATATTCCTGCCAATACTGTCGGATTGATCACGACACATCTGGGTTAGAGCCTTTGCCAACAAAATACAAAACAAATCGCGATTCACTGACTACCACCAAATAACATATAAATACATTCGCGTTGCATACTGGCATCAGAAGTTCAGTAGGCAAGGTTCTGCCTTTCGTGCCTGATACGTTTCTAGAACAGTCATCACACGATCATGGTATGGTCCGTTGCAGTGGGACTCTACCTTAAAAGTAAATGTTACCTACTGGCATTTGGCAGCAGCGGTGATGATGTTTTCATCCATAGTGCGTCCGCCACTTCAAAGTTATAGCAGGCGAACTCAGTCGCATACCGTTGATGTCTCCGTCAGCAATAACGAAGATGCGCCATAATTTACAAGACAGCTTCCATTTTCTTTCGATCTTGCATGGAGTACTGCTGCCACCTTTGGGATGGTTCTGCCAAATATCAGCTGGCTGCTTTAGACTCAACAGAAAACCGAGCCAAAAAATATCAGAGCCGATGAACACTTCCAAAGAATTGCATGACATGATTCCATCAGTCAACTATCTTCTTAAAAACACAAGACGCGGACGGGCTTCCACCCCTATGTTGTAGAGATCCCAACATAACGTATCCAACGATTTTGGTCCACATTTCTTTAGCGTACCGCTAGGGAGTGGAAATAGCTGGCCGCCTTCATTGTCAACTACAATTTGGACGTTTTCAAGAAAAGAGTGAATAGGCTGTCACTAAGCAGACATGTTCCATCTTGGGCTGCATTGTCACTTAACATCAGATGCAATCGTGGCCAAATGTTTATTCATCTATTTTTCAAAAAAAGAAGTGAATTGTTTACGTCTCCTGTCGACATATGAACGGTTAGTCGTCAACGCTCTGTCGACGCGTCTTCGACCAAAGCCTTCATCAATACTTCGTTCGTAGCACTCAAAGAGACGCGTTCAAGAATTGCAATCACAACCGCAAAGGCTTTTCGTTACGTGATACCCATGCCGGGATGATTGATCGTATGTCATTTCGCCAGAGGCCGTGTTTCGCGGAACTTTTGTATTGTTGATATTATGTCGGTGATGCGGCGATGTGGCCATGTGTTACTTAGTCAGATATATCCATATCCATCATACATAACGTGTTTAGTTTTAGCAGGCTATATTTGGTACTAGTCTTAGGAAAATTGATGATACGAGACAGTACCCTATATACTTGAGCTATCCTTTCGGGCCTAAAAATACCAAACTATACATTTATTCAAACTTTTGGCAAATATTGATTACAACACAGTACGGATATTTTCGTGCAGATTCATTAAATTTTAAGCTATCATAAGAACATTTAAAGAAAACATCTAAATTTAAAAAAGAATATGGTAGGGATATTTCATCAGCATGGGATCCGGTTCTTTGGAAGACCCAAGCGTAACCAATCGCTGCAAGTTCTCAAGACACAGTTAGCTCTTATTGCGTGGATAGGAACATTAATTAATATTAATAAGTGGTGTTTTTTTAAACAAATAACGACGCTGTTGAGTGTTCGAAACGTTGGGATATACATTTTATTATTCTCGCATTAATCGACAAGCGCGATTCTTTCTTGGAATCAAATGTGAAACGGTAAGAAATAAACTTTGAATAGAAACTGTTTTTATTTCAAATTCGTCCATTAGCTGAGTGTCTTCGTTGTATTACATCCATCAAATATTTAAGATATTTTCTTTTCAAACAGATATTATAGCAGATAAAAAATACAATGAACATTCTGTTGAATTGAAAACAATGAGCTATAGAAGTGTGTTAATAGCATCCGAATAACGAATGTCACAAAATTCGAAATCGAAATACCGAACACAGAGAAACTGCGAATATTTTCAATTGGCGATCCGCAGAAATTTTTGTTCCTTCCACGGAACTGTACTTTGTCACATTGTCAGGTACTCGGATGAAAATCAAACGGAATTTAAAATGCAAACATGTTTCGCTTTCAGACGATATGTGACTTGAGACTGTCGGCTGTGAAAGAAAGTTATATGGAAGCATTTCTTGGATGAAAAAATTGCCCACACCACTTTTGGGCTAAGTATACCGAGACAAAGAGCATATAATTCCATTCCGTGCACAGCAACATGATGTAAGGTGATATAATAATAGCTATAAATTTGATTACTGTTTATGATTGAGAGTGTTATTATTATTTAGATATTATGTGTCGAAAACATTTTCTCTAACTAAATAGTTGTCTTAAAGGTAAGTTGTGGTGACACTCATCAATAACGAAATCTAGATAACGCCTTTAGCCTTTAGAGCATGCAGGTTTTAACACTTTGATTGCCTTTAAAAATACGAAGAATAACCCAAGAAACCTCAAATCTTACGCGTAATTTAATAAAAAATCGTTAAAAAATATTTTCGGTTTTTTTTTAAATGACACTCGGGCCCAAGTGGTCGGCACACAGCATGCTGGTAGCCAAGCACTTGGGTCCGAGTGCTATATATTAAATTAAATCAGAAAAAGACATCGCCGTATACACTCGGGCCCGAGTGGGCGGCACCGATGGTGCGCGTCACTAAGTGAGTTAAAACAGTGAGAAATACTGCCTTAGAATGGGTTTTACGAGACACGAGTAATAAAAAGGGTTTACTTAACCATAGCCATAGCGAAAACACAAAACTAGTAGTTCTATAGATACATCAGTTCGCTGATCGGAGGCAGAAAGTGCTAGAATATTCCATCTCTTGTGTCCTCGTGTCGAACGGCTTCGATAACTCAGTTATGTTAGAATAAAATTGAGTTTGTTTTGAGTTTTGCATATTTCAATTCACTTATTGATTGCTGAATTGTTTTGTTGTTAAGGTTTGTTTAATAAAAAAAGAAAAATCTTTTCAATGCGAAGCAAATGAACAGCATCGCACTACAAATAATTTATTCAATTCACGGGTGGTTTTAAAACAGTATTTGTGTTAAGTAGTCTTTATTACTTAGGAATATGTAGCTTTCTAGAGGTGAAATCTAGCACCTAATATAGTCTGTAATGTTATTGTTTCTTGTGTCCTGACTTATGCAATAAAGAATATTTATAATTTTGTGAATCTATTTTGTAGCTCAGTAGTTTCAGAGATTTGTAGCTCCAAACTCTTATACAACGTGTTCTTTTTGTTTTCCGGTAAATTATTAATATAAATCAGACTATATAAAATAAATTTCATTATAAAAGATTTTTCTCAAATTCGCATATTTTAATTATTTTCTGGTAAAGTTAGCCTGTAAAATCCCCCTGCTGGGCAAAGGCCTTACCTCAACTGTGAGGTAGTTTGAGCCAATCTCCACCACGCGGGCTCAGTGCGTGTTGGTGGAGGGGTGTTTGCAAGGCAAGCGACTAACCCTGCTGTCAGATGTTATAAGGCCTTTGACTAGGCTTAACGACTAATATCGATATTAGCCGGGACCAACGGCTTATCGTGCCTTCCGAAGCTCGGAGATGCTAGTGATGTACCTACGTAACGTATAAGATCGGAATGGTCACCCATCCAAACACGACCGCGCCGTAGGTTGCTTTACTTCGGTATTACTACCAAAGCGCTGCTACCACTTCGCTACGAGCACCGCATTATTTTCTAGTTTCATACAAAATTATTCAATTGCCAACTTCCACTCGGTGTGTCCTACGTGCGCACTATTGCATTTGTAACTTGTAGTAAACTTGGCAACGTAGCGTGCGCAATGCCGCGCGCATTATATGAATGAAGTTAGGTGAGCTGGCAACACCGCGGAAAAGAAACACTGAAAACGAATAACGACGAACTGTTTTTGAAAAAACTCTTACTCGTTAATTACACTTTTGCTAGAAAACATTCTTTCGGGAAAATAATACTTATACTATGTAGAACTTATTTTTTTAGAAAACAAAATAAACACGTTGTATATATCTATTTTTACACTACCGTAATATTATTTAGTTAATGAAAGACCTAAACATAAATTTATAATACATTAAGTAAGTGAAAAACATGCAGAGTCGCGTCCCGAAATTGGTGGATAATACGGTCATTATTCTGTTCCCATGAAATATACATGAGTGTGGATTAGCCTTCTTGCCTGTCGCGCAAATGAGAACGCGTTTTACATTTTTATTACGGCCACACTCACTTTTCTTTAAGACGCTACTAATTTACGTGGAAGTGATTTAGTCGTGTTTACAACTTTGTGTGTTGTGCATTTTTTTTCAGTTAAATATAGTGTACTAGCTACTAACGAAAGTTATTACGTGTGTATATCGCATAGGAAGTTATTCATTTATTATTTCATTCATTTGTCATTGACAATTTGTCATTGATTAATATATTTTTGCTCCATATAGTTGACATTATAAACTGAAAAGGATTAATTATTGTACAGAAGTATGAAAACCCTTTATTAAACTAATATAATAGATTTAAAAATAACTCTAAACTAAAACCTCAAAACGAGCATGAGTCAGATTTTTCATTTGTAAGTTATTATCAACATACAAATAAAAAAACTGACCCAGGTCACTGTCCCGTGAAAAGGTGCCCATGAGTAATTAAACAGAGTTATCTGTGAATCACTAATAACCTCTAGCAGGCAGGTCCAATAAATCACTGTTGTTAAACTATATATTTAATATTAAATTATTATCAAAATATTTGTCTTCTTAATCCATTACCATGTAAACCAGTCACCTATATCTCCAACTAAGTCAATCAACAAAACCTCATTCATACCTTGAATGTCTTCATCAAGTCAAAACAGTAGCATTATCAGCCTTCGTTAGATACATGAATATGAACAAATGACGACGATATATCAGACCAAACATAACCTGTTTGGCTCATCCTATCTGGTGAAAGACAAAAGCTCAGAAGCTTTTATCACAGACTATCGAGATTGCTAAAGATACGAGCAATTGCAAAGATCAAGAGGCATCCAGCGGTGGAAGCATGACATCGTTTGGCAAGCCCTATTTGTGTGTTGTTTATTCGTTCGTTAATAAATAAAATATTTTGAAGTACACGCTTCAATATTTCACGTAATTGTCGTTAACTATATACTGTTTTTTTTTTTGGAAATTCACTTGGATTTTTTACGAGAATCATACAAAATTAGAGCTGAAAAACACAGGTATGATGCATAACCGGCGAAAGTGCTACCATTAGCATTAGCCTGTACCCAAAATTGGACTACGTGTAGAGAGCTGTTCTCACAGTACAATATGTAAAACACTTCAGTCGGACACTTACCTACTGACCCAAGTAACAGATTAACGGTATGCGTTGTAACAAATAATAAAAATAAAATATAGTAAGTACAAGGTAGGTAGAGGTGCTCGTAGCGCAGTGGTAGCAGCGCTTTGGTTGTGATACCGAAGTGAAGCAACCTATGGCGCGGTCGTGTTTGGATGGGTGACCATTCCGACCTTATAAATGACGTACACATCACGAGCATCTCCGTGCTTCGGAAGGCACGTTAAAAGCCGTTGGCCTGGCTAATATCGGTCGATATTAGTCATTAAGCCAAGTCAGAGGCCTTATGGACGGCTTGATAACATCTGACAGCAGGGCTAGTCGCTTGCCTTGCAAACACCCCTCCACCAACCCGCACTGAGCCCGCGGTGAAGTATGGCTCAAACTACCTCACAGTTGAGGTAAGGCCTTTGCCCAGCAGTGGGATGTTACAGACTAATTTTAAGGTAGGTATACAGTTGCAAAGTATTTTCTAATAAAAGATAACTCCGAAAAACTATAATTTAATGACATCAATCTTTATGAGTTAAGGCATGAGCTGATTCAACGTCGGTAGTTAAACCTTCGTGGTTTTTGTGTTCTCCAAGTTAGACTCATGTTATATGGATGACGAAAACGGTGAAATGAGCTTCTCCATCTTGTTGCTATACTTAACACATAACTTATATTTACATTTTGAACCACATTTAATAGTCACGTCACTCAACCCTTAAAAAGGCATGTTTTTGTTTGAATGGGAAAATGCTAACACCCTGTAAATGAAAAAGTTCATGTAAAGCTTTATCGTTTTCAGAATGAATGTCGTCAATAAAATATTCAATTTTTAGGTCATATATACTTTGAATAATAAAATCAAGCAATATTTCATGATCTAATAAATCTGCCAAGTACCTGCCAACCAATCAGCTGTTTGAACAGATTGTAGGCTGAAATAAAATGGCAATCGACATTGATAGATTTACATTTTTTTGCACGTTTTCTGTCATTGACCGGTGGCCTTGCCGCTCTTGTCGCAGCGTCATTTTCATAGTTCTTGTCGAAAACCGCCGACAAAATTGCCGGCCGGTGTGAATACACAAATATATTTTGGAGTTAGAATAGACGTTATTATAGAGTTAGATAGATAGAGTTGCTTGTTGGATGTTTTTATAAGTTTAATATGAAATAACCTTTAAAAGGTGAATTCAATTATTGAAAATAGTCCGTCTAACTACGTGTATATTAAGTTATTTTTAGAGATACTGTAAATGGTCTTGACATTTTTTTATAAAAATCTCCTTTGTAACTTTACCTTTTATACCTATCAAAGTTTTCCTATTATTAAACTGGTTTTAATAGGAAATTGTATTAAGAAACTGTATAAATGAGAAAATAATAATTTTCTCATTATTCGTAAAAACAATAAATTCTGAAACCTATTCCATTAACAATAATTGTTAATTGAATTTTGCAGACCAATAATGAAATATGAAATGAAATATTTTAACTCTAAAAGTTACCTCATATAATTTAATTTTTAATATGATGAATATACATGGTGTCATTTTGGTCGGAGACGAGCGACTCAAGGATGGTTGTACAAACAATACTGATACCTACTAAAAAAAATATTTTTTGGAAACATTCCCACAAAATCAATTTATTATTGCCATACAGCGAATAAGGCAAAACAACCAACATCAGGTCGCCTCTTCGTAGTTACGGCGTAGTATTTTGAAGATACGCGCGAGTGTGCAAGTTTGCCCCTTCTTTTTGAATTTTTTTGAATGTTGTGCACAGATTTTCTCTTATAAAACTTATTTTCAACACTGAATTAATTGTCACTGACCAAAACAACAAACTGTTGTTATTAACCACAATCAGTAAAAAAACACTTACGAAAATAATCAGTCCATTGAATGGAGGGAGCATAGACGAAAAATATTTATAAAAGTAACAAAAGTATAAATACGTAATTTATGGACGTACTTAGAGGTATATTGTTTTATTCTGAAGTAAGACCGCAGTCACAAGTAACTTTTGTGAACGCGCTACCATTCTTTCACAAAGTAAGCTTTTTGAAGGCGGTATAATTGTTAAAATTACATCTCATTTCACAAGTAATAAGATGTGGAACTAAACGTATCTTATTGCCCCTTTTTGCTTACACTTGTACCAAGTTTTCTGTGTGTAAGCGACTTTACACAATACCAGACAAATCACGCACACATTGTTCGTATTTACATAAACATACTTACTTTATCTTTGTCCTGAATAAATCATTCGAAAAAACAAACTCACTTACGCTTCAGTCACCGACTCCTGACTACGGATCCCTAAATATTACGATTCATCATCTTACACGAACCATTTTTCTCACCAGATTTGTTTTTCTGAGCAGAACGAAATAAATGGCGTGAATTAGGCTGCTTTTCTACTTGATATCGTAGATTATGTTTGTGTAGGTAAACTTTAACAATATTCTTCTTGTCAAGACGTGTGACTAAATATGTGTAATGTTTATTTGCTAGCTTTGCTTACGTTATCGCTGGAAGTGACTAGTGACGGTTCAAACTTGCAAATAAAAATAGGTGAGAAATATTAACTTTATACTGTATGCTACGTGTATTTAGTAAGGAAGAAGCTTCTAAAGTCCACCGCGAAATCTGTACTAATATTTTAAAGCTGAAGAGATTGTTTGTTTGTTTGAACGCGCTTATCTCCAGAACTACTGGACCGATTTGAAAAAATATTTTTGTGTTGGATAGCTTTATTATCGAGGAAGGCTTAAGGCTAAAGTACATTACGCTTCAACGGAAGAGGAGGGAGTAAAACCAAAACGTGCGGACGAAGTCGCGGGCGTCCGCTAGTGTTACAAATTTAACTGTCTTAATGTGGGCTTATTAATAGGTAAAGAATAAAATTATACTGCGCATGAGTTACAACACCGATACGCAGGCATACAAATCAAGCAGGAGTAGTATAAAGTAAAGTTATTATTTCGTATACAGTTTGACAGATTAATCTAAATCTAAAATAATCTAAAGTAAAAAAGTAAGTATGTCTCAACCATCATCGCTCACTATAGCTTCTCACTGTTAAAGCAGCCTTAGAATTGAGATGGCTAAGGCTGAGTCGACACAGTAACTCCGAACTGACTTGAATGCGATCCCTGAGTGGACGGTTTAGACATTCATTTGTTATTTTGAAAAATTATTCGCTCATTTTTAATGGCTTGGCAAATTTTCAGGATGATTTCGCACGTGTCAAATGAGTGTACAATTTTCTTTCCATTCTAAAGTATTTTGCATTTACCTGCGCCATTTTGATAAAAAATATCCAAAACATACTATCTCAAGTTTTTACTGACTTCAAAAAAGGAGGTTTTCAATTCAATGTGTATGAATGTGTTATGTTAAAAATTTAAAAAAAAGAGGATGTTGATCTAGAAAGGCTTCCAAGTACTTGTGCAAAATTTGGTAAGTGTATCTATATATGTTTGTCCAGGAATTTCTCGATCACAAGAAGTCATAGCGAGATTATTCTTTTTAATTCGATTAAGCATTAGGATTCAGAATATGTTTCTTCAAAATCGGTCCATTCGGTTTTGAGATATGGGTAAATAACTAAAATTCATGAAATTATTAAAAAAGGCGGTTCAATTTTTATTACCCAGTTGGTTACCGAAGTGGCTTTAACTTAAATAACAAGAGTTATGATTTCGATGAAGCATAAATATTACATTAATTTACGCCTAGTCTTGATAACATCTGACGGCATGATCAGTCACTTCACTTGCCTTGCAATTCCGCTAATATGGCTTTTACCACCTCATACTGAGGCCTTTGCCCAGCAGTGTGACATTTACAGGCTAAGTACTTCTTGTGTAATTCTTAGAAAATTAAGCAAGAGGTGCTCGTAGCGCAGTGGTAGCAGCGCTTTGGTAGTAATACCGAAGTAAAGCAACCTACGGCGCAGTCGTGTTTGGATGACTTTCGAACGTTCGACACAAAAACCAGCCAAGTGCGAGTTGGACTCGTGCACTGAGGGTTCCGTGCCAACTTTAACGGAATTACGGAATCCACTTACTTCCACTTAGTAATATACCACAATATTTCGTTGACAGCAAATATAACTTTGTTTTAAATAGTGTTTGTATGAAGTACAAAGTTATGATTGCGGTTATTGAAAATGTACTATATCTCAAAAATTTCTCGGTCGATGCCGTCCGAACTAATTTTCGTTGAAAGTATTTGTGAAGATCTACATTACTATTATTTTTTAAAATTTACACTCGATTAGTTTAGAATTAGAAGTTAGATGGGGGGGACGCCCATTTTACCCATAAAATTATTATCCCTTTGGAATAGAACGACGAAAACGAGATGTCACTAGCAGCAAACTGTGTGATAAAAAGAGATGGGTAGCAGAACCATTTTTGTCAGATGTCAAACAGTTGACCGCCCCGCAGAAGCTCGCTGAAAATTACGTGCATTTGATTTTTTTATATTTAAAAGTGAAATTGTGTATATTTTGGAGAAATAATGCGTCTGAAACATGGTGACTTGATCAGAGATTGATTGTTATGCATTACAGCGGCATAACCCCAACAAATAATCATTTAACAGGTAGATTAGTCCAAATCGAAGCCTCTTAATATACGACTTATATTTACCAATGCGCTTCAAATTTCAAGTACGCAGTTTGATTATTCTATTCGACAAACGTTAATTTACGTTAAAAATAAAGACAGAATAACACAGGGAATGTATATCGACGAATACTTTGTATGGGTGAATATCCCAAGCGTATTTTTTACGCGTCCGGGCTGAGAATCACCTTGTTTTTTAAGGATATCCCTTTGCATATTTTTTTCTAGATAATAAACTTTAGTATCCATACGAAGCCATAAATATATATTGTATTAAATATTTCCATAACATGATAAAAAATAAATTCTTCGCAATTCTAAGTCAGGTGGTTTGTCCGAAATCTGTTTCGCTGAATATTTCCCTCGGTCTAAAGGAAATTTAAGGAAATTATTCAAAGTAATGTGTTTTATTGAGATGCGGATTAACTTTCCCATCTGTTGTTAGTGGTTGTTTTATATTTGGTGCGTTACCTAACCTTACAGCATGACAAGATGGTCAGTCCGCGCGAATTCCGCAATTTTGGTGTAAATTGATAAAAGTGACAACCTAGCCCAAACAAACAAACATAAAAAATATCGTCCCCGACTCTCGGTCCAGTCAATCGGACGCTCACAAATAGTGAAGAAACAGGTTCGCCATCTCGTTGCGTTTTCCCGCCAAAAATTTAAGTAATTCATTTTTTAACAACCAGACAAAAATTTGCAATGCAGGTGTTCCTTTTTTTATCACTTTTGAGTATTTAATTTCTTGTGACAATGCAGTGTCTTATGCACACATGATCTGATTTTAAAGTGATGTAAAGTTCGGTAGAATATCCCTAACAGTTTTTTTTAAATGTATTTTTTACATATATTTTCAATTTTGGTGGTGTAATTTTGGTGGTTTTGGTGGTTTTGGTGGTAATTTGGTACACCAAAATGCTTAACTTACACTGAAATTAGAATTCTCAACAGTTGTTTTTAAGAACGCTCCTCAGCTACCGGAGTTAACCACTGGTCGCTGTAGTTACCCACCGGGGCTTACCACGGTACTGCCTATTGTAGGTACTGATAAAAAAAGGTGGTTGGAAGCCGCTACTACTGATAAGTAGCAGCCACGAGTACAAGCGCCACATTTTGATACACTCCTTGATCGCCGCGATTCTGCGCTAAAAGAGGCAGCTTGGGTTCACTTAGTAATGTGTGCGGGCGTATCTACTATACCCTGTTCAATTTTCAGGCTTTCCGCTCACCACTTACCGCTCAGTGTAAACAAATATTATAAAGATGGATATTTATTTGTTTGAAAGCACTAATCTTATGAAATACTACACCGATTTCAAAAAATATATTTGGGTAATGGATATAGCTTACCTATTTATCGAGGAAGGTTTATAAAACATCACGCTAAGACGGGAGGGGAGAGAGCAATCTCAAAATGCGCGGACGAAATCTCGGGAGACGACTAGTATTATAATATATAATATGTCATAATATCAATATAATGCGAGATCGCAATACGAATTGCTAATATGACAGTAAAGCAGCGATGCTTCCTGACAAGGTGCATCGCATTACGCACGCATGACAACTGAGTCACCGTCGCCGTCTTTGCTTTTGAGTTTGAGTTTCGGGCTGCAGCAGGCACTCCATAGAAACTTTATATAAAATGTATGATAAATCATTTATGCAGCTACTTAAACTGCTTGTCATTAGTTAGTGGCCGCGGCTGTTGTTGATGGCTCTGCATAAAGCCATAATGATATATATTTGTTACTTTATAAGTAGTTGAAAAATCTGTTATTTTATTAAGGCAGTGACGCCACAAATTCTCCAAACAAACTGTGCTAGGGCAATCAAACTTACCTAGAGTGCGGTTGGGGGTAATCACATTTTTTCGAGATAATCCAAATAGCTTAGGTTCTGTAGCCGAACGGCAAAAACGGAACCCTTATAGTTTCATCAAGTCTTTCGGTTTGTCCGTCCGAACGTCACAGTCTGTCCGTTAATTCTGATATTTGTTCTGAATTTGAGAAAACACGATACCTTGCAAAGAAAAAACAAGTATTTTCCGATTCGGATGATGACGATGAAACGTTTAATATTTTTAATTGATTGCGAGCTTACAGTAGCCCATTGTATCGCGTCTGTGATTTTATTATTATTTTAATGAGATTATTAAATTTATATTAATACAAATCTATAGTGTTGGTTATGAAATATGAAAGACTATTTATACCTACGTATAATCATTTACATTTTGACGTTTCAGAAGAAGTCTATTTTATGTTAGTAAAGTACTTTATTATTAAGATTAAAAATGTTTAACTAAAAAATTTTCAATTCAATATAATCATGGCGTTCAATTACTTTCCCGCAACTTATCTGGGACACAGAGATCTAAAACCTTTTCTTATGGCTAAGGCGAGGTTCTGGGTACATGGTAGGCATAACACGGCAACGACGTCAAAACGTCAAAAAGATTTATGTAAAATAAGACTAGTTAGGTAAGTCGATGTGATACCGTGTGTGTGTACTAGGTACTCACTAAGATACTTACTATTAACATTAACAACCAAAAACAAAGAAAGTTGCTAAATCGTTTTTCTATTTTTAACCGACTTCAAAAAAGGAGGAGGTTATCAATTCGACTGTATGTTTTTTTATTTATATTATTTTTGTATGTATGTTACCTCATATCTCAGTCGTTTGTCGACCAAATCGTAAATTTTTATCGCCTACTTAGAGGGTGTACCTTCTTGTTGGTCCCATTTTTTCCATTTTGGAATCTGATGATGGGATCTTGGTGTAATCGAGGGAAACCCTCAAATTTTAAAGGCACGTATAGTGTTTCTTTACTAGAATCTTAATGTTGTCGTGATGTTACGTCTGATATTCAACATCTTGTGGGGCTGAGCTGATGGTGGAACTCCTTAACGCTTAAGAGTTCAGTAATTATAATGACGGAACTAATGATAGGTAATTTGTAGCTTCTTAAAAAATAGAATCATAAGGTGAAACTCCCTCCCCCCCTCTTATGTAATCACTAAAAATTAAGAAATAAAATAAACTTTAAAAAAAAGTAAAACCCGGCTTCAAAACCAAAATGCACTAAAAAGTCTTAAATAAACTCTTCACTATTGAAAGGAAAGGAATCCGTTTTAGGCAAACAATTTCTTTTTGGAGTCGGTGCCATCACTTTGACGAGTTTCTATTTATTTATAAAGGTAAATAAACACAAAACTCTCAATCTACATCTGTAGTTCATTGTTAAACATCGAGATCATTTTAAATCAAACAGTTTATAAATTTTATTTACTGATATTATTTTTAAAGTTATAAAAATATTACTTACAAAATTTGACATGCAAAGAAAAATAGACTTTATTAGGTAAGGCAGTACGTCACCCCCGCCACAACGGTAGGGGAGGAAGTAAAATCAAATATATTATCCAACCTTTGGACGAAACGTATCATAATGATTACTCTCGAAATCTGCAAACGTTTTATGTACGCACTTCACAAAATTGGTATCTAAGGATATTCGCATATTTTATATTCATATTCACAAAATTTCTGCGAATGTTTATCGAAAACGAATATCAGATTTTTTTTTAAAGAAACGAATAGGTTTGCGGCCTTCAACCAAATTTTTATGTATGACACGCTCGTAGTCGTATTTTTCAATAACTGTTTTTTTTTTATTTTCTGTATTTCATGCAAGCAAACAATACCAATTGGCGCCAAATTTGAACAAAAACTGAACATTCGCATTCACGATTTTCAGTAACAGTTATTTAGATTCGCATTCACAAAAGTTCAAAAATGACATTCGTACATCACTATGGTATACATACAGCACTTGTATGGTACCAAATCTATTTAATTATGACTGTGTTTGTGTAGCCATAGACTAGCTCCGTGTTGGCTTAGTACTGAGTTAACATCGCGCATTTGCCGAACCGGAGCTGCGACAATGATGCCAAATATTTGAGGATAAAATGATACTAATTATAGGTTTGGATTTTCCTTCTTTTTTACATGACTGGCTGGCTGCGGCAGTGGCTTGTCTCAAAAGTACACATAGAAATGTGCTACGTACTACCCTGTCCAATCTCGCCCCCAGCTCTCGTGTGTCTTGTTGTGACCATGTACTTAGATTAATTTTCACTGACTTCGCATCCCATACTCAGAGAATGTGTATATATTAACACGTTTAGTGCCACGTACTCGGGCCCGAGTAGTCAAGGCGACGTCCTTTTCTGACGTCTTTGTATACACGTTTTTCTAAAGACCTCAAATATTTTTTAACGCTTTTTTATTAAACTACGCGTAAAAATTGCGGTTTCCTGTGTAATTCTTCGTATTTTTTAAAGTTGGCAAAGTGTTAAAGTAATGAAACCTCTACAACCACTCCAATCATAAATTTAATTTACGTGAGTATAATTACATTGGTATTAATTATTTCAGTTCTCTGGTTAAAATTTCAAATTATGAAAAGTGAGTTTTGATATCCAGTTTCTTTATTATTCAGCAGCTAATTTCAAAAACTTGATATTTCGAGAGCAATTAATTATATATGTGAAAATGCTTTGCTCTTGACAAGATAAACTAATTAGCCTAAGCAGGGGGCGTATTGCGATCCAACTTATTCCGTTCAATTTCCAGGCAGTTCAATTCCCACTCCGTGTCAATAAATATTATTAATTTAAAAATACTACAATGGTATAATATTTATGTTATTGCATTATTATAATATTTTTGCAGGCTTTTATTTGGCAAACTAAGAATTATAAATTTGCCATGTGTGTATATTTTTCGGATATGTCTATTTGTCAAAAATAACATACATTAATTTAATTTAGAGTAGCAAGGCACCGTCGAAAGACACATTACAAAATAAATACTGTCCCCACTACCCATCATTCACAAGCTTATTCTCAAATAGCTTTTACACCATATCACCAAAAATATTTAACCATCTACCAGATTCTTTAAAAGAACTTGAACTAAATCATTTTAAGCATACATTATTTGAAATACTATAAAAAGAGGTTACTATTCTTTTAAATTTATGATAAAATATATATATGACAACGCGTTTGGTGTATTGGTTAGAGCTCCTGACTATTACGCCGGCCATCGCGGGTTCGAATCCCGCAAGGTGCAAATGTGTGATGAGCACGAACATTTGTACCTGAGTCTTGGATGTTTAATATGTATTTATGGGACACGCCCCCGTCATAATCGTTGTTGTGTTGTTATAATAAGGTTTTTTTTGTGGTATTCGTAACACAAGGAAAAAAATCCTTACTTCGAAACCACGACGGTGTGTTGATGGCGCATATTCATTTAGTTATTTTTATTGATATATAATTTGTGATAAAACTTTTATAATAACTTCTTCCCTTGATTGTTAAATAATTTAGTATTGTGTTAAGTTCATTTGGATCTGTAATTATGATTGTGTATTATTACTCTTATTAGACGCCGGACGGGCAGGTTATAGTTTGTCCAATATTGCATACGAAGATCTATTGTAAAATGACCTATAACCATCGAATAAACTAATTTAATCAATTATAAATTTTATTGCGAAATTGCAAAACGAATTGCCATTGAACTGAAAAGCAAAGCTACTTAAAGGTCGAAGCCCACTAATCAAGCCGTCACGGTGACAGCACCGTATTAACTCAAGGCGTTCAGTATTCTTTGTATGAAACTCCGTACTTCAACGCACGTTGATAGATATCAACGTCGTAATGTCACCACCTCGGATAGAGACCAACTCGGGACCCACTCTCGATCAGCGGCGCATGCGTTGTAACGCGCTTACGGCGCGTCGTCCGCTGGTTGACGACTATCTGTCTACCCAGTCAAACGGGCTGTTATTCACAAGAAGAACTATCATAAGTTGTAACAAACATGATCCGAGGCGAGGCGTTCGCTATCTGGTGCTGATCCCATCCGAGGCGTTGCTTTCCCTTTTCGTAACGTGCTTCCGTATGATTGACGCCTGGTTGGTGCTGTTCCCATACCAGGCGGGTAGATTCGCTTCAACCTTAAATGTCAAAGCTGCATCCCATTACGCAACCAGCTGGAATAGAGAGAGTCGAACGTTTAATCCACCACGCAGGCTTATTGCGGATGGGTATAAGTAAGTTTGCAAGGCAGAACAACCTTGCTGTCAGATGTTATCAAGCCACCCAAAAGGCCTCTGACTAGGCTTAACGGCTTATATCACCCGATACGAGTATTAGCCGAGACTTATGGCTTAACATGCCTTCCCAAGCACGGAGATGTTAGTGATATACCTACGTCACTTACATGGTCTGAACGGTCAATCATCTTTAATGAACACGATCGCGCCGTAGGTTGCTTAACTCATCATACCAAAGCGCTGCTACCACTTCGCTACGAGCACCTGTATTTGTAAGTTGTATTTAAATCAAGAACTACATAATTAATGTATCATATTCAAGAAATTATTTTACGATTCCATACAAATCATGGTCACCCTACCGAATTAGCCACAAGTTCGTATTGGAGCTTAATCAGTGATGCCCAATTTCGGCGTATCCCAATAACTGGGGAAACTGCGCCCTCGGTATGCACCGGAGTGAAAACTGCAGCATATGCTCTGATGGAGCTTTTCTCAAACTTATTTCGTCTGCTGCCCAATCTTCTTATTAGTGTGTCGATTGTAAAGTCACATATATAAAGATAGACAATAACTGGCGACGCTAGAAAGATAGAAATAACGATTGCCTGTTATTTCTGGGTCATAAGTCACACTACCCATTGAGCAAATAGGTATTTTCGAAGGCACCACGAAGTAAATTTTCGACAAAAGAGTCATTGCATTAATAATTTTAAGAAAGGATAGTCAAAAGGACCTATTTTATAGAAGTAAGAATAAGTTTAAAGCCTTTTTCACTATCGACAAACAAGCACTATCCAAATAATTATACAAGTATAGAACGTCATTTCGTTAGAAAGATCTGGTAGATATCGCTAACCATAACTTATTGCGTTCTCAAATCTATTTGTAACTTTATGATAACCCAAATGTTTGTTTATTGACTAAAATGTTAGTTAACTAATGACACAAGACAAAAATATAATTTGTTTTACCGTTACATCTCCTTAACGCGTTATAGCTATGTTTGATATGTAATCGAATAAAAACTCGGGATCGATTTCAACGTCACATACATACCTAAGTACACAGGTCACGTCAACCTTTACATCACCAGTATAACCTGACCCCACATTTGTAAATATATCTATACAGCTAGAGACCAGTATCAAGTGGTAGTGTCAAGCTTGATATGCTGCGCGTGCACATGTCAAAAGCACACGCTCCGTTAAATCCGCATAATTCCGTCGCTTCACGATTGTTCGTGTCAAACGCATATCATTGCCGATGTATAACGTTTCACGGTAAGCTAAGGTGGTACGAAATACGTGGACTTAAATATTTGAATTTGTTTTTCCTTTTTTTATGATTTCGTCACAAGGATTTAAGTGTTGTTTGGTGGTGGCAGGTGGATGTAAAATTGACAATGGCATAAGAAAGTTTGAAATGTCATTGAGTTTAATTTTAAGTAACTATTTATACTTTATTGCACTGTAAGTTGTACTATTGGAGAACTAAATACCTTTAGGCGTTCTCTACCAGTCAACAGCTTGAGAATGTAGAAAGCCTAATCAGTGACGGAGCATTGACAATAATTGAGAGTGGTACAAAAAATACTTATTTGTAAAGTTCAACGAACATATGAAGTACATCTTTTTTTTTTAAATGTAAACTGATGTGTTATATTAAGGTAAAAGTAATAAAAACAAACCAATACTGACATTTCTTATTCCAAATATTTAGTTATAGAGCGAAATTGTACATTAGCCTTTAAGTACTGAATTTTTGTATCTCAGTATCATTTTATTACAATTGCTATTTGGCCAATGCCCAATGCAGCATTTTCTATTCTCTGCTGAATAAGGAACCTTTAATTTACATTGATTCCTTTTATTTGCTTTCATCTTGATTGCAATTCAACCTATGGTGTTAAGTTACCGTGTAGAAATAAGACGAAGGCATTTCTTACGATTTACATCCGTGGTATAAACAGTTTATTGCCCACAGCCTGGCCCTTAAAATGTTTTACATCTGTTGTAATGTCTCAGAAACACCTGCTGCGCGATTTTCTTGCGTTACTTAACTGTCCTTGAAGGTAAAAATTGGGGTAACTTTTAAGTGCGTAAGCGGGGGGTATACTTTAACGTGTAAAACTTTGTGATATCAGCTAATATTTTTTTATTATTTGTTTAAAAACTTTACTGCACAAAATGATAGTGTACAAAAGTTTGACTTAATGCTAAAAGTTGCTTAAATAGAAATAAAACATTAATATAAAAATTTCACCGACTTCAAAAAAAGAGGTGATCAATCCAATTTGTATGGATGTGATTTGGTTAGAATTTGATAATATTTGCATTTGCGTATATTGATCTATTAAGGTTTCCGCAAAATTTCGTAAGTGTTTGTATGTTTGTATATTCGTATGTTTGTCTACGAATTTCTCGCAAACGAGAAGTCATATCACAATGATTCCTTTTTAGTTCATTTCGGTATATTTCAGCTTAAGGTACAGTGTAATTTTCATCAAAATCGGTTCAGTAGTTTTTGAGATATAGGTAATAACTAAAATCGTGATATAAAAAGATATTTCAAAAATAAAACCGCCTTAAAAAACTGATAAAAACGCCCAAAATAACACACCTATTTAGGAGAAACTTATTCATTTGGAGTCGATGCATGATGTGTGTAGACTATTGATAAACGTAAGCTTGAGATCATGCACCGGCTCGTTGTTTGAAGGAGTTTTAATTTTAATGATTGCGGTACATCGCAATCATTACAATTAGATTATTCAGTTGACGTACTATACAGGAAAATCGAACAACAGATTCTTAACACCAACTGTTTTGAAGTTTAAAATGGGTATTATCTGTACTGTAAGAAAACACGTTTACACTAATATATTTCAACAATTTTATTTTACTTTACAAAGAGTTATATTTGTCATGTCTGTATAATGATATGCTCTGGTGATTTCGTAGCTCCTGCGCGCTAGTTCCCGTAGTTCGTACTAATGCTACGTTCTGTGAATGCTACGAATCAAAGCTACGGTGCAGTGGTGCTACGAACTATTAGTCAGATATTCGTAGCATCGCGCTACGAAAAATGATTTGCCACACTCAGGCCTTGCGATTGCTTTTTGGAGTTTAAACATAATGTCGATAACATTGCGAATTAGTATAAACTTTAGTACCTAACTTTGTAAGCTATTTAGATTGTGCAAACAAAAAAAAATAGTTATATGAATCTATTTCACCCTGTATTGATATATATATAATAATTGAAATGATAAATATATTGAAATATTCTAGCCTCACATCTTATGTGTAAAATCGTACATACGCACCATCAACTTGTTGTTAGAATCATCCAAAATTCATAGTCTTAACCTCATATAACCAGTGAGTAATTTTTCCCCTCTGCAGGTGAATTATAAATGGCCTTAAATTTTTCATCATCCCGCTCGACAGCCGTAAAGCGTTGTTTAATTTTTTATGGAACACAGTTAAGGTGGTTTATATGCTCGAAAAGGTCGTGTTTTTTTGCCTTAAATTCATCAGTAAATATGACAGCAACGCAGATGGCGAAATGTTTGAAGCCAAAAGGCTAAGCTTAAGAGTGCTTTCACACTTAGGCGACTTTAGCATCGCGATGGTCACGCGACAGCCGCGCCGCTGATAATTTCATGCATAAATGACAGCAGTAAGCCTTCGCATAAGAGCCAAAGCGCTGTTGTTGCTCTAATATGAACGAGCACTAAGGAAAAATTCTGTTAGCAGAATCGTAACGGCACATCCGAATATTCGGTATAATTCTATAGAATATGGGTCAAATGTCAAAAGGTAATCTTAAGATGTAGACAAGCGTACACTCGGTATTACGTACTAGACTACTGCAAATTTTAAGAATGGAATATTTTCAAATAAATAATCATGATCCTGTAGAAAGTCATGGGGTCCTCCTATTATTTCGGAAATATCAGACAGCGGCCAGATTAAAGAATTTAACATTCTTAATGATTAGATCATCCATCATATTTTACCGACTTCAAATAATGAGGTTATTTATTCTAACTGCATGTACTTATATGAAATCTTCGAAATTGGATAAAATTTTAGTATGTTGGTCTATTAAGGCAAATTTTCGTAAGTGTATGTATGTTTATATATTTGTATATTTGTCTCAGGATTTCTCAAAATAGCGAGATGATACCTTTTTAGTTCAATCAGGTATAGATCCACTTAGGGTACAGTGTAAGTTTCATCAAAATCTGTACTGAAGTTTTTGAGATATAAGTATTAATAACTAAATATCATGAAATAAAAATTATTTAAGAAACTAACTAAAAGCTTCAAATGACGCATTCATCTTCTATTTAGGAGAAAAAAAATCTTAAGAAGCCGATGTTTTTTTGAGCGCCATTTAATTCTTTTCCTAAATGATAAACTCAAGGTAGAACTAAGTTTCTTTTCAATTAGTCTGTATGTGACTTACAAATAATTACTATGTAAATCAATAGGAAGGTCGTTGTTAAGCAGTTGAGTGTACAAAACATATAGGAGTATAAATAAACTTCAATTGATATCAGTAACCAAAAGAAACATCATCAGGTAAATGAAGAAATAGAAGTCCTTCCATATTTATTAAAAAAAAGTGTTTTAATATTTTCACAGCTTTTCAGTTTCACCTCACGGTGCTGCAAAGTAACTACTTCATTACGGCTAGACTATCACAGGTTAAGAAAATCAGCCACTTTACAAAAATTAATAATAATATTAATATTCAAATCAAATACGATTGGCGTGTAGCATATTCAAATACATGTTTTATGCAAGGATATATTCATTCAAGCTTGTGATACACTTTTAGTGTAAGTCAATGACTTGCACACATAGCGGTTCAACTTGTAATACCATTTTTTTGTATTGGGAATTAAAAATAAAAAGTACAATCTTGAGTCAGTATCAGAAAGCAACCGTATTCATTTGACAATTCATAACGTACGGTATGATCTGTCATACGCTTTGATCTTTGCCGTTTGACAGATCATACCGTAAGTTTTGAACTGTCAAATGAATACGACAGCTTTACACAATTCCACCTCATTACTTAAGATTTTATTTTTAACTAGCGGTCCCCCGCGACTTCGTCCGCGCGTTTTGAGTTCGCCCCCTTCCCATCCCGTCGCAGCGTGATGTTTAATATCCTAAAGCCTTTCTCAATAAATAAGCTATCTAACACAGAAATATTTTTTCAAATCGGTTCAGCAGTTCCTGAGATAAGCGCGTTCAAACCAACAAACTCTTCAGCTTTATAATATAACTAGCGGTCCCCCGCGACTTCGTCCGCGCGTTTTGAGTTTGCTCCCTCCCCTCCCGTCGTAGCGTCATGTTTTATATCCTAAAGCCTTTCTCGATAAATAAGCTATCCAACACAGAAATATTTTTTCAAATCGGTCCAGCAGTTCCTGAGATAAGCGCGTTCAAACAAACAAACTCTTCAGCTTTATAATATACTAGCGGTCCCCCGCGACTTCGTCCGCGCGTTTTGAGTTTGCTCCCTCCCCTCCCGTCACAGCGTCATGTTTTATATCCTAAAGCCTTTCTCAATAAATAAGATATCCAACACAGAAATATTTTTTCAAATCGGTCCAGCAGTCCTGAGATAAGCGCGTTCAAACAATCAAACTCTTCAGCTCTATAAAATATTAGCGCAAGAGCACGTTGTACTTAAGCTGCGAACATTATTTTGGTGCGGAGTTATGTTAAAACTGTGATAGCTCCTAAGATATTTATTGAAATCAAATGATATAAAGGGCAACTTGGTTCTAAATGAAATGCTCGTGATGATGAATGTATTTATTTTGATAAGAATAAATACCTGTGTGTAAAATACACCTATAAAAATAATGCATTATTTTTTACCAATTTATTAACATAAAAAAGGTTGTAGTAAGTCAACCATAAAAGATAGACATATGCTGTCGCGGACTTTATTATAGAACTCTTAATGCTGAACAATCCTGTCATACATGATTTTTGTGTAACTTAAGCGGTTTCCGCAGAGTATGCAGCGGAAGCTCTCAAAAGGAATATCTTTCTCCCGTTTTCGCAACATTTTTCATTGCTGCTGTGGTCTTATGAGTCGTATCTTTATGTTATATAGCCTAAAGCCTTCCTCGATAAATGGACTATCCAACGTAAAAAAAAAATTTCAAATCGGGCCAGTAATTTTTGAGATGAGCGCGTTCAAACAAACAAACAAACAAACAAACAAACTCTTCAGCTTTATAATATTAGTATAGATTAGCGCAAGCGCACGTTGTACTTAAGCTGCGAACATTATTTTGGTGCGGAGTTATGTTAAAACTGTGATAGCTCATAAGATATTTATTGAAATCAAATGATATAAAGAGCAACTTTGTTCTAAATGAAATGCTCGTGATGATGGATCTATTTATTTTGATAAGAATAAATACCTGTGTGTATAATACACCTCTAAAAATAATGCATTATTTTTTTTACAAATTTATTAACATAAAAAAGGTTGTAGTAAGTCAACCATGAAAGATAGACATATGCTGTCGCGGACTTTATTATAGAACTCTTGATGCTGAACAATCCTGTCATACATAATTTTTGTGTAACTTAAGCGGTTTCCGCAGCGTATGCAGCGGAATCTCTCAAAAGGAATATCTTTCTCCCGTTTTCGCAACATTTTTCATTGCTGCTGTGGTCCTATGAGTCGTATCTTTATGTGATATAGCCTAAAGCCTTCCTCGATAAATGGACTATCCAACGTAAAAAAAATTTTTCAAATCGGGCCAGTAGTTTTTGAGATTAGCGCGTTCAAACAAACAAACAAACAAACAAACTCTTCAGCTTTATAATATTAGTATAGATTAGCGCAAGCGCACGTTGTACTTAAGCTGCGAACATTATTTTGGTGCGGAGTTATGTTAAAACTGTGATAGCTCCTAAGATATTTATTGGAATCAAATGATATAAAGGGCAACTTTGTTCTAAATGAAATGCTCGTGATGATAAATGTATTTGTTTTGATAATAATAAATACCTGTGTGTATAATACACCTCTAAAAATGATGCATTATTTTTTTACAAATTTATTAACATATAAAAGGTTGTAGTAAGTCAACCATGTTATAGAACTCTTAATGCTGAACAATCTTGTCATACATAATTTTTGTGTAACTTTAGCGGATTCCGCAGCGTATGCAGTGGAAGCTCTCAAAAGGAATATCTTTCTCCCGTTTTCGCAACATTTTTCATTGCTGCTGTGGTCTTGTGAGTCGTATCTTTATGTTATATAGCTTAAAGCCTTCCTCGATAAATGGACTATCTAACATAAAAATAATTTTTCAAATCAGGCCAGTAGTTTCTGAGATTAGCGCGTTCAAACAAACAAACAAACAAACTCTTCAGCTTTATAATATTAGTATAGATTTGGCCTGCCAGTTTTTTTCCTACATTGCATTTTTCGTGTATCTTTATCTTTATTTATCTTCTATCCCTTGTTTACTTCCTCCTACTCTATCATCATCATTATCATTATCAGCCAAAGGACGCCTACTGTTGAACGTACGTGTATGCTCACCCAACGACTTTTCACAGCGACCGAGCTCAAGCGGTATACATCCAGTGTAATCCTGCGATCTTTACAAGGTCGTTGGCCCATCTTGTCGGTGGACGTCCTACGCAGCGACTTTGGTCAATCCTAATAAATTACTAGCGGTCCCTCGCGACATCGTTCGCGCGTTTTGAGTTTTCACCCTCCCCTCCCGTCGCAAGGGTGATGTTTTATAGCCATATTAATCGAGGAAGGCTATACCGTCTTCGATAAATAAGCTATCCAACGCAAAATGTTTTTTTCAAATCGGTCTAGTAGTTCTTTAGATTAGCGCTTTCAAACAAACAAACTTTTCAGCTTTTAAATATTAGTATAGATAATATATTTCTGTGTATTAGGCTGCCTGTTTATTTCCTATCTATGGCACAGCTGCCGCACATAGCCGTGCCTGAATCACAGAGCACGCACGCTCATCTAATTACGCGCGGAGGGCCGTCGGGATTTCCGCCCTTCACACCCAAATGCATAATGAGCAGGTAAGGGACAGTGAGCAACGAACTAAGAGGGCTATTACGTATTGCAATTCTAAAATATTGCAATCTTTGCGAAATAATTGCAACAATTTGGCTAGTTAGTTACGCTTCGATGAAATAACTAAAGGTGTACGAAAATGGATACAAATATAAAAAAATATTAAACGATTTGTTTGCAATTAATGGAACCGTTTGCGGATCGTAATTGACCCAGTCGGTGTCAATGTAGTAGTAGTTGTTGTCAATGTACTCGGTGTAGAATCATCAATATTCTAGATGACTCAGCATTGTTTACATTACAATACATAATTATTTCCAAAAGACAGTATTTTAGACTATTTTAACAATCCGATATTTGAATAACAAAAAATAATACGGTGTAAGAATGAGAGGGGTTGAAACTATTATATTAAGAAAATCTATTGTATTCGTCCTCATCATAATAAAATCATACCTCTATACTAAACTAGATTATCAAAAAAAATACAATAGTACATAGATTTGTATCATATAAATTTACAAAATCATAAAAATAACTACTAACTACACAACAGCTAAACTTGACCTACATTCATAGATGTCTATGGTTCAAAGTAAAACAAAGGGTTAAACAGTTTCCTCCTAGGTTATTTATTTACCAAACAAAGATTTCGCTACCTTTTTTATTTAGTATATCTCTCAGCTTTCTTCTAATCAATCCATTACATCATTCAATCCGTCATTCCTATAACACTCTTATCTGAAATCGCGGTGATGGATATGACACCCTAATATAAAGGTTGTCCCAAAAATAGCGTGCCAAACTGACACTGGAGATGGCTTAGCCTGAGACCTATCAGTTATACTATATATTTTTTTATCATGCCAGTTATTGCCTTAGAAATGGCACACCAGACTGACACAGGAGATAGTTTAGCAAAGACCTTTTAAATAAAAATAACACGTCTTCTGACAGTGTCATGGTTTGGGAGATAATGCCACTTTCTTGTTTTCTTTAGACAAGACAAATACAAAAAAGTGGCATTATCTTCCAAACTATGAGACTTTTATGAGAGTCATGTTATTTTTTCTTGAAAGGTCTATAGCTAAGCTATCTTCAGTTTCAGTTTGGCACGCTCTCTTTGGTACACGCAGTATGTACGGTATTTGCCAAAATAAACGATTTTTAAAAAAATATCCTCCGAAGTGCGATAGTATTTATGAATAGCTGTTTGTTGCATCCTCATGAAAAAACTACTGGATTTGATAAAGCCATCCATACAATAATATTCCGTTCATACATTTGAAAAGTACATTAGGAGCTGTAATTCATGTGGTATTTTGTGAGACCATATTAAAGGTACGCAGGTGAAGCCTGGGAAATGGCTAGTTGTTTTATAAGCCGAGATTATAAACCGCTTTGTTTTTGTGGAAGTAAAACAGTTGATATTGTATTAAATAAAAAATCTGTTTTGTTTCAACGTTAATCCTTTGCTGTGGGTTGGTAAAATCAGATTTTTGTTCAGTATTTACATTATTTCTACCCTTTCTTATTGATGTCATTACTATAGGTACTCTATTTTTGTTTAAGAGCAATGCAAATAAAAATAACATAATTTCAATGAGAATTTTCCGAACATTGACTGCGTCTCATATCAGCATATTTAAACAAAAGACGTGTGGCACTTGGAGACTGCCGCGGTACAGCTATTGTATAGCATTTTTTATCGACTTATGTAATTACTACCTAACTGCAATTATTATTTTACTAACTACTATTACAACCAATGCCAACTAAAGGCAAGTTGCTGAACTAAAGAGACAAGCGTGATATTTCAAAAAGTCATTAAAAGTTCTGCTATTTATCGATAGATAAAAAAACTAAAAAGTATCACCGCTGTGCCGATCGGAGTGGGGGTTGTTATTTTCGTTACATAATTACTGGATTCGGTCTATTTCTTTCGATTCGCTCAAGGCCCGCGATAGAAGCTATGTAATAGCTTAAAAATGTTACAGTAACAATGTTAATTAAGTACTATGTACGATGAGCGTAAATAAAACCTTTTAGATTCCGAATATTCTTCCCAAATATATTCAGGGTAAATTAATAAATAAATAGAGACGCTCAAACATGTCGAATAAGAGCAATACGTTTTCCTTGTAAAAAATAGTTTCCTTACACACGACATCGATCCCAAATGGTACGAAAATGACGATTTATAGCTCACGATTTTTTGCAAGGATTTAAATTGAACGATATGTTACGTTCACATACTATTTTGATATAACGCTTGTATAAATGCGACAAATTGAGAATAGAACATCGTCTATATAAGTGTTAGTATTTTATTAATGGCCCCTTCTCTTTTATCATGGCACATCTAAACGCTCAACAAAAAGTATTTCTACCGAAATAAAAAACGTCCGCTAACAAAAAAAAACAGACTCGCAATTTCGTGTTGTTGCATGGAAAAACATCAAAAAAATTTATGTCTTCAAAACGAAATTCGTGAAAATTATACAGCTACCTGCCTTAATTAAGCGCAAAAGTTATAAACTTCGCGCGTTAATTAAAACAAAATCGAACATAATTACAGTACAGTTAATCAAGTAGGAACGCAATCTCGTCATGCGTTTTAATCTCTTAATTAGTAATATGAGCACTTTTACTCGTACAAATTACAGGTCTATTTCACTACTGCTGAATAGGCTTCTTAAACTTAACACCAATCAGAACTACCATCTTAGAAGCTTCTGTTTGTGGCGGAGGAGCATATTCAGAGTCATAATGAAAGACCTAGAGGCCTATTATATAGACAATCGAACTTATTCCGTTTTGTAATTCGACTGCGAGTTTAACCTAAAAATCAAGTAAAATATCACCTAAAAAAACAATCGCACGAACAAAATCTAAATATTATACAAAGAAATCGTAATTCTGACAAATCAAAATATATTTTTTTCTTCGACTAAGAAAATTCTATCGCTGAACTATTTTCTCGTATACGAATTGCACGAGAATATTGCCCCTCTGAAAGTATCAAAACTTATAAGTACGCTTATAAATTTTCCGTTTCACTTATTCAAAATAATTCGCATCTAATAATATCTCTAGTGACAACTCTTTTCAATTTGCCAATTTGCAATAAGCTAAACATTCTAGGGACTTGCAATACATTTCAATTTGTACTCGTTGGTATTAAAAGTACAACTATTTAAATAATTTCTGTATTGCACTGTCTTTATTAGCGCAGCGCTTTAGCCGCTTTAGCAATTTCCTCGGCAGAGCGGTCAAAGGGTAAAGTTGGTCACCAATTAGTTTTAATAATTAATAATAATTTGCCAGCCCATGTACGGTTCTCGCCTCGGAAAGTAATTTAAATTAATGCACGTAACGTGTGAACGTTGATAAAGGTACGTTCGGAGTGCAAAAATTTTCATTCCCATTCCAATCAGGGAAAAAAAAATTTGATGATTTTCCCAGCTCAATAAACATTATGCTAGTACAATTGAGAGTCTTTATTATTCCGCTTTGTTTCAATTATTAATTATAATGGGTGTCAGTTTCATTTTTTTTTTTTTGTAAAGACTCCATTGATAAATATGAATAACTTTAACTAAAAAATCGTCCGTACAAAAATGTTCTTGAAGCGCGGCTAAAATGTATGAAACAGCTGGTTTGTTTTTATTTTTTCTCTCTATAAAAATTCGTACTCAGTGATTGCGATGTTGTGTGTTTAATTGGTACATAATATGACGTCACCGTCACATATAACGGTTATTTCGCAATTTCATTAAAGCAATCATTTTTACACTTATCGAATATTTTTATTCAATTCGAAATTGGTAAAAGATTCCATACAAAAGTCGTCACATTTATTCCTCAACCAGAACATCTTTTAAGTGGGTTCCGTAGTCCTGCAATGAACCTTTATAAATTTGCCATGTCAGTCTGTCCGCGGTTCAGCTCAACGACTTTTCGCACTTGAATACTGCAGTAATCTAGCGTGCTAGTTATAAACTTGGAGAAGTACCTACCCTCAGACTCTAAACAATACGTAGGATTTAACCGATACCACACGTTCTATATACGTGTACACTTCAGTGTATCGAGTAGGTTATACACGCTGCGACGTGGCCTGTCATTAAGCCACACTAAACGTATTCTATCCAAACGCACACTTAGTTGGTAACCACAGCTGCCATTTTGTGCCTTCTGTGGTGGTGTGCTGTAAATTATCGATAGTTTTTATAACACTTATGAAGTCTGAGCTTGAATTTATTATTTTATTTTTCATATTCAAAAGAAAATTGTAAAAAAAACACCATTTAACTGAAGAACCGGTGAACTGATTTTTTTGATTTTTACTCTGTTGGTTTTGACCCAGCCACCCAAAATAGGATAATAAATGAATATCAAATGTATGGAGCCTACTGAAAGAAAGTAGTAAACATGTAGAGCTAATATCGCTTATACTTTAACGGTAACCCATTACCGTAAACCATAACATCAACTTGACTTATGATTACGGGACAGCCTGTACATTTTATCGTAACTATAATATAAAGTATCTTTTTAAATATCTTTATTTTATCATTTAACAAAACTTAACGTTTCTGTAAACTTATAAAAGGTATAATAAAAAGGTATCGATACACGTTACTTCCTAACATAGCCCGCCTTTGGACTGCCATCAGCCATTTACAAGCTAGCCACATTCAATTTGTATGGTAAACGAAGTCATATCTGGGAATCGAGTATTAGTTTAC
Organism: Pyrausta purpuralis; assembly: GCA_963924145.1. Classification (NCBI taxonomy): domain Eukaryota; kingdom Metazoa; phylum Arthropoda; class Insecta; order Lepidoptera; family Crambidae; genus Pyrausta; species Pyrausta purpuralis. The sequence goes on from OZ001654.1 coordinate 20,691,738, forward strand.
TGTTGGTTTGTCTTTCCGCCTACAGCTCGAACTTTCAACGAAACTGAAAAACAAAAAAGAAGTAGGATTCCAGTGAGTTATTATTACCACGTATAGTTAGTAAGCTTTTCAAAACAAGCTATGGACCAAGTCTGACAGCAAAATATATTTAATTTTATTTTATTCAAAGCAAAGCATGTGTCGCAAATAAGACGACAAGATTATGACTTAACCCTTGAATTTGAATTTCCAATATGAAACCGTTTGTATGAGTTGATGACAAATGGCGTCAATTCATGGAGCATGAAATTTGATCGTGTTGTCGTTTGCATACGCTAGTAATAATAGTTCAACGTAGGATCAGATATCTACCATTAGCATTAGCAGTTTTAAGCCCAAAATGATGTGTACACGACGTCTCTATCTCTGTTTCTCTTCTCTCTACCTGACTCCTCTATCTCTATTTCCCTTCTCTCTCTCGATATCTATCACAAAAGGAGAGTAGGTAGCACGTCATCACGAAACTTCTTTCTTCGAAGTAGTTTATTTTTTTTTATTTGAGTCAATGTTGCCCGAAGGAGCTAAAGTAACCCGACCTTAGGGTATTCATTTATTGGGTTCTGTAGCCAAATGGCAAAGAACGGAACCTTTGTGTAGACGTGAACCATTTCTGTTGTGATGTGCCCATTTGTGGGCATAGTTCCTGGTATTTGGAATTTCATAAGTCTCAAAACGCTTGAAGAGGTAACGGAGGCATAAATTGTTTTTTTATTGTGCTATTGCGTAAAAACTTCTCCATAGTAGCTCTCTGCACTCTGGCACTTTTCATATCACTGTGTGCGAAGTAGGTGGTAGGGGAACCCGATTCGATGACAGCGCTCGCAGTGACCAACAATACAACGTTAAAGCACGTTACCATTTCTCTAGCAATTTAAAAACAATAATAATAATAAAAACGCAGGGCAGCTTGTGGCGAGCTGTTGGGCAGTAGCGTCCCCACGTACCTGATTGCTCCTAGGAGAACCCCTGTTCTTCATCTCTATCTTACCTTCACTGGCCGGGCAGAGTAAAACTCTGACGAGGGCTAGGTTCTCCCACCTCTTGCTTGCCTTCATTGGCCGGCTTAATTGGAGACTCGCTAGAGCAGAGATGCTCGGGGGAAGAAAGTGTGCCTGTAAGATGCTTGTAGGGATCTTGAACGATTATCGGAATTGTCCTGAGAGCCGTGGTACTCCTCTCCACTCGCCTATCACCTCAACTGGTGTTGCCCTCTTGTTGTCTACGTCACTTAGGCTAGCAACTAATAGTGTGCAAGTCACCCCCTGCCATTTGTGTGAGAAACATACGTCACGCAGGGGCCATAGTTCTTCCATAGTCCCAGTTACCCGGTCCAACTAACACCCACACCCATAACCCAGTACATTTATGTCCATATCTTGCAAAAACCCTACACAAACCGGGGGTTGTCCTTGGGTGCACTTGTATAGTGCATACAAGAATAATCGTCGGTTTTCTCACACAGCTTTTAGATTAATGTTGTCAAAAGGGCCTCTGCGTGTTGGCTTCGGCCCCATGTACGCCTTCCAAAGGTCCTGGACCCCATGGTCCCGACAATGGAATAGACACAACATAATGATAAAATAATAAATATTCTTCATTGCACAAGTAAGGACACAAGAAATAATAACATTACAGACAAATCATTTGTACAATATTTGCGGTCTTATGGCTGGAAGCGATCTCTTCCAGACAACCATTGGGTAGATGAAGCAACGTTTATTATTGAGGTAGAAAGCAGTATGCAAAAATATAGCTAATATTTAAATATTACACTTTAAATATATACGTAATAAGAATAACAATAAAAATAATATAACTGATACACATTATATTACAAGTACAATAAATCAATAAACACTTTTATCTACTCTCATATCGTTGAATTCAAAATACAAAACTCAAAACGAGTTTATAGACGTACTTTATAAATAGTATATCGAAATGAAATAAAAATAAAAAAATATGACACTATTTCTCTAACAAAATAATGTTATAATATTTTTTTTTCATTACGATACAGATTACAGATCATAGATACATCTATTTAATTTTTTATCTGTGGCTGCGCGCGCTTTGGCGCATGCGCGGTGATAACGGGAATTTTGGCGTCATAGTACGTTTGTGTTTCGGTAGATAATTATTAGTGTTTATTAAAATGTCTGATAGTGAAAGTGCAGAAAATTTGACGCCGCCCGACATTTTAGAGACTGCGACAGCAGTCTGTCTTAATCTACTACCAGTAAAGTCAAGAAAATTATACGATAAATGTTATCAAGACTTTTTAGCATGGAAATCTTTATCTTTTATTTGATATGTTCGTGTTCAATGAGAGTAGATAAAGTAGTGTATGAAACTGCACATAACTAGGTAATAAACACTCGTGTGATACTTTTAAAAAACTCGCTTCGCTCGTTTTTTAAACTCACACTCGTGTATAATACCTCTCATTATGTACCAGTTTCATAAACTACTATTAAACTTTTGCGTTGCATTTTAAATACACTTACATACGGGAACCAACGCGATCGCGATAAAAACATAAATACCTTATGTTTTGGCCTGACTGAAATCTGAAATCGCAGATCATTAGTTCGCCTGTGACCACGATCAGTGAAACCCGATCGAAACGTCAGGCTAAAACATAAGGCATAAGACATTTATGCCCCCATCGCGACTGCGCCAATTCCCGTATGTAAGTGTATCTAACAATAAAACAAATTAATAAATATATAACAAATTAATAAAAACATACAATATACGTACATATAATAGATCCATTGCAGAAAAATGACTTTTATTTTATTCTCTTCAACTACGCAAATCTAAAATGATCCTTGCATTTTAAATTTGCGTAATCGAAGAGAATAAATAGAGGTAGATAATACAATATTTCATCAAAATCCTTGTCGTAATGACAGCCAAATAATTGTTATTTTACCGCCCGCTAATAGTGCAGGTGCATTTTAGCTTAATAACGTCAAACTTGGTGCAACGAATCCTAGTCGCAAGATGGTAAAAGAAAGGGCAGAGTAGTTTTGAATTTAGTATGCGCACACATACACAGTTCTAATATTGACCTGACCGAAGAGACAAACCATGCGTTATGCTAGCAACTTCGACCACGGAGCGGGTTTGAGTCGTCGACTATTCTATTTTGGATGGAAGTGAGCCTTCTTCATGCCACTCCTATTACGACTCTGCAAAGTTTGACTTACCGTTTAAAAATTGAACTAGGGGAAAATTTTGATTGGATTTTAAATATCCTGAGTGAGTGAAAACTTGTGTTATTTTAGGATCCGTTTGTTAATTGGATTTTTAATGACATGAGTGTGCCGATTCCACATGTGTTATTTCAAATGATTTCTAAAAGCTTTTTCATATTATTTGCTACATTCATGATTATTAAGCTATCGATTGAAGCATTTCCTTTAGAGTCTTATAGAACCCTTCATTCCACAGAACGTAAAGAACAAGGTCCAAAAATGTACCATGTCCTACAGAGATAAAACAATGTCCTAAAAATAAAAATAAAAAGAATAATGTGACATACTTATAACCATGATTTTACGGTACGGAAAATAAATGCTTTGAATTTCGTTCAGGGACACCAGTCCCTTATTAAAACACGTCGACACACGACAATTAAAACACGTTGGCAGTTAGAATCTAATTGAAAAAAACCTTCTTTCGATTGAAAAGTTGTTACCACACTCTCGGTGTTATAAAATATATTACACGCAACAACATGATCTAGGGATATATAAAACTGTTTTTTTTAATAGCTTAAAAAATACTGGCCTCACAAAAAATGTTGATGACAGATCATAAAAACTGTATAAAGTTTCTTTTTTAAATTCAAATTTGTATATAAAAGGTTTTGTTTTAAAATAAGATTTGCATTCATTGAATTTATTCCAAAGAAGTAATCTTCACGAACTTTTAATTAAATAAAAACTTGATTGAAACTCCATCAATTTCTATAAATCTTTGTCAAACGCATGTTCATTTAATCATGCCACGTAGATACTTGACCAGGAACGAAATGTTAAGAGCAGTGGGCATGAATCAAGCTGGCGCTACAGGACCGATTAAAAGTAAATAATAATAATAATAAATATTCTTTATTGCACAAATAAGGACACAAGTAACAATAACAATACAGGCAAATCATTTGTACAATATTGGCGGTCTTATCGCTGGAAGCGATCTCTTCCAGACAACCATTGGGTAGAGGAAACAACGTTAATCAGTGAGGTAGAAACGGTGTGCAAAAATATAGCTAGAATTTTAATATCATATTTTAAAGATAATTACATAATAGAAGTAAGAATAAAAATAAATAACTAATAACTAAAACTAAAAGTAGAGATTTAAATACTGCACGAAGTCAACCTAATGTAACGGCGATGCCATTGTTTCAAAGGCTAATAAGGTAAGCAGTCAAACTATGAGAAGACGACTATATGAAGGTAACCCATGTGCTCGTAGGCCACTTCGGGTACCTCAAGGAAAAGCAATCGAGGAAGAAGATAACAATAGACTACGAAAACTGGAACCATTCTCAATGGTCACTTTTGCTTTTCACTGATAAATTCAGGCTTGGATTTCATCCTGATTCGCGAAAAGTATACATTTGGAGAGAACCTGGACGTTGGAATCGACTACAGCACCCACAACAAGCTCATGTATATCAAGGTGGTACGATTATGATTTAGGCAGGAATTCGTCTCGGCGGTAGAATGGGCCTTGTTTAGATACAAGGCAATATGACTGATCTAAAATACCGAAATGATGTGCTGCCTGTTATCTTGCCTCACAGACAGCAAATGGAACAAAATTTCCAGCTAATGCACGAAAATGCCCGTCCACATACGACGCGTATCGTTACAAGTTGGTTACAACAGCATGATATCCAAGCTTTAGACTGGTCTGCACCATCCCCTGACTTGAATCCTATTGAGCATGCGTGGGATATGCTTTAGAGAAGAGCTCTTAAGAATTTCTCTGAAGATATTGTGCATGAAAACCAGCTATTCTTGCATCTTACAGAACATGGGACAGTATTCCACAACAGGATATTGACACCCCTTGTTTTGAGTATGCAGAACTGCTGCAGATGTGTCAGGAGAGTCTTAAGTGGATCCACGGATTATTAATTGTAAGTTTTCAACAATTTTAAATAAATGACTAGTTGTTTTGTTCAGGTTTTGATGTTTCAAAAATGAAGTAAATATTGAAATTTTGACTAAGTATTTTTTTCCTCTTCTTCTTTTTTTTAATTAACTTTATCTACACAATATTTATCATTAGATTTATAGCCAATAGCCGCGGATAGTCGATTTCTCTTGCACAAGATAATGTGTTCGTTAATAATACACCTAAATAAAATGCTTAGAAGCAAACAGCTTCCCTTATTACCATGATACTCACTCGGTTGTTGTGAACATCAGTCATAGAATTTGGCGATGTCCCTTATGGCAATACGTTAGCGATTTTGTTATACAGTGATTTGGGAATGTATCCTTGTATATCTTTAAGAGCACTATGACCAGGTCAAAGTAACTTCATTATAATGTACTCTGTAGAATCATTGATTATTAAATCTTTGCTCCTATTACAGGCTACAAGTTATATAAAAAACCTATCTATCTACTTTAGTTATTGAATAATTTTAATTGAAACAAATAAATTATGTTTGTTTGCGATGTGTTAAATAACAGCACCTACATCAAAAACCTTGTATAAGCTAAAGCGTCTTTCTCACAGAGCTCGTATTCAAAATCCTCCAGGGATCTTTAAGTCGGTATCAGTATCCTAATGACTATAAATATATTATTAGTGTAACCACACTAATAAATCATGTAAGACATAATTTTGCCCTAAAAATAATTCTTTACAATTACAGGTAGAATAATTAACAATATACATTTAAAAAGAGCATGATCCTGTTTTGTCCGGAGTTTTTAAAAACACACATAGCATATATGAAATTTAACTTAAAAAATACTGGCCAAGTGTGAGTCGGACTTGCGCAATGAGGGTTCCGCACCTTTAATTCCGGGTAACTTTAACTAATTAAGGGGTTCACTTATTTCCGCTCAGCCAAAATACCACAATATTTTATTGACTGCGAAAATAACTTTGTTTTCATAATGTTTGTATGAAGGACAAAGTGATATTTGCAGATGTTGAAAATGTGCTATATATCTATAACTATTTGTTCGATTTTGTAGAAACGATTTGAAAGCGTTTATCTCTCAAATTTTAAACTTTTTTTTTTATACAAACCTTTATGTTATGTTAAAAGACCTATCCATAGTTACCTGTGTAGTGGCTAAGCGCGCTGGGTTTCAAGGCGTCGCCGCTTGGAGGTCCCGGGTTTGATTCCCGGTCGAGTCAATATAGAAATACAGAACGTTAATATAGTTATTAAGGTTTAATTGAAATATCCCTAGACCATGTTGATATGTGGCGTCGCGACAGTATCGCTAATCAACTTCCGCGCGCCTCAATGTATCTATTATGTTTATGACATTTTTGTTATTTAAGAAGAAATTACAAATGAATTGTATATTTTCATGCTGTGAAGTTTATTTCTTCAACCATAATAATTATTTTTTTTAAATTACCTTAACTCACCGAACGCCTTTTCATAATAGCTGGTGCCCCTGTTCGTATGTTTAATTTTTTTTTAAATATGTAACACCGCATAAATTGTGCATTCTCAATATGCCGTATTGATTTACTTATTTAAGATAATTTTAAGATACGTTTGATTTCTATAGGACGTGGGGAAATTTTCTATTGGCTAATGGTCCTTCTTTTTTGTAAATCTAATAGATATTAATATAACTGAAGTTAGCTTTGAAGCATAACAATCATATCAAAAGTTGTCTAGGGATGTAATTTAACAAATACTGTTGTAAAATACCTTAACAATAAGAGTGAGATACCATCAAAAACGTTAACCCTTAATGCCAAATCATAAATCTTCCGTTATTCAACCGTAGGTTACGACCAAGCACTTACCACAACAATGGTGTTTGCCGATACGAAACTAGCGTTAAAAACCATTATACCGCTAAAACTTCCTATTGTACACAGAACAAATGTTGAATCACTGTGCGAAGTGCGAGTCACTGGAAATGTCTGGAAGCACGTCCACTGTGCCAGCGAACTTATTTTTAATTTAATTTTATTAAAACACTAGCTGTGCCCGCGACTTCGTCCGCGTGGAATAGTGACTTTGGGTAGGTTTTTTAATTATTTAGGCTAATTATTTTACAAATAAGATTTACCGCGAATATGTTGCAGCAATATTCTCAAATAATAGCATTCAGTTTGAGACGGATGGACGTTGTAGACGTGGCAGACTGCCAAGAAAGCTGAGTCCTTTTTCTAGGCATTCTACTTATTAATTCAGTAGGTACTTTTTTATTAAAAATTATAATTTGGTAGGTAATTTAAAAATGGTGATAAGATAAACAATTAACAATTTTGTCATAAAAAATGTCCAAAAAGTCAAAGCTTTGTAGAGATACAACGAAACAATACCCAATTACAATGAAATCAAATTTTGCATTAAGATTGGTAAATAAAAATTAAGTCAACCAACCTATCAATTAAGCATTAACCTAATGCAATCAATCACTTTACAGGGAATAAGAAGAACTATATCAAATCAAATCACCTACTACAAAATCAAATTATAAATGCACATTAAGAGGTGGAATTGTGTAAAGCAATCGTATTCATTTGACACTTCAAAACGTACGATATGATCTGTCAATCCCTTTGTTCTTTGCCATTTGACAGACCATACCGTACGTTTTGAACTGTCAATTGAATACGATTGCTTTACACAATCGCACCCAAGATTTAATACCTACCTCCTACCTACTTTAAATGGTACTTATTACTAAGTCAAGCAAAACTTTTATTACATGCTGAGATGAGCTATCGCAGTTACTTAAATACCTGCATAAATCAGAAGAAAGAATATCAAAAGTATATAGATGCATTCAAAATTGAAACCTACTCAGTGGCGAAAAGAAAACTTTAACCTGCATAAATCGGAAGAAAGAATTTAACCAAAAGTATTACTGAATCTACCTAATAGAAAATATCTGCAATCAAAATAATGAGCTCAAGTCCTTCACTACTCAGTAGCGAAAGGAAAACTATGTATTACGCGCTAAAATCACTTGAAGTATCGCAAAAAAAGCAGTTGCGCGGGACAACCGTTCCGAAGGGAGCCGACTAAATTTATCTAATAGGTATGTATAAGGAAAATATTTCAACGCAAAACACATATTTTAATGTAAGTGAGAAGCCACTAACCATACTTAGCGCAAGCTCGCGTTGTAAGTACTTAAGCTGCGAGTATTATTTTGATGTGGAGTTATTTCAAAACTGTGATAGCTTCTAAGATATTTATTGAAATCAAATGATGTGAACTTTGTTCAAAATGAAATGCTCGTGATCATGAATGTATTTATTTTGATAAGAATCAATACCCGTGTGTATAAAACACCTTCAAAAATAATGTTCGAATAAAAATAGTTAAATATTTTAACGCAAAACATACGCAGTTTTATTGTAACTAAGAAGCCAGCAACCATAGCAATTAGCGCAAGCGCACGTTGTACTTAAGCTGCGAAAAATATTTTGGTGCGGAGTTATGTTAAAACTGTGATAGCTCCTAAGATATTAATTGAAATCAAATGATATAAAGGGCAACTTGGTTCTAAATAAAATGCTCGTGATGATGAATCTATTTATTTTGATAAGAATAAATACCTGTGTGTATAATACACCTCTAAAAATAATGCATTATTTTTTTACAAATTTATTAACATAAAAAAGGTTTTAGTAAGTCAACCATAAAAGATAGACATATGCTGTCGCGGACTTTATTATAGAACTCTTAATGCTGAACAATCCTGTCATACATGATTTTTGTGTAACTGAAGCGGTTTCCGCAGCGTATGCAGCGGAAGCTCTCAAAAGGAATATCTTTCTCCCGTTTTCGCAACATTTTTCATTTCTGCTGTGGTCTTATGAGTCGTATCTTTATGTTATATAACCTAAAGCCTTCCTCGATAAATAGACTATCTAACGTAAAAAAAAAAATTCAAATCGGGCCAGTAGTTTTTGAGATTAGCGCGTTCAAACAAACAAACAAACAAACAAACACACAAACTCTTCAGCTTTATAATATTATAAGTATAGATTATAGCCACCACAAATAAAAATAGAAGTTTGTTTTTAATATTGAAATATCGTGTACGTTTTTCTTTGCCACTCGAAAATTGTAAACATTTGTTTATTTGTTTCAAAATATTTTTATCGCGGAATAAAATTAATTTAGTGTATAATTTAAAAAGATCTCAGTGTTCGACGATGAATTACCTACGTAGGTTGCGAGTTTTGTTCTTCTTTTAAAATTAATTTTATTTAAAAATAAATTATTTCGTTACAAAGGGATCTCAAGATTGTTTACTATACGAGTATTTTATCGTTTTTAGGGTTCCGTAGCCGAATGGCAAAAAACGGAACCGTTATAGTTTCGTCAAGTCTGTCTGTCTGTCTGTCTGTCGGTCTGTCTGTCTGTCTGTCTGTCTGTCTGTCCGTCCGTATGTCATAGCCATTTTATTCTTTAACTATATGCATCACACTGTTGAAATTTGGTAGGAATATTAACCGCTTTACGATTCTCATACACAAAATAAAAAATATTGACATTTAAGGGGGGGCCATACATGAAACTAAAACTAAAACCTAAAACCAAAAAAAATTTTTTTACTCAAACCTATACGTGTGGGGTCTTTAAAAATGACACCGAGGTTTCTAAAACCATTTTCTTTTAAAGTCTAACGTTTCATAGCTAAACGCTCCCAAATTGGTAAAATGGGCGTCCCCCCCCCCCCATCTAACTTCTAAACTAAGAGAGTGTAAATTTTCAAAAAAATATATAATGTAGATCTTATCAAATACTTTCAACGAAAATTGGTTCGGATGGAATCGAACTAGAAGTTTTTGAGATATAGCACATTTTCAATAACCGCAAACATAACTTTGTACTTCATACAAACACTATGAAAAACAAAGTTATATTTGCTGTCAACAAAATATTGTGGATTTTACTAAGTGGAAGTAAGTGGATTCCCAAATTCAGTAAAAGTTGGCACGGAACCCTCAGTGCGCGAGTCCGACTAGCACTTGGCCGGTTTTTATATTATATATTTATTTTATTTCGACATGCTAAGTAAAACAGACTTTAGCTAGTTTGTATGTGTTCAAACTGCACCTTCTATGAGGTACTTAAGATAAGAAATATACGTTCTTTCCAACCATCAAGCCAGCACCTTGAGTTGCAAATTGCATATTTTGATAAATGTAGGACAGTGGACGAAGAACCTTCTATGGATTTCAAATCATTTTTTTAAATAATATATTATGCACTGTAATCCCCGCTACCAGTGTGCCCCTACTACACTAGCTTACATTATGAAAAACATTATCTAGCCGTATTGTTCCTGCGACCCGGAACGGCTCGCCTTTGTTCCATAGTCCAGGGATGACAACTATGGAACAGGGCCCCTATTTTTGAATCACTCGCGTCAAGGTGGCAAGTGAAAAGCATTCATTAAAGTCGAATTTTCTAATGGAAATCAGTTGAAATCCACATGGGAGGGATTGGCAAAAATACATCTTAATTTTGTAAGTACTTACGTCAATAATTTGCGTGATTATCGTAGATTTTTAATTCGTTTTCGAACAATTATCACACGCCATATTTAAGCGAATGATTCAAAAATAGAGGCCCAAGGCTATCCAGACTTAGGAGCGTTCTTTTTTCAAATTCAATTGCTAGTTTATGATTAAACTGTTTCTAAAATCAGATCAACTTTTTCAGACTTTTTTCTTTTTTCACAATTCTCTCTAGCCCGATTTAAAAACGATAAAGATATTCCTTTTAGCAATACTGTTACCGTTTTTTTTTTTGCTTTTGTTATGCTTAGTTTGGTTTATCTTTAAAGAATGTAATAACTTTATAGGACGGAAAAGCATGTCGCGTTTATATATAAAAAAGTGCGAGTTGGACTCGCGTACGAAGGGTTCCGTTTCTACTATCTATGTACGCAGTTTTATTGCCCTAATAATAACCTGTAAATAATAATGTAATAAAATGATTAGGATTGCCTTATAATAAGAATTTAATTCCCTTTAAATAGCAAAGTATTCGAAACTACACTCGAGAGCAATGAATCCGGGTCACTTAAAGAATGTTAAAAATCTCGGAAACTAAAAATGATAGGTTAATGCAATAAATTGTATTTAATAGACAATATAATACTCCTTAAATGAAAGTAAAAAAAATATGAGTCACCATACATTTTATTAACACAAAATTACATAAAGAAAAAAACTGCTGATCTCTCCTTAAAACAAAAATAGGAAACATGATTTTTTTTTACTTTATTACGATTTTCTTGAATTTTAATACTTCGTATTGCCTCCTCGTGCTTCCATTACTGCGTTTACGCGGTTTGGCATGCTGTACACCAAGTTCCTTATACGATTTTGGGGAATATTCTCCCATTCCTCTGTGAGAGCAATTTTGAGCTCACGAAGCGTGATTGGGGGAGGGTTTCGTTGTTTTACGCATCTGCCTAGCTCGTCCCAAGCATGCTCGATCGGGTTGATATCCGGGCTGCGCGCTGGCCACTCCATACGAGTAATGTTCATCTTGAAGGTAGTCATTCACAATCCTACCTGTATGAGGTCGGGCATTGTCATGCATAAATATAGCATCCTCACCTAAATTGACCATAAATGGACCAACGTGATCATTGAGGATTTCTTCCACATATCTTACGCTAGTTAAAGAGCCGTTTTCTATGATCACCAGCTCTGTGCGACTTTCAGAAGAAATTCCGGTCCATACAAGTACAGACCCACCACCGTAGCCTATTTTTTCTTCGATGCATGCTTGCTTGAATCTTTCCTCTGGTCTTCGATACACTCTGTGTCTTCCATCGTGCTTGTAGAGCATAAATTTTGATTCGTCGGAGAACATAACTTTTGACCAATCTTCAATACTCCAATTTACGTGGCTCTGGGCATATCTTAGTCTTGAATTACGATGCCCACGCTCCAGTTTAGGGCCGTTTGCAGGTCTAAGGGGTTTTAAGTTAGATTCAGCAAGCCGACGTCTTACTGTCCATGCACTTGGGTTACTTCCTCCGAGGCGTCGAAACTGATTTGTGAGTTCAGTTCCTGTGAGAAAGCGATTTCGAAGCGTGGTGTTCACCAAGTATCGGTCTTCTCGTGTTGTGGTACACCTGGTTCTGCCCGTTCCTGGTCTACGTAGATTAGAACCAGTTTCTTCGTAACGTCGGAGAACTCTTTGTACTGTTGACAGCGACACACCGACAGTCCTGGCTGTATCGCGCTGACTCCGGCCGGTTTCCAGCATTGTAAGTATTCTGGTGCATTCTTCAGGCGTAAGCGACATAATTTCAGCTTGAATAATGAATATAGAGCACTATCAACATGGTTTATGTACCCACATAAATGACAGATTACAAACAAAAGCAAAACCAAATGCTGTAATTTCGTAGTTCCATCTTCGAAAGTGGCCCTTTTTCAAATTTGATTTTTTTATGATATAACTTTACAATAACTAAGAAGTTTTAATACCTTTATTTAAGGAGTATTACATTGTCTATTAAATACGATTTATTGAATTAACCTAGCATTTTTAGTTTCCGAGATTTTTAGGATTCTTTAAGTGACCCGGATACATTGCTCTCGAGTGTATTAGACAAAACTGGTTGTAGGTATCTTTTGATGACGATAGCGAGACAATCAATGCCAATATTTAACTACAGTTTCAGTTAAATATCTTAACGTGTTTTCTAAACGGAAAATTTACATAAAAAATATTTTGCTCTAATTTTATGGACAACAACTCTGTCATTTGTTTCTAATCTATCATATCCGTAACATTTTTCCTTCTTAATTCAAAGTAAATGCTGTGTGTGAATTGTTTAACGTATTCAGCTACTACCGTTTATAATTTCAATTTGATTTTATATTGTTTTGTCACTATACAACAAACTTAAAAATTAAATTGCACTTGTAATAAGCAAATTTAGCTATGTGACAGACGAGTAATCGAACCCCGTGTCTTACGCTATCCGGGCGTATGCCTATACCACTCGGCTACCGTCAATTTATATTACTACAGTTTAGTTGGGAGAAGGTGGGGTCATTGGACTCTAACAAAAATTATGTAAACAAACTCACCATCGCTTTAAAAGACCTATTTCATAATACCCCACACAATGGGTTTGGCAAGAGAAATAAAACATCCCCATACAAGTATGAGTAGTAAGCCATAAACCTTAAGTACAGTTTGTAGAAGCAAAATCTTGTATGTCTATAGTTCATGTCAGCTCGCGAGAGCTGAGGAAGAACGAATAAATACGAGTGACAGACAATTATTATTGTATTTAGAACGAGATCACCAGTGAGACATTAATAGATTGTCAAGCAAACAATACCTCACTTCAAAGTGGTATATTTGACTTATTTCGTCTGTTTTGGATGGCGTCAGCGTTCAAACGTGTCTCATTGCCTCAGTGCACCTTTAAAAACTGTAGAAACTACTATTGAAAAAAAATGTTTCAGTTTAAATATCATATTTTCCTTAAGTAAATTTTATATAATGATGCCAATCATTCATAATTGAAGTATTTTCAATAAAATTAGCGAGTTTTGTTACTTAGCCAACCCACGCACCAACGTGGCCAATAGTTTGTCGTGAAAAGTAGATTTTCTAAGACAATACCATGCATGGAGTAGTGAGCTACATTTTTTAATAATTTAAAGATCATCTTAGTGTAGAAGTTTACGTTCCGGATTACAAAGATAAGCAGTCGCGGGTTCGAATCCCGCTGCAGGACCCTAACTCTTATGTCTGTATGGACATGTATGTTATTATCCGTCTCTGTGTTATGTAAATTCAACTTTAATTTGTTTAAAGCAACAGTAACAGTAATAGCAATTTTATAGAAAACGTGTATAGGTACTGGCGAAAATATGAGGGTTTCCTGTTGGACTACGGAACGCAAAAAGAAAGATTGTTCCTTTTTTTTAAGAAAGATTGTTCCTTTTTTTATAAGGGATTTTTCATTAACTACAGTATTTGTATGTTTCCGAAAACAACGCACGAGTATTTCATAGAATGGGTTTGCTCTTGACAGGTAACTGAGAAACTCTATTATAATGATTTGATGAGATGATGGTGTCAGATCCGTATTGTTCAGCTGTATACATATTTTCAAACAATTGCTTATTTATTTATTTAAACGTTATTGCACTGTAAATTTTACAATTGGCGGACTTAATACCTAATGGCATTCTCTACCAGTCAACCACCTGGTAATGCAGAGTTTAATCAGTGGCGGAATATTAATAATAAGTGAGAAGAGCTTATCTCCAACCCTAGTGCAGAAACTTTGTAGGTTTGTGGGATTGCGTGGCTTATCCGTGCCAGTATTGTGCAGAATCGCACATTGTCGGAAAAATGCACCCATTGTCCTTTAGAACGTTCACAGGAGAGGTTTAACGAATACCTTTTTAAGTTTAAAGAGAGTAAAACTATAGTGCGATAATTACAAATATCATATGAAAACGCATAAAATACATATGAAAAAGGTGTGACGACGCGTTTGGTGTATTGGTTAGAGCTCCTGATAATTACGCCGGCCGTCGCGGGTTCCAATCCCGCAAGGGGCAAATGTTTGCGTGATAAGCAAGAATATTTGTACCTGAGTCATGGATATTTAATATGTATTTAAGTATTTATGGGAGACGCCCCTGTCATAATCGTTGTCTGGTATTCGTAACACAAAGCCGAAAATTCTAAATAGAATTCAGAAAATAAGCATATTTATTTATTTATTTAGTTCCCAAATCATAATCTTAAGCTAGATAATAATTTTGAAAAAATAATAAAGAGATGGTGCATGATTTCAAACATAACGGCCAGCATCGGTCTTTTTACCTTTGTGAGGCATTCGTCACTTAATGTTACTTAATATTTAATCAAAATAAGAATGTGCATGTTTTCGAATTGATAAAGGCTGTGCAGCAATTTCAATTTTACAGTCAGTTGAGTGGAAACTTAAAGGTGCACGAGAAAGCGAGCTTTCATAGCAAATAATTAAAATACACAGGTTATTGCTAATATGATATTAATTTTAATGATAAAAATAATATAACTTATTAAGAAGTCCGTATGAGTCCGTATCAGTGAATATTCACCTTCCGTTTTGATGCCTTACTTCGTAACAGAGAAAAGAACCGAATACCTAGTTATCTTAATTTTGCAAGAAACAAATCTAAAAATTATATTGAGGTTAAATCGTTTTGTTAAAAAAAAATACTGGGTTTTATACAAAGTTTTTTGTTAAAATAATTTTAACTGTGTCTTTTCATACTTCTACATAATAGAAACAGGACACTATTTTTTATCGATTATTTTTTATTTTCTGGAACAGAATGAAAATATCCTATTTTAAAACAGCGCCCTGGCATTTTTAAAGCTATCTACTTCATTGGCTTCAGTTCTCTCATTTCAATGCTCAATCTTTCTTTTTCTCTAATCTTAACCATGATTAATAAAAAAAACTAACTAGCGTTTTAAAACTAAGAGCGTTTTAAAACTTACAAAAAACGTTTCATTTATCATACTGAATTGGCTTTTTAAATATTATCACTTAAAAATGAGGTGACATTATATATCGTGTAACGTTAAATGCGCAAAACCTGAAAATACGAGTAGTTTGATTGGAATAATGAGAATCAGTTGAACTACTTTCGGTTCAAGCTTAAATGGCTTCCCATCCGACATCGCAGAGAAATAAGAATCCTGTGCACTCTCTTCAACATACTTCGTAACCCTCACTCTCCGACCTATTTGGCACAGCGCTTCAACTATCTGGCTTCCACTACTTCGCGCAACCTTCGCTCTTCCCATAATCTCACTCTTTTCACACCTCTTTCCTAGGCCGGCTTTATGTCGGACTCTTCCACCATCTCTGCGATTCGACTTTGGAATTCTCTCCCCAATGAAATCAGAATGTCCCCCAACAAATTTACTTTTAAAAAGTCTCTCCGCACCCACTATCTTAGCCTTGGCTCTCTTCAGAATTAACAGCCATTTTCTTTTATTTGTGTTCTTTGGATGTCGTCATTATCATCACCTTTATCATTCATAATTTTGTATTTATTAAGTTTATGTATTCTTTGTATGTTTATTATTATTTTGCTTATGTATCTTATTTTATGTTTGTGTAATATTAGATGTATGTTTATGTTAGTGCATTTTACTTCTTTTTCTTACCACTCTTCTCACAAATTATTAATATTCCGCCACTGATTAAACTCTCTGCATTACCAGGTGGTTGACTGGTAGAGAATGCCATTAGGCATTAAGTCCGCCAATTGTACAACTTACAGTGCAATAAAGTTTAAGTAAAAAATAAAAAAAATGCTTTTTAATATGGGTCACATTTTGCCAAAAATATTTATTAAGATATTGCCCTGTCTATTGGTTAATAAGACAAGCAAGCCCGACAAAATACGTAAACAAGCAACAGTGGTTAGTTCTTTATGAGTGTAGAGAGTATTAATAATGTCAGCGCGGCGCGCAACGGCCCAGTGATTACCTACCGACTCCTCACTCAACAGTACCGTTACCATGAGTTTCAGGCGCTTTTACTTGCTAGCGACGACGTAAGTTTTTGTAAGGAAAGTTTTAGTTCTGCAAGTGAACGCTAGAGGCGCTGTTTAATTTTCCAGAGACATTTTTTACGTCGTCGCTAGCGAGTAAAATCGCCGTAAACTCATGGTAACGGTACTGAGCTACGACAGAGCGTCGTCCGCAAAGCAAGAAATAATCAAAAATGCCAGTAAAACTAAAATACCTCGTAAAACCTCATTTTTTTTCTTTCAGAATCAAATCAAATTAATTAATTAAATTGAACTTTTTCTAAAAATAATTTGGGGTGTCTGAGGTTTTGCGCATTTAACATTGAACGTTGTATGGTATATATGCCTCCAATGATTAAATCAAATAATTTAATGTAATTAAGTTTATTCCTGTCTTAAATACAGTACTTTCATTATTCGAGTTTTTCAAGTAAATGTATAAGAAACTTGTGTACGCAAGTAAGTACGCACCGCCCTTGTTTAAACATCACAGACATCTGTTTAATGTATCCCAAATAAAAAAAATCACTAGACTTAATCATTCATCACAAAAAGAATAAACATTTCACGCCTAGATTAACGTTGTAGATTAATCTGATGGTACAAATGATGCAAACAAAACGTAAATCCAAGTCTATTAACGCCTGCTCCAATCAGTTGGGCGTTAATTTGCTAATCATAAATTGGTTCTGTATTTGAATAACTATATTACCAATGTAACTGCAATCGAATTTTCACTGACAACAATTTATTATTTATTCTTAAACCATGGTAATGATTCTATTTAAGATAAGTATACATTTCCCCACTGCGAAGGAAGCAAAAGTAGGTAAAATGGTTTAATGTCGGTGTGCCACAGTCATAATATGTCATGGTAACAAAATATTTGAAAATCGTGACGAAGCTATAAAAAAGAGGTTGTCAGTTTCGACCTGATTGTGTTGATATGTTTTCCGCGAATATCTCGCGTTTGACTGAACCGATTTTGATGCGGTTTTCAGTAAAGTATTTGTTACAATAAGGAGAAGGTTTAAAGAACTATTTTGACTGACTTCAAGAAAAGGGATTGGCTAACATAATGACGTATTCATAAGAAACCACAATTATTGCAAGGTCGGACAGACAGCACGGTAGCTCAATTGGTAGAGCTTTTGGCCCGGTTAGCCAAGACGTTGCTGGTTCAAGTCCAGCCTGTGTATTTCTTATTTCAGCTTTATGAATATTTTAGTTTAATCAGCTAATAGGAGAAACGAAGCTCATTTGAAGTCGGTGCATGATGTAAACTTTCACGAACAGCAGATTTCTGCGTACGCACATCATCCACCGACTTCAAGTGGGTTTCGTTTCTCCTATAAGCGTTAATTTAGGCCTTTTAGTGATTTTTAAAAGCAGTGAAATTTTTGAGCTAATTTCTGTTACCTATCTAAGCTGCCGGTACTACACAGACGGTAAATTTCCCGGAATCAATGTGTTTCATATTTGCATATTCATATTATCAATATAAGTTCCATGTCTCGTTCGAACGTATCTTTGCGTAATCGTTGAATCAAAGTTTGGCCATAAACTAGGCATTTCCATTTATTGATTATACAAAGAATGTCTGTTTAAGTGCTTGTCTTGTATTACCTCTATCTTTCTTGCATAAATTGGGATCCATTTACTTGAGATATAACTTACTCAAAGTGAAAGGTAATTGAATGCCATCAAACATAATATAAAATCAGTGCTAAATTGTTGGAAAACTCTTTGCGTTAAAATTCTGAATAAAACATAAAAGTATACACGGTCAGGCAAAACATATGTAATTTGACTTCAAACATAATTTCAAATATGTAATACTCGAAGCGATTTCGTTTTTAAACATAAGTGATAAGTTGTCATAGTAAAGGCGAAAACGTCAATCCTATTGATATTCACCGTCGAATTGAGCCTAACACTGATGGGTAGCAATCCAATCTGTTGCCTGATGACGATTTCATTTCGCATAAATTGAGCCACGTATTCGATTGTCTTTTATTTATTCCATAATTGCGCTCGCAACTGGTGGGTATAAAATAATCCAATAAAAATCGGCCAAATGCGAGTCGGACTCGCGCACTGCGGGTTCCGTGCCAACTTTTACTGAATTAGGGAATCCACTTACTTCCTCTTAGTAAAATACTAAAAAAAAAGTGGACAGCAAAAATAACTTTGTTTTTCACAGTGTTCTCTGTATTTGTTTATAGAATAAAGTTATGTTTGCGGTTGTTGAATATGTGCTATAACTCAAAAACTTCTCGTTCGATCCCGTCCAAACCAATTTTCGTGGAAAGTGTTTGTTAATATCTACATTACATATATATATATTAATTTGCACTCGCTTAGTTTAGAGGTTAGATGGGGGGGATGCCAATTTTACCACTTTTGTAGCGTCTCGTCAAGAAAATGGTTTTACAAACCTCTATGTCGTTTTAAAAGACCTATCTATAGATACCCCCCCCCCACACACGCATGGTTTCTTTAAAAAAGTTTTTTCGGTTTTAGGTTCATGCATGAGACCTTAAATATCATTATTTTAAGAATCGTAAAGCGGTTATCGAGAAGAAGCTCGGTATGAACCCACTTAAGCTTTAGCGTTAGGAAGCTTTAAGTCATGAAGCCACATACATTGTACATGATGGAGAAGATTAAAAATTAAAAATGAAATTTTTCTGCCGCTTACCACTGCTTTCGGGAACCTACATGAAGTAGTATCATAATGTATAAGCAGAAGTAAGGATAAAATGTTCGTAAAATGAATGTGATAAAGTAACTGTACTAATATTTTGATGTTTATTCCCGTTCAAAAAGTATTTAATCTTTGGTTTTTGTTACAAATTCAAAAAGTTGTAACAAAAACCAAAAAATATATATGAAAATGTTCAAGCCATTTTCAAGTTTTTAATGAAGGATGCATAGTGCTATTTTAGGTAAGATTAGGGCTTCAAATACAATAGTGGTACCTTAATATGTACTTTATAGCTTTAAACGTTTGACCGCATTAAAAATAATAACTAGGCTTTCTTTCAGTTACAATATTTATTTGCCACACACAAACAAAAATATTTACAAATGAATATCGTTGTTCTGAAATCAGTATGCTATACAAACCTTTTAATGAAATGTAAACATCTTGTCTTAATAGTTAATAAACATGCTTGGCAAATTATTGTTTTATACAAATTTAGCATCATTGCCATAGCGATTTTAGATTGTGAATGAAATTCAAACTTATTTCGTATGTAAAAAGGCTGAAAACGGTATACCTAGTGCGTAGTTCCGTTGCGAAGCTGAAATACCTACTCAGATATTGGTAACCACAGGCATGTACGATTATCCTGAGATATATTTTATGTAATTATGTATTTAATTTTTCAATTTTTCTCACTTGGCTATAGGTATGAAGGCTGGGGAAAGATAATGCATGTCATACAGATGTTAAAATGGATGTGTGGAGTTACAAGAATGTATAAGATAAGAAATGAGTACATACGAGGAAGTCTGAAAGTGGCACTGGTAACCAAGAAGGGAAGGAATATCTGACACCAATCACATACATTGCTTTGATCCCAAAGTAAGTTGCTAATGCACTTGTGTTATGGGAAACAGACACAATGGTGGTACCACAATAACCAGACCCGACGAGACAATATAGAACATTTTTTATTTCTATATTGTCCCAAACCGGGAATCGAACCTGGGACCTCAGAACAGCGACGCCTTGAATCCAGCGTGCTTAGCCACTACACCCCGGAGGTCGTCAATTCTGACATTCAAGAATTCTGTACAAAAATAACACAAAGTCACGGGGAACTACTTATATTCAATAAGTATAGGTATACACGAAGGCTTTATTAAAGCTATTCAATAAATAACCGAGTTTCAGCGTGTAGTAAACAGGGAGTTGGTCTACATCCGCTCGGGATTTACAACTTTTTAATCTGTGCACACAACGTATTACAAACTCTTGTAGGGATTAACGATTTAACAGGCATTATTAGCTGATTTATTTATTACTTATGAAAAACATTTAGGAGTGTAAGGAGTGCACGTACGGTAGTCTCGACATAGTTTACTGTAAAATTACCAGGTGGGGCCCTAAAACACTGAGACGAAATTGGTATTTTCGTGTATTTATTCTTTGAGAGTAATTTTTGAATGAATTTTAAATTAATACAAATATTGTTTAAGATTTAATATCGTTATAGCTACGTAAGTAAAAGGGACATGTGATGCAGAAGAAAATCAGAAAATTCAAATTTATTCTACGCGAAATTTCAAAAATTTTGCTTCAGACTTTAAAGTGCAGTTAAGCTTTAAACTATAAACTAGTGGTCCCCCGCGACTGCGTTCGCGCGTTTTGCGTTTGCTCCCTCCCCTCCCGTCGCATATGTTTCCCTTCCTTAATAAATAAGCTATCCAACACAAAAAAACATCTTTTAAATCGGTCCAGTGGTTCCTGAGATTATCGCGCTCCAACAAACAAAAACATCAAACTCTTCAGCTTTATTATATTAGTATAGATAGCTAAGCAAATCCTTTGGCCACCTTTTGAATAAGAGCGACAGAAAATAAGTTTTAACTATGAGAAAAGTGGTTTCCCTCAACAGAAAGCAACAAGACTGGCGTAGCTATCATACTTTTTAACTTTTAACCGACTTTAAAAAAGGAAGAGGTTATCAATTCAACTGTATGTTTTTTTATTTTTTTGTATGTTTGTTACCTCATATCTCAGGAGGGTGTACCTTCTAGTTGGTCCCATTGTTGCCGATTTGGGATCTTGGTGTAATCGAGGAAAACCCTCAAATTTTAAAGGCACGTATAGTGTTGTTTTACTAAAATCTTAATGTTGTTGTATTGTTACGTCTGAGAGTCTACATCTTGTGGGGCTGAGCTGATGGTGGAACTCCTTTACGCTTAGGAGTTCAGTAATTATAATGACAGAACATATGATAGGTAGTTTTTAGCTTCTTAAAGAACAGATTCATAAGGTGCAACTTCCCCCCCCCCCCCCCCTCTTTTAAACTCTAAAAATGGAAAAATAAAATTAACTTTAAAAAAGTAAAAACCGACTTCAAAACCAAAATGCACTTTGAAAATTCAGCCTCATCAGTCGCAGCACCGACTCCAAAAAGAAATTGTTTCCCTAAAATGGATTCCTTTCCTTTCAATGTTCAAGAGTTTATTTAAGACTTTTAGTGCATTTTGGTTTTGAAGTCGGTTTTTACTTTTTTCTTTATGTAATACTATAATAAGCTGAAGAGTTTGTGGATTCGAACGCTCTAATCTCTGGAACTACTAAATCGTTTTTTTTTGTGTTGGATAGCTTATATATCAAAAAAGACGCTGCAACAGGGATGAGGGTGCAAATTGAAAACACTTGGACGCAGTCGCGGGGGACTGCTAGTTCTACGTAAAGACCTGTAACTAAATATACGAATACTCACCGAATCAGTAGTTTTTCCAAATTATAACGTGTGGTCAAGGGGGAAAGGATCATTACAAATTAAATAAGTAATATGATACTACAAAAGAAAGTTGGCATTGTTGAAACGTCTTTTGCCACTTAAGTATTTATAACACATTCCTCCATTCGTGTAACTACCTACATTGAATATTAACCGTTCCTTTGTTAAACGCCTACGAATATTATCAAACTGTACTACTTATAATTCAGTTCATTACTGACTCATTACACAGGGCTGCATTAGAGCGCTTTTATATATAAGTGACTTTAGCTGAGCGCGACGATCGCAAGACAGTCGCGCTGTTGATAATTTCATACCTAAATGGCAGCAGAGCGCGCGGCAGTCGCGCGGCAGCAGCGCTGCTGTTTTTTATGTATGGGCGGGCATCCGATGATGTCGCTCTATTGTTAAGGCGCATTCATGAGGCATAATGAATAATTATTTTAAAGGGTTAAAGTTAATATATATATATATATATATATATATATATATATATATATATATATATATGAAAGTAATAGTTAACTAACCTTTTATGTGAGTACATAACATAGTAGAGACAATCAGCAAAGCATGGCTCTGAGAAAAGAACATCAGAGGATTTATTAGAGTTTGTGTTAAAATAAACAAAAGCCTATTTTAAAAGAACTTCCGATGTTATAATGTATATCTTAGAACTCAGCATTTTGTTGCATGCACACGTAAACTGATGCCATATGAACTATGAGAAAATATACCTTGTTTTTATTTATTATTAAATGTGTTAAGGACTTTTAAACTAATGTAACATAATATTATGTTATACTTATATTTTCTGAAGTAAATTACAGCATACATATATATGTTACAGCATACTCAGTAAGTAAGTTGGTTTAAATTCCCACTTAAAAGTTTTTTAATGGTAAAATAACCTACGATATAGTTTCTAAGTACGACTCTGACCACATTCAGTACTCCGAGGGAAGTTCCGAATGAAGACGGAAACGTGGCAAAACTAACTTTTAATTAATAACACGTACGTTGAAGTTAGCGTATAAAATTTTACACATTTCCTCGAAACTCACGGTGCGGATTAATTATACTTAATTTAAACACCACAAAGTTACACTTGTTTTATATCCTTTCGTTAAATTTATATAATTACTTTGTTTTAGTAGATGTTGAACGAGTTAACGCATTACGCGTTATAAATAAGTTTGCGGATAATTAAAGTATGTCTCTCATTTTAATTAGCTACTTGACTGCTGTAACAAATTGGATGAAAAGAGTTGGATATGAAATCTTAAAGTTTAAAAATAATGGCATATCTGTTTTTTCTCAATAAAACAATGGTAAATATTTTATTTTTGCAAAATAAATTTGCAATTGTTTTTCTAAAACTTTTACGAAAACCGAAAACCCCGAAGCGTCAGCGCCAACTCATCTTGACACCTTGTGTCAAGTAGGATAGAATAGACTCTAAAGGTGAACGCACACTTATCGGAACCAAACACGACGAACGAGTGGAACGAAACGAATTTTAGAATTCTTTTATATTTATTCTCATCTAACCTCGCATACTTGCCCACGTCGAATCGTCCGAATCTGGCAGAACCCCAGACATCCTATATAAATTCAGATGACGTCGTTTTAAAACCGCTATAGCTTCTTAGATATTTATTGAAATCAAGTAGAAAATGTAAAGGGTAATTTTGTTCAATTTAAAATTCTCGTGATGGATGATACGTATATTTATTTAAATATTTTTTTTATATACGTTTTGACCAGCCCAAAGCACTTTCAAAAGAACGTTGATTCGTTCTACGTATGCTATGCGAAGCTATAGAAATAAAAAAAACATCCAAATTTCAACAGAGAAGATGGTTGGAAAAAAATACACCAGCATGGGATCCAGTGCTAGCGAAGACCCAAGCTAGGCTACTCACTGCAAGATCACAAGAAAAAAGTTAGCTCTTTCTGCGTGGATATGAACGCTAAGTAATCTGGGGGCACGGCAGTGCCCCCACCAAGTCGACCAAAAAAGCGTCACGGCCGAACCATCCTTTTCTCGAAGCAATTCAGACCATTTTCGACCCCCTGTAACTTCGTTGTGGATGAAACTAGAAGACTGAAATTTTCAGTAACTATGCAGCATTGTAAAGACTCGGTAAATTTCAAATTTCATTGAAATTGAACCAGTATTTTAAGAATTATAACGGATCAAATTTCTTTATTTGGTCACTCACTGACTCACCGATCATCAAAATTCTAAGGCACTTCTAGCAGACCTAGAAGCTTTAAATTTGGAATATAAGTAGTTTTTGGTGTATGAATCAAAGAAAAACTAAAAAATCTAGAAAATACCGCAAAGAAAATTAAGCCCATACAGCCAAATCTTCAGTGAAATTTTTCAATATTGGCTTTATTTGTAACGATGTTTTACGGCAGTTATTATTATTGCGTGCGAAGCCGTGGGTTTGAGCTAGTCCTAAATAAAGGCGCATGGTAGTGCCTCTGCCAAATCGAGCGAAAAATGGGTATTCCCGTCATGAAAACACGTGTAAATTAAATTATTTAATTCAAAATACGTACCTACGTGCGTATTCGTACTTATTACGAGTGCGTAAGGTTGTAAATTAATTATTATACCACGCGCTGCGATGCTAGCGAGTGAGCGCGGGCCATTACTACGCGCTGCGCGGTGCTAGCGCGAGGGCGCGGGGCGGGGTCTTGGCCATCGCACTAAATAATTAAATTTACATGTGTTTTCAGGCGATTGAATTTACACGTGATTTCAGGCGATGGCCAAGTCTCAATATATTTATATAAAACATTAAAGAATTTTAATATTGATATGCGTCACTACAAGATGCTGTTAATTATTACGTAACAACTTAATGCTTCGAGTACGGAGATTCCAGACACAGTTGATTTTCAATTGTTATGGACCACGATCGTGGTCTTAGAGACTGGACGTATTAAGACAGAAAGTCGCTTAAGTAGAGACTGAATAAATTAATAACCGACTTGGTATTACATGGATATCACAACTTTTTACCGCAGAACAACTGAGTTGCGAGACTTGGTTTTTTTGACAAGTATTGTTTTTGATGGGATATAATTCATCGAGTGACGGTAGTTTATTTTTTTCAAAACTCTCTACATGACAAATAACATCTTAGTCTATCCGTGACCACGAACGCTGTAAAGTGTTCGAAACGTCCGGATAAGATTAAATCAATTCGCGAAAAGTAAATCCGTACAATAGAGTTAAATTTCCAGAATAAAATACCCGTGTGCATCAAAACCTTTATTGTAAGTCTTTTAAAGGAAACAATCCCGTCACATTTCATTTGTATCTTAAACGGTTCACGTTGCGTGCGCACGCAAGTGCGCAACGGAAGCTGTCAAAAGCAATATGCATATATTTTCTACATTTAGTATTTAATATTTGCAACATTTTTCATTATTAGTCTGCTCTTACAAGTAGTACCATGATGTTTCATAAACTTCCTCGATAAATAAGCAATCATACGACAGCGCAGTTAACGTAATTTCTGAGATTAGCGCGTCCAAACATACAAACAAACTCTTCTTATAATATTAGTATAGATAATAACACAACGTTATTCTGTTGCATTACTCAAAATTATTATTAAATATACGATTTCTTCGTCGCGTTCGATTCTTACGGCGCGGTCGGTTCACCTTGTGCGAATATGTGTGCGAGGCCTCCTTCTTAACTTCGATTCGTTCGAAGCGTTTGATAAGCGTGTGTTCACCTTATTATGTAAATGTATGGTGATGACAGGACGGTGACACGTTAGAATTACTATGTCACTTATACTTAAACAAAAAAGACTAAATTAGTAAGAATTATAATGTGAAATAGCTTAAAAACAAATACCTTAAAATATCGACAATTAACTGTAATGTTTTTTTTTCCGATACCGAAACCACAATACATGTTTACGTCAAGAGTCAAGTAACCTGCCATTTACGCGCGTATTCAAATGAATTAAGAAAAATATTGTTTCATTACAATAATTATATTTTTTCCCAGCAAATTCGAATAGCGAGAGGTTTGAATTATTAGTAAGTAGCATATCCCATATCCCTGTAGCATATCCCATGCATGCTCAATCGGGTTCAAGTCTGGCGACTGAGCAGGCCAGGGCAGGAGATTGATGTTAGCTGCGGCGAGAGTCTGTCTTACAACTCTTGCGGTGTGCGGTCGAGCATTATCATGCATTAACTGAAATAAGGGACCGATTTGCACTTGTATAGAGGAACGATGACGTCTGATACAATCGTCTCAGCATAAATTTGAGCGTTGAGGTTGCAGGTTGCATCTGATCCGAATCAAATCAGTTCTTCCGCCGATCCAAATACCCGCCCATACCATGATGGTTCCACCACTACAAGGATGGACTTCCTGGCAGGATTTTAATCGCTGTTGGCGTCCAGGGGTTCTCCAGTGTCGTATACGTCTTGTATCCGGTCTCATACCAAAACGAGACTCATCAAAAAAGCACACGAAACGCCATTGTTCTTCTGCCCAATTTCTGTGTTCAAGAGCCCATTGATATCGAATCCTACGATTGTGCATTGCTATAGGTGGTACCCGTAGCGGTCTTCGGGAATGAAGGTTCACTTCATGCAAGCGGTTTCTGACTGTTTGGTCGCTAATTAAGTTCCCTGAAGAGTGATGAAGCCTCACGGCTAACATCATGGCGGTTATTGTTGCAGCTCTTCGAGCTGTGATTTGAATGTATCGGTCTTGTCTCCGTGTGGTGCATCGATACCGTCCTCCATGACGCTCAGCCACGGTACCAGTGCTTCGGTAACGTGTCCAAAGTCGACTGATAACACTCTGACTTGTATTCAGAGCTAAAGCCACAGTACGTTGCCGGGAACCAGCTTCTATCATTCCCACGGCTCTGAGCATTTCTTCCCTGCTTAAATGACGTCACCGCTCCATAATAACGTTGGTTTTAATCAGTAGTAGGGAAACAGTAAAACTAATAATGTCTTCAATGCGTTGTATGTTTTTATAGGGAAAATATTGACAGCTGATTTTCATCTTTTACTCGAATTTGATTGACAGTTCCTGTTCCAAATTATGAAATGCACCAAAAAGGAATCTATATAAATTTATAAAATCATAAATTTATTACAAAGCCACATCTCAATCCCAAGAAATCCGCATAAAAATGCTTGATCCCTAGACACTTTTGATGTGTGTATTTAACATATTTCTACACCATCAGAATCAAATTTTAATACAAATTTATAGTATGATCCGTTTTTTTTACTAGTCAAAAAATATAAACAATCTTTTCATTACTTTTAAAATAGTATCAGTGAATGACATTATTGTCTATTTTACTTAAAAAGTTCTCAGTGTTTTACAATAAATTACTTATGTAGGTTGTGAGTTTTGTGTATATCTTATTTTAAAATGAATTATTTCGTTAAAAAGGAATGTAAATATTGTTTACCATATTCGACAAGCAAAGAAAAACAATAGTAAAAGAAAAAGTCAATATCTGATTTAACTAAATAATTACACACCATTTATTCATCTGGCTTAACGTTGCGTTCAACGACTTGGCTAGTTAATGTTCAGCTATTTAATCAATTGCCGGCGATAAATTAACTGCCTAGCCATGTAATTAACTGGCTGATTAACCCAATTGGCTGCAACAGATATATATTTTAGACATAGGAGTTGTTCCTAAGTCTGGAAATATTTCTCTTAAGTTTTTAGATAGAAATATTTTACATTCAAAAGTTAGCTTAAGTTGTTAGTGATGTAAAATACTAGGATTGTGGGAACAATCAGTTACATTGCCAATCCAAAATAAATCAACATGTGTGTTAAAAAGTTACCTCTTTGTATTAAAAGTACTAAAGATAATTGATTGAACAGTCCATCGAGTTCATATAAATAATTAACCCTTTGTCAGCACTTGATAGGTTTTCGTTCAAAAGCGATACTTTAATCGAATTACACCTGCCTTTTGTTCGTTTGATACATTAAAAAAACACATTTAAAAAACAATTTTAAACGTTCGCATTAGTTTTTTTGATATGAAATAAAATAGATTGTTAAAAAAAAAATGTTTTCATTCAGTTACTGGTTATAACATTTGATTGCTAAAAAAATAAAAATTGTAAAACTTTGTACATATTAACTCAGGGTTCGGTTTTGGTTTCTAAAATGAGGTAATTAGTAAAAATTTCTGGCTATTTACTCTGTTTGACTAATCTGTGCTTCAACTGCAATATGAAAGAAACGAGAACATGCGAGTATTTCAATGTTAAACAAAGGCAAACCTTCCACTTTAGCTAAAACAGAGTGCTTTTATTGGTACCGTGGATGTCAAAATTTATTTTTTGTACAATCGAACGAAGCAAAACAATCGTCGAAATCGAAAAAGGTTTTTTGCGGACTCGCAAAACCGAGTAGCGGTAATTTTACCGAACATTTTCGATATTGACCTGTGGCATCATTCGGGATTACAATGTCCATTTCATATGTCAATATAAGGGAATTATCGAAAGCTGCGTTGCGGTTTAGGATTAAAAGTAAATTAAATTTTGTGTTTGGGATTAGCTATCAAAATCGAATAAGGCTTAGGGCTAGATAGATAGATAACGTTATTGCACAGTTCGTTTAGAGGAAATATACAATTTTGGCAATCTTATTGCTACAAGCGATCTCTCGAGTTTGGGATTAGCTATTAAATACTGGTTTTGCCCGCGACTTTATCCGCGTGGAATAGTGACTTCGGGTAGAATTATTGAAAGCTGCGTTGCGGATTAGGATTAAAAGTAAAATAAATTTTGTGTTTGGGATAAGCTATTAAAATTGAATAATATTAGGGCTAGATAGATAACTTTATTGCATATAGTTCTTTTAGAGGAAATACAATCTAAGCGGCTTTAAGCGATCTCTTGAGTTGGTTACTTTGAGATTAGCTATTAAATATTGACTTAGTTTATCATTTGATTTTTTATTTTGGTAAAGATATCGTGTTAATACCGTACTGAAAAATATACATTGTAATGTAAAGCAATAATCGCTTATTTTCTTTATTTTTTCTTTATAGTGCGCTTTTTAGTGCATACAGTACTACTTTTGTAAATTGAGACTTAGAGCACAAAAATACTTTTAAATGATAGTAGGAATAAATTTTATAAATATTAATATACATAGAGGTCCTTTATTTGTAATATATTAAACAGACACTTATAACACAGCTTATAACTCCTACATGGACACGTATTGTAGCTACGAGAACGTTCGTAGTGTGTAGTCACTACTACGGAACTACGGCGTAGCACTTATCAGTTTTTAATAAAAAAGAGGTGTTATGTTCGTAAGTCTTGGATAAAGACACTCTTAGGCCCACTTGCGTATGATAATGAATAAGCTAATCCTGGATCCAACATTCTGTAGGTATTAGTCAATTTATTTAACGTTGACAGAGAAATAATGAAAATTTAATCCAGGGTTAGCGTAATACTGGGTGATATCATCGTGTGAAAGTCCACTTTACTGTACTAGAAATAAGCATATATATATATTTATTTATTTCCGGATCTAAAAATAGCAAACATCAATTTAAAAATATCTGATACGATATGATGAGGTTCTAGTGATTTTCAATTTATATTTACAAAACGATGAAAATATGATTTCGTAAGAAAAACAATGCTCACTTTTATCTATTTATTAGGCAGTCTATTTTATTCTGAACGTACGTATACTGGCCTGAAAAACCAGAATTACAATGTCTACAATAATTGTACGAATTTTCAAGTATTGATTTGTGGTTATTCCCAAGAGGCGAACAGTATTCACTTTTGAGCTTACAAACGCAGTACTTAAATGCTTATAATACTGCCTGAAACTTTGTGTTCTATTTAGTTCTAATTTATTCATCAATAGTAATGTTAAAATGTCGTTACCAGCGGTTGAATATTTACGATTGTGTGTCAGGTATTATTTAAGTATGGCTATTTTATTGCCAAGTGGTTTCAGTATTTTTTCTTTAAAACACAATTTCTATTCAACCGCTGGTAACGACATCTTCCCATTACCATTGATTAAGAAATTGGGTTAAAACAACGCTAGTTGAATTGGCTCTATATAGAAACGTTGTCCATGTCAGAGTAAAATGGTTTACATCAGTAAACGATCCTCAGCAAGGCTTCGACTATCAACTAACTTTGAGGGACACTTTTAGTTTTTATAGTAAAGCTAAAGAAAAGAAAATTTAGCTTTGAAAAATCTTTGTCCGGGGCAGTTAACAGCTTTAAGATAAAAAAAAGATGTTAAAATACATTTACAGAAAGGTTGTATTAGCCCACATCGCTCTCATTAGCTACAAGAAATATAAAACAAATGAATGGTCAACATTAGAACACGAATCAGAGGAGATTCTTGAATCAATATTAGCCAACACGAGTCAGCGTTATTATGTATAGACCTTACTTATTACAAGAAGAGGCCAACAAATGAGATAACTACATACGAGTATCACGTTTAATTCGAGTATATTAAGAAATTGGATTAACTTTTTTTCCGCATTTTTTAAATTAGTAACATGATTGACTTTTAAACATAGCTAAGTGCACATGTTATGTTAAGTTTTATATTATATGCGCAGAATGATATGTATAAAATTAGTTAAAAATAATAAAGTGGCTCACATAAAAGGTGCAAGAAAACTTTAAAATTAAGTTTACAAACCACGTAAAATATTAACAAACATAAATTTTTATTACCACTCTGGAAAAAGCGGAGCTAATCTCGTTATGAGGCGTAATTCCGTTGAAAAATGGCCGCCATCTTGTCAAGAGCATTCATTTTGTAGACGAGTGGCTTGTTTGTTTAAGACCGGGTATTCATTTAGTGACATAATGTCGATAAACCATGGCGTCTGGCAGTGTCTGAGAGAAAAAGCGAAGATAAAAAAGATTCGCAGTTGTAAAATAACCGAAACAATTCGCTGTACGGACGACAACACGGCAAGTGACAGTGGCACACAAGTTAAGGATGATTCGACGATGACCGTGCTGAAGCCGAGAGAAATGCTCATAGACATTGCAACAGGCATGAATCACTTAATACAATAATGTTTAACAGCGCCCCGGCCGGCGCCCGGTCGCAGTCCGGCCCGGCGCCGGTACGGTGTAGCGTGAATCAGCGTTTATATGCAGTTCTAATAATGGCTACTTTTCAACAAACATTCATCATCATTCATCAACGTTTTAAACAATATTGGTTATATAATGTTGCATAGTGTTTGGTAGGTATAATGTTATGAATTGACAAATTTCGTACTTCATTCTTTTCTAATTTGTTTAAACTGATTGATTGTTACCTACTAAATACTGATTGATTGTCTTTGTTGTGTACCATTAATAAACGTTACGTGTTACTACGATAAATCCTTATTAGGTTAGCTGATGTACCTAATTCGTAAATATCACAATCCTTGGCCGTAGTTACATAATGAGCCCTAAGCTTAACGAGGAAAACTTCTTTTCTGTACCTGACAAGGTACACTGCAGTACGTAATTACCACAATACGCCGTAGACAAAAACAGCATTTTATGACCTTTATTACGTAGTATTCAGGGTTTAAATGGTTTTTGCGGTAATTACTCCACAGGACTCACTATAAATGAAGCCTTTTTGTCATTCAGATGGCTATGTTCAAACCCTCGTGTGTGGTTTTAATTACAACGTTATTAGGCTAGAGTTTTTGATGGCAGGAAAGCTCGGCGCTTTTGCTCTTTAACAGCCACCATTTATGTAAAAAAGGTTAAATATGTGGTTGGATAATTTCTCGGAAATTTTATCGAAATATACTAAAACGAGCTTTGCGTGATTATTTGCTTCCTGTTTTTATCTTTAATATTATCTCATATACGAGTATCTGCTTACTTATATGGAGAAAAACTTGGTGTCACGGACTCGCATTAAACAGCTAGAATTCATCTTTTACAAAATATGAAGATAATTTATGCCTTAATTGTTTTTTAACATTAGCGTCACGATATTTCAGCCCATATTTCAAAACATATATTCCACAGATTGACGTTAACAACATGCTCCCATTCAAATTTGATTTTTTAACTCGATATTCCATACACAAACTTTGAATACAGGCTGTATAATGAGGTTGCCCAGAAATTGATTGGGCCTGGTGAACGAAGAGCATAGAAAAAGAATAATCACTCACTGTATAAAATGCACAAGTATTTAATTTTGATGACAACATAGCCCGATTTGGTAACAGGTTCCCATATTTTTGGATGTTTAGTCGCTTCATGGCATTAGCGAAAGGGGCGCCTAGATTTGAAAAAACTGTTTTGTGAAATTAAAAAGAGGCCGAAACAGTTAACATTTAATATTTTTGATTGGTGGAGATATAATTTTAGTTTTTGTTTTTATAGGAGATATTTTATTTTTTTAGGTTTGTCACCATACTTAATAACATGAATTGCACTTGTAAAAAGCAATTGTGTCAGACAAGGAAACAAACCCTGTGTCTTACGCTCTCCGGGCGCATGCCTATACCACTTGGCCACCTCTTTGTGTGATACAGTTACTTTTTACAAGTGCAAATTATGGTAGAATCATAGTTAACATCAACTATAGTATGCTTCTACGCTGAAATCCTTGACCAAGGCGACGAACCCTTATTTACACGACTTTTTATCTTTGAATTTTTCATGGAAACCTTCTTCGCGCTATTTGTGTGTTCCCAATCTTGCGAAATATTTCTTACATAGGTAGGTGAGCTTTTTTTGAAGAACTTGAAGTGAAAACGTGATTGAATTACATAAGCGATGATTCCAACCGGTCAGCCTTTGGAAAGCGTTGTGTTCTTAATCTTTATTAAAACACCAAAATCTTTATATATTTACGTTTTCCGTTATATTTATTTAGGATTCAAATATTCAACGTCGCGTAGTTTGTAATTTAATAAACAACTTCTTGTCACAAGGAAATAGGTTTGTTTTTGTAAAAACATGATGATTACTAGTTTTAAGTGTCCCTATTTATTTTTATTTTAAAATAGTCGTTTTAATTGTTTCATTGACATCATTAAATGGCAATCGTAATAACCTAAATTCTTATTGCCTTAACAATGCGGTTTTTGTTCTGCCTTGTAAGTTAGAAAATATTATTTTACAGAAAGATATGCATTAAATTTTATCAAAAACGTTAAGTTATTAGAAACTTATCCTTAACATAAATTACTTTTTCATCACAAGCAATTAAATAATCCACTTCTCTTCAATCACTTATTACGAAGTAATTACAAGTTCATAATTGCTTGCTCAACTTCAACAGTCGTAAAAATAACTAAATTTGCATAATGCCTACTTATCTTGCAGATTGGGTGTTTATTTTTACTGAAAAAGTTTTAGAAACCCGTGTTGATCAATTTCCCTGGTAATTTATGAAATTGTTTTTTATAGAATAGCATCTGTAAGACTTGTATCTGCGTCTTAAATGATCTTAATTCTTTTCACAAAGAGAACACAGACCAAGGACCGTCTTGTTTTTTCGAAACATGTTTTTGAAAATTTAAAGCAATGAGCATTTAAAAACAATTCCTTTGTTGACTGAAAAGGGTAACATTTAAACGAATTCATAATTCAGTTTGGTGAAAGTTATCTCGTGGCGTTGTTAGGAAAAAGTTAAATTGAGCTTGATACACAAGAAACATACGTACAGAAAGTCCCAACCAAAAATATTCACGAAAACTAAGATGTACATAAAACACTTTAAAATCAACTTTTCTTTGTAAGTCGAATAATGTAAACAATCTTTCCATAATTTTACATGAGATGCTTTCCCGCGATCTTAATAAGTTCGTTCGTCAATCTTGTCGGTGGACATCCTACGCTGCGCTTTTGGTCGAAAGGTCTCCAATCTAGAACTTTTCTGCCCCAACGGCCATCAGTTCTTCGAGTAATTTTTAGCTTCTTTGAACATAGGAAGCACATGTTCAGCAGTGGACGTCCTTTGGTTGATAATGATGATGATGATGATGATGAGATGCTTTCAAAAAAAATCTTTATTAGCTAATATTATATTAATCCCTCAAGCACATGTAAATGAGACACAATATAAATTCCATTGTGTTTTTTATCGATAAAATACGAAGCTACTACTTTTATCGACAATATGCTTCTGGAGAGAGAGTTTAGCGCGAAGGGCAATGCATTCTTTTTCATTCTTTATTACATAATTACCGTCCTGTGACGAGTTTTAAATCGCTTTGTGGGTTTCTCTTTTTTCAGCAGTTGTTAATGTTACACATTTATTAGAAGCATTTTTACGTACTCTAGCAAGGCTTAGCAAAAGTTTGGCGTCATAATAAGAATAATAAGTCATAATAAGTCGCAATGTTCTTGTTTAAAGTATTAAAAAAAAATGATTATAAAAACATATTTTTCATTGAAAGTCATTCCACTACATTGAACGTATATTTAAAGCATATTTGAAGATTTGACAAAGATTTTGTCTGGAGACATAATTTATATTCATAATTATATCAATATGAAGCAATATCAATAATAGCAGAGGGATGTCAATGGTTTTGTTTTTGAATAGGTATATTTTAAATCATTTTTTTATGTATCAATATTTTTCTGTTGTAACTTCACAATTATTGTGCAAAGAGGTGGCAAGATGATTTTATATTGAAGTTTTGTAGTCAAAGTGAGAAAAACAACTCTACCGGCCTATTTCACGATGTCGTATCAGCCCTCCAATCCAGAAACATTCGATTACGGATTCGGTTAGGATACGATAATTTTCACATAATAATAAAATTATAATAACGTGGATTTATCTATTGCAACTATTATATTTTCTTCTTTCATCATATTTGTTACCGAACAGACATACCGACATCCGATCAAACTGCGACATTAATTTAAAAATGAATAAAAAAAACTTACTGAAAACTCAAGCTGAATAACTTATCGAACGTTCTGAATTACCCTACAGTTCCGATTACCGTAAGCTGTTCAAAATTTCATAGGAAATGACGTTACATATTTAAATTCTTCATCAGTAAGTGCGTGTTTGTCGATGGTGAAACATGCCCTTGGAATATATCATTATTATAATAGTAATAATACATTTGGAAATGCGTTCGAAGATATATATTTTTTATAAAATACTGACTGTAAAAAGCTTTTAGACATGAATACCGCAAAATACAATATCACGTGATTGCTATGAAAAAGCGGTGCTCGTAGCGCAGTGGTAGCAGCGCTTTGGTAGTGATACCGAAGTAAAGCAACCTACGGCGCGGTCGTGTTTGGATGGGTGACCATTCCGACCATATAAGTGACGTACACCATGAGCATCTCCGTGCTTCGGAAGGCACGTTAAGCCGTTGGTCCCGGCTAATATCGGTTGATATTAGTCGTTAAGCCTAGTCAGAGGCCTTATGGGCGGCTTGATAAAATCTGACAGCAGGGTTAGTCGCATGCCTTGCAAACACCCCTCCACCAACCCGCACTGAGCCCGCCTGGTGGAGTATGGCTCAAACTACCTCATAGTTGAGGTAAGGCCTTTGCCCAGCAGTGGAATGTTACAGGCTAACTTTACTTTTTTTACTTTACTTGCTATGAAAAATAAATATATAAACTGGCTTACAACAATTGACAAGAAGCATATAACAATCCCAAGAATATTGGATGATCGATATGGCAGCGTCTTGTAAAAGTTTCAAGACTCGGACAGGAAAGTAAACCTATATTACAGATGGGACTTGATATCTGTCGAGTCTTTGTATGTGCCGCCAGCAGTAGGGCTAATACGTAACTTGGTCGTATTCGTATTGCAATCGATAATGACGTCATGGCAGTAGGTATCATGAAATCTTAAAAGCTTTCATAGCATACCATGACCATGCATGGAACATGTCCGGGAAAATATGTTTCTTTATATTGAAAACTGTTCTTCTATTCATAAAGATGAAATAAGAAACCAAAAATTTGCGCACGGGCGGGACTTGAACCAGCAACCTCTTGGCTGACCGGGCCAAACGCTCTTCCAATTGAGCTACCCTGCTGCCAGTCCAACCTTGCGAAATTTGTGGTTTCTTATGGATACGTCATTGCGTGGCGTCATCTTTATGAATATAAAATATGACACTGTGAGTGTTAAAAACATTCTACAAAAAAACCATTACTGTTCTTCTTCTAATCGTGTCGATGGTAAAGCGACTTAAATTTGTTGTGCCCAGTAATGGGCGACGCGGATTGCCTTGACTAGCAAGCACGAATCAGGACACGCAGAACAAGACAGTAAATGGGGCATGTTTTGTGGAGTGAACCCGCAAACACAGGACAGATCAGTTCCGTCGAATTGAATACTATGATACCTTGCCAAGCACCTTGCCCACTAGACCGTTCCGTCACTGGCCAGCACCGTTGAGTGCCATGCATGGAGCGTATTTTGCCGATGCTGACACGCTCCGTATATGACACGTTACGTTGCTAGACCGGTGACCATACTCCCGTATGGTCCATTCTCCTGCAACTGCGTATGATAACCGTTGTAAAGGCATCGCCCTTACTTAGTCTGTGCATTGATATTCCTGCAAATACTGTCGGATTGATCACGACACATCTGGGTTCACTGACTACCACCAAATAACATATAAATACATTCGCGTTGCATACTGGCATCAGAAGTTCAGTAGGCAAGGTTCTGCCTTTCGTGCCTGATACGTTTCTAGAACGGTCATTACACGATCATGGTATGGTCCGTTGCAGTGGGACTTTACCTTAAAAGTAAATGTTACCTACTGGCATTTGGCAGCAGCGGTGATGATGTTTCCATCCATAGTGCGCCCGCCACTTCAAAGCTATAGCAGGCGAACTCAGTCGCAGACCGTTGATGTCGATGTTGATCAGCTGGCTGCTTTAGACTCAACCGAAAACCGAGCCAAAAAATATTAGAGACAATGAACACTTCCAAAGTGTGCAAAGGAATTGCATGACATGATTCCACCAGTCAACTATCATGTTAAAAACACAAGACGCGGACGGGCTTACACCCCTATGTTGTAGAGATCCCAAGTCCCAACATAACGTACCCAACGATTTTGGTCCACATTTCTTTTGCGTACCGCTAGGGAGTGGAAAATCGCTGCCCGCCTTCATTGTCAACTACAATTTGGACGTTTTCAAGAAAAGAGTGAATAGGCTGTCACTAAGCAGACATGTTCCATATTGGGCTGCATTGTCACTTAACATCAGGTGCAATCGTGGCCAAATGTCTATTCGTCTATTTTTCAAAAAAAGAAGTGAATTGTTTACGTCTCCTGTCGACATATGAATGATTAGTCGTCAACGCTCTGTCGACGCGTCTTCGACCAAAGCCTTCATCAATACTGCGTTCGTAGCACTCAAAGAGACGCGTTCACGAATTGCAATCACAACCGCAAAGGCTTTTCGTTACGTGATACCCATGCCGTGATGATTGATCGTATGTCATTTCGCCAGAGGCCGTGTTTCGCGGAACTTTTGTATTGTTGATATTATGTCAGTGATGCGGCGATGTGGCCATGTGTTACTAAGTCAGATATATCCATATCCATCATACATAACGTGTTTAGTTTTAGCAGGCTATATTTGGTACTAGTCTTAGGAAAATGGATGATACAAGACAGTACCCTATGTACTTGAACTATCCTTTTGGGCCTAAAAATACCAAACTATAAATATATTCAAACTTTTGGCAGATATTAATTACAACGCAGTACGGATATTTTCGGCAGATTCATTAAATTTTAAGCTATCATAAGAACATTTAAAGAACACATCTAAATTAAAAAAAAAATATGGTTGGGATATTCCATCAGCATGGGATCCGGTTCTATCGAAGACCCTAGCGTGACCAATCGCTGCAAGTTCTCAAGACACAGTTAGATCTTACTGCGTGGATAGGAACTTTAATTAATATTAATAAGTGGTGTTTTTTTTAAAAACAAATAGCGACGCTGTTAAGTGTTCGAAACGTTGGGATATACTCGTACATTTTATTATTCTCGCATTAACCGACAAGCGTGATTCTTTCTTGGAATCAAAGGTGAAACGATAAGAAATAAACTTTGAATAGAAACTGTTTTTTATTTCTAAATCGTCCATTAGCTGAGTGCCTTCGTTCTATTACATCCATCAAATATGCAAGATATTTTCTTTTCAAACAGTTATTATAGCAGATAAAAAATACAATGAACATTCTGTTGAATGGAAAACAATGAGCTATAGAAGTGTGTTAATAGCATCCGAATAACGAATGTCACAAAACTCGAAATCAAAATACCGAACACAGAGAAACTGTGAATATTTTCAATTGGCGATTCGCAGAAATTCTTGTTCCTTCCACGGAACTGTACTTTGTCACATTTTCAGGTACTCGGATGAAAATCAAACGGAATTTTAAAATGCAACATATAATTTGCGTTCAAAACGATATGTGACTCGAGACTGTCGACTGTGAATGAATGTAGTATGGAAGCATTTCTTGGATGAAAAAATTGCTCACACTATTTCTGCTAAAGCTAAGTAAGGTAAGTATACCGAGTCAAAGAACTTATAAGTCCATTCGGTGCACAGCAACATGATGAAAGGTGTGATAATAATAAGTGTAAATTTTGATTACTGTTTATGATTGATAGTGTTACTATTACTTAGCTTTTATGTGTCGGAAACATTTTCTCTAACTAAATAGTTGTCTAAAAGGTAAGTTGTGGTGACACTCATCAATAACGAAATCTAGAAAACGCCTTTAGCCTTTAGAGCATGCAGGTTTTAACACTTTGACTGCATTAAAAATACGAAGAATAACCCAGGAAACCGCATGTTTTCCAAGTATTTTAATAAAAAATCGTTTAAAAAATATTTGCGGTATTATTATTTAAAAAAAACATATACACTCGGGCCCGAGTGATCGGCACACAGCATGCTGGTAGCCAAGCACTTGGGTCCAAATGCTATGTAACGTTGTATATTTTTGTCTAAGTTCGAAAAGCTAAATGGATGTAGGACTACAGTCTATATTTTGGCATAGTTAAGATAGATGCTGACACTGACATTTGTCAAGTGTGACATCTGCTGTTTTTTTCGGTTCCGCACTGTTGGTCGTGCGTCGGAGTGGAACGTGTGTTAATATGTAATAAATTAAAAAATGTGATTACGGGGCACGCCCCAATTATTTTGTAGTTTGATAGTTATTCCTGGTAAGTATCTGCAGAAAGGTTTGCGTTGATTTTGTTTGTTGCGAGACATTTCTTAGAGTCTGAGCACATGGTTCTTTTTATCGTTTCAGACGCTGCCAACATGTCAATTTGGATGAATTAATTTCGAAAATGATTTGATATAAATGACTGGAAAATGGTAAGTATTTTGGGAAACTACTTTGGAAATCCTTGTAAAGAAAATGTAGCCTACCTACATCTGGGCATATTGTATTGAGAGTTGTAATTTTTATCATTTCAGGTCTCAAATAGAATAATTAGCACAAATGTTTAGTAATCAATTCAAAATTTATATGGCGAGCCAGCTGTTGCAGGTATTAAATTGGTTTATTAAAGCTTTCATTAATTATGAAAAGTTAGTGTTTTTTAACTTTTACTTTGGTTTGTGCGTTGAACTAACATTTTGTAAATTCTTTTCAGTGACCTTACTAATACCTTACTTAGACCTCATTTGGATAAATTTTGAAGTCAGATTTTCCTGATGGATTGATTTGCTTCTTGTCTGCTGTTTTGAGGATGGACCGCTATCGGTGAAATTTTGGGGTAATGTTGTAGAGTTGTTTGTAGTTTGATGCAACAAAGATTTGAATTAATAACCTCCGTTGAAATCCAAGGTTGGTTGCTCTTGTATTAACTTTAACTTTAGTAAAAAGTGGGATAATTTAGCTATTAATTTGAGCATAACTTAGGAATCCCTTTGAGGATAAATTTTGGAAATCAATTAGGAAATTAAAAACATAAATTGGTGGTTTATCTTTATTTAATTAGAAAATTGTGAACATAAAGATTTGTGATAAAGATGAAATAAGAAACCAAAAATTTGCGCACGGGCGGGACTTGAACCACGCAATTGATTGATTGATTGCGTCACGCAATTGACGTTTTCATAAGAGACCACAAATTTCGCAGGGTTGGAATGACAGCACGGTAGCTCAATTGGTAAGAGCGTTTGGCCCGGTCAGCCAAAAGGTTGCTGGTTCAAGTCCCGCCCGTGCGCAAATTTTTGGTTTCTTATTTCATCTTTATCAATATAAAATATGACACTGTGAGCGTTAAAAACATTCTAAAGCATTAGATAGCGAAGCGTCATCCATTTCCAAGTTGAATTAATTCTGTAAAGAATAACTGCTTGGGCCATCTGTTTCATAAACAGACGGCTAGATGGCGCTAAGCGTCACGCAATTGACGTTTTCATAAGAGACCACAAATTTCGCAGGGTTGGACTGACAGCACGGTAGCTCAATTGGTAAGAGCGTTTGGCCCGGTCAGCCAAAAGGTTGCTGGTTCAAGTCCCGCCCTTGCGCAAATTTTTGGTTTCTTATTTCATCTTTATCAATATAAAATATGACACTGTGAGTGTTAAAAACATTCTAAAGCATAAAGATTTGTAATAGTATAGATATAGATAACTAAATTAGAACCTAACCTAGTCTCTACTGAATTCTGAGCTATTAAGTTTTGTATTTGATTTTCTTGAAGGTGTTAAAAGGTAGATGTGTAATAGCAAATTTGAATAAACTTTTGTTGCCAAATGCTATACCCGGATTTCTTTATTTCATTCGAATATTAGTACCTTTTAAACACCCTTTGTCCACACTAGCTGGGAGAGACGGTGACAGCTATATATTAAATTAAGTCAGAAAAAGACATCGCCGGGAATACTCGGCCCCGAGTGGCCGGCACCGTTGGAATGGTTATCACGCACTCAGGCCCGAGTGCGCGGTACTGAACGAGTTTATACAGTAAGAAATGCTGTCTTAGGATTGGTTTTACGAAACTCGAGTTATAAAAAGGGTTTACTAAGCCATAGCCGAAAGCAGTTTTCTGTTAGTAGTTCTATAGATACATCAGTTCGCTGATCGGAGGCAGAAAATGCTAGAATATTCCATCTCGTAAGCCCTCGTGTCGAACGGCTTCTATAACTCAGTTATGTTAGAATAAAATTGAGTTTGTTTTGAGTTTTGCATATACAATTCACTTATTGATTGCTAAATTGTTTTGTTTTTAAGGTTTGTTTGTATAAAAAAGGAAAAATCTTTTCAATGCGAAGCAAATCAACAGCATCGCACTGCAAATAATTTATTCAATTCACGTCTCGCCTTCACACGGGTGGTATTATAATAGTATTTGTATTAGGTAGTCTTTGTTACTTAGGAATATGTAGCTTTCTAAAGGTGCAATCTATTTTTCATTACTTCTGTTCGGAAAATTAAACTTTTATGTGAAATTAGACGGGTGGAAAGTAGCTTTTCCATCCCTAGGGTGGAAAGTAATTTAGTTTTAATTTCTACGATCAGACATGGAGCTAAAGGTAATTAAGTCACATTATATTATTAAAATAAACAAGCTTTTCATATTTTTAAGATAAGCTAAACATTAAAAGCGTGTTTATTATGGTCACTGATTTGAAAAATGTACAATTGGTCTAATTTTTTACAATTTAAAATCTACAAATATATTTCGGTTTCCCGCCATACAGTGTCTCTTTTTTTTATTTTAAATTGTCACATTTTTTTTGTCTTTGACGATACATATTTTTTTTTAGTTTGTGTATTGCATAGATTATTCAGCAGGCGGAGGCAACTTGCCGCCATTTTTGTTGTTCATTAATCTTCTTACTCACTCCCACCTTTAGCTGTCATTCATAGCGCTATCTCATGAGGCAAAATTGAACCTGGAATTTGACATAATCTGTGGTAGTTTTGGTGACAAGTAACCTTGTTTTCGCAAGGTTGCGATCTTGCGATCTTCTCCTATTATTATTGACTGTGAGAAAAAATCGATCGATATTTTTAGCAATGATTTGAAATATTTGATATCGTCCGCGTTTTATGTAGTACTCTGTTGTCTTCCGTGCCTTTACTGTCCTTCTAATCTTGTGTTTTATGTATAACGACAGTAAACAAACTGATATGTGATGTAAAATTTTGATAAATAAATTTATTTATTTTTCCTCACAGTCAAAATGAAAAATAGTATGTATAACTCGGG
Source organism: Pyrausta purpuralis (assembly GCA_963924145.1). Classification (NCBI taxonomy): domain Eukaryota; kingdom Metazoa; phylum Arthropoda; class Insecta; order Lepidoptera; family Crambidae; genus Pyrausta; species Pyrausta purpuralis. The sequence continues at coordinate 20,734,333 of OZ001654.1, forward strand.
TGAAAGCACCCATTTCACTCTTGAATTATTAGCGCTCTCACTCCGTTCGAGCGCCAAGAACATCTCGAGTGAAATTGATCACTTTCTCCCCTTGTAAAACAATCTACTATTGTAGTTCAGTAGTTTCAGAAATAAGTAGCTCCAAACTCTTATACTAGGTGTTCTTTTTGACTCCCGGAAAATTATTTATATAAATCAGACTACATAAAATAAAGTTTAAATTACAAAAGTTTTCTCTCAAATTTGCTTATTTGCATTTTTTCTAGTTTCATACAAAATTATTAAATTTCCAACTTCCACTCGGTTGTCCTACGCGCGCCCTTTTGCAATTGCAGTAAAGTTGGCAATGTAGCATGCGCTATGCCGCGCGCGTTATATGAATGAAGTCAGGTGAGCTGGCAACAGTGAGTTGTAACTACTATGAGTACGTATGGAGAAGCTATGAGAAGCAAAATGTGTACTAAATACAATGACAAGATTGTGACGTTTTCCTTAAAATTTAAATTTCAAATTATGAATCAGTTCCATAAGAATTCATGGCGCACGAAATTTGTTCGTGCAGTCTGGTTGGTTTGTGTGGTTCAATGGCTGGCAACAACGCTGCAAAGAAACACTGAAAGCAAATAACTCTTTTGACACCAGCCGCCCGCGGGCGGGCGCTTTCAAATGTGCCATGAAGGATCATAGCGCCCGCCCGTGGGCGCTTTTTTTATACGTTTTTACGAATTTTTTTCTGGGTGTATAAATGCTTATTCCTCGGGCATGTTGACCTTTATAAGTAAAAAACAGATGTTTCTACACCATAGACCGCAAAAACATCCGGTTGCTGTCAGTTTTTGATTGAAATTAATTTTTTTTTTCTCGTATTTTTTTTCGTAAATTACGTCACCCTACCTCGAATTTGTTTGGTTCTAAGTTTTTATTTTTGTGTTATCGTAGTTATTTTTGTGGCTTATTTAGATAGTTTATACTCTAATATTTTCTAGAAAGCTTATTTTATTACACAAAACTTATCAATTATGTCTATAAATCTATCAAAGTCCGATTGTGAACTTTTTTTTGGCTACCTTCATATAGCTTCATAGATTTTTATAAAAAAAATAAAACCACCTCTCTTACTTTTACTTTTTTACTCAAACGTAAAGACGGATGTCTAATCTAGTTAGTAGTAAAGCTTACAAAGCAAAACAACGAACAACACACATGCCAGGCACACGTGTTCGGGGAACTCCTTATCGGCGCGCTCAAATTACTTAGGTACTTGAGACTTGACGCCGTATTTCAAGTGGTGTTACATTGTAAACATGAGTATTTCTGTTTATGAATTGAATGAATGTTTATCTAAGATGTTTTTGAATAAAGTGTTATTTAGATAACGTTATTATTTACGTGCTTTTGACGAAAATAAACAGATCTAGTCTGAAAAAATGTCTGTAAGAAGAATTCATGGTCCAAAATAAAATAACCACCCGCATATAAGTTGTATTTTTTTAAAACACGAGCATAGGCAATCTCTTCAGTAATAATAAGCTTTTTACAGAATGATAATAGCTTATTCCAATAAGATGTTATAACTGTTTACGTAAGTGTAATCTGACACCGCGCGAATTCGCACACGCACGCGGTCCTTCCGCGGAGCGAAAATACTGTGGCGTCGGGGAGGATAATGACGAACTGATTTTAAAAAAACAATCTTTCTTGTCAATTATACTTTTGCTAAAATAAACTCTTTCGGAAAAATAATAATTATACTTTAAAGCACTCTTGGTTACATTTTTTGGAAAATAAAATAATCAAGTTTTAGATATCTCTTCTTAAACTAACTTAATATTAGTTAATAATTAAAAGGTCTAAACATAAACGCATTAAACATTTAGCAAGTGAAAAACATGCAGAGTCGCGTCCCGAAATTGGTGGATAATACCTACTGTCATTATTCCATTCCCATGAAATATACATGAGTGTGGATTAGCCTTCTTGCCTGTCGCGCAAATGAGAACGCGTTAAACATTTTTATTACGGCCACACTCACTTTTCTTTAAGTCGCTACTAATTTATGTGGAAGTGATTTAGTCGTGTTTACAACTTTGTGTATTGTGGATTTATTTTCAGTTAAATATAGTGTACTAGCTACTAACGAACGTGATTACGTGTGTATATCGCATGAGAAGTTATTCATTTATTATTACATTCATTTGTCATTGATTAATATATTTTTTTCCATATAGTTGACATTATAAACTGAAAAGGATTTATTATTGTATAGAAGTATAAAAACCTTGTATTAAACTAATATAAAAGATTTTAAAAAACTTTAAACTAAAACCTTAGATCGAGCATGAGTAATATATTTCATTTGTAAGTTATTATCAACCTACAAATAAAAAATATGACCAAGATCACTGACCCGTGGAAAGGTGCCCATGAGTAATTAAATAGAGTTATTTGTGAATCTCTACATCGTGAAACCTATTTGTGAATCTCTACGTCGCTATTTGCGAATCACTGTTTTTAAACTATAACTTTAATACTAAATTCTGATCAAAATATTTGTCTTCTTAATCCATTACCATGTAAACCAGTCACCTACATCTCCAACTAAGTCAATCAACAAAACCTCATTCATACCTTGAATGTCTTCATCAAGTCAAAACAGTAGCATTATCAGCCTTCGTTAGATACATGAATATGAACAAATGACGACGATACATCAGACCAAACATAACCTGTTTGGCTCATCCTATCTGGTGAAATACAAAAGCTCAGAAGTTTCTATCACAGACTATCGAGATTGCTGGAAAGAAAAAGATACGAGCAATTGCAAAGATCAAGAGGCATCCAGCGGTGGAAGTATGACATCGTTTGGCAAGCCTTATTTGTGTGGTGTTTATTCGTTCGTTAATAAATAAATTATTTTAAAGTACGCGCTTCAATATTTCACGTGATTGTCGTTAACTTTATACTGTTTCTTTTTTTGGAAATTCACTTGGAATTTTTACGAGAATCATACAAAAATAGAGCTGAAAAACACAGGTATGATGCATAACCGGCGAAAGTACTACCATTAGCATTAGCCTGTACCCAAAATTACTAAGGACTACGTGTAGAGAGCTGTTCTCACAGTACAATATGTAAAACACTTCAGTCGGATACTTACCTACTGACCCAAGTAACAGATTAACGGTATGCGTTGTAACAAATAATAAAAATAAAATATAGTAAGTACAAGGTAGGTAGAAGTGCTCGAAGCGCAGTGGTAGCAGCGCTTTGGTTGTGATACCGAAGTGAAGCAACCTATGGCGCGGTCGTGTTTGGATGGGTAACCATTCCGACCTTATAAATGACGTACATCACGAGCATCTCCGTGCTTCGGAAGGCACGTTAAAAGCCGTTGGCCTGGCTAATATCGGTCGATATTAGTCATTAAGCCTAGTCAGAGGCCTTATTGACGGCTTGATAACATCTGACAGCAGGGCTAGTCGCTTGCCTTGCAAACACCCCTCCACCAACCCGCACTGAGCCCGCGGTGAAGTATGGCTCAAACTACCTCACAGTTGAGGTAAGGCCTTTGCCCAGCAGTGGAATGTTACAGACTAATTTTAAGGTAGGTATACAGTTGCAAAGCATTTTCTAATAAAAGATAACTCCGAAAAACTATGATTTAATGACATCAATGTTTATGAGTTAAGGCATGAGCTGATTCAACGTCGGTAGTTAAACCTTCGTGGTTTTCGTTCTCCAAGTTAGACTCATGTTATATGGATGACGAAAACGGTGAAATGAGCTTCTCCATCTTGTTGCTATACTTAACACATAACTTGTACTTACATTTTGAACCACATTTAATAGTCACGTCACTTAACCCTAAAAAAGGTATGTTTTTGTTCGAATGGGAAAATGCTAACACCCTGTAAATTAAAAAAAAATCATGTAAAGCTTTATCGTTTTAAGAATGAATGTCGTCAATAAAATATACAATTTTTAGGTCATATGTACTTTGAATAATAAAATCAAGCAATATTTCATGATCTAATAAATCTGCCAAGTACCTGCCAACCAATCAGCTGTTTGAACAGATTGATGGCTGAAATAAAATGGCAATCGACATTGATAGATTTACTTTTTTTTGCACGTTTTCTGTCATTGCCGGTGGCCTTGCCGTTCTTGTCGCAGCATCATATTTTCATAGTTCTTGTCGAAAACCGCCAACAAAATTGCCGGCCGGTGTGAATACACAAATATATTTTGGAGTTAGAATAGACAGATGGAGTTGCTTGTTGGATGTTTTTTTAAGTTGGATGTTTTTAATATGCAATAGCCTTTAAAAGATGAATTCAATTAAGATTGAAAATAGTCCGTCTAACTACGTGTATATTTAGTTATTTTTAGAGATACTGTAAATGGTTTTATAAAAATCTCCTTTGTTACTTTACCTTTTCTACCTATCAAAGTTTTCCTATTATTAAACTGGTTTTAATAGGAAATTGTATTAAGAAACTGTATAAATGAGAAAATAATAATTCGTAAAAACAATAAATTCTGAAACCTATATTCCATTAACAATAATTGTTAATTGAATTTTGCAGACCAATAATGAAATATGAAATGAAATATTTTAACTCTAAAAGTTACCTCATATAATTTAATTTTTAATATGATGAATAAACATGGTGTCATTTTGGTCGGAGACGAGCGACTCAAGGATGGTTGTACAAACAATACTGATACTAAAAAAAATATTTTATGGAAATATTCCCACAAAATCAATTTATTATTGCCATACAGCGAATAAGTCAAAACAACCAACATCAAGTCCCTCTTCGTAGTTACGGCGTAGTATTTTGAAGATACGCGCAAGTGTGCAAGTTTGCCCCTTCTTTTTGATTTTTTTTGAATGTTGTGAAGAGGTTTTCTTTTATAAAATTTATTTTCAACCCTGAATTAATTGTCACTGACCAAAACAACATCATCATCATCATCATAATCAGCCAAAGGACGTCCACTGCTGAACATAGGCCGCCCCCACGGCTTTCCACAGCGACCGATCACTAGCGGTCTGCATCCAGTTTTTCATCTTGTTGGTGGACGTCCTACGCTGCGTCTTTTTTGTCTTTGGTCGAAGGGTCTCCAATCTAGAACTTTCCTGCCCCAACGGCCATCAGTTCTTCGCGCTATGTGCCCTGCCCACTGCCACTTAAGCTTACTGATTCTCAAGGCTATGTCCGTTACCTTGGTTCTTCTACGTATCTCTTCGTTTCTGATTCGATCTCGTAGAGAAACACCGAGCATAGCCCGCTCCATCGCTCGTTGTGTAATGTTGAGCTTCTTTATGAGGCCCATAGTTAGAGACCACGTTTCGGATCCGTATGTCATCACTGGTACGTAACACACACTGATTGAAGACTTTCGTCTTCAGACACTGAGGTAATTGAGACGAGAAGACGCTCTTGCGCAGTTTCCCGAACGCTGCCCAGCCGAGTTGGATTCGTCGATTGACCTCTTTCTCAAAGTTGGACGTACCCAATTGGATCACTTGGCCCAGGTAGACGTACTCACCCCCTCGAATGGAGCACGCCTTGTCGTGGCGAGGGGGCTCAGTAGCCTGTCGCAATCCAGCGGCGGGTGAAGCCAAGATGCTCCGTGGAGAGTGCCGCTGCGTCTGTTCCCGTATCGGGCGGCAGTGGCCATAGTGAGTCGCGTCTGTCTCGCATCGAGCGGCGACTCACTAAAAGTCGTTGGACTCCCAGCACCCCTCTGGTGTATCAGAGGAGGCAGGGGATGTCCTGAGGACTTTGGTCCTCTGGGCGAGCTCGGCGTGCATTTGCCGTCGGGCGTGGCTCGCCTCGTCGGAAGGGTCTCGGACAGACGGTGTGGGGACACCTCTGTCCAATCACAAGAGACCCTTCTGAGGCGCCAGGGTGCCGTCGGGAGTGGGATCGCCCCACTCCGTGGAGATCCGCCCTCCTCATGGAGGGTGGAGGTTGCGCTGGCAAGGGTCGCGGGACTGTTGAGACACCGCGGCCCCTGCTGTCAAAGCCACCAAACGCGGCGGGCGTCGTCAGGTTTTAGTGGGTATACCCGGGGGCGTATCCGGGGGAGTCCCACACACGCCCCTCCGTTCCCCGACGGAGAGGTACGGTGCGTAATTGCATTTCCTGACGTTAAAAAAAAAAAAAAAAAAAAAAAAGGTAGACGTACTCATCGACAACTTCGAGAGTTGAGTTCCCAATGGATACTAGAGTGGGTACAACAAGGGAACTCGACATAATTTTCGTCTTCTCCATGTTCATTTTAAGACCCACTTGTTGGGATACTCGGTCGAGGTCTTCAAGCATAGTGCCTAAATCATCCAGCGTCTTTGCCACAACGACTATGTCATCGGCAAACCGAAGGTGTATTATGTATTCGCCATTGACGGAGATGCCGAATCCTTCCCATTCCAGGAGCTTGAAGGCGTCTTCCAATGCCGCTGTAAACAGTTTCGGAGATATTACATCGCCCTGTCTTACACCTCTTTGCAATGGAATCACCTTTGTCTTCTGTTCCTGTACTCGGACCGACATGGTGGCGTTGTTATATAAACACTTTAACACCTCTATATACCTGTAGTCTATGTGACACCGCTGAAGAGACCGAAGCACCGCCCAAGTTTCGATCGGATCAAAGGCCTTCTCATAGTCCACAAAAGCTAAGCATAGAGGCATATTATACTCCTCGGACTTCTATATAATTTGCCTTAGCTTATGAATGTGGTCTATGGTAATGTAGCCTTTTCGGAATCCGGCTTGTTCGGGAGGCTGGAAGTCATCAAACCTAAGTGCGAGACGATTCGTGATGACCCTTGAGAACAGCTTGTAGACATGGCTCAGGAGTGAGATGGGTCTATAGTTCTTCAATAAGGTTTTGTCTCCTTTTTTGAAGAACAACACCACCACACTCCTGTTCCATGCCTCAGGCGTCATGCCCTCTAGCAGAACGGAATTAAAGAGTCTCTGAAGGACTTTAAGTACTGGTGTTCCACCCGCTTTCAGGTGCTCTGCTGTGATTCCGTCCTCGCCAGGTGCCTTATTGTTTTTAAGCTGTTTCAGGGCCATCCTAATCTCGTAGAGGCTGATGTCCGGGATGTCTTCAGTGTAGTGTCACGTCAAGATAGCTCGTGGGCGCCGGCCGAGCTATCAACGGGTTTGGCTACTGAGGTGTACAACTGCCCATAGAACTTTTCGATCTCCCTCAAAACCTCTGCTTTCGTCAACGCTACACTGCCGTCCTCCGTCGTAAGCTTCGTCAACAGGCTTTGCCCAATAGACATGTCCCTTGCAAACACTTTGGAGCCTTGGTTCCGCTCTATTGTTTCTTTAACACTATTCGTGTTAAAAGAACGAATGTCATATCGCAGAGACTTCAATATTCGTCTATTAAGCTGCCTGCAGGTTTGAGCATTGACGGAGGTCTGCAGTGTCATAGATCGACGTTCTACCATAAGGTCGAGAGTGTGGACCGAGAGTTTTTGAGGTCTATTTTTACGGCCAGGTTCAAAAAATCCACGAACGAAATAAACAACGTATTTCGTCCACTGATACGCAATTCTCTAGGCAATCAAAGCGGTTTGACAACTCGGGTTGAAAGCTCTCGGGATTTTGGATATACGATTTTGGACCAAAACAACATACTGTAATTGTAATTAACCACAATCAGTAAAAAAAACACTTAAGGAAATAATCAGTCCATTATATGGAGGTAGCATATACGAAAAATATTTACAAAAGTAACAAAAGTATAAATACGTAATTTATGGACGTACCATAAAATTATTATCCCTTTGGAATAGAACGACAAAAGCGAGATGCCACTAGCAGCAAACTGTGTGATAAAAAGAGATGGGTAGCAGAACCATTATTGTCAGATGTCAAACAGTTGACCGCCCTGCAGAAGCTCGCTGAAAATTACGTGCATTTGATTTTTTTATATTTAAAAGTGAAATTGTGTATATTTTGGAGAAATAACGCATCTGAAACATGGTGACTTGATCGGTGATTGATTGTTATGCATTACAGTGGCATAACCCCAACAAATAATCATTTAACAGGTAGATTAGTCCAACTTTTAGCCTCTTAATATACGGCTTATATTTACAAATGCGCTTCAAATTTAAAGTACGCAGTTTGATTATTCTATTCTACAAACGGTAATTTACGTAAAAAATACAGACAGAATAACACAGGGAATGTATATCGACGAATATTTTGTATAATGAAATAACATTTAGTTTTACACTAGAGCTGGATGTTCAATATTTTGTGTCGACTGTTTATCATGCAGTAAACTACTATATTTTACTTAGGAACATTGTTATAAATCACCTGATCGAATGGTTATCTCATTTAAAGCTACAAATGTAACTTACTTATGTTAGTTACTGACATCTTAAATCGGTTTCGTTTGACAGTTTTTACTTGTCCTTCTATTCCGATAGGAATATTAATTTTATGGGACTTACTTAGAGGTATATTGTTTTATTCTGAAATAAGACCGCAGTCACAAGTGACTTTTGTGAACGCGCCACCATTCTTTCACAAAGTAAGCTTTTTGAAGGCGGTATAATTGTAAAAATTACATCTCATTTCACAAGTAATAAGATGTAGAACTAAACGTATCTTATTGCCCCTTTTTGCTAACACTTGTACCGAGTTTTCTGTGTGTAAGCGACTTTACACAATACCAGACAAATCACGCACACATTGTTCGTATTTACATAAACATACTTACTTTATCTTTGTCCTGAATAAACAAACTCACTTACGCTTCAGTCACCGACTCCTGACTACGGATCCCTAAATATTACGATTCATCATCTTACACGGACCATTTTTCTCACCAGATTTGTTTTTCTGAGCAGAACGAAATAAATGGCGTGAATTAGGCCGCTTTTCTACTTGATATCGTAAATTATGTTTGTGTAGGTAAAGTTTAACAATATTCTTCTTGACAAAACGTGTGACTAAATATGTGTAATATTTATTTGCTAGCTTTGCTTACGTTATGGCTGGAAGTGACTAGTGACAGTTCATACTTGCAAATAAAAATAGGTGAGAAATATTAACTTTATACTGTATGCTACGTGTATTTAGTAAGGAAAAAGCTTCTAAAGTCCACCACGAAATCTGTACTAATATTTTAAAGCTGAAGAGATTGTTTGTTTGTTTGTTTGAACGCGCTTATCTCCAGAACTACAGGACCGATTTGAAAAAATATTTTTGTGTTAGATAGCTTAATTATCGAGGAAGGCTTAAAGCTATAGTACATTACCCTGCAACGGGAGAGGAGGGAGTAAACCCAAAACGCATGGACGAAGTCGCGGGTATCCGCTAGTGTTAAATATTTAATTGTCTTAATGTGGGCTTATTTATAGGTAAAGATTAAAATTATACTGCGCATGAGTTACTAACCGATACACAGGCATACAAATCAAGCAGGAGTAGTTTAAAGTAAAGTTATTATTTCGGATACAGTTTTACAGATTAATCTAAATCTAAAATAATTTATTTAAGTATACCTCTATAGGTAAAAAAAGTAAGTATGTCTCAACCATCATCGCTCACTATATCTTCTCACTGTAAAAGCAGCCTTAGAATTGAGATGGCTAAAGCTGAGTCGACTCAGTAACTCCGAACTGACTTAAATGCGATCCCTGAGTGGACGGTATAGACATTCATTTGTTATTTTGAAAAATTATTCGCTCATTTTTAATGGCTTGGCAAATTTTCAGGATGATTTCGCACGTGTCAAATGAGTGTACAATTTTCTTTCCATTCTCAAGTATTTTGCTTATTAACCTACGCTAATTTGATAAAAGATATCCAAAACATACTTCAACCGGCTTCAAAAAGGAGGTTATCAATTCAATGTGCATGTATGTGGTATTGTTGGAATTTTATAATATTTGAGTACGTTGATCTAGAAGGGCTTCTTAGCACGTGTGCAATATTTCGTTAGTGTATGTATGTTTGTCCACGGATTTCTCGAATACAAGAAGTCATATCGAGATGATTCTTTTTAATTCGATTAAGCATTAGGATTCAAAATCGGTCCATTCGTTTTTGAGATATGGGTAAATAACTAAAAATCATGAAATTATTAAAAAAGGCGGTTCAATTTTTATTACCCAGTTGGTTACCGAAGTGGCTTTTACTTAAATAACAAGAGTTATGATTTCGATGAAGCTTAAATATTACATTAAGTCTTTAAGCCTAGTCTTTAACATCTGACGGCAAGATCAGTAACTTCACTTGCCTTGCAATTACGCTAATATGGCTTTTACCACTTCATACTTGAGATGAGATATGACATTTACAGGCTAAGTATTTCTTGTGTAATTCTTAGCAAATTCAGCAAGAGGTGCTCGTAGCGCAGTGGTAGCAGCGCTTTGGTAGTGATACCGAAGTAAAGCAGCCTACGGCGCGGTCATGTTTGGATGGGTGACCCTTACGACCATATAAGTGACGCACATCACGAGCATTACCGTGCTTCGGAAGGCACGTTAAGCCGTTGATCCCGGCTAATATCGGTTGTTATTAGTTGTAAAGCCTAGTTAGAGGACTTATGGGCGCCTTGATAAAATTTGACAGCAGGGTTAGTCGCTTGCCTTGCAAACACCCCTACACCAACCCGCACTGAGCCCGCGTGGTGGAGTATGACTCAAACTACCTCATAGTTGAGGTAAGGGCTTTGCCCAGCAATGGGATGTTTCAGGCTAACTTTACTTACTTTACTTAGGAGAGTACCTTCCAATCAGACACTGCGCCTTAATGTATACCAATTTGAAACGGGTAGTTATACGGGTGACTTTGTTATCAGTACCGAAATTTTGTGTAAAGACTCCACTGATGAATATAAACAACTTTTACTATGAGGGCAATAGTGAAATCGAGAAAAAAAATCAGCTGTTCCATACATTTAGACCGATTTACATTTTTTTTCTCGATTTCACTATTGCCCCCATAGTAATAGTTCTTAATATTCATCAGTGGAGTCTTTACACAAAATTTCGGTACTGATAACAAAGTCACCCTGTAGACAAAAGTAAGTCCGTAATTGAAATAAAACATAGAATCTTGATATAATTATATTACACATAGCTTGGTAGGGTTAGCAGAAAAACCGGGGAATACTATTTCAGTCGCATATTCTCTGATTCTGTCAACTGTGGCGACACGAATCTGTTTTCGCACGCGACTGTAGCGCACGAACCAAATTAATTCGCAATAGTTTTGATGTAGGTACAGTTCACACTAAAAGATGATGAATTAGTAGAGTTTTGTGAGACACACTCTCTTGTCACTACAATAGGTTGAGCTTTTTAACACCTAACTACTTTCGAACGTTCGACACAAAAACCAGCCAAGTGCGAGTTGGACTCGCACACTGAGGGTTCCGTGCCAAATTTAACTGAATTACGGAATCCACTTACTTCCACTTAGTAATATACCACAATATTTCGTTGACAGCAAATATAACTTTGTTTTTCATAGTGTTTGTATGAAGTACAAAGTTATGTTTGCGGTTATTGAAAATGTACTGTATCTCAAAAATTTTAATTTTCGTTGAAAGTATTTGTGAAGATCTACATTATTATTATTTTTTCAAAATTTACACTCGATTAGTTTAGAACTTAGATGGGGGGACGCCCATTTTACCACTTTGGGAGCGTCTAGCTATAAAACGTTAAACTTTAATAGAAAATGGTTTAAGAACCTCTATATCATTTTAAAACACCTAACCATAGACACGCATAGGTTTGAAAAAAAAATCTGGTTTTAGTTTTATGTATGGGAGCCCCCTAATGACATTTTTTTTATATTTTTTTATATGAGAATCGTAAAACGTTTAATAGTATACATCTTTCTTCTAAATTTCAACGGTGTGATGCTTATAGTTACAGAATAAAATGACTGAGACATACGAACGGACAGACAGTCTGTCTAGACTTGACGAATCTATAAGGCTTCCTTTTTGTTGCCATTCGGCTAAGGAACCCTAAAAATGGACGACACTTCAAATATATGACGCAAACGATTTTGGCTCTTAGCGCGGTTAAACGGCAGTGGAACTTAGAAGAATTGTCCAAAATTATAACTACCTTTAATTTAAAAACGTCATAAGTAATATGTACCTGACTATACCTACTCCGGTAATTAAATGGTGGGTTTCGCTGCGAAATATGAAAGTTGGCAAAGCTACGGTCTCACCAATTTTAAGTTGCCAGTTTTCAATCGAAATAAACGGAAAGTTAATACCGACAACTTGAGCTAATAGGCATTTTATTGATTTAAAAGAATTTTTGAATGAAGCTTAAAATATAACATATATACCATTTCAAGAATTATTAAATATATAGATAGCTACGTAATTTAAAGGTATATCAAAACCAGCAGATAATCAGAAAATTGAAATTGTTGACGCGAAATGTTAAAAATTTTGCTTTAGACTTCGACCGCGTCTATCTAGACTAGAGCAAATCCATTTCATATAAAAAAATAATAATAAAATAAGCTGACGAGTTTCAATCTTTATATATATAATTCTTCTGTGAGTGTGTATGTCACTGAACTTCTCTTAAACGACTGGACCGATTTTGATGAATTTTTTTGTGTGTGTTCAAGGGGATCTGGGAATGGTTTAGATTCACAATTTTGTCCGCTGGACAATGTTTTTTTAGTCCACCCCTAAATTTTATTTTTATTTTTTGCACAAAAATTTTAATTTTAATTTTTTTATGATACAACATACAAAAATACATACAATCCTCAATTTTTTTCACCCTTCTACGATCAACCCTTATTTTTTAATAGCCATTTTAGTAATTTAAGGGCGAAATAAAATTCGCTGGGAATGCTTAACTTTTAAAATTGCGGGACTCGGCGGGACGGTAATTTCAAAAGCTAGTTTATTTATAAAGATAAATAAACACAAAACTCTCAATCTACATCTGTAGTTCATTGTTGAACATCGATATCATTTTAAATCAAACAGTTTATAAATTTTACTTACTGATATTATTTTAAAAGTTATAAAAATTTGTTTACAATATTTGACATGCAAAGAAAAATAGACTTTATTAGGTAAGGCTTCAATACGTCACCCCCGCCACAACGGTAGGGGAGGAAGTAAAATCAAATATATATTCTCCAACCTTTGGACGAAACGTATCATAATGATTACTCTCGGAATCGTCAAACGAGTATATGTACACACTTCACAAAATCAGTATCTAAGGATATTTGCATATTTCATATTCACAAAATTTCTGCGAATTTTTCGCGACAATAAATATCAAAGAAAATAAAAGGTTGCGTCAACCAAATCTTTATGTATAACACACTAGGAGACGTATTTTTCAAAAACTTGTTTTTTGTTTTTTGTACGTCATGCCAGCAAACAATACCAATTGGCGCCAAATTGGAACAAAAACTGAACATTCCCATTCACGAATTTTAGTAACAAATATTTAGATTCGCATTCACAAAAGTTCAAAAAATGACATTCGTACATCACTATTCGTACGTAGACATCATAAAATTATTATCCCTTTGGAATAGAACGACAAAAGCGAGATGTCACTAGCAGCAAACTGTGTAATAAAAAGAGATGGGTAGCAGAACCACTTTTGTCAGATGTCAAACAGTTGACCGCCCTGCAGAAGCTCGCTGAAAATTACGTTCATTTGATTTTTTATATTTAAAAGTGAAATTGTGTATATTTTGGAGAAATAATGCGTCTGAAACATGGTGACTTGATCGGTGATTGATTGTTATGCATTACAGCGGCAGAACCCCAACAAATAATCATTTAACAGTGTGTGAGCGGGCTGTTTATGGTCCTTCGACGAACCTTGGTGTTTTTGTGGTTTTTGTGTGGTTGCGAATCGGCTCGCTGGCCTCCCAGAAGCGGGAATCACTAGTTGAGTTGAGAAGGCGCATAAGACCATACGAAGGCTGCGGGACGCTAAGGGATTAAACAAGCGATACCTACAAGGAGCTAACAAGAGCATCTACAAGATTCACTGCTAGCAAGAGCGAGAAACAAGTTCTACTGCGATCAGGAGCAGACCTATCAAGAGCAAGCCAGTCAAGTGTGAATGTTGACCTCAGATTATCAAGCCTAGAAAAAAATAGCAGAAACCAGCCAAGCGTACGCAGGTATTTTTCAAGTTATTCAAGTTTTATCTTCCTCGTGAACAAGCACTACGGAAGAATTCAACAGTTTACTTCAAAACCAACAGCAAGTGGTTTCGGGAATTGAGAGCTTACGATCCAATTTCAAGAAAGACGGTAAAGATCGCAAGACGCCCGACTATATCAAGAGAAAATTGGATACACTAGATCTTTATTGGAACTAATTTCAAGCTACTCATGAAAACTTGTGTCAGTTCAACGCACCCGACTGTGATTATTTTACTGGCAAACATTACGAGACAACTAAGGAGTTATACCTTCAAACAAGAGAATTTTTGCAAGCTGCCCTATCAACCGCGCAACCGGCGCAGCTGTTCATGCGACCAGCTTCTCCATTCGCATACCCACCACCAAGCACTCCCAAAGCACCGACGTCAGCGCCTGCCAATCCACCCCCAAAGGCTGAAGTAACGCCCAAGCCGGAGTATAAGCAACAAGGCAATAACAGCCGGCTGGACGAAATGTTGCGTAAACAAAATAGTAAATTTAAAGCCCTCGGACGCACCCTTGCAAACATCGATTTATCTAAGACGTCGGAGAAATGGGAGTTCGAAGATGTACTAAAAAACCTGGAATCACGCTGGGCAGCCATCGACAGCCTCCACTGGGAACTTGACAGTATCCTGAATGGAGAAAACGAAGTCTACGAATCAAGATTTACAAAATACGAATCAAATTACAACAATGCAAAGAAACAAATAAACAGCATGCTATGGGCCACCGCACACAGAGAAAAAATGACACCGCACTTAGATATACCCGAATTCTATGGAAATTACCAACAGTGGACCTCATTTAAAGACCTGTTCACTGAAGCGATACACGCCAATCCATGTTTATCAAACGCACAAAAAATGCAGTTTGTGAAGAGCAAGATCCGAGGCGAACCAGAGCGGCTCATACAGCATCTTTCAATCAGCTCTGATAACTACATCACGTGCTGGGATATTTTAAACCACCATTACAACAACAAGAAATTGATTTTTTCAACTCACATGAGCACAATTATGAACCTACCTATGTTGCAACAAGCTACATCAAATCAGGTCAAGCGCGTGCATGACGTTACGGTAGAATGCCTAAACGGTATCAAAAACCTTGGCGTTAACATCGATACCTGGGACCCTATGCTTGTACACATACTATCATTAAAATTGGATCCTGAAACTCACCAAGAATACATGGCATCGCTGAAGCAACCCAGAGAGCTCCCTTCGCTCAAGGACTTTCTAGAATTCCTAGAAACCAAGTTCACAACCATGGAATCCTCAAGACGCAAGCAAGAAGGCGTCACATCGAAATATAATAATCATTCACCTATGACCTCGAACAATAATCAGTACAAGCCGCAACTTAGCAAGTCATAGGTACAATAAACCGCCATCGAATCGATTTCAGCAAGGAAGTCGTTTAAGCTGCCCTGTATGCTACAGTGATCATGGCATTTACTTTTGCTCAAAATTCAGAGAAATGGACCCGTCATCTCAGCGTGATACGATTTCAAGGCTGAATATTTGTGTAAACTGCCTCCATAACCACAAGGGAAAACAATGCCAGTCAAATAATCGATGCAAGGAATGCAATGGGTACCATAACACCCTAGTACATCAAGCATATTCAAGCAAGAATAATATGAATGCAAGATCTACCAACATTGCGCAGCAAGATGCGTCACCAGCTGAAATATTACTAGCGACAGCCCTAGTAAATGTTCAAGCAGCTGATGGAGTTCAACACACTCTACGCGCCTTGATCGACCAAGGATCTCAAGTTTCCTTGATAACCGAGAGAGCAGCGCAACAACTAAAATTACAAAGAAAAAAATACACAGGAATTATATCGGGAATTGGATCTAATGACACAATGTGTAAAGGAGCGATAAACATAACATGCAGCTCATTAAGTGGAAGTTATTCATTCAACACTCAAGCACTTATAATGACTAACTTAACAAGAAATTTACCTAACTCAACGATGATCAAACCAACATGGGACTTTTTGGACAAGATCGAGCTAGCTGATCCCTATTTCTATGAAAGTACAATCGACCTACTTTTGGGAGCCGAGGTCTACGCCAACATCATACTAGACCGAGTACACAAAGCCAATAGCAACACCCCCGCCGCACAAGAAATTACAATCGGGTGGATATTGTGTGGCAAAGTACCGAGCCTTCAGTGCAATGTGACCTTGATTGACCTGAAAGACATACAGAAGTTTTGGGAAATCGAGGATATATCAGAAAACTCAAACTATTCAAAGGAAGATGAAGAGTGCATCAAGTTCTACAAGTCCACAACGACAAGGTTGAAGAATGGAAAATATCAAGTTAGACTTCCCCTTAAATCAAAAATCAACATTGAATTGGGTCAATCCAAAAGCAAAGCGATTGCGCAGTTTCAACACTTGGAAAGGAAATTTGCGAAACAAACAATGATTGCAACACAATATCGAGCATTTATTCACGAATACCTATCACTCGGTCACATGACGCGAGCACGTGGTAACAAGAGTCTTCAATGTTACCTACCGCACCATTGCGTCACACGTGACGATTCGACGACTACTTCCTTACGGGTCGTATTCAATGCATCGGCCAAAACATCGAATGGCACGTCATTGAATGATTTTATGTACAAAGGCCCAAATCTACAAAATGATCTCATGTCTCTCATCATACAATGGAGACAATATCGCATCGCTTTCATCGCTGACATAGAGAAGATGTTTCGTCAGCTGTGGGTACACCCAGATGATCAAGCCCTACAGATGATTGTGTGGAGAGACTCACCACAAGAGCTTTTACGCGAGTACCAACTCACCACAGTCACATACGGCACCAAGGCCGCCCCGTTTCTCGCTATGCAGTCACTAAAGCAGCTCGCATGCGATAAAAACATAAGTTTCCTGAAGCTTGTCAAGTCATAGAAAGCTGTTTTTACATGGATGATCTACTTTTTGGAGCCGACCGAGTCACATCAGCCAAACAAATGCAAGATGATTTAATTCAAGTACTTAAATCAGGCGGATTCAATTTGAGAAAATGGCGATCAAATCATTCGGAGCTACTACAAGACAGCCCTGTAAAAGATGATGACTGCAAACAAGACGTAGATTATCACTTTAAACAACCCGAATCGACAAAGACGCTGGGCATTTATTGGGATCCTGTTCAAGATGTCTTTACATTCGTGGCCAAAATAGACTCTGAAAACGACGCACTAACTCACATAACCAAAAGGATTCTGCTTTCCGAAACATCAAAATTATTTGACCCTCTCGGCTGGCTTACCCCTATTTCAACATTACTGAAGTTAATATTATAAGATATCTGGAAAGAAAAACTAGAATGGGATGACAAGATTCCTGAAAACATAAATACTAAATAGCTAAAATTAAAACAAGAATTCGAATACCTAAACTCTTTCGTCATACCACGATGGTTTGGAACCGGGTCAGAGGCGAAGGTCGAATTACACGGCTTTTGCGATGCTTCGCAAAAGGCATATGCATGTGTAATTTATTGTAAAACAACAATGAATGGAAAAAATCAAATAATATTGATCGCCGGAAAATCAAGATTAGTACCACTTAATAAAAATACTTCTCTACCAAGATTGGAGCTAAGTGGTGCTGTACTGCTAACCAATACCTCAAGATATATGGCTGGGTCGACTCTACGGCTGTTCTGGGTTGGATACAGGGCGAACCCGAACGCTGTAAAATGTTTGTCGCCAACAGGGTGCGACAAATTACTCAAGTAATGCCGCCTTCATGCTGGCGGTACGTTAAATCGGCAGACAACCCTGCTGATTGCGCAAGTCGAGGTCTCCTGCCATCCCAACTGAAAGCGCAAGATTTATGGTGGCAAGGACCTGCATGGTTGCCAGAGTTAAAGGTTGAAGAAAATACCTCACCAACATATCATACTCAAGAAGACGTTAAGAAACCTATACAAGTACACACCGTACAGCATCCGACTGAGAGCAAGACAGTCATTGATGGGCTGTTAGCCAAGTACAGCTCATTCACAAAGTTAATACACGTGTGTGCCTGGATACGCCGCTTTATAACAAGAAAACAAGACCGCGAAAACAAGCCCTACCTCAGTGTAAAGGAAATTAAGGAAGCAACACGATCCATAGTAAAACAAGTCCAAGCAAGCGAATTCAAACAAGAGATTGAAGATCTTAACGCCAATAGACAGATATACACTAGAAGTAAAATCCTGAGCCTAAATCCATTTCTTGATGAGTTTAGTGTTTTACGTGTCGGGGGAAGACTGGAACATGCCAATATAGACACCGACATGAAGCACCCCGTTATTCTACCTCACAATCACCGTTTGACCCAATTATTAATAACACATGCGCATGAGTCAACATTCCACGGCGGCGCACGTGTTACGCAATCATATATCAGACGCAAATACTGGGTTATTGGCGGAAACAATGCAACGAAAAAATTAATTCGTCGTTGCGTTGTTTGCAAGAAACAAAGTCCCGTGAAACACCACCAACTGAGCTGAGGGAGAGCTACCACCAGCAAGGGTCACCCCATCACGTCCCTTCATGCATACCAGCGTGGACTTTACCGGTCACATGATCGTGAAAGCCAACAAAAGCCGCGGTATCAAAACAACCAAAGCATACGTGGCTGTGTTCGTTTGCATGGTGACCAAGGCCGTAAATTTGGAACTGGTCTCAGACTTGACGTCTTCCTCATTCCTTGCGGCGATCCGAAGAATGGCTGCACGCCGAGGCACGCCAAGTCACATGTATAGTGACAACGGCCGCAATATCATTGGAGCTAACCGCGTCTTACAAGAAGAATATCAAGAGATAATGCAAGTCATGGGAGATGAGTTCAAGGCTGAAATAGCTGATATGTACATCAACTGGCATTTTATTGCACCAACATGGGCCTCCGCTGGCGGTCTGTGGGAGGCTGCGGTAAAAAGCTTCAAATATCACCTGAAGCGAGTCATTGGTGAACAAAAGTTGACCTTTGAAGAGTTCACCACGCTGCTAACGCAAATAGAAGGCTGCCTCAACTCAAGACCGCTTTGCCCGCTTACGGAGGACCCTGAAGACTTAAACTACCTCACCCCAGTTCATTTTCTATCTGGAGGGCTCACCTTGACTTTGGTCGAAACTTAGAGAGATCAACGAACTCGGTGGCATCTTACTCAAAAGATTATGCAAGATTTATGGAAGAGATGGCGCAACGAATACCTGATTCAATTGGCTGCCCGAAGCAAGTGGCGTCAGCCTCAACAAAATCTCGAATTAAATGACGTCGTATTGATCCATGACGATAATCTGCCGCCAGGCAAGTGGTCCATGGGCAGAGTTATCGAATTGCATCAAGGCAAGGATGGATATGTGCGTGTTGTGTCATTAAAAACCAAAAATAGCATTATCAAGAGACCTGCGGTCAAAGTATCACGTTTATTACAAAACGATGATGAAACTGAATCCGGCTCGAAGGACCATAAAATGTATGGGTTCCTGGACGCCCATACACTTTCTTGATAGACTTGATAGTAGTGAAAGCAGTAAAAACACTTCTTGATACTTGATGATTTATTCTTGATAATGATGTGTGCACACAATTAAAATCGAACGTGAACTAACTTAAAAGCAATGAATAAAATAAGCGCGTAAAAATGAGTTAATAAAGGTAAGCAAATATATTGAGGTCGCAATGTGCGATGTAATCGTACAAACAGGTAGATTAGTCCAAATCGAAGCCTCTTAATATACGACTTATAATTTACCAATGCGCTTCAAATTTAAAGTACGCAGTTTGATTTTTCTATTCTATAAACATTAAATTACGTAAAAAATAAAGACAATAACACAGGGAATGTATATCGACGAATATTTTGTATAATGAAATAACATTTAGTATGACACTAGAGCTGCATGTTCAATATTTTGTGTCGACTGTTTATCATGCAGTAAACTACTATATTTAACTTAGAAACATTGTTATAAATAACCTGATCGAAAGGTTATCTCATTTAAAGCTACAAATGTTACTTACTTATGTTAGTTACTGACATCTTAAATCGGTTTTGTTTGACAGCTTTTACTTGTCCTTCTATTCCGATAGGAATGTTAATTTTATGGTATACATACAGCCCTTGTATGGTACAAAATCTATCTAATTATGACTGTGTTCGCGTAGATGGACTAGCTCCGTGTTGGCTTAGTACTGAGTTAACATCGCGCATTTCCGAACCGGAGCTGCGACAATGATACCAGATATTTGAGGATAAAATTATACTAATTATAGGTTTGCATTTTCGTTCAAACACGACTGGTTGGCTGCGTCAGTAGCTTGTCTCACAAATACACATAGAAATGTTCTACGTAATACCCGTCCAATGTCGCCCCCAGCTCTCGTGTGTCTTGTTGTGACCATGTACTTAGATTAATTTTCACTGACTTCGCATCCCATAGAGAGAATGTGTATCTATTAACACGTTTAGTGCCACGTACTCGGGCCCGAGTAGTCAAGGCGACGTCCTTTTCTGACGTCTTTGCATACATGTTTTTTTTAAATACCTCAAATATTTTTTAACGCTTTTTTATTAAACTACGCGTAAAAATTGCGGTTTCCTGTGTTATTCTTCGTATTTTTTAAAGTTGTCAAAGTGTTAAAGTAATGAAATGTCTACAACCACTTCAATAATAAAATTTATTTACGTGAGTATAATAACATGTGTATTAATTATTTCAGTGCTCTGGTTAAAATTACAAATTATGAAAAGTGAGTTTTGCTATCCAGTTTCTTAATTATTCAGCAGTTAATTTCAAAAACTTGATATTTCGAGACCAATTAATTTTATATGTGAAATTGCTTTGCTCTTGACAAGATTAACTAATTAGCTTAAGCAGAGGAGGTATTGCGATTCAACTAAATCCGTTCAATTTCCAGGCAGTTCAATTCCCACTCAGTGTAAATAAATATTATTAATTTAATAATACTTCAATGGTATGAATATTAATATTTATGTTATTGTATTATTATAATACTATTGCAGGTTTTTATTTGGCAAACTACGAATTATAAATTTGCCATGCATGTATATTTTTCGGATATGCCTATTTGTCAAAAATAACAAACATTAATTTAAATACAGAGTAGCAAGGCACCGTTGAAAGACACGTTACAAAATAAAGATTCTCCCCCACTACCCATCACTCACAAGCTTATTCTGAAATAGCTTTTACACCATAGCTTATTATAATATTTAACCATCTACCAGATTCTTTAAAAGAACTTGAACTATAGTAGTTTATAAAACTGGTACATAATGAGAGGTACTCGTATTATACACGAGTGTGAGTTTAAAAGTATCACACGAGTGTATAATACCTAGTTATGTGCAGTTTCATACACTACTTTATCTACTCTCATTGAACACGAACATATCAAATAAAAGATAAAGATTTCCATGCTAAAAAGTCTTGATAACATTTATCGTATAATTTTCTTGACTTTACTGGTAGTAGATTAAGACAGACTGCTGTCGCAGTCTCTAAAATGTCGGGCGGCGTCAAATTTTCTGCAATTTACTATCAGACATTTTAATAAACACTAATAATTATCTACCGAAACACAAACGTACTATGACGCCAAAATTCCCGTTATCACCGCGCATGCGCCAAAGCGCGCGCAGCCACAGATAAAAAATTAAATAGATGTATCTATGATCTGTAATCTGTATCGTAATGAAAAAATAGTACATTATGATACAAGTGTGCTAAGTTGACCATTATATACAAGGCGATATTGTGTGCGCACGAGCGAAAGCGAGTGCGCCATAAGAAAGCCGCGTATATAATGGTCACAGGCACACGCGTATCATACGACGTTTTTCAACACACTTGCGAGGAAAAAACAAGACTCTTCATTTACTAAGTTTTTAATTATTAAATCATTTAGTAAAAATACATTTCACTCGATTTTGATGACTTTCGCACGCGTTTTTTGCCTCGTTACGTATGTCCGGCGGAGTAAATAATAGGTTTTCTTCATTTTCTTCACTTGAATTAGGCATTTTCATTAATATTAAACTTCTTAAATAATGCAAACTTCGTCACAGCCGACAATTATTATTAACGAAAAATGGCGCATTGTTTTTTTTTTCTTGCCGCGATACCGATGCTCGTGCAAGGCTTAAGCGCGAACTAGATTGGCCAAAAGCCAAGATTAACTATGATTAAATTAAAGATTAATAATTCGTGTTTAAAACACAAATCACAAAAAATGTTAAACGAGTTTGAGCTATTTTTTAGTAATAAATCTGGATTTACCATTTATTGAAATAAATATGTAGATACTGTTATTTTTCGCATAAATACTGTTTGTTGCTAAAATAAAAGTATTGTATAACCCGACTAAATTATATCGCTTCTTCTTCTTACTTACGACTTGGTACTAGGGTACAAACCTAAATTGGTCGGGTTAATAAACTAAAGGCACTAGTGCAATAATATAATAAAAAAGCACGCGTGTTTAATATCTATGATTATGAGCCAAAAATCGGTGGAATAAAGACGTCGTTATGAGCAAGTGTGTTGAAAAAAATATTATAACATTATTTTGTTAGAGAAATAGTGTCATAATTATTTTTTTAATTTCATTTCGATATACTATTTATAAAGTACGTCTATATAAACTCGTTTTGAGTTTTGTATTTTGAATTTAACGATATGAGAGTAGATAAAATCATTTTAAGCATACATTATTTGTAATACTATAAAAAGTGGTTACTATTATTTAGAATTTCTGATAAAAAATATGTATGACGACGCGTTTGGTGTATTGGCTAGAGCTCCTGACAATAACGCCGGCCGTCGCGGGTTCGAATCCCGCAAGGGGCAAATGTGTAATGAGCACGAACATTTGTACCTGAGTCATGGATGTTTAATATGTATTTAAGGGAGACGCCCCCGTCATAATCGTTGTTGTGTTGTTATAATAGGGATTTATATTCCTTGTGGTATTTGTAACACAAGGAAAAAAAATGTGTGCGTGTACTAGTGTACACACGTAAGAAGTGAAACTACTTTATGGCCTTATTTTTCGAAAAATTATCCACATGCAACTTTCCAGAAATTGGTTAAGTAAAGTTTAATTAGATAAAGTTTAAACAAAAGGATTTTATTATCATAGGCATGAATACAAATAATACAATTATTTCACTTTACCTTTTTGCTACTAAGATTATTACAGCATGAGAAAGTGTAAATACTCTTCGTCTGAACCAACCGTGGTAGGGGCAAGAAAAAGATGGCGTGTAACGGAAAAATGTGACGCATAACCGAAAAATGTGACGGTATTTTTTTTTCCAACGCCGATAAAGAAGTTTCACTTCAAAAATCCTTACTTCGGAACCACGACTGTGTGTTGTTGGCGCATATTCGTTTAGTATTTTTTATTTATCTATCGCTATCCGGTGCCGATCCCATCCGAGGCTTTGCTGTTTCCTTAACGTAACGTGCTTCCGTATGGTTGACGGCTGGTTTGTGCTGTTCCCGTGCCGGGCGGGTAGATTTGCTTCAATCTTAAATGTCAAAGCTGCATCCCAATACGCAATCAGCTGGAATAGAGAGAGTCGACCATTTAAGCCATAATCCACCACGCAGACTTATTGCGGATTGGTATGAGTGCGTTTACAAGACAGAACAACTTTGCTGTCAGATTTTATCAAGCCACCCATACCTCTGACTAGGCTTTACGACTAATATCACCCGATATTAGCCGAGACTTCCGAAGCACGGAGATGCTCGTTATATACCTACGTCACTTATATGGTCTGCACGGTCAACCACGACACCTAATCTTATAAATAAAATTCTCGTGTCACAATGTTCGTTTCCATACTCCTCCGAAACGGTTTAACCGATTCTTACCAAATTTTATATGCGTATTCTGTAGGTCTGAGAATCGGCTACTATCTTTTTTCATATCCCTAAGTAATAAGGGTTGTTCACCCTTAAATATTTTTTTTATAATTTTTGGGCGTTTTCTTTAATGTGACATTAAAAATACATACAACCCTAAATTGCCATCCTGCTCGATAACTGATCAATTAAAGTGTTTTTCTTTTTAAATTACGAGGCAGATCGAGACGGGGCCGGGGCGGGACGGTGCTAGGGGCAAAGCAAAGTTCGCTGGATCGGCTAGTAATATATAATATAATAAACACGATCGCGCCGTAGGTTGCTTAACTTCGCTATCATACCAAAGCGTTGCTACCACTGCGCTACGAGCACCGGTATTTGTAAATTATATTTTAATCAAGAACTACATAATTAATGTATCACATTAAAGAAATTATTCTACGATGCCATACAAATCATGGTGACCCTACCGAATTAGCCGCAAGTTCGTATTGGAGCTTAATCAGTGATTCCCAATTTCGGCGTATCCCAATAACTGGGGAAACTGCGCCCTCGGTATGCACCGGAGTGAAAACTGCGGCATATGCTCTGATGCAGCGTTTCTCAAACTTATTTTGTCTGCTGCCCAATCTTCTTATTAGCGTGTCGATAGTAAAGTCGACAGTAACTGGCGACTCGGATTATCTGGTTTTTCTGGCTCACAAGTCACACTAACCATTGAGCATCAATTATTTTCGAAGGCACCACGAAGTTAAATTTTCGACAAAGGAGTCATTTCATCAGTAATTTTAAGAAAGAATAGTCACATAGATATTTTATGGAAGTAAGAATAAGTTTAACCCTCTCCAATCAGGTTTCCGTCCCGGTCACAGTACAGTGACTGCCCTGGCAAAAATCACCGATGACATCCGCCTTGCCATGGACAGTAGGGATCTCACTCTTTTGGCTTTGCTGGATTTTAGTAATGCGTTTAATACTGTTGACTTTGATATCCTTCTTAGCTTACTACGTTCTCTTAACATATCTCCAACGGTAATTGACTGGTTTCATAGTTACTTGCATGGGCGCCGACAACGCATTCGTGCTGAGGATTCCTTCTCTGCATGGTGTGACATCGGTGCCGGTGTACCACAGGGTGGCGTCTTATCTCCTATTCTCTTCTCTATTTTCATTAATTCAATTACTTTCGGTCTGACTTCTTCCTACCATCTGTATGCAGACGACCTCCAACTTTATGTTAAGAGTAGCCTTGACGAACTCCCTACAGCAGTACAGTCTCTAAATCAAGACTTAAATCACATTTTGCAGTGGAGCAAGTCATTTGGGCTGACTGTCAATCCTACCAAATCGCAGGTTATTATTGTTGGCGGCCCTCGGTTGATCTCAAAGATCGACAGGGATCTGCTGCCTCCAGTTATATTCGACGGTGTCGTAGTTCCCTACTGTAATGTGGTAAAAAATTTAGGCATTCATATGGATAGCTCTTTATCTTGGGAGAAACAGATCAGCGAGGTAAGCAGGAAAGTCTATGCATCGGCTAGTGCTCTAAATCGACTGCGCAATTTTCTACCGATTCCTACCAAAATTGCTCTTGTACAAGCACTGCTGCTTCCCATTCTTGACTACGCTGACTGTAGCTATTAAACTTCTGCATTCGCATTATTTTCGGTTTACGTAAGTATGATCATGTCTCCGACTTCCGTGCTCAGTTAGAGTGGCTTTCCATACGTCTGCGACGTAATCTTCACATCCTTACTCTGTTGTACAATGTTCTTTTTAATCCACGATCTCCCCCCTATCTCAAGGAACGTTTCCACTTTCTGCAAACCACCAACGACCAGGTTATCATGCGTTCTTGCCGTCGACTACACCTTTCCTTTCCCCCTTTCTCCTCCCAATGCTACTCACAGTCGTTTACAGTTCAGTCCGTTCGACTGTGGAATTCACTACCACTGCATATCCGACAATCCCAGTCCCTTCCGGTGTTCAAAGCTAGGGTAAAAGCGCATTTCCTTTCGCTTTAAAAATTGACGGAAAATTTTCTATAATGGATCTATCGTAGTATGCACGTATATTATATGTATTTATTAATTATATTTATTTATTAATTTGTTTTATTTTATTTTATTTGTGATATAAGTCTACTAGTTATATATTTTTATTCTTACTTCTATTATGTAACTATCTTTAAAGTATGATATTAAAATTCTAGCTATATTTTTGCACACCGTTTCTACCTCACTGATTAACGTTGTTTCCTCTACCCAATGGTTGTCTGGAAGAGATCGCTTCCAGCAATAAGACCGCCAATATTGTACAAATGATTTGCCTGTATTGTTATTGTTTCTTGTGTCCTTATTTGTGCAATAAATAATATTTATTATTATTATTTAAGGACTTTTTCACAATCGACGAATAAGCACTATCCAATTGATAATTTAAACATATAACGTCATTTCGTATGAAAGATCTGGTACATATCGCTAACCATAATTTATTTAGACATTGTTAAACAGGCCTTATCTATAAAAAAAAGACAAATTGCGTTCTCAAATCTATTTATAACTTTATGATAACCCAAATGTTTGTTTTATAAACTTAGATGTTAGTTAACTAATGACACAAGACAACAATAAAAAACAGTCTTGCCGTTACAAATTAAATCAAACCAAATATATATTTATTTAGCACAAAACAACAGTTAGGAATATACAAATCGATAACCGCCTACACTAGGTAAAACCTGTATCGTAGGCAATTAACTACTTGCATTGTCATAAACTGGACTGCGTTACAAAAAAAAATACAAGAACGTTGAAAATAAGGGAAATTTGTATAACATTATCTAAAATAAAATTTCTGTGTTTAATCTTAATTAATATGCCAAGTTAATTAAAAATGATAAGTTATAATTATTTTTGAATAAACAGTAGTAGTTATAATCAAGATTTAGTAAGTAATTAAACAAAATGACTTTACAGTTCTTCAAAATCAGTGGATGTATATTCAAAATTTTGTTAAATTACATCTCCTTAACGCGTTATAGCTATGTTTGATATGTAATCGAATGAAAACTCGGGATCGATTTCAACGTCTCATACATACCTAAGTACACAGGGCACGTCAACCTTAACAGCACCAGTATAACCTGACCCCACATTTCTAAATATATCTATACAGCCAGAGACCAGTATCAAGTGGTAGTGTCAAGCTTGATATGCTACGCGTGCACATGTCAAAAGCACACGCTCCGTTAAACCCGTATAATTCCGTCGCTTCACGATTGTTCGTGTCAAACGCATATCATTGCCGCGATATAACGTTTCACAGTAAGCTAAGGCGGTACGGAATACGTGGACTTAAATATTTGAATCTGTTTTTCCTCTTTTTATGATTTCGTCACATGGATTTAAGTGTTGTTTGGTGGTGGCAGGTGGATGTAAAATTGACAATGGCATAAGAAAGTTTGAAATGTCATTGAGTTTAATTTTAAGTAACTATTTATACTTTATTGCACTGTAAGTTGTACTATTGGCGAACTTAATACCTTAAGGCGTTCTTTACCAGTTAACGGCTTGAGAATGTGGAAAGCCTAATCAGTGACAGAGCATTAACAATGAGTGAGTGGTACAAAAAATACTTATTTGTAAAGTTCAACGAACATATGAAGTACATCATTTTTTTTTAAAATGTAAACTGATGTGTTATGTTAAGGTAAAAGTAATAAAAACAAACCAATACTGACATTTCTTATTCCAAATATTTAGTTATAGAGCGAAATTGTACATTAGCCTTTAAGTACTGAATTTTTGTTTCTCAGTATCATTTTATTACAATTGCTATTCGGCCAATGCCCAATGCAGCATTTTCTATTCTCTGCTGAATAAGGAACCTTTAATTTACATTGATTCTCTTTTATTTGCTTTCATCTTGATTGCAATACAACCTATGGTGTTAAGTTACCATGTAGAAAATAGAAATAAGACGAAGGCATTTCTTACGATTATATCCGTGGTATAAACAGTCTATTGCCTTCAACCTGGCCCTTAAAATGTTTTACATCTGTTGTAATGTCTCAGAAACACCTGCTGCGCGATTTTCTTGCGTTACTTAACTGTCCTTGAAGGTAAAAATTGGGGTAACTTTTAAGTGCGTAAGCGGGCATGTAAAATTTTGTGATATCAGCTAATATTTTTTATTATTTATTTAAAGACTTTACTGCACAAAATTATAGTGTACAAAAGGTGGACTTAATGCTAAAAGTGGCTTATATAGAAATAAAACATAAATATAAAAAATTGTGCTTTCGTTAGAATTTGATAAAATTTGCATTTGCGTATATTGATCTATTAAGGTTTCCGCAAAATTTCGTAAGTGTATGTATGTTTGTATATTCGTATGTTTGTCTACGAGTTTCTCGCAAACGAGAAGTCATATCACAATGATACCTTTTTAGTTCATTTAGGTATATTTCAGCTTAAGGTACAGTGTAATTTTCATCAAAATCGGTTCAGTAGTTTTTGAGATATAGGTAATAACTAAATACCGTGATATAAAAAGAAATTTCAAAAATTAAACCGCCTTAAATAAACTGATTAAAAAGCCCAAAATAACACATGTACCCTCTGTTTAGGAGAAACTAATTCATTTGGAGTCGGTGCAAGATGAGTATACTATTGATAAACGTAAGCTTGAGATCATTATTGACCGGCTCGTTGTTTGAATGCGGTTCAATTTTACTGATTTCTACTGCGATGTATCGCAATCATTACAATTAAATTATTCAGTTGACGTACTATACAGGCAAATCGAACAACAGATTCTTAACACCAACTGTTTTGAAGTTTAAAATGGGTATTATCTGTACTGTAAGAAAACACTTTTACACTCATGTATTTCAACATTTTTTTTGTTAGTATATGAAGATTTATATGAGTCATGTTCATGTATGTATAATAGTATCATCTGTTAATTTCGTAGCTCTTATGCGCTAGTTCCCGTAGTTCGTAGTAATGCTACGAATCAAAGCTACGGGGCAGTAGTGCTATGAACTAATAGTCAGATATTCGTAGCATTGCGCTACGAAAAATGGTTTGCTACACTCAGACCTTGCGATTGCTTTTTTGTAGTTTAAACTGTGACGGTGCCAGACAGCATAACGCACATAATTACCTATAAGACTGGCACCGCCACCCTGATGCTCACAACGATGACGTAGGCAAGCGTCACACGCACGGGCCGCGTGCACAGCGGTCGCCCCCCTACACCCCGCAACCTCCCCGCGCGCCTATATAACGCCCTGCGCGGCCGAGCAGATCGGCATTCGTTGGAGCCCGGCCGTAGTGGCAACACGTAGGCGCGCGCAGTGGTGCTATCCGGTCTCTGGCGAATGCTGCCCCTTCCCTCCTAACTTCCCTATCTACTTGGGGTTAGGAACAAAGGAGCATAGGAGAAGGCTAAGTCGGCGGCTGGGAGTTCGCACGACCCTTCACAGTTAGGAGTCGCCTGGGCTGGGTGATCAGGGAGCATAGGAGAAGGCTAAGTCGGCGGCTGGGAGTTCGCACGACCCTTCACAGTTAGGAGTCGCCTGGGTTGGGTGATCAGGGAGCATAGGAGAAGGCTAAGTCGGCGGCTGGGAGTTCGCACGACCCTTCACAGTTAGGAGTCGCCTGGGCTGGGTGATCAGGGAGCATAGGAGAAGGCTAAGTCGGCGGCTGGGAGTTCGCACGACCCTTCACAGTTAGGAGTCGCCTGGGTTGGGTGATCAGGGAGCATAGGAGAAGGCTAAGTCGGCGGCTGGGAGTTCGCACGACCCTTCACAGTTAGGAGTCGCCTGGGCTGGGTGATCAGGGAGCATAGGAGAAGGCTAAGTCGGCGGCTGGGAGTTCGCACGACCCTTCACAGTTAGGAGTCGCCTGGGTTGGGTGATCAGGGAGCATAGGAGACGGCTAAGTCGGCGGCTGGGAGTTCGCACGACCCTTCGCAGTTAGGAGTCGCCTGGATTGGGTGATCAGGGAGCATAGGAGAAGGCTAAGTCGGCGGCTGGGAGTTCGCTCGACCCTTCGCAATTAGGGCAACGTAACCTGGGGTGACAGCACACGATACCGTGAGGTAACTAGACTCCCACTATCCCCGCACCAAACCTAATTTCACTCCCACGATTCCTAACTACTAACTCAACCGCGAGTGACCTCGAAACCGTCTCGACGCCAGAGTGATCACACTTCACGATATCTTGATAGTTTCGCCTTTCGATTAGGGATCCCGTTAGTCGATAAGTGTCCGATGCCGTTAGAATAAGGAGTAGCCAATAAGGTAAGAATTGTACTAATAATAAGCTAAGCCGGATAGAGCCGTACCCATTGTAAAGGTGGTTTCATTCACAAGTTTCCCTGCAATAGTTAGGTACACATCTCTTCCTCCCGTCGGGCAAGGGCAGAGCAAAGTACTTTATGCTGACGAAGGACTCAGGCTGAGCTAGCCGCAAGGGACCTTCGTCACATTGGCGCCCAACGAAAAAACTCACTAAGTAGCCAGGGAAACCGGGTACTAACCGAACCGTCGCACCCAGGCATAAGGGCCGAAAGAGCGCAACGCTTCGGGAGCACCTAGAATAAATAAATGTCCACTTCTTGGATTTACCACCTAAAGAAAAACGAGTTAGAATATCAGTGTAAATTAAGAAACATAGAAACGACAGAGTTACCCGTAAGAATACTACGCCAGAAGCTGGCGGAGGCCGTGAAAACCGAAACCGAAACCACAACCGAAAGTCAGGCACATCCCCCACGCTCCTCCCAGCTATACGACCACCCCGACGACGCCGATCCCGATTCCGACACAGAGTATACAGATACAGAGATGTTACCCGAAGAAAAAACCAACGAACCACAAAAACAAGTAAGTCAAACCAGGCATATACACAAGGTCAAAACGAGTGCGCGATAACAAAGTGGAATATAAGCTTCGATACGTACGATGATCCAATGGAATTCCTAGAAAGGTTAGACGAGATGATGGAAACTAACGAGATGCCAAAAGAAAGAGTAATGAAAATGCTACCTAGACTGCTAAAAGGCAAGGCTGTGCTATGGTATAGAAACAATAAAGACACGTGGACGACTTGGGAAGAGTTTGTGGAGTGCTTTACAATAACGTTTATGCCGAACAACTACAAGTCAGACCTCACAAAGAAAATCGTCACAACTACACAATTCTACAACCAAAAGTTCACCGACTACTTAATAAACATGCAAACGTTGATGAGGAGACACGGAGGTATGTCCAAAGAAGATAAATTAAACAGAATATACGAGAACATGAATGCGAAGTACAAATACTACATAAAGAGAACAGAATTTAACACAGTACACCAACTGACGCAATTAGCCAAAGACTTCGAACACGTTACGGCAGACCGCCAAGCCAGCTATAATCAAAAAACCGGAGGAAGAACAGACACGAGAGCAGAAATAACACAACCCAAAGCGCAGAATAACTACCCCAGAGAAGGTCACCAAGAGAGAAGGCCTGAAACGAGATACATACACAACTTCAACTCCAACACATGTTGCTGGAACTGCGGAAAACCCGGCCACAGATCAAACGACTGCAGGAGCAGAAAAGTAATATTCTGCGGAGGATGCGGAAAAATAGGTACACTCAGCATACACTGTTGTAGACGAAACCAGAACCAAATACAATCAATGACAGCTGAACCGAAAGGAAACCAGAAAGACGGCCGCCCATTCGTAGACGTAGAGATACTAGGAAACAAATACGAAGCTCTGCTAGACACAGGCGCAACAAAGTCATACATAAACAAAACCATTTATGAAGACTGCGTCTTCAACGGAATAAAACCAAAGACAGTAAAAGAAACCGCACAAACAGCCAACGGCGAGAAAATGGAAATAAAGGAAGCTCTACCCATCAAACTAACGATAAGAGATAAGCAGGTAAATCACCAAATGCTATACCATCCAGAAATAACAAAAACAATAATCGGAGTCGATATTTTAAACAGAATCGGAGTCAAATTGATATGGCCAGAGCAATACACTAATACATCAGAACAAACCGAAACAGAAGAAACAACAAACGAATCAGTCGCCACAGAACCAGACACAACACTGACAAAGGAACAAAAAGAAACACTAGAACTACAGCAATACGATTTCGAAATAGAATACAGACCGGGAGTACAGAACAAGATAGCAGACGAACTATCCCGAAACCCCATACTAGAATTAGAAGACAAATCTAAGGACTGGCTAGAAAGAAAAATACAAGAAGCACAATCAGGAAATAACGACGAATACAAACTAGAAAATAACAAACTATACCGTAAAATAAAAATAAAAAAATACGGGCCGAGATTACAACCTGACTCAGAATGGCGACTATGCGTAGCACCATCAGAAAAGGAAGGCATCCTGAAAGACAACCACGACACACCAACAGCTGGACACCAAGGAACCGCTAAAACACTAAATAGAATAGCACAACGATACTACTGGCCAGGTATGTACAAAGATGTGGCCAAACACGTAAAGACATGCAAAACATGCCAAGCCCACAAAAAACCACAACAAAAACAAGCTGGCCTAATGCATATCAAGAACGCAGACAAACCGTGGGACATAGTATGCACAGACCTAATAGGACCGTTACCCAGATCTTCTAATGGACACAACTGGATAATTATCTTCCATGACAAGTTCACAAAATGGACGGAAATAAAACCGTTAAGAACCGCTACAGCAAAGACCGTAAGCAAAGCATTTAGAGAATCCATAATTATGCGATACGGATGCCCCAACACTCTGCTAACAGACAACGGCAGACAGTTTACCAGCAAACAATTCGAGGACGAGTTAATCATGTACGGCATAAATCACCGATTAACAGCCCCATACGCACCACAGGCAAACCCGACAGAAAGAGTAAACAAAACACTCGAAACAATGATCGCAACGTACATAAAGGACAACCATAAAAAATGGGACGAGTACCTACCAGAACTTAACTTCGCAATAAACACGTCAAAACACGACACAACCAAGTTCACACCAGCATTCCTACTATTTGGAAAAGAGTTAAAAGCACCTAAAGACAAAAATAAACTTCCCATACCACAACTAGATAGTCAACAGAGTAGAGAACAGCTATACGAAATCGTCCGAAAAAACCAAAACACAGCCTCCCAACAGCAAAAACAGCATTACGATAAAACAAGAAAAGATTGGCAACCGCAAGTAGGGGAAAAAGTAATGAAACGAAACTTCACGCTATCCGACGCAAACAGACAATATTGCGCCAAACTGGCACCAAAATTCGTAGGCCCCTTTACAATAACAACGCAAAAATCGCCAGTCATATTCATATTACATGACCCAAAAACAAAGAAAAACAATATTACCGCACACGTTAAAGACCTCAAACCATACTACGAATAGAAGTAACAAATATATATATATAGATATACGTACAATAATATAGTCACAATATAAAATACCATACAGATAAAAATACACTGAATTAAACACCCGCACCCATAAAAATATTCAATAAATCAGGCAGACGAATATCACGTGACCCAACGGGATACCGGTTCCAGACCGCATAGGTACTAGAAAGCGCACAGATGCACCTACAGTATCCATAATAAAAACGTCATACCACACGATAAACGCCATTAATTCATCGGACGTCAGAGGAACAGGACAAAAAATAATAATAATAATGGACCCCACACAAAGAAAGCAGACCAGACCTCAACAAATCCCAACAGGGACCGTAAGAGAAGGTCCAGGAGGGACCAGGGTGGCAGCAGGTACCGCAAACCAAATAATATTAAATAACAATGCACCCGTGGGAATAGCCGAGACCGCGGAAAACAAACCGGACCTATTCCCCACACCACCCAGAAGCACCAGCCCCTACGAGGAGGCCGACCTGGAAGGGTGGTCGGACCTGCTGGGAGTGGAGCTGGTGGAGGAGCGCCAGCCAGTAAAGAGAAAAAGGCAACGAGGCCCCAAATGCCGCCGTACCGGGAAACCAAGGTCCCAACGGGACAGACCACCTCTTCCCGAAGGCGAAGCCCCCCCGCCCCCACTCTGAAACATACTCTTCTCGATTTCCCTCGTCCCCAAGTAAACCGTGCCACAAACCCGCGAGTGTTCAAAAGTGCCATTAGTGTAAAAAAGTGATATTTACGTGAACCGAAGTTCCTACAAACAAAGACTAAGTGATAATAAAACGTGATAAGTAAGTTAACTACTTAGCATAAGGCCATACCGGCAGCACTTGAAGACATCTATTAGTAAGTAGTAAGTAAGTAAGTACGAAACAGTTAAATATATTTAAACACATAACATAAACTTTGAAAATCAATAGATGTCTCCAAGTACAACATTTATACCGTAGAACCGCACGCCATGTAAGATAAACAAAGCCCGGTTTAACCACCGCGCGGTTAACGTTTAGATTAAAGCTTAACTAGTCATTCAAAGATCATTGATATTTTTTTTTGCAAAGTAAGTTGTACCAGTAGAATAATAACGTAAATTATTTACTACTATATAACAGTTTTAGATTAGGTACTCAAAATATTTCAACACCGAAATTTTATTATGACATAAAAATAAGTAAACCGAACCATGTTACTCAAAACCGTAAAACTTAACCGATTATCGATTCATAAACATTAACTTAACTACCGCTACGGCGAAATTAACCTCAGCCACAGAACGTTTTCATTAAACGAGATTGTAAACAACCCATCCGTGAAATATAGATAGATAATTATTCTGTATTAGTATAAAAACTTTCATGAAAACAACATAACACGAGTTGCCGGAGAAGGAATGTTAACTACCTACACCTGCAGGTAACCGCCGTCGCCTCGCGTAAACAACAATCCTGAAAAAAATAGGTACTTACGAGTATACGCCGATAACTCGTGTTATGAACAGCAGCGTACACTATAATTAAGGAATGTAGGAAATATTGTAAACACATAGAATAACTAGAATAAGCATGAGATAACTAACTCAATGATTTTTATAGCATAATATGTATACCAAATATTAAGTCAACATCTTAGTAAAGTAAAATACCTCATCATAAGGCACGATTCTTCAAAAGTCAGAAAAAAAAAAAAAAAAAAAAAAAAAACATTTGAGCCAAACAAAATGTAATATGACTTAACCGAAAACATCAGCTATTTACCAATAACCGTTTGCTTTATTTCTTTTTAGTCAGTCGCACCTAGTCAGACGTTTGACGAATCGTACCAAATAGTATTTCTAAGTTAATCTATGTATAAGACCGTAACTGCTTAGCAGCATCTATTAAAGGTAAACTAAAGTATAACACATAAGCTATACTAAGAAAA
This sequence comes from Pyrausta purpuralis, assembly GCA_963924145.1. Classification (NCBI taxonomy): domain Eukaryota; kingdom Metazoa; phylum Arthropoda; class Insecta; order Lepidoptera; family Crambidae; genus Pyrausta; species Pyrausta purpuralis. The sequence goes on from OZ001654.1 coordinate 20,769,882, forward strand.
AGAATACCACATTCTGATATGTTATTTATGAGCACTTATATGGCACAATAGAATAATATAATAAAGGATGGGAAAGGACTACATTATCTTTTTTTTTTACCTAACCATAACACATCACTACATCTTAGGTAACAAAACTTAGTATATAATAGAATATATAACATTTAATAAGTACGCAATAGACATAAGATATCGAAAGGCGAAACCAGTTATAAATATTAGTCACACATTAGGTAGGGATACCTAGCAAAATTAGATAGGAGAACCTATGATACAAACATTTGACTATAGTATATGACACCCTACTTTGTGAAATGATTTACCATATATGATTACCGAAAACTAACGTGAATACACTAGAATAGTCAAAGTCAAGGTCAAGCATTTATTTACGAAAAACATGGTACATTATAAAACCTTATTTAATAGCAATATATATGTGTCACCAGAAATGAACATGCAAAATTTATTCAGATTTCAAATTAGAATAAAACAACACATAAAATCGAAAGGCGAAACTGATAATTATTAACCCGAATTTTTTATACAACGAGGATTTCTTTAGGATTTTTACACGTAAAAATCTCCAAAACAGAGGGGGGAGTGTGACGGTGCCAGACAGCATAACGCACATAATTACCTATAAGACTGGCACCGCCACCCTGATGCTCACAACGATGACGTAGGCAAGCGTCACACGCACGGGCCGCGTGCACAGCGGTCGCCCCCCTACACCCCGCAACCTCCCCGCGCGCCTATATAACGCCCTGCGCGGCCGAGCAGATCGGCATTCGTTGGAGCCCGGCCGTAGTGGCAACACGTAGGCGCGCGCAGTGGTGCTATCCGGTCTCTGGCGAATGCTGCCCCTTCCCTCCTAACTTCCCTATCTACTCGGGGTTAGGAACAAAGGAGCATAGGAGAAGGCTAAGTCGGCGGCTGGGAGTTCGCACGACCCTTCACAGTTAGGAGTCGCCTGGGCTGGGTGATCAGGGAGCATAGGAGAAGGCTAAGTCGGCGGCTGGGAGTTCGCACGACCCTTCACAGTTAGGAGTCGCCTGGGTTGGGTGATCAGGGAGCATAGGAGAAGGCTAAGTCGGCGGCTGGGAGTTCGCACGACCCTTCACAGTTAGGAGTCGCCTGGGCTGGGTGATCAGGGAGCATAGGAGAAGGCTAAGTCGGCGGCTGGGAGTTCGCACGACCCTTCACAGTTAGGAGTCGCCTGGGCTGGGTGATCAGGGAGCATAGGAGAAGGCTAAGTCGGCGGCTGGGAGTTCGCACGACCCTTCACAGTTAGGAGTCGCCTGGGTTGGGTGATCAGGGAGCATAGGAGAAGGCTAAGTCGGCGGCTGGGAGTTCGCACGACCCTTCACAGTTAGGAGTCGCCTGGGCTGGGTGATCAGGGAGCATAGGAGAAGGCTAAGTCGGCGGCTGGGAGTTCGCACGACCCTTCACAGTTAGGAGTCGCCTGGGTTGGGTGATCAGGGAGCATAGGAGAAGGCTAAGTCGGCGGCTGGGAGTTCGCACGACCCTTCGCAGTTAGGAGTCGCCTGGATTGGGTGATCAGGGAGCATAGGAGAAGGCTAAGTCGGCGGCTGGGAGTTCGCTCGACCCTTCGCAATTAGGGCAACGTAACCTGGGGTGACAGCACACGATACCGTGAGGTAACTAGACTCCCACTATCCCCGCACCAAACCTAATTTCACTCCCACGATTCCTAACTACTAACTCAACCGCGAGTGACCTCGAAACCGTCTCGACGCCAGAGTGATCACACTTCACGATATCTTGATAGTTTCGCCTTTCGATTAGGGATCCCGTTAGTCGATAAGTGTCCGATGCCGTTAGAATAAGGAGTAGCCAATAAGGTAAGAATTGTACTAATAATAAGCTAAGCCGGATAGAGCCGTACCCATTGTAAAGGTGGTTTCATTCACAAGTTTCCCTGCAATAGTTAGGTACACATCTCTTCCTCCCGTCGGGCAAGGGCAGAGCAAAGTACTTTATGCTGACGAAGGACTCATGCTGAGCTAGCCGCAAGGGACCTTCGTCACAAAACTAATGTCGACAACATTGCGAATTAGTATATACTTTAGTACCTATTTTTATAAGCTATTTAGATTGTGCAAACAAAAAAAAAATAGTTATATCAATCTATTTCACCCTGTATTTAAATATATTTCAAGCCTCACATGTTATGTGTAAAATCATACATACGCACCATCAACTTGTTGTTCGAATCATTCAAAATTTATAGTCTTAACCTCATATAACCTGTGAGTAATTTTTCCCCTCTGCAGATGAATTATAAATGGCCTTAAATTTTTCATCATCCCGCTCGACAGCCGTAAAGCGTTGTTTATTTTTTTATGGAACACAGTTAAGGCGGTTTATATGCTCGAAAAGGTCGTGTTTTTTGCCTTAAATTCATCAGTAAATATGATAGCAACGCAGATGGTGAAATGTATCAAGTCAATAGGCTAAGCTTAAGAGCGCTTTCACACTTAGGCGACTTTAGCAGCGAGACAGTCGCGCGACAGCCGCGCTGCTGATAATTTCATGCATAAATGACAGCAGTAAGCCATCACATTAGAGCGAAAGCGCTCTGTCGCTCTAATGCATGGAGCAACAAGGAAAAGTTCTGTTAGCAGAATCGTAACGGCATATCCGAATTTTCGGTATAATTCTATAGAATATGCATCAAATGTCAAAATGTAATATTAAGATGTAGATAAGCGTACACTTGGTATTACGTACTAAACTAATGCAAATTGTATGAATAGAATATTTTCAAACAAATAATCATGATCTTGTAGAAAGTCATGAGGTCGTCCTATAATTTCGGAAAGATCAGACAGCGGCGAGATTAAAGATTTTATCATTCTTAATGTTTAGATCATCCATCTTATTTTACCGACTTCAAAAAAGGAGGTAATAAATTCTACCTGTTTGTATGATATCGGCAGAATTGGATAAAATTTTAGTATGTTGATCTATTAAGGCAAATTTTCGTAAATTTTTGTGTGTTTATAAATTTGTATGTTTTGCTCAGGATTTAAAAAAAAGCGAGATGATAACTTTTTAGTTCAATCACGTATAATTTTTGAGATATAAGTAATAATAACTTAATATCATGAAATATATATTTTTTAAGAAACTAACTAAAAAGCTTAAAATGACGCATTCATCTTCTATTTAGGCGAAAAAAAAATCTTAAGAAGCGGATGTTTTTTTAAACGCGATTTAATTATTTTCCTAAATGATAAACTCAAGAAAGAACTAAGTTTCTTTTGAATTAGTCTGTATGTGACTTACAAATAATTACTATGTTAATAATAGGAAGGTCGTCGTTAAGCAGTTGAGTGTACAAAACATATAGAAGTATAAATAAACTTCAATTGATAGCAGTAATCAAAAGAAACATCATCAGGTAAATGAAGAAATATAAATCCTTCCATATTTGTTTAAAAACCCTGTTTTAATATTTTCACAGCTTTTCAGTTTCACCTCACGGTGCTGCGAAGTCTCTACTTCATTACGGCTAGACTATCATAGGTTAAGAAAATCAGCCACTTTACTAAAAAATAAAAATAGTATAAATATTTAAATCAAATACGATTGGCGTGTAGCATATTCTAATACATATTATATGCAACGATACATTAATTGTGATATATTTTAAGTGTGAGTCTCTGGCTTACACACGTAGCGGTTCCACTTATAAAACCACTTTTTTGTGTCGAGGGCTAGAAATAAAAAGTATTATTTTGAGTACTGAACTTTTTTGACTTGGAGCGTCTGTTTTTGTTTCTACATTGTTATTTTTCTTGTATCGTGGGCTGAATGTTTATTATACATTTTTAATTCCTACCACATCATGATCATTATCAGCCAAAGGACTGCCCACTGCTGCACATAGCCCCCCCTCCCCCCACGGCTTTTCACAGCGACCGATCACAAGTGGTCTGATCCAGTGATTACAATGATTACATCCAGTGATTACTCTGGATGTAGACCACTTTGCATCCAGTTTGATCCTGCGATCTTTATAAGGTCGTTTGTCCATCTTGCCGGTGGACGTCCTACGTAGCGACTTTGGTCAATCCTAATAAATTACTAGCGGTCCCTCGCGACATCGTCCGCGCGTTTTGAGTTTTCACCCTCCCCTCCCGTCGCAAGGGATGTTTAATAGCCTTATTATCGAGGAAGGCTATACCGTCTTCGATAAATAAGCTATCCAACGTAAAAAGATTTTTTCAAATCGGCCCAGTAGTTCTTTAGACTAGCGTTTTCAAACAAATTCTTTAGCTTTTTAATATTGGTATAGATTATATACTTCTGTATCTTAGGCTGCCTGTTTACTTCCCATCTATGGCACAGCTGACGCACATAGCCGTGCCTGAATCACAGAGCACGCACGCTCATCTAATTACGCGCGGAGGGCCGTCGGGATTTCCGCCCTTCACACCCAAATGCATAATGAGCAGGTAAGGGACAGTGAGCAACGAACTAAGAGAGCTATTACGTTTTGCAATTCTAAAATGTTGCAATCTATGTGAAATTATTGCAAAAATTCGGCTAGTTAGTTACGCTCCGATGAAATAACGAAAGGTGTACGAAAATGGATACAAATATAAAAAAATATTAAACGATTTGTTTGCAATTAATGGAACCGTTTGCGGATCGTAATTGACCCAGTCGTTATAGATTGATATAATGGTTAACATTACAATACATAATTATTTCCAAAAGACAGTATTTTTAGACTATTTTAACAATCCGATATTTGAATAATAAAAAATAATACGGTGTAAGAATGAGAAGGGTTGGAATTATTATATTAAGAAAATATATTGTATTCGTCCTCATCATAATAAAATCATACCTCTATACTAAACTAGATTATCAAAAAAAATACAATAGTACATAGATTTGTATAATATATAAATTTAAAGAATCATAAAAATTACTACTAACTACACAACATCTAAACTTGACCTACATTCATAGATGTCTACGGTTCAAACTAATACAAAGGGTTAAACAGTTTCCTCCTAGGTTATTTATTTACCAAACAAAGATTTCGCTACCTTTTTTATATCGTATATCTCCCAGCTTTTCTTCTAATCAATCCATTACATCATTCAATCCGTCATTCCTATAACACTCTTATCTGAAATCGCGGTGATGGATATGACACCCTAATATAAAGGTTGTCCCAAAAATAGCGTGCCAAACTGACACTGGAGATGGCTAAGCCTATAACTAACCTTTCAGTTATACTATTTTTTTTTTATCATGCCTGTTTTTGTCTTATAAATTGCACACCAGACTGACACAGGAGATAGTTTAGCAAAAGACCTTTTAAATAAAAATAACACGAATCTTCTGACAGTGTCATGGTTTGGGAGATAATGCCACTTTCTTGTTTTCTTTAGACAAGACAAATACAAAAAAGTGGCATTATCTTCCAAACTATGAGACTTTTATAAGAGTCATGTTATTTTTTCTTGAAAGGTCTATAGCTAAGCTATCTTCAGTTTCAGTTTGACACGCTCTTTTTGGTACACGCAGTATGTAGAGTATTTGCCAAAATAAACGTTTTATAAAAAAAGGTCCTCCGAAATGCGATGGTATTTATAAATAGCTGTTTGTTGCGTCCTCATGAAAAAACTACTGGATTTGATAGAACCATCCATACAATAATATTCCGTTCATACATATGACAAGTACATAGGAGCTGAAATTCAAATGGTATTTTGTGAGATCATATTAAAGGTACGCAGGTGAAGCCTGGGAAATGGCTAGTTGTTTTATAAGCCGAGATTAAAACCGTTTTGTTTTTGTGGAAGTAAATCAGTTGATATTTTATTAAATAAAAAATCTGTTTCGTTTTAACGTTAACCCTTCGCTGGGGGTTGGTAAAATCAGATTTTTGGTCAGTATTAACATTATCTCTACCCTTTTTTATTGATACCATTACTAAAGCTCTATTTTTTTTAAGAGCAATGCAAACAGTACATAATTTCAATGTCAATTTTCCGAACATTGACTGCGTCACGTATCAGCATAGTTAAAAATATATAAACAGTAACATTGGACACCAATCACATACGTTGCTCTGATCCCAAAGTAAGTAGCTAATGCACTTGTGTTTTGGAAATCAGACACAACGGTGGTACCACAACACCCAGACCCAAGACTATATAGAAAATTTTGATTTCTATATTGACCCGACCGGGAATCGAAACCGGGACCTCGGAGCAGCGACGCCTTGAAATCAGCATGCTTAGCCGCTACCCCACGGAGGTCGTCGAAAATTGTCGCAGAAACAATTTAAATTAGGTAGTATGTACGATGTACGTAAATAAAACCTTTTAGATTCCGAATATACTCCCAACACATAGTAGGGTAAATAAATAAATAAATAGAGCCGCTCAAACATGCCGAATAAGAGCAATACGTTTTCCTTGTAAAAAATAGTTTCCTTAGTACGTGTACACACGACACCAATCCCAAATGGTAGGAAATGGACGATTTATAGCTCACGATTTTTGGCAAGGATTTAAATTGAACGTTACGTTACGTTAACATACTAGCCTAGCTATGCTATTATGACAAAACGAGAATAGAACATCGTCTATCTAGGTGTTAATATTTTATTAATGCCCCCTTCCCTTTTATCATCGCTCATCTAAACGCACTGCTGGCTGCCCCCTTACTTAGCGCTTCTCGTCGTATTTTATAATGCTCTTTACCCGCCTCAGTGTTCCTGGCTTCTTCTGGGTAAGTTTGCTCCATCGTCGTCTCTGTCTAGGGGATAAGAGCGAACCTATTATATCTATATCTATAATATTTTCTCGTATGTTAATAGTGTATGTATTTCTGCGTTCAGCAAAATTCCTTTAGCTACTCATACTTAGATGATGATGATGATAGGCTTCTACAGTCAAAAAAATAAATCGATTTGGATACAGAAATCTTCCTATAATCTGACACAAGAAAATAAAATATGCACTCTTGGTACACAACGCAGTGTACAGACACTATGTGTACCCTTGTGAAGTAAATATTATACGGTATGTTGTCTACCTCTACACAAAGATGTTCATTATTTGTGCGTACTGACTAACATTTGACAGTAGTCTCATGTCCAATAATATGTAAGAAAGAAAGAAAGAAAATACATTTTTTTGACTCAAATAATTACATCAAGCATAATATATTACAAAAGCAGGCGACTTGAGTCAAACACAAACAAAAAAAGTACAGACATAGGGTACCCTAACATTCAATCCTCATAAGCAATCATCTTATGAGCAGACTCTGAACTATGGATAGCTGGTAGGTAAATAGCACTTATGGTTCAGGATTCACAAAGCATAGAATTGGGGAGAATGACGATCATACATGGCTTGAGATTACTCTATTGAAACCATGATACAACCACAAAAGGACACACATAATTACTTAGGCTACTACCGCTCTAGAGATATTGTGATTAAAGCCAATTCACAGAATAGAAGTAGGCATAGGTACTATGGCTTACCATTTGAGACAACAGTGCATAGAAAAAAAAACGGATTATTTAAAAACTCTAGCTGAAACTATGGCTTCGTAACCAATTTCGAGATAGACAAAATGTGTAGTGACTACAACGCCTAATTTTTGTGTAAAACAAAGTAAATATTGGTATAATTATCAGTCGAAGTTCAGCAAGCAAGCGGTCATGTATAACTTAATCTCGTATCAAATCAAATCTCTAACGTTTTTTGCTCGACCGCCAAACGATGAATAAGAGATTTTTTACTATATGTTTTCTCACCCTTAATCTTTCCGTGTAAACTCGTTCCGTTACACAAAATAATTTCCCGGGCAAGGAATCGATTAATAACAAACGCCGCGGGTCGTTGCGGTGAGGGATGGAACGTCAACTCGATTACAAAAGGGCATTATTTAGCAGCCGCCAGACGTTCGCGGAGGTAGGACATACGAGTGAGTAATTTGGACGCGACCGTAAGAAACATATCCATAAACGACATGCTTAGTATCAATAGCCGCCTGCCCGGCAAGAGGCCGTCGCTATTTCAACAGTAACTGTCAACAGCAACCGTCGACATCACAGCCGCTAAACGTCATCGCGACATTATCATGGCATCAACGCGCCTACCAAGTGCCGTGACCGGGGGTCTTTTCTTAGGGCAATATAGAAAGTTATTCGCCTTCTCCCTACCACATTTTTCTCGAGCTATGACTGTTCCTGAAGACAGGTTCTAAAATTATACAAATTAAAAACCTCAGCCTAAGTCTTGGGTCAGAAATGAAAACATTCCTACTTACTACTAAAATTAGTTTCTGCCAAGTGAAGAAACTTTTGGTTAAGTTTATTTTGGATTATTTCAATTTACTAAACATAACTGCTATGGGCAGTTTGGTTCGTTTAATTGGACTGTATGTTTCTACATTAGGGTAAAAGTTTCCGATAGCATAGTCGGTGCCATTGGAAACGCGGTTTTGATTCTTGTGATTTCACGGCGCGTATTCAACAGTTTCTTAACTCAATTATGTTTGTTGAATATTTTACGCGTTAAAGTGACAAAGTAAGCTTTCAGAATTATTTAGATTGAATTCTACCCTTCAGGAAAGGTAATTATTTGTGGTATCACTTGATTAGATTTTATGGACTCAGGCATTTTTTGGCCTATTATGGAAAAAAAACGTATTTCTGAGTTCAACACATTATATAAGATTTTGCAAAATAATATACATCATATAAAACAAGAATCGTATTTCATTTTATTATAACTCTGAAGTTCATACCTAGTACTTTTTCATCCAAACGGAGCTAATTTATATCTCATTATTATTTTGCTGAGCACTTCGAAAAAGATTAACTTCCTAAGACCGCGTATTTAAGTAAATCTTCATCCTGGTAACATAACTCACCCCCTCTGATTTTATTAAATGAAAGGGCTTTTTCTAAGGGCTTCTTAGTCTCAATGTCCAGTGGGTTTTATTAGAGCGAAAATGAGAAATGCGGCATGACAATCGAGAAAGCGGACGGATTCTACTTGTTGCACAAAACTAACACATTTTTCGGCTTCTCAATAGTAGCACACATAAAAATACAACAATTTTAATCATTTTATTACTTGCTGGATGTGAATTTTCGTTATTAATCAAGTGAAACTGTAAGCAGTATACCTATTTAGTGTATCTCGTTGATATTATTAACGTGGGAAAAGGCAATCTAGCGTTATAATTTAATATAATAATTTCAAAAAAAAAAAAAACAAGTAATCATACAGGACAGGGTGACTTTGCAAGGTGTTGGTAAATTTTAGGAGAGGAATGGTACCACAAAAACCCTTTTACTGTGGGGTCATGTTCTTAAGCTCAAATCAGTCAGCTATATTGGCGATGGAGAGTCTTAAAAAAATATATACGAAAGATGGCCCTATACTAAATAAATTATAGTTTAAAAAAACTAAAAAACCACGCTTTTATAGCTAACCGAACTAAAAAGTAGAAAATAATTTTTAATTACAAAGAGTTAGAGAATAATTCAATTCAGAGTAAAAAGCGTGGGGTGCAACATTTAATATATCAAGCACCTCACGCTTTTTACTCTGAAAGAACTTTTTAACGCTTTTTACTTTAAAAAAAGAATATATTTTTTTTTATTATATATTCTTTTTTTAAACTATAATTTATTTTTATTTTTTAGTTCGATGTTTCAATTAATTATTTGCGGACATGCGACACGCGATAGCTCTATCTTTCTTCCTCCTGGATATTGAGAGTTTCTCAATTATTGCATTGTCATCGGTCCTTGATACGAGTGCAAAGTTTCAAATTAATCAGACTTCTGGAAATCGGTCAAATTTATGCTCAAAGATTCCATTACATACATACATACATACAACCCAATCTAATAAAAAGCGTGGTAATATTGAACAATGTGTCACAATTTAAAATGAAAATAACATTTTCATTGGCTTTCAGCAAGTGGCATAGGCTAAATAACATGCTCATTAATCTAAATATATATATTTTTTATCCTGATGATCCTAGTCAGGACTTTAATAAAAAGTTATGAGATTATTGTATTGTCATCGGTCCTTTACCCCTGTGCAAAAATTCAAGTTAATCAGGCTCCTAGAAGTAGGTGAAAATGAAGTTCAAAGATTCCGTTACATACATACATACATACATTCATACATACATACAGGTCAAGCTAATAATAAAAAAAAATAAAAAAAACAAAAAAAGCGTGTTAAAATAGGTATAAATTCTCTCATTCGCCTCCTAAAATTTGGCAACAACTTGCTAAGTCACCCTGTACAACATTTACTAGGCCGCCTTTTAGTGAATATGTATGCACAGAACTTATACAAAAGCAATTTTGTTTGTCTTGAGCAAACATTTTATCTAAGTAGGCATCAAGGACGATCTACACGGCACGACTTCGCTGAAATAAAAGACAAACACGAAATGTTATTGTTATGACTTGCGCTTAAATTCACCCACTGTTCTTCGGAAGTGGTTCTAAGAATAAACAGATTAGTTGTTTTGTTCGAGAAGTAAATAAATAAATTATTTTAATTAAAATAAATAATCACTAGGTTAGAACATTGTGTTTTGTAACAGAACTTTTGTTTAGCTTTTGACAATCCAAAAAAAACACGAACACTCATTACTATTATTTGCAAAAGGGTTTGACTGGCAGAAAATACTTTTAACATAAATGAACCTTTAAAAATAATTATGCATGTATTATATAAATATCAAGAGATCAGCCCCCTTACTCTGGACACAAAACCCGATCCAATGAATATACCCATCCCTGTCACACATACCAGGCCGTGTACGCGTGGGATGGGTACATTCATTGGATCGGGTTTTGTGTCCAGAGTAAGGGGGCTGGGTATTGCGATGCAGCTTTGACAGTTAAGCAGTTCAGTTTTTTTATTAGGTTTGTGACCTGTTAATACATTGTTTCTTGCTTAATTAAACAGCATATAACTCATATATGATAATTGCTCTACATACTAAAAGACGAACACAGCTAACTTAGTTATAAACATTACTATACACACGTAATACATACAATTAAGTATCCTTATAAATAATTACTTACTTAACTATTTTTGACTATTATTGGATAAAATATGTTTCCGATAATTTTGTAGAGAGTAAGATGTTGACATCCTGAATTCTAGACAAATTGTTATATAGCCCACATATGCCGGAAATTGGCGATCTTCTGCCGAGCCGAGTCCTGCGGAGAGGTATTTTTTTTTGACAAACCTATGCGTGTAGGGTATATGGATAGGTCATAAATATATTTTTTACGATTTATCGAGGCTAGCTACTTAAAATAATATTTTGTGCAGCAGAAAATTGATCTTGTTAAAGCAAAATGTCAAAGATTTGGCATTTCTTGTACTTCAGACAGTGGCGGTATCTTTTCTATGATAGCCTGCGACTTCTTTTGATTTTGTGATTTCTTGAATGTTTTTCACCCTTTCAGCCCCCAGATTAGAACTCCTACATTCACACATTGCTTTTACTATACTCAAATCGTGTCTTTATGTGCCTAAATTTAAATATTTCCTACGTGCTTGTCCTATCTGGAAAAAATAAATTATTTAAAACTATTTGACAACACTCTTAAAAATAGTTTGGAAAAAAAATAAATCATTTTGATAATAATTCTTGGGCTCAGGCTTTGCTTCCTATTCGTTTTAGTGGGATCGGAATTCGTCAAATTTCTAGTATAGCCCTCCTCGCTTTTCTCTCCTCTTTAGCCGGGAAAATCTTTGAGCATCCTCGCCAGCTTTCTGAGGTGAGAGAGAGACCTTCAATTATTTACTTCAAAATTCCGTCAGTGACAGCAGTCGTGCAAGGCTTTTGGCGGTTTCCTGCAAAGATTCTGGTCACTGGCTTCATGCTTTACCGTCGAAAAATTCCGTCTTGGTACCCCTGTGTATTTAATTGTGTAATTTGAAAATTTGGAATTTGTGAATGTGTTTTTTTTACGTTTGCCTATGGCAAAGAGGTTGACAAATTTGGTCTCCACTGCCTTTGTTGCCAGCAAAGCGCTGGGCGTCTCGCCCGTCACGCTTAATGACGCCATCAGAAGAGCTCTTGCTACCATTAATGTTCCTTCCACGTTGGAACCCCGATGGCAACAGAACCGATGGCCTCACGCTTATTCCCTAGGTGCGGGGTCGGGCCTTAGTTTGGGATGCAACTTGTGTCGATACTTTGGCCCCCTCCCATCTGAGTCAGAGAATACGCCCTTAAAGCTGGAGCAGCAGCGGAGTTGGCTGAAAACGCCAAGCGTCGCAAGTACGTCTCACTTGCAAGTGATTATGTGTTTGCGCCGTTTGGCGTTGAAACATTTGGGCCGTGGGGACCCTCTGCTAAATTGCTGTTGCTGAAAAATTTCGCAAAAATTTAATTCTGCAACAGCCAATAATAAAGCTGGCTGGTTCCTAGCTCAAAGGATTAGCATAGCTATCCAACGCGGCAAAGCAGCTAGCTAGCATCATAGCCTCCTTACCGAAAAGAAATAATTTCGTTTTTGAATAGGTAGATTTTAATTTATTTTGTATGTTGCATGTCTTAGTTTTATTTTTTCTTGTTTTTTATTAATAAAGCCCGGGAAAACTATATCTATTTTCAATAATATTTCCTTTCTTTAGGTATTCTACGAATATAATGCTTGAAAGACAATGTTTTATTATTTAGGAAGCTTGGCGGCCGTACCAAGCTTCCAGAATAATCATAATAATATAATATAATAAAATCCTTTGGACATTTCCACACTTCGCCATCTAGCCGCAAAGTAAGCTACTCAAAGCTTGTGTTATGGGTGCCAGACAACGGATATAATACTTAAATACTTTTTGTTTATAAATACATACATGATATGTACATAGAAAACACCCAGACAAATACAAACAGACATGTTCATGCACACAAATGTTTGTATTGTGCGGGGATCGAACCCGCAACCCGTTTCGTAGTAGGCGATTTCTCGACCACTACACCAGACGGGTCGTCAAATAATAATTCGTCAAGAATAAATGACAACCTCGAAAATTCAGTACCTACCATAAAATTAATATTCCTATCGGAATAGAAGGACAAGTAAAAGCTCTCAAACGAAACCGATTTAAGATGTCAGTAACTAACATAAGTAAGTAACATTTGTAGTTTTAAATGAGATAACCTTTCGATCAGGTGATTAAAAACAATGTTCCTAAGATAAACATATTCGTTTACTGCATGATAAGCAGCCGACACAAAATATTGAACATGCAGCTCTAGTGTAAAACTAAATATTATTTCATTATATACAATATTCGTATATACATTCCCTGTGTTATTCTGTCTTTACTTTTTACGTAATTTAACGTTTGTAGAATATAATAATCAAACTGCGTACTTTAAATTTGAAGGGTATTGGTAAATATAAGTAGTATATTAAGAGGCTTCAATGGGACTAATTTACCTGTTGAATGATTATTTGTTGGGTTATTCCGCTGTAATGAACAACAATCAATCACCGATCAAGTCACCGTGTTTCAAAATAAATATTTCTTCAAAATATACACAATTCCACATAAATTTTCAAAAACTCAAATGAGAGAAATTTTCAGCGAGCTTCTTAAAGGCTTCTGAACTGACTGACAGCTGCTAAAAACGGTTCTGCTACTTCGCATCTCCCATCTCTTTTTATCACACAGTTTGCTGCTAGTGACATCTCGCTTTTGTCGTTCTATTCCAAAGGGATAATAATTTTATGATACCTACCGTTAACTTTGTCTCCATTTATAATATTTTAGTCACAGCACGATATTAGGAGCGATACAATATTAAACTGCTACACAGAATTATGAGCATATAAGTACTTCGCCACCCCTTCTAACATAGATCCTGAATGCAGTCTCTTTCTAATTTTCGATCGGTTCTAAATATACATATACTTACTTTATAATAGATACGCATAGTAGGTAGCAGGGGTACTCAGGTGAGGCAATTTAGTGTTCCTTTAATATAATAATGCCCGGTGTCAACTAAAGGCCTTGGCAACAATAACTTTAGTTAATTAAAACAGGGGTCTATCCCAAATCAATCCTAATTAAGATACTTCAATATCGGTCGACTCTCACCTGTCGATAGGATTACGTACGGCGCCTATCTAAAATACAATCAAAGTTACAACGCCGGGAAATTGCTATTTCGTATCCACAGGCGCAAAATGGTTTGTGATGAGCAAAACAGAAACTATCTATATTTAGCTATATGCAAAATAAACGAAAATTTAAATGTTGTTTGTGTCTTACCAGGTGTAAAATAATGGCGGAAAGCAGTTTAGAATGAAATCTATACTTACATAATAAGGCTCAATCAAGATTTTGATTGTCTGGACGCGCTAATCTCAGGAACTTATAAACCGATATGTAAAAATATTTTTGTGTTGGATAGCTTATTTATCGAGGAAGGCTTAAGGCTATATTACATCTGCATCGCTGCAACGAGAGGGCAGGGAGCAAACTTAAAACGGGAGGACAAAGTAGCGGGGGACCGCTAGTGTCTACATACTTAGACACCCAGATTCAAATTAAATATCAGACGTTGTCTAGTTTGGGAAATAAGATATACAATAATTATTAAACACATTATAGCCTACATTACACTCCACTCTGTGGGACCCGTCTCCCAAGATTCTGTCTCCTGCTTGGGGTCCGTTTAGTTTCGTGGCGAGCTCCGCGACTTAGGTAGTGGTTATTATATTTACAATGTAACCTGTCCTATATTTTATGTAAAATGTTTTTTGGCTCAAAAAATACTATTCCATTCTAAAAGACAAAAATCTCGAATAGATTACGATCAGTTTTTAGATAACAACTTCTGAATTGTATCTTGATTTTTTTGCTTATACAATGTATACCTACATGCATTTATTACAGTTATTCGGGGTGAGCACCGCCTTTCTCTCTGCAGTCAATCGTCTTTAATAACGTTAATGTGATCTTATTTCATTTCACGGTTGAAAGTAATTTATTGTAATCGGATCTCAAATCAAAAGGAGCAAGAGCGGCAGGGGAAATCTAAAATGTCACGAAATAAAAGAAAATAAAAACATCATTGAATATTGCGACATTTTATGTTTCAATTGCCTCCGTAATTTTAATTTCAATTGCGAATGGTTCGGAAAAGGAGGCTTTGAAGATACACCTCGAGCGTTAAAAATGTCTTGAAATTTTCAATATTTCACACTCGCCAAACAGGGAGAAGATTTGATTTAATCAAATTTTTCGTGCCTGATGGCGCATTGGCTGAAATCAAATTTAAAAATTGGAATCTTCTTCTCATAACACAGTCGAAATAACATTTGAGATTACATTTATTTTATTTTAAGGGTTCCGTAGTAGGAACACGTATCCTTTATAGTTTCATCCATGTCCGTCTGTCCGTCTGTCTGTCCGCAATTCTTGTATAACAATCTACTAAGATTGTTATACAAGGGGAGAAAGTGAATTCTCTCTCTGAAGTCTCGAATTATTAGTGCTCTCACTCCGTTCGAGCGCCAAGAACTTCTCGAGTGAAATGGGTGCTTTCATCCGAGTTACACATACTATTTTTCATTTCGACTGTGAGGAAAAATAAATAAATTTATTTAGATATTATGTTGTTTGGCGAGAGATGAAACCTCAAGTTTTTACATCACAATAAGTTTGTTTACTGTCGTTAAACATAAAACACACCATTAGAAGGACAGTAACGGCACAGAAGACAACCGAGTAGGTACATAAAACGTGGACGATATCAAATATTTCAAATCATTGTTAAAAATATCGATCGATTTTTTAGGTTAAGTTTGCGTTCTGTCAAACCTTGTCACCAAAATTACCACAGGTTATGACAAATTCCAGATTCAATTTTGCCTCATGAGATAGCGCTATGAGTGACAGCTAAAGGTGGGAGTTAGTAAGAAGATTAATGAACAAGAAAATCGCGTCAAGTCGCCTCCGCCTGCTTAATAATCTGTGCATTAATCGACCAAACTAAAAAATATACTGTCAAAGACAAAAAATGTGACAATTTAAAATGAAAAACAGTGTCACATGGCGGGCAACCAAATATTATATTTGCAGATTTAAAATTGTTAAAAAATTGTAAATTTTTCAAATCAGTGACCATAAAAAACACGCTTTTAATGTTAAGCTAATCTTTAATAATATGGAAAGCTTGTTTATTTTAATATTATGATGTGACTCAATTATCTTTAACTCCATGTCTGATCGTAGCAATTAAAACTAAATTACTTTCCTCCCTAGGGATGGAAAAGCTATTTTCCACCCGTCTATCATCACATGAAAGTTCAATTTTCCGAACAGAAGAAATGAAAAACATTATGCTGCGATATATTAAACCTTACTTACTAGTAACTTACTAATACCATAGAAAATATAATAGTACTACGTACAGAAGGATCACTGTGCTAAGAATGATAAAGTAAAAACAACTTTCGCTGCAATGCAATGAAGTGCAATTCACTTCGCACGATTTTAATTCAAGGTTGTTTCATCTACCTATCTATACCTGTCTCTTTCTAACACGTAACGCTTTCCCTGTTTCGAGGCCTTGAACGTGTCAGGGTTGCGAGCGGCGCGTGGCACGAACATACGCGTAGGTAGGTACACAACGCGCTACTCAAATAAAATAAATAGTCTAGAGGACCTAGCACATTTCTTGACTGTGTTCTATCGGAGAAAGTAATTGATAGTGACAGCGTTCGTTTAATATTAAAATAAGTGTTTACTCTGTCTAATTTAATTATTTGGTACAAAATTACTGAATTCGGAGAAATGAAAGTACAAACCAACCACACATGTATGTACGGACAACAGCACGTCAAAGTAAACACTGCGGTATCTTATGCAGTTATAATAAGGGCTAGTTTACAACAAAAGTGGATAACCTGATGTGCTGTCGACTATACATCACACTTAACCAAATAAAATTGTATAGTAGATTTTTTTTCTCCGTGCAGTTTGGGTCATAAATCATAGCTCGGCCTCAGCCCGGTTAGGGCGGTGAGTATGTTGCGAAGGCGCACCGCCGTTTTAAAATTTATATTATTCATTTTTTTTAGTTTATATAAATAATTTCAATAAATATAAAATTTGATATTAATTTATTTTTTATAAAAAAATATATAGCACATTCGCCAGCATCTTAGGTTACACACACTTTTGTTGCCAACTAGCCCTAATGTCAACTGCATAAGATACCAGAGTTAACCTTAATTTTCTGTTGTCCGTACTTAACTAAAAAAAGAGACTTATGTTTATGTGAACCTTATCTATCACACCTTTATAAATGCTATCGAAATCTAGATTAATTTTATTGGAATACCTAAAAATTAAGGGTGATATTATAAAGCTAAAGTAAAATAATGAACTGTAGCTCTTGGACTATTAGATTTTGGACTACGTAAAATCCTAACACAAAGTTACTTAAGTAATTTGGAAGGTACTTATAAATATTATGCTAAATTTAAAGTAAGTTTATTGACCTGTTTCCGTTTATTTTAAGTTAGATTGACGTAAGTAACTGGGTAGGTATCTTAAACTCAAACCTATTTCTTTGAACAAGAAATGTTAAATACCACCTACAAAATTTGTTTTGATAAATAATGTCATAATTAGGAACACATATCTCAAATTATTAATAGTTATTTCGTTGTAACGAAGTCAGTCACAGGCTGAGAAAATAAACACAGTCACAGGCGCGTGGCGCGGTCCGCGAGCGGCAGCCCCGCGTTCATTTATGCTCGGCGTACCGAGTCGCTCGAACGTACCTAAACTTCGGAGTGACACCCCCCTGCTAATACATAGTACCCGTAGACCGATTATTTTGATTTCAAATTTTGTTAGGTCGACTAGAAAAATATTTAAAGTGCTTTCAGGTCTTGGCAATATTTATTATAAGCCTGGTCAATGCTCTTCGACTTTTCCGTTTTTTCACCTTTAAAGAAAAAAAAACCGGCCAAGTGCGAGTCGGACTCGCGCTCTGACGGTTCCGTGCCAACTTTAACTGAATTAGGAAATTTACTTACTTCCACTTATTAAAATACCACAATATTTTGTTGACATCAAATATAACTTTGTTTTTCATAGTGTTTGTATGAAGAAGTACTATATCTCAAAAACTACTAGTTCAATCTCGTCCAAACCAGTTTTCGTTGAAAGTATTTGTAAATACTCGTATCTGCTATTTTTATAAAAATTACACACCCTTAGTTACCACTTTGGAAGCGTCTATGCTATCTAAACGTTAGACTTTAAAAGAAAATAGTTTTAGAAACCTCTATGTCATTTTAAAAGACCTATCCATAGACATCCCACACGCATAGATTTGACAAAAAAAATGCGGTTTTAGTTTCATGTATGAGAGTATCTCTTATTTAGATATGATTTTTTTTTTGTATAAGAATCGTAAAGCGGTTAACAGGATACATCTTCCTACCAAATTTCAAGAAAAAAATCTGTAAATTATACAGGCGGGTAGGTCACGTCATCGAAATCCAGGCTAATGCTAGATTAATCTGAAAGATTAGTCAATGGTTACTGAAATAGCCGAATATTACTGACAGGCCATTAAGGTTGGATCTAATTAAGTAGAATGCGGCGCTGTGAAAGTGAAAGTTAAATGATATTATAGAGTTTTATGAGAATACTTTTAATTATGTGGTTTCAGCTAAGTCGTTTTCAGACCACAGCATAATTTGGTATAATTATCGGGTTTTGTTATTCATTACACTGATTGAAAAACTTGCTAAACGCTATATTTGTTTATCTTTAGTTAAACTCCCAGTCTCAGCGAACTACGTTTCGCCCCCGACCTTGTCCCGCCCCGGCCCCGTTTTTGATACTAGATATTATCCTATTCGGGTCCAACATACTTGTACGTCTAAAAAAAAATCTTGAAGTTTGGTCTACTTGTTCTCGAGTGGGTATAGGTGGTATAAAGAACACGACTTTAACTGACTTTTTCTACAACGTTTAATATGAAATGCGCAAAACCTCAGACACCCCAAATGATTCTAAATTTATTTGACCTAATTCTGAAAGAAAAAAATATATTTCAAAATAGGTTTTATGTGGTGTTTTACTGGAACTTCTGATCATTTCTTGCTCTGCGGAAGACGCTTTGTCGACAGAGGATTCGGTAGGTATTCACTATTCACCGAGCCGCTGCGCCACGCTGACATTATTATTATTACGAACTAACCATTGCTTGTTTTCATATTTTGGTCGGTTTATTCATGATGGGTTGTCTTATTAATAAATAACAGGGCAAAATTCATATTCATAATTAAAAGTTGTTCGATTGATTCTGTTCGTTATTCCGATCAAACTTTTTTCGGACTTTGCATTTAACGTTGCATATATAAACTTACTTATTATTTGGGTTTGTTAATGAAAAATATTTAGTAAGTTGGTCTCATAATTGTTTAGGATATTTAGGAGAGCAATAACAAGAGATCCTGGTAATAACAGGAAAATATAATACAGGCCTGTATTATAGGTGCTTTCCTACATAATGTCTGTTTGGAATTACTTACTTGTTCATTAATATAAGATATCTCGTACGTTTATTTATTATTATTATAAGTAGCTAACAGGTTTAATATGGTTCCCTTTTCTCCATGATCACTTTATAGTTCAAGCAGTGCATTATGTAATTATTTATGTAGACTAAACAGAATAGTGTCACTTTTTTACAATTGACTAAGTAAGAAAATTAACTCTATTTATCAAGCCGATGTAAACATCGCCTAGAAAACGGGTAAAATCGCTAAAAGACAGCGAAAAAACAGCGCAGAACGTTTTCTTGTAGGGAATTTTCGAGATCTGTATCAGAAGCGTCTTTGAGCGGTGCCTGTAGGCTGTAGTGTCGCAATTAATGTCCGTCAAAGAGATCACACCCTCATTACCAGAGTGGGCTGAAATGGGAAGGTTTCGACGCTCCAACTAACAAGTAGAACAGAAAAATGTGAACGACATTGACGTATCATATGAGTTTCGATTTAGCTAATTAATTTATTCTTGTTTAGGTCTGCCGCCTATATACGCATAAGGACGTTTTTTAAACCTGTTAATCAACATCAGATATGTTACATGAACGATGCGGCTATAAGTTCTCGTCGGTTAAGTTTCTTTCAATGCTCTCTGCTTTGCCTTTTATTAATATATAAAGGTCCCCCATTTATATATTAATAAAAGGCAAAGCAGACGATTTTTTGACATGAGTAAAGAAGAACAGAAAATTGTAGAAGAGAACGAATATAAGCACATCTAAATCAAAACATACACTGAAGTGCATAGGTGGCACTTATAAAGCATGTATCAATAAGTACAATGTTTTAGAATTAGTAAATAATCGTAACTAACGGAACTGTTCCTTTCAGAAGGAAACAAAGGAAGAACACGCGTTTATACTTCGATGGGTTTTCATTGTGAGCGGCGTCTGCCATTGTCCCTGTAACAAACACTGCCCAACTATTTGCAGGCCGGTTTTGTGTTGAGTGCAGGCCGTTTTTGGGACGTACATACCCACGAGATATCCATGACTCCACCCAGAAAATGCCAGATTAACTAACTATTAGTGTACTACTGGTATCCCCAGCCTCTTCCGCGCAAATGTTCAATTTTAATCTCCATTTTCTACACCTTTCCAATAGTAATTCCTACAATATTTTGACTTATTAATAATAGTCCCCCTAGCCGATTTCGACTACGGTGGACAGTCACAAACGACTAACCGACTGCGCGGGACATATTATAGTGCACAAGTTCGTGCGCAAACACAGGTGCACTCTCTATTCCTTTCACTCTCATAGTCCGATGGGACAGCAATCTGACACGACCGGAGAGAGATCAGGCGCAGGAGTCATTACTTTACGTGCTTTTCCGAGGCACGGGGGTGAAACACCGCCAACTTCCAAACTCCGAGCTACCCTGAGAATTTCTGAACAGAAAAACCCCGGTACATATTTTTGACCCGACCCGGGGATTAAACCCGGATCCT
Source organism: Pyrausta purpuralis (assembly GCA_963924145.1). NCBI lineage: Eukaryota > Metazoa > Arthropoda > Insecta > Lepidoptera > Crambidae > Pyrausta > Pyrausta purpuralis. Next base: position 20,790,993 of record OZ001654.1, read on the forward strand.
CTGGCGCAGTCGTCGCTTTAAAGTGCGACCCTCTAACGAAGACATAAGAAGACATAAATAAGAAAAAATATAAAGACATAATAATAATAGCTATCCAACGTGTTATCGCAGCCATTATCATCGCCTCCTTGCCTTAAGGAAACGGTTTTGTTTTTGAATAAGGCAATTTAAAGTTTATATTTACATGATTTCATGTATGTCTCAGGTTTTTTGGTATTTAATATCTTGTGTAAATACCACATAGAATGTAGAGCAGTAATTTGCCTTGCCATCAGGCACTTAATTTTTTGTGACCTATAATGTTTGTTAGTGACATAAGTAGGTAGGTTGTATTTATAGTATGAAGGTTCTACTTCTTTTCCGCCTTCAAAGGGCGCGCGACGTCCTCATTAGTAACTACTAGTGGGCTTCAGAGGAAGCTTGTTTGCGTCTCTTTGCTTTGCTCGGGGACGAAAGGGTTAAGAAAGACTTTCAATTGACTATCGGAGCGTCGAAAGATGATATGAAATTCGTTGCACTTGAAACTACTTTATTATGTCTGACAGAGTATTTTCAGGATTTCGTAGTTCGTACCCAATGAAAAACTGGACTCTATTACTAATTACTATACCCTCAGACATTTTTTTTTGCGCAAAACTGTAAAAAAATATATGTTCAACCCTTGATCTTGATTTTTTGTATCCAAAAAACTCAAGTGTTACTTTTATTGAATAGATTTTTAAATACTCTTTTTTTTTTAATTTGCAGTTTGAAATTTCTCAAATTTACTACGCTAGAGCGAACACGAACCACTATCTATTTAACAATATAAATAGATTAATAGAGATAGAGGTGCTCGTAGCGCAGCGGTAGCAGCGCTTTGGTAGTGATATCAAAGTGAAGCAACCTACGGCGCGGTCGTGTTTGGATGGGTGACCATTCCGGCCATATAAGTGACGTTCATCACGAGCATCTCCGTGCTTCGGAAGGCACGTTAAGCCGTTGGTCCCGGCTAATATCGGTTGATATTAGTCGTTAAGCCTAGTCAGAGGCCTATGGGCGGCTTGATAACATCTGACAGCAGGGTTAGTCGCTTGCCTTGCGAACACCCCTCCACCAACCCGCACTAAGCCCGCGTGGTGGAGTATGGCTCAAACTACCTCACAGTTGAGGTAAGGCCTTTGCCCAGCAGTGGGAAGTTACAGGCTAACTTTACTAAATAGATTTCACCGAAACAAACTAAACAAAAAGGCTTCCATTTAGACGTATAAAGACATCCCTTTATCCCCTCTCTCAATCAATGCATCGGAAGCGCAGCGGGCACCGAGCTGCACCCTTGTGATGCAAATGTCTTCGCAGCGAGATTGCGTGCATTCCCTGCGCACTGTCTTTGAGACGGAAAGGGGGAAGATTAGTTTTCTATCTATCTGTATGGATAGTACGACGAGGTTGCTGAAAATATAGATAGAGAAACTTAAAATGAAAAAAATATAAAGATGAATTATTAACCACTCAAACTTATTAACATCTCAAAGCATCGCTACGATCGCTACTCGTATTATTTGAGGTAAATACATTTAATGCATGTAACATAAAAATAAATAATTAACAAGTCATGTTAGTCATCTCAAGCTAGATATATTATTACATACGTAGGGGACCCCAACAACTCTCTCAAAGGGCAGATATTTCAATAGACAGTTTTAAAACATCTATAATATCCTATATATTCGTCAAATAAAGTAGGTACCTTTAATATGGCTGATTTGAAAACTTCATTCGTCACCAATTTGCGGACATTTAAAAAGTTAATTTAACATTAGACGCCATATATTTTCAGTCAGTATTTTAACTGACTTGAAAAATCAGCCCCAAGTCGTGTTTGCAACATGTTTTAAAACAACTCGTAAAGAATAAAGAGATCTACTAAGAATCAATAACTTAGCCTAGAAACATGTATCGAAATATGCCAAAAAGAAATTTTCCATATAAGACGGGGTCACGTGAACGATTTAGTTTGGGAAGAAGTTTTTTAGTTCCTCATTAGTAGTTCGACCTATGGTTCATGGAGAAAGTTGTGAGGTTACTGATTCTGAGTAACTCCGTTCATTATTTACGGGTTGTTTTGAAACACCTTGTGTAACAAAATTACGCCGTTAAAATCTGAAAATTGGTATCTCAAATGTTGATGTTGACGAATGAACCCTGTCAGTATCCATTACGATTTTATTCGAGAGTTAAGCAGGTGAGAATTTATTTATTGGGTAAATTGCGCCGAGGTGACAAGTGCCGATGTGAGGTGTTTGTGATTGAAACACACGGGCAATTACACGTAGCTGGAACGCTAACATTTACTTGATACAATAAATAAATATCCTTTGGACATTCCCACACATCGCCATCTAGTCCCAAAGTAAGCTACTTAAAGCCTGTGTTATGAGTGCCAGACAATGGATATTATACTTAAATACTTTTTGTTTGTAAATACATACATGATATACATAGAAAACACCCCGACCAATACAAACAGACATGTTCATGCACACAAATGTTTGTATTGTGCGGGGATCGAACCCGCAACCCGCTGCGTAGTAGGCAATTTTTCGACCACTACACCAGATGGGTTGTCTTTATTATTTTCTTGTCTTTGATATTTTATTTTATGTATAGAATCTAGCTACTATACATTACTACGTAATACCATATCTTCTGTGATGGCTAAGAAGACAATCGCGTGGAAAAACAGAGTCAAATTTGTAGTAATCTTACGTAGGACACGATTTCAGGTCAATGTAGAATATTTAGATAATAGAATATTTGTAGGTTCGTATTTATTTATCAATAACAGTGTACAGTTCCAACGCACAACAACTTAGTCACGAATCAAATACGCCTTCCGATCGTAAATAAATCTTAGGGTGTCAACAAAGTGCGATAAATTATCGGGAACGGACCGTTTTTGTTTCGCCGTGTATTCGGAGAGCAAAGAACAATTTACGAGCGCGTCAATTGGGTATTTACCCGCAGATTTGAACACGGGGTAATTTATCGGGGAACTTATGGTAGCATATGGCAAGGTTCTGGTAACTGGTTCAATGAAGAAACGATCCATACATACCTTCGTTAACACCTAGTCTTGCTGGTAATCCATAAAATTTTTGTAGGTACCTAGTCGGTCGCAGTAAACCATAATTATTGGTGAAATAGGTAGTCAGAAGTAAAATTTTTGACGTTTCGCGTAGACACCGCTAAGACTTCGTTGATTTCGTGTATTTATTGCTAAAAGTATTTTTCTATAAAGCTTAAAAAAAAATTTGTTTTTTAAGAGTTATTGAAGATACATAGATAACTACGTGAATAGAAATGATAGTTGATGAAACAGAAAATCAGAAAATGGGAATCGTCGACGTGAAATGTAAAAAAAATGGCTTCAGACTTCAACCGCTGGGGGTGTATTGCGAGGCAGTTCAATAACCACTAAGCTAGCCGAGTCGCCAAATTGGTATTGCGATCTAACTTAAGAAAAAATCAAATTAACTCTTTCTGACTTACTCATATGTTCAAAATTGCATACTCAATTGCAATACGAAAATTGGTAATCCATTCAAAAACAGAGCAGCTTACACTGCCAAAGCCAAATCGCAATATGCACCCGGACCACAGAACAGACTTTTGTTTTTTCCCAGAAGTCACAAAGCCAAAAGATGGTCTAACAATGCCCAAAATGCACTTATTCCCTCGCCGCTCCATGCTTAAGTTTAGCGGTTCCGGGTTCAAATTATATATTTGCCCAAGGGGGCAAGGCAATAATATCGAGGACAAAACACCGCATGCTATTTTTAAGTGAAAATGTCCCTATTTTCCCAATTATTATGTATTAAATTTTAGTATCCGACAGCGCCTCCTTCTTCTTACAAGAAAAATACGTTGAATTGCATACCCTCTGCATAGCAAGGCGGAATGTTACGTAGTGCACCCTTCTCGGGAAGGGAGAGGCCTACTTACTTTTAAAAATACCGCTAGTGCGTTTCAGCCAGCACCTAGTCTTATACGTTCTACATCTGGCCTCAGACTTTCGACAGCGTGGTCGCCCTACACCCAGATGATAGATGTGTTTCCCAATATTACGCGTCGATACGACCACCTTTCTAATGTGAGGCCGATGCGTCAAGCTGAAGCCATCTGACCGCTATTAACGATATTGTTTCTTTTTTTCGTCTTGTTCCAAATAATGGTACAAATTGTTATTCTTATTATTTTAACTTTATTGCACTGAGAGTTGTACAAATGGCAGACTTAATGCCATGTGGCATTATCTACCAATCAACCGCTTGGGGATGCAGAGAGTTTAATCAGTGGCGGAATAGTGAAAAGTACTGAGAGGGACCAACAAAAATTTTAAAATTCAATAACATAAACATACATTGTAATATCACATAGATAAAATATACGATATGTAATCAAAATACTAATGAACATACATAGAAACATAGTAATCATTTAACTCGGTTCGTTGATAAGGTTTTTAAGTTCTGTTCATCTTTATCTTATTTTTACAATTAAACAGAGTCTTTGAATTCTTAGAGCGCTTTCACTCTCAGGCGTTTTTAACAGCGCGACGGTCGCGCGGCAGTCGCGCCGCTGTCAATTTTATACATAAAATAACAGCAGTAAGTCCTTCACATTAAAGAGTTGCGCGTAGTATTGTATTATCTGGGGTTCAAGTAAACACAGTCAAATCGCTCTGCGAATGCCTTCAGTACGCTATTGCGACTGGCCCTCACCCTGCGCACTAGGGATGTGCACCGTTTGCGCATTGTTGCATAGAAGACGGGGTCTCATTCCGAACATAAGTTAGATAGCTTGTTAATTTTCTCAATAGATGGCGACACTTGTATAGCTAACAGAATAAACTGTTAGATATATTGAATAAAAACCTAAGATACATAAAAATAATACATGAAAAATATGACAACAAATATTTTCAGTCGTTTAAAACAGTTAAAACTCAATAACACCGTTTTGTTTCCGAATGGGTAAAAATATTGTACAAATAGATAAGAAGCATGCTTTTCTACACTAGAACCCTCTTCCGGCTTAAGATTAAACTATCTGGCTTCAATGCGGCATAGAAAGTTTTAACTAAACTAGTATAGATGGCGCATTTTATGAACGCGTTTCGTTTGTCCACTGATTACTAGACAAATATAAAAACTTTACAGAATAAGTTTATCAAATTTATTTACCTAGGTATTATTGTAAAAGTTGTTTCAAAATTATATGAATATTTTTGTAATGATCTATTTCGATTTAGAAATTTATGATCATCATGACATGAACATGACATGAATAACCAAACGCAATTCTAGCACTTTTACCGATCTTCTCCAAAACTTTATTTGTATTTATCCCTATAACAGGTCACACAGAGTTTTACCGGATTATTGTAAACTTATTGTATGGTCAAAGTAAAATTTAAGCGCCTTTTGTACATGATGACGAAACACGGCGTTAGGAGATTTCTCCACATATTATTAAGTTTTATGCGAAATAGAATAAGGATTTTTTTTTAACTTTATCCATATGTAGGTACATATATGTATAACATTGTCCATACAGATTTTTAAATTACATTTATAAAAATTTACATACACACTTATTACATTTCATCAATGACAATTATAATTAGGTTTAAAAAACATCAACATTGGTTTGAGTATATATTATTTATGAGTTTTAGTGTTTGTATATACATATACTAATAATCTGTAATATTTTATAAACATGTGCATTATTTATAATTATATGTTTTATTTATATTTTTAATTTTTACAATAGTTGAAAATAAAACAGCGGATTTTTCTCTCTCGATTTCACTAAAATGACGTTAAAAATACAAGTAAAATCTGAATAAAATACATATATGACACAAGAGTAATGAAACCTATAATTTTCATTTCCCAAATAATTTATAATAAGGCAACTAACTGTGTTAGGCAAGGAGAAAGGGTCATTCTGATTTTCCAAACTAGTGTGGATAATTGGACTTTTTGACCATTAATCCACCCTGAGACGGCTCGGTGTGAAAAAAATGACATTTTAATGTTCCACTTTTCAAGAATGTTTTTCTATTATTTGATGAAACTTTTAAATAAAGTGTGTAAAAAACACCCTGTCCGAGCCATTAAGGTTATTAGGTATCGAGATAAGGTTCTATTTGTATAATAATTTTCATAAAATACTGGAAACAAAAATACCCAAGAAATAGATTGACGTCTATTGCTTATAGCGTTTATTTCCTTCCTTTTTGTGTGTTTGTAAAGCAATCTTTATGCACATAAAAAGGAAGAAAAAAAACACTACAAATTCTGTATCTCAACTACGAACAATATCGTTGGAGGAGGACAGTGAAGCAATGTTAAGACAGTTAATATTGTATCAAGGTCAGGCTGGGTACGCACAGTGTCATTCATTGTATTGCATAATGTCATTGCGTTTTGTATTAATCAATAAATTTGTAGAGCCAGTAAATTGAAGTAAACTCCGTTTCTCGTAGCTAGTCCAATAATGTAAACAATCTTTTTATAACTTTTAAAGTAATATCAGTGAATAAAATTATTTAATTATTTGATTTAAAAAGATGTCAAGACAAAACGACGTATTACCCATATAAGTTGTGAGTTTTGTGTTTACCTCATTTTAAAATTAATCATTTCGTTAAAAAGGAATGCCACGATCGTTTAGAACTTTAGAATATTCGATCTGCAAAGAAAAATAGACTGTCCTAAAAATTAAAATAGGTATTGAATTGTAACTAAAACGTGCTGTAAAAGAATACTGAAAACCCGCATCGAAACTCGCGGACAAATAGTACAGATTTTTTTGAAGTCGGTTTAAAACTCAATAAAACAAGTTAACGTGTGTGCTTAAACGTAATACCGAAGAAACACATCATTTTAAATCAAATATTTTAGCTTATAAATAGACAATTGATTCCGAGAAACTTAATGTCCAGCAGACGCTACGAGTAGGCATAGGTCGTACTTGCTAATTCAAGTACATAAATCAGCACCAGGGCACGGTAATATTATGTCTACAGTATTGTTACTTCATACAAACGGACGACGCGCGAGCTATACCTACTCGCTCGGATGACGGCATGCGCTCGGCATGCTACAGTCGCGGTATGGATGTTTCGATACCATCAAAGTATCGATACCTACTCATTTCGATAGTACTCAAATCTTCTTTCGATACTACTCAAACAAATACTCCTAAAGTATCGATACTTACTTATATCGATACTTTACGAAAAACTATTATATATTTTTTATTTTGAGGATGCTCACAATGAACGTTGAAGGACAATATTTAAAAAAAAAATGAGAAGAAAAATAATCTACTTATTTAAAATGTTTTGCGTCACATGCTTACTTTAAACATAAAACTCTTGAGCATTAAGATTGCCCAAAAACAGTATCTGTTTAAAGTATTTTGGAGACAATCTTTTATCTTATGAGACCACAAATTTCGCAAGGTCGGACTGACAGGACGGTAGCTCAATTGGTAGAGCGTTTGGCCCGGTTAGCCAGAAGTTGCTGGTTCAAGTCCCGCCCGTGCGCAAATTTTTAGTTTCTTATTTCATCTTTATGAATTTCTTTTTCTTCTTGTGCCCATGTGCTAACTCCATATGATGTTCCCCAAAATCGTATGCATGTGTTGCAGTAGACGGGACATCATGTTCTGACTTACTCAGGGCTACTTAGTTGTCTTAGGTTTTTTTAAAAGATGATATGCTGATTCGATTTGATACCAAGTACTTTTGTTTCGATACCGAGTAGGTATCGCAAGATTGATGCGATGCTATTTTTACTTGGTATCGAATCAAAAGTATCGAATACCTACTCGTATTTACTTGTATCGGAATGTCCCTAAGTCGCGGACGTGCCGCAGTGACCACCGGACGGTGTGTCGGTTTTTAATCAGTAACCGCGCGAATTTTTACTTGAAATAAGTGCAAAATAAGTACAAGTAGCTATTTAATATGGCAAGTAGAATATATTGTGCTGTTTTTGGTTGCATGAATTCTTTAATAACGCACCCAGAGATAACTTGTTTTCGATTACCTGGATACTCCGAAAGGTCGTTATCAATTCAATGTATGTATGTAATATTGTTGGAATTGTACCATATTTGCGTATTTTAATCTATACTACCTTCTGAACACGTGTGCCAAATATTGTTCATGTTTGTGTGTACCTAAAAATTAAGGGTGATATTATTAATAGTTATTTCGTTGTAACGAAGTCAGTCACAGGCTGAGAAAATGAACACAGTCACAGGCGCGTGGCGCGGTCCGAGAGCGGCAGCCCCGCGCTCATTTATGCTCGGCGTACCGAGTCGCTCGAACGTACCTAAACTTCGAAGTGACACCCCCCTGACCAGGGCTCAAAACCAGGCGTGGTAGTTTCGACGCGAAGTGACGTATGCTAACTCGAGTAACTCGTGAATTGCGAGACTCGACACGGTGTTTTGACAGTCGATACGCCGACAACGCAAAATTGCAGGACTCGACACACTAATTTTGACAGATGTTGACGATAACGCTATCGAGGGTAATGAAAATCTGTAAAAGCTCAGCTTAGCAGAAAAATCGAAAATAATGCTAGAATTATGTTAGAAAAAAGTCATAAGATTTTTCTGTGTATTTTTTACCTTTACTCAAGTGTTTAATTCCTAGATATGGTGTACTATTGTTTTCGAATGTAAAGAGCCTCTTGCGGATACTTCTAGGAATTTACTTCTAGAGACATGCTTTTTAATAGATTATGATGCTTTTAAATAATTTTCATACATTTCTTTTACTTAGGATTTGTATTTGAATACGGCTAATTTTATCTATTTTCGACGATAACTACATTCGTCGGGACTTGCAATTTTTACAAATGTCAATCTCGCAAGCACAATTTTCTAATGTCATTTTCATTATCGTCGAAAAAAGATAAGTAACTAGAAATTATTTTATTTAATACTCGTGGCCCAGTTGTCGCATTTGTGCGGTAATAAGGTTAAAATAAACGCAGTATTTTTAATTATCATTTTCAAAAGCCTGATAACAATTCCAATGATGTATACAACAAATTGTGTTGAGGGTTGAATAATAAGAAAATAGGAAATCCTGTTGGAATTTCCTAATTTAACTCCGTAATTGATATTTTTAATTACACTACGTTATGTACGTCTTAATTTACGTACCTTCTTACCTGCATTACCTCAAATTTTAAGGCACTTGCGAAGTAATTAGTAATGTACCTAGCTGATAAAACAATCCATAATGTTGCACCTTTACTTGAATTAAAGTATTATTTTAAAGTATATTTAAGACAATAATGCACGATGAGAGGCAACAATTTTTAAAAGAAAGTTGATAACCACTAGAACACTCGACCACTATTTACAACCCTTATTCGGCTCTCATTAATACAGCTAAAAAGTAGACTACTAGATAAATAACATCTTCTAAAGCTCTTGAGTTCTTGTTTATTTTTTTATAAAACCAAAGTTATTTACGGTTCCGTCGCATTTGGATGGGTGATCATTCTAACTAAAATGACATTTTCGCAATGAACATTTCCGTCCTATTGAATTGAGTGGTTTTTATCTAAGCGAATACTTCTACGTCACCATCATCATTCTATAAGATAGAATAGGCCTCCACCACAGTTTTCAACAGTAACCGTTTGCGGGTTGCATCCAGTGTAAACCTGCGATCGCAACGGACTTAGACCAGTGAAACTATAGACCCTTTACACTCTGTGATTTTTAGCAGCGATGCAGTCACGATGCAGCATCAATGCAGTCGCGATGAAGACGCTTGAAATTGTCAAATTATGTACTGAATTTTGGCGTTTGCATCCATACCAACGCCAACTTCATCGATGCTAAATTAAATCTGTTCATTGCGTGAGTCCCGATGCTGAAACGCATTTTCAACACGCGCGAGTGCATCAATGTTATAAGTCGCAGTGTGTAAGGGTTCATAAGATCAAGTAGCAACGGGCAGAGTACATATCGCAAAGGACAGTCATTGGGGGAGAAGTTCTAGGTTGCACCGATGAATTAGTGATAATTAGTTATCAAACTAATATTAAGTACAAAAGCATTTTATGATGATAGCTGTCGTATGTCCTATTCGGCGCGACGCCGAATTCAACTAACTCTAAATAATGAAAATCGTGCCCCCGTCTGGAGTTATTAGTACTAACTGACACGGTGGCGCAGAGGTAAGAGGGTCGCACTTTAAAGCGACGGCTGCGCGAGAGGTCCCGGGTTCGATCCCTGGGTTACTTGCCGGATTAATACCTGAGTTTTTCTGTTCAGAAATTCTTAGGGTTACCCGGAGTTTGGAAGTTGGCGGTGTTTCACCCCGTGCCTCGGAAAGCACGTAAAGCCGTTGGTCCTGCGCCTGATCTCTCTCCGGTCGTGTCAGATTGCTGTCCCATCGGGCTATGAGAGTGAAAGGAATAGAGAGTGCACCTGTGTTTGCGCACACACTTGTGCACTATAATATGTCCCGCGCAGTTGGTTAGTAGTTGTGACTGGCCACCGTAGTCGAAATCGGCTAGGGGGACTATTATTATTATTATTAGTACTGTAACAAACCCGACTATCTGTTACTATACCTAACGTATGAGAAAAGATAAATAAAATATTTTGGAATGATTCGCATTTAATGATAATAATATTTAAGAATATTGCACAAATAAGGACACAAGAAACAAAAACATTTCAATCAAATCATAAGAATATTGGCGGTCTTGTCGCTGGGAGCGATCTCTTCCAGACAACCATAGATTAGAGGGATTAACGTTTATTAGAGAGGTAGAATCGTTTATGAGAAGGTATTTTGTGGTTTTAAATTAAATTATTACACTGTCATTTTTTATTGCATTGCTATTATTACTTTGTCACTCCTTCAAACTTTCAACTGCAGCAATTCGTGAAAAAGTCCTGAAAATAATTGAAAAAGCTATCATAAATCATTCTTAATGCACTTTACATGTCTCCTGCATCTTTATGCGCTCGTTTTGGTTTCGTTTTTGGGTTTTGTAAGTTCTTGCTCTGTCTTTTAAGTCTCTTTAACTCTGCTGGAAACATGTTTTCAAATAGTTCTGCAATACATGAGGGGCTCGGATCTTATGAAGTGAGAAACCGATAATAAACTTAGTTTGAAACCGCTACCTTGCGGGGATTTTGACCATTTGATAATCACTAGTTGAATATTATATTTAAATCATGAAACCATAAACATTAACTGAATATCTAGCTTCTTATGCACATAGAAACACGTTGCAAAATTTTATTACTTACATGCATGGAATCTACTTATTTATCCGATCTCTACATTAAACGATGTACCGAAAGTCAAGATAATGTGTTTTTATATTTTCCGACATTGTATTTTAATATAATTGGCTGGGAATTCTTGTGGAATTTAATTTAATAGTTGCAATGATAAATGTTGTTTATTTAATGTCAAACTGACATAAGATATTGATTTACTTATTACCGGTGTTGCAGGAATTATTTTTATTTTTCCTTAAATTAATATTCACCGTGAACCTTCTAATGCTGGGAGCCGTCGGTGAAACCTATGGTCAAAACTCCATGTTATTTAAAAATAAACATGATTACTGCCATTTATTCCGTTTTTTTAAATTAAAGGTATATATGCGAGTACGAGTGCAAAAGTTTGTTCATGGGTATCTCAAAAAATATCAGTAACTAAAAAGATTAAAATAATCGTCGAAATATCGTCATAGCCGTATCACTAAGCTTATTTTTTAGCCAAATGGCAAATAACGGAACCCCTAAAGTTTAGTCATCTCTGTCGGTCTATCTGTATGTCCGTCCGTATGTCACAGCCACTTTATTCCGAAACTATAAGCATCACACTATTGAAATTTGGCAGGAAGATGTATCCTGTTAACCGCTTTACGATTCTTATACAAACAATACAAAATAATGATATTTAAGAAGGGGCTCCCATACACGAAACTAATATCAAAAAAAATATTTTGTCAAACCTATGCGTGTAGCGTGTCTATAGTCTAAATGAGGATCCTCAAACCATTTTCTCTAAAAGTCTAGGTATAATGGGTGTCCTCCCCCATCTAACTTAAACTAAGCCAGTATAAATTTTGAAAAAAATACATGATGTAGATAGCATTTTTTCAGTAACCGCAAACATAACTTTATTATTTATAGAAATACTATGAAAAACAAAATACTATGAAAATCTCTAATTGAGTAGAACTTGGCACGGAACCCTTAGTGAGAGAGTCCGACTTGCACTTGGCCGGTTTTATTGCTGTGTGCTTGTGCTGAGATGAGGTTTATTGCATAATATTATTTTCTGAACCTTTATTATGATTTCATGCAATTTTTTTGTCTCTATTTACAATCAGTCAGACAGCTTTAATTAAATTTGATGAATTGTTGCATATTTATTGACAGTAAAAACCATCAGTTCGACAGTAAGGACTATGAGCTCTTGATATATGATAATGGGAGGATGTGTATCGGGTACGATTCGTGGCAAATGTGTACGTTTGAAGATTGCGATATGAATACGGTTAATTTTATCAGATTTCGTGATACTGCAAGCTATTTTTTGTGATAATGAAATGTCAAATTTTTGCAACATCAGACTACCAGCGCTGGCATCAAATACTTGCACGTATTTTTTTAAAAGTTTAAAACTGAACCTTGACTACTTTGCAATAAAGAACACTATCGCCTAATCGCGTTTGCATAGCGAAAAACTTACTTACATCATTAAGTTATCGAGTAATAATCTGGTTGGGAGGTAAATACCTACCAAATTTGCCGCATATAGTAGACAATTTACAAAACGAAATACTTTATGGAAATTCTTTTCGTTTGAACATTCGAGTTTCTTATCGGCGCCCTGGTTGCCGCGGCGCGCCGCGGCTGCATAGTGACTACTAAAATACTTTGAAAGTATTTAATAGAAAATGCATCCATATTTCGATACGCATTAGGCGCAAAATCGCACTAGCAATAAAAATACTTTAAAAACGTTACGAGTATATTTCGCAATTTTTTACCTTTTTTTTATGAGCGCAAGGTTTAATGTCACTAAAACGGTGTTTTTATTGTTTAGTATTTCTTGCTAATTAAACTACTTTCATGGTCTTGGCAGTATTTTGAGCCCGTTCCTGGTATACCTACGTGCTTCCAAGCAAATATTGGACACCAATCACATACATTGCTCTGATCCCAAAGTAAGTATCTAATGCACTTGTGTTATGGAAATCAGACACAAATGGTCTGGGTGTTGTGGTACCACAACACCCAGACCCGAGACAATATAGAAAAGATCGTTTTCTACATTGACCCGATTGGGAATCGAACCCGGAACCTCACGAGATGGCGACGCTTGAAACCAGCGTGCTAGCCACTCGACCACGGAGGTCGTGAATACTACAAATACTAGGTTTGTAAACCTGGTATGGTAAATACGTTTCATTCCTAGCTACGAGACGATTTAGAAGATTCGCAAAACGGTGCGTTTGTCGTGTGGCACATGGCATACGGACACGAAAACGGCGGTTATAAAGTTTTATAAAAAGTGCACGAAGCGGCAACAGTGCGGCAAGTGCGGCTTCCGTACCGAAAACGTTCGACGACAGGGTGGCAACGTCGCAAACTCCACCGCGCGTGTTCATTTCGCTGTTTATTAGTGCGGTGCGGGCGGTATCTAGAGGTAGAGCAAAACCAGTTCCTTACAGTAGTAGTAGTAGTAGTAGTAGTAGTAGTAGTAGCTGATATTAGACTTGTGTAGGTCGCGAAAGAAAGATAAAAAAGATATATATGATATATCTCACCCAAGCGGCTAATATGTATATCCGTAGCTCACTTGTGTTTCAAATAAATCTCTATATCCGAGAGATAAAGTTGAATTTTCAGATATACAACTAACTGAGCCGAAGCCTGTAAAGAAAGACGGCTTCATTTCATTTCTAGAGCGAAAAAAGAGAAGGGAAGCTACGTTCGTAGTGTGCGTATTATGGCCGAACCGTGACTCGGTAAAACGGTAGAAACTGTATGTTCTCGTAAAGTTAACGAAATAAAGTTCAATTTGCATTGCGTGCGGTTCTATAAATATTGGCTGGTTGAATTTGACGTTTTTTTAGTTTCTTTTGTAATTTGAGCCGGCGCACTTCGGCTGTCGGAATAATTGCAAGTTTTTGGATTACTGAATGCGACTTTAACTTTAATATACTTGATTTTATTAGTAAACAAACATTGAGTTAGTGAAAAATACTGGACTACAGTTAGTGTTAGTTACGGCTAACGACTGAACTTGATAGCTACCAACATCAGATCCCTGTGAACGTATATTTTCAAAGGCAGGCTATACAATGAATGAAAGGGAAAACAAGACTTAAATCTAAAAAAATATCACAATTGCTGTTTATAACCTGCAATTCGGAATAAAAACATACTAATGTAAATATTAAAACTGTCTGTACAGTGGATGTGTGTATACAGCTATTGTAAATAATTCTGATTACAAATAATTATAGAAAATTATTGTAAATACAGTAAACAATTACAGTGTATGTACCTAAATTTAAATCAATGTAAATACCTAGGCAATGATTTTTAAATACGCCAACCTTGATTCGCGATAATGCTATAAAAAGTACTTTTCAGGTATTTTTTAAATTCGTAAACTGTCATTAACATTTTTTAACTAGGTTGACAGTCCTAACACTGCTAAGTATGAAGGAAAATCAAATGGTTATTATTTTCTTTATAAAGTAATATAAATAATTAACGTACGTAGTAAGATGTATAACGTACAAAAAAATTTTGGGCTTCTGATTAGTAGTTATGTACATATTGTATGACAAACAAACAATAGCTTATCCTAGTCCTGATTAAAGAGTTTTTGTTTATATATAGAATCATTCGCATCATCGTAAGTAGCTCTTTTCTATTCGGCTCTCTCTGATTTATCGGCTCATTTGGATCTCTCGATATAAAGTTACGTAAAGATCGTTCGCTTCATCACCGAGTGCTTCATCTTCAAAAACCGACTTCAATTTACCTTATGACTCTGTTCTTTAAGAAGCTACAAACTACCTATCATAAGTTCTGTTATTATAAATACTGAACTCCTAAGCGTTAAGGAGTTCTACTATCAGCTCTGCCCCACAAGATATTGACTATCAGATGTAACAGCACGTCAACATTAAGATTCTAGTAAAAAAACACTTTACGTGCCTTAAAAGTTTGAGGGTTTCCCTCGATTACACCAAGATCTCGTCATGAGATCCCAAATTGGCAACAATGGGACCAACTAGAAGGTAGACCCTCTAGGTAGGCGAAAAATTTTTTCGAATCGGTCGACGAATGACTGAGATATGAGGTAACATACATACAAAAAAAAAAACATACAGTCGACTTGATAACCTCCTCCTTTTTTGAAGTCGGTTAAAAACACAAAAAAATATATAACACAAAAACAAAGCCCCCAAGTGTGCCATAAGTTTGTATAAGTCGTGACAGCTGATGGTAACCATGCCACGAACCTGATTTTCAGCGGTTTTTACGATGTCACTGATGTTCAGATTACTTCTTTTGTCATAATATAGTTTCTTTCCGTTGAATTTAATTTAAAATAATAAATTTTCCTATTTGCTTTCTTTCATTATTTCTAAACTGTATTCGTAGTATGTAATGTAACATTCTTTAGACATTAATGATTATGGATACCACCGAAATTACATCATGTCACAGATACGGGATCTTTTACGAGCGCGAATTTTTGATTCTGGCTTAACTGCTGGCAAATAAATTTAAAATGTCTCTAGGTACAAACGCATTGATATAAATAAATATATAGCAATGTACAAATGCTTAACGCCAGATAGGTACGCTTATTAATTATGGCAGCATGGCACAGATCCTATTCCTTGCAGACTCAGAAAGAAAGAAAAATGTAGGTAGGGTACTCTTCATTTTCCATCCATCTCCCTTTTACCTAAGAGACATAATACACACATCAAAAAAGTTTGCGATGACTGAAAAATCAAAATCTTTTTTAATGGTTAATGATTCATTTACATATTATTATTACACAGGGCTTTTATACAGACAGGGTCTAACAAAAACAATGATCGACCGCCAACGAGGGGTATATGATTTACATCATACCGATTACGCTCACCAAATTTGAGAAAAAAAAATTAGGCTAGTTTCAGAGATAATCAACAAAACAGTAGGTAGCACTTTTAAATGTGGAAAAACACTTTTTGCACCTGTTTACTATACTACGACACTGTCAATGCGCACGCACACCAACAAAGCCAGCCGACATGTCGGTGCGCCGCGCCGCGGCAGAAAGGAGCGGCATGCTTTGTGTCTCGGCGGGTGGCGGCGATCTTCTTTCGGCGTCCACGCGCGCGCGTGTGATTTTTATTGCATAATTCGCAAACTCGCTTTACCACGTAAAGGATGTCGACTAAATTTGATATTCACTTATTGCAACCCAAGTAAGAGAACGGCCTGGACAGTTAACAACAACAGTCTTCCTAAAGCGGCTAGACGGGTGGACTTGAGAGGTCTGGCGGGTGTTCCTCTGCATCACGGACATTTTGGCCTCCGTGTATTGTTCCTTCGGGTTCAGCCGTCGTGGATCGGGGTGGGCCCGGCGGTGCCCTGGCTGGCGCAGCGCCCCACCCATCACCTTTCCATGCCTTACCTACCTACCTACGAGAAGGACATAACATTGTTTATTACGAGAAGGTGACCTTAGATTACTTTAGAATGTTACACACAATTGTGTAACAATTCGTGATTATGTCCATCGAAACATTAGACATTTAGTGTTATATTACCTACCGTTAGTCCTTAACTAACATTCTCGTAAATAGGTAACTTTGTTATGAATTAGCTAAGACGCCATGGAATAAACTTTTGCTTTAGACGGCTAAAATAATTGTTTGTTTATTAATTACAACATTATCATCGAGTATTTTACATGAAATTGCGAGTTTTAAACCAGATTTGTGATAGGTATGCGTTTCAAAATAAATTGTTGTATTAATGTCGTATTTTCTTTATGCTTATCTACTTCCTTAGCCTGCTTATACCAAAGGAATCATTTGCTTATTGTCTCTTAAGGTTTAGGTAGGTAAGAAAAAAGACTCAATTTTTTGCATAATAAAGTCTGTAACTGTTTAGGTAGGTACAGTGGCCAGCACATCGGGTTACCCACTTTTGTTGTAAACTAGCCCTTATTACAACTGAATGAGATACCGCAGTGTTTACCTTGACGTGTTGTTGTCCACGCCTTTGTCTTACAATTCCTTGACTGGCTGGTTATTTATTTTGGTTAGGCAACGTTTTTTTAACATTATGGATAAGGTTGTGTCTGTTATTATTTTAGTAGTAGAAGTAAAAAGGTAAGACTACAACTATAAAGTAAGTATGCAAATCTGCCACTAACTGCGTAAACACACATATTATTCATTTAATATACACAGCTTGTTTGAAAGTTTTTTCATTCATAAGTGTCTAATGGGTAGGTAGACGAAACTGGGGGCCTACTCTGTAAGACGTTGCACGTTATTTCGGCTAAAGCCATCTTGCTTTCTCCCATGTTATCCTGGTATGGGTGACTGAGATGACTAGAGTAGTAAGCATGAACATTCGACTTACAGAGCAGGTACCTTCGGTTCGTATGTGTGCATGGCATAGGTAGAATATACAGAAAGTTTCCTTATATAGAAGTGAATTAGTATGTTAGGAAACATAACTTTGAAAAAACTATAAAACTTGTTTTGTTAGACCCTGTATTATAAGAAAACAAACAACAAATAGGGTTTCTGCTTCAACACCCAAGCGGTCGCACGAGACCGAATAACAATATAATTTCTATTGTGTCTCGTTCACATACGCTTGAGGGATAAATACTATGACATTTTTTAAAAATTACCTTATGCGGGTGATCACATATTTTTTTTTATTTGTGTAGGTACCTACTCAAATCTGGATGCAATCGTATCGACGAAGCTGAAATCTACTGGTCGCACATGAACATAAATTTAGCGCCATCTATTGATGAAGTTAAAACGTGGACTGCAGTGAGTTTAGCGCCATCTATTGAGGAAGTAAAATCGTGGACTGTATTGCGAGCAACCGATGTGCTTTTATATCGGCAAGTCCAGTCTACTCCAGTAGCTCCATCTAGTCCGTATTGTAGTCTACTCCAGCGCCCGTTACTATCGCCCGTTTCGGCGGAACCGTTTTCTTGTATGGGATGAGGTATCTGTACTAGTAGTATTATATTTATATTATCTGGGATAGAAGTATTATATTATCTGGGGTTGCGCTGCTGTCGCTCTAATATGAAAGGCGCGCGCACTTAGAGCGATTTCACATTTAGGCGACTTTAGCAGCGTGACAGTCGCGCTGCTGATAATATCCAAAATTAGTGGCTGTTTTTTATGTATGGGCATCCGCTGCTACCGTGCTACTGTCGATCTTATATGAAGGCGCATTTAAGGTTCCGGTTATTCGCCAGAAACTTTGACAATACCTCATCAGTTACTGCTTCTGAAATTGAAAATATAAGTTGAACAATGCATCCTGAAACGAAGCCGTCATTATAATGCAATGATTAATATGCCCCCATAGATTTGCCATCAATATTTATTTATAGTGACCGCAATGCAAGATATCCGCGGGCCATCCGTCTCAATGAAATAAGATGGATGCGTCCCTAGACTGACCGACTGTAGTGTCATAAGGAAAAGTTGGAAATTCTTGATATATTTTTTTTACACTAGCGGTTACGTTGGATTTTTCTTTAGAAACATACTTCAAACCTTCTTGTTGACTCCTGACATAACGGGGCGTGGCAGCATTTACTTACATTGCTCAATGATACTTTTCTTAGGTTCTTATAACCCTGAGTTAGTAAAATAATAACACACAGCACAGGCTACGAGAGAGAAACAGACGAATAAGGGCTGTTTTTTCAATAGTCTACCTATTGAAAAATGCAGCACGTCTGATTTGAAATTTCATCATGATATATTTGTGGATACATAATAAATAACATTTTATAATAGTCCGCTTCATATTTTATCAGTCAATAGTATTTTGACTGACTTATGAAAAATCAGCCCCAAATGATTTCATTTTGCATATACACCTACTGAGAGTACTATTTATATCCCATGTCACTTGTCAGACTAAAAATTAACAAGTAAAAAACCGACTTCAAAACCCAAAATGCACTAAAAAAATGTCTTAAATGCACTAAAAATGCTTCATTTAAGAGTTTTAGTGCATTTTGACGATTTTTCCTGACTCTGTTCTTTAAGAAGCTACAAATTGCCTATCATAAGTTCTGTCATTATTACTACTGAACTCCTAAGCGTTAAGGAGTTCCACCATCAGCTCCGCACCACACAATGTTGACTATCAGACGTAACAACACGTCAACATTAAGATTCAAGTAAAAAACAGTATACGTGCCTTTTAAATTTGACGGTTTCCCTCGATTGCACCAAAATCTCATCATCAGAGCCCGACTTGGCAACAATGAGACCAACTAGAAAGGATAACCTCTAGGTTGGCGAATTTTTTTTTTTAAATCGGTCTTCAAATGACTGTGATATGAGGTAACACAGCCACAAAAAAACATACAGTCGAATTGATAACCTCCTCCTTTTTTGAAGTTGGTTAAAAACGTGTAAAACCATTTAAAATCGCCTTATATTTCAGAAGGTTTAACAAACTGTAGACTAAGTACACGGATAATCGCGGCGAAACATCCCGATAAAAGGCAAGTGCCAGGAGTTTCCAACTAGAAAAGTTTCGTCCTACCAGTTTTTTATGGACCGTTTTCCCGTCAGACTCAAGACAGGGCTGCTTAAACATTTTTTGCACATTTTGAAACGAGATCTTTGACCTAAAGGAACAGAAAATTTTACATGATTGTGATGGCAGGTAGATTAGAGTTTTTATTTGCTGGAATATAAAATAAACAAACGACGAAGTTTAGGTTATTATTCTCATTATTGTTTTATTTATGATAAAAGATAACATTGATCTATTTTGTTAGTTTGTCTTAAAAACATATATAAAATAATTATTGAGAAAACAGACATTTCGAAATCAGTATAACACTTATTTCAGATACAGATCACACATTAAGAAATTATTTTCCCTGCTTGGATTGGAGAGTCCTCGCAACGGTCTTCAGGATGCTGTTAGATCTCGCCCGTATTCGTTCAAGCAGAAGCAGTTTTTTTGAGTAACACAGTAAAGAACCCGTTTGTATGCGATTGCGTAAACATTCCGACGCACTACAGAAACGAGGCAAGCCTAACAGCGCCCTGAAACCGTTGTTATATTGGACTCGAAGGACGTTGTTATATTGGACGGTCGGGTCAATGTAGAAATCATATTTTTCTATATTGTCACTGGTCTGGGTGTTGTGGTACCACCCCATTGTGTCTGATTTCCATAACACAAGTCCAATGTTTGTCGTTAGTGACAATTTTTTTTAGTTAATAATGTACATTTTACCGTCGGGCTAGGCAGTGATGACAGCTAATACAAAGCTTTTGCACAGTATCCTTACGTCTTTGTACCTCTAGGGGCGAAAGCGCTATGCTCTGCTCCATATAGAAATTATGATTTCTACATTGACCTGACCGGGAATCGAACTGAGTGCCCTCGGAGCGGTGACGCCTTATAATCCAGCCTGCTTAGTCACTACACCACGGAGGTCGGCATCTTTAATTTCCTTTCTTCATTACTTTCTTTACAAATAAGTTGTATTTAATAAAGTTAACTCATATTACTTATTCGTGATGGCAGCCCTAGCCAGCCCTTCGTTATAACGCTTAAGTTTGGTTTATTCTTGATATTTATGGTCCCGGCTTACATTCACATTTGCATTAAAAGACGTATTTTCGCGCAACGTTTACCTCTTGTCTTGTGATCTCCCCTTTTTACAATGTTCGTTAGGTACGTACAGTACCTTGAAATACTTTTTTTACCTCAGTACTACGTACCTTTCATATAATCCTATTTTCCTTTCAGCACTCTCCCATTCTGCAGACGGATAGATAATTAAAGAGGCATAGCTTTGTTATTTGGTCATAAAGCTGGGGGCCATATTTTCGTGCAGTTCGTTTACGCAAAAAAGATAACTGATTGAATTTTCTTTGTCGAAGAAAAACCTGTTTTTTTATTTCTCAGGGTTACAATTTCTATGTATTTTGATTTCTTCCATGCCGTAGTTTTTTCCATGTGGATATGTTATTTGATTTCTTAAGTTAAACTGTTTACCTATCAATGAAATTATCATATGAAAAAAGTACTATTGACGCGAGAATCGCAGCTCTGATGGTAAATTCATGGATTAATTTACGTCGCTTGCTTTTGAAAGTTGCTTACATAGCTTTCTATCTTCATAACGGCGGCCGTCTAATAAAGAAGTTTTTTACTTCTAGAAAGTTTCCACAAAAGTATTTTTGTAGCTCATCTAACTATTGTAATTCATTCACAGGTTTCAGTTTTATTTGCACTTTACGAATACGCTGTACTGTTACAATGGATTTACGGCGGTTTTACTCGCTAGCGACGACGTAAAAAAATTATATGAAATTTTTTAGTTCTGCAAGTGACCGCTAGAAGCATTGTGCAATTTCCATAGAGTTTTTTACGTCGTCGCAAGCGAGTAAAAACCGCCGGTAACTAATGGCAGCAGTACAGAACCAAAAAACATATCAGTCGCTTTAACTAATGAACTAGCTCATTACCGTTTCAGGCTAGTAGGATATTTAATTCAAGATTAGTGATGTGAAACCCCTCAACTCCAAAAAAGACAATGTACTGTACCTAATATCACATAAAAACGGATCATATAACATTTTAAGTTTTTTTAGAACCTTTTCATAGTGCGTATGATCCCATATCGATATAGGTACAATGCACATCGAAAATGCGAAACAAATTTTATCAGAAAATATTTTTTTATGATTTATCACAACACAACCGGAGGCGCCGAAGCATGTCACGAAAATAAATAACATTTTTCACGCCATCTACCACCTGTCCCTCATTTTCAATCATCCCCGGAAAATAAAGAGTGTCTCTGACTGGTGGTAGGAAATAATAAAGTTTTTTCATATCCCGTCATCTAGTGTATGTGCTATAGATCTTTCATGTATGTGTGTATATGGAGTACCTAAGCAAAGAACTCAAAGGTAGACATAAAACTCCTTACGTTTTAGCGGTCAATACCGCAAAAGTAATGGAACGAAAAGTGTTTGAAGTAGGTAAATCAGGGTGTAAGTAATTTGTCGAATAATAATAATAATTAGAAATAGTTAGGGGGCTGAAAAGTTATACAAATACTCCTGACCGCTTTTATGCCTGGTTATTATGTCTCTAAAAAGATTAGATAATTAATAACACTATATTCGAATGTACAAACAAAGAAACATTCGCATTTTTAGCCTCGATTTTCGTTAAGCCGAAAATTCATTCAAATCTATGACCTCGTTAAACCACAGATCTACGTAGATGCCTAGGAGTATTGAATTGTATTCTCGTAAAGCTATCAATTAACTCGCTCGGATCGGAAGATTTAATTCGGTCGCAAAACTCTAGGGAACGGGATCAAGTAGCAGGATTTATTACTTAGAACTTGAGCTTTTTGTTGGGAAAGGATTTGAAGGAAAAACAGACTAACATCTGAATGCAATTGATGGAGGTCATGTTATTTTTTATGTGAGGCAACGTCACAACAAATACACTCGAGCTTGTTCACATATGTTGCAAAGAACACCTTTATCTGCATGGTCTCGTGATGTCACACTAATAGGATCGTACCCCGCACTTTGAAAATGGCTACTTGTCTTACAGTTTTCGATGTCATCATTTCGGGTCACTATAAAATTTGTCAATTACTATCATGGATTTAATGTAACATAAAGATAGAAATTACATAATATCCTAGTTTATACATAAATGGCAGGTAAAAACTACCTTCAACTTCATATCCACTGATCTCTCCCGAGGCCGAGACAGCTAAGCGAAACTTTTTTAAGGCTTCGTCAATTTGCTGCCGACGTTATAAAAGTTCATGGGGTCATCCTCGCACTTAGCAATATCCAATACAGAAATGGACAGAAACCTTGTAAAGAAAAAGAAACTTAATCCCGGTATTTATAAGTCCGTGACCCCAGGGCCCCTATTTTGAATCACTCGTTAAATATAGCGTGTAATATCCCATCGAAAACAACTTAAAAATCAACGAAAATCACGCGAATTATTGACGTGTAGGTAAAATTGTGATATCTTTTTTTCAAATTCCTCTCGTAAAAATAGGGCCCAGGAGCTCTATTTTTGAATCACTCGCTTGGCGTGTGATATTCATCCAAAAGCGACCTTAAAACCAGCGAAAATCGAACAAAATATATAAGAAAATACTCACAAAATTATGATATATTTAAATTATCAGCCCTGTGTGGAATTAAACTGTTTTTCATTCGAAAACCGGACATTTATCAATGCATATCACTCGCGTCAAGATGGCGATTTTCCAAAAAAAATTAGTATATGTTACGTGGCAGTGATTTAAAAAAAGATAAATGAATTTTGTTTGTATCGTCGCCAATATTTTGCGTGATTTTCATTGATTTTTTTGTTTGTTTTTAAACAAAAGCCACACGCCATGTTCAAGCGAGTGATTCAAAAATAGAGCTCCTGTATACAATCTATATGATGATCTTTCTGTTTAGGTAGATCCAGCACCCTATCTTAGCAAGTAGATAATTAGGTTTTATATTTTCCATTTTCTCATGGCTTGCCATGAAAGTATCCTGCAAGACAATTGAAAGTGAGGAAACAGCTTCAAAACAGAGATTTCATTAAATCAATACAGCCGGATTGGCCAGTGGTGTATTTAAATAATTTTCGATGTTGATTGGTTTCAGGTAGGTTTTGATACAGTAATACGCGTTTATTCTGCTAAACCTTGTAGACCCTGCTAACCTTGCTAACCTTGTCTATTTTATAATACCGCGATAATGCTTGAGGCGGAGTTGTTGAGAGTTTCCAGCACTTTTTTAATATTCACCCGTAAAGTGTCAACAAAGTTGGCGTGTTATTTGGTGAAAGTAACTGTTTAGTTGAGGGACTTGGTTCATCTTGGCTCTTAAGGATTTCTTTCAGGCTGGTTTCACAGCGATGTCCAGACGCGTGCCTTTGGAATAACGCTGTATGTTGGAGTTTTATAGGCTACTAATAATAGCGACTATAGCGATGCTGAAGCGCGTTTAAAAACGCGCGACTGCATAGTAAGGGGTCTCAGATATACTCGTAGCTATAGGAGACTAACGATTTAATTACCACATTTAAGTACATAACAGACATGCGACGGTTTAACATCATAACCCAATATATAAAGAAAAGTTTTATTCTTTGACGGTTTTTCTATATTTTATAGCTCTCCACCCTTTCCTTCACTTGTTATTTGCTGCATGCAATAGTAATAATAAATAATACATTTACGCCAGACAAAAATCTAATCTAATCTAATCCTACACACCAATTGTCGTGATTTTGAAGTAAGGAATTTTCATCCTTGTATTACGAATACCAGACAACGATTATGACGGGGGCGTCTCCCATAAATACTTGAATACAAAATAAACATCCATGACTTAGGTAGAAATGTTCGTGTTCATCACACAAACATTTGCCCCTTGCGGGATTCGAGCCCGTGACGGCGGCAATATCTTCCAATACTTTATCACCATTCTTTCATAACTTATAGTTTTTGAAACAGTTATGGTGACGGACGATTCGTTTCCCATTTCTCCTCTACACAGCTTTATATTGGTAAATAGTTCAATTTCAAATGCTCTTAATATCAAATCGCTGGCTCTATAGCTGAACCTCATCATAAATAATTCCTTCAGAAATGTTTATCTGTATGCATCGCTACCGCCTTTTAGCCGCCATAATACGGCTATCGTTTAGTATGAAAGCTTATCAGATTCGTGGCTGGCTGAAGCTGAAATTCAATTTTGTTGGGCAAACCAAGCTCGCTACCTACCTACTAACCACTAGATTGGGATGGGATGCCCAGCTAAAAACCGTTAGTATTTAGTATGAAAAAATATTTTTTATTTCTTCTGTTCGGAAAATTTAACTTTCATGTGAAGATAGACGGGTGGAAAATAGCTTTTCCATCCCTAGGGTGGAAAGTAATTTAGTTTTAATTGCTACAATTAGACATGGAGCTAAAGATAATTGAGTAACATTATATTATTGAAATAAACATACTTTTCATTTTTTTAAGATTAGCTAAACTTAAAAGCGTGTTTATTATGGTCACTGATTTGAAAAATTTACAATTGGTCTAATTTTTTACAAATTAAAATCTACAAATATGTTTCGGTTGCCCGCCATTCATAGTGTGTAGTGTATTGTCACATTTTGTTTGTCTTTGACGATATATTTTTTTAAGTTTGTCTATTATTGCATAGATTATTAAGCAGGCGGAGGCGACTTGCCGCCATTTTTGTTGTTCATTATTATTCTTACTCACTACCACCTTTAGCTGTCATTTATAGCGCTATCTCATGAGGCAAAATTTAAAGGAATTTGACATAATCTGTGGCAGTTTTGGTGACAAGTAACCTTGCTTTCGCACAAGGTTGCGTTCTTCTACTAGATGATTAACATCTAGTAGAAGAACGCAACTGTGAGAAAAAATCGATCGATATTTTTAACAATGATTTAAAGTATTTGATATCGTCCGCTTTTTATGTAGTACTCTGTTGTCTTCCGTGCCTTTATTGTCCTTCTAATCTTGTATTTTATATACCTATGACGGCAGGAAAACAAACTGATATGTGATGATAAAACCTTAAGGTTTCATCTCTCGCCAAACAACATAATAGCTAAATACAATTATTTATTTTTCCTCACAGTCGAAATGAAAAATAGTATGTATAACTTGGGTGAAAGCACCCATTTCACTCTCGGATTATTAGCGCTTTCACTCCGTTCGAGCGCCAAGAACTTCTCGAGTGAAATGGGTCACTTTGTCCCCTTGTATAACAATCTACTATTCATGCAGGATGCTTTTAACAGCAGCAAATTTCTGTTACACCCTGTATATGCACCTCCAAAGGTTTTACAGATTCTGAAAGAAAGAAAGAAATTAAATTTATGATACCCACACTAAAAATCTTGGGAAAAGATACCTTTTTTGCTTCATCCTCTACAATGTTACTTAGTTCTTGATAATCTAAAAAGAAGTGTAAATAATTCTAGTAATCGTCTGTCTATCTGGTAATGAAAAGACTACATATATGTGGATAGAAATAACTGTTGCTGTTTTGTTCAAAAAAGCAACAGTAAATAATTGACTTAGAGCGCTTTCACATTTAGGCGACTTTAACAGCGCGGGAGCAGCGCGACTTACGCGCGACAGTCGCGCTGCCGATAATTTCATACTCTACACGGCAGCGCGGCAGCAGCGCCGCAGCGGCACGTAATTCGCGCGGGTCCGTCCCACTATTTCCACCGACCCAGTCGTGCGACCGTGCTGCTGCTAATATGAAAAGGCATCCGCTACTGTCGCGCTGCTGTCGCGCTACTGACGCTCTAACGGTGAAGGCGCACTAAAGGTGCAACTTAAATAATAACATAAGCGAGTCTTTATCCCCATTATACCGTTTAAAAATGTCGCACAAACCCAGCGAGGGTTAGCAAATAGCAATAACCGATATCGATAAATATCCTCAGTTCCCTCCCTAGCCCGTTTGCCGATGCACGGTAATATTTGCTTTGAACGAAGTAACTGCGTTTGTGAAACCTACAGAATGTATGAATGAAAGAAGACTCTCAAGCAATCCAGGATGAATGGAGATGCTATTATTGTGATATGCAGGACTAAATTAATTTCTGATCCCTTTGTCGGTTGAGTACAGAGATAACGCTGAGGAAAGCAGTCTTCTGTAAGCCGACTTAAGATTGCTCTTAATTAAGTAGGTAGTTAAGATTATGATACAAAAGAGATCTCATATTTAAGCATACTAAAGCACGATACAAACAAAAAGGGCTATATCCCCGGGCCCTTATTTACCTAGCTTAAATCGAGACAATTTTTCACGACAATTACAAAAGTTTACCTCCATTATTGCATGCTGTCATTTAATACCTTAATACGGTTCTTAGCCTGGTGTTGAATTTTTTGAATAAGGGGATATAATTCATACCCTCTTATTCCAAAAACTTATTTATACAATCTTAGGCCAGTCTGAAAAGCTGATTTTTTATATGTTGTATGAGTCCATCTATATCTAAATATAGTTTTCACCCAAACTTGCAGCTCTAAAAAGTAAGCGCTCCAAGTTATTATATGAATCTCGAAAAAATTAAATCGTTTTTTGATTTAGTATGCTATGGTTTTTAGCTGCATAACCAAATAAATAATATCCAGAGCTCAGACCAAAATATTAACAACTAAACTAACTAAACAACATACCAAAAATACAGGTTTACCGCAATTATTGAAACCTAAGTGTAAATTTTTGTTTAATACGACTAGCCTATCCATTCATTTTATAAGGTATCAAACCTACCTATCATCTACATAAACGCATCAAACCGTATGATGCGTCTTTGCACGACATTATTTGATAGCAAGCCTTGTTTCACACCTCACAGGCCGAAAATATAGATAGACTCGTATCCTTCTTATAATTTGCAAGCTGCAGATGCATGCATGTCGCATTAGTACAATTGGATAGTGCTGGCTTCGAACATCAGCTAGCCACATCGTACTAGGCCTGTTACGTAAATAAGAGGAGCTTCTTCTATTTGGCCACAATATGAATTTGTTACAGAAGCCTCGCTTCTGTAGACGTGCAGGTAGATGATGTCTTTTAACTAGGGCATTAAGCACCAGAAGTGAAAATTATTCGGTATAAGCACTAGCTAGGAATAGATTGACGACCTCCGTGGTGCAGTGGATATGCTCGCTGGGATTCAAGGCGTCGCTGCTCCGAGTTCCCGGTCAGGTCAACATAGAAATAATAATTTTCTATACTGTCTCGGGTCTGGGTATTGTGGTACCACCGTTATGTCTGATTTCTATAACACAAGTGCATTGGCTACTTACTTTGGGATCAGAGCAAGAGGTCGTTGGATCAGAGCAATGTTTGTGATTAGTATCCAATATTTATTTGTTTTTTAGATGCCGATTATATTTTTTAGCTGAGCTCAAATAATTAATACTACCCATTTCATGATATGGTAGCTAAAACTTCTACCCACTTACATAGGTACCTACCTTGCTACACTACTGACACTATGTTTGAACATAAAAGTAAACTGAGTGCTATGAACAAGTTCGGCAAAAAAACATGTAAACTATGACACCTTGCCACCTTGTACGGATTGTTTGCAACCGCATATGATGACCGTTATATAGGAGTAGCCATAACTTAGTCTGTACATTGATTTGTCCTATAAGATTTTAAACTTTCGCGATGCATTGCAATAAGTATTAGACATGACGGGTCTACTTGCGAATAAAAACTTATGACTAATGCTATTACTCACTGCTCGACGTTTCGACTGCGTTGCAACTGCCGTGGTCATGTGCCAACTGGTGGATCGCGGCATCGCATGCGCGAGTGTTAGATTAAATTTGAATGGTGTATAATATCATGAAGCTAGTTAAGATTTAGAAGCTAGTTGTTAAGAAGCCCAGGTGATGTTGAGATAAAGCTGTTTATTATTATAATTAAGCTGTAGCAAAATAAGTTACAATATATAGGTTCAAAAGCTATAATCATCGAATAATTGTAGTATTAGATATTATAGTCATGTTTATTACCTATTGTATAGTAAAAAGGATAGGTTAAGGTTAAATCAATGAAATAAATAAAGTTAACCGTAAGTATATAATAGTTTTCAGGTGAGTAAATAGGGTTCAAATCATGTAAAACACATGCTCACTGAAAATATACCACTGTCATATTTATACAGTTAAGGTATATAAGACCAAAGGCAAGTATATAATTAGGGACTATTTATTTAATCAATTATTAGCTAATTATTATCATGTATATAACTAATTATATAGTAGAAAGGATAGATAAAGGGTGTAGGTGGCTCCTATAGAGGTAGATGTGTGTAAGTGTGGTGAGTACCTAGCTACAGGGGACCTACGCTAAATGATTTGAAATGAAACCGACGGCACAATTTGAAATAACGATTTATAATGTTCAAAAGGACACAAGTTACACAGAAAGAAGAGTAGAATGAAGTTACACAAATATAGATCAAGAAAGGATAATAGCACGAGAAGAAATTACAAGAAATATGCACTGAAATAATAATTGCGTAGTTCGCGAAAGATCGGGACGTTCCGAGTGGAAGAGGGGCTAGCTAAGAACGGGCGGGCGTGCATTCGCCGTCGTGTACGTGTCGCGACTGCCGCGCGCCCCGCGCGGAGCTCGATGCGCTGCCCGCGCGCCCGCGCCTGGAAACTGTGAAACCGGTCGCCGCGCGCGCTGTGGTAGCAGCACCGTTTATGGTTAGTTGGAAGATCAAATTGAGGTTCGGCACCAATCATGGTTTGTATTTCAAAATGCGGATATTGTAGGTCGGGAGTAATTTGGATAAAACTACGATGCTCCTACAAGGGTAAATCAATTAATAATATTAAGTTTACTGTAAGTATATAATAATGTAATGTGAGTATATAAGGTTCAAATCATGTAAATCACTTACCCACTGGAAGATATACAGCTGTTACATTTAAACGGTTAAGGTATATAAGTCCAAAGGCAAGTATATAATTGAGGACTATTTATTTAATCTTTAAATAACAACATTACGAAGTTTGAGTCTTATATACCATATAATATTTACTATATACACATACACATAACTATAATAATGATAAATATATAAATACTCTAGCAATTTTCATAATAACAGTGATAATTACTTAACTTTGCGGAGAGAGATCCGTCCCAGTCGACGCCTCGATCAAAAAAGTGCCCTACTGTTCGGTCGTGCCGTATTTATAAGGCTCTTCCCACTTGCCTCGAACCGTCAAACAACAAGTGACGTTGTTTGTCCGGCGGAAGCCAGATGGATTAATTCAATAACAAAATATTTTTACGTTTACAGTTAATAAAGAAATTTGTAAAATTATTAATTTTGATTAATACATTTTATAAAATAAGAAATTACTTGTATTTAATTTGTTTAACAATATTCTAAAAGTGACGTCGTTTATAAAGCGGAAGTCACAAGACTTATTTCAATTACAAATTATTTTGAAGTCTTTACTTATTAGAAAAAATGCTCTTAAAATAGTTTTGATTAGTTTGCTTTATAAATATTGAAAATTATTGCAGTTTTATTAATTTAGGTCTTTTACAATAATCTAACACGAGCATAGCGAGACTAAGCAATAAAATAATTATCAAAATATTAAGTTTTTTATTTACTTAGGCCCAAAACTAGTAGTTTGTGTGACTATTTCATTTATTTTTATTTTTATTAAAGTATCTACTAAGCATTTAAAATTCAAATAAAAACACTCTATGTAGTGTTTGTTGACACCTGTACCTTTTTGAATAGCTAATAAATCAAGGAACAAAATTTTGTAATTTGTACGCAACATGCCATACACTTTTTCTTAGAAATACACCGTATATGTACTGAAAAAAATATTTTTTTGCAAAATGATACATGTTTTTTTAGCTTTTACCTAAGTAATGACGATTCCTTCTTGCAAAATTTACTTTAAAATGTCATTCTTATTATTCAGCTATACGAATACAACAAAAAAATACCTTTATTCTGTTTTTGACACTACAAGGGTAAGTTTTAACAAAAAAATTGGAGTTTAAAAAAACAACTTAAATCTTGAATAACTCAAAAATGAACAAGTTTTGGACATGGTGTCATATGACTTATATGACTGCAAATAAGCTCTACTTCAACTTCTATCAAGGAATGTATCGCATTTCCTGTCACCCTGTATAAACCTACTTATTATTTCGGTTTGTTAATGATAGGAAATATTTTGTAAGTTGGTCTCATAATTGTTTAGGATATTTACGAGAGCAATAACAAGAGACGCTGGTAATTAACGGAAAATGTAAAACTGGCCTGTATTATAGGTGCTTTCCTACATAATGTCTGTTGGAATTACTTACTTACTCATTAATATAAGATATCTCGTACAAAAGTTTATTTATTATTATTATAAGTAGCTTACAGGTTTAATATGGTTCCCTTTTCACCATGATCACTTCATAGTTCAAGCAGTGCATTATGAAATTATTTATGTAGACTAAACAGAAAAGTTACACTTTTTTTCCCTTGATTGAGAAAGAAGATTAATTATTTATCAAGCCGAAGAAAACATCGCCAAGGAAACGGCGAAAAACAGCGCAGAACGTTTTCTTGTAGGAAATTTTCGAGATCTGTATCAGAGTCGTCTTTGAGCGGTGCCAGTAGTAGTGTCGCAATTAATGTCCGTCAAAGAGATCACGCCCTCATTACCAGAGTGGGCTGAAAAGGGGAGGTTTCGACGCGCCAACTGACAAGTAGAACAGAAAAATGTGAACGACATTGACGTATCATATGATAAGTAATATGATTTTCGATTTAGCTATTTTATTTATTCTTGTTTAGGTCCGCCGCCTATATACGCATAAGGACGATTTTTAAACCTGTTAATCAACATCAGATATCTTACATGAACGGTGCGGCTATAAGTTCTCGTCTGTTAAGTTTCTTTCAATGCTCTCTGCTTTGCCTTTTATTAAAATGTAAAAAGGGGACCCCTTTATATATTAATTAAAGGCAAAGCAGACGATTTTTTGTCATTAGTAACGAAGAACAGAAAATTAATGGCATTCAAAAGATTCGTCATCTTCATTAAATGTAGAAGAGGACGAATATATGCACATAAAATCGAAATATTCACTGAATGCATGGGTTGCACTTATAAAACATGTATCAATAGGTACAATGTTTTAGAATTAGTAAATAATCGTAGCTAACGGAACTGTTCCTTTCAGACGGAAACAAAGGAAGAACACGCGTTTATACTTCGATGGGTTTTCATTGTAAGCGGCGTCTGCCATCCCTGTAACAAACACTGCCCAACTATTTTCAGGCCTGTTTTTTGTTGAGTGCAGGCTGTATTTGGTACGTACATACCCACGGGATATCCATGACTTTAGCCAGCAAATGCCAGATTATCTAACAATTAGTGTACTAGAGGTATCCCCCAGCCTCTTCCGCGCAAATGTTAAATTTTAATCTCCATTTTCAACACCTTTCCGATAATAATTCCTACAATATTTTGACATATTAATAACAGTCCCCCTAGCCGATTTCGACTACGGTGGCCAGTCACAAATGACTAACCGACTGCGTGGGACATATCATAGTGCACGAGTGTGTGCACAAACACAGGTGCACTCTCTATTCCTTTCACTCTCATAGCCCGATACTAAGATGTTTTTAAATTGTATAGATACGACCTACGCGCTCGAAAATGGCTACACAAAAGTCAGGTTATTGCCCGGAGTACATTCAGTTGAGCACGCTTTCTCTTTATGGCTATACGTCCCGACAACGCCTTAAATTATTTCTCGTTTGCTGGTAAAAATGCCTTCCTGTGTGTTTAGGAGTAGTACCAATTACGCTGCAACTGTTAGAAACAAGAAAAACGTGTCATTACATTCATTAGTATAGTTTTTGCATTTAAAAGTATTAAAACTGAAAAAAAACACCTACTTATGCTTAACAATAATTTAGCTATGGCTGACATTAGGCTAAAGAGCGAGATGTCACGCGCTCGCGCCAATGAGCGCTCAGTAGCAATCAATACGTAACGGATGTTATATATTTATCTCTTTCTATCAACAGGCATGCCTCAACTGTTGTCTTTATTAGCGCTTAATGTCGTAATACACAACTATACGTTCGTATATAGTGTAATCCTTGCGCCACTTTAAAATGCTTTAATGTTGGTGTAGAACGTGTCTATACTTTTACGTCATTGGCCTGATAGGACAGCAATCTGACACGACCGGAGAGAGATCAGGCGCAGGACCAACGACTTTACGTGCTTTTCCGAGGCACAGGGGTGAAACACCGCCAACTTCCAAACTCCGGGCTAGCTTGAGAATTTCTGAACACCCCGGTATATATTTTTGGCCCGACCCGGGGATCGAACCCGGGACCTCTGGCGCAGCCGTCGCTTTAAAGTGCGACCCTCTAACCGCTGCGCCACCGAAGCAGTTAGAAGACATAAATAAGAAAAAAATAGAAATACATAATAATAATATCTACGCAACGTGACAACGCACCCATTATCATCGCCTCCTTGCCTCAAGGAAACGGTTTTGTTTTTGAATAAGTAGATCTAAAGTTTATATTTATATGATTTCATGTAAGTCTCAGGCTTTTTGGTCATTGATATCTTGTATAAATACTGTTATGTATAAGTATAGTAAGCTATACATGCGGCTGCGCCCGCTGTGTTCGTTACTTATGAATAAAGTCAGTGCGTTAATAGCAACCGGCGTATTCACTCATCCCGCGCGTTCGTTCCATATAAACTACTGGCGACGTGTATAACTACCCACAAAGTGTAAAAAATTAAAAATGTCGGTTACACAGTTTGGTCTTCTATCGATTTTCGACCACAATATAAACGAATGGAATACGTACAAAAGCCGTTTAATGCAATGGTTTATTGTAAACAACATAACTGAAACAAGTGATGCGGGCGGGACTAAAAGGAAAGCAATATTGCTGAGCGCACTCATGGAGGGTACCTACAAACTTGCGTCAGATCTCGCCCTCCCTAAGGAACTGGATAAAGTTCCCTATGAAGACCTTTTGGAGTTGTTGAACAACCATTTTACACCCAAAAGAATAGGGTTTGGTGAACGTAGCAAATTCTACGCAGCGTCACAGCAGGCAGGCGAGTCATATGTGCAGTGGGCAGCGAGACTTCGCAAAGCTACCGGTAACTTATGTCAATCAAACGCATGAATTAGTTTTTTTTGTGGTACACGGTGTCGGCCCACCACTTCTTGGTCGTGATTTTATTTCCTTGTTTAAACTAGAACTTTTACCATGTAAGTTTATAGGTTATGGAGACACCATAAAAAACTCTCTAGAGGCACAATTTCCTGAAGTTTTCTCTGACAAACTAGGAACATTCAACAAATATAAAGTGAAACTTCAATTGAAACCCGACGCAAGGCCAGTATTTTCAAGGCCAGACCAATAGCTTTTGCCCTGAAAGATAAAATAGACGGGGAGATCGATCATTTGGTTCGGTTAGGCATACTTAAACCAATTGATCACTCAGATTTCGCATCCCCGATTGTCCCAGTACTAAAACGCAACGGCTCTGTTAGGCTGTGCGCAGACTACTCCGTTAGTATCAATAAGTTTCTTGTAATCGAACAATACCCATTGCCAACAATTCACGAGCTTTTTTCTAGATTGCATGGGGGTGAGGAATTTTCAAAACTTGACCTTTCGATGGCTTATAATCAGTTCGTTCTCGATGAGGATTCACAGGATATAACATGCATTAATACGCATCGCGGGTTATTTAAATATACGCGTATGGTTTTCGGTCTATCCAGTACACCTTCTATCTTCCAAAAAGCAATGGAATGTGCGTTATCTGGCCTACAAGAAGTATTGTGCCTATTAGACGATGTGTTGATTACTGGCCCCAATAGGACTATTCATTTGCAGAGGTTGCAAGCTGTTTTAAAGAGGATACAGGATTGTGGGCTGGTGTTACAAAAGGGAAAGTGCGAATTTTTTAAGCAGGAAATAAATTATCTGGGCTACATGTATTATTTATATGTTTATTATATTATATTTTTATTTTGTATATGTTATAAAAGTGTAATATTAAAATATTAGCTATATTTTTCACACCGCTTTCTACCTCATAAATAAACGTTGTTTCCTCTAACCAATGGTTGTCTGGAAGAGATCGCTTCCAGCGATAAGACCGCCAATATTGTACAAATGATTTGTCTGTAATTTTATTCTTTCTTGTGTCCTTACTTGTGCCATAAAGAAAATTTATTATTATTATTATTATTATTACACCATAAATAAGTATGGTCTAAAAAAATCAAATGACAAGATTAAAGCAATCGTTGACGCACCGGTTCCTACTAATGTTAGCAAATTGCAATCATTTTTGGGACTTATGAATTACTACCGTAATTTCGTGACGCGTCATCTATTCTCAGCCCTCTGTATGAGTTACTTAAAAAAGGCACCAAATGGGTTTGGGAGAAATCGCACGATGAAGCGTTCAATAAAATAAAACATATTTTGGCTTCCGATAAAGTGCTCGTGCACTTCAACCCTAAGGCAAAACTAGTCCTGGCAGTAGATGCGTCACCGACGGGCCTAGGCGCCGCGCTCGCGCAGAGAGACAAGGATGGCTGCGAGCGGCCGATCTCCTTCGCATCACGAACTCTGAACGCAGCCGAGAAAAGATACTCCCAAATTCAGAAAGAAGCCACCGCCATAATTTTCGGCGTGCGACGTTTTCACCAGTACCTTTACGGTAGATCTGTACCCCTATCACGAATAATTTGCGTCAAAGTATTCGTATAGTAACGTAATCATTTGTATGAGAATCTGAAAGCGCCTCTATCGGACGTAAAACAAACTAAATTTGACAGCTCAAATACCTGACACTTATCTTGCGTAAACATTTTCTATGGTGTTAAACTGGATTTGCGATCACGAACCTTTCTTTGACGTATAGTATCGTGAGTTGCAACAAGATTATTTGAGATTCTGAGTGTCAAAAATGAGCGAAGAGAAACTAGGTAACTTTTACGGATAAGACCGCCTAAATTATTATTTTTTTCTAAAATTATCATAAAGCTGCATTTGAAGACGGATTCAAGCTCCTGGAATGGGAAAGATTCGGCATCAACGTCAATAGCAAATACATCTCTCACCTCCGGTTTATTGATAATATACTATTGCAGGCAAAGATGAAATTTTGGAATTACAGTCGAAAGCCTTAACCGAGCCACGAATCCAACGCGGCCGGCTAAAAAGAGGTCGGAAAACTGCGCAAGAGCGTCGTCATGTCTCATTAACCTCAGTGTTTGAAGACGAAAGTCTTCAACGGGTTTGTGTTTGTGTGTACTAGTGAACGTACGGATCGACACATAGTTTCTTACTATGGCTGCGTTCCGTTTTGCGCCAATATCACTGTTAGCACTGTGAGCGTCAAAAGCCGTTCCGACCTTGCTAAAAACAAAGAAAGAGTAGGTACCAAATAAAGTAATAATAAATTATTATGGTTATTCATGAAATAAATACTGTATTATTAGACAGCGATGATGACTGTGACAGCTAGTCATCATCGTCTTCGAAAGAAGATGATGAGGCTTTCGCAGTAGGTACAATTTAACAGTAAGAAATCTAGAGAACCAATCCCTAGAATAAAACACCGATGAATAATAATGTATCTAGAATAAAAGTGTATGTGAATGATGTTGCATCCAAGTACAACTCTGAAACATTTAAAATACATTTGCTGTTCTTTGAAGCAAAAAAAACGTCAAATGCGTCAATGTGACAGTCCGCTCACGGTGCTAACGCAGCAAAACGATTGCACTGTGAACGCAAGATGGCGGTGATAGTGACGTCAGCCGTGACGTGACTATAGCTTTCGTTGACTCGCTAACGCCAAATCGGAACGGTTTGTAAGCGCGATATCAGTGTCATTTTCGCTGTTAGCGCAATACGGAACGCACCCTTATATGTGCTCATAATGTCACATA
The DNA here is from genome assembly GCA_963924145.1 of Pyrausta purpuralis. Classification (NCBI taxonomy): domain Eukaryota; kingdom Metazoa; phylum Arthropoda; class Insecta; order Lepidoptera; family Crambidae; genus Pyrausta; species Pyrausta purpuralis. The sequence goes on from OZ001654.1 coordinate 20,827,943, forward strand.
TAACAACAGACAGAGCTTTGGCTTTTGGCGAGAAATAAAAAAACGTGTGAAATAAAGAAAACGTTAGTGGTCATACTTATAATTCTAAAATTAAGACATAGCAGTAGAAATATGAAATTTATTACAATGTTTTTTATATTATACTCCTTATTTTTAACTTGAAAAGAAATCAGGAACAGGGCTCTTGTAACAGGTGTATCGATTTTGATATTTTTGGGTTCATCTTTGCTCTAAATATGACATATGGGAGTAACGAAGGCCGCCGGAGCTGCTAGACTCACTTTATTTCTTTACCTACAATTTTTTTACCTAAATCTTTCGATAATTGATAATAAATGATGAAAAATATTTAAAATAACGGGGACAAGTCGTTTGCAGTTGCATGTAACAATATTTGAATTTTTAAAAAAGTAAGTACGTAAAAGTAATGCAAGGATTTGTGATTAGAGTGCTTTTATTCATTGGCCATTAAAGCGAGATAAACACTAGCTAGATCTTATTTCTTAAGAAATTGTGATTTATCCAAGCCCTCAGCTCTCTAAGAGGACGCTGTTTCTAACATGAAAAGCATTAACGTCAAAATAAAATATGTATATATTATTTTTAAGAATTAGGACAGACCAAAATACAATATATAGAAATACGCCTATATACGCCAGCTAGAAGAAATAAAGTGAGTCTAGCAGCTCCGGCGGCCTTCGTTACTCCCATATGTCATATTTAGAGCAAAGATGAACCCAAAAATATCAAAATCGATACACCTGTTACAAGAGCCCTGTTCCTGATTTCTTTTCAAGTTAAAAATAAGGAGTATAATATAAAAAACATTGTAATAAATTTCATATTTCTACTGCTATGTCTTAATTTTAGAATTATAAGTATGACCACTAACGTTTTCTTTATTTCACACGTTTTTTTATTTCTCGCCAAAAGCCAAAGCTCTGTCTGTTGTTATATGTGACATTATGAGCACATATAAGGGTGCGTTCCGTATTGCGCTAACAGCGAAAATGACACTGATATCGCGCTTACAAACCGTTCCGATTTGGCGTTAGCGAGTCAACGAAAGCTATAGTCACGTCACGGCTGACGTCACTATCACCGCCATCTTGCGTTCACAGTGCAATCGTTTTGCTGCGTTAGCACCGTGAGCGGACTGTCACATTGACGCATTTGACGTTTTTTTTGCTTCAAAGAACAGCAAATGTATTTTAAATGTTTCAGAGTTGTACTTGGATGCAACATCATTCACATACACTTTTATTCTAGATACATTATTATTTATCGGTGTTTTATTCTAGGGATTGGTTCTCTAGATTTCTTACTGTTAAATTGTACCTACTGCGAAAGCCTCATCATCTTCTTTCGAAGACGATGATGACTAGCTGTCACAGTCATCATCGCTGTCTAATAATACAGTATTTATTTCATGAATAACCATAATAATTTATTATTACTTTATTTGGTACCTACTCTTTCTTTGTTTTTAGCAAGGTCTTAGGTTATCATTTATTACAAAATCTCGCGCGAAAATGATATCGCTCGCTTACGATGCGCTAAATAACCGTTCCGAAATGAAATCGCGTCAACAGCGCTGTCAGCACGCTAATCAAATCGGAACGGCTTTTGACGCTCACAGTGCTAACAGTGATATTGGCGCAAAACGGAACGCAGCCATAGTAAGAAACTATGTGTCGATCCGTACGTTCACTAGTACACACAAACACAAACCCGTTGAAGACTTTCGTCTTCAAACACTGAGGTTAATGAGACATGACGACGCTCTTGCGCAGTTTTCCGACCTCTTTTTAGCCGGCCGCGTTGGATTCGTGGCTCGGTTAAGGCTTTCGACTGTAATTCCAAAATTTCATCTTTGCCTGCAATAGTATATTATCAATAAACCGGAGGTGAGAGATGTATTTGCTATTGACGTTGATGCCGAATCTTTCCCATTCCAGGAGCTTGAATCCGTCTTCAAATGCAGCTTTATGATAATTTTAGAAAAAAATAATAATTTAGGCGGTCTTATCCGTAAAAGTTACCTAGTTTCTCTTCGCTCATTTTTGACACTCAGAATCTCAAATAATCTTTGTTGCAACTCACGATACTATACGTCAAAGAAAGGTTCGTGATCGCAAATCCAGTTTAACACCATAGAAAATGTTTACGCAAGATAAGTGTCAGGTATTTGAGCTGTCAAATTTAGTTTGTTTTACGTCCGATAGAGGCGCTTTCAGATTCTCATACAAATGATTACGTTACTATACGAATACTTTGACGCAAATTATTCGTGATAGGGGTACAGATCTACCGTAAAGGTACTGGTGAAAACGTCGCACGCCGAAAATTATGGCGGTGGCTTCTTTCTGAATTTGGGAGTATCTTTTCTCGGCTGCGTTCAGAGTTCGTGATGCGAAGGAGATCGGCCGCTCGCAGCCATCCTTGTCTCTCTGCGCGAGCGCGGCGCCTAGGCCCGTCGGTGACGCATCTACTGCCAGGACTAGTTTTGCCTTAGGGTTGAAGTGCACGAGCACTTTATCGGAAGCCAAAATATGTTTTATTTTATTGAACGCTTCATCGTGCGATTTCTCCCAAACCCATTTGGTGCCTTTTTTAAGTAACTCATACAGAGGGCTGAGAATAGATGACGCGTCACGAAATTACGGTAGTAATTCATAAGTCCCAAAAATGATTGCAATTTGCTAACATTAGTAGGAACCGGTGCGTCAACGATTGCTTTAATCTTGTCATTTGATTTTTTTAGACCATACTTATTTATGGTGTAATAATAATAATAATAATAATAAATTTTCTTTATGGCACAAGTAAGGACACAAGAAAGAATAAAATTACAGACAAATCATTTGTACAATATTGGCGGTCTTATCGCTGGAAGCGATCTCTTCCAGACAACCATTGGTTAGAGGAAACAACGTTTATTTATGAGGTAGAAAGCGGTGTGAAAAATATAGGTAATATTTTAATATTACACTTTTATAACATATACAAAATAAAAATATAATATAATAAACATATAAATAATACATGTAGCCCAGATAATTTATTTCCTGCTTAAAAAATTCGCACTTTCCCTTTTGTAACACCAGCCCACAATCCTGTATCCTCTTTAAAACAGCTTGCAACCTCTGCAAATGAATAGTCCTATTGGGGCCAGTAATCAACACATCGTCTAATAGGCACAATACTTCTTGTAGGCCAGATAACGCACATTCCATTGCTTTTTGGAAGATAGAAGGTGTACTGGATAGACCGAAAACCATACGCGTATATTTAAATAACCCGCGATGCGTATTAATGCATGTTATATCCTGTGAATCCTCATCGAGAACGAACTGATTATAAGCCATCGAAAGGTCAAGTTTTGAAAATTCCTCACCCCCATGCAATCTAGAAAAAAGCTCGTGAATTGTTGGCAATGGGTATTGTTCGATTACAAGAAACTTATTGATACTAACGGAGTAGTCTGCGCACAGCCTAACAGAGCCGTTGCGTTTTAGTACTGGGACAATCGGGGATGCGAAATCTGAGTGATCAATTGGTTTAAGTATGCCTAACCGAACCAAATGATCGATCTCCCCGTCTATTTTATCTTTCAGGGCAAAAGCTATTGGTCTGGCCTTGAAAAATACTGGCCTTGCGTCGCACACTGGAACCCTGCCATATAAGACAATGCGCAAAACTCTTTAAGATATTTTTTTATAAAAAAAAGCATTTATCTATAACTGTTTGATGTTTTAATTGTAAATAATTGTTTGAATAAGTAAATCATCAGTAATAAATAATAGAAATAAATCATAAAATGCCTGTAGTTTCCTCTATGAGCATATTAATTACTTCGGAGTCAAATGTTTTTCGTTCTGGTTTTGGTAAGGATCGTGTATAGGTTATTACAGGATCTGAAGATATTAAAAGCATTCTATGCTTAGGGCTTCTTCATTTAAACATCCGATGGGAACAAGAAAGTAAGATATTGTTTCATGGTGTTCATGGTCTCTCAATTAATTTATTTATGTTGTTTAAGTCTTTAGAAGTGGCTTCGCTTAAATAGCATCTTAATCCAGATTTTGTGTCATACAAAGCGTTACAAATCTTGCCATCCACCATGGTTAAAAATAAGTTTGTGTATAGAATATTCTTTCTTTTTTATAATAACCTAGCTTCTGTTTTTCTGAGTTAGAATGTTCATTGGATTCTTTGCGGTATTGTAGCTTTATTAGCCTACAAAAACGTAGTGAGGAAGGCCGTGGATTTTTCTAAATAACAGTAGTTTTACCATTAAATCCATAAAAAATATATACTTGTCATCGCTCTTCTGATAAAAAAAACTGCATACATTGAGTATGACTAGAAGACTCGTCAAAACTCCACTTTACAAACATTGTAAATTTGCTTCCAGGGTTTAAACTTGTCATAACTTCTTCCTGAACCTGTAGTTTCAAACGTGAGACTGTATGGTCTAATGATGGTTGTAATGGTACTTTTGCTTCGACTTCATCGTATGAAACTCCCTCGGGATAAAATGAAGCCTTTTCTTTTTTTAACCATTTTATATGAAGGAAACACATCTTTGGCGTTATTTCTAATGAGATTGTATTGTTTTTTGGACAATTGGGCCTCCATGATCGAGGACAACGCTTCTGCAGGAGTCAATTTAGTACTGTCCAAGCTCTGCATTTTTTTGAGAGAAGGATTTTCGGTCGCTTTTGTTATTTGCTAGATCTGCGACTGTTTGTTTTCCACTTGCTCTTAATTTCATTTGCGCTACGAATGTTAACTCTGTTCTGCCCTGCTCATTAGGACAGTTAGTTTTTCTTACTAGAAGTTTTATGAGTTCTTCATACTTCTTCTCAAGCCCTTTGAATTTACTTGAAAGTAAGATTTCACTCCTATCTCTTTTCTTTATAGTAAAATATGACGCCGATGTTTTCACTTAAAACAAAAAAAAAAGTTGGTTTCCTAATTCGCGTAAAGTCCCAAAAGTACTCATAAAGTATTTAAATTGATTGTACTACTAAATTGTTACATTATTTTAAACGTAACAATTAATAATCAATTCATTTCGTAAAATTTAAGCGCCTGACAAAAATTTCATCCCTATAAAAATAAACTTTTATCGAAAATGCGCAACCTGATTTGACTATTCTCTTCGGTTCTATAATTTAGAAGGTTTGCCTATAAATATATGGTAAAAACTTTTCATATCACTTTGCGCGAAAAATTTATATTAATTTTCAAAAACAAATTCGACACTGCCTTTTATTATTTATGGATATAGCAAGTGCACACAATCTATAGTAAAAAAAAAACTCATGGTAAGAATCTACATACCTTGCCCAATACATGACATAGTAACTTTTTTTGTAAAATTAAACATTGGAGTAAATAATCACTATTTATCTAGGCCGATGAATAACGATAGGTTTCGAAAACAAAGCACTATACCAATTTCTACGCAGTGTAACTCAAGAACAGTAACTGATTACAGCTTGTTATTTACTTACGTGGTGCACTATACTCTCAACTTGAATGTAAGGTAAAAATATTTTCGAAATACCTACTTTTCAAAAATGAGTTATGAGCATCGCTATGTATGACAGGGTTCCAGTGTGCGTCGGGTTTCAATTGAAGTTTCACTTTATATTTGTTGAATGTTCCTAGTTTGTCAGAGAAAACTTCAGGAAATTGTGCCTCTAGATTGTTTTTTATGGTGTCTCCATAACCTATAAACTTACATGGTAAAAGTTCTAGTTTAAACAAGGAAATAAAATCACGACCAAGAAGTGGTGGGCCGACACCGTGTACCACAAAAAAATCTAATTCATGCGTTTGATTGACATAAGTTACCGGTAGCTTTGCGAAGTCTCGCTGCCCACTGCACATATGACTCGCCTGCCTGCTGTGACGCTGCGTAGAATTTGCTACGTTCACCAAACCCTATTCTTTTGGGTGTAAAATGGTTGTTTAACAACTCCAAAAGGTCTTCATAGGGAACTTTATCCAGTTCCTTAGGGAGGGCGAGATCTGACGCAAGTTTGTAGGTACCCTCCATGAGTGCGCTCAGCAATATTGCTTTCCTTTTAGTCCCGCCCGCATCACTTGTTTCAGTTATGTTGTTTACAATAAACCATTGCATTAAACGGCTTTTGTACGTATTCCATTCGTTTATATTGTGGTCGAAAATCGATAGAAGACCAAACTGTGTAACCGACATTTTTAATTTTTTACACTTTGTGGGTAGTTATACACGTCGCCAGTAGTTTATATGGAACGAACGCGCGGGATGAGTGAATACGCCGGTTGCTATTAACGCACTGACTTTATTCATAAGTAACGAACACAGCGGGCGCAGCCGCATGTATAGCTTACTATACTTATACATAACAGTATTTATACAAGATATCAATGACCAAAAAGCCTGAGACTTACATGAAATCATATAAATATAAACTTTAGATCTACTTATTCAAAAACAAAACCGTTTCCTTGAGGCAAGGAGGCGATGATAATGGGTGCGTTGTCACGTTGCGTAGATATTATTATTATGTATTTCTATTTTTTTCTTATTTATGTCTTCTAACTGCTTCGGTGGCGCAGCGGTTAGAGGGTCGCACTTTAAAGCGACGGCTGCGCCAGAGGTCCCGGGTTCGATCCCCGGGTCGGGCCAAAAATATATACCGGGGTGTTCAGAAATTCTCAAGCTAGCCCGGAGTTTGGAAGTTGGCGGTGTTTCACCCCTGTGCCTCGGAAAAGCACGTAAAGTCGTTGGTCCTGCGCCTGATCTCTCTCCGGTCGTGTCAGATTGCTGTCCTATCAGGCCAATGACGTAAAAGTATAGACACGTTCTACACCAACATTAAAGCATTTTAAAGTGGCGCAAGGATTACACTATATACGAACGTATAGTTGTGTATTACGACATTAAGCGCTAATAAAGACAACAGTTGAGGCATGCCTGTTGATAGAAAGAGATAAATATATAACATCCGTTACGTATTGATTGCTACTGAGCGCTCATTGGCGCGAGCGCGTGACATCTCGCTCTTTAGCCTAATGTCAGCCATAGCTAAATTATTGTTAAGCATAAGTAGGTGTTTTTTTTCAGTTTTAATACTTTTAAATGCAAAAACTATACTAATGAATGTAATGACACGTTTTTCTTGTTTCTAACAGTTGCAGCGTAATTGGTACTACTCCTAAACACACAGGAAGGCATTTTTACCAGCAAACGAGAAATAATTTAAGGCGTTGTCGGGACGTATAGCCATAAAGAGAAAGCGTGCTCAACTGAATGTACTCCGGGCAATAACCTGACTTTTGTGTAGCCATTTTCGAGCGCGTAGGTCGTATCTATACAATTTAAAAACATCTTAGTATCGGGCTATGAGAGTGAAAGGAATAGAGAGTGCACCTGTGTTTGTGCACACACTCGTGCACAATGATATGTCCCACGCAGTCGGTTAGTCATTTGTGACTATAACCAAATATACATGTCCATTGATGGGCCCTAAGAAGTCGATGTGGATTCTCGAGAAAGGTTCCGCTGGGAATTTCCAAGGCGAAATTGATACACGTGGTGGTGATGGCCGTAGTTGCATACATACGTCACAAGTACCTATCATTCTTTCGAGAGCGTCATCGACTCCGGGGAACCAAAACAACTTAAGAGCAGCCGATTTTGTTTTAACTATCCCTAAATGGGAGCTATGCAGTTCTTGGATGACCCTTTGCTGTAAACTAGTGGGTAACACAACTTTATGACCCCTCATTATACAGCCGTTTTCTAGGGCTAACTGAGACCTACACAAGTAGTAAGGTTTCAGAATGCTGTCTGTGTAAAGTCGTTTAGGTCATCCCTTAAGAATGAACGTCGATACTTTGCTTAAAATAGTATCCTTTTTAGTCTCCGCGCGTAATTCATTTAAAGTTAACAGCATACTACCATCGATCACGAAATGAATATAAGACGCACGGTCTAGCGGTCCGTCTGTCACGTGACCGTCATCAGCTGATGCTCCCGGCGGGCTCGCCTCGAGCCCACTGCGCGTACGCCCCCCGCACTCACCCGCCCCGCTTGCTGACTCATCGTCAACAGGCAGGATGCTGCGGGAAAATTGTCGGCGCAGTTATTCTCGCTTTGCACATATTCGATAACATAATTGTATCCAGTTAGAAACATCGCGTATCTCTGAAGTCTATTTGCTGAAACTTCCGGTATGCCCTTATATGGGCCAAATATAGAAATAAATATAGAACTAACGTTAATATGGCCGTTGAATGACACATTCTGGACGTGTCATTCAACGGCCATATTTACGTTAGTTTGACGTCATCTCCGTCAATGCTATCGAGTTTACTACACGACACGAGAGTGCTTCGTGATGCCGACTAACGTTGTACTGCGTAAACTCGCTACGCTAACGTGACGAATACGTCAAAAGTTCGTGATTGGGGTACTGATCCATTTATCCTTCGTACAGACCATAAGCCACTTATTTCTATATTTGGCCCATATAAGGGCATAGTCTCAGTTAGCCCTAGAAAACGGCTGTATAATGAGGGGTCATAAAGTTGTGTTACCCACTAGTTTACAGCAAAGGGTCATCCAAGAACTGCATAGCTCCCATTTAGGGATAGTTAAAACAAAATCGGCTGCTCTTAAGTTGTTTTGGTTCCCCGGAGTCGATGACGCTCTCGAAAGAATGATAGGTACTTGTGACGTATGTATGCAACTACGGCCATCACCACCACGTGTATCAATTTCGCCTTGGAAATTCCCAGCGGAACCTTTCTCGAGAATCCACTTCGACTTCTTAGGGCCCATCAATGGACATGTATATTTGGTTATAGTGGATGCGTATACTAAATGGGTAGAAGTCTACAATATTCACACTGCAACCACTTCATCAGCTGTTGTAACTAAAATGTGCGACTTCATATCAAGGTTCGGGTTGCCACAAAGTGTTGTGAGTGATATGATAACGGTATCGCCTTTACATCACATGAGTTTCAATCATTTTGCCGTTCTAACGGAATTGAACACATTACATCCCCGGTCTATCACCCTGCCAGTAATGGCCAAGCTGAAAGTTATGTCAAAATAGTCAAAAAAGGCATTAAAAGTTCAATTTTAAGTAGCCAAAACGTCACTGAGAGCAATTTAAATTTATTAAAGTATCTATTCAACTATAGAAATTCGATACATGGTACCACGGGACTGTCACCAGCTAAATTAACCTTTGGACGGGATTTAAAATCACGATTAGACTTGCTTAACCCTATTACTTCGCCTTCGTCCTCGCCGTTATCTGATGTTGTCGTAAACAAACAGTTTTCGCAGATTAAATTACACGGCGGAAAAAAGAACTTTAATTTAGAAGTTGGTGCTAATGTACTTTATAAATATTTTGTGAATAAGAAGAAGTTTTCATGGAATATTGGTATAATAGTGGAAAAGCTCGGTAAAGTCATGTTTCTAGTAAAGGACATTGTCACATCTATTTGTCGTCGTAGACATAAAAATCAAATTGTAAAATTTAAAGGAAATTTCAGTCCAAGTATTCCACAGGAACAAACTATTGATATTGAATTGAACATGTTGCCAACGTCAAACTCTCTTCCGTTTAGTCCGGAACCGGGACCTAATGTAGGGTCGCGGGAAGGTTCGGTAACTTTAAGCCTGCCTGCACCCGCGGTTAGCCAAGACGTGCGTCAGGTTACCGGTGACGAGGACGAGTATCATGAGGCTGAACCAGGTGACGCGAGTGGGACAGCCGGCAGCGACAGTGCGCCGCCAGACGCGTCACTAATTCGGCGTGGTGATCCAACCTCACGTTTAGAGTTACGAAATGTTCCTCGTTATAATTATAAGATTTAGTTTATAATTAAAAGTAAACTCCATTTTCTTTTTGGGAGGGGAAAAAGTGTTATGTATAAGTATAGTAAGCTATACATGCGGCTGCGCCCGCTGTGTTCGGTAATTATGAATAAAGTCAGTGCGTTAATAGCATCCGGCGTATTCACTCATGCCGCGGCTTTCCTTCCATATAAACTAGAATAGAATGAAGAGCAGTAATTTGCCTTGCCATCAGGCACTTATTTTTTTGTGACCTATAATGTTTGTTAGTGACATTAGTAGGTAGGTTCTATATATTTATAGTATGAGGGTTTTTCTTCTTTCCCGCCTTCAAAGGGCGCGCGACGTCCTCATTAATAACGAGTGGGCTTCAGAGGAAGCTTGTTTGCGTCTCTTTGCTTTGCTCGGGGACAAAAGGATTAAGAAAGACTTTCCATTGACCATCGGAGCGTCGAAAGATGATATCAAATTCATTGCACTTGAAACTACTTTATTATGGCTGAAAGAGTATTATCAGGGTTTCGCACCCTAGGATATAACACTGGACCCTATTACTCATTACTACACCCATTGTAATTTCTTATTGCGCTGCACTATAAGGAATTATTTGTTTAACAAGTGTTACTTAGGTACCTATATACATCAGATTTTAAAATACTTTTTTATGTTTTTCAGTTTGATAATTCTTCAATTTGATAGTACTACGTTAGGACGAACACGAATCACTATTTGACAATAAAAATAGATTTCACCAAAACAAACGAAACGAAAGACTTCAATCAAGACGTATAAAGACATCCCTTTATCTCTCACAATCAATCACATCACATCGGAAGCGCAGCGGGCACCGAACTGCACCCTTGTGATGCAAATGTCTTCGCAGCGAGATTGCGTGTCTTTGTGACGGAAAGGAAGAAGATTTTTTTGAAGGCAACAAATTCTCTGTGTTCTGTATGCTATTCTCAATAACCCCTCATCACCTTCTTATCTTAAGGATATGTTCTCCTTTTTATGTCAATGTCATGAATGTGCTCTCCGTTCTTGCGAAGATCTCCGGCTAGGCATACCGGCTCATCGCTCCTTCTATCAGTCCAAGTCGTTCACTGTAACGGCTACGCGGATGTGGAATACGCTGCCTCTTGAGATCAGGAGGTCAGAGACGAAACTTTGTTTCAAAAACAAACTGCGAAACTTTCTGTTTCAATGATTGCGAAATATGTAAAATATGTGTGTATGTATAATTTTAGTTACGTATGCTTTTGGAAGTTATGTATCTAAACTCTTTTATACTGTGTATTTAGTTTATGTATATTATGCTATGTATGTATATAATATTATTAGTTTACACAATAGTATTTGTTGCAATTTTTATATCTATTTACAATATTCTCCTGCACCCATTACAATCTCTCTGCATGATCTAAAAGTATGACTTGGAGAGAATGCTATTAGCATTAAGTCCACCTTTTGTACACTTTTATTTGTGCAATAAAGTTTTTAAATAAATAAATAAAATGTGTTTTCCAAGAGAAAAGCTATATTGTCATTTAAAATAGTAGTGGTCATGAACTACAAAATCAACAAGACAATGTATACTCAATACGGCAGGGCTGTTGTACATTCATCATTCGTTCCCTTGTCAGATTAGTTTTGTGCTTGACAATTGTCGAGAAATCATATCCATAAACGTACATTTTAAAAAATATATAAATACTTTTAAAATAAAATGATAAATCTGCAAATTGTCTTACTCGAGAGTAGATGAAGGTTATCTTAAAAATACGACAGTTTGCTATAAATTTTAAACTTCATATTATGTGTCAATACATCCTTTTAATATAATGTCAAATTTCCTGTAGATCCATTAAGGAAAATAAAGTGGATCGAACCCGTCCGAAGGGAGGCAAAATGGATCCCCACAAAAAATCACCGAATATGTGGTATCCATTTTACTCCAGCGTGTTTTAATGCTAACGCAAAAAAACCGGCCAAGTGCGAGTCGGACTCGCGCACTGAGGGTTCCGTGCCAACGTTAACTGAATAAGGCAATCCACTTACTTCCACTTAGTAAAATACCACAATATTTTGTTGACTGCAAATATAACTTTGTTTTTCATAGTGTTTGTATGAAGAACAAAGTTATGTTTGCGGTTGTTGAAAATGTGCTATATCTCAAAAACTTCTCGTTCGATGCCGTCCGAACTAATTTCCGTTGAAAGTATTTGTTTTGATCTACATTATATATTTTTTTCATAATTTACACTCGCTTAGTTTAGAAGTTAGATGGGAGGACGCCCATTTTTCCACTTTGGAAGCGTCTAGCTAAGAAACGTTAGACTTTGAAAGAAAGTGGTTTTAAGAACCTCTATTTCATTTTAAAAGGCTTATCCAAAGACCCCACACGCGTAAGTTTGACAAAAAAATTTTTTTTCGGTTTTAGTTTCATGTATGGAAGCCCCCCCTTAAATATCATTATTTTTTATTTTTTGTATGACAATCGTAAAGCGGTAAATAGGATACATCTTCCTACCAAATTTCAACAGTGTGATGCTTATAGTTACAGAATAAATTGGCTGTGACATACGGACGGACAGACAGAGACAGACAGACAGACAGACAGACAGACTTGACGAAACTATAAGGGTTCCGTTTTTTGCCATTCGGCTACGGAACCCTGAAAATCTACTCCTTAACTTTTCCATAGGAGAATTTTAATGGTGCTGGGCTATGTGTACTTACGGGCAGTTTCACAACGTCTTAGGAAGTTTTAGTTAGTGTTACTTGCCAGACCGTTCATATAATTTATTGTTTTGGTGATAAAAATAAAATATCATTTTACAAAAGATTCGTTCATTCATTCGTTCAACACATATCGATAAAAAACAACGACACTTTCACGACACGACAAGCTCCCCGCCCCGCAGAAATCAGTTGATGATGTTTTCATACATTTGCTCTTGCGTTTTATATCCAGTGGTTTTCATTCATCCAAAATTATTTCCCAAGAGAATTGAATTTGGATCCCGTGCTCGTATGCACGCGCGAGCATACACCAATGAGGTCATGATTCGACAATCGAGTAGGCAACAACCGTCCGTAGAGAAAAAAAAGACATTAAATACTTCATAATTTGATTGTATGTCTAATGTCTCTACATCGGAAAATTTGAAAAAAAAAATACTGTCATTGTATTGTACTAAATACTATATACAATTGAATATTCTCAAATAAAACATTAATAACATTACCCTTAGGTAGGTGGATGAATCTGTTTTCGTTATGTATGTAAATAAAATATGGTAAGAAAAAGGTTTGCATTTAATGTGTGATGTACAGTCGCACACATACATTTTTGTTGAAAACTAACCCTTATTACAACCGCATTAGATACCCTAGTGTTTACCTTGACGTGTTGTGGTCCGTACCAATATCATCCTGATAATTGAAAGTTTCAGTTAGAAATCATTACTAAATACTTAATAAATACCTACTTAATTACCTGAAACTTAAATTTGAACTCGAAGGTAACAGCGTAGCATGCGTTCAAGAGAAATGAAAATAAAATTTATTTATTGTCTCGCAGTAGTGTAGAGCACAGTATTCGCCTTTGGTATAAAAGTGTCTTAGGCTTGGGCGATCTTGAATCCCTCGCTACACTCAGAATTTTCTACATATAAACTCCCTCACTTCACTCGGGCGTCCATAGTATAATCCTTTCGTTTCGCTCGTGATTTAAAATGGCGCCCGTGCTTTCAATGCACTATTTTATTCCCTTGTTGCATAATCTACTGTGTGATTAGTAATGTAATAAGAGCAATGTAGTAATGTTATAAGAGAGACGACCCGTCTGGTGTAGTGGTCGAGAAATCGCCTACTACGCAGCGGGTGCGGGTTCGATCCCCGCACAATACAAACATTTGTGTGCATGAACATGTCTGTTTGTATTGGTCTGGGTGTTTTCTATGTATATCATGTATGTATTTACAAAAAAAAAGAGGGTTTAAGTATTATATCCGTTGTCTGGCACCCATAACACAAGCTTTGAGTAGCTTACTTTGGGGCTAGATGGCGATGTGTGGGAATGTCCAAAGGATATTTATATAAAAAAAATATTTTTAAAGGAAGTAAGTCGGAAGATTGGGTAAGGATCGGTAGTTGGATATTTAACTTGTTTCTAATTTTTCAATTTATATTTTGTCTATGCTTAATTTTTCTTTTCTAAGAAATGCAAATTTCACATGTCACGAACTGGTACCAAGGCTTTAGAATGTGACTAGAACTGAATCCCTTCATTAGTTACGAAGATTACCCTCTACAAACGCGCATAATTCGTCCAAAATGTATGTACATGTCATAGTTTAGACAGATCAGCTGATCTGTCTAAACTATGACATGTACATACATATATGATGATAGATGACGACGGTAGCCACGTGATAATTAGTGACTATTATGTTCTAGGCCTTTGTATTAGTTATATCTAGAATCTAGACAACAACAAAGCAGGTAAAACCGTGTTTTAGGCAAATAGTTTTTATTTCATTTCATTTCACTCTATACTCTTAATCTTTAACTTTAACATTAAGTCCAATGCAGAGTTTTGGAATTGCCTATCTAAAATATGTCTGTGTCTACTTCAAGAAGGCTGAAATACCTTTTGAAGGATGCCTTAGTCTTATTAATTTTAATGAAAAGAAAATACCTTGAATTTTCAGGAAATGTTTACTCAATCTGTATGTACGGATTTTCTCAGTATTCCGACGTTATATTAAATATTTTTCCGCAATTAGACGAAATTGAACCACTTGATTTGTGAATTAGGTCTTAGTTCAATTTGGGCTTCTTACGGCTAATATTTGTTAATAAAGACTTTTCTTTTCTTTGGCGACCTCCGTGGTGAAGTGGCTAAACACGTTGGGTTTCAAAGCGTCGCCGCTTCGTGGTCCCAGGTTTGATTCCCGGTTGGGTCAATACAGAAATCAAAATTTTCTACATTGTCTCGAGTCGGGGTGATGTGGTACCACCGTTGTGTCTGATTTCCATAACACAAGTGCATTGGCTACTTACTTTGGGATCAGAGCAATGTATGTGAGTGGTGTCCAATATTTATTATCTATAAATTTTAAAATGATTTGCGGTTCGTTAGTCTCACTAAAACTCGAGAACGGCTGAACGGATTTATCTTATCTTAGTCTTGAAATATGCGTGGAGGTCTAGGGAAGGTTTAAAAGGCAAGAAAAATCGAAAAACGCGCGGACGAAGTCGCGGGGGACCACTAGTTATTATATAAATATTTTAATTAATTTCATTATCTTCGTACGAGATGAATTTTTTTTTTGTTGTAGCTCTCACCATATGCGGACGTGAAACCGTGGGGGGCTGCTAGTATTAACATAATTTTAGAATTATAATGTTGATAATATTAATTTAAACTGAGTGGGAATTGAACTGCCTGGAAATTGAACGGACTAAACTAGATTGCAATACGCCCCCAGGTGTTCTTAGGTCTGATTTTTCCAACGTCAGATAAAGAATATTCGTCGAATAAAATACAATACGCCTAATTTGAAAATGTCACCTATTTGTCAGCAATCATTTATGTACCTACATGAAATTTTAAAATTGGTCGTTGCGTACTTATTCAGCCTGATATAAACAAGACTTTTAGTTGACGTTGGAAAAATGGGTCCTTAGTACTTATATCTAGACTAGATAGAAAATGTTCCACACAAGTATTTCGTAACAAGAAACAATCGCGCGGAGAAATCCCAGATACTTATTTACACTACAGGTACGGAAGTCTCGACATAACTCTCTGTGAAACAACCAGGGGGGCAATTCTCGTGGTTACGTCAACGGTTAAACTCACAATCGAAATACCACACGATAAAAGTTCGATCGCCGCGAGAATCGGCCTCCAGGTGGTTTTAAAAACGCTGAAACCGAATTGACGCTTTTGTGTATTAATTGATGTGTTTTTAGGGTTCCGTAGCCGAATGGCAAAAAACGGAACCCTTATAGTTTCGTCAAGTCTGTCTGTCTGTCTGTCTGTCTGTCCGTCCGTATGTCACAGCCATTTTATTCTGTAACTATAAGCATTACACTGTCGAAATTTGGTAGGAAGATGTATCCCGTTAACCGTTTACCGAATCTCATACAAAAAATAAAAAATAATGTCATTAAAGGGGGGGCTCCCATATATGAAACTAAAACCAAAAAAAAATGACAAACCTATGGGTGTGGGGTGTCTATGGATAGGTCTTTTAAAATGATATTGAGGTTTCTAAAACCATTTTCTTTTAAAGTCTAACGTTTCATAGCTATCTGCTTCCAAAGTGGTAAAATAGGCGTCCCCCCCCCCATCTAACTTCTAAACCAAGAGAGTGTAAATTTTGAAAAAAATATATAATAAAGATCGTAACAAATACTTTCAACAAAAATTGAATTGGACGCGATCGAACAAGCAGTTTTTAAGATATAGCATGTTTTCAACAACCGCAAACATAACTTTGTGCTTCATACGAACACTATAAAAAACAAAGTTATATTTGCAGTCAACAAAATATTGTGGTATTTTACTAAGTAGAAGTAAGTGGATGCCCTAATTCAGTCAAAGTTGGCACGGAACCCTCAGTGCGCGAAACCGACTCGCACTTGGCCGGTTTTTTTTTATTTCATACAGATATAGCTACGTAAGTTAAAAGGATATTTGATGCAGCAAAAAATCTGAAAATTTTAATTGTCTACGTGGAATGTGGAAATTTTGCTTCAGACTTCGCCCGCAGAAAAGAGTGGGACTTTTACCCGACAGGAGACAAATGAAAGAATACATTGCTCGCTTTGCTCGGGGCAAGATGTGAACCAACATCAGAAACTGGAGTCGCGATTAAGGTATGTGTTAAAAATAAAATTGCAAACTTAAAGCTACAATCGTGGCATGGCCGCTTGGGCGGGTAGTTACCTAACATATATTATTATAATCGTCTCTTGTATTTTACTCAGTGTTTTACTTGTAGAGTTTGACAGTTAATTGACGTGAGATAAAGGTATGTAAAGTGGCATCAAATTATCAGGAGAATGACAGAATGGCGCCACGATCGAAACGGTTTGCCGTTTTTTACTAAAATAAACACTTTTGGCTTTTTATACTCGCCGTTAATGATAAATTAAAAACATTTGTTTATTTTAATTTATTGCAAAACCAAAGTTGGGATTAACGCCGGAGGGCATCCTCTACTATTTTTATTTAAGGGCCAAAGTAAACTGAAATGTGCCATTGGGTACGTATTATAATACCGAAAGTTCATAATAACTACAAATGAAATATCTACGCTTGAAACGTCGAAAATCAAAATACCGAACGATTGAAATACCTATACCCGATATACTGAAGCTCAATATGCCGAATTTCAAATAACCGAAAGTTCAAAATCCCGAAAGTTCGAAATCCCGAAAGTTTGAAATACCGAAGGTTCATATCCCGAATGTTTAAAATCCCGAAGATTAATATACCTACAGTTAGTATACCGAAGTTCAAAATCCCGAAAGTAAGATTAACTTTTCGGTAGGCATGCAGCATGCAAGTAATCAAACAGGCATGCATGTAGCAAGCAGGCATGCAGCATGCAAGCAATCAAGCAGGCATGCAGCATGCAAGCAATCAAGCAGGCACGCAGCATGCAAGCAATCAAACAGGCATGCAGCATGCAAACAATCAAGCAAGCAGGCATGCATGCATGTAGCAAGCAGGCATGCAGCATGCAAGCAATCAAACAGGCATGCATGTAGCAGCAAGCATAGGTTTTGCTCTTCTCCGGCGCTGCGGGAAGTGCAGCCCTTTCGCCCTAGCGTAGCGAATCCCAGGCTCCCGCGCGAGCTGGAGCGGCTGAGGCTGGTCGCCTAAGGCGACCAGCAAGCCGAAGCTGCGGAGGCGAGCGGGCGAGGGCTGCTCTCCCTCCGCGCCTCCGGCTTTTGAATTACACTCTAGTATCGGGCAGACTAGTACCACGGCGAAGGACCACGGCAATTCGGGGTCAATCAAAATTTGTTTTTCCATATGAACCTCAATCTTAATGGTATACAATTTGTTTGGCGTTTCGTTCATAGGTCTTGTAAATTCAGTATTTTTAATCTTTGGGTTTTAAATTTTTCGGTATATTAAACTTTCGGTCATATAAACAGTCGGTACATTGAACTTCGGTCATATGAACAATCGGTATTTTAAAATTCGGCATTTTAGTATTCGGCATTCCAATCATAGGTTTTATAAGATTCGGTATTTTGAATTTTCGGGATTTCAAACTTTCGGTATTTAAAACTTTCGATCATATAAACATTCGGCATTCTAAAATTCGGCCTTCCGTTCGTAGGGCTTATGAAATTCGGTATTTTGAAATTCGGTATTGTAATACGTACCCGTGCCATTGTACTGTTCGTCTCCTTGTTCGCTAAATACAGGATATGGCGCATTTGGTGCATGGCATTTTTTTTTGGTTGGATGTAATCCTATATACCATATTTATGATTA
Organism: Pyrausta purpuralis; assembly: GCA_963924145.1. Classification (NCBI taxonomy): domain Eukaryota; kingdom Metazoa; phylum Arthropoda; class Insecta; order Lepidoptera; family Crambidae; genus Pyrausta; species Pyrausta purpuralis. The sequence goes on from OZ001654.1 coordinate 20,846,344, forward strand.
GCAATTATTTTTCAATATTTTTTAACTTTAAGTATTTGTTGGAAAAGTCTCAAAATTTGCGAAAAAAATATATCTCAAAATCTACGAAAATTCGGCTAACGTACATAGGTTATATTTGGACAGCCCTCGATGTAAGGCTTTCAAAATAAATTGGACGTCACTTTTTTGACCACCCTGTATTTTGTACTGACTAACCTAGTCAAATAATCTAGTTGAAATCTCAATGAAACAAAGAATAAGCAGTGGAAAATTGGAGCCATAAGATTATATTTTACTTGTGTAACATGAATAAAATAATAGATTATACAGATACAGATTCAGTGCGATCCAGCAATACGATAGGTATGAGGATTTATTGTAGCTTTATGAAGACGAAGAAGAAAATACACCACAAGTTTTAACCACATCTAAAGTTAGGCAAAGTTTATAAAAGTTAAAGCTATTTTTGTTTCTGATCCAAAGCTTATAAGTTGTGATTACCTCTGATTCTGTGCGTTTGGTTAACTTATACTTGTGTTAGTTAGTAATTTTGTAAAATTTAGGAGATTTTAGAGGAGAATACTTATTGACAACAAGAAGCAACCGCTGCTGAATGAAAACTAATTTAACTATTTCAATTAAACCAACAATACAATTGTTTAGGAGATGTCTTCAAATCGCAATTATACAGTTTTTTTTAATTCCCTGGCAGCTGTTTAACATGACACTATGAGGCCAAACTTCATATTAAACTTACACGTTGAAAGTGCAGCTCTATTTGCACAAAGCTACCATCTAATTAAATGTAGTGCGTTTAAACAGGGTAACTAATTTAAAGCTCCGACTAACGAGAGCCCAAATTATAGACTGGTATACTTAGTAGATTGCACCGAATGGTTTCCTATTGTAAACGTTTATCCACAACTACACAAAATGTCTAAAACCATATTTTTAAATATTGAACACCGATCACGTATTGCTCTAATACCAAAGTAGCCAATGGCACTTTTGTTATCGAAATTAGACGGTGATACCACAGCGCCCAGTCCCGAGAAAATATTGACAATTATGATTTCTACATTGACTCGACCGGGAATCGAATCCGGGACCTCGGAGCGGCGACGCCTTGAAATCCAGCGTGCTTAGCCCACTACACCACGGAGGTCATCTAGGAGGTAGCCGTTAGTACACTTACGTATAAGCAGCATGCGAAATTTGCATAAAATGCTACGATTCGCTCTAACATAGCTAGACATGATAGTTGCATCCTTGCCAGTATCGATCGTTAAGCCGCATGGCTGCCGCATGCGAATGCTTTGGAGTGTTAACGACGTAAGACAGCATTCTTGTTAGAAATCGTCAGCCAAAGAACGTCCACTGCTGAACATAGGCCTCCCCACGGCTTTCAACAGCGACCGATCACTCGCGGTCTGCCTCCAGTTTGATCCTGCGATCTTTACAAGGTCGTCTGTCCATCTTGTCGGTGGACGTCCTACGCTACGTCTTTGGTCGAAAGGTCTCCAATCTAGAACTTTCCTGCCCCAACGGCCATGTTCTTCGCGCTATGTGCCCTAGAAAATGCATGGAAGATGTGTCTTACCCAACATCAAAACTTACAAGTGCCCGTTTTATCAGATTTATAATGGAGCTATTATAGATTTATAATTTTAATACTTCTATAAGTATTAGTAATCTGTTGCACAAATACTACCATAGTTGCTACTGAATATGTTTCTAACACAAATATTGTTACTTAGTTATAGTTACAATAGAATTCAATATTAGAGAAGTGAGCCCTTTCAAACTTAGTTCAGTGTGATTCTCGTGATTACAAGTTTTTTTACCAACTTCACAAAAAGGCGGTAATCAATTCGACTTGTAGTATGAAATATCGTCAGAATTGTATAAAATTTTAGTATGTTAATCTATTCAGGCTTCCTAACACGTGTGCAAACTTTCGTAAGTGTATGTATATTTGTATGTTTGTTGTGAAACATTTATTTGCTTTCATTATAATTAATACTTAAAAAGTGTCTGCCTAAATATTAAGAAAGTTTTGTGTGTCCAGCTTCTCTGTTTACAAGATATAAAAACTTTGCTACGACAGAACTCAGATATTTCAATCGAGTCCGAGTGGATGCCGCATTACATTTAAAATAAATTTTCTACAGTAGAAAGATGCAGAAGCTTGAGCCAATTGAAATAAATAGCTGAGTAATGATCTTACAGTTAGCAGTTAATAAACACTTGTGTTAGGTTAGTTAACAGAAACAATTACTGTATTACCTATTTACATTCAGTTCTCATTACATTAATTTCAAAAGCCTCACGTACCGTAAATTATTATCCTCAAAGTATTTACTAAATCAGTTTTGTAGTTTGCGCCGTCGTATACAAATCTACAATATTTTGCTTTGCAAGTTTTGAAAGTTGTGTGTCAAATTTAAGTTTATTAAAGAATAAGTCTACTCTATCTAATTGTGGTGCATTACTTTCCTTGCAAAGTGGCGAGATTTACGTCCACAGTTTCTAAAAGAGGCAATAAAGACTCAGAAAGAACTGAGGAACTCTACAACACCCGCTTATTGCGCTGTTATTATATTCTTCACGGTAAAACACAGTTCTAAAACAAGCTACACTTCAAGAATAAGCTGTGTGATTTAATATAAATGTACCTTTTTATGTCAAATAAGTAAGGTTATAAGTTATGTACGATAAAATGTAAAACCTAACAAGTTTTAGCGTATGAATTCAAACTTGCATCAAAAATGTATTTTAGCAGAAAAGCACGAAAATGTTCACAAAACTGTAAATCACCATATGAAAAACGTAAAAAATCTTACTAGTGGCCATCTTTTGGTGTTTTTTTTTCCGATAAATTACCTTCAAGAATCGGAGACTTAGTTTACGAAATGTTCCCACCCCTTTAGTCTAAGAGCGCTTTCACACCAATGATATTATTGTATTTATAAGTAGATGTCGTCTCGCGAACTAAAAGAGTACACAAATATGGCACTGTCTGATTAATGGATGCTAATGGATTGACATCCACCATATCAGACATCAGTTTCAGAACAGAGTCATAGAGTAGCTTTCTTAATATATTTTTAATTATGTACATACATTAAAATAGACTCGTTGATGTAATTTTGAAAACTAGGCAATACTTTACCTTGGTAGTATATTCATCAACAAAAAACATTTGATTTTGAAAAAAAAATACATTTACAGGATTATATAATGATTTAAAAAAAAATACAATATGAATGGATCACGTTAATGCTTGAAATGTCTTGGCGCCAACATCAGAGTCCTGTTCACTACTAGGCATTCACGATCACTTAACCACATGTATATTTTTTACAAAATAAGTAATATATTAATGATATTTACAGTCCTTATAATAAAAAATATAAAATATTTATACACTATAGTCACTATAGTCATGACATGAAAGATTGCGCGAAGAAGGCCGAACCACCGCTTGCGCTTCAACAAGCCGCACGCTCACAAGACTGGAGATGTCGATTACCCGGCCAAAAGGGCAGCTGAGACTCGTTACATCGGTACTGTAGATTATGAGGGCACGTAATTATTTTACTAAGATAGAGGTATTGCATAAGGTTTAATATTGTAGGTAACACAGATTTGTCTAATTTTATACTTAGGAATAATATTTAATGTATTGTAATGAAAAGTAAACCAGGGCTTCAGCTTTGTCCTACTGACCCTCTTATTACCGCTGACAAATATTTTTGTTACCTGTTGCCTTGACCAAATAACTATTAGCAAACAAATTTACTGATGTGTCAAGAAACAAACACGCACTGAAATTGCCGTAGTAAATGCAATTATGCTGACGCTTCTAAAATGAATGAATTAGTATTGCTGTAGATTATTTTTAGATGATGGTTTTATTTTGACTTTGATTTATTTTTGAATTTTGTGTAAGGTTAGTTATTATTGTTAAATTATGTAAGCCTTAAATAACTTGTGTAAGCTCTATTTAGCCTGAGATACAGGTTTATCCTAGTTCAGGTAAATAAGAGAATGCACTTAGTAATTAATTTTAAGCTCTACGATGTAGCTCAGGACCAATGAATTATAATAAACAATTTATTTCATTTTATATCTGGCATCATGTAAATGATTTATTCCTTCAAATAACATGCTAATATTTGTCGTCTCTTTCTTATACAATGTTCTATTGGTAAGTATGATCCCTCACGGATGTGTTTATTGACAGTCTTTTGATATACTTTTGTTTACACGACCGCTAGCGACCTTTTGATCTGTGAGCGTTGTTTTAAAGAAATGAAATATGTACTTTTTATTTATACTATACTCACAGACCGATAATATCATACATGTCCTAGACAAAAGTGTTAGGGTCGTGCGGGCGGGATTCAAACCCGCGACTGCCTACCTTTGCAATGCGGAATGTAAACCACTAAGACGGTCTTTAAATTATTTTAAAAAAATAGTAGCACACTACTCCATGTATGGCACTGTCTCAGAAAATCGACTTTTGACGACGAGGACAAAATACCGGCCATGTTGGTGCATGGGTTGGCTAAGAAACTAAACTCGCAAATTTTATTGAAAATACTTCAATTATGTATGCATGATAGGCATCATCAAATGAAATGTACTTAACGAAAATATGGTATTCCAACTGTTTTTTTTTTAGATGGTAATTTCTGCAGTATTTAAAGGCACACTGAGGCATTGAGACATGTATGAACACTGACGCCATCAAAACATACTAAATCAAAATTAAGATCCCACTTTGAAGTAAGGTGTTGTTTGTTTGTCAATCTTTTAGCGTCTCACTGGCGATCTAGTTGTAAATAAATATCATTGTTTCACACTTAGCCAACTTTAGCGCCGGTCGCGCGTCAGCAGCATTGCTGATAATTTCATACATAAATGACAGCAGTAACCTCAGCTCTAATGTAAAGGCGCACTTAGAATCGCGTAGCATTGAAAGGTGAATGTTCTTAACTCGCGACCGAGTTTGCAGATCTGAATCAACACGGTAAATGAACTCAGACCACTGAACGTTGAATACTGTGCCAGTTTAGCAGCTATCGAGTCCGTGGTGCAATACGGCACGTCATTTTAATCGACGGTTTTAGGATTCCATGGAACTACATGAACACCGGCAGACGTATGAGGAATGAATACGAGGGTCAAACTAAAAGTTCTTAGAAAATCAAAAACTGATTACATTAGCCAGTTATTAGTTTTATTATATCTTTCAAAATATTGTCCATTGACGTCAATACACCGCTGCATGCGATGGCACCACTGGGAAAAGCACTTTGCCCACTCGTCCTTAGGGGTCTCTTCAATGGCATCGCGATACGCAGCCACCGCTTCTTCAGCATTCATAAACCGCTTTCCTTTAAGTTTTTCTTTAATTTTTGGAAATAAATAAAAATCACAAGGCGCGAGGTCGGGGCTATACGGTGGGTGACCCAGTAATTCAACGTTTGATGTCGCCAAATAGTCGATCGTTCGCTTGGCGGTGTGCGACGAGGCGTTGTCGTGGTGAAGGAGGATCCTACTGCGAGGTCGTTTCTCTCGAACTTTTTCCAAGACAAGTGGCAAACAATTGGTAGTGTACCATTCTGCAAAAACTGTTTTTTGATCCTCTAACACAATTGTTGCGAAATGACCTATCCTTCCAAAGAACGAGGCCACCATTTTTTTTCCCGCACTTCGATCTCTCTTCACTTTAGTTGGCAACTCCTCGAAAGGAAACACCCACTGAGCAGATTGTCTTTTGGTTTCAGGATCATAACAGTAAATCCAGCTTTCGTCACCTGTTAGTATGTCGAACACAGCATTTGAGTCACCTCCGTTAAATCTTTCAATCATTTTATGGCACCAATCCACACGATGGAGTTTTTGAGCCTTAGTCAAATTATGAGGTATCCACCGGGCGCAAAGCTTCCTGACCGCTAAATGTTCGTGGAGGATTTTGTGCACTTGACTCATACCGATGCCTAAGCTTGTCCGAATCTGCTGATAGGTCATCTTTTGTCAGTCTCTATCATACGCCGCACAACACAGATGTTATTTTCAGTCGTCGCCGTAGAAGGCCGTCCCTCACGTACACCATCAGTGAGATTAGTGCGACCACGTTTAAACTCATTAAACCAGTTGTAAACAGTCGCACGAGATGGGGCTTCATCGTGAAAGGCCAATCGTAGTCTATCATAACTTTCTTGTTGACTTAAATGACATCGAAAGTCATAAAAAAACATTGCACGAAAATTTTCTCGTGTTAAATTCATGTTGACGTGACACAGACAATTTTCAATTTGCCGCCAAATCGTAAAACAAATGACAAATGAATGAAATATATACTCAGTAATATTGGCAAAGAGTTCTATTTTCAAATTTTAGAATATTTTTTTTATTATATTGTTTATAAGTGGCCAGTTCTAAGAACTTTCAGTTTGACTCTCGTAGTAGAGTCCCATACCTTATTTAAAGTAGTAAAACAATACTTATACTATACTTTACTATACTTATACTATACTTTCCTTTAAAAAGAATCTTACAATAACATATTTTTTGTTGACAAAGTGCACATAAGTATTGTTATTATAAGCGAGTACTTAATCTATGGGATTCTACCTCTAATATTTTTGTGCGATGGATAACCACACGTATCAAAATTAATTCGTTTATAAAAATTCTATGCTGATCGACGTCAGCTAACCAACTATTTACGAAAGCGCTGAAGATGTAATATATAAATTACATTATACTACAGTATTAATACTTAATTAGTATTATGATTTTCTTCATTTACATAAACATATATACCTATATATATTTATGTTTTATATCATATGTTATTCATTACATAAATTGTCTTGATCTTGATCATAGGAAGGGGTATTATTCCTATGAGCTCATTATTTCTTATAATAATATATACATTTTCGTAATATGTATATACATTTCATTATACTGCAGTATTAATATGTACTTAATTAGTATTTTTTATGATTTTGTTCATTCATATAAATATATATACCTATATATATTTATGTTTTATATAATATGTTATTCATTACAATTCATTCACGATTCATTACGATCAATTGTCTTGATCTGTTATGCACATAATACCCCTTCCTATGAGCTCATTATTTTTTTACCCAAAGGTTGTCTGGAAGAGATCGCTTAAAGCGATAAGACCGCCTAAATTGTACATTTCCTCGAAATGAGTTTGTGATTAACCTATCTGATGTGCAATTAACAGTTATAATATCTTATATTATCTTAGTTTTAATGTAGCCCATTTTCAGGGACAGCAGTCTGCATATTGTCCCTTGAATAGATGAAACATTGGAAACTTGCAACAAGGCAAGGGGCTGTGCATTTAGATGGCAGTGCATTAGCATCACAAGGACTCTCTTGAAGGCGATGAAGTAGAGACGGTTGAAAACGTCATCCAGTTTCAGGTGTCTGAAAATGCACTATGCACAAACAATAGTATAGGTATCGTAAAAGAAAATTGTAGTAGTAATAGTATAGTAGTAGTCCCCCAGCCGATTTCGACTAGTCACAATGACTAACCACAAATGAAAAGAATAGCTTATAATTTTGAGGGAAAACTAGGGCTTTTATGGAAATTTTGGGGAACGGGACAGTGAGGCACAGAATATAGGGTGACAACTCTTTATTTACTTATTTTGACAAAGTCAATATAAAAAGTCATACAAAACCATAAAGCTCAATAAAAAGTACGAATGTGCGTTGAGCACATGCTGGCGTGAATGCAACAAGTGAAATACAAAGCATCAAATGCAATGACGTCCTTAAAACAACAATCCAGGATGACCAAACCGGATGTATTACTGTTTCCAAGCGAATACGTATCGGATAGCTGTGAGCGTGAAGTCGATATAACTATTCATCAACTAATTAATTTATAGGTTACCTGAAAATTGTCTGGAAGAAATTAAGTCAAGCAATAAGACCGCTCGAAATGTTATATTTAAGATGTTTTCTGTATCAGTGTTGAATCTTTTTATCATTTGTTGAAGATGGTGTGTAATAAAGTATATTCATTAATATTATTATTATTAAAACATATTCCAGTAAGATTACAAATATTGTTTGTTGACTTGCAATAAAACAAGTTGAACCTAGCTTGCAACTCCCTTTTTCATTACCACTAATCTTATTTCTGGCTGTGAAGCTTAAATTAATAACAATTTTTCAAAGTCAAAGGCAACAAGAAAGGGTTTTAAACTTAGTTGTTTTACACAAAATACGGTAAAGTTGCGTCCTCGGGAAAACGGCTCGAGAATAAATGAAAAACGGAAACACAAATGAAACTCTTTGAAACGAATGAGAGTAGTAGTTAGTACGAGTACATATAGGATTAAAGTAACTCGCTTGCTTTTGAAAATATGTCTTACCTAATTATACTATTATAAACAACCTGATAACTTCATCCTCATATCAAAGGACCACTTTTAAACACAGATCTCCCTTACGGTTTTCCATAGCGATCGCTGGCAAGCGGTCAACATCCAGTGTGATCCTGCGATCTTTACAAGGTCAGGTTACCAGTTTATCTTGCCAGCAGACGGAACGCTGCGTTTTTGACCAAATGGTCTCCAATCAAGAACTTTAGGTTTAAAGAGTTTATTCATAAAAAATTAAGCTACTACATGAGAATAGATTAACTTACAGTAAATTAATAATCTCAGATCAAACGCCGAATTGAAAAAATACAATTACGTTAAAAAACCGGCCAAGTGCGAGACGGACTCACACCGCACGAAAACGAACCCACGTTTTCGTTCCAACTTTAACTGAATTAGGAAATCAACTTACTTCCACTTAGTAAAATACCACAATATTTTGTTGGCAGCAAACATAACTTTGTTTTTAATAGTGTTTGTATGAAGAACAAATTTATGTTTGCAGTTGTTGAAAATGTGCTTTATCTCAAAAACTTCTCGTTCGATCCCGTGCAAACCAGTAGTAACCGTTGAAAGTGTTTGTTAAGATCTACCTGATATATTTTTTTCAAAATATACACTTGCTTAGTTTAGAAGTTAGATGGAGGGACGCCCATTTTAGTACTTTGGAAGCGTCTAGCTATGAAACGTTAGACTTTAAAAGGAAATGGTTTTAGGAACCTCTATTTCATTTTAGGAGACCTAACCATAGACACCCAACACGCATAGGTTTGACTCAAAAAAACTTCGGCTTTAGTTTCATGCATTCCCTGAAATAAATATCATTATTGTTTATTTTTTGTACAAGAATCCTAAAGCGGTTACCAAGAAACATCTTCCTATTAAATTTCAACAGTGTGATGCTTATAGTGACGACCCGTCTGGTGTAGTGGTCGAGAAATCGCCTACTACGCAGCGGGTGCGGGTTCGATCCCCGCACTATACAAACATTTGTGTGCATGAACATGTCTCTTTGTATTGGTCTGGGTGTTTTCTATGTATAATATGTATGTATTTACAAAAAAAAAAGTATTTAAGTAATATATCCGATGTCTGGCACCCATAACACAAGCTTTGAGAAGCTTACTTTGGGACTAGATGGCGATGTGTGGAAATGTCCAAAGGATATTTAGTTACAGAATAAAGTGACTGTGACATACGACGACAGACAGACAGACAGACAGACAGACAGACAGACAGACTTGACGAAACTATAAGGGTTCCGTTTTTTGCCATTTGCGGAACCCTAAAAAGTACATGCTTCAAATTATCAAACAAACAGTGTGCTGTTTTCTGACAATTTGTCTTTAAACAGTTGACGGCAATGACGGCAGCTTATTATAAAGATGTGATCCCTCTTTTTTTGGCATGTTTGGTGCGTACTTTTGGTAAGACAAGGAAACTTGGTCGGCGGAGACTGCGATTACTTATTTGGATTTTTTCACGGAACACAAATTAATACGAACGGACTTATCACGAACTTTTCTAAATATTATGCAGCTATTATAAACGTAGAGCTCTTATTAATAGGCGGCAAAAATAAAACTTTTCGAATTCAAATACTTCGTTTGCCTAAGTATACTTTTATTCTTTTTATTCGTCATCGTAAGCAGGCAGTCATCTCGATGGGTAGCGCAGCCGTTAAGATAACCATCGTTTTTCTTGCGCCACTTATTTATTACTACGTTTAGCAATAAACGCTACCTCTAAGCGTATGTAGCGGGCTTAGGGGTGTTATTAATGAAGCGAGAGATAATTTTATTGTTGCATGAGAAATCTGGCATTCTTTAACCTCGACATAGCATAAAAAAAATGACATCAAATTTGCAAAGCTTTTGCTGTTGATGATAAGCTCCGTGGCTGAGCTGGCTAGCAGATAAGAGATACGATACTTATTGCGTCTGTGTATTTTGGTACCATATTTGACACCAACAACCTTGACATTTCTTTTTAACGAAATGGTTGATGTTAAAATAAAATAAATTAACAACCTCCAGAAGTTATCCATCGTTGAAAACTGAAATCTTATTAAATCAACAAGTTAAATAATTTTATTCACTGAAATGATGTTTAAAGTAATAAGAATATTTTTTTACAATAATGAAAAAAAGGGACTTTACAATGAGCGCAAAATAAAATGTACATACTTTGATTTTGTTCCTGTGCAAAGTCGAACAGTAATATAAATTGCACCTGTAAAATAAGTATAGGCATACACGCCCGGATAGCGTAAGACAAGGGGTTCGATTCCTCGTCTGTCACAGAGCCAAAGTTGTTTGTTACAAGTGCAATTTATATTATAGAGTGACAAACAAAACACTATAAAACAAAGCAAAAAAAATATGTAATGATCGCACAGTAATGTCACACGATACCAGAATTGATCATCTGTATTTGGATACGCTTGTGAGTTGTGTGCGGAGTAACGATTTGGTAATAATGTGTTTGGCCCTACAGCCAATGAGGGCATTCCCCTCCGATTTACTTCTACCCTCCATTATTGCTTATTTGCTACGTTATTCTCAATGCAAATGGGACGAAAAAATATATAGTACTAGCGGTCCCCCGCGACTTCGTCCGCGCGTTTTGAGTTTGCTCCCTCCCCTCCCGTCGCAGTGTGATGTTTAATATCGTAAAGCCTTTCTCTTTCAACACAAAAATATTTTTACAAATCGGTCCAGCAGTTCCTGAGATAAGCGCGTTCAAACAAACAAACTCTTCAGCTTTATAATATATTAGCGCAAGCGCACGTTGTACTTAAGCTGCGAACATTATTTGGTGCGGAGTTGTGTTAAAACTGTGATAGCTCCTAAGATATTTATTGAAATCATATGATATAAAGGGCAACTTTGTTTTCAATGAAATGCTCCTGATGATAAATGTATTTGTTTTGATAAGAATAAATACCTGTGTGTATAATACACCTCTAAAAATAATGCATTACTTTTTTACAAATTTATTAACATAAATAAGGTTGTAGTAAGTCAACCATAAAAGATAGACATATTCTGTCGCGGACTTTATTATAGAACTCTTAATGTTGAACAATTCTGTCATACATGATTTTTGTGTAACTTAAGCGGTTTCCGCAGCGTACGCAGCGGAAGCTCTCAAAAGGAATATCTTTCTCCCGTTTTCGCAACATTTTTCATTGCTGCTGTGGTTTGATGAGTCGTATCTTTATGTTATATAGCCTAAAGCCTTCCTCGATAAATGGACTATTCAACGTAAAAAAGATTTTTCAAATCGGGCCAGTAGTTTCTGAGATTAGCGCGTTCAAACAAACAAACAAACAAACAAACTCTTCAGCTTTATAATATTAGTATAGATTTATTTGTTAAAGTATACAGTTTTTACTATCTGAATGTCTTCTTATGGTCAATCAAACTGATGGTCTTATAATTTACTGCACATACAACATGATTATAAAAGACCACTTCATAAAAGAAGATTTTATCTGGCGTAGGTATTTCCAGCCTCTTTTAAACCTCTTACGTAAATAACATCTGAAACACAAATCAATCGAAATTATTAAGCAAATTAAAAGATTGTTTGTCATCATCATTAAATGAACTTATATTCATGATTGGTCTTTGGTTCTATACACTAGCGTATTATTAACATTTATAGTGTTCGATCCCAAATTATAGCAATACTCGCAATGTTCAGATAATAATTACCCCGTTTGAGTTATTAACTGTGTCAAAATTAACAAGGCGTTATTTCACTAACAATTAGCATTATTATATGAAAATGACTGTGTTGGTGATAAATTACGTATAATATTCAAGGTCAATATTATTTAGAACATTTATTGCAATGTGATGCGATATAGTGGGTTATGAACTATATATATTGTGTTTCAATTCGTCATGCTACATTTTTTGTTCATAGTGATTTGTCACTATACGAACTTAATAACATAAATTGCACTTGTAAAAAGCAACTGTGTCAGACAAGGAATCGAATCCTGTGTCTTACGCTATCCGGGCGCATGCCTATACCATTGCCATTATGTTATCACTTATCATGGTACATTGTATTTCCAAGTAAATAAGTTTCATCTTTGGTTGAATAGTATGTGAATTTATAATATGGATCCGCGAAAACGATTATCTAGTGATGAAATTAATAGTTTGTTTTTGTTTCAGCACATATTCAGAGAACTACCATGTCGCCAGAATGTGTCGCCTATATAATCGTTTGCAGGACAGGCTTGACATATACAACGCTAGCTCTTCTTGGTACAAAGCTGCAGTAGAAATTGTCGCAGATGACCTCAGCTAAGCCTCACAAATCATTTTTGTAATCTTATTATGTATTTTAATTTAAATCTTAGCTTTGTGCTTAAACGTTTATATGTTATCATGCAACTTGAGTTTGGCGCACAAGTGTGCGAACACATAAAACACTAGCGAACTTTAGGGCATTAGTCCAGTTCCTCTTACTTTTTAATATTTTTTATACTATCTAAATACGATTAATGTTTGTTTTTGTTACCGATAAAAAAAAGGACTGGTTCAAATAAATTAACCCTATACCGCTTTAAAGCAAAGAGTGGTTCGAGAGCAATATTTTTAGTTGATAAAAAGGTTTATCTATTGTATACCTCTTTTTCGTTGGATAGTTTCGTAACAACCACTTACAATTATTTAATTTTTCGTTTTTGCTATAGAAATATGGTCTAATCGATTATCTTGATGAGCACGAAGTTTCAGACTAATATACAGTTCAGTTCGTTCCCTGAAAGTTATATTGAAAATGTTGAATACGTTTTTGGCGCAACAGTGTTAGGAAGGCAAAGGGAAGCGCTTCCTACCGACCGGGTGTTATGGCCGGGGACCAAGGTCCGATGTTCACCGTCTTGGTTTATTCATATGTAGTTAGTTCGCTCTAAATCTTTAATATCGCGGTTCAGTTTCCATACTTCGACTATAGCGCCATCTAGTCGCGTCGAGCCGAGTCAGCGTGTTGCGTTGAAATGTAGTGACAGTGGTTGCTCATAGATGTCGCTACATCACTCCCCTCCGAAGAACCGGAGGTTGATTGAGCCAGGGTGGTTAAGCTCAGCAGTCTGTGCGTAGTGAGCTTGCAAGTGCCAGTGTTCGACGATGAGCCGGGATGCGCATGCGCGATGTCCACGGTGAGTCGGGATGGGCATGCTTGATGTCCACGGTGCGTCGAGATGCGCGATATCCACAGTGAGTCGGGATGAGATGCGCGATGTCCTCACGATAAGTTGGGATAAGCATGCGTGATGTCCACGGTGAGTCGGGATGTACATGCGAGATGTCCACAATGCGTGAGGATGAAGCTCGAAGTCCACGGTGAGTCGGGATGATGAGCTGGTGAGGTTGCCGAGGACCCAGGAAGAACCGGTGTGGTCTGCGGTGGTGTCCTTGAGGCTGGAACTGGCTTGGAGGAGACTGCTGGCTGGATGCTGCTGGCTGGTGGTGAGGAGAAGTAGGCGACGCTGACGACGACGGTGTGGCTCCACGGGTATGGATGGTATCACGTCGGGGTCACCAATTTGGCGCAACAGTGTTAGGAAGGCAAAGGGAAGCGCTTCCTACCGACCGGGTGTTATGGCCGGGGACCAAGGTCCGATGTTCACCGTCTTGGTTTATTCATATGTAGTTAGTTCGCTCTAAATCTTTAATATCGCGGTTCAGTTTCCATACTTCGACTATAGCGCCATCTAGTCGCGTCGAGCCGAGTCAGCGTGTTGCATTGAAATGTAGTGACAGTGGTTGCTCATAGATGTCGCTACACGTTTTCAATTACTTTCGCTGTATACGCGGTTTCAACAGACGAGCGATTATTCAGACGCAGACACAGTTCACAAACATTTAGTTTCATTTTTTTGGCTAATAATAATATGACTGGCTGGTTCCTAGCTCAAAGCCCTCTGACACCTTTTACTCCCAGGTCGAACCAGATTAATTATTGAGTTATCTTTATAAATATTATTGATTCGTTTATTAGGTTTGCTTACTATACAAACGTCGATGAGGCAGTGTTATTTTTCATAAAGAAAAGTCTCCTATCTCAACTTCTACATACAAAGGAAGTCGTGATAGTTACACCACTTACAACTGGCGAACGGGTTGGCCGATTTACATGATTTTTACTTTTTAGATTTGTCTTAAACTCAAATAGGATAATAAGTTATCATAAAACAATCAGGCAAGGTCAGCCTCCCCAAAAGCTCTAGCGCTTATAAAATGATCATCTGTACCAACCCGTTTAAGTAGTTCTGAACTTCTGAGATAAGAACGACTGAGGCCGTTTGTGCTCTGCGACTTTTAATATCGATATAAGCTTTTGTCAGCCGCACCACAATAATGGCGATGCATTGCGACAAATCGCAATTGCATTGTTTTTTAATCAAATTTTCCAATGGGCGTTTGACAGACTTTCATAGAATTTACGTTCTGTTTCACAATTTCAAGTTCTGGCTAGCGTTACTCGTATCTGTCCGATATTTCATACAAAATGATTAATGAAATCATGAGTTACTTTGCGGAAATTCATTATAACGTTGAGTTTTTAAGAAATGACGTTTCATATTTTAACTATTCATTGGGTCGTGATTATTTATCGATGGTGAAAACTCCATCAGTGAAATTAAAATATATGCATATACACAAATTGATACTTTATTTGATAACATACGTTTCCCGAGTAATTATTTCCTTCAATTTCTAAGTATTGAATTCAAAAACTAGGAAATGAAAAAAAAAACCAGTACTTTTGTTTGAATTTTCTACTGAAATCGCATTGCATAAAAGGCTTAATTTAACAAAGCTCCCGGAAGCGACATTCAGTATCGTTCAAGACTTTAGTCTGCTATATAAAATTAGTTATCAACCAGTAGTGGAGCTTTATTGTTATTGGCCCACTAATTGGTTTAGTGAGTGAGGCGTTTTATTACGCAGTAGTTTTAAATATCTTGTTGAGTGTTTTATTTGTTTTAGTATTTGAAGTCATTAAAATTAATTGTTGATGAATAGGCAAATCAACAAGACAGTATCGTTACTATAAGTTGATGGTGGTTTTACTCGCTAGCGACGACATTTAAAAGTGTATGAAAATGTTTAGTTGTGCAACTGACCGCTAGAGGCGCTTTGCAGTATTCCATATTCTTTTTTATCGTGGTCGCTAGCGAGTAAAATTGCCGTTAACTCAGGTTATCTATTTTTAAAATAAAAAGGACTTTACTATTCTATAACTCCATTACATATCTGTTTCATACTATTTGTACAGGACGGCGTCTAAATGTTAAATAGTATACATTTGTTGTTAGATCTATAATTTGTAAAATCGTTTATTTGTTAGTTTTGTTTAAAACTTATTGTGAATATTTGTATGTTAATAAATAAAGTAACAGCCGGGGGTATAGGAAACACATTTAGTAGGCACACACCCTCGTATAGGCTAGCGAGGACTAGAAGAATCATAGGGAAATAGGACGCGGCTCTCTTTACGGTATTGCTATTTTTAATGAAAATATAAGCCCGCTTTATTTCCCTCTCTTTCTAATCATGAGATGGCACGCGGCTTTCCATACGGTAACGCCTTTTGACCGCGAATATCACGCGCGGCCATCTCCCCTCTCTTTCTAATCATGAGATGGCATGCGGCTTTCCTTACGGTAATGCTTTTTGACCGCGAATATCACGCGCATGCTATTTCACCTCTCGCTCCCACTGACTTCCTGCTCGCACATTTGGACACAAAATTGTATAAAAGACGGGCAGAAACACGTAGAAAATGAGTTCGACGAGTCCACGAGCCCCACCAGCCGCAGCTAGAAGAACCATCTCTCCTAAGGAACAGGAAGAGCCCTAGAACACAGAAGAAAGAACATTCAAGAAAGAACATTCTAGGAAGAACACATTGGAGTTCGATCCAGCAGCGGCTAGAAGAAACATCTCTCCTGAGCAACATAGGAAGAGCACACAAGAAAGAACATTCAAGAAAGAACGTTCAAGAAAGAACACTGAAGAAAGAACATTGAAGAAAACACTTGGAACAATTAACGGCCACCTCACCGTACACAATACAGTCCACATTAGAACATTGGGTTGGCTGTTACTCTGAAACCTGACATAGGAGTTTCTCATTTACGCGTCCAACATCAAGACACAAACGGGCGACCGACCGTCTGACTTCGCACCAAATCCAGCTCCGTGCCGTGTTATCCGGCACATTGCTGGTCCTTCGAGCCGGACCTACGTGTGAAGACTGAAGATTGTCAAGATGCCCGTCACTCGTTCTCGTACGCAAGAGAGAACGCCTACGTCCGAAACAGAAACACCGTCGGGGACCGAGTATACTGGTACCGCTATGCCAGATACGTCGGCCACGAGTCAAGCGTCCAGTCCGCTGGCAACTGAGCCAGAACACCTCGAAGAAACAAGAGAACAGCAAACAGCACCGCCGCCGGCGGCACCCACTCAGGTGCAACCGCCCGCGGCACGTGCGCAGACGCCTTCAGCGAGATCAAGAAAAAACAAGAAACTACTGAAGGCCCAAGAAGAGCTCCTGCGCATCCAACTGAAGCTCGCCGCCAACAAAGTAGCGGCCATCGAGGCAGAAACGGACACCGATGAAGATGAACTTGACACCGTGATTGAAGACTCCGGCAACAACAACAACGAGCGCACCGGCACCTGGGTCGACGATAGCCGCATACAAATGCTGGCTATCACCGGGCAACCGCACATCGCAGAGCCACTGCCGCTACCGCCGATACCGACGCAGGCACCTGCCCCGCAGGTCGCGACGTGTCCCACGGCGGGAGAAAAGGAGACAGCACATATCGGCATCTCACCGGCGGGAGTGAACGAGTCGGCATACGCCAGCGCCCCACCGGCGGGAGGAAACGAGACAACGAGAAGTGACATCGCCCAACTGGCCGCTGCCATTACTATGGCTGCGAGGGCGGGTCAACCGAAGATGAACATTGAACTGCCGATATTCGCTGGATCCTATCATGAATGGCTGATCTTCAAAGCTGCATATGAAGAATCGAAGAGCGGGTTGACATCATTGGAGAACCTCGCCCGCCTGCGCCGAAGCCTCAAAGGACGTGCGAGGGAAGCAGTAGAGAGCCTCTTATTGTACAACGGCAACCCAGAAGACGTCATGAAAACCTTAGAAGCAAGGTTTGGTCGTCCAGATGCCATCGCTATGTCCGAACTGGAGCGACTGCGAGCACTAACGAAGCCTCAAGACACGGCACGGGACTTGTGCATTATTACCAGCCGGGTCTCGAATATCGTCGCAGCGCTGGGTGCCATCAAGATGAGGCACTACCTGTACAACCCAGAGATCACGAAGAACACAATAGAGAAGCTCACAATAGAGAACCTCTACCATGCGATATCGGTGGTACGACTACGCGGCTGAACAAGATAAAGAAGAACCGGACCTCGTCAAGCTGTCGCGCTTTCTGAACCGGGAGGCCGAACGATGCGGCCCCTATGCACAGCCTGAACAACCGGACAACGCCGCGTCAGCAAAGAAGCCACAACGGGCTTACAACACGAACACAACAGAACCCGAACAGAATATACACAGCTGCCTATGTTGTGAGAAGACAGGGCACGCCATCGGGAACTGTGAAGAATACAAGAAGCTGAGCGTCAATGATAGATGGGACCTCGCCAAAGAGAAGAGACTATGCTTTCGCTGCCTGCGGTATAGAACGAGAAAACATAACTGCCGCAACACGAAGTGCAATATAGACAGGTGCCCCCATCCACATCATCAGCTGCTACACCACGCCAAGATTGGTGAAGAGAAGAAAGAAGAAAAGAAGAATGAAGTAGTGAGTTCCACTTGGACGCCGAGGAAGCCTCAAGCCTATTTGAAGATATTACCTGTGACCGTCGTCGGGCCAAAGAGAAAGATCGACACGTATGCACTTCTCGACGACGGCTCTACCGTCACGCTTATCGACGAGGACTTGGCGCAGCGAGCTGGACTACGAGGGCCAGTAGAACCACTACGCATTGAAGCAATCGGTGAACGGCAAGTTGAAACGGGGTCCTCGAGGCGGCTCAAGCTGACGATCCAGGGAGCCCAGAGAAAGCGCCACACCATCCAAGCCAGAAGCATCAACCGGCTGCGACTATCCCCGCAGACCGTCAACGAACGCGATCTGGCTGGCTGCCGTCACCTTGAAGACCTGAAGAATCTCACCTACGAGCAAGCCAAGCCGGGAATACTTATCGGGCAAGACAACTGGCCACTTCTTCTGGCAGAGTCTACCCGCGTCGGCAACAGACAGCAGCCAGTTGCATCGCTAACGAAGCTAGGGTGGGTCCTACATGGGGCGCAGGCACGAACGCTGGGACAGAGAGTCCACTTCGTGAACCACGTGACAAAGGAATCAGAAGAGCTAGAGAGAATCGACGAACAACTGAAGAACTTCTTCTCTCTAGAGTCCTTTGGAGTCGCGCCTAAGAAACCACAGAACGATCCTGAAGTCCAGGCCTTGAAGATACTGGATGCGGAGACCATACGTCTCGAGGACGGCCGCTTCCAGACCGGGCTGCTATGGAAGTCAGCGGATATCAAGCTGCCTGACAATTGGAACTATGCGCTAAGAAGACTTTGTGCCACCGAGAAGAAAATTGAGAAGAACCCTACATTGAAGGCCAAGGTCCACGAACAAATGGAAGCGCTCATCAAAAAGGGCTACGCTGAAGTCGCACCCGCACAGAAGAATGAAAACAGAACATGGTACCTGCCTTGTTTCCCGGTGATCAATCCTATGAAGCCGGACAAGGTCAGGATGGTGCACGACGCAGCAGCCACCACGAAGGGTGTATCACTGAACAATACCCTACTCACCGGTCCAGATCTGCTCCAATCACTCCCTGGAGTGCTACTGAGGATGAGGCAACACCGAGTCGCAGTATCAGCGGACATCACCGAAATGTTCCTGCAAGTGAGAATCCGACCGGAAGATAGAGACGCGCTCCGCTACTTGTGGAGAACAGATCGTGACGCTCCACCCACTGAATACCGAATGACGTCACTGATCTTCGGAGCCACGTCGTCTCCTGCCACAGCGATCTATGTGAAAGACCGTAACGCGAAAGAAGCCGCTAAGACCTATCCCGAAGCTGCTGATGCCATCAAACGCAACCACTACATGGACGACTACATCCAGAGCTTCGAGACAGAAGAGCAGGCAGACAAGATCGCAAGAAAAGTTAGAGACATCCATCAGCGAGCACACTTTGCACTAAGGAAGTGGACATCGAACTCTGATGCAGTACTACAACAACTGGACCCAGGAAAGAAGCAAGAAAACACGACATGGCCAGAAGAAAAGAAGACTGTTCCAGAGAACCTGCTAAAGAGGAAGAAACACAGAACATTCTTCTCAAGAACCAAAGCGAAAAAGAAGAAAGAACCATCCTGGGGTACTCAGCACGTCGATAGAAGAACGAAGAAATTGGTTGAGAAGGTTCATGATGAAGACATGTATTTGAAGATCCCTGCCGAGCTCATCATTGAAGCCGAGAAGATTATCATAAAGAAGAGCCAAGAAGAAGCCTTGGAAGAAGACAACGAAAACATGAGAAGAGGTCATCAGGTCAGCCGCCAGAGCCGACTGAACGAATCGGCGATTGAACTAATCGACGGCCTGATCACCCTAAAGTCCCGAATCTGTGCCAAGCAGGAAGTGGAATTCACCGTCAGCAGTCGACCGCTTACCCACGTTGCGGTCGACCCCGATGAACCCGAAACAATGACGCCGAATCACTTTCTGCCGCTGGAGCCTGCACATGAACCGGCCATGGGACAATTTGAAGACAGAGATCTGCTGGGCAAGACCCATTGGAGGGCGTCCCAGAGAATAGCGGACATGTTCTGGAGCCGTTGGAGCCGCGCGGCCGCGGCCCTGAACTGAAGACCGACGACGTCGTACTGATCGTGGACAACACTTTGCCACGAAACACCTGGCCACTGGGACGAGTTACCACCGTGTACCCAGGACCCGACGGCGTCGTGCGAGCTGCGGATGTGTTGACTCGAGGAGGTATCCTGCGACGCCCCACCAAGAAGCTGGTCAACCTACATATTGAAGAAAAGGACGCCGCCCCTTCCACGAAATGAGTGAGTCTCCGACGGCGCTACGACACACGGCGGGAGAATGTACAGGACGGCGTCTAAATGTTAAATAGTATACATTTGTTGTTAGATCTATAATTTGTAAAATCGTTTATTTGTTAGTTTTGTTTAAAACTTATTGTGAATATTTGTATGTTAATAAATAAAGTAACAGCCGGGGGTATAGGAAACACATTTAGTAGGCACACACCCTCGTATAGGCTAGCGAGGACTAGAAGAATCATAGGGGAATAGGACGCGGCTCTCTTTACGGTATTGCTATTTTTAATGAAAATATAAGCCCGCTCTATTTCCCTCTCTTTCTAATCATGAGATGGCACGCGGCTTTCCATACGGTAACGCCTTTTGACCGCGAATATCACGCGCGGCCATCTCCCCTCTCTTTCTAATCATGAGATGGCATGCGGCTTTCCTTACGGTAATGCTTTTTGACCGCGAATATCACGCGCATGCTATTTCACCTCTCGCTCCCACTGACTTCCTGCTCGCACATTTGGACACAAAATTGTATAAAAGACGGGCAGAAACACGTAGAAAATGAGTTCGACGAGTCCACGAGCCCCACCAGCCGCAGCTAGAAGAACCATCTCTCCTAAGGAACAGGAAGAGCCCTAGAACACAGAAGAAAGAACATTCAAGAAAGAACATTCTAGGAAGAACACATTGGAGTTCGATCCAGCAGCGGCTAGAAGAAACATCTCTCCTGAGCAACATAGGAAGAGCACACAAGAAAGAACATTCAAGAAAGAACGTTCAAGAAAGAACACTGAAGAAAGAACATTGAAGAAAACACTTGGAACAATTAACGGCCACCTCACCGTACACAATACAGTCCACATTAGAACATTGGGTTGGCTGTTACTCTGAAACCTGACATAGGAGTTTCTCATTTACGCGTCCAACATCAAGACACAAACGGGCGACCGACCGTCTGACTTCGCACCAAATCCAGCTCCGTGCCGTGTTATCCGGCACACTATTCTATAACTCCATTACATATCGTCCATTTACATATTTGTTTCAACATTATTTCGAGTTGTTTTAGTTAGCATTATAATTCTCTACTTTACCAATTATAATTTAATAGGGTCTTGTACCCTTTTTTTGAATCATTCGTGTCAATATGGCGAGTGATTTGTGTTGATAAATGTTGGATTTTCTTATGGAGATCAGTAGAAATCCACATAAAAAAAATAAAAAAACTTGTCTTAATTTTGTAACTATTCCCGTCGAATTATCGTGATTTTAGTTGTATTTTAATTGATTCAAGAACGACAATTACTTGTTATATACACAAGTGATTACATAATAGAGCTTCTGAATCTCTGGGTTGAAACATTACTACACGAACCTGGCAACTGGCAACTGTTAGTCTCTTTGATGTTGACCGAGGCTCTGGTTAACCCATGTTAAAATGTTAACTTTAAACTGCCACATATGGACAGAAGACAGCCGAAAATAAATCGTAGAGATGAAAACTGTTACAATGGAATCCTCTATCTACACATATAATAGAATTTGTACATATAAACTTACTGATTTCTCTTGCCTCGATTGTATCCAAGGTTAATATAACTTGTGTTATAAAGTCTGATAGTAAAGGAGTTCTTGATAGCTAAAGTTCTCGTCACTCGTAATTAGTTTTAGTTTAGTTCTTAGCGTTACTACTTATTTTTTATCTTTCTGAACACTAAGCCTTGTTATCACAGGTAGGATTTCCGAACAGTTGGATAAAGTGATAAAAATATTACCTATGTTGTAACAAAAACTATAAAAATATTGACTATCACCTAAAACAATAATTAAAGTTAAACACTTTCTTCCTAAAAAAAAATTTGGAATTGCATTACATCTAAACTAATACTATAAAGCTGTTTGTTTGTTTGTTTGTTTGAACGCGCTCATCTCAGAAACTACTGTACCAATTTGAAACTTTTTTTTTTGCTAATTGTTTCAGTAGTTCCTAAGATTAGTGCGAGGCTTTTTTAGAGAAAGTCTTTAGGCTAAAGTAAATCACGCTGCGACTGGAGGGGAGGGAGCAAACTCAAAACGCGCAGACAAAGTCACGGAAGACTGCTTGTTGGATGATATAGTATTGATTTCCATTACAATGTAAATTCTAAATGAACTATGTAGTTGCGGAAGAATGCCTACGACACTACAAGTTTGCTACGAGGTTTCAATAAGTTCGCTACGAGGTTGCTACAAAGGTTGCTACGAGAAAATTACTGGAGGTCTGTTTTTGAATCACTCGCCGTCAACATTATCCGTCATACCCAAGACGTTTGATTTTCGTTATAAAGCGATCTAAAAATTCACGAAAAATGAGCAAAATATATACGTGAATACTCACAAAATAAAGTTAGTTTTTTTAATCTATCCTATATGGTAATAACCTGTTTTTTATTCAATAATCTAATATTAATCATATATATCTGATAACACATTTCGAGTGGTATTCAAAAATAGGGCCCATAGTTGCTTTAATTCGTAGGTAATTTCACAGAGAGAAAAAACACTTTTAGCACAAATTACAAAATGCCTGAGTTTTAAACGAATACTCAGAATGATGATTACTCTATCACTGTAATATTTGTATGATAGTTGAGCTAATGTTTATAAGTTCTGTTGCACATTACCTTTAAACATCAAGCTTTAACCGCTGAACCGTATTGGTGCTATAGATATGGCTTGAGACGTACGAAAGTCTCGATAGTTTCCCTATCAAACAACCAGATGGCGCTCGAACAACGCTGAGATAAGTGTTGACATGTATTTATTGAGGGGAAAGAATTTGTGAATTAAGCTTAAACCACTATATTTTACGATTATCAAAGATGCTACGTACGTTAAAAGGATATTCGATGCAGCAGAAAATCAGAAAATTTAAAAAATATATACTTAATACCAAAAATAATAAATAAGTTTTAATTAAGATATTAATATTATTAAAATAACATAATGGTGGAATGGACATAGGGGTTTCCACAGAAAACCAGCGCCAATGGCTAGCCATGGCAAAGAGCTAAGTGGAGACCAATTTTTTCATCGTTTTTTTTTCTTTTATGTTTGTAATTTGATGTGTACCAAATAATTAAAGTTTTCTTTCTTTCCATCAAAATATTAAATTTTTTGTGCCTCAGACTTCGGCCGCAGCAGGGAAGACTAT
The DNA here is from genome assembly GCA_963924145.1 of Pyrausta purpuralis. Lineage (NCBI taxonomy): Eukaryota > Metazoa > Arthropoda > Insecta > Lepidoptera > Crambidae > Pyrausta > Pyrausta purpuralis. The sequence goes on from OZ001654.1 coordinate 20,870,140, forward strand.
GCCATTTTCATACGATAAGAGAAAACCCAATATTGGTGCGGGTGCAATCGCGGGAAGTAAGTGCTGACATGTACCTTGATCATAATTTTCACACTTAATAGTAGCGGATACCGGTTAAAGTTTAAGTAACGTAGATTAGTGCAACCCACTTCCAGACATTATTACAGAACGAGACGTTCCTTCGTTAACGAAACGTACGGCGTGGAGGCACGTCAATTCAAAGTTTAATTTCAACTGGAATGAATGTAACGCGCGAAGGTAACGTACGATGTTTTTACGAGAGAAATGTTAAAGACGTACGCAGGCATATTATACAGTACGGAGGAAACGTAGCTAGTAGCATATCTACAGGAATTAAGTATGTAAAAAAAATCTTACCCACTTGCATTGTAATTGTCGTTCTGAACAATAATCCATTTCTCGTCTGAGGTTTTTTTCCATTATAAAAGAAAATTTTTCATTAAGCTTTAAATAAATAATCTAGACAGGTGCGACAATTGTTAGTGGGAGAACACAAAACTTCGTTTTATTTTAGGTACATTAAATTTAAACATGGAAAAAGAAATATTTTTGATTGACCCTAATTTTACTAAATTCAAAATAATATATGTATGTATACACAGAATATAAACAAAAATAAGGGTAAGTGTGTCGCACAAGAATATATGATTTCATAGATTATCCTACTTAACTTACTTATAATAAACGCGAAAGTTTGAAACGATGGATGTATTTTTGTTACTCCTTCACGATAAATGTAATGAATGGATTTTGATGTAAACTTTTAATAACGAAGTTAATACAGCGTGTGACTTGTTATAGGAGCAAACATTTTAATCAATTTAAATTGTCATAGTGTTCTAAAATGCTTTAACTCAAAGATATAGAAATCCAAATCAATGTCCATCAAAATCGCTAACTCGTTGCAGTAAATGACAATGTCCAGTTCTATAACTGTATGTGTTTGCAATACATTGACGCAGCCTACGCGTTAAAGTAAGCGCTTGCAATTCAACAGGCTTGCTAATGTGACGGTGGCCGAGTGGTATAGGCATACGCCCGGGTTGCGTAATACACGGGGTTCGATTCCTCGTCTGTCACACAGCCAAAGTTGCTTTTTACAAGTGCAATTTGCTAATTATATTGAATTTTTAGATTACAATAAATTTATTAAAACCATTTACAATCAATTACTGTTTACTTATAGCGCCTATATTTTAAATATTTAAGTAGGCGAAGCCGATGGAAACTGCTTGTTAAACATAAAAAGAGTATAGACTTAGTGCAATGGACCCTGATCCATCAAGCATCGATCGAATTTTAAACACCCAATTCTCTACCACGAGAAATAAAGGTTCGCCAATCTTCTTTGTCACTACTAGCTATGGTCGTTGCTTTATTTAATTTTCGACACAAAGCCGGTACAGTCAATTCCACACGACCGCCTTGCTGGCTTTTTGATCAGATAACAGCTTATCTGATCAAAAAGCCAGCAAGGCGGTCGGCAGTGAAAATGTTATACACCAGCGTGTATAACATTTTCACTGCCTTAAAAAAATACGAAAAATAACCCGGGAAACAGCTACTTTTACGTGTAGTTTAAAAAGAAAAAACGTTTAAAAAATATTGCTTTAATTATTTTTTTCATATGCACACTCGGACCCGAGCGGCCGGCACATAACGAGCTGAACATTGACGTGTTCACTTTGTCGTAAGTAAATAAAACAACTACTACTGTCAAACGATAAAGGCTTGATATAGTTCTCGAAAAAAAAACCAGCTTATTTCGCGATCTAACATCGATCAGCGACATCTGTTGATATTGTATTGAACTTAACTGATGGTAGTTTCCTTATTTACTCTGAAAGAAGTTAACTGTTTATAATAAATTAAAATTAGATTTACGTTTTATAATAATTATTAAGATAATTGACGGTTTTACGTAATTAAATAGGTATTTAACAACTACACAGTAAGTGTGCCTATAATTTTAGTTTTAAGTACAATTAACTTACAGCAATTTACTACATAGGTTACTGTATAATAGTTTTAATTACGTCGTTCATATTTAAAACCTGAACACACTTATTAATATAAAATGGAGTTAGAAAAAGACGACGCCGCGCCGTAAACAAAGGGGGCAGCACCGCTGGATGGTTCTCGCACACACGGTGCTAAATAAGTTGAATGGACAATTCATTTTTACCGACTTCAAAAAAAAACAGGTAATCGATTCGACCTGTATATGTGATATCGTAAGAATTAGACAAAAATCCATATACCTATAGTTTGATGATCTATTTGCACTTCTTAATACGTGTGTATCATTTCGTAAGTGTATATCTATGTCTGTATGTTTGTCTCAGGACTTCTCGAAAACGAGAAATCAAAGCGATATGACTCTTTTTAAATTAAATTAGGTGTAGTCCAAAGTTGGTTTCATCAAAATCAGACCAATAGTTTTTGAGGTATAAGTAATGACTAAAAATATGAAATAAAAAAGAATGTAAAACAACACATTCATCTTTTATTTAGAAGAAATACATTGTTTTGTAGGCGGTTTTGTTGTAATACATACGTCAACAAAATAAGTTTAGCAATCAAATCAAATCAAATCATTTATTTGTGATACACAGGTAAATAGATGATGTTAACTGTATAAGTAATGTGTGTAAACGAGTGCGCTGTGATCAGCCTCAGCGGCATACAAATGTCCAATCATAAAAGAAGAAAAATAATACATGTCAAAATTAACAATAAATAATGGAATCTACAAGTAAATATTATAATACAACATTCATAAAATTATATAAAATCTAATTAAATTAAATGTCATGTCAATCAAATTAAATTATTGGCAGGCAGTCAAACGGACACGCGAAGATTCATTTATTAGGTGGTCGAATTTCTAGGAATTCCTTTACAGAGAAAAATGAGTGCATTTTAAGAAACATAAAAAGTCTTTGTTTGAAGGCCACAAACTCATTGCATTCTTTGATATAGTTAGGTATTTTATTATATACCCTTGGAGCCATAGCAAGTATGCTGTTGGAATAATAAGCAAGCGGTCCTTATGATGCTGAATGTGATAGGTTATCTTTCTATTTTCTGATAGTAGTGAAGAATGTTTAACTGTCACTACCTCAGGTGGGAGAAAAGAACTGACTCACTTTTTATTATTTATATACATAATAAAATAGTTTAGTTAACCTGTAACATCCCAATGCTGAGCTATATTTATACATAATGTTTTAAGGTTATTTCTTTATGGTTATGGTGATTGCTTAGTTTTCTACCTTGCGCAGACGAGTATAAACAAAAACATCTTACTGACCAAAACCAAAGCCAGATTTGAGTGCTAACTGAAAGTAGTCATATAAATAATACTTGTCCTAAAATCAGCAAGAGTACTCTCTCAGATCATTACACGCTCACAAACAAAAAAAGCCGGAATCTATTTGCACTAAGTCTTTTTCACGTCGTAATCCGAAAGACTCTTCCAAGCCCGTGCTAATGCCTGCGGAATAAATAAAGAGATACGGACTGTCCGTCACACCGTAGCAGTAGGCGATACGATTGCTCTCTGTGATTTTATCATACCAGATTTAAGTTTTACGCATTCGATCACAATGGAAAGCTATAAGGCTTTGAAAAGTCAAAAGAGGACTAAAATAACGCTAATAGGAGAAACACAAAGAAGGGTTCGAGAAATTACGCAAGAGTGTCTTCTCATCTCATCTACCTCAGTGTCTAAAGACGAAAGTCTCCAACCAGTGTGTGTTACAAGTGATGACATACGGATCCGAAACATGGTCTCTAACTATGGGCCTCATAAAGAAGCTGAAAATCACACAACGAGCGATGGAGAGGGCTATGTTGGGTTTTTCTCTACGGAATCGAATCTGAAATGAGGAGATGCGTAGAAGAACTAAGGTAACGGACATAGCCTTGAGAATCAGTACGCTCAAGTGGCAAGGCTTATAGCGCGAAGAACTGATGGCCGTTGGGGCAGGAAAGTTCTAGATTGGAGAGCCTTCGACCAAAGACGCAGCGTAGGACGACCACCAACAAGATGGAAAGACGACCTTATAAAGATCGCAGGATCAAACTGGATGCAGACCGCTAGTGATCGGTCGCTGTGGAAAGCCACGGGGGAGGCCTATGTTCAGCAGTGGACGTCCTTTGGCTGATAATGATGATGATGAGGAGAAACACACTCCTTTGAAGTCGGTGCATGCTGTGCGTACGTAGTCTGCTGCTGTCCGTTAAGGTTGACATCATGCACAGACTTCAAATGAGTTCGTTTCCACTATTAGCGATGTTTTAGTCATTTTAGTGTTTTTATTAAATGCGGGTATTTTTTGTGAAATAAAAATCTTTTCGTCGTTTTTAGTTATTGTTTAAGTTACAATGTACCTCATTACACTAAAATATTTACTAAAACCTTCTCCTCAGTGTAACAAATACGCGCACTGTTACTCATCGGGAACTTGCTCGCTCAGCGCACTGACATTGATATCTTTGCAGACCAAATCGGACATATATTTATTCAATTCTGCAAAATTTTAGATCCTCCTTTTTGACATCGGTTTAAAAGATATCACGACGATGTCTCTCCAAACATATCCTACACTCTTTAGCTCTTTCATTTGTCGCTTGCGAAAGTCTTGTCATAAAATTTACTTAAAAGCGTAGTGATTTTTAATTTATTTTATTTATTACCACCAAACTTACAGCAGCGTAAATGTGTAATCGCAAACCATATGTTTGTTTTATGGGATCAAGATTGCGGTATCCACACCGTTTGACATATACACAGTTTTCGTTCATATACACAGTTCTGTTCTGCTTAGTAGAATGTAGCTGCCACAGATCAATTAGCTGTATAGAGCTCCTTGCAAATCAGAAATAAGGTCATAATCAAAAAACATGTTTATTTATAAAATTACAATATTAATATTATAAAACAAAACGTAACAAGTATTATTATTCGAACTTTATTTCGTCAGTGTCTTAAATAAATACAGGTTCCCCTCCCCCCTAAAATGAATAAGACATGTTAATTTAGGTAAATATGTAAACTCACATACTTGATAAATCAGCCTTGATTAGAATAAAACTGTGTCAAAAATATTCAAACGACATAATATGTATCTTTTGTTATGATTTTAGAATTTATATCGATATATTTACACATCTCGGAACATTTCTGGATAATTTAAGTTTTAATATTACTTTAAAGACACCGTAATACTAGGTATTAAATTCCATCATATCCGCCTACGCATTTAGTAAACACCTGTAGAAATAAAAGCATAATAAATCTTTTGATCGTATGATTTATTTTTAATATTTTGTTTTCACTGTAATTCATTTCTAAATAATTAGAGATAATTATGTTACATATTACAATTTTAAAATGCATTAATAAATAATTGTCATAAGAAGTACATCAGTTGGCTTCTACCGGCTGATAAAAATAGAAACGGAAGTTGTGTATAGCATCTTTGTTTAATTTATTTGGAGTATTTCATATTATTTGTTATTATCCTAAAATATATTTAGATAGCTTGGTTAAGTCCTGTATTTTAAAGATAGGCAGTAAAATAATTGTCAATTTAAAATACTTACTGGCCATTTCCGGCAGCGTGCCGCCCATAACGGTCGTTAAAATGGCGGGAGATTTTGGCGGGAATTATTGGCGGGAAATCGTGAATATAAAATGGCGGCACGCGGTTGGAAGGGCAGTCTTTTTCGATCGCTTGAATGGGCAAGTGGTAACTCTGTGCGTGCGACTACAAGTGTAAACTAGTATAATAAAAGTGTAATCTCTAGTTTAATTGTATTGTAATAAACAGTTATAAGTGAATTGTTGGAGTTTTTATCATCTCAGAAGAGGGAGTCACCAAAAATAAAAGGTACGTAATGAGTGATTTATTGTTTTATTCGGAATGTGATTATTCATGTTTTATGAGTAACTGTACCTTTTGAACACGCCCACGTGTTTTTCCTTTTTTTGAAATTTACTGCTTATCACAGCCCATTCGTTTTACTTAAACTTTGATGAAGAGATAAGTAGGGGGCGTTCTAGGTGTGCTTGCTGACTTGCTGGCAGGACCTTGCTGGCTTGTTAGGTGAGCCACCTAGGCGTCGGAGGACTATGTATGTCCACACGTAAGGGGCGTTCTAGGTGTGCTTGCTGACTTGCTGGCAGGACCTTGCTGGCTTGTTAGGTGAGACACCTAGGCGTCGGAGGACTATGTATGTCCACACGTAGGGGGCGTTCTAGGTGTGCTTGCTGACTTGCTGGCAGGACCTTGCTGGCTTGTTAGGTGAGACACCTAGGCGTCGGAGGACTATGTATGTCCACACGTAAGGGGCGTTTTAGGTGTGCTTGCTGACTTGCTGGCAGGACCTTGCTGGCTTGTTAGGTGAGCCACCTAGGCGTCGGAGGACTATGTATGTCCACACGTAAGGGGCGTTCTAGGTGTGCTTGCTGACTTGCTGGCGGGACCTTGCTGGCTTGTTAAGTGAGCCACCTAGGCGTCGGAGGACTATGTATGTCCACACGTAGGGGGCGCTCTAGGTGTGCTTGTCGACTTGCTGGCGAGACGTTGCTGGCTTGTAAGATGAGCCACCTAGGCGTCGGAGGACTATGTATGTCCACACGTAGGGGGCGCTCTAGGTGTGCTTGTCGACTTGCTGGCGAGACGTTGCTGGCTTGTAAGATGAGCCACCTAGGCGTCGGAGGACTATGTATGTCCAAACGTAGGGGGCGTTCTGGGTGTGCGTGTTGACTTGATGGCGAGATCTTGCTGGCTTGTTAGATGAGCCACCTAGGCGTCTGAGGACTATGAATGTCCACAAGTAGAGGGCGCGCTAGGCGTGCTTACTGACTTTCTAGCGAGGCCTTGCTGGTTTGTTAGGTGAGCCGCCTAGGCGTCTGAGGACTATGAATGTCCACACGTAGAGGGTGTGCTAGGCGTGCTTACTGACTTGCTGGCGAGACCTTGCTGGCTTGTTAGGTGAGCCGCCTAGCGCCGGAGGACTATGTATGTCCACACTTGGGGGTCGCTATAGACGTGCTTGCCAACATACTGGCGGGACCTTGCTGGTTTGTTGGGTAAGGCGTCTAGGCATAGGAGCACTATGTATGCCCACGAAAAAAAGCTTATCACAAGAATGAATTCATTATCTTAAAGGACTTGATTCAGTTTAAATTATTTTACTTGCTTGAAATGTATTTGGTTTAAAAGATCTCTTCAAGCGAACTAGCAGGACTTTATAAAAAAAAAACCTTGAGACTTTACGATGACGTCTGATGAAGATGAAGCTGGTACTCCACCGGCTACACCTCCCAGGCGACGACTCAAGAGGACTGAACGAAAGAGCCGTCCGCCGTCGGTAAAAAGCAATGCTGAGCAACAGCATCGACCCAAGAAACGAAAACGGAGGCGATCACCTTCATCCTCATCGTCCACTTCAAGTGAGGAAGCGGTGCCACGGAAATTTCGCAAAACCGCAAGTAGATTATCAACTAAGGATGTTCTGCAATTAGTTAAGACATTAACGGGAGAATCTTCTCGTACTTCCTTTAATAATTTAAACAATGTTGTCCCCGATTTCGACCCGTCAAATAGGGCTCAAACCATCGAGAATTGGCTACGAAAAGTCAACGAATGCGCCATTATATATGGCTGGGATGAAAAGCAAGTAGTTCATTTTTCCCTACAAAAATTAGTAGGATTGGCTAAGAGATGGTTTGAGGCCTTGCCGACCGTTGTTTATACTTGGAATGAATGGCAAGAGAAGCTCCGTAAGGCTTTTCCTAGTGAAGAGAATTACGGAAAATTGCTCGAAGAAATGTTGAATCGCACATCTCGTAACGACGAAAGTCTCCGTGACTATTTTTATGACAAATTAGGTTTACTAAATAGATGCGAAATAACTGGTAAAAAGGCCATTGACTGTATAGTTTACGGGATAAGTGATAGGGCAATTAGGAACGGAGCACAGGCACTAAATAGCTCGGAACCCGAAGACTTGCTTAGTTTTCTTTCCTCTCAAAAACCTTCCCCCTTCAACAATAGTAGGGTGCGTGAACGAGTAACTTCAAGATTTAATGAATCAAATACCACAAACGCAAGTAACAGTTCTAAAGCTATTGTGTGCTGCAACTGTCACGCAAAGGGTCACCCCTATTTCAAATGCTCTAAACCTATTACCAAGTGCAGAAAATGCAATCGAGTTGGACACGATCTTGATTCTTGTAAATTATCACCTCTTGCTTCATTTAGTACTAGTCGTAATGAGAACGAGTCCGAGAAAAAGACATTGAAAATAGATTCATACAGTAACAAAAATGACAAATTCTTCAAAAAAGTATTGGCAAATGATGAACCCCTTACCGCTTACATAGATTTCGGTAGCGAATGTACCCTCATACGTAAAAGTGACGCGGAATCATTAAAATTACCACAGAATTTTGAGAAAGTACCAGTAGTTAAGGGATTTGGTCAATCATCAGTTGTACCAATTTATAAGTCAACAATTCACATTAATATTGATGATGTTGGAGCTGATATTGAAGTATTAGTTGTCGATGACAAATACATGCAAACCTCACTGATAATTGGCCAAAACTTTACCGAGCTACCCTTCATCACTGTCTTGAAAAACAGTTCTAAGCTAATATTTTATAATAGCCCAAGTAACGATCTCTTAGAAAACAATGAACACATTTTAAAACTTTATGTTACTAATACAATAGAAATTAACAAAACCTGCATCGTTCCGGTCCATGCTAATCACTCTTTCAATGGTGACGTCATTATCGATGGGTATAATACGGCTCAACCGGGGGTAGAGTATCGCGTACTATCTGGGGCCTTTAGTATTAGTAACGGTAAAGGCCAAGTTGTTGTCACCAACCTGTCGCCTAAATCAATAACCCTAAAAGAGAATATGTTGATAGCTAGGTCTATACCTTTCACAGAACGACCAGTATGTCATGTTAATCGCATAGTCAAAGAAGTAGCAAGTTTAGATCCTTTGGATAAAACGGAGATTAAAACAGGGCCGGGACTAGAATCTGACCAGTTAAATAGACTTTATTCTTTATTGCAAAACTATCGTGACTGTTTCGCTACCAATCTGGGAGAAATAGGTCAAGCGGTTGATGTCGAAATGAAAATAGAGCTAGTAGATAATAAGCCTATAGTTTACCGTCCTTATCGCCTGTCACATTATGAGCGTGAACAAGTGCGAGAGACAATAGATGAATTGATGCAAAATGACATTATTCAGGAATCAAAATCAGACTATTCGAGTCCTATCTTAATGGTTAAAAAAAAAAACGAGCGAACACAGACTGTGTGTAGATTTCCGAGCCCTAAATAATAAAACCATTAAAGATAGATTCCCTTTACCACTTATAGATGACCAAATATCTAATCTTAGTGGCAACCAATTCTTCACTACCCTAGATCTTGCGTCAGGGTACTATCAGATCCCTATGGCCAAAGAAAGTATGCATCTCACAGGATTCGTGACGCCTGATGGGCATTACGAATTCAAAAGGATGCCTTTTGGTCTCGCCAACGCACCAGCTGTGTTTCAAAGAATGATCAACAAAATTCTTGGTAACAGAAGATTTGAATATGCCCTGGCCTATCTAGATGACATACTTATTCCTGCAAAAAGTATTGACGAGATGTTTGAACGATTAGGAGATATATTAAAGCTTCTCAGAGAATACGGGTTGACTTTAAAACTGGCAAAGTGTCGTTTTTTTGAAACAACTGTAAGTTATCTCGGGTACGATATATCTTCTGTAGGTATCACACCTGGTGAAGCAAAAGTGTTGGCAGTCAAGGAATTTCCCCAGCCACAAAACGTTCATGAAATCCGTCAATTTCTAGGTTTAACAGGATATTTTAGAAAATTTGTTCAAGGATACGGGGAAATTGCTCGACCACTAACTGCACTGCTCAGAAAAGAGGCTAAATGGCAGTGGGCTGAAACTGAAAATCGTGCCTTCACACTCTTAAAGGATAGACTTATTTCCCGGCCCGTTCTCGCATTGTATGACCCCACTCTTGAAACAGAGCTACACACTGATGCCAGTTCGTTGGGCATAGGAGGCATCCTGATGCAGTGGCAAAAAGATGCAAGGGTGTTGAAGCCTGTTGCATATTTTAGCCGCCAGACAAGCCCAGAGGAAAAACATCTACACTCCTATGAATTAGAGACGCTGGCTGTCGTGTGTGCCTTAAAAAAGTTTAGAGTGTACTTGTTAGGGCTTCAGTTTAAGGTATTCACCGACTGTGCTGCCCTACGAACAACTTTGACTAAAAGAGACCTTGTTCCTCGGATAGCTCGTTGGTGGTTGCAAATAGGTGAATACTCATTTGATATTGAATATCGACCTGGAGTTCAGATGTCTCATGTAGATGCTTTGAGCAGAAACACAACACTGACAGGACAATCCGAAGATAACCCTTCCGTTAGCATTTACAGTATTGAAAAAGATAACTGGTTTTTGTCCCTCCAAATCGCTGACCCAGACATATCACGTATCATTAAAATTTTAAAACCAGACGATGATAGTGAATGTCGAGATATCCGCAAAAATTATACAATAAAAAATCATTCAGTTTTTAGGAAATGTGAAGATGACAAATTGCGGTTAGTAGTTCCACGAAGTGCTAGGTGGCAAATATGTCGCGCTAATCACGATGAGATCGGTCATCACGGGTACGCTAAAACGCTTGAAAGAATACAAGAACAATTTTGGTTCCCAAAACTCAGGAAATTCGTAAAGAAATATGTAGGAGCTTGCTTGGAATGTGCTTACAATAAAGACAATGCCTCAAAACAAAAGTCTGGGTACTTATATCCAATAGAAAAGGTAAATATACCTTTTCACACTATTCACATCGACCATTTAGGACCGTTTGTCAAAAGTAAAGATAATAATACGCACATCCTTACTATTGTAGATGCCTTTACAAAATACGTTTTTGTGAAACCTGTAAAAGACTTAAAAACCAAGACCACAGTAAAGACCCTTGAAAAGATATTTTATGACTTCGGAGTTCCAGCTAGAATAGTGTCTGACCGTGGGACTAGTTTTACTTCTGCAGCTTTTAAGATTTTTTGTGATTCTCAGGGAATAAAACACGTTTTAAACGCAGTCGCTTGTCCTAGGGCTAATGGTCAAGCCGAAAGGTATAACCAAACTATCTTGAACGCATTGGCAACACAAAATGCTTTTTGCCACGAGCGGGACTGGGACAAGTGCCTGGGTAAGATTCAGTGGGGCATTAACAACACAGTTAATGCTTCTACACAAAAATTTGCGACAGAAGCTTTGTTCGGAGTAAAAATGTGCGATACTTTAACAAATAAACTTGGCGTCGAGCCTCCAACCAGTTGCAGTAATTCAAATTTACAAGAGATCAGAGAAAATGTCACTGATAATATTCATAAACAGCAAGCTAAAACTAAAGAACGATATGATGCACACCGGGTTCCAGCTGTTAAATATCAAATAGGTGATCTAGTAAAAATTTCGAGAAATAATTTTGATAACAATAACAAAAGCACAAAGCTTCTGTCAAGGTTTGTTGGGCCATATAGAATCACTGAGATATTGGGTAACGATAGGTACAGAATAGCTGATGTTCCGGGATTCATAAAGAAGGGTAAACCATATAAAACTGTTATTGCAGCCGATAGAATGCGTCCTTGGATTCACATTAAGGCTCTTGAAATGGATAAAAGTGATATGAGTAGTTCTAGTAGCTCAGAGAGTGATTAAATATATATAACATTTAGTTTTATATGGTCTTGATATCTATAAGTTCTGCTTTAGTGAATTATGAATTAATCATTAACATTAATAAAATCACTTCAATTTAGCCTATGATATATTAAATTGATGATTTTAGAATTAAATTATTTAGGATGATTATGTTTGTGTGATGCCAGGAGGCACCACAAGGTCGGATGGCCGAATGTTATGATTTTAGAATTTATATCGATATATTTACACATCTCGGAACATTTCTGGATAATTTAAGTTTTAATATTACTTTAAAGACACCGTAATACTAGGTATTAAATTCCATCATATCCGCCTACGCATTTAGTAAACACCTGTAGAAATAAAAGCATAATAAATCTTTTGATCGTATGATTTATTTTTAATATTTTGTTTTCACTGTAATTCATTTCTAAATAATTAGAGATAATTATGTTACATATTACAATTTTAAAATGCATTAATAAATAATTGTCATAAGAAGTACATCAGTTGGCTTCTACCGGCTGATAAAAATAGAAACGGAAGTTGTGTATAGCATCTTTGTTTAATTTATTTGGAGTATTTCATATTATTTGTTATTATCCTAAAATATATTTAGATAGCTTGGTTAAGTCCTGTATTTTAAAGATAGGCAGTAAAATAATTGTCAATTTAAAATACTTACTGGCCATTTCCGGCAGCGTGCCGCCCATAACGGTCGTTAAAATGGCGGGAGATTTTGGCGGGAATTATTGGCGGGAAATCGTGAATATAAAATGGCGGCACGCGGTTGGAAGGGCAGTCTTTTTCGATCGCTTGAATGGGCAAGTGGTAACTCTGTGCGTGCGACTACAAGTGTAAACTAGTATAATAAAAGTGTAATCTCTAGTTTAATTGTATTGTAATAAACAGTTATAAGTGAATTGTTGGAGTTTTTATCACTTTATTGTAATGCTGCGTGTTGATTCTGTCTCCGTCTCAAATGGGACGGTTCTGTAATTATTACTTAGGCCCAATTCCATAATCTTGTTAATATCGGGGTAAATAATGTATCCGTCTTCAAGGAAAGCGGCGGAACAATACCTAGTAGTAACCCAAATTATTACTTCTGCGATTTGTCAGTTAGGTCGAGCAAAATTATGAATTTGTTGTATGAATAATATGATTTGTGTGTGATAAATGAGCTGCTAGTGAAGTAAGCTAGTAAATGTTAAGCACTACATTTTCATATTTTTTTTCCAATAACAGTTTTTTTCTGTGTGACTCTTAATACAAGATAGTATGAACCAGTGAAATCGGGAAAGAACTATTGTACAAACCATATAAAGTTAACTGAATTGTTTTGCTTTTAACTTCTACGGTTATTCTAATTTATTTGTTAGTAAGGCGTAGCATAATTGTGATGTAATAGAAAAGTAAGTTTTGGAAACTTACTGTCAACTTCACACCTCTAGCATATGTTGTTGCATTAAGATTTCTGATAAGAAGAATAGATTATGTAACGCGAATGACTCCAAAAATCTGGTTTATTAATTGTAATTGGGGAATTAAGACAATGTAAAATCCTATTTACCAACCGCAAAAAGGTTGTAATTATTGCTTTATTTGTTACAGCGAATATTTAAAGCTAAGCATATTGCGACTTTCTGCGAAGTTGTCTGTATGCGGCATAAAATATTTGTCTAGTTGCCTACGTATTTGGCACAGAGAATTTTCCTAGCATCTTTGGCTAAGCCTAATGGTTTGAATCAATATTTTTGTTCCTTCACGTGTTTTCTAGATGCAGTATTTGTTTATACTCACTACTACGAGTATTACTACAATGATTAACATGCTATTTTTTTTAGTTAAAAGTATATTAACTTACTTATTTTGCAGCGTGAGTTGCACCAAAATTAAAGTTATAAGAAGTCGCTTAAATTATAGTCAATGTGTGAACTGCTACCGGATTTGCCGTTTGTAAAAGTAAGTCAACGCTAATTGTAAGTGGGATGCCTAACCTAAACATATTCATCAAATCTAATAAATGTACTAGCGAAGATACTGTGTTGTCCTCTCACAAAACACCCTGACAAAAGCCTATAGCATATAACTTGATTTCACACTACCCGCAACAACGCCCACAGATATGTTTACAAGCACACGGATCTCAATCTTTGGAAATCCTGTTCAGTGATTAAAACAGTACATCGTGGGGTGATGAAAATTATTCCTCTCCTTCGTTATAGACTTTTGCACAATGGTAATATTATATTTAGAAACTGGGTAACATCTCGCGAACTAAAACAGTACTTAAGCATGGCACCGTCTAATTAATGGATGTCATGGATCAACATCCATCACATCAGACATCAGTTTCGGAACATAGTCGTGGAGTCTCAATAAATTACTTATCATTAACCTCCTGCAATTTTTTGCGCTAAAACTCATAGTGACTTCATCCCATACTTAGCAACATTTCATTGCTGCTGATTTCTTTGCTTACAATTGACCAAATTCTGTACCGTTTACGCTCTATTCCAAAAAGTTATGTCGAGAATTTGGGAACCGCTGTGTTCAGCAAACACGAACAATTAGAGGACACTCTTCTGCTCAAACGAGGGACTGGACCAGATTTATCCCACAATTAACTACTAGTTTCTAACTTGTAAAGCCTTCTTGGGCGAGTTAACTAGTTTAGGTGGTTAATTCGCACGTGAATTAGGCACTATTGAAGATTGTTAGACGCGTAATTTTGGCTCAATATGAATGAGGCATTTATGATGAATCTTTATCATATAGCAAATAAAGAGATTTATTAGGGTATAACTACAAATGAGCGTAACCAATCGGTCAGTGTATAGTCTCCGTTGCCAAGTGACTTGAGATCATAGACGTTCGATCCCCGGGCTCATTAAAAGTCGGTAAAAACTATTGAATTACTATTACTAGCGTATGGAATAAAAGAATGTGCTCCATGAATTGATGCCACTTGTCATCAACGCATACCAATGGTTTCTAGGAAAACGTCACAATTTTGCCGTCGCATTTGTGACTCATTTTTTGCTCGGCATAGCTTCTCAATACGTAGTAATAACAACTAACTGGTAAAAACATCAATTTTATGTATTCACCTCTAAGCTAGTCTCATTCTTTAAACAAAAAAGTATACTAAGGTATTGTATGTGAAATGTATACCAAGATTTTCTAACAAGTTTGAACAGTTTTTTGTTTGCGAAACGAAATTACATGTCGAATTCGTCAGAGACAACTGTCTCAAACGGTGCGATCAGGCGCGTTCCAGCGTCTGCACCGCTTAAATTGCATTCCGAAGGCGTTCGTGCATTCTTTGTGCAGGGAAAAGGGACCCACTATGTAAGACTTCACCCGTATTGTTAACTTTTTGCCCCTTTCATTTAAGTAAAATGTATGTATATTTTCAAAAACAGGAGGTAATAAATTCGATCTGTATATGTGTGATGTCAAAATTGGAAAAGATTTTACTATATTCTGCTCTTAGAGTTCGGCTCTGCGCCTCGTCGCGTGCGCACGCAGCCCGTATTTGTTTTGTAGCACTTGCGCTCAGTTGTTTGTTTTGCTCAGGTATTTATTGCGATGTCGAACGTGGTGAAGTGTTCAAACTGCAATGTCGTGATATCCGAAGTTTTAGCCTTTATACAAAATAAAATACAGGTTATGGATGAAGAAAGTATACGACGTGTTTGCACCAATTCCTTCCTGGCTGAGGAAATAGCCTAGGCGAAGAAATTACTTTTTGAGTCTATCCCAACTGTTATACGAAGAGTTACAAGAAAAGGCGAGGGCAAATCACAAAGAGATATAGAAGACATAATAACTCTTTTCAAGGAAACGGAGCCCGACCTAACCCCCATATTTGTGGCAAGAGACTTAAATAAACTCCCACCCGTCACCTTTGATTACGTGGACGCGTCAAAACTTTTAAAGGATATAAATGTGCTTCAGAGTGAATTAAAGTTGGTGCAAGACGCATATGTGTCTAAACAAGATTTTTACCAACTAAAAACTGAATTGGATAATCTCAAGTCCGCATCCTTAGTAAATAACTTTAACGTAAACCAAAGACGGAGAGGAGCCTATTTGCTAAATGATTCGGAAATTGATAGTGGCCCTATGGGTATACATATCACTGATATTGGAGAATCACGTAAAACGGAGGTAGACATGCAAGATTGTACCGAGCGGTCACCACAACAGATAACGGACGCCGCTACCCGTGCCGCTACTGGACCGGCGCCGCTCTGCGATGAATCACCCGCTCGGTCGATACCCGCTCCGCCATCGCAGCCGAGTCAGCTATCGAGTGAGATAAGCGATCAGCTGTGCCCGACTGCTACTAAAAGTGGGCAGAATATAACTGTCGCAGACGAAAATATGGATAAATGGATTACTGTGACTAACAAAAAAAAGAACTCTAAGCGATATAGCAATAAGATAGGATCAGCAAAACAAATAGCGAATTTCAAATCTGCGGATATAAGAGTGCCTGTGTTCCTTTCAAATGTGCACTTAGATACTAAACCAGAGGCAATAAGTGACTACGTATACAAACAAACGAATGAGAAAATATCATTAATTAAAATATCACAGCGCAAAGAGAGAGGATACAATGCGTTTAAGATGTTTGTTCCCCGGCATAAACTATATATGTTCCTAAATGAAAGAATGTGGCCTGAAGGAATAATATTCCGTCGTTTTATGGATTACAATTCGCAAGGAATGAATCGTGATGAGGCTAGCAATCAAGATCATAATGGCTATAGACATTAATGATAAAACAAGGTCGTGTAACAGTATTGTTACATTTAATTGTAAATCTGTGAAGAGATCAGTAGAGGGAATTCGACAGTTATGTAGGACAGCTGATATCATAGCCCTCCAAGAAACGTGGCTCATGGCCCACGACCTCTCTTACCTGGAGAGTATCGACACTGACTTTGGGAGCACCGGGACGTCAGCAGTGGACACTACGGCTGGAGTACTGGTGGGGCGGCCCCATGGAGGGGTTGCGCTGCTATGGCGAAAAAGTGTGTTCCCCTGTGTATCTGTAATACCGTGTTCTAGCGCTCGTATTTGTGCCGTTAAAATAGATCTCAGTAATCAATCGATAATAGTGTGTAGTGTTTACATGCCTGTTGATTGTAGTGAAAACTTGACAGATTTTACGGATTGCTTAAGCTACTTAAATGCTATAATAGAGGAAAGTGAGTGTGAGACAGTATTTTTACTAGGTGACTACAATGCACACCCAGGTCAGCCGTTTTATAATGAGTTGATTATGTTTTGCTCTGAACAGAACTGGATTTGTGCCGACGTGAGTACACTAGACTCTAATTCATTTACCTTTGTTAGTGATGCACATGGAACGGGGAGATGGTTAGATCATTGTATAGTGACTGAGTCAGCAAACAAATTAATAAGTAGCGCAAAAATATTGTACAATGTATACTGGTCTGATCATTTTCCACTCCAGATTGAATGTAGGCTAAGTTGTGCTACACCTATGGTTGTTAATACGAATACAGTTCATAACAAAATTAAATGGGGCATCAGAACTGGTGATCAAATAAAACAATATACAGACGTATGCAACAAAAACTTAAAATTAATAGATTTTCCATCAGACTTTGTATATTGCAGTAATGGCTTTTGTAATGATTTATCTCATAGAAAAATAATTGATAACCTGTATAAAGACATAGTAGCTACTTTGTCATTTGCGGCAATTGAAAGTAACAAAAGCAATGTTCGTAGTTATAAGAAACGAGATGTTATAGGTTGGAATAAGCATGTCAGTGCGGCACACAAAGAGGCCAGATCGAAATTTGCGATGTGGGTTGTATATGGTCGGCCGAAGCAAGGGCTCGTTTATGATGAGATGGTAAACAGCCGTCGCGTTTTCAAAAGTAGACTTAAATGGTGCCAAAATCATAAAGATCAAATAAAGATGGATATTTTAGCTACTCACCATTCAAAAAATGATTTTAAGAATTTCTGGAAGTCTACCAACCAGCTAAATACGAGACCTGGCCGCCCTGAGGCGGTGTGCGGGGTCAGTGACGTAGAACAGATTGCTAATCTTTTTAGGGAGCAGTTTATGGTCTCATCACCCTTGGGGCCGTCGTCAGGTCTCGTGCCCGGTGCTGGGACTAAGCGTGATCTAAGTGTGGTTACCAATGGAAAAACTATTTCGCGGATTATTAATACAATGGTAGCTGGTAAATCACCGGGCCACGATGGTCTCAGTGTTGAGCATTTGAGGTATGCAGGTATACATCTACCCAGAGTTTTAGCACTGCTATTCAATGTTTGTGTCGTTCATTCATACCTACCCGCTGACTTGATGAGAACCACAGTGGTTCCTATTGTAAAGAACCGCACGGGTGACGTCTCGGACAGATCAAACTACAGGCCAATCTCCTTGGCAACAATAGTTGCCAAGGTGTTTGACAGTGTGCTTAGCTCAGTGTTGGAAGAGCACTGCACGCTCCATGATGGCCAGCATGGCTTTAAGCGGGGTTTGTCGACGGAGACTGCAATACTGAGTTTGAAGCACACTGTTAAATATTATACAGACAGGAGTACACCAGTGTACGCCTGTTTCTTGGATCTCAGCAAAGCCTTCGATCTGGTTTCATACGACATCCTGTGGCGTAAATTGGAGGAAGCAGGCATACCCAGTGGCTACACTGATTTGCTTAGGTTTTGGTATTGTAATCAGGTGAACTATGTGAGATGGGCGAACAAATATTCCGAGCCGTACGGGATGGAGTGCGGGGTGAGGCAAGGGGGGTTGTCCTCCCCTAGGCTCTTCAATTTGTACGTGGATGCACTGATTCGGGAGCTCAGCGGCATGCGCGTCGGCTGCCATATCGGCAAAGTATGCGTAAATAACATCAGCTACGCCGATGACATGGTCCTGCTGGCGCCCTCGGTCAGTGCACTAAGATCACTTCTCGCAGTTTGTGAAAAGTTTGCAGCCTCGCATGGTTTGCTATACAATACCAAAAAGTCACAATTTATGGTGTTTAAGGCTGGCAGTAAATGTCCCAATGTAGTACCCCCTATAAAACTGTACAATCAACCCTTAGACAGGGTTTACATGTTTAAGTATCTGGGTCATATTGTTTCTGACAGTCTTAAAGACGACAGTGACATTGAAAGGGAACGCAGGGCGCTGTCGGTCAGGGCAAATATGTTGGTTCACAGGTTTGGTCGCTGCACGGATACAGTTAAAATCACACTTTTTAAAGCCTTTTGTGTATCTTTTTATTCGTGTAGTTTATGGACCAACTATACCAAAAAGGCCTACAGCGCCCTGCGTGTTCAATATAATAACGCCTTCAGGGCTTTGTTGCGGCTGCCGCGCTTCTGCAGCGCTTCTGCGATGTTTGCGCTGGCAGGAGTAGACAGCTTTGAAGCTGTAATGCGCAATGTAACATAGTCATTAAGTCATTCATTTCATTGTACTAACAATCTGGATCGCAGTTGTCTGAAATAAAAATTTTTATTTTTATTTTTATTTATTGATCTAATAAAGCTTGTTAACACTTGTGCAAAATTTCGTACGTGATTGTATGTTTGTATATTGGTATGTGTGTCTAAATATTTCTCCCAAACGAGAAGTCATACCGAGATGATTCTTTTTTAGCTTGATCTAGTAATCAATCCAGTAGTTTTTGAGGTAACATTAATAACTAAAAATCATTAAATAAAAAATAATTATAAACCGATGTGTATAGACTGTTGGTGTACGTAAGCTTAACTTCATGCACCGATGCCAAATAAATGGTTTTTCCTTATAGAAGACGAATGCGTAATTTTCAGCTTTTTAGTTTGTGAAACCTGATTCTTTAAAAAAAATACAAAATCAAAGTTATAGAATTTCTTAGTATCTATCTACATATTCGACTATAGTTATAATTTAATTTTAATTGCAATAAATAGTAAAAAAAAACAAATACTTCTTAATGTCTTTCATAACTAAATGTCAAAAATATAGAGCGTCCCCCTGAAGATGGCTTTAGGAGTTTATGGATCTAAGTTGTCTATGATTGCAAAAGAGCTCTTACTTTTAATTATCTCTGGAAAAACTTCAAAGGCAATGTATCGAGGACTGGAGGATTGTTTACATTATGTTTCTGTATTTCAATACATTAATGATTGTTTTGCAGATTCTCGAGTGGCTGAGGTATTGTACAAAGAAATGGTTTCATAAGGAAAAAAAAGATTTTTTAAGCCTATACTTTTTAAAATATAGACAAGCAACACCGGTAAGAAAACTTAGTCCAGACAACTGGTTGCTTTTAACATCAGTCAACACAATGTAATATACCACAATATTTTGTTGACAGCAAATATAATTTTTTTTTCAAAGTTTTCCTATGAGGAAAAAAGTTGTGTTTGTGGTTGTCCAAAATGTACTATATTTCAAAAACTACTAGTTCGACCAATTTTCCTTGAAAGTATTGTTAAGGTCTACTTCATATATTTCTTATCAAAATTCACACTTGCTATAAGTTGGAGGTGGGAGGGACGCCGCAAACCCTTAAAGTGACTTCATCCCATACTTAGCAACATCTGATTGCTGTTAATTCCTTTCATTACATATCGACCAAATTATTTACCGTTTACGTTCTATTCCAAAAAGTTTTGTCGAGAATTTGGGAACCACTTTGTTTAGCAAACACGAACGATCAGAGGACACTCTTCTGCTCAAACGAGGGACTGGACCAGATTTATCCCACAATTAACTACTGGTTTCTAACTTGTAAGGCTTTCTTGGGCGAGTTTAACTAGTTTAGGTGGTGAATTCGCACGTGAATTAGGCACTATTGAAGATTGTACAATGCGAATTTCACCCAGAGCTAAGGACAATTTTTATAATAATTTGACCTTAGATATAAAACACGTCTTCCACTTATTTACCGTCCCAAAAAGTTAATAACTATCTCAAATAACAAGTGACTTGTCACCGGAATTAAAAATACCTCCGCGTAATTCTGGTGGAGTTTGGTGAAAAATATGAAAACATTAATTCAATTAGAACTTCTATAGACGTCAAGGTGAGCGTAAGAAATATTTTATAGGTACAATAGGGCATTGAGAAAATATGTAATAAAAATTTTACGACCACAGCACAGTGATTAAAATGTGGTGCACAAATAATAGGCGGATAACACTGAAGGTATCGTTTTGTTTCAAAGCTCTACATAAGAGTCGATTTTACCAACGAATACAGTACAAAACGACTAATTCGAAAACGTCATCTATATGACGACATTTTAACCGGTCGTTTTATACTTATTCGTTCGAATAATGTCTATAGGACGTTGGTAAAACTTACTCTAAGTCATAATATCACTTGCGATAAGTATTGGCAACACGTAGTAAATCACGTATTAGCTTGGTTTTGAATCCCATATAATTTATTGCTTTCGAAAATCGTTATCGTTCCATAAATTGTTGCTTATCTCAGCCACTTGTTAAGTAAGAAAATAATGTTAATATTTTTCGAAAAACTATTCGAGGATACAGTTTAAATATTTAAATGAAATTTCAACGTTGCTTTACTAGGCGCTACAATCACCAGTAATTGAAGGACATTATTTTCTTAACCTATCAATTATCTGATGGTATATTTGCAATATCTTTTGACTTTTACCATACATACTCCTCAGGACACCTTTAGTCCTCTGGTTTCCCGGTGTCAAACTGGAGTGGCTAATTATAATAAGGAGCGAAAATATTATTCCCTTCAGGCAATAACCTCAGCTGGATTTTACCGCGTAATATTTTTATTACACTCATACATTAACGTTTTAGTAAATTGGCGTATTTGGTTAATCGGATATTGGGCGTTATGGCCAACAAGAATATTTATGGTAAGCTTTTTAACGGCCTATTACTTTTTGAAAGCTGATTTTTGTTTACTATTGTAAATCATTGAGCTAAAAAGGCACGTCCTTTTATTTGCTCACATGCACTGTTTCGATAATTAATGAAAAACAATCAATAAACTATCGAAACAGTGAACTGTAAGCAAATTAATGCAAAACAATTAACTAATTATCGAAATATATTTATAGGGATTGTTTATAATAAAATATTACAGTTCAGTCTGCTGTTCGAAAAGGAAATTATTTATGATTTTGAATTTTCAATTACGAAAATTATGCCTTGTAGACTGGATGGATTGCGAGTTAGCTTTTTGCTCAGCTAAAGGAGAATGTACAGTATTTGATATAAACTTGGGAGGCTAATGAACACGTAAACTCCGGCCGATAATTATTACAGAAGCCTCTTTTTACTACAGTAATTTAATGTGGCAATGATTTTGATAGTCTGTCTGTATTTTGGCTTAGAAGATTTTTTTTATTTCTACATAATGCGTTGCGGGCAGAAATGCAACATAAATTTCATTTTATTTTCTTATGATTTAGCTGTCTAGACCTTTCGCCACAAATAAACTTGTCATTACAAACTTCAGATTAGCCGAAACAATTAATTCATTATTGGGAAATTGTGTCAAATTTTTCAATAATATACCTAATAATGTTATCGAACTACCTATTCATAAATTTAAGTTTCATGTCCAAACTACCCTAATGTCGAAGGGGTATTATAAAATTCAAGACTATCTTAATGACGAGAATGTATGGACAGTCCAGCCTACACCAAACTGATGTACCTACCTATTTGTTTTGATTTGTATCCTTTTTGTGGCAGCTAGTGGTGATTGAGTTTGTTCCGGCGTTCCTTCTCAGCACTTGTCAGATTGTCTGTGTCATGTTTCGAAACGCTAAAGGGCCCAAAAGATGACAATTGATTGATATTAACTAATTATTGGCCTTCATAAATCTCATTTTGTGTCCTAAATTGAATAAATTATTATTAACTTTTGACTTTTGATTAATGGCAAGTGTTGTTAATGTCTACATGATAGCTTTGAAGTCTTTACTCTCATGCGATTGGAATAGAGTAATAACGGTGTTACTCTTAAATAAGACAATTCTGCCAGTCATCCTATTTAATGCTCTAAATTTTTTACATAACAATAATAGGTGAAACTAATCGTGTCTCCCAAATGCATTTTCTAGTTATGTTTGCGTATGGAAATTGTGAGCTATGTTTGTATAGTACCTACTCGACTCTTACAGTCAAGCCTAAAAGCCTGTTAGTTCCGAAACATAAAACCGCGGATGCTGCGTTTGTATGACACTTTATTGTTTTATGAAACTGCGTCGTTTTATTTTTTATAAAATTTTTGTGCACTCAAATCCATTTATTGCACGACGGCCGAACCAAAAACCAATAAACGAAGTGGTATGTATTCAGTGTTCATGTATGTACGCTTACGACTTATTTATTACATATTTCACCATTATTTCGATACTAATATTCATCACCGTATAAAAGGTGTTTCAAAACTTCCTGTTAGCCTTACAACTATCTCCTAGAAATATGGTCGAAATATGCCAAAAAAAACCGGCCAAGTGCGAGTCGGACTTGCGCCCTGAGGGTTCCGTGCCAACTTTAACTGAATTAGGGAATCCATTTACTTCTACTTAGTAAAGTACCACAATATTTTGTTGACTACAAATATAACTTTGTTTTTCATAGTGTTTGTATGAAGTACAAAGTTATGTTTGCGGTTGTTGAAAATGTGCTATATCTCAAAAATTACTACTTCGATCCCGTCCGAAAGTATTTATTAAGATCTACATCATATATTTTTTTCGAAATTTACGCTTGCTTGGTTTAGAAATTAAATGGAGGGGGGGACGCCAATTTCACCACTTTGGAAGCGTTAGACTTTAAAAGAAAATAGTTTTAGAAACCTCTATGTCATTTTGAAAGACCTATCCAAAGACACCCCACACGCATAGGTTAGACAAAAAAAAATTTTTTGGTTTTAGTTTCATGTATGAGAGCCCCCCCTTAACCGTCATTATTTTTTAATTTTTGTATGAGAATCGGTAAGCGGTTAACAAGATACATCTCCCTACCAAATTTCAATTGTGTAATGCTTATAGTTACAGAATAAAATGGGTGTGACATACGGACGGACAGACAGACAGACAGACAGACAGACAGACAGACTTGACGAAACTATAAGGGTTCCGTTTTTTGCCATTCGGCTACGGAACCCTAAAAATGAATCGACACCCCACAAAAATCGGACGGTTCACGGGGTTCCAATTAAGTATGGGAAGTCACCATATAATTACATTTTAGTTATTTGTATTTGGTCACTATACAATTTTAATAATATAAAATGCACTTGAAAAATGCAACTGTGTCAGATGAGAAATCGAACCCTGTGTCTTACGCTATTTGATGAGTGTATATAAGGTAACCTTATTTTAAGTGTTCATTTTTTAATCGGCCAACTCAGCATAATAAATGTTTTTTTTTTTGTAGAATACACTTTGTGTTTTACGCTAGTTTCTAATAAAATCAGAGATTTAGGTAATCATTCTGATTTTTAATTAATTAAGGTTAAGATAAGAGAAAAAGAGAGATTGGACCTTGAAATGAGGGAGACGAAGCCGATAACGTGGACAACTTTTAAAATTGATAAGTTGTTGTTTAAAAAAATGGTGTTTTCTTGGTTCGAGGAAACACAAAAAATAAAAGTCTCGATTTTCCAAAAAACAATGTTAGTGCCCTTTTTTATGATGTGTACAAAGACATGGTTAAAATATTTACACTTTAAACGATTTGACGTTAAACAGGGCGATTTTTTTATCAGTACCGAAATTTTGGGTAAAGACTCCACTGATGAATATGAAAAAAAAATTACTATGGGGGCAATAGTGAAATCGAGAAGAAAAACAGCTGTATGGAATACATTTTGACCGCGCGCCAATTGAACTTTTGTATGGAACAGTTGTTTTTTTTTTCACGATTTCACTAATGCTCCCACAGTAAAAGTTGTTCATATTCATCAGTGGCGTCTTTACCCAAAATTTCGGTACTGATAAAAGAGTCACCCGGTATAGGCAAAGGCCCGAATAGTGTAAGACACGGGGTTCGATTTCTTGTTTGACACAGTTAGTTTTTCAAGTGCATTTTATATTATTAAGTCCATAGAAAAAATAAATAAGGTTAGAATGGGTTTGATCGCTCGTTTGTATGAGAACCTCTGTCGCCGGTGGGAGTTACCGCGCTGTTGCTGCTGTGTTTCAAGTACCAATCAAAGAATCAACGCATCTATAGTACAAACCAATCACATTTTCCGCTAGGAGCTCTGTGATTGGTGTTATTAGTACTTGAAACCAACTACCAATCACAGAGCTGCTAGCGGTGAAACCAACAATCGTCATTCAGATACGTTCGTTCTTTTATGTCAAAATACTAGTGATGTGGTAAAAGTCGATTATTTCCGTTGATAAACTAAATTACCGGTGTAATGTTGTTTCTCAATATGAACCGACATGTAGGATTTAAGTTTGAGTTAATTTTGATAATTTCACAGCTCATTGGATCGCAGCAAAGGGTTTTACTATTGCTTTTCGGTAAAAACAATAAAAGAAAAAAATGTGTTGCTAAACGTTACTTGAAATATAGTAACTAATACCCATAAACATAAGAGTAGTATCTAAAAATAATGTTATTAGTAGAATTGAATTATTCTATGTATAACAAATAAGTAATATTTCTTATATAAGACATATAGATTCCAATGTAAAGAAAGGGTAAGAAAAGTGTTTAAAGATATTTGCATGGTCTAAATTATTCAGATATTATATCTTACAATGCTTACAATTTGCGCACGGGCGGGGCTCGAACCACAAGTTTCAGGCTAACCGGGCCAAGCGCTCTACCAATTGAGCTACCGTGGTGTCTGTCCGACCTTGCGAAATTTGTGGTCTCTCATGGATACGTCATTACGCGTAACGTTTAGCGCCATCTACCCGTCTTGTTTATGAAACAGTAGGCCAAGTATGATAAATATGACTCAAGTTAGTATGGTGGTTAAGTTTAAGAAATGTACAACTGCATGATTTTAACAGTTAACTTTGCAGTGTTTTTGTTCGTGTTTTAATCACGTCACCAAAGGAGCGTTGTAGGGGTTTGAAAAATTACAGAATTATATGCAAACTAACAAGAAATGTATATGTAGGTACTGACTTCAAATAACTGGCTTACAAAAGTATTTTATCCGTTTTAACCCCATAGTACTGTCAAAATTCAACCATTTCTAAGGAAATTTTCTTTTTGATGGTGTAAGAAAATATCAACCGATACTAGCTAACCAACATAACGTGCTTTTTGAAGCACGGAGATGCTCGTGGTAAACCACGAGCACTTATATGGAGTTACTTATATGGTCGGAATGGTCACCCATTAAAAACACGAGCGAGCCGTATGTTGTTTAACTTCGATATCACTACCGAAGGAAGTACATTGTTGACAGAAAAGTCTTTTACAAGTTGTACAATGTACAACTTGTAAAAGACTTTTCTGTATTGAGTGAAAGAGTATTGAACACATACAGCTTCAACAGCCTCCTGAGATCGGTCGCGGCGAGGTTGGATACGGTCAGTGTCATTATACGACACTGGTTTCAGGTTCAACTCACCAAAGACACCAAAAATAATTATAATCACTTTTTACTGACATAGTTATTAAGAGAAAATATTACTAACACTTATGGACATGTTTCTGTTAAATACATTTTATTTTATTTATTTATTTATTAAACTGTGTGTTTATTAAATTGTCGTACCCTATTTTACAAATAAACAGATCAACCGATAAATTAAAATCGAAATTAATAACAACGAAAGTACAAAAGTTGTGAAGTAAGCAGTGCGTTTTTTCCGAGTTATATTTTTATTGCAGGAATACGTTATTTTGCTTGCACGAATAAGAATATAACAAAGTTTTTTTATTTCAAATAGCACCAGTAGTTCCTGAGATAAGCGCGTCCCAACATACAAACTCTTCAGCTTAATTACATTTAATTATTTATTGTATTTCAAAAAAATAACAAACATTACTTATTTTTGCAAATATTTATTGTTAATCTCTTAATACAACAGTAGGGATATTACCATTTATCGATATTTTTACTATGCTGTGAGTTACATCCTTAGTGATGCGTATGCAAGCGAAAAAAACAAATTGGACGCGATACATTGCGTACTAAGATAGCAGATATGTTAGAAATATGCGTGGACTGTCATCAATGAATATTTTGTTAAAACTTGGTGCAACGAATCCGCTGTCTTTTGAAATATCATAATTTAAAAGTGTTTTTTTGCAAATAATGTCGAAATAACTACATTTTATTACTCTCCGTTGAAAAGATACACTTCCACTCTCATTTTGTATGACCTGGCTTCACGCTCTGCAAGTAATTATAGCACAAGACGGCATTTTTGACAAAAATAATGCAACGCTCTTGTCGCGCGACTGAAGTAGATACGGCTCAATGCAGGCATATGCCTACAATACGAGGGTCAAACTGAAAGTTCTTAGAACTGGCCACTTATAAACAATATAATAAAAAAAATATTCTAAAATTTGAAAATAGAACTCTTTGCCAATATTACTGAGTATATATTTCATTCATTTGTCATTTGTTTTACGATTTGGCGGCAAATTGAAAATTGTCTGTGTCACGTCAACATGAATTTAACACGAGAAAATTTTCGTGCAATGATTTTTTATGACTTTCGATGTCATTTAAGTCAACAAGAAAGTTATGATAGACTACGACTGGCCTTTCACGATGAAGCCCCATCTCGTGCGACGGTTTACAACTGGCTTAATGAGTTTAAACGTGGTCGCACTAATCTCACTGATGATGTACGTGAGGGACGGCCTTTTACGGCGACGACTGAAAATAACATCTGTGTTGTGCGGCGTATGATAGAGACTGACAAAAGAGTGACCTATCAGCAGATTCGGACAAGCTTAGGCATCGGTATGAGTCAAGTGCACAAAATCCTCCACGAACATTTAGCGGTCAGGAAGCTTTGCGCCCGGTGGATACCTCATAATTTGACTAAGGCTCAAAAACTCCATCGTGTGGATTGGTGCCGTAAAATGATTGAAAGATTTAACGGAGGTGACTCAAATGCTGTGTTCGACATACTAACAGGTGACGAAAGCTGGATTTACTGTTATGATCCTGAAACCAAAAGACAATCTGCTCAGTGGGTGTTTCCTTTCGAGGAGTTGCCAACTAAAGTGAAGAGAGATCGAAGTGCGGGAAAAAAAATGGTGGCCTCGTTCTTTGGAAGGATAGGTCATTTCGCAACAATTGTGTTAGAGGATCAAAAAACAGTTTCTGCAGAATGGTACACTACCAATTGTTTGCCACTTGTCTTGGAAAAAGTTCGAGAGAAACGAACTCGCAGTAGGATCCTCCTTCACCACGACAACGCCTCGTCGCACACCGCCAAGCGAACGATCGACTATTTGGCGACATCAAACGTTGAATTACTGGGTTACCCGCCGTATAGCCCCGACCTCGCGCCTTGTGATTTTTATTTATTTCCAAAAATTAAAGAAAAACTTAAAGGAAAGCGGTTTATGAATGCTGAAGAAGCGGTGGCTGCGTATCGCGATGCCATTGAAGAGACCCCTAAGGACGAGTGGGCAAAGTGCTTTTCCCAGTGGTTCCATCGCATGCAGCGGTGTATTGACGTCAATGGACAATATTTTGAAAAGATATAATAAAACTAATAACTGGCTAATGTAATCAGTTTTTGATTTTCTAAGAACTTTCAGTTTGACCCTCGTATTAGCACGCTGCCGCACCGACCGAGGCCATTCTAACCTTATTTATTTTTTCTATGATTAAGTCATCTTAAGTTGCTAGTAGAAAGTTGATTAGTTACTGATATTAGTAAATGACACACATATTTGTGTACATATTTAATTCGTATAGTGCGATGCGTTAACGCTACTGTTATTTATTATACAAGGTGGCTGTTTTAGTGAGTTCCACTCACAATAAGCTATTATTACTAGCGCACGGAACTGACACCACGAACAAATTTCGTGATTGATGCCACTTGAAGTCAAAGCATGCATACGCAACGAACATTGAAATTTCAAGGAAGACGTCAGAGTCTTGTTATAAAATTGCGACACATTTTTTGTTTAGCATAGCACCAGATGATAAATACGGCAAAAGATTGTGAGAGCAGCATTGATGACGTCACGCAGCCTACCCGTTAAAGTTAGCGCTTGCAAAATTCAACAGGCTTGCTAATGTGACGGTGGCCGATTGGTATAGGCATACGCCCGGATAGCGTAAGACATGGTGTTCGATTCCTCGTCTGTCACACAGCCGAAGTTGCTTTTTACAAGTGCAATTTATATTATTAAGTTTCTACGAGTATAGTGACAAATACTATAAAAACAAAAACGTAATTATATATAAATAAACATATTTTCAATTGATGTCACAAAAAAAGTTTTTGACAATCCATAAATGCTACGAATTAAAGAGGTCCGTCCTCCACAACGTAGTAAGTAATAACAACGCATTTCCGGGCGGGAAAATATTGAGATGGTTTATTAGTTGGGAAAGCAAAAAGTAATTTTTGCGTTCGCTGGAATCTAGTTTGTACCCTGCCTTTATGCCTGGCTGTTGCAGCAAAAAATATTATTGATTTTTTTATTTACTTGAGTACCAGCAATCTGACCTCTAGCTAGCGACTAATCTCAAAGTCATATTTGGGTAAGGTTAGCATAATTTGAAAAATTAAACAGACTTCAAAAAACGTTGTGGAGTCTGTACATGACGTGTGTGGACTGTTGGGCTTGGTGAGCTTGACCTAAATAGAAAACGAATGCGTTAAAAGTCGTTTTTTGAAGGAGGTTTTATTTTTATAATTTTATTTATTTATTTTATAATGTTTAGTTATTTACTTTCGTCTTAAAAACTACTGGACCGATTTTGATGAAACTTACACTGTACCCTAAGTTGAACTTAAGTATTGAAATTAAGTCAGATGAACTAAATCTAAAAGAAAAGAAACATCTCACTTTGACTCTTCGTTTTCGAGAAATCCAAAAGCAAGCTAACTTGTTTATAATATACAAACACAAACATACATACACTTAGGAAATTATTGCACACGTGTCAAAAAGCCTAAATAAATCAACATACAAAAAATATATTCAATTCTGACGATATCACATATATACAGGTCAAATTTATTACTGCCTTCTCTTTGAAGTAGGTAAAAATGAATGTATTTCTATAAATAGAAACAAGCAACGTTTTAAGTCTACCCCTTTTCCATCAATTGAATTTTTGAGAGTCCACTAACTAAGACTGTTAGAATTCAATCCGGGACCCTGGGCTGAGAGCACACACACAATGGATGTATCGGTGCGTGCCTCTATTGTGTTCTACACTTGAGTGCTTTAATATTACAAACCATTCCGTATGAAAATGTTTGGAAACTCTTCTTTAAGGAGTTAAGAGTATTTTCAATGATACGTAATTTGCGTAACCCTATTTAATACATTGAACGCGTACAGAATAATATGAGTAAATGAGTCACTACAATATAAGTCTAAGTCTATGACAATATGAGAAAAAGAAACAGACACATAAAGTCTATTTTACTTTGCTAATATTGTAAACAATCTTATAAACGAATTGATTCATTAAAAAACAAGAAAAACACAAAACTCACAACTTAACATAGGAAATTCATCGTTGAGAACTGAGATGTAGTTAAATCTAATAGTTGATTAATCATTTTAAAAGTAATGAAATGATTATTTACAATATTCGACAGTAAAAGATAATTGAACTTTAGTCGTAAAATAAATAATACTAAATAATAATGGCAATGGTGTGTGTGTGTGTGTGTGTGTGTGTGTGTAGGAAAGTAGCACGTGTTTTCAACATGTTCAGGTTCAGATATAATTCGAGCCGCGCGCAAACCGCCAGAGTACTACGCCGTCTTTATAAGATTAGCGGTACTGTAAGCTTCAAAGGACAAGTTTAAAATAAATGATAGCTCAATCTTCAACAAAGTGATATGTGCCATCTTATTTTTCCATTTGATCTTTCTCACTTTGATCTAAGGCAGCCACTTCGGTACAGAAATTAAAGATGCCACTTTTTATGTCTAAGTTGAAAAACTCTATTTTCTTTTCATTCGCAAGATTGGAGGCAAAAGAAATGTCTCTTGATAATCTTAGTGAGAAAATGCTATGAATTTCCACATATGTCTCTGTGTTTGAGCCGTGGTGTGTTGTACTAATAACAAGCCGTTTCTCTTGTCTGTTAGCTTTCATCGTCATGATCATCATTATCAGCCTAAGCACGTCCACTGCTGAACATAAGCATTGCTAGCTCTATGTGAAGTGAAAGTAGTGAGTAAATTTCTCAACTATCAAACTAAAGTTGGATTCTCTTTGCTATTCGAATATTGTGAACAACCTTGACATTTCTTTTTAACGAAATGATTCATTTTAAAATTAGATAAACACAAATTTCAAAACTTATATAGGTAATTCATCGTTGAATTCTGTGATTATTTTAAATCAAATAGTTAATTAATTTTATTCACTGATATTATTTTAAAAGTTATGAAAAGATTGTTTACATTACCAATTATGTAAACAATCTTTTTAAACTTTAGCAAAAAAACGGACAATATCTTCTATTTTAAAAAACTTTGTAAGAATTACACTTATAATAAAATTTGTTTCGGAAGATTCCAACAAAAATCTACTTCCACTCTTAAGGTATAGTATAAATAGCTAGTTGGAATAGTCAATATGGTATGTTCATAAAATAAGAAAAGATTAATAAAAAATCAATAAACATCAGCATTTATCCGAAAATATCCGACCCATTACTTATAAGAATTTAAAACCTACTAACAAACTTCTAATTAGTACTATTTTGATTCCGCTGTGAAAAAAAACATAAGGTTCTTATATTGATAATATAAGTAAGCTTTAAATAGCAATTAACCTGAATTGAAATATCCTTTGGAATCCTTTTCTGCAAGGTATCAACGTAGAATATTTCCAATAATGAAATTGTATTGAACTTTCAACTTGGCAATCTCGGAACTTGGGTGAATCGTATTTTTTATAAGCACCTTTGATCCACATTTTTGTCGTTATATCAATGGAAATTTTCTTTCGTTACAGAAATTGCGACTGGAAACGGAGCTAAGTTTAATATAAAATTCTGTGATCACGATTTACGGTTCGGGTTCAAAGGAGGCTTCGAAATAAGCTGTCAATATTGTCAGCGGACATACTTATGTTTTATTTTTTAAGACTTAGAAAAACGCGACTAAACAATTATGAAGTATAATTAATTAAAACCATGATGTTGTTTCGATAGAAGATGATGGGTGGTAATGGCTTTAAGTGTAATTTAAATAAACTGTAAAGCGTGGAAAGATAAAAATATTTTTTAACTAATGTTAATTAAATTGGTTGAAAGTTTCAAGTAATAAAAAAATTAAGAATTGAACTGAAAATTATTTCACCGTGAAAACCCTTGTCACAAGTTGCTAATTTAATTTCTTAAAAGTTGTAATATGGCTAATTAAGTCTTGAGCTTTCAAAAGCTTCTTTTCTTACTTTTATTTATAAAATTTGCGTCGCAAAGATAGAAATTATTAAAATGCCTTCCACTTTTGCTTTCCCAAACGAAAATGGGCTACTCTGCCGTTTAACTTCAGAATCGATAATGAATCTATTCAATGATTTAGATTGTTTTAACAACCACAGTGTGATTTTTGCATTATTAAAAGATGAAAATATATCATATCCCAAAAATTGCGCACCTCGGGACGATTCGCGACCGTCGGGACTCGAAACCGCAACCTTTGGCTAGCCAGGCAATGATTATAGATTTTCACCCAGAGCTACCATTTTAACCCTTGAATTTTGCAACAAGTGCACTTTACTAAAGTCTGGTTTGACCATCGGAAAATAAGCACTAACCAACGAATAATTCAAATACGTAACGCCATTTCGTATGACGTAGCGAACGGAATACGCTTGGAACTTATTCGGACATTGTGAAAAAACGTTGAATTCTAACCTTAAAAATGAGGATATAACCAAAGTGAAGATTTACAAAAACACGTGGAAGGTCGAACGGTAGCGAGGGACAGATAATGGCGGATGCCTGCACCGGACGCGGGCGATTAATCAAAAAGTTATCGGAACACGGCTGCATGGAAACTCCTGTTGACAGCCCTGTATACCTTCAGTAGATAGTTTAGTATCTACAACGTGTAATATTAAATGCGCAAATCCTCAGACACCCCAAACGATTTTTAATTCAATTAACCTAATTCTGGACGATAAAAAATAATTTTAGGTTTTATGTGGTGTTTAAGTTTTATTGGCACTTCTGTGACCGTAGTGCGAATCGGAGCGAGACTTACTCGATCAATCGCATCAAGCGCGTTAACGTGAATTTATATAGGATTGAAGCAGCACCGTCTAGTGGCTAACGGGTACACTAAAACAATCCCATATAAATTCACGTTAACGCGCTCGATGCGTTTGATCGAGTAAGTCTCGCTCCAACTCGCACTACGGCCTCTGATCATTTCTTTCTGGGTTATATCACCAGGCCAGGTCGCTCTGGCCGTGCTGACATTATAATTATAAACTATCAACGCTCATAAAAAACTAACTATTGCTTTACGTATTTTGTCGGGATTGCGCACGTGATAACTTGTCTTCTTAATAAATAGACAGGGCAATGGCAAGTGCTGAGAAGAAATGCCGGAGCGAACTCAGTCACCAATAGCTGCCACAAAAATGATACAAATCAAAATAACAGGTAGTTACATCAGTTTGGTGCAGGCTGGACTGTCCATACATTCTCGTCATTAAGATAGTCTTGAATTTTATAATACCCCTTCGCTTCCCCTACATTAGGTTAGTTTTGACATGTAACTTAAATTCAAGGCAAGGCAAGGCAAGGCAGGGTTTTTAAGGTATCATGTCAAAAAACCTGAAAATAAAGATTTACTTTAAAAAACTGAGCATTAAGTGACAGAGCCCAATGGTGACTGACCTGATTAAGAAGATTGTGCATTCCTTTGCCAGGCATCTTCAACATTCGTTCCTAACTAATAAATAAACGTAAAATAAAAATAGAAGCAGTAAACGAAACAAAATACTTTCCTACTCTATTTGCTGCCAGCATTAAAGGACTACCATCCAATTCCTCTCAACACCCAACACTGTATTTTCTGAAGGATAGTAAAAATATTACGACTGCGAATCACCTACTTTTTCTATTTCAGTCCCGGCATTATGTAAACGCTAATACATATAAATAAGATTAGAGTGAAGGGCGAGCGGGAATAACATGATTCAGTAGTACCACTCTCTTGTAGATTCAGTAGTCCCTAAGTATCAGTGGGTAGGCACACAAAACGGTATGACCTTTTAAAAATGCAGCATAAGGCACTGGCCAGCAAGATGCTTATATTTTTTTCTGAAGGTCGTAAGACTTGAATGAGTGTCTCTAGCAGCACCGTTCACTATAGAAATCAGTAGGAGAGAGCAATATTCAGCCTTCTTAGGGAACACACAAAGATGCTAATGTTGGATGTCTATGAGTTGAAATGTGCAAAATCTCGATGACGATCTTTTATTTATGTATATTATCGTAACAACGCAACTCGATAGACGTCAATTATTTTATTATTTTCCTAATATGCCCTTTTTATATCTGCTTTAAAGCATGCGCTGGGTGCACTTACGAACTTTTGGAAAGATAAGATAAAATAAAGATAATTTATTTTAAGAAAGACAGAAGTTATATACAATATTAACAATAGATCTTAAATTTACTTAATGTATTAGAATGTGAACTTGCTTCCTAAGTTAGAGTAAACCCTGTATTTTAGGTTCTTCCCGATTACTGATATCATAACAGTCGTACATAGTAAATACTTTTTTTTTTTAAAAGATGCAAACATCCTAACAACAATAATATCAGAACTTACTTTTTACATTTCCACTGTGTCACAAGGGTGGATTAGGGCAATAATAACATCACACTCCGGCACAATGTAAATATTTTATGCCCAGGTTTGGGCCTGATGACGCGTCGGCAGTCCGGAAGTAGAGTAAAACGATTTGACCTACTTTATTGGGACCAAGGGATCCATCTTAAATTACTGAATATTTAGCAAGGGTACTCAAAGTTACTAAAATTAATTGGAGTATATAATTGCCACCTAAGTAACATAACACACCCTTTATAAATGCAGAAGTAACTAAAAATAATTTTGGACCTTGAAGTAAATATCATGGGATTTTAGTAACGTGATTGAATGTTGCAATCCGCTACATAAGCCTCATAAAATCTACGCTTTTACTGCCTGTAATGATCATAAAAAACCCTTAAATTACTGTGGATTTAAATTTTTAAATCCAACTTGATAATTTGATAAATAAATTTATAAATTTATTTTATTTTCTGCTGAAACCTAGACCCAATATACTCATCGATAGTAACGGTCAAACGACCTCACCAACGGTTGAATTTTTACGAGTGTCTGTGTTTTGAAGAAAAAGTTCCTTAGAGCAATTTGTACGTCAGAATATTTTATTGACCCGTATTTTTCTTTAAAATACCATTCGTTAATATTTAAACTCGTTAATCGTTAAACATTTACTATTACTATCAATGTGGAAATTGGGCCTTACTTAAGATAATAAAATATGTTTGAGGATTCATAACTTGCCACCTTGCTAATTCAAATGTTTTGGTCACGTATTTTATCAGTTACAATTTTCGTAACTCTTCGTCAGCACACAACCTTCAGCTACAAAAACGTTACGGCCGGGAGTAAAATAAATATTTTCCGACCTCATCCACACCAGAATCATTTGACCCGAACTTCCCCGAAACGCCTATCAAAATTCACTGATGTAAAATGAAAAGTGTTACTCTCTAGAGATCTTTGTAAACTAGAGTTTATGATTTGAGGGTAAAAGAAAAGTTGTTTTACCAGAGGTTTTGATGACCTTTGTTAGCTTATCTATTGTTAGAAATCGTTTTGTTTCATTCAATTTCAATATTCGGATAAATTATGCACGATGTTGAAATCTGCAATCCTTTGAATACGAATGTGAATTTCGTAGGTACAAATATTACTGATTTGTAGAAATCGTACTATGTTTAGAAGTGAAAAATATCCTTATCATATAGTCTGACACCAGAGGCTTAAAGACAACACATTACTTTCCGTATTTTCAAATCAAGCTTTCTTTTTCACCCACGCCAAACATGTCTATGTGAGTGAAAGAGATGGTTATAAAATATGGCCAAAGACTGCCAGAGTAGAGCCCCAGAAATATAAACTACTGCTATGTTTGAAACTATTCGAACTCCCCAAGCCAATCTATCTAGTCTATATCCAAGTGACAATCTGCCATATTAAACTTGGGTTAACATGAGCTAAAATCACAGCGATAATGTCAAACAGATCAGCAACTAGGGTCGGGTCGTTATCAACAGTTAGCGGTAGATAGTAAACGCTATGTTATGCATATGTGTTGACGTCAGAGTAAATTAACGTCATATCTTGATTAGAGAGGCTTTCATTTTGGCAAAGGGTTATTGTAAAGGCGTGGTCACTGTAAGATACAATAAATGTATGACTTGACCCAAATCACCCAATATCTTGAAATTTAAACTACTTAATAGCATACTTGCGTTCTCTCCCTGCTCCTGAAGTCAATTCCTTCTCATTTACCCCTGTCTCTGAATCTGATATAAGCAAGGCCATTTTTGCAATAACCTCCAAAGCGACTGGAGTGGATGGCGTAAGCCGCTTGATGATAGTGCCTTTGCTAAAATTTATTTTACCTGTTATCACACATATTATCAATTTTTCCTTAGTCACTGGCACTTATCCAGATGTGTGGCGTAAAGCTATCGTCTTTCCACTCCCCAAAGTCCGTAATCCCACTTCACCAAGCCAATTCCGGCCAATTTCTATTTTGCCATATCTTTCGAAAATTTTAGAGTCATGTGTTCATAAACAATTGTCCTCGCACCTATTTAAAAACAATTTATTAACTCCTTTTCAGTCTGGGTTTCGAGCGGGTCATAGTACTACCACCGCTCTGCTGAAGGTCACTGAAGATATTAGGGAAGGGATGGACTCCTCCAAACTAACACTTCTTGTTTTAATTGACTTTTCTGACGCATTTAATGCTGTTGATTATGACCTCCTTCTGGCTGCATTATCCCACTTAAAAGTTTCTCCTTCTGCTTTGGAATGGTTTTCATCCTACCTGCGTGGTCGCCAGCAGTCAATCAAAACTCCGAACTCAATGTCTGACTGGTACATGCTGACGTCTGGTGTACCGCAAGGTGGAATAATATCCCCTCTACTATTTTCAATTTTTATAAATATTGTCACTTACAACCTTCGCTGCCTGTATCATCTATATGCCGATGACCTTCAATTATATGTTCAAACTGAAATTTCTGAAATATCTGCTGCAATAAACCTAATGAACGAGACTTTAGAATATATATCTTCCTGGTCGCACAACTTTGGTATTTCAGTTAACCCTACCAAGTGTCAAGCTATCATCGTGGGTAGTCCGGGACTGATCTCTAGGCTTAATACCGTTGATCTGGATCCGATAGCGTATAAAGGTACGACAATTCCTTACTCTTCCAGTGTAAAGAACTTGGGTCTTATCATTGACTCTACGCTGGGATGGACTGATCACATATCAGAAGTAAGTCGTAAGGTTATCACATGTCTGAGAAGTCTCTACCGCCTTAAATTCTTTCTCCCATTTAAAACGAAACTTCTGCTTATGCAAAGTTTAGTCATTCCTATCATCGACTATGCTGATTCGTGTTGTACTAACCTCACTGAAGCCTTCACTGATAAACTTGAACGTCTCCTAAATAGTTGTATTAGATTCATCTTCGGCCTCCGTAAATACGACCATGTCTCCAGTTACAGAGCACAACTGAATTGGCTTACCATCCGTCAACGTAGAGACTCTCGAATTCTTTGCATTCTTAACACTATTCTGTATAACCCCTCTGCCCCTTCTTACCTTCGAAATATGTTCCCTTTTTTAAGTCAAACTCATGATCGTTCTCTCCGTTCCTCTGACAACCTTCGGCTAGGTACGCAGGCTCACCGCTCTTCGTATGTTTCAAAGTCATTTACAATGACAGCTACACGACTCTGGAACTCTCTTCCCCTAGATATAAGGAAGACTGATTCGAGGTTATCCTTCAAGAATAAAGTTCGCACATTTCTGAAAGAGTGAATAATTGCATAGTAATATTGTTATTATATGTATGTATTATTGCTTTATTTATGCTTATGTACGTATAATTATATATATATAATATGTTTAAAGTTATAGTTACTATTTAAATGTAGGTTTATCTATTTATATAATACATTATAATATGAATATTTATTATCATAGGATAAAATGATTATTGTTACTATGTTCCTTTTTTCTTTAGAAGCTTTTCACTGCACCCGTTGACACCTTTCTGCATGACCTAAAGGTTTGACTGGTAGAGAATGCTTTTAGCATTAAGTCCACCTTTGTACACTAAATTTGTGCAATAAAGTCTTTAAATAAAAAAAATAAAAAAAATAGACGATTTTGCGTGTAATTATGGCACAAATCCATAGATTATAAGATCCGTGCATATTAAGGGCCGTCCGTGCCTAATAATGTTAATAAAGCTTTCCATATTTTGTACTAAAACAAATAAACATACTCAGACCTATCTGTGTGGGGTGACTATTGATAGGTCTTTTAAAATAACAGGTTTAATAATAGGTTTCTATTAAACTTTTTGCCAAAACTGTAAAGTTTGGAAGATAAACGCTTCCAAAATGGTTTCAACGATATCGAACAAGTAGTTATTGAGATACAGCACATTTTCAACTTTCGCAAATATCGCTTTGTCCTTCATACAAATGCTATGAAAAATAAAGTTATTTTAGAAGCCAACAAAATATTGTGGTATTTTGGCTGGGTGAAAATAAGTGAACCCCTTAATTAGTTAAAGTTATCCGGAATAAGAGGTACGGATCCCTCAGTGTGCGAGTCCAATTGGCCAGTATTTTTTTAAGTTAATTTCATATTTGCTACGTGTTCGTTAAGAACTCCCGACAAAATAGGATCATGCTGTTTTAAATATATATTGTTAGTTATTCTGCCTGTAATTGTAAATAATTATATTTAATTTGGGCCAAATTCTATCTCACATGATATATTAGTGTAATCGCTGCCTTATATTTATAGTTATTAGGATACTGATACAGACTTAAAGATCCCTGGAGGATTTTGAATACGAGCTCTGTAAGATAGACGCTTTGGCTTATGCAGGGTTTTAAATGTAGGTATTGTTATTTAACACATCGCAAACAAACACTGTTTATTTGTTTCAACTAAAATTATTCAATAATTAAAGTAGATAAATAGGTTTTTTTATAATAAATATAGAAAATCTTAGGACATATCGCGAGCTAATTGAGTGCAACGCTATCTAGTAGCAACAATTAATAAACATAAACTTCACTTACTTTGTTTGCTTTTAGTGGTTCCGAACCTGAACAACTGGACATATTTGTTTGCAATACATTTCTTTTGTTAGGTTGGATTTATTTTGTTAGGAAATAGAACTTAATTTATTTTTGATTGTTACAAATTAACACTATTTAGTGTTGATTACTGAATACTTAAAGGGCCTGTATTATTTTTTTCGCTCCTATAATAGGCCACGTCCTGTATACTAGTGTAATATGCTTCATCTAAAAATATTGACTTGTATTTAAATTGCAAATAACTTTATAACTCTTTAGTCTGGGCTGTCAAAATTGTTGGTATTGTTAAAAAACAGTACCTCTTTTTTATCAATGGGTACTAAAGTATTCAAACATTGAACATTCGATCAAAGCGAGATACTGACTCTAGAATATTACTTTTCCATGCATCTCCATCAGAAACAAAGCCATCCATTAGATGATATTGCGTACAGGTGCACCGTGATGTACGTGTGTACACTCTCCTTGACAAGTTGTCTATGGATCACGGTATACTTCCCTGTTGAATTTCGGAACCAAGCCCTTTATAACACAGCAACGACCCGTCCCGGTTAAAACCATTAAAAAAAAAAGTTCATTTTAAAGGGAAAATGGTTTTTATCAAAACCACGGGATTTAGAACTGATATTTTTGTAGCTAGTTTCAAGTACATGGGCTTTTATGCGAATTTAGATAAACGCACTTCAAATGGCTGAAAGTGTAAAGGTAGTCCTTACTAAAGGCTAAGTCATGCTAAAAAAAATGAAAAAAAAAACTGGGCGCGTATTGCGATGCAGTTTTGATAGGTATAAGCGGTTCAGCTTTATTTTTTAATTAGCAATTCATATTGCGATTTCGCATGATATTTATTATAAAATAACATAAATATTACTATTCGTACCGTTGTTGTATTATAATATTATTATATTGATAATATTCGTTTACACTGAGTCGGAATTGAGCTGCCTGGAAATTGAACAGCTAAAGTTGGATCGCAAGACACCAATGTAAGGCAATGTAGTATGTATGTATTTGGGCAGTATTCACGTACCACTTTTTGTAGCGTCATTGCATTTTTTTTTAATACAGGGTTTCACGGCTCTGGGTTCTAGCCCTTTTAAGCCATTCGTTTATTTCTTCTTCCTTTCTTTTGACAGTTTGTTCAAATTCCTTGCTTCCTCGTTTCTTTGTGGTTTTATTCATTTCTCTTCTCGAAGACAGGGCAGTTAAGTTTGAAAATAGGGATTCGGTGGTGATTTTCTATCTTCTCGTTCGTAAATTGTTGTTTGCTTCTTCATCTTTATATAGCTTCTAAATCGTGCCAACTGTAGACACTATGAAAGTGTATATGGACTTGAAGTACTTTGGATTTCTAAGTATTTCCTGAAGTTCATGGGGAATCGGTTGCGGATGGCACAATTGTTCGAGATCGGCAATCATTGAGAGTCGTTGCAGACCGAATCTGGTGCATTCCAATAATAAGTGACTAAGGTCTGCAGAATCTTCTCCACAATATGTGCAATTTGCGCTTGAAATTATCCTCAATCTTGCCAGGTGAGCTGGAGTGTGACAGTGGCCAAACCTTAATCTGTTTATAACAGTTATAATCTTTCTGCTTTCATAAGGACATTTCTACAGAAGGGCACTTTTTTTCTCAATTCGGTGGTTGATTTTTAATTTGGATTTTGTAGTACGAGTAGTTTAAATAATAAAAAATGAAGTTTACTCCATCCTGAAACATAAAATAACGATTTGCCTAAATTTTGTTGATTGATCTATGAGAAAAGTTAGGCTCTGAATTGAAAAAGCACCGAATTGAGAAAATGAATAACCGAATTAAGAAAAGATGCAACATTATCTAATGTATTGTACTGTATTGCATTCTATTGTGTATATATAATGTATTTGAATGATCAAAATAAAAAAAATACCTAAAGCGTTATGTTAACTGACTGCTGGTCTATCGGTTTAATAGTTTATGTGCCTATCTATATCAATAATTATTCTTTGTAATGTTAATAATAAAAAAAAAAACTGATCAACATGTTTATTTTTCGATATAACTAATAATCAGTCTTGTTTTTAAAACTCAAACAATTTAAACATTACAATTTTCAAAGAGGATAACACAAAAATATTTATTATCGATATATTTATATCTTTATTGTTTTATATATAAAGATTTATATTGTCTTTTTATCTTTATTGTATATATTTATATCTTATTCTTATCCTTCTTCTTTATTGCTTTACTTAATTGAAGCGCTAAAGGAATCATTCTGCTAACTGAACCAAAGTTCAAATTAACCACATAATAGTAGCTAGTTACGTATCAGGAGCCGGGTGGGGAGTTTTTAAAAACTAACTAAATTAATTAAAATTAAAATCGAGTAATGTCTGCACCGATTCGAAGATGATTTATTACTGGCTAACTTATTCTAAATACAGGCACGGGCAGTTGAGGCTGAAACGGCTAAGTCGATAATAAAATACATGAGCTTGCCCTAAATGTGCTGAGGCAACCCTTATCTAAGACAGAAGGGAGAGGGGGTTCCATAACTCCTCCCTCCCTAATAGTGAAATTATCAGAACGATCATTTTCAATATCTTTCCGATCATTTTGCAAAATTTTTAATAACCTTTTACGCAGCACATATAAAGGGAATACAATTAAACATATTATAACTAAACATAATATGACAAAATAATCTAAATTAACACTAAAGTTAATGTCTTTTTTATCACTCAAAACACTTTCCACTTCCGCACTGTGCTTTAGAGCATATGACATATATTTTATTTCATCCAGGTTAACTCCAACCATGTTTAGTGCGTGTGTGCTTGATCGATTCGTATGACCGTGAATCACAGGTAAGTTTATGATCGGGATCAGTTTCGCGGTATCTAGCAACTCGTAGATATGGTGATTGATTTTGAGTCCAAGGACTTCTAGGTTGCAGGGTTCATCAATAGTAACGAGGTAAGTCCCAAAAATAGGCTGCTTACTGTTCTGGTCGTGGTTATCACACAGACTAGTTATCGTTGTTGGTCTTCGACTATACAAGATCCAATTGTTGGTATTAACCCTCTGGATTCTTACTTCTTCGATTTGAATTTGATGCTGGTGACAATGTGTGAGAGTATTGTCAAACTCCATTAACTGCTCCGCACAGGTAGGTTCATGGTAGACAGCTTGGTTGTCTGTCGTACATAAGAAGTGGTCGCCAGCAGCGAGCGCGCGGCATGGCTTGGAAATTGGTAAGTAATTAGACTTTCTCGCCAATAGTTAAGGAAATTCAGGAAAGATTGATATTGTGATGTTTTGTGACTCGTGGAATATTGGT
Organism: Pyrausta purpuralis; assembly: GCA_963924145.1. Classification (NCBI taxonomy): domain Eukaryota; kingdom Metazoa; phylum Arthropoda; class Insecta; order Lepidoptera; family Crambidae; genus Pyrausta; species Pyrausta purpuralis. The sequence goes on from OZ001654.1 coordinate 20,912,880, forward strand.
AAAGAATAAATCTTATAATAACTATAAGTATGATTATCAGTTATTGGTATCTCCATTATAAATGTTATCTTGTCTTTCTTAACGTATGATTTGACAACCATTGTTTCCTCTAATTTAAAAAAAAAACCTCTAATTTAATACCTCGTTAGGTAAATACATAAGATTTGCAAATTGAGCTATCGATTTTAAATGATTTAGTAATTCTTTCGAATTAACTATGGATTGATGTAAAACTGAAAATTTACTTAAGGCTAGAGCTGTTTCAATCTCCCTTAATTGTGAATTTAGCCACACAGGGAAAACGCGGAAACTCCTTGAAAAATCCGATCCGGCTGCGCCAGTTACGTATCGGGAGCCGGGTGGGGAGTTTTTAAAAACTAACTAAATTAATTAAAATTAAAATGCGAGTAATGTCTGCACCGATTCGAAGATTATTTATTACTGGCTAACTAATTCTAAATACAGGCACGGCCCGTTGAGGCTGAAACGGCTAAGTCGATAATAAAATACATGAGCTTGCCCTTAAATATGCTGAGACAACCCTAATCTAAGACAGAAGGGCGAGGGGGTTCCATAACTAGCTACGTGATGCAGCATGTTTGTTAGTAAATTATGTCTTCATAATATTTTGTTACATTTAATATTTAAATTCAATTAATCACATAAAATATTTTATAATAATTTAATATTTAAATACAATTAATCGCATAAAATAGGAAATTGAATATGTTAGGTACGTTCGTAATATGTTATTGTTGAACTGTTAATTTGTCAATTTTAAGACACTTGTTGGTATTTTTGTACTAACTTACTGATAATTTATAGGGAGATCTGTAATTGGCCATACCCAATGAATTAAAACGTGAGTTATAGCAATGAAGGTGCTGTTGATTTTCTCGATAAACAACAATAATCAACAACAACAATTAGCTAAATTAATAATATAAAAGTAAAACCTCAATTCGGTGTAAGTTTTCTTAATTCGGTGCATCATTTTCCACGGAATTGAGATCCATGGAATTGAGAAAATAACACAATACTTTAAATTACCCAAAAATGTTATGAGTTACAGTAATTTCTACTAAACCTAACGATAGAAAGCTGTTAAACACTCAATAGTTTTAGCACAAATCTCATATAATTCTTTAGATACATAATCGAGGTGGCACACCGATTTGAGAAATTACCCTGTACCAAAAACACTGAACGATTTCGTATCTTTGAAGATTGCTCCTGAGTGCTACAGATCTCCTGTTTACACTGTTCGTCCGCTCGGGCGCAACTGTCAGATGACGGGAACAAGAAGTGCGCGTACCTATTATGCATAGTTAGTGCTACAGGTACAGTCGCCATCAGATATATCGGAGCAGACAAAGTGACCAAATACTTCTGCACAGTTTAAAATTTCAATAAGTTCCATACAAGTTACCATTAATATCAGAACATTCATTACTTCATAAATATCTGAGCAGATGTTAGTCAATAACTTCTATACACACAACTAACCAATAATATCTGAACACTCACTTGCCTGAATTTATTTACTGCATGACACTTTCATGACAGTGATGACAATACTGAAAACTACAAAGCGTTACTAACTGCCAGCGTCATCTTACTATAATATAAACTATGAAAAGAGTCCCTATTTAACCGACTTCAAAAAAGGAGGAGGTTATCAATTCGACTGTATGTTTTTTTTTGTATCTATGTTACCTCATATCTCAGTCGTTAGTCGACCGAATCGAAAAAAAATTTCGCCTACTTAGAGGTGTACCTTCTAGTTGGTCCCGTTTCTTTCTTCCATTTTGGGATCTGATGATGGGATCTTGGTGTAATCGAGGGAAACCCTCAAATTTTAAAGGCACACAGAAACAGAAACACAATACGTGTTTCTTTACTAGAATCTTAACGTTGACTTGTTGTTACGTCTGATAGTCAACATCTTGTGGGGCTGAGCTAATGGTGGAACTCCTTAACGCTTAGGAGTTCAGTAATTATAATGACAGAACTTATGATAGGTAATTTGTAGCTTCTTAAAAAATAGAATCATAAGGTGCAACTCCCCCCCGGCCCTCTTATGTAATCACTAAAAATGAAGAAATAAAATAAACTTTAAAAAAAAAGTAAAAACCCACTTCAAAACCAAAATGCACTAAAAAGTCTTGAATAAACTCTTCACCATTGAAAGGAAAGGAATCCGTTTTCGGCAAAAAAATTCTGTTTTGGTGTTGGTGCCATCACTTTGACCATCAAGCATCAACTATCACAGCACCGACTCCAAAAAGAAATTGTTTGCCTAAAACGGATTCCTTTCCTTTCAATGGTGAAGAGTTTATTCAAAACTTTTTAATGCATTTTGGTTTTGAAGTCGGATTTTACTTTTTTTTTATAGTTAAGTTGGAAGCACTTCTGCAATTTGCCTCGATTGCTCAGATATTTAAGACCGACTGCGTAGATACATTTGACGTTATGAGTGTTCAGATAATTTTGGTTAGTTGTGTGTATAGAAGTTATTGACTAGCTTCTGCTCAGATATTAATGAAGTAATGATTGTTCTGATATTAATGGTAACTTGTAGTGTATGGAACTTATTGACATTTTAAACTGTTCAGAAGTATTTGGTCACTTTGTCTGCTCCAATATATCTGACGGCGACTGTACATAAAAGTAAATTTCACCGAATTGAGCCATAAGCCTCGGACAAAATTTAAATGTGTCACTGTATTCAAATTAAAGGATACACGATATATGTAAGCACGTATATGGCTTCATTATTTATTCCTTGTTATAGGAATGTAGGAATAATAAACAGCAACTTATTATTTTAAAAGTTATGAAACGAAAACGAGTAAATTCTGGAAACCGGACACTCCATTTTAGGCCAAATTCTGCCCGTTTTTGAACTTTCCGATTTTTGAAGTGAAAACTTCTTTAGCGGCGTTGAGCACTTTTGTGGGATGGGGGAAAAATGTGAAACTCGCGTCAGGACACGTGGGCTGATCGAAAAACCGTAAGACGGTTGGTGAAATTATGGATGTAAGTTGATTTTTCTGAGAGATAAACTTTTTAATGTAATTTAATATAATATAAATTGTAATGTTTGTGTACGATAGCGCAATAAATAAATATTGTATTCTATAAAAATATTATATTATTATTGTATTTATTATTATTATTATTATTATTATAATTATTGTATTCTATCACAAAAATGATAGTACTTTTATATTGATAATAAGAGCAATTCATTCAAAATTATTCCCTTACTATTCCAAAAAATCAAAAATGCACAACGTTGATATTCAAGTTTTCACTTCTGCCGGCACTCCCGGAGTGCAATTTTTTTTAAACCGTATGTACAACCTGGTGGTCTTCTTGATATGCTCTCCATCAGGCCAAGAGTTGTATAAATACGTGTGTTTTTTTTCAGACACGTTATTCAATTTTAAAGGTAGGTATTTTGCTCCAGTCGGTCAATCAGTCGCTTCTGTAGAAATGCCCATAATTATTGCGATGGTACCAAGGTTTGGCGGGCGGGCTTCCTTGGATCTTAGCGTACCATTTTCCCTTCTCTGCGCTTGTTGCCATCCAATAATCATGCCACAATGTTTTCAGGTCTACATTTAAATCTGCTCGATAATCAGTATGGGGAACCTTCATAGATTCTGAATGATCAAAATCAAAGCTATTTCTTGCTGCTCTGTCAACTATTTCATTTCCACTGATGCCACGATGTGGAGGTACCCACAAGAAGCTTATGGTCCTGCCAGTAAGTCTAACTATTTCATAAATTTTATATCTTATTTGATAAATTAAATAATTTATATTAAATTTATGTGAGTAGTTTTCTAATGAAGAGCGTCATTGCAGTTTAATTGGGGTTGCCAGCCGTATTGTCATAAAACAGCAAGCCTGCTCATAGATATAGGCTGTCAAGTTGGTGCACGATACCCGTATAGGAACAGGCTTCCATATTCACAACAAAAAGTATTTTTTACGAAATGAAAAAGGACCCCTAACAAAAAATACAGACTCGTAATTTCGTGATGGTGCATGAAAAAGCGTCAAAAAATTTAAGTACTTCAAAATGAAATTCGTGAAAATTATACAGCTACACAAGGCTGCCTTAATTAAGCGCAAAAGTTATAAACTTCGCGCGTTAATTAAAACAAAATCGAACATAATTACAGTACAGTTAATCAAGTTGGAACGCAATCTCGTCATGCGTTTTAATCTTTTAATTAGTAATATGAGCACTTTTACTCGTACAAATTACAGGCCTATTTCACTACTGCTGAATAGGCCTCTTTAACTTAACATCGATCAGAACTACCATCTTAGAAAGCTTCTCAGATGGTTGTGTGCTGTTTGTGGCGGAGGAGCATATTCAGAGTCATAATGAAAGACCTAGAGGCCTATTATATAGGCAATCGAACTTATTCCGTTTTGTAATTCAATTGCGAGTTAAACCTATAAATCTATATATTATACAAAGAAATCGTAATTCTGACAAATAAAAAACTATTTTTCCTACGACTAAGAAAATTCGATCGTTGATATTTATTCGTATACGAACACGACAATTGTCCCTCTGAATGCATCGAAACTTATAAATTTAAGTACGCATATAAATTTACCGTATCACTTATTCAGAATAAATCGCATCTAATAATATCTCCAGTGACAACTCTTTTCAATTTGCAATAGGACTTGCAATACTTTTAAATTCGTCTGGTTGGTATGAAAAGTACAACTATTGAAATAATTTCTGTAGTGCACTGTCTTTACTAGAGCAGCGCTTTAGCCGCTTTAGCAATTTCCTCGGCAGAGCGGTCAAAGGGTAAAGTTGGTCACCAATTAGTTTTAATAATTAATAATAATTTGCCAGCCCAGAGTTCGGAGTGTAAAAATTTTCATTCCCATTCCAATAATGGAAAAAATTAATTATTGATGATTTTCCCAGCTCAATAAATATTATGCTAGTAACAATTGAGAGTTTTTATTATTCCGCTTTGTTTCAATTATTAATTATACAGGGTGACAGTTTCCATTTTTTTTGTAAAGTCTCCACTGATGAATATGAATAACTTTAACTAAAAAATCGACCGTACAAAAATGTTCTTGAAGCGCGGCCAAAATGTATGGAACGTTGTTTTTATTTTTTCTCTGTATAAAAATTCGTACTCTGTGATTGCGATGTTGTGTATTTTATTGGTAAAAAACATGACGTAACTGACGGTAATTTCGGAATTTCATTGAAACAATCGTTTTTGCACTTATCGAATATTTGTATTCAATTCGAAATAAGTCAAAGATTCCATACAAAAGTCGTCACATTTATCCCTCGACCAGGACATCTTTTAAGAGGGTTCCGTAGTCCAGCAATGAACCTTTATAGATTTGCCATGTCCGTCTGTCCGCGGTTCGGGTCAGCGACTTTCCGCACTAGAATACTGTAATCTAGCGTGCTAGTTATAAACTTGGAAAAGTACCTCAACCCTCAGACTCTAAACAATACATAGAATTTACCCGATACCGCACGTTCCATATACATGTACACTTCAGTGTTTCGAATAGGTTATACACGCTTCGACGTGGCCTGTCATTAAGCCACACTAAACGAATTCTATCCGAACGCACACTTAGTTGGCAACCACAGCTGCCATTTTGTGCCTTCTGTGGTGGTGTGCTATAAATTATCGATAGTTTATTATAAACCAATTAATCTTAGCTTGAATTTTTATATACAAAAGAAAATTGTGTTTGATTACACCATTTAACTTGAGAACGGGTGGACCGATTTTCTTGAATACTCTGTTGTTTCGACGCTGCCAGCCAAAATAGGATATAGGTAACTTAAATATTCAATGTATGGGGCCTACAGAAAGAAAGTAGTAAACATGAAGAGCTTATATCGCTTATACTTTATCCAACCATCTACAGACAGTATTTATAGTAACCTATCACCATTTTCGACTTGACCTATGCTTACGGGACAATACAGGATAAAATACACGATTTTATCGGACGATAAAATACAGGATTTTATCGTAACTTTAATTTTAAGTTTCTTTTTAAATTATTTTATTTTATCATTAAACGAATGTTAACGTTTCTGTACAATTACAAAAGGTATAATAAAAAGGTATCGATAAACGTTAATCTCTATCTTAGCCCGCCTTTAGACTGCCATCAGCCATTTATAAGCTAGCCACATTCAATTTAGTTGGTAAACGATGTCATATCTGCGAATCGAGAATCAGTTTACTGTTGGTTTGTCTTTCCGCCTACAGCTCGAACTTTCAACGAGACTCAAAGCAAAAAAGAAGTAGGATTCCAGTGAGTTATTATTACTACGTATAGTTAGTAAGCTTTTCAAAGCAAACTATGGACCAAGTCTAAAATTAAAATATATTTAATTTTATTTTATTTAAATCAAAAAACATGTCGCAAATAAGACGACAAGATTGTGACGTAACCCTTGAATTAGAATTTCCAATATGAAACCGTTTGTATGAGTTGATGACAAGTGGCGTCAATTCATGGAGCACGAAATTTGTTCGTGTTCCATGAATTGACGCCGATTTGACGATTCAATGTAGGATCAGATATCTACAATTAACAGTTTTAAGCCTAAAATGATTTGCACACTGCGTCTCTATCTTTGTCTCTCTACTCTCTACCTGACTCCTCCATCTCTATTTCCCGTCTTACTCTATCTCTTTTTTTTCGAAATCTATCACAAAAGGAGAGTAGGGAACCACAGCCCGTCATCACGAAATACAAATTGTAGAATTTCATTAAATACATTCATTTATTGGGTTCCGTAGCCGAATGGCAAAGAACGGAATCTCTGCGTATACGTGAACCATTTTTGTTGCGATGTGCTGTACAACTGTTGATTATATAATTCATATAAATTGTTAGTAACATTAAGAACTTACAGCTATGTTAGTAATACAAAAATTATATTTTACATTCAAATCAAATTACATCAATTAGAAGACAAAAATTAAATTATATTAAGACATCAATTAAATTAAATTAAATTCAAAATTAAATTAACTATTTTGCAGCCAGGTTCCTTGGTCTCACTTGGGTAGTTATCCAGTGCCTCAGAAAAGCCCCATCGAACCTGTCTGCAACAGTTCGTAGAACGCTGTTGGGGCTGGCGCGCACTCGGCGCCATATATATAGATGCAACTCGTTTACGCATCAATGTGTAGAAGTCGTCAGTACGCGCTTCCGCGAACATTTTAGAGGCACTGCAGTACCGCGGCAGCCCCATCAGCGCTCTGAACGCATTATTTTATTGTACTCATAGGACGCTGTAGGTTCTTTTAGTATATTTGATCCACAGGCTGCACGTGTAGAATGACTGGCAGAATGCCCTAAATAACGTCACTTTAACGTCTGCAATACACTTTGCCAACCTGCGAATCACATCATTTTGAGTGGAGCACCATATAATGTGACTGGTGGTATCGTGGAGTAGTGTTTGGTACCCGCCTTAAATACCAGAAGCTCACTCTTACCGGCATTATACCGAAGGCCGAGGGCCCCTGCATACCTCTAACAACCCTCTCCCGACTAGCTTTCTAATTGAAGGGCTCAGCAGCACCATATCGTCGGCGTAACTTATGTTGTTTATAATTGTGCCATCTATAGAACAGCCTACCATAGTGCTACTGAGCTCATCAATCAGATGGTTTACGTTCAGACTGAAGAGCCTAGGCGAGGTCAATCCCTCCTGCCTCACCCCGCACTACAACCTGTAGCGACCCTGCCCACCTCACCATATTGCTTTGGTGACCGTACCAATACTTGAGCAGTTCCACAAGTTCTCCAGGCAGGCAACTAAGTACACTCTGGCACTTTTCATATTACTGTATGCGAAGTAGGTCGCAGGGAAACTCGAATCGATTACAGCGCTCGCAGTGACCAAAAAAACAACGTTGGAGGACGTATGTCACCATTTCTCTTGCAAATTAAGGACAATAATAATAATACATAATAATAAATATTCATCATTGCATAAGGTAGATCACAAGAAACATTACAGACAAATCATTTGTCCAATATTGGCGGTCTTATCGCTGGAAGCGATCTCTTCCAGACAACCATTGGTTAGAGGACACAACGTTTATTAGTGAGGTAAATAGCGGTGTGCAAATATTTAAAGATTACACTCTAAATATATACATTATAAGAATAAAAATAAAAATAATATAACAAATACACATTATATTACAAATACAATAAAACAATAAACACTTTTAAACTTTCACGTTGCATTTTAAATACATTTACATACGGGAACCAACGTGATCGCGATAAAAACATAAATACCTTACGTTTTAGCCTGACTGAAATCTGAAATCGCAGATCAGCAGTTCGCCTGTGACCACGACCGGTGAAACCCGATCAAAACGTCAGGCCAAAATATAAAGCAAAAGGCATCTATGCCCCATCGCGACACGCCAATTCCCGTATGTAAGAATATTCAACAATAAAACAAACTACTAAATACATAACAAATTACTAAATACATATAATATACGTACATATAATCAGCTAAGCCTCAGAACAAATCATTTATTTCGGACAACAAAAATCCATGAGTTAGTAATACTGGGTAAAAATCTTTAAATCTTATTTTGTGCTTTAATTAAAAACTTAGCTTTGTATTTTAAGATAATTTGTTTACACGCTACTTAAGTTTGGCGCACAGGTGTAACACTTTAGGGCATTAGTCCAGTTCCTCTTAGTTTTTAATATTTATATAATACCTTAATACGATTAATGTCTGTTTTTGTTACCTATGAAATTAAAAAAAAAACATATAATAGATCCGGTACACAAAAATGACTTCAATTACGCAAATCTAAAATGCATTATCCCTGAATTATAAATTTGTGTAATCGAAGAGAATAAATAGAGGAAGATAATACAATATTCCATCAATAGTAGATTGTTATACAAGGGGAGAAAGTGATCCATTTCACTCGAGAAGTTCTTGGCGCTCGAACGAAGTGAGAGCGCTAATAATTCGAGAGTGAAATGGGTGCTTTCACCCGAGTTATACATACTATTTTTCATTTCGACTGTGAGGAAAAATAAATAAATTTATTTAGATATTATGTTGTTTGGCGAGAGATGAAACCTCAAGTTTTTACATCACATATCAGTTTGTTTACTATCGTTTTAAATAAAACACAAGATTTCAAGGACGGTAAAGGCACGGAAGATATCAGAGTACTACATAAAACGCGGACGATATTTCAAATCATTGCTAAAAATATCGATCGATTTTTCTCACAGACAATAATAATAGTAGAAGAACGCAACTTTTGCGAAAACTACCACAGATTATGTCAAATTCCAGGTTCAATTTTGCTTCATGAGATAGCGCTATGAATGACAGCTAAAGGTGGGAGTAAGTAAGAAGATTAATGAACAACAGAAATGGCGGCAAATCGCCTCTGCCTGCATAATCTATGCAATAATCGACCAAACTAAAAACAAAATGTGACAATTTAAAATGAAAAAAAAGTGACACTATGTATGGCGGGCAACCGAAATATATTTGTAAATTTTAAATTGTAAAAAAATAGACCAATTGTAAATTTTTCAAATCAGTGACCATAATAAACACGCTTTTAATGTTTAGCTAATCTTAAAAATATGAAAAGCTTGTTTATTTTAATAATATATTGTGACTCAATTATCTTAAGCTCTATTTCTGATCGTAGCAATTAAAACTAAATTACTTTTCACCCTAGGGATGGAAAAGCTATTTTCCACCCGTCTATCTTCACATGAAAGTTAATTTTCCGAACAGAAGAAATGAAAAATACTTTTCGTAATAACAGCCAGAAAATTGTTATTTTACCGTCCGCTTATAGTTTGAGGTGCAGGTGCATTTTAGCTTTAAAACGTGGGAATGTCAAACTTGGTGCAACGAATACTGGTCTCAAGATGGTAAACAAAGGGCGGAGTAATTTTGGATTTAGTATTCTAAAATATACACAGTTCTAGTATTGACCGGAGAGACAAACCATGGGCCACGGAGATGGCGAAACCTGGACACCGTTATGCTAGCAATTTCGGAGCGGCTTTGAGTCGTCGATTGTTCTACCCTGAATGGAAGTGAGCCTTTTTCATACCACTCCTATTACGACTATGCAAAGTTTGACTTTCCGATTAAAAATTGAGCTAGGGGAAGATTTTTATTGGATTTTGAAATATCCTGACTGAGAGAAAACTTGCGTTATTTTAGGATCCGATTGTTAATTGGATTTTTAATGACATGAGTGTGTGGATTCCATATGTGTTATTTCAAATGATTTCTAAAAGCTTATTGCTAAAACCATGATTATTAAGCTATTGATTGAAGCATTTCGTTTAGAGTCTCATAGAAACTTTCATTTCACAGAACGTAAAGATCGAGGTCCAAAAATACCATTGTCCCCATTAAATAACTTAAAAAGTACTGATCTTACAAAAAAATATTGATGACAGATTACGAACTCTTGCCTTTGAGCGTCAATCTCGTATATGCTTGGATATGCTTTAGAAAAGAGCTCTTTGGAGTTTCCCTGAAGTTATTGTGCATGAAAACCAGCTTTTCTTGCATCTGAGCAGGACTTGGGACAGTATTCCACAACTGGATATTGACACCCCTTGTTTTAAGTATGCAGAACTGCTGCAGATGTGTCAGGAGAGTGTTAGGTGGATCCACGGATTATTAATTTTAAGTTTTCAACAATTTTAAATAATTGACTAGTTGTTTTGTTCAGGTTTTGATGTTACAAAAATGAAATAGAGATTGAAATTTTGACTGAGTATTTTTTTCCTCTTCTTCTTTTTTTTAATTAACTTTATCTACACAATGTTTATCATTAGATTAATAGCCTATCTAAGGCTACCTTTTACAATAGTTTTATTTAAATGTATAGGTGTCTTAATGGAAAGTTATTTAAGTTTAATTAAAATATCCCAAGACCATGTTGATATGTGTACGAGTATTCATCATCTATCGACAGCCGCCGCCGCCGCACCGTGGCGCTAGTGGCGTCGCGACTGCATCGCTAATCAACTTTCGCGCGCCTCAATGTTATCTATGATGTTTATAAGATTTTTGTTATTTAAGGAGAAATTCCAAATGAATTGTATATTTTGATGCTGTGAAGTATATTTCTTCAACCAAAATAAAGAATTTTCAAAATCACCTTAACTCACCGAACGCCTTTTCATAATAGCTGGAGCCCCTGTTCGAATGTTTACATTTTTTTTATACGTTACACCGCATAAATTGTGCATTCTCAATATGCCGTATTGATTTACTCATTTAAGATATTTTTAAAGATACGTTTGATTTCTGTAGGCCGTGGGTAAATTTTCTATTGGCCCTTCTTAATGGTCCTTCTTTTTTGTAAATCTAATAGATATTAATATAGCTGAAGACAGCTTTGAATCATAACAAATATAAAAAACTTGTCTAGGGATGAAATTTAACAAATACTGTTGTAAAATACCTTAACAATAAGAGTGAATAGCCATCAGAAACGTTAACCCTGAATTCCATATCATAAATCTTCCGTTATTTAACCTTAGGTTACAACTAAGCACTTACCACAACAATGGTGTTTGCCGATACGAAACTAGCGTTAAAAACCAGTATACCGCTAAAACTTCCTATTGTACACAGAATAAATGTTGAATCACTGTGCAAAGCGCGAGTCACTGAAAATGTCTGGAAGCGCGTCCACTGTGCCAGGGAACTTATTTTCAATTTCATTTTATTAAATCATTATACATTATAGCCATCTACCATTAAAAAACTGTTTTTAATTTAAAATATCGTGTCAGTTTTTCTTTGCTACTCGAAAATTATAAACATTTTTTTTTCAAAATATTATTATCATGGAATAAAATTAATTTAAATTAATAATAATAATTGAAAAGATCTCAGTGTTCAACGATAAATAACATATTTGCGAGTTTTGTTCTTCTTTTAAAATTATTTTTATTTAAAAATATATTATTTCGTTACAAAAGAATGTCAAGATTGTTTACTATACGAGTTTTATATTATATATTTCTATTGTTTCTATTCTATTGTTTTATATTATATATTTATTATATTTCGACATGCTAAGAAAAACAGGCTTTAGCTAGTTTGTATGTGTTTTAAAACAAACTGCACCTTCTATGAGGTACTAAAGATAAGAAATATAAGTACTTTTCAACCATCAAGCCAGCACCTTGAGTTGCAAATTGTATATTTTGATAGATGTAGGACAGTGGACGAAGAACCTTCTACGCATTTCAAGTCATTTTTTTGAATAATATATTATGCACTGTAATCCCCGCTACCAGTGTGCCCCTACTACACTAGCTTACATTATGAAAAACATTATCTAGTCGTATTGTTCCTACGAACCGGAACGGCTCGCCTTTGTTCCATAGTCCAGGGATGACAACTATAGAACAAGGTTATCCAGGCTTAGGGGCGTTCATTTTTCAAATTCTATTGCCAGTTACTGATTAAACTTTTTCTGATAATAAACACTGACAGACTTTCTTTTTTTTTGCAATTCTCTCTGGCCAGCTTTTAAAACGATAAAGATATTTCTTATAGTAATACTGTTACCGTTTTTTTTTTCTTTTGTGTCGCTCAGTTTGGTGTATCTTTAAAGAATGTAATTTCCTTATAGTATTTTCGGTTCTATCAAGAAATTACATTCTTTAAAGATAAGCATGTCACATTTATATATAAAAAACCCGCCAAGTGCGAGTCGGACTCGCGCACGAAGGGTTCCGTTTCTACTTTGTATGTACGCAGTTTTATTGCTTTAATAATTTAACCTAGCCTGATTTGTAAATAATGATATAATAAAATGATTAAGATTGCCTTACAATAAGGATTTCATTCCTTTTAAACAACATAATATTCAAAATTGAGATAAACTGGTTGTAGGTATCTTTTGATGGCGATAGCGAGACAATCAATACCAATATTTAACTACAGTTTCAGTTTTATATCTTAACGCGTTATAGAGAAAATCCATTATCGAAAATTTACATGAAAAATACTTTGCTTTTAATGGACTATAAATCTGACATTTGTTTACTTATCTATCATTTCCGTAGCAGTTTTCCTTCTAAATTCATCGTATATGCTAGTGCTGTGAAATTTTCACGTATTGATCTACTACCGTTTAGTTGGAAGAAGGTGGAGATATTGGACTCTAACGAAAATATGCCTTTTAAAACTGAATGTTACGGAAACCAACCACTTTATCGAAAAAATATGTTAGCAAACTCACCATCACTTTAAATGACCTATTTAATAATACCCCACACAATGGGTTTGGCAAGAGAAATGAAACATCCCCATACAAGTATGAGAAGTACCCCAAAAACCTTTAGTACAGTTCGTATAAGCAAAATCTTGTATATATAGTGCATGTCAGCTCGCGAGAGCTGAGTAAGAATCATTAAATTATTATCCCTTTGGAATAGAACAACAAAAGCGAGATGTCACTAGCAGCAAACTGTGTGATAAAAAGAGATGGGAAATACGAAGTAGCAAAACCATTTTTGGCAGATGTCAAACAGTTGGCCCCGCAGAAGCTCGCTGAAAATTACGTGCATTTGATTTTTTATATTTAAAGGTGAAATTGTGTATATTTTGGAGAAATAATGCGTCTGAAACATGGTGACTTGATCGGTGATTGATTGTTATGCATTACAGCGGCATAACCCCAACAAATAATCATTTAACAGGTAGATTAGTCCAAATCGAAGCCTCTTAATATACGACTTATATTTACCAATGCGCTTCAAATTTAAAGTACGCAGTTTGATTATTTTATTCTACAAACGTTAATTTACGTAAAAAATAAAGACAGAATAACACAGGGATTGTATATCAAACAATATTTTGTATAATGAAATAAAATTTCATTTTACACTAGAGCTGCATGTTTAATATTTTGTGTCGACTGTTTATCATGCAGTAAACTACTATATTTAACTTAGGAACATTGTTATAAATCACCTGATCGAAAGATTATCTCATTTAAAGCTACAAATGTTACTTACTTATGTTAGTTTCTGACATCTTAAATCGGTTTCGTTTGACAGCTTTTACTTGTCCTTCTATTCCGATAGGAATATTAATTTTATGGTAAGAATGAACAAATGACTGACAATTAAATTGTATTTAGAACTAGATGATCAGTGGGACATGTTAAAATTGACAAGCAAACAACACCTCACTTCAAAGCGGGATCTTTCACTTATTTCGTCTGTTTTGGATGGCGTCAGCGTTCAAAAGTGTCTCATTGCACCTTTAAAAACTGTAGCAACTATTATTTAAATAACAATGTTTCAGTTTAAATATCATATTTCCGTAAGTAATATAATGCTATTGTCATATAATGATGCCAATAATTCATTATTGAAGTATTTTCAATAAAATTAAAAAAAAAAATCTTAGCCAACCCACACACCAACATGGCCAATAGTTTATCGTAAAAAGTAGATTTTCTAAGACAGTGCCATACATGGAGTAGTGTGCTACATTTTTTTATTTCATGGAATGGGGTTGCTTGACAGGTACTGAAAAACTCCATTATAATGATTTCATGATATGATGGAGTCAGATCCGTATTATTCAGATGTATAAATATTTTAATTCAATTCAAGCGTACATTGCTTATTTATTTATTGCACTGTAAGTTGTTCAATTGGCGGACTTGATGCCTAATGGCATTCTCTACCAGTCAACTACCTGGTAATGCAGAGTTTAATAAGTGGCGAAATATTAATAATAAGTGAGAAGAGTTTATCTCCAAGCCTAGTGCAGAAACTTTGTAGGTGTGTGGGATCACGTGGCTTATCCGTGCCATTATTGTGCAGAATCGTACATTGTCGGAAAAATGCACCCATTGTCATTTAGAAAGTTCACTGGCGAGGTTTAACGAATACCTTTTTAAGTTTAAAGAGAGTTAAACTATAGGTATCTTATTTAAAACACATATAAAAGCTATTTTTTAATAATAATATGTGCTTATTTACAAAATTCATATGAAAACGAATGAAATACATATGATATATCATAATATTTAGCTTGATAATAATGTTGACGAAGTAAATTAATAGGGAGAAGGTGCATGATGTCGAACAGAACGGTCAGCATAAGTATTTATACCTTTAAAAGGCATTCGCCACTTAATTTTAAGAACTTAATATTTAATCAAAATAAGAATGTGCATGTTCGAATTGATAAAGGCTGTGCAGCAATTTCAATTTTGCAGTCCGTTGAGTGAAAACTTAAAGGTGTACGAGAAAGCTCGCTTTCATAGCAAATAATTGGAATACTCATGTCATTGCTATCATGATATTTATTTTAATGATAAAAATAATATAGCTTATAGGGAATCCGTATTTTCAGTGAATTTTCACTTTTCGTTTTGATGCCCTACTTCGTAACAGAGAAAAGAACCGAATACCTAGTTATCTTTATTTTGCAAGAAATAAATCTAAATATCATGTATGTATGAGGTTAAATCGTTTTGTTAAAAAAAATACTGTCTTTTTATACTTACAAAGTTTTTTGTTAAAAAAAATTAACTGTGTCTTTTCATACTTCTAAATAATAGAAACAGGACACTATGTTTTTTATTTTAACAAACAGAAAGAAAATATCATATTTTAAAACAGCACCTGCTATTTTTAAACCTATCTACCTTATCGGCTTCGTTTCTATCATTTCAATGCTCAATCTTTATCTAATCTTAACCTTTATTATTAAAAAACAAAATGAAGAAAACCTTCATCTCTAATTTTCTCAAAAACTAGCGTATAAAAACTAAGAGTGTTGTTTACAAAAAATGTTTCATTTATTATGCTGAATCGACACTTTCAAAATTATCACTTAAAATGAGGTGAAATCATACAACATGTAAAATTAAATGCGCAAATCCTGAAAATACGAGTAGTTTGATTGGAATAATGACGAGAATCAGTTGAACTACTTTTTAATATGAGTCACATTTTTACTAAAATCTTCATTAAGATATTGCCCTGTCTATTGATTAATAAGACAAGCAAGCCCTCCAAAATACGTAAACAAGCAATAGTGGTTAGTTCTTTATGAGTGTAGATAGTAATAATAATGTCAGCGCGGCGTAGCGGCCCAGTGATTACCTACCGACTTCTCAATCAACAAAGCAATGACAGAGCGTCGTCCAAAAAGCCAATCAAACCAAAATACCTCATATAACCTCAAATACATTTTTTCTTTTACAATCAATTCAAATTTATTGATTAAATTGAACTTATTCCAAAAATCATTTGGGGTGTCTGAGGTTTTGCGCATTTAACATTACACGTTGTATGGTATATATGCCTCCAATGATTCAATGAAATAATTTAATGTAATTAAGTTTATTCCTGTCTTAAATACAGTACTTTAATTATTCGAGTTTTTCAAGTTAATGTATAAGAAACTTGTGTACGCAAGTAAGTACGCACCACCCTTGTTTAAACATCACAGACATCTTTTTAATGTATCCCAAATAAAAATAATCACAAGACTTTTTCATTCATCACAAAAATAATAAACATTCCACGCCTAGATTCACGTTGTAGATTAATCTGATGGAACAAATGATGCAAACAAAACGTAAATCCAAGTCTATTAACGCCTGCTCAAATCAGTTGGGCGTTAATTTGCTAATCATAAATTGGTTCTGTATTTGAATAACTTTATTACCAATGTAACTTCAATCGAATTTTCACTGACAACAATTTATTATTTATTCTTGAACCATGGTGACGATTCTATTTAAGATAAGTATTAATTTCCCCACTGCGAAGGAGGCAAAAGTAGGTAAAATGGTTTAATGTCGGTGTGCCACAGTCATAATATGTCATGGTAACAAAATATTTGAAAATCGTGACGAAGCTATAAAAAAGAGGTTGTCAGTTTCGACCTGATTGTGTTGATAAGTTTTTCCGCGAATATCTCGCGTTTGACTGAACCAATTTTGATGCGGTTTTCAGTAAATCATTTGTTACAATAAGGAGAAGGAACAACTATTAACAAAGAACTATTTTGACTGACTTCAAGAAAAGAGATTGGCTAACATAATGACGTATTCATAAGAAACCACAAATATTGCAAGGTCGGACAGACAGCACGGTAGCTCAATTGCTAGATCTTTTGGCCCGGTTAGCCAAGACGTTGCTGGTTCAAGTCCCGCCTGTGTATTTCTTATTTCAGCTTTATGAATATTTTAGTTTAATCAGCTAATAGGAGAAACGAAGCTCATTTGAAGTCGGTGCATGATGTGAACTTTAACGAACAGCAGATTTCTGCGTACGCACATCATCCACCGACTTCAATTGGGTTTTGTTTCTCCTATAAGCGTTAATTTAGGCCTTTTGGTGATTTTTAAAGGCAGTGAATTTTTTGAGATAATTTCTGTTACCTATCTTAGCTGCCGGTACTACACAGACGGTAAATTTCCCGGAATCAATGTGTTTCATATTTGCATATTCATATTATCAATATAAGTTCCATGTCTCGTTCGAACGTATCTTTGCGTACTCGTAGAATCAAAAACTGGCCATAAACTAGGCATTTCCATTTATCGATTATACAAAGAATGTATGTCTAAACGCTTGTCTTGTATTACCTCTATCTTTCTTGCATAGATTGGGATCCATTTACTTGAGATATAACTTACTCAAGGTGAAAAGTAATTGAATGCCATCAAACATAATATAAGATCAGTGCTAAATTGTTGGAAAGTTCTTTGCGTTAAAATTCTGAATAAAACATAAAAGTAAACACGGTCAGGCAAATCATATGTAATTTGACTTCAAACATAGTTTTAAATATATTATACTCGAAGCGATTTTGTTTTTAAACATAAGTGATAAATTGTCATAGTAAAGGCGAAAACGTCAATCCTATTGATATTCACCGTCGAATTGAGCCTAACACTGATGGGCAGCAATCCAATCTGTTGCCTGATGACGATTTCATTTCGCATAAATTGAGCCACGTATTCGATTGTGTTGTATTTATTCCATAATTGCGCTCGCAACTGGTGGGTATAAAATAATCCAATAAAAATCGGCCAAATGCGAGTCGGACTCGCCCACTGAGGGTTTCGTGCCAACTTTTACTGAATTAGGGAATCCACTTACTTCCTCTTAGTAAAATACCAAAAAAAAAGTTTACAGCAAAAATAACTTTGTTTTTCATAGTGTTCTCTGTATTTGTTTATAGAATAAAGTTATGTTGAATATGTGCTATAACTCAAAAACTTTTCGTTCGATCCCGTCCAAACCAATTTTGGTGGAAAGTGTTTGTTAATATCTACATTACATATATGTATATTTTTTAATTTGCACTAGCTCAGTTTAGAGGTAAGATGGGGGGATGCCCATTTTACCACTTTTGTAGCGTCTTTCCATCAAATGTAAGACTTTAAAAGAAAATGGTTTTACAAACCTCTATGTCGTTTTAAAAGACCTATCTATAGATACCCCCACACGCATAGGTTTGTTTATTTTTCTGCCGCTTACCACTGCTTTCATACAACTTCATAATGTATAAGCAGGAGTAAGGATAAAATGTTCGTAAAATGAATATGATAAAGTAACTGTACTAATATTTTGATGTTTATTCCCGTTAAAAAAGTATTAAATCTAAGTGCACTTCAAAAAGTTGTAACAAAAACCAAAAAATATAGTGGAGCGTCGATTATCCGAACGTCGCTTAACCGAACGACCGCTTATCCGAACGTCAACGGCGCGGGTCAATGCCCACCCCCACCTCCGACCGCGCGGCGCGGGTTTCGCGCGCGCCGCCCGCGCTTAGTTTTAGCTCGCTTGTCGCAATTCGTGCACATGTTATTGTACCTACTCGCGTGTTTTGTGTTTCGTTTTTAATTCATTCGTGCACTTGTTAATTTTGCCGCGTACATACATACATAATTACATTAGTTCGATTATCCGAAAATACCGGTTTTCCCTGAGAATATAAACACCTAGAAGCCTAGTCCGTACTTGTAAGTTGCGCATTTCAATAGTAGCCCAATTGGCTACTATTTGACATTGAGTCCTTAGTGCTCAAGGACACGCAGTGCGAGTAACAGCTCACAAAAAATTAATAAAAATGACGGTTTGTGTAGTCAATGGTTGCAACAACAGATCGGAAAAACAAACCAAAACCCACAACATTGCATATCATGCGTAAGTTATTCAATTTATGCTTGTTTTAGATGTAAAATACTTAAAACAAATTTCTCGCATTTTCCAATGAAATTTTGCTTAAGTGTTGTCAGCATAGGGGAAAATAAAAAACTACCATTAGTCATACGTCTTATAACTTAAAAGCTGCACTTTGTGATTAAGGCAAGCCACTTTACACAGTGATAGTAGGGACCAAAATAAAGGATTTCACCCGCAGCACCGACAGTTTCACTCCTCAGGAACAAAGATGGCGCCATTTTTCTAAAAATACAATTAGAAATTTCTACAAATCAAACTATTTCACCGATTTTGATGAAAAAGGTGTCAAATTAAAGATATTTATATCATCTATCATAAAAAAAAACATCGACAGGATAGTACTTTCCAAACATGCACAAATAAAATTTATTAGTTTAGAAAAAATAGTTTTCGTCGCTTTTTACTAAATTCTATCAAAAAAATATATGGCTGGGCATGTATTTTTCTGATTCGTATTATTGCTTATTACATACAGTATTTGGTAAAGAAAACCGCACTTCAATATCTCTAATAGTTATTGAGATACATATTTTTTTATGTGGGCAGTAATTTCTCGGGCGCACCAATATCAATGATTTGTATGTACCAAATGTTTAGTTTTGTTATTTTGGATGAATATTAATACTGAAAAGTAATAAAACGCATGGATAGTAGTTGAAACAGACTAACTTTTATTTTCTTAATGACAGGTAGGTACACATTACGTACACTAGATGGCGCTAGCTATTATTTAGTTACAACAATAACAATACCACCACTTAACTAAATAATACTAAAATACCTATATAACACAAACACTTTATAGACTATTTGTTTTTCAGTATAAATATTCATTTAAAATAACAAAATAAAACATTTGGTACATTCTAATCATTGACATTGGTGCGCCCGAGAAATTACTGCCCACATGAAAAAAAATAAAACTCAATAACTCTCAATAACTATTACAGATATTGAAGTGCTGTTTTCTTTATCAAATACTGTATGTACTAGGCAATAATACGAACTAGCAAAATACATACCCAGCCATATATTTTTTTGATAGAATGAAGTAAAAAGCAGTGAAACTATTATTTATAAACTAATAAATTTTTATTTGTACATGTCGGGAAGGTACTATCCTGACGATGATTTTTTCTATGATGGACGATGTAATTATCTTTCATTGGACACCTGTTTAATCAAAATCGATGTCGTGGTTTGACTTGTAGAATTTTTCGATTGCGTTTTATAAAAGTGGTGCCATCTCTGTTCCTAAGGGGTGAAACTGTTGGTGCTGCGGGTGAAATCGCTTATTTTGGTCCCTACTATCACTGTGCAAAGTGGCTTGCTTTAATCACAAAATGCAGCTTTTGGCCGAAATTTCGCCATAAGACGTATGACTACATATCTTGTTTATATTCGGTTTTTACACATTATTTTTTGCGATAGCTTTCAGCTTTCATATTATTGCTGTCATTTTGAATAATAATAAATAACTCATAGCCTCATTGATCAAATTTATTGCTTCATTCCAGATTTCCTTCGGACCCGATCATTGCGGCACGTTGGGTTGAAAGAATAAGACGCAATCGCAATGAAAGTTCTTGGAAACCGAATAAGCATTCAAAAATATGTTCATTACATTTTGAGGATAGAGTGAAATATATTACCAAAGGTGGCCGATGTAGATTACGAAGCGGCTCTGTTCCAACCAAGGTATTATAATTGTTCTTTCTTATTGGTTTAGAGGAGTTTAAGAGATCTGTAGTTGAATGACAAAACACGTAACCCTTGTGAATTCATCGTGTGTCTGCCTATCCACGACGCGTTTTGTGTTTTGGTAAGCGATTAAGACTACTCTGCCAGCGGTCGCGGGTTCGAATGCCGCAAAGGGCAAATGTTTTATGATGAGCACGAGCATTCCTGCCTAAGCCATGGATGTTAATTGTTTAAAATATGTATTTTTTAAAAAAATAAATAAAATAATTAATATTATTATTTATTATCAAGACAATGAGATTTTGGCCGTTTTTTTTATTTTATTTTTTATTTCTTATGATTTTTTCGTTTCTAGGATCTCCCAGTTTTTTGCGAAGTGAATACGTGTGTTAGCAATGATAGTCCAAAAAAATACCAAGAGCAAACTGAACCACACCCAGTTAGTTCTTTTTTGATAGTAGTTAGTTAGTAGATAGTAGTGACTAGTTAGATGGTAGTTATCTCCTAGCGTAGTATCATCAAGAATGCAAAATCTGTCTTTTTGTAGTCTCAAAGAATATTCCTTTTTTCCAGGGTTCTTCAGGTTGTGCAAATTTGAGATCTTCCACACCTTTATCCGTTTCATCAGAACTGGACTCAATTTTTGATACGCCGAGAAAAGCGGCCCTTCGAAGACAATTAAAGAAAAAAAAATACTTCAACAAAAACACTCAAAAATAATTAAAAATCTCAAACACTCAAACCGCCGCCTTAAAAAAAGAAATGCATCACTCAAAAATATTTTACTGGACTTACGTAGGAGAAGATTCATTGATAATGACCTGTCCAATATTTTATCTGAAAACTTATTTGCAGCGGATTTGTTTAATAATTTAGTGAAAAAAAATCGTAAGGACAAAAAACGCCCGATGCCGAAATACACCCCTGAATTTAGGAAATTCTGTCTCACATTACATTTTTATTCGCCGCGTGCTTACGCTTATGTTTGCAAAACATTTGACACATGCCTCCCACACCCGAAAACCATATATGGCTGGTACAAAAGTATTGGCGGCACCCCGGGCTTTACCGATGAAGCATTTCAGGCATTAAAGTCAAAAGCACAATCTACCACAAAAACTATGATATGTACTTTAGTGGCTGATGAGATGGCTATAAGACCACAGAATATAAAAGAAGGTCATGGTTGTGAAAACTTCGGCTCCGGTCCATCGGACCGCACTAAAATTGCCAAAGATGCGTACACATTTATCCTCGTTTGTATGAACGAGCACTGGAAAATACCTTTGGGCTATTTTCTTGTTGGATCCTTGAACGGAGAGAAAAAAGCAAACCTAATAAAAATTTGTCTCACTAAATGTCAGGAAGCTGGCGTAAAAGTGGTTGCCATAACTTTCGACGCACACTCCACAAACATATCAGCAATGGAGTTATTAGGTTGTCAAATAAAAGACCCTAAAAAATTGATAACCACTTTCAAGCACCCAGCTAACGATCACAGGGTTGCAATATTTTTAGACCCCAGTCATATGGTAAAACTCGTCAGAAATCACTTCGAAGATAAAGAGGAATTTTCGGATGGTAACGAAGGCAAGGTTGAATGGAAATTACTCTCAAAATTGGTTGATCTTCAAGAAATACAAGGATTACACGTAGGAAACAAACTGACTCGGAAGCACATTCAATTTAGAAACTCAGTAATGAATGTAAAGCTCGCAGTGCAATTGCTTAGTAGAAGTGTGTCGATCGCGCTCAAATTTTGCCGCGAAGTCATGAAATTTGAAGATTTCAAGAACAGCGAGCCTACAGAAAAATTCATCATGATTTTTAATAACCTGTTCGACATATTCAACTCACGCAGATTAACCCAGCACGGATTTTGCCATCCTCTCTCAAACAGCAACAAGGAAGAAATATTTGATTTTTTAGATGAAGCCAAAGAATACATACTCAATTTACAGATTAAAACTACGAGACAGCGCCAATATACTGAAAATGAGAGTTCGATAAAGCCCAAAATCAAAAGCTTCCACTCGGCCGTCGATGTGAGATCCTCTCCTGGTTTCAAAGGATTGTTGGTCTGTATTGAAAGCCTGAAATATTTGTATAATACTTTAGTCGAAGATACAAAGGAATTGAACTATTTAACCACCTACAGGCTTAGCCAGGACCACATTGAATTACTTTTTGGGTCAATCAGGATGCATGGCGGACACAATGACAACCCAAACGCTATGCAGTTTAGAGGATCATACCGAAAATTACTTTGTCATATGGAGTTACAAGTTGGTACGACGGGCAACTGCGTGCCTCTTGAAAACATTCCGGTATTAACCTGCTCATCGGCTCTAACCTGTATTAACACCACCTCCATTTCGGAGAGGCTTGACGATGAAGACAAACAGTTGAGCGAATACTTGTCAAAAATACCGATCCCAAACGATGTCGGATTTGAGATTGAGGCGGGTAGTGATGATCCGAATTATAACAACTATATTGTTGGTTACATAGCTGGAAATGTGGCTAGATATTTATCTACCAAAGTCAAGTGCAAGTATTGTCTCACAAACCTGTTTGCCACGGAAAAACAATGGTTTCACAGACTTGTTATTATGCGTGATAACGGTGGATTGGTGTATGCTTCAAAAGAAGTGTACTCCATCTGCTGTATTGCTGAACGTTTGCTGAAATGTCATTTTAAAGAAAGTTTTGGAAATAATCCCGAAAAAGAACTTGAATTGAAAATTATGTCTAAATTAATTGGAAGAAGTATTTTTCTTTCTGACCATTTAAATTCCCAGCACCACGATACAAACTTAGCGCGACTAATTGTCGAACGCTATTTAAGTATTCGGTTTCACTATGAATCTAAAAAAGAAAATATCAAAAGGTTTCTTTCATCAAAAAGACAGCTTTTTAGAAAGCAATTGCAATTACAAGGATATTAGGAAGTGACCCGTTTGTTAAATAAATAGGTATTCAGTTTTAAAGTTTTGCAAATTTTTGCTAGAGTCCAGTGTCTCCACGCCCTGTCAGCTAAACAGTTATTTGTAGATACGTGAAAAAATTACGTCAGTAGCATATTTATGATGAATGCAGGAGAAAAACTATAACGGCTATGATGCGTTAATACCTTAAATGATATTAAGTTTTGTTACCCATATTACAAAAACTGATCTGAACTGATTTTAAGTTAGAATATAATATTTGACGGAATTAAAAAATTAACATACATTGCATTATTTGGTGAGTTAATTATATTAGTGGGTATGGAGCAGGCTACTTGAATAATGAGGCAATCCTGGGTTGAACTTAACCAAGTTTTACAGGAATAAGGATAAAAAGCTCACAAACAGCCAAGTTCGTACGGAACTCTTTGTTCGCGAGTTGCACTTGACCTGTTTTTTACATGGTCTTACTTTTATAAAGCTGATGGTTTCAGTTAACGCCCCCTTTATTTTTATTTTTTCATTTGGCTGATTTAAAATTCAATAGTGTAAATTAATAAGGATTGTTTGTTTTTAAGTGTCTTCAATATTGTATTTTGTTTAAATAACTACCCACAGTGTAGATTTGTTGTGCAAAGATAAACAACAATGAATAAAAAGGTGTAAAAACGATAATTTGTGTATTTTTGTCCCAGCCCCAAAACATCACCTTATCCAAAGCTCAGTTTTTTTATTATTTTTAACTAATTTAATTTTCTTAAGAAGGGTGGGCTTTACTTACTACCTGTTTATCGTAAGAATAGACCTATTAATTATCACTATCAATGCAATGCGTGGTGAGAAAGGTCAATTCTTATAATAACCAGGAATAGTTTTTCATTTAGTTGTTATTTTTGTAAGTATAGTTTCTAGTAGCCCTTTTATTTATACCAATATTGATAAAATATGTAATCCGCCATTTTGCTGGCGGCCATATTATATGTTAATTTTCCATAACTATATTCTACTAATCTTATATTCAAGCCCGTTCATTTAATATCCATGTTTAGGCAGTAAGGATAAAATATGTTTTTCGCCATTTAGTACCGGCGGTCATCTTAGATTTATAATGATACAAAATGTTTTTGATTTACTGTCATCAGAACCTAACCTGCTGGGTCCTTTCCCTTTTCAACCTTTTTTCAGTTCGTTATTTTTACCTAGGTTCCTTAATATTTTAATTTTCTACCATTTAGTAGAAATGAGATTTTCTGACAATATTATTCCTTTACTAGTGTGCGTGACAGGGCTATTGTTTACGCACACGTAGCTACAAAATGTGCGCGCTTTTGACAACGATCTTTGGTAGGAACGCTCCTTCTAGGTGTTTATATTCTCAGGGTTTTCCGAACACCCATGTCCCCCAATTAGTTCGGATAATCGACGCTCTACTGTATGAAAAAGTTCAAACCATTTTCAAGTTTTTCATGAAGAATGCATAGTGCTATTTTAGGTAAGATTAGGGCTTCAAATATAATAGTGGTACCTTAATATGTACTTAATAGCTTTAAACGTTTGACCGCATTAAAAATAATAACTAGGCTTTCTTTAGTTACGATATTTATTAGCCACACACAAAAAAAAATATTTACAAATGAGTATCGTTGTTGTGAAATCAGTATGCTATACAAACCTTTTAATGAAATGTAAACAGCCTGATAAACATCTTGTCTTAATAATTAATAAACATGCTTGGCAAATTATTGATTTATACAAATTTAGCAACGTTGCCATAGCAATTTTAGCTTTTGAGTGAAATTCAAACTTATTTAAAAAGGCTGAAAACGGTATACCTAGTGCGTAGTTCCGTTGCGAAGCTATAATACATACCTACTCAGATATTGGGAACCACAGACATGTATCCTAAGATATATTTTGTTGGTAAACATCACTTGAATTATGTATTCAATTTGTCAATTTTTTTCACTATTGGGATTGGCTCAAGCTGCCAAGTTCTTTTGGGCTATAGGTATGAAGGCTGAGGAGAAGATAATGCATGACACAGAGATGAGAATATTAAGACGGATGTGTGGAGTTACAAGAATATAAGATAAGGAATGAGTACATACGAGGAAGTCTGAAAGTGGCACCGGTAACCAAGAAGGTCGCAAATCGTCTGTCTTGTCACAGTCATGTAATGAGGAGGTAAGTATGTCATGTAACTAAAAGAGTGATGAGTATGAATGTGGATGGCTGTAAGGGGATTCCGACTGAGGAGTGATGGATGTTTTGAAATATAGGGAAGGTCGTGTGAATGAAACTCGAGTTTATCCAATACTGATTTTATTATTTTACGTATAACACTTCTATCTACCTGCATTATGGTTTGTATTAAAATGTAGAATTACCTACAATGGATGGACTGTGTGAAGCAAGATATGAGTGTGAAAGGAGTGGATGATTCAGTGACGAGAAATAGAATTGTGTGGAAGAGAAAAACATGCGGCGCTAACCCCAGATAAGCTGGGAAAAGGGCAAGAGTATGATGAGGTATGCCCTATTTTCTGAGGCCTCCAAACGTACAGCCTAACCAAAGGCTTTTTGATGGAGAAAGTGATAGCATTTTTCAGAGCGATGGGTTTGATTAAATGAACGTATGCGCTTACAAACGATATAACGAACGTACACACTTAATCCGAGTAGAAAATGAAATCAGTAGTTGCGTGTTAGTACCAAATAAAAGTAAGGGCCAAGTTAAAGGAAACAGCTACATCAACTATAATCATTATGATGCCACTAAATAATTATGTACACTTCTCCAGAAGAAGAAGGTACTTTGACTGAGAATTCTGCACAAAAGTAACACAAAGTCGCGGGGAACTACTTGTATTAAATAAGTATAGATATACACGAAGGCTTTATTAAAGCTATTTAATAAATAACCGAGTTTCAGCGTGTAATGAACAGGGAGTTGAGCCGACATCCGCTCGGGAATTACAAATTTTTAATCTGTGCACACAACGTATTATAAACTCTTGTGGGGATTAACGATTTAACAGGCATTATTAGCTGATTTATTTATTACATATGGAAAACATTTGGGAGAAGCTTTAAACTATAAACTAGTGGTCCCCCACGACTGCGTCCGCACGTTTTGAGTTTGCTTCCTCCCCCCCTGTCGTATATGTTTCATAGTTCCTTATCCCTTCCTTGATAAATAAGCTATCCAACACAAAAAAACATCTTTCAAATCGGTCCAGTGGTTCCTGAGATTATCGCGTTCAAACAAACAAGCAAAAAAAAACATCAAACTCTTCAGCTTTATAATATTAGTAAAGATAGGTAAGCAAATCCTTAAGCACTTTTGAATAAGAGCGACAAAAATTAATTTCAAAAAACAGTATAAACCGACTTCAAAACCAAAATGCACTAAAAAGTCTTAAATAAACTCTTGACTATTAAAAGAAAAGGAACCCATTTTAGGCAAACAATTTCTTTTTGGAGTCGGTGCTGTGATAGTTGATGCTTGATGGTCAAAGTGATGGCACCGACTCCAAAAAGAAATTGTTTGCCTAAAATGGGTTCCTTTCCTTGGGTATGGGTATTTGAAGGTATAACAAAATACCCTCTTCTATAAAAAAAGTAAGCACATATGTAAGCAGTAAAACTTGCAATTTATGTTATTGAAAATATGTAATCTTATATCAAGTATAATATGCGCTAAGTGCGACTGAATGTGATATTGGATTATTTGTGTTGAAATGTTCGAACGTACGTGAATATATTGTTTTTGTAGTAATTGTTCTCATGTAAGTGACTGTTTTTTTGTCTTTTATGGGAATAAATATATCTTTAAACTGATAATTGAAAATTTAATTTAAACACTTATTATAAATTCGATGAGTCATGTTTTTTCTTGCGCTACCTTCTTTATCGCCTCAGTATAATTAAAATATTTCATTAACGTAATATTTAGTAAAACAGTGTGATAGCTAATACAAAAAACAACAAATCCCCGTTTACAAAATGATGATAGCTCATTCTTACCGCGAGATATTTATATTTTTGTAAATTGCGCGGCCCGCCCGATGGCGGGTGCTTGGTACCAGACAAAGTCGAGGCCACGCGCGCGTTTTTCTTATGACAGTTGCGCGCACGCGCAGGCGCGTTCTTGAAGTGGTTTGACAGGTTAATCCCGTCTCGCCGTGTTCTCCTCGCCGTGGTACTAGTCTGCCCGATACGCGAGTGTAATTTAAAAGCCGGAGGCGCGGAGGGAGAGCAGCCTCCAGAGCAGTGGGTGATTGCGCCTTGTTACGCAAGGGCGACGAGGCTGCTATTCCCGCAGCGCCGGAGACGAGGAAATCCTAATGCTTGTTTGCATGCCTGCTTGCTTGTTGCATGCATGCCTGTATGCTTGCATGCAAGCATTATTGCATGCCTGCTTGCTTACTTGCATGCATTATTGCATGCATGTATCTCTTCTTACTTGTATGCGTATGCATGCGCATGCCTTCTTACTTGCGTGCTTATGCATGCATGTGCTTACTTGCATTAAAAGTTATTTGAGGAAAAATATATATGGGAACCGTTACACATTGAAACAAGTTTTTATGAAAGGTTATATCGATAACTTAATAATTCTATGAAACATTAGTTTGATATATCGTTATTCTGCTTAAAAAAACAGATGCGAAACATTTTTTTGGTGAACTGTTATTCGATGTTATGAAACGACGATTATTAACTATTCGATTAATCAAGAAAAAAAGATATTAACATTAATTGAATAGTTTTCTGTGAAATGAAATTCGATATCAAAAAATTCTGTGTTATCAAATCAATTCAAAATTTATTTATTACAGACTACATAGGTCCATGGGTAAGTATAAGAAGCATTATAAAATAGAGGTTAGCAAATACAATTTAACGGGAGAATAATAAATGTAAAAACTTTTAACTGTACCATGTACCTGGTCGCGTCCGCACGGAGTGCGTACGGGCACTCCGTGCGGACGCGAACCTGAAATGGTACTGGTTGCGACTTCGGTCATCGTTCGCATGAAGTGCCTCATTGTAGGCGCATGCGGATCATCTGCCACCGTCCTCAGGATGTTGTTGTCACTTCCCCGCACTCTGAGTCTGAAAACCATCTGTATATTGTGCAAACATTTCAGACGCACTACCGAAGCGAGGAAGTCCCAACATCATCCTGAAAATATTGTTGTATTGGATACGGCGAGTGTTAAGCGACCTTTAAGTACAACAGATCCACAGACCGCCCGTGTACAGATTCTGACAATATGCCTTAAACTGATTTCTATAAAACAGGAAGTCATAGCAAGATGATTCTTTTTCAGTTTATTTAGGTATATTCCAACTTAGGGTACAATGTGAATTTCATCAAAATCTGTCCAGTAGATTTTGGTATATAATTACTAATTCTGTAATAAAAACAATAATTAAAAATTAAATTGCCTTAATTTGTTATTCTAAGTCTTTCGTACGTATTTCTTTAAAAAAAAACGGCAGGTCCTTGATTCTTAAAACGTAAAAGGATTATCAATCCTTTATTTTATGTCTAGAGAAAATTTTATCCTGTTATAATCCTGGAATTGACGGCCATTAATAGACTCGAGATAATAAGATTACTCTCGATGTAATACAATGAATTTAAAATGCAGGAGCTGCGACTGCTTGAGAGGATAAAAGCGATTTCACACTGCATGATGTTATGTTTTAATTTCCTACAAAGAAAAATGTTGGCTCTTCGTATATACGAACTAATTTTTGTTCTTCGAATTAACTGATATTGATTTTGAAAGTCAAATTTGGACTTTATACATCATAGATTTTGCTAGCTTGAATCTGCCCTAATACCCATTCAATTTTGTTGAAACCTTGTTTAAAAAATAATAGGATTGCTTAATTGAAGTTATTTCACACAGCCGAATATTATTACTTTTCACAACAACTTGTATTTAAAAACTACTTATAAATTTCACACTTGTAAGGATTAAATAAAATTAGCAAAAGTATATTTCAGACAGATGCTGTTGTCGCTTGCGCACCATTAAAAGTTCTAATAGTCTTTTTCTGCCATGCGGCTTTTCTTTACGATTAGTTCCACGATCATTTTGTTTCATCGTGAGAGTCGTTACTACTACCAACCCCTACACCCCTTACACACTGCGACTTTTAGCATCGATGCAGTCACACTTTTTGAAACCGCGCTTCAGTATTGCGACTCACGCAATGAACAGATTTAATTTAGTATCGATGCAGAAGCGCGACTACATTGATGCTAACGCGCGTCAGTATCGCTGCAGTCGCTAAAATTCAGTATATAATTTGAGAATTCTGCATCGCGACTGTATCGATGCTGAAAGTAGCGCAGTGTGTAAAAGTTAGATTTTTGCGACTGCATCGATGCTAACGCGCGTTAGCATCGCGACTCACGTAATGAACAGATTTAATTTAGCATCGATGCAGTCGCGCGTTAGCATCGATGCAGAAGCATGACTGCGTCATTGTTTACGCGCGTTAGGATCGATGCAGTCGCCAAATTCAGAACATAATTTGACAATTTCCAGCTTCTGCATCGCGACTGTGTCGATGCTAACACGCGTTAGCATCGCGGCTGTATCTATGCTAAAAGTAGCGCAATGTTTAAAGGTTGTCATTTTTGCGACTGCATCGATGCTAGCTCATTAGCGTCGCGACTGCATCGCAGCTAAAAGTCGCAGTGTGTAAAGGATCTTAGACCAATGACTTATAATGCGGGCGGGGATGGTTGGCGTAAGGCCAGCCTAATTGCCAGTTGAAGTCATACGGGCGCTGATCTAATGAATATAGTATATCGGGACTGTGGACGTAGGATAGAAACCCTGATAAGGTTTCATTTTGAACGCGCTAGGAGGGAGAAGGTTGTATCCAAATGAACATTTAAAAGTACTGAAGTATTTAAATGTGTCAGACAAGAAATTGACTCCTAGGCCTGTGTCTTACGCTATTCGAGTGTGAGTGCATGAAAGGGTTCGTTTATCTGACACAGTTACTTTTTACAAGTGCAAGAAACCCGTTCAAAGTGGATACCCCAGGCAAAGCGAATAGTCCCTACTACTCCCAAATTGTCCGTTAGCCGGCAGCCCCGTTGTCATAGCAACGGTCGCCTGTTGCCGCTCTGTGCGCGGCAAGTACTTCGGCGCGGGTTTGCGTCGCGCGGCCCTAGCGAGTGGACAAAGTGTGTTTTGGTGCGAAAAATATTAATTTACAAAGGTAAGTGTTTCTTTTATAACTACAATGTTATTTGTAATAAGTTATTGGTTACAAGGAGGATTTAATGCATGATTAAGTAGCTTTCAACTGTGTGTAGATGACGAGTTTAGATGCTTCGGTTTTTTAATGATTTGGGATAACCTCAAAAATGTACTCGAAAGGCAAAGCGGATCGGGCAAAGTGGATACTGTATTCGCTTTGCCCGGACATCACAACTAATATAATTTCATGGCATAATGTAGTTTATTGTGTAATTTTTTGTTGCAGATGGTGAATAGATACAAAAAAAAGACGTCGCAAGGTAATTGGAGTAAAGACGTTATGCAGACTGCCATTAATTTATGTAGAGCGGGAGAATCTATCAAAGGGACAGCCAAAAAATATGGACTTGCTTATGCCACCCTATACAGACATGTAAAAAGTGGAATGTCTTCACCACAGCTCGGTCGATTTCGTCCTACATTCACGGAGGATCAAGAAATTGAATTGGTTACTTACCTAAAAGATATGGACGCAGTGTTTTTCGGCCTTACTCGGGATGAATTCATGAGTCTTGCATTTGAGTATGCACAACGGAACAATATCAAATACCCTGAGAGCTGGAACAAAAATAAAAAAGCTGGAGAGGAATGGCTCGTAAGATTTTTAGCGCGTCACACGAGCTTGACCCTGAGAACTCCAGAATCAACATCTGTAGCGAGAGCAAAAGGGTTTAATCGCCGCGAAGTAAGCCATTTTTATGAAAATCTTGAATCTGCCATTGAGAAAAATAACATTGAAGCCTCCAGGCTATACAATATGGACGAAACCGGGATATCAACGACCTCAAATAAGCCCCCAAAGATTCTCTCCGTAAAGGGGAAAAAACAAGTAGGCATGATTGCGAGTGCAGAACGCGGCCAATTGACCACCGTCATCGGGTGTTGTAATGCAGTTGGTAGTTTTCTTCCACCTTTTCTGATTTTTGCAAGAAAGAAAATGCAACCAAGACTTCTTGATGGAAGTCCGCCAGGAACTCAAGGAACGTGCACTCCTAATGGTTGGACATCAGGCGAAGTCTTCTTGAACTGGATGCATTTCTTCGTAGAGCAAGTGAGGCCAACAGCAGACAAAAAGGTCCTATTACTATTAGACAACCACGAAAGTCACAAATACTATCCTGCACTTGAGTACGCTACCAAAAATAATGTGGTGATAATATCTTTGGCACCACATACTACTCACAAAATGCAACCTATGGATGTTGCTATTTATGGCCCACTGAAAACGCATTTTGAAAGAGAGGTCAACGTTTTTCAAAAATCTCACCCTGGCCGCATCATTAACCAGTACGATGTATCTAGATTACTAGCACCAGCTTTTCTTAAAGCTGCCGTGGCAATCAATGCAGTGCATGGTTTTGAAAAACCTGGAATTTGGCCTGTAAACAAGTACGCTTTTGGTGATGAGCATTTTGCACCAGCCGAAGTACTTGCAGGCACATCTAATTTGAATATTCAGACTGAAAATTTTACCCCACTGGAAAGAATTGATTTGCCCGAGACCGTTACTCAAGCGTCACCTTCAATTGAATCTCACAATCAACCCACACTACCTTTATTAGCAAATGCCACTCAACCTGATACTGTCATAAACCTTCTTCAAGAAGATAATATTTTACCTGTTTCGTCGTCAGTTGAAATTGCAGGTCGGTCTCAGTATCAAGACGACGTTGCCATTGAAGACCGTCCATTTACTCCTACGGGATCTGTTACTCAAAGCAATGATGTTCCTGTCGCTTCGTCCGAACCTGGAAGTCCTTCTATTTTGAGTTCTCAAGACTATATTACCATAAAAGACCGTCCTAGCACTCCTATGGGACCTGAAACTGCAAAAGGAATCCAAGAAAATGACATTCCTGTCGCTTTACCCGAACCTGGATGTTCTAAGACCTACTTCAGTCCTTCGGTAATAAAACCTATTCCTCAGCCTGCTAAGCCAACAACAACACGTAAACGGAAGTTACAAAAATCTGCAATACTGACAAGTACTCCAGTAAAGGACGAGCAGAAACAGAAATTTGAAAAAGCAAAAAAGACTGCTATGAAAGCTCTAGATGATCTGCTAAAAAAACTAAAAAGACTGCAAAATATTATAAAAA
Source organism: Pyrausta purpuralis (assembly GCA_963924145.1). Lineage (NCBI taxonomy): Eukaryota > Metazoa > Arthropoda > Insecta > Lepidoptera > Crambidae > Pyrausta > Pyrausta purpuralis. The sequence goes on from OZ001654.1 coordinate 20,946,243, forward strand.
GCAAAAGAAAATTAAGAAATTTGACGATATCACGTGCATTTTCTGTGGCGAAATATACGTTGAAGAAGATGATCAGCCAACGGAAAATTGGATTCAATGTAGCATTTGTACCCAGTGGTGTCATGAAGAGTGTTCAGCCTTCGAAGGCAGTGATAATTTTGTTTGTGATAACTGCAATAATTAGACGGTGTAACACATAGTTGTTGTTTTAAATATGTTCCTCTATTTTTTTATGTTTATCTTGTTTGTAAGTTTGATTTCATGCCAAATAATATTGTTATTCGCTTTGCCCTGGTACCATATCCACTTTACCCGGGGTCCCGGGCAAAGTGGATAGTAAGCCACTTTTGTAAATTTGGCTTATAACTAATAAGTTACTTAATATTAATAGCAAATGTGATGCGGTACTGTAAGTTCATTAAACAAAGACTGATTATTAATAATTCTTTTAAATTTCCCCAGTTATAACTAAACGACAATAACCAAAAACAGCTTAGGGTATTCACTTTACCCGGGTTTCCCCTATGTAATATTCAATTTGTATAGTGGCAATTACTATAATACAAATAAATAAATATTGGACACCAATCACATACATTGCTCTGATCTGAAATTAAGTAACTAATGCACTTGTGTTATGGAAATAAGATACAACGGTGGTACCACAACGCCCAGACCCGAGAATTATTATTATTAGAAAATTCTGATTTCTATATTGAGCCGACAGGGAATCGAATCCAGGACCTCGAAGCGTCAACACGCCTTGTCACCCAGCGTGCTTAACCACTACACCACAGAGGTCGCAATAGTCACTTTGAAAGTGTGTTAGATTGTGGTGAGCCAAAATCACACGTGTAAATTGCGTTTACTTGAGATCAACGTTAAAGCTGAAAAGCAAAACAAATTTACTAGAAACAAAGTAGTTTTCCATGGCTTCGCCTGCGCTAACATAGGATTTCCTGTACGAACTTTTATCCTCTTACTTTCCCTCCATTGGAAATGTTTTCCAAGACCTAAACATACTACAGTAGTAAGACGGATATAGAATATTCCGACTCCATGGTCCCATATGATTTATTTAATTGAAAACAACTAAGCTGATTTAGCGGGAGCATGGTTTAATTTTCGAAATTATTTTACGAGGTACGACGTCAACAAAAAAATATAAAAACTCGACAAAAATGTCTAATCGACAACTCCCAGGATACCTTAACAAACTGTCTCGTCTAGACAGAAATCTGTAAGCAAAATTCTAAAAAACAATCCGTAACTTTTCTACGGAGCGCGCAATTTTATTTTGTTTCTGTTCCTTTTTTATCTGCCAATGTTATAGGAACTCCAACTGTTCTGCGTTTTGTTCAGGTTTTACGAGAGTTTTCAGTTTTAAGTAGCGTTCTGATACTGTGGAATGGAAGCAAAATGGACATAGTGAATTCTACTTAGGCTCCGTTGCAGAAAGTTATTTTGAACGTAACGAACGGTCAAACCCACGCCATTTTGTCCAAGCATAGCAGATTTATGATTTTAATATAGTTTATTATGACAAAATAGGGCAATTGATGGATCTGCATCCTAAAGTGGGTATTAGATACAAGCTCTGTTATGTTAAATAAGCAGTTTTTAGGGTTCCGTAGCCGAATGGCAAAAAACGGAACCCTTATAGTTTCGTCAAGTCTGTCTGTCTGTCTGTCTGTCTGTCTGTCCGTCCGTATGTCACAGCCATTTTATTCTGTAACTATAAGCATTACACAATTGAAATTTGGTAGGAAGATGTATCCTGTTAACCGCTTACCGATTCTCATACAAGACATAAAAAATAATGTCATTTAAGGGGGGGCTCCCATACATAAAACTAAAACCAAAATATATTTTTTAATTCAAAACTATGCGTGTGGGGTGTCTATGGATAGTTCTTTTAAAATGATATTGAGGTTTGTAAAACCATTTTCTTTTAAAGTCTAACGTTTAATAGCTCTCCGCTTCCAAAGTGATAAATTGGGCGTCCCCCCATCTAACTTCTAAACAAAGAGAGTGTAAATTTTGTTTTGTTGAAAGTTAGGATGAGATCGAACGAGTAGTTTTTGAGATATAGCATGTTTTCAACAACCGCAAACATAACTTTGGACTTCATACAAACAGTATAAAAAACAAAATTATATTTGCGGTCCACAAAATATTGTGGATTTTACTAAGTGGAAGTAAGTGGATTCCCTAATAAAGTTAAAGTTGGCACGGAACCCTCAGTGCGCGAGTCCGACTCGCACTTGGCCGGTTTTTTCATGACCTTTTAAAGATTACCTTTCAAAGCTAGCATATCGGGTTGTAACTTATATTGAAAACTAACCCTTATTACAACTGAATTAAATACAGCAGTATTTATTTCGTGTGCTGTGGAAAACTGTGGGGTGGCCTATGTTCAGCAGTGGACGTCCTTTGGCTAATAATCATGATGATGATGATGATGATGATGAGTATTCATTTTGACGTGCTGTTGTTCCATTATTACGCATATGTATTTGTTTATTAAATATTCATTAAGGCGTTTTAACCGAACGATTAAAATGTGTAGTATGTATGTTTGTATTTGTCATTGTTTAAAAAGTTTTGTGATTATTATTGTTACACTCTTCTGTGTTGGACGTATAAACAAATAAAGAAATATGCGCCAGACAACACACCAATTGTCACGGTTTAAAAGTAAGGATTTTTCATCCTTGTATTACAATTATCAGATAACAATTATGACGGGGACATCTCCCATAAATATTTAAACACATGTGATGTGCATGAATCACACAGTCTTAAATAAAATCTTTTTGCTTGCTCTAATAAAATTTTACTCGTTTCCATTTCCAAAAACCGTCCTCAGTAATGCTTTCCAAAACCCACCAGGGAACATTTCAGTGTAAATTCTAATAACACTTTTAAGAGTGCACACCGTCGAATATGCATAGAACATTCTAACAGTCTCGAGCCATTCATACGAACCTCGGAATAGTTCCCTCGCGCATAAAACCGTTCATTGAGAAGCTCAAACTCAGTTCATTAAACTATGCGCCTAAGATTGTTTGCATAAACCAGCGGTTCCGAACATTTGGGAAGTCATTCAGCTACTTTGAATTACGAAAAGTGTTGTAATCTGATTTGGTAGCGCTATGACTCAAAGCTGAAGTTCTGTGGGTTGAAGTGAATGAAATGAGCAGTTTATTTTCTTAAGCTTTCATGGTCACTAACATTAGGATAGTTAGATACGGGATGGCTACCATTGACTTCATTATTTATGAGCTTCTGATATTTAGGCACCGATACAAGCGATCATGGATCACGAAACAACTGAAGAGAGCATGTGGGTAGGTTGTCTTTAGCAGGCATATCGGTCTACCCTTCTTCAAAGTCGTTTATTGCAACTCACTGTGTTCTCGACACACAAAACTGACAGTAACTGTTATCGAAACAGCACTATGTTTATTATCATTATATATACACATTCGAATCACTGGATTCCAGACACTCGACAATATAAATTCGTCCTTGCGCTTGGATTTTTTTACTTGGTTATTTCAATCGCCTCTCTGAGCAATCTTGGTATGCGTTGGCAGTGGCGTTCTGTCGTGATAATCTAAAGGTTATGAAACTCAATACAGTGATTTGACCCCAATTCTAATAAATGTTCTGCGATAGCTGATTTCTGTTTGTCGTTGTTTTTGACCGTTTTTATGTGTTCACTCATTCGGCACATCATCGGCGTGATCATGGCGCTTGCATCGGGGTCGAAATATCGGAAGCTCTTAAATAATAAGGTACATGGTAGCAATCCAGTATTTAATTATTGAAATGAACAGTTATTCAACATACAACATTTAATTTTCCTTTATGTTAATTTTAATTATTTATCGTCACTAACAGGGCTACACAGCAGATTATTTTATGTGGTCAGACAATAAAGCTTGAAATTGAAATCCCCGAGTTTAACTGAATTGAAATTGGTCCATTTTATATTAGTTGATATATTTTGTGTGCTTTGATACCTGTTTAAAAATGGTTTGTTTTGATATTATTTAGATCTGTTCTATACATAACTACATATAACCTAAAAAGTGTATATACTTTTCGGTAAAAGATTATTTCATCAACAATTTATCTACCTACTGTATGTCTTTCAAAACTTAATAACCTAACCAAGTAAGAAGAAGAAGAAGAAGAAGAATCTAACTTCTGCCCTAAAAAGGTTGTAAACCACTGGCTGGCTAGACTATCGTGTCTTACATCTGTAGAGATTGCGTGCTCCACGTTTGCTTTTGTCATAACAATTTGAGTTCTACCCAAAGGGAATAAGAGTTGTTGCGTGTTTCTGGCCGGTTTAGGTGCGGTAGAGCACAGGAAACCGGACCATTAGCGTCGATTTGTGAACTATAGGGTCCGAGGACTCGTGTTTGTTCATCTGTAGCTACGTGGCAAAAGTCAGTTTGTCGATATCGATAAAGCCAACATACAATAACTGACTTAATTAACCAAACTTATGAAAGCCAGCCAGCTTGATCCTGCGATCTTCATAAGGTCGTCTGTCTGTCCATCTTGTCGGTGGACGACCTTCGCTGCGACTTTGTTCGAAAGGTCTTTTCTGCCCTAACGGCCATCAGTTCTTCGCGATATGTGCATTGCCCATTGCCACTTCAGCTTACTGATTTTTAGCGCTATGTCCGTTACCTTAGACCCTTTACACACTGTGACGTTTAGAAGCGATGCAGAAGCTGGAAATTGTCAAATTATGTACTGAATTTTGGCGACTGCATCGATAGAAACGGACAATGGCCAGCACATCAGAATACCCACTTTTGTTGCAAAATAGCTGCACAAGATACCGCAGTGTTCACCTTGACGTGCTGTTGTCTGTACGTTTTGTATTATTGACTAGGTAAATAGGCAAAAAAAAACGTTTTTTGTATGAGAGTCCACTTTCAATATTTATTTTGTTTTGATTTGTTTTAATAATTTGTTGTTAAAGTGGGAACGGAAATACGTAATTTGTAAAAAAATCAACTAAATAGTTAACGCAGTTCTTGAGATCCAGCCTGGTGACAGACAGATGGACGGACATATAGCGAATCATTTGTAATCGGGTCCAGTTTTTACACTTCGAGTACGGAACCATTTAAAACCTCCGCGGCGTATATAAAAATAATACAAAAGGTTTAAGTAGACATTTCGTATCCATGATTCTTTAAAAATATGTAAATTGAATACTTCAAAAATCGTCCTCGTTCCTTATAAAAGTAGCATTACGTTTAAAAGCAAGTTTACTTTTATAGTTTATAACTTTTTAAAAAATTATCAAAATTTTCATACTCCATTTTTTTTCCCAGTTTTAAATATCAAATCAATATTATGTTGGTATTTTTATAGTATTGTTCTTTTTTTTTTAGCCAAAATGTTTAATATCTACGTATACTTGACGGCATTTAACGGACCTTCTGAAAAGTGGAGCGAGATACATAAGGTTATTGTAAACATTACTTTTCTTATAGAGGCAGTAGTTCTACAAAATAAAGAGTAATTTGCTTTGACAAGTAATACTTGTATTCTAGTTCACATTTATTGTTATTGTATATCGTTTCTTTTAATATAACTCGAACGAGTAAAGTTTTTCTTTATGTGATTTTTGAAGTGAAAACTTCTTTAGCGGCGTTGAGCACTTTTGTGGGGTGGGGGAAAAATGTGAAACTCGCGTCAGGACACGTGGGCTGATCGAAAAACCGTAAGACGGTTGGCGAAATTATGGATGTAAGTTGATTTTTCTGAGAGATAAACTTTTTATTGTAATTTAATAAATTGTAATGTTTGTGTACGATAGCGCAATAAATAAATATTGTATTCTATAAAAATATTATATTATTATTATTATTATTATTATTATTATTATTGTATTCTATCACAAAAATGATAGTACTTTTATATTGATAATAAGAGCAATTCATTCAAAATTATTCCCTAACTATTCCAAAAAATCAAAAATGCACAATGTTGATATTCAAGTTTTCACTTCTGCCGGCACTCCCGGAGTGCATCAGGTAATTTTTTTGCAGTTAACAAGATATCATTTATCTGAAATTGAATATAAGTGGCAGGGCCCTAAAATCCAGGAGTTGATCAGGTTAGATGAATCACTGTTGTCTTACAATAACATTTAAATAGGAATGCTATATTTGTAGAGAAACTAGTGAGCTACTCGGATCATTCCCACCGTAATATTACTCTGAAATGGCAAACTATCTGCTGAAGAGTAGTATCGGCGCTTGAAGCAATCAAGGCAGATAATTTACAAAGGCCTCGCGACAATAGCCCATCCGGCCTCATAGCTGAGATAACATTCAAACTGATATATACACTACACAACAGTATAGCTTTTGTCTCAGTTAAGGTATGATTGAGTAGGAAAAGTCAGGCGGCGTTGCTAGTAAAATGGATAAGGTGCGGTAGCTGACTAACGGATCAAATGATATAAAAATCCGTAGAATAAAAGGTAAGATTGGTTTTTGATCTTAGTAATATTTAGGTACTTACTTAATTATTTTTTTTACGGAAGTCAGTTGTGATCTGTGTGATTTTATGGGATCACAATGCTTATATTATTTGAAATAAATCAGATCAGGAATTACTGTTGATTTTCTTCCAATTTATAGCACTTTATTTGACTTTACGTTTAACTAGCTAACTAGCTTGTTGACGCTTCGACCTAAAAAAACGTAATACTATTTCAAAAATTAGGTCACAAAAAATAAAATAGAAGTCCGCTTTAAACCAAAATATATTCGCTGAAAATCTATCAGCATTTTTATGTGACGCAAATATTGCGAATTTACGATCGCTATCATATATAGGGCAATGCATTTTTCTACTCTGAAAAGTAATCGCCTTTGTTTTAGCCACATTTGAAGTACGCAGCTACACGTGTAAGCGAATAAAACTGTGGTTTTTGTTTACTGGCAATATTGTAATGAGCTTACTTCAGAGCGTTTCAAACTTTTGATAAGTCAGTCTATCTTTGATAACGGCAACCCTTCCCTAAAGTTGAAATTCATTAAACAAATTAGATCCAAATTAATTTCTGTTTCATTTGTGTAAATACGAATTATCAGCGTTTGATCAAATTTCATACACAGTCACAAGAAGTAGAGATGCACTACTATGCTACAAACTAGCTAGTGTTATCGATAAGTACTGTCACAAATCAATGAACGGACAAAAGGTAACACTGGAGTGTCTTATTCTGTTGTAATATGAGCTAGTTTGCAACAAAAGTGCAAAATAATGTGCTGGCTACTGTACCTCATGCGTGCTGATTGTGGAATATAGGAAAGTCTCAGAAGATGTGATCCCAAGCTTAAACTTATCGGTGTTAGAGTATTTTTATTTTTTTAAATGTTTCATTTTGTAATTCGTAAATTGTTTGATGCCTTTTTATATACTTTAAAGGTTCCAAAACGGCATACACACGTATGACAGAGTGCCGTTAATGTCAAATACCCTAAAAATGAAATAATTTCGATATTGCTGTTTTACTTGAAATCGCTATCTCTAATGAAGATGAAGAGAAGAGATAACGGAAATTTTGCCTCGCTTAAGAAATTTTAAATTTCACAAGATTACCCTTAAAAATTTTCTACGAGTCATTCTCGTTTATGAATTAATTTTCAGAGTAATTAGTGTTTGTAGGTAAAAACGTTTTAATCTCTTGCCCGGTTAAATAAAGGTTGTCGCTGTGGAATTATTTATTTTTTAATGGTGCCGTTAACTGGCTACTTTAACCCTACACCGGTAAATCATTAATAAATAAATATCCTTTGGACATTACCACACATCGCCATCTAGTCCCAAAGTAAGCTACTCAAAGCTTGTTTTATGGGTACCAGACAACGGATATAATACTTAAATACTTTTTGTTTGTAAATACATACATGATATACATAGAATCCCCAGACCAGACATGTTCATGCACACAAATGTTTGTATTGTGCGGGGATCGAACCCGCAACCCGCTGCGTAGTAGGCGATTTCTCGACCACTACACCAGACGGGTCGTCATTAGTAACAAACTTAGCAGCTTTTATTGTGTATTTTCGTTGTAAATTACGAAACCGATTTATTTTAGTAATTGAATCAGTACCAATTGATCTACACTCAAACGATTCAAAAGTAGAGCTCTAGTTGTTTATTGACTTTTTAATTATAATTATGCTATCGATTTTCGGCATTCGGCAGCATATATTATAGTGCCCAGATGTGTGCGCGATACACAAGAATACTCTGTGTCTTCACTCTAATTAATTCGGTGAGAAGACAGCATGATATGACCGATTAAACATCAGTACCGTCACTATGAGTTTACGGCGGTTTTACTCGCTAGCGACGATGTAACTTTTGTATGGAAAATTTTAGTTCTGCAAGTGACCGCTAGAGGCACCGTGCAATTTTCATAGACTAGTTTTATAAGCGAAATACATGACTGATGTCTGGTTAAATGATGGTAAAATCGATATGGAAAATAAACCTTGTATTTGATAAGCTGAAACAGGCAGGTCCTTGTAACAAATTAAGTTATGATGACAATTACTTATTTAAACGGTTCCAGCTATTTATGAAAGACGATTTTTAGGTAGGAACGTAGTTTAATAAGTAATAATTAGTGTAGAAGTTGTTAATCGCTCCTTATTCTCGCTTAAACGAGTCATTAAGTATTCATGAAAATCGTTTTCATTTTAATATTATCGTTGTAGGCAAGTTATCTTGGAATTTATTTAAGTCGACAGACGACAGAAAGTAATTGTACTAATTAAACAGAAACATTAATTAGATATCACTTATTTATACGGCGTTTACAAATATTTGCGAGTATAAAGTACATAGCTAAAAACACCTAGCGTGCTCTTTTATTGAAGTGACTTGACGTGACCGTGTCTATGACGTGTATGTAAGCGATTTTCGTTTGAAGTTGGCGGCCAAGTGCTCGACCCATTTAAGCATAAGTATTAGACATGACGGGTCTAAACGCGAATAAAAACTGACATTACTCGTCAGTTTCGCGTCAGTTCAGACACACGAATGCTATAGTGACAATTTATTAAGCGATGTGAGGGTGGCAGAAGAAACTTCGGGCCGCCCGCGCAGGCGATTCCGCGATCTACCAGTTGGCTCGTGACCACAGCAGTTGCAATGCAACACAGCTGAAAAGTCGAGCAGTGAGTTATAGCATTACTCGTAAGTTTATATACGCGTTTAGACCCGTCATATTTCAATGCAACGGTACTAAGCGAAATGTTTCAAACAACTAAAACTCAGCTTCTTGTTTGAAAAAAAAAACCTGGTAACTTTAGGAATTGTGGAATCACACAAATTGTAACAAAAATCCTTCGAACCGTATATCACATAAAACTCCGTTATTAAAACACAATTTTATTCAAACAAACCCTTTTTATCCGGAACGTGTTGATCCTCAGAATCTACCAAAAGTTTACTGTGTCAACAAATCCTAGTTTCGACGCTAGCCGTCCCTATCTCGCGCCAGCTTGGCTATGCGAGAGAAAGAGATGTCTATAGATAAAGAGGGTTGGGCATATTTGATGTACTAATTCTGTACTTTTCTTTTACAGGAAAAACGAAGAAATCGACGACGAATTTAACACCATTCCACTGAGCGTTAACGGGAACGTACACAGCGCAGGCAACGCGGTTTAGTCGTTCGTAAAGGGGGGATTACACTGTGGAGACGCTGTTTGGGTTTAAAGAATGTTCTTAGCTGTCAAGGTAGCTGTAAGGCCGCGTGCACACTAGTTGAAATAAGCGTTTAGCCGCAAAAATGCTGCGCGAAACGTAGCTCTACTACTTTATTGTAAGAAACAAACTGCAAAATGTTAAGTAAGATTCTTTAACTGCTAAAAATATTCATGAATCTGTTTGGAACAGTTAACTATCGCGTCTAAGGAGGTAAATACCATCATTCCATATCTCACAACAAACAAAAAAATACATTTCTTTTAAAATGAGTAATTAAATAAGTTTTTGATAAAATTTTATACCAACAGATAAATCTCGTTTCGTAAATCTAAACATAATACTGTTTTTTAAACAACGAGAATGACTTAGGCAAATGGCTTTGGTGGTGAATTTAACTTCCTCTTTGGCGATTGGTCAAAACAACACTTCAGATTGCCTAAAGCCCAATTTGGCAACTAGCTCAAATAAAAACGATTATTTTGCTATAAATAGTTAATAAAAACGTAGCAACATCACAAAAGACCTCTTCAGAGTGTAATCTCCTTTTTTATTTCACCAGACTGTAGCCAGATTGTCGTCGCACCACCAAAAATACTCCGACTCACGCGTCGTCAGTCTGTAAACAGCCTTAGATATTAGGTTACCTATTTATTTGTTTATAGTTACCTCGACTTACTTAGCCGAGTCATAGTCCAGTGACCGATTTCTTACTTTCTAGATCGTTTTAGAGATTAAGTAAGGACTGATAATGTTATGAATACTCGATTTTAAAGTAGATGTTCTTTTCTCGCACACTCGTCACTGCCTTTGTTTGTCACTATCGTCGTCAATTAGTACTAAGGGGGTTCACACACGAGCGATTTTATTGCGACGTTCAAGCCGAGCGTTAGATTAAACGAGATTCTAACTCAAGTAGTTGTGGTAATATTTATCGGAGCGACGAAATCGCTCGTGAGTGGAGGCCCTAATTGTTATGGCTTGATAGTCTCGGCTATAGGTTATTTGGAACTATGCTATAGGTATCAATGTGATTAGTTTCGTCTTGAAATTGTTAATGTTTTGTATGTATTCGGCGGAGTCTGTATAAATTCTGGAATAAATAAAGCACTTTATCTTTAGTCTAATTTATTTTCTCTCATATTATTTCCATCCCGTTCCTTTTTAGGGTTCCGTAGCCGATTGGCGAAAACCGGAACCCTTATAGTTTCGTCAAGTCTGTGTATCTGTCTTGTCTGTCCGTCTGTATGTCATAGCCACTTTATTCTGTAACTATAAGCATCACTCTGTTGAAATTTGGTAGGAAGATGTATCCTGTTAACTTTTTTACGATTATTACGATAAAAATCTCTTTACGATAAAAATTAAAATTAATGACATTTCAGTGGGGGCTCCCACACATGAAACTAAAACAAAAAAAGTTTTGTCAATTTGCTGTCAACAAAATATTGTGGTATTTTACTAAGTGGATTCCCTAATTCAGTTAAAGTTGGCACGGAACCTTCAGTGCGCGAGTCCGACGCGCACTTGGTCGGTTTTTTATTATTATTATCCTTAAATATTTTTATTTGCTGTGAACGTATAGGTATGCTTATCCCTACTTATAAACTCACGGTAAGTAGGCCCACAGGTCAGGGCATATTTTCGATAGGAATTTGATCCGAGGCTTTGAGAATGTCATATTACGCAATACGTCCCAAGTATTGGATTGAACGCATTGTCGGTTGTCAGTATGATCGGAATTTATGATGGAAAAACTGAATTTGATCCGGTTTGTGTATACAAAGGCAATCTAAAGTAAAACTAAAGAATGTTTCTAAGCGTTACTGCTACCGTAATAAATATTTATAGGTACCTATAAATTGTACCAAACAGGGGTGATACGGTAAGTCAGAAGATTAATTTCATAAGTCAATATGGTAGGTAGTTTACGTTCGACTACGACACCTTTTCAGGAGTAATTTTGGTATCTTAACGGGTATTTACAGTAGCAGCAGTACCGATGGCACGTAAAGCTAATCACGACACAACTATTAGGTACGGTTTTATTTCACACACACACTAGAACGTACCACACAACTTAGGCCCAATTTTTTCCTCGTTGGAAATGGTAAAATGTCAATACCAGCGGCTGCATATTTACGATTGTGTGTTTTAAAGTAAAAATACCTTAACCAATGGTCTTTAAACTAGCATAACATTAGGTATTTTTCCTTTCACACACACAATCATAAATATTAAATAGCTGTTCTTTAGTAGTTTTGTTGTTGTTGGGTTCAAGGAGCTTGCGGTTTACTTCTTGAGCGCAACTGTGGTTCTAATTAGGGAGGGCCAAGTGTGTGGCTGGCTGTTAATTTAATAATTTAAGGCTGTTAACTATTTTGTGTAGAAGAGAATGGAAAGTGTTGAGGGTCGCTTCTTTTGTGATTATCAACGACATTTTACTGTTACTATCTTTAATAGACGAAATTGGGCCTAAGTCAAGTAATTATAATCTATATATATATATATATATATATATATATATATATAGATTATAATTACTTGACTTAGGCCCAATTTCGTATATATATATATATATATATATATATATATATATATATATATATATATATAAAAATGAATTGCTGTTCGTTAGTCTCACTAAAACTCGAGAACGGCTGAACGGATTTGTCTTATCTAGTAGGAGTAGTCTTGAAATGTTCGTGGAGGTCTATGGAAGGCTTAAAAGGCGAGAATTGCACGGACGAAGTCGCGGGGGACCACTAGTATAATATATAATATTGGACACCAATCACATGCTTTGCTCGGATCCCAAAGTAAGTAGCTAAAGCACTTGTGTTATTGAAATCAGACACAACGGTGGTACTACAATACCAAGACCCGAGACATATATAAAATTTTGATTTCTATATTGACCCGACCGGGAATCGAATCTGGGACCTAGGAGTGGCGATGCATCGAAACCCAGAATGCTTAGCTACTATACCACGAAGTTTGTAAATTCTTACTGGTATCTCAAGATACCGGCAAAGCCTAGTTTAAGAGCCTCCGGTTATTCGTGAGATAAATGGTTCTTCTGTTACGTCTTCACTTAAGCTTATCGATGAATGTCTTGTGGTCAGTAAACATATTTTTTACATAAAATATTATCACCTATCAGTTATGTTGGTGACTTTACCTATCTTATCATTTTACGCGTAACGAATAGTTCCGGAATGTGGAAGGGCTCGAATATTTCTTAGATAACATACTCTGGTAAGTATTTCGCCTGTTCCTTTAGGGACAGTAAAAAAAATGTTAAAGAAGATGACTTTATTCATAAAGTTCTTTTTAAGGTATTTTGATAAGCTCGAAGCGCAAGACGTTTAAAAATTAAAAATGATTTTACGTATAACAAAATCATAAATATTTGGTCATCCGATTAAAGCAATCTATTCTAATCTAGATATTTCAAAACACTGCCCGGCAAGGTCAGATTATATGTTATATTTGGTGCACTCAAAGTGAGTCATTTATCTATCTTTAGGGACGTAATATTATATGAAAATCCAATATTTCCCAAGGAATTTGAATTTGGACCCTGAGCTCGTATGCACGCGCTAGCATGCACCAAAGAGGTCATGATTCGAGAATCGAGTTGGCAACGACCGCCCCGTAGAGAAAATAAGTGATTAAATACTTCATGATTTGATTGTATGTCTTATTTCTCCACATCGGAAAACTTGAAAAAAATCACTGTCATTGTTTTGTACTAAATACTTTAACGATTGAATTTACTTAAATGAAAAAAAATATATATTATTTAAATGAATCTGATTTCGTAATGTATGTAAATTCATTCCAGAAAATACAAATTTAAAATGTCATGAGCTGGTAACGAGCCTCTAGAATGTGTCAGTTAAAGTGGTATTGTTAGGCTGAATCCCTTCATTAGTTATGAAGATTACCCTCTAGAAACGCGCATAATTCGTCCAAAATGTATGTACATGTCATAGTTTAGACAGATCAGCTAGCTTAAACACTTATTAATGTTTTAATTTTAACAAAAAATAAGCTTTAACGATCAATAATTTACACACACATGAACAGTAGTTGCGTGGTAGTGTTTGATTGGCTGCCTATACGTCGACATGTCAGTGGCTAGCCGTCAACAAGTAGTCCACTTTTATACTAATATTATAAACCCGAATTTTTTGTTTGTTTGTTTTAACGCGCTAATCTTAGGGACAACTGAACCGATTCAAAAAAAGTTTTTGTGCTTATCAAGGAAGGTTATAAAAAAATCACGCTGTGACAGGAGCTTAATACCTACTAAGCGATTTCCATTAGCGAAACTTCATTAAATATCTTCCTGTTGATTTACAATTTAAAAAACCGGCCAAGTGCGAGTTAGACTCGCGCACTGTGTGGGTCCCGTGCCAATTAGCTAAAATACCAGAATATTTTGTTGACAGCAAATATAAATTTGTTTTTCACAGTGTTTGTATGAAGAATAATGTTATGTTTGCGGTTGTTGAAAATATGCTATACCTCGAAACTACTAGTTTGATCCCGACCAAACCAATTTTTGTTGAAAGAGTTTGTTGAGATCTACATTATTATTATTTTCAAAATTTACAGTCGCTTTGTTTCGAAGTTAGAGGGAAGAGGGTAGGGATGCCTATTTTACTACTTTGGAAGCGTCTATCTATATGGAAAATGGTTTTAGTTTACACATACATTGCTCTGATTCCAAAGAAAGTAGCTAATGCACTTGTGTTATGGAAATCAGACACAATGGTGGTACCACAACACCCAGACCCGAGACAATATAGAAAATTTTGATTTCTATATTGACCCGACCGGGAATCGAACCCGGGACCTCGGAGCGGTGACGCCTTGAATCCAGCGTGTTTAGCTACTACACCACTGAGGTCGTCAAATATTATAGTGCCCAGTTGTGTGCGCGATACACAAGTACACTCTGTTTCTTCACTCTCATTAATTCGGTGAGAAGACGACATGATGATGATATGACCGATAAGAGATTAGTACCGTTACCATGAGTTTACGACGGTTTTACGACATAAAAAAGTCTATGCAAAATTGCACAGAGCCTCTAGCGGTCACAGACAGAACTAAAATGTTCCATACAAAAAGTTACATCGTCGCTAGCGAGTAAAACCGTCGTCGATAGTGCGCTGGAGGCGCTTTGCAATTTTCCATAGACTTTTTCATAAACTTTTCCATAGACTTGCAGAACTAAAATTTTCCATACCGCCTTCAACTCATTGTAATGGTACTAAACAGTAGAATAGATTTAAGGACGGTTTTACTCGCTAGCGACTCCGTAAAAATAATGTATGGAAAAATTTGGTCCTGCAAGTGACCGCTAGAGGCATTGTGCTTTCCATAGACTATGTTTCGTTGTCGTTAGCGAGTAAAATCGTCGTAAAATCATAGTAACGGTTCAGGCGCAGGACATGTATAGTTCATATGAGCACGTAAATGCCTATGTTAAAAATAACGGGAAAATAAAAACGTTTTAAAAGCAAAATACATAGCTGATGACTGGTGAAATGATAGTAAAATCGATATGAAAAATTATACCTTGTATTTGACAAGCAGAAACAGGCAGGACCTCGTAACAAATATGATGACAATTATTTACTTAAACGATTCCAGCTATTTATGAAAGACGATTTTGTAGGTAGGAACGTAGTTTAATGAGTAATAATTACTGTAGAAGTTGTTAATCGCTCCTTATTTTCGCTAACAAGCTATTAAGTATTCATGAAAATCGTTTTCATTTTAATATTGTCGTTGTAGACAAGTTATCTTGGAATTTATTTCAGTCGACAGCCGACAGAAAGTAATTGTCCTTATTAATCATAAACATTCATTAGATATCACTTGTTTATACGGCGTATACAAATATTTGCGAGTATTAAGTACCTATTATCGAGTTCACCGTCGCCTAACATCGCTAAAAAGATAGGTGTAAGCGATTTTCCGTTTGAAAGTGGTTAGGCGGCCACGACCCATTTCGACCAATTTAAGCATAAGTATTAGCCATGACGGGTCTAAACGCGAATAAAAACTGACATTACTCGTCAGTTCAGACACACGAATGCTATAGTGACAATTTATTAAGCGATGTGAGGGTGGCAGAAGAAACTTCGGGCCGCGCGCGCAGGCGATTCCGCGATCTACCAGTTGGCTCGTGACCACAGCAGTTGCAATGCAACACAGCTGAAAAGTCGAGCAGTGAGTTATAGCATTACTCATAAGTTTTTATTCGCGTTTAGAACCGTCATATCTAATACTTATTGCAATGC
Organism: Pyrausta purpuralis; assembly: GCA_963924145.1. Lineage (NCBI taxonomy): Eukaryota > Metazoa > Arthropoda > Insecta > Lepidoptera > Crambidae > Pyrausta > Pyrausta purpuralis. Next base: position 20,962,331 of record OZ001654.1, read on the forward strand.
AAAGCGAAAGCTTATACCATTTAGGCACAGCTGCTTTAAAATAATACTCTGTAACCTTAGGTATCGTGGAATCACGCAATTTGTAACAAAAATCCTTCGAACCGTATATCACGTCAAACTCCGTTATTAAAACACAATTTTATTCAAACAAACCCTTTATCCGGAATGTGCTGATCCTCAGAAGCTACCAAAGGTTTTACTATGTCAACAAATCCTACTTTCGACGCTAGCCATCCCAATCTCGCGCCAGCTTGGCGATGCGAGAGAAAGAGATGTCTATAGATAAAGAGGGTTGGGCATATTTGATGTACTAATTCAGTAATTTTCTTTTACAGGAAAAACGAAGAAATCGACGACGAATTTAACACCATTCCACTGAGCGTTAACGGGAACGTACACAGCGCAGGCAACGCGGTTTAGTCGTTCGTAAAGGGGGGATTACACTGTGGAGACGCTGTTTGGGTTTAAAGAATGTTCTTAGCTGTCAAGGTAGCTGTAAGGCCGCGTGCACACTAGTTGAAATAAGCGTTTAGCCGCAGAAAGGTAGCTCTACTACTTTATCATAAGAAACAAACCGCAGAATGTTAAGTAAGATTCTTTAACTGCTAAAAATTATTCATAAATCTGTTTGGAACAGTTAACTATCGCGTCTAAGGAGGTAAATACCATCATTCCATATCTTACAACAAACGAAAAAATACATTTCTTTTAAAATGAGGAATTAAATAAGTTTTTGATAAAATTTCATACCTACCGATAAATCTAAGTTCGTAAATCTATAAGTATTTTTGTTTTTTTCAACAACGACAATGACTCAGTTAAATGACTTGGATGGAAAATTTAACTTCCTCTTTGGCGATTGGTCAAAATAACAGCTAAGATTGCCTACAGTCCAATTTGGCAACTAGCTCAAATAGAAACGAGTTCTTTACTATAAATTGTAAACCAAAACGTAGTTAGTACCATCACAAAAAACCTCTTCAGAGTGTAATCTCCTTTTTTATTTCACCAGACTGTAGCCAGATTGTCGTCGCACCACCAAAAATACTCCGACTCACGCGTCGTCAGTCTGTAAACAGCCTTAGATATTAAGTAAGCTATTTATTTGTTAATAGTTACCTCGACTTACTTAGCCGAGTCATAGTCCAGTGACCGATTTCTAACTTTCTAGATCGATTTAGAGATTAAGTAAGGACTGATAATGTTATGAATACTCGATTTTAAAGTAGATGTTCTTTTTTCGCACACTCGTCACTGCCTTTGTTTGTCACTATCGTCGTCAATTAGTACTAAGGGGGTTCACACACGAGCGATTTTATTGCGGCGATACGTTCGAGATTCTAACTCAAGTAGTTGTGGTAATATTTATCGGAGCGACAAAATCGCACGCGAGTGAAGGCCTAATTGTTATGGCTTGATAGTCTCGGCTATAGGTTATTTGGAACTATGCTATAGGTATCAATGTGATTAGTTTCGTCTTGAAATTGTTAATGTTTTGTATGTATTCGGCGGAGTCTGTATAAATTCTGTAATAAATAAAGCACTTTATCTTTAATTTGATATATTTTTCCTCATGTTATTTCTGTCCCGTTTTACGGCTTTCGTTTTCGGCCTTTTAGGGTTCCGTAGTCGAATAGTAAAAAAGCAAAAAACGGAACCCTTATAGTTTCGTCAAGTCTGTCTGTCTGTCTGTCTTGTCTGTCCGTCCAAATTCAAATTCAAATTCAAATATTGTTTATTCAATTTAGGACACAATATGCCACTTATGAACGTTAAATGTACAGTGAAAAATAAAATAAAAATAAATGTGCCCTGAAGGGGCCGAATCATGTCTCCTTATCTTTTGGGCCCTACCAGCGCTTCGAGACAGAACACAGACAATTAGGCAAGTGCTGAGAAGAAACGCCTGAACAAACTCAGTCACCACTAGCTGCCGTAAAATCAAAATCATCAAAGGTAAGTACATCAGTCGGTGCAGGCTGGACGGACCACACATTCGTGTCGTTCAGGTAGTCTTGAACCTTATAATAGCCTTTAGACAAAAGTGTGTTTTTAACATGTTTCTTATATTTATCTATATTATTAAAGAATTTTATACAATTTCCCATGAACGAATTACTAGTTTTAACTAATCTAAAGTTAGGAACGACAAGCTTGTGTTCATTTCTTGTGAATGTCGCTCTTCTTCATGAAATTATCTAAATTTTTACGGACGTACATTATATTGTCAAAAATGTATTGAGAAGCCACAGTTAATATGTTGATTTTCTTAAAGACCTCTCTCAGGGAGTCACGAGGACTAAGTTTATAAATAGCACGAATGGCTCTTTTCTGCAAAATAAATATGGTATCAATGTCTGCAGCAGAACCCCACAAGAGAAGACCGTAAGACATAATACTGTGGAAGTAACTAAAATACACAAGCCTCGCCGTTTCAACATCAGTCAGATACCTTATTTTTCTAATTGCAAAGGCAGCCGAGCTTAGCCTCCTAGCTAGGGCTTCAATATGAGGTCACCACTGTAATTTTGAGTCAAGTGTAATGAGCCCAGGGGGACCCCCATTTGAAGAGGGGCTCTGGAAGAGTTGGTACCATTTGTGTTAACTGATTGTATTCTACCTGATAAAAACGAACTTAACAACTAAGATGAGTTTTCCGAGACACCATTGTGTTCTAACTTAATGAGCAGTGCAGTGTCTGATGGTCTACACAATCAAACGCCTTTGACAGATCACAGAATACACCTACGGCATCATGTTTGTCTTCATAAGCATCAAGAATGTGTCTGATGAGTGCTACTCCGGCATCAGTTGTATTTCTACCTTTAGACAACCCAAACTGTTTTTGGTGTAGTAAATTATTAAGTTTAAAATGGGAAAGTAATTGATTATAAATAAGTTTTTTTTTCAGTTGCGTCCGTATGTCATAGCCACTTTGTTCTGTAACTATAAGCATCACACTGTTGAAATTTGGTAGGAAGATGTATCCTGTTAACTTTTTTACGATTCTCATATAAAAAATAATGACATTTTAGGGGGGGCTCCCATACATGAAACTAAAACAAAAAAAAGTTTTGGCTAATTTGCTGTCAACAAAATATTGTGGTATTTTACTAAATGGATTAATTCAGTTAAAGTTGGCACGGAACCCTCAGTGCGCGAGTCCGACTCGCACTTAGCCGGTTTTATATGATTATTATCCCTAAATATAGGATTTGCTGCGATCGTGTAGGTGTGCTCATCTCTACTTATAAACTCACGGTAAGAAGGCCCACAAGGCAGGGAATATTTTTGATAGGAATTTGATTCGAGGCATTTAAAATGTCATATAACGCAATAAGTAAGCGTTCCAAGTATTGGATTAAACGCATTGTCGGTTGTCAGAATGATCGGAATTTGTGATGAAAAAACTGAATTTTATCCGGTTTGCGTACACAAAGGCAATCTAGAGTAAAACTAAAATAATGTTAGACGATTACAATATAAATAAATTGTTATTAACCATACCATTAAGTAACTCACAAAACAGGGGTGTAACTATGAGTCAGAGGATTCATGGTTTAGAATACTTTTAATACTTACAGTGTCATATTTTATATTTTTAAAGATGAAATAAAATAACCAAAAGGTGCGCACGGATGGGACTCGAACCTGCCACTTCTAGCTAACCAGGCCTGGTAACACGACGCGACGTTACAAGCGGCTGAATATTTACGATTGTGTGTCTTGAAGTAGAAATACCTTAAAAACTAGTCATTCTGACATTAGGTATTTTTCCTTTCAAACACACACAATCATAAATATTAAACCACTGTTCTTTAGTAGTATAAGGCTTATTAGTTGTTGTAGGGTTCAAGGAGCTTGCGGTTTACTTCTTGAGCGCAACTGTGGTTCTAATTAGGGAGGGCCAAGTGTGTGGCTGGCTGTTAATTAAATTATATAAGGCTATTAACTATTTTGTGTAGAAGGGAACGGAAAGTGTTGAAGGTCGTTTCTTTTGTGATTATCAACGACATTTAACCATTTCTAATGATGACGAAATTGGGCCTAAGTCAAGTAACTATAATCCCAGACAATATAAAATATATATATAATATTGAACACCAATCTCATGCATTGCTCTGATCCCAAAGTAAGTAGCTAAAGCACTTGTGTTATAGAAATCAGTCATAACGGTGGTATACGGTGGTACCACAATACCAAGACCCGAGACAATATACAAAATTTTGATTTCTATATTGACCCGACCGGGAATCGAATCTGGGACTTGCGACACTTGACTGGGAGTGGCGACGCATCAAACTCAGAATGCTTAGCTATTACACCACGGAGGTTGTAATTTTTTTTGATATCTCAAATACAGACAAAGCTTAGTTAAAGAGCCTCCGGTTAATCGTGAGATAACTGGTTCTTCTGTTTCATCATCATTTAAGCTTATCAAATAATGTCTTGTGATCAGTTTTTTTTGTTATATTATCGCCAGTTATTTTGGTGACTGTACCTATCTTATCATTTTACGCGTAACGAATAGTTCCGGAATGTGGAAGGGCTCGAATATTTCTCAGATAACATACTCTGGTAAGTACCTCGCCTCTTGCCGTAGGGACAGTAAAAAATAATAATTAAAGAACTAAAGCTTTCTTCATAGAGTTCTTTAAAAAGTTTGTTGAGAAGCTCGAAACGCAAGACGTATTCCCCAATTAACTATGTGAGAAAATTGGTTACATAAATATTAAAAATGATTTTACTTATAACAAAACCATGGTCATGGATTGTTGCAATCTATTCTTATCTAGATATTTTAAAACACTTTCTCGAAAACGTCAGATTATATGTAATACTTGTGGTCCCCCGCGACTTCATCCGCGCGTTTTTCGTTTTTTTCTCGCCTTTTAAACCTTCCCTAGAACGAATTTGTCAAGACTAAGATAAGATAAATCCGTTCAGCAGTTCTCGAGTTTTAGTGAGACTAACGAACAGCAATTAATTTATATATATATATAGATTTGTTGAACTCAAAGAAAGTCATTCTATCTTTAGGGACGTAGTATTATATAAAAATCCAATATTTCCCAAGGGATTTTAATTTAGATCCTAAGCTCGTATGCATGCGCGAGCATGCACCAAGGAGGTCATGATTCGAGTATCGAGTTGGCAACGACCACCCCGTAGAGAAAAAAGAGATTAAATACTTAATGATTTGATTGTATGTTTAATGTCTCCACATCGGATTATTTTATACTAAATACTATAAACGATTGAATTTACTTGAATGATTGCCCTAAGGTAGGTGGATTAATATGATTTCGTAAATAAATAATAATCGTATGTAAATAATATATGGTAAGAAAAAGGTTTGTATAGCATTTAATGTTTGATGTGCAGTCGCCAGTACAGGTTTTACACATACATTTTTGTTGAAAACTAATTACAATCGCATTAGATTTAGTGTTAACCTTGACGCTGTGGTCCGTACCAATATCATCTTGATAATTGAAAGTTTCAGTTAGAAATAAGAAATACCTATATACCTATTTAATTACCGGAAACTTAATCTTGAACTCGAAGGTAACAGCGTAGTGTAGAGCACAGTATCAGCCTCTGGAATAAAATTGTCTTAGGCATAGGCGGAAGAAATTAGTTTTACTCCCAAGCGTCAGCGAGGGAGTAAAACTAATTCCTTCCGCTTCACTCGGGTGTCCATATTATAATCCTTTCATTTCACTCGTGAATTAAGTTGGTACTCGTGCCGTAAATACACTATTTTATTCCCTTGTTGACTATTTAATTAGACTAATATTTTTTTAAAGGAAATAAGTCGGAACATTAGGTAAGGGTCGGTAGTTAGATATTATACTTGTTCCTAATTATTTTTATTTTTATTTTGTCCAAGTTTAGTTTTTCCTTTCTAAAATAATGTAAATTTCACATGTCATGAGCTGGTAACGAGCCTCTAGAATGTGTCAGTTAAAGTGGTATTGTTAGACTGAATTCCTTCATTAGTTATGAAGATTACCCTCTACAAACGCGCATGTTTCGTCCAAAATGTATGTACATGACATAGTTTAGATAGATCAGCTAGCTCAAATACTTACTTATTGTTAAATTTTCACAAAAATAAGCTTGAACGATCAATAATTTCCTTATGATCGTAACACAGGAGCGGTAGTTGCGTGGTAGTGTTTGATAAGTTATAAGTACTCCTAATGAACACATATATATCCCCTATGTAAGTTTGTAACATCTAGTATGCATACATGAATAAATCTGTACTAATATTATAAAGCTGAAGAGTTTGTTTGTTTGTTTGTTTGTTTGTTTGTTTGAACGCGCTAATCTCAGAAACTACTGGCCCGATTTGAAAAAATATTTTTACGTTGGATAGTCCATTTATCGAGGAAGGCTTTAGGCTGTATAACATAAAGATATGACTCATAAGACCACAGCAGAAATGAAAAATGTTGCGAAAACGGGAGAAAGATATTCCTTTTGAGAGCTTCCGCTGCATACGCTGCGGAAACCGCTTAAGTTACACAAAAATCAAGTATGACAGGATTGTTTAACGTTAAGAGTTCTATAATAAAGTACGCGACAGCATATGTCTATCATTTATGGTTGACTTACTACAACCTTTTTTATGTTAATAAATTTGTAAAAAAATAATGCATTATTTTTAGAGGTGTATTATACACACAGGTATTTATTCTTATCAAAATAAATACATTCATCATCACGAGCATTTCATTTAGAACCAAGTTGCTCTTTATATCATTTGATTTCAATAAATATCTTAGGAGCTATCACAGTTTTAACATAACTCCGCACCAAAATAATGTTCGCTGCTTAAGTACAACGTGCGCTTGCGCTAATATATTATAAAGCTGAAGAGTTTGTTTGTTTGAATGCGCTTATCTCAGGAACTGCTGGACCGATTTGAAAAAATATATTTGTGTTGGATAGCTTATTTATCGAGAAAGGCTTTAGGATATTAAACATGACGCTGCGACGGGAGGGGAGGGAGCAAACTCAAAACGCGCGGACGAAGTCGCGGGGGACCGCTAGTAAATAAATAAATTGTCTGCCTAGACATTGACATGCCAGCGGCTAGCAATTACAGAAGAGTTTTTTGTTCGTTTGTTTGAACGCGCTTATCTCACGAATTACTGATTCGATTAAAAGAAAAATGAGTCTATAAAAATTCGCGCTGTGACGGAAGCTAAATGCCTACTAAGCGATTTCTATTAGCGAGGTGGTATATACAAAAACTTCATTAAATTACTTCTTTTTATGAATATAAAATATGACACTGTGAGTGTTAATAAACTTTAAAAAAAAACCACTTCAAAAACAAAATGCACTAAAAAGTCTTAAATAATGTCTTGACCAGTGAAAGGAAGGAATCCATTTTAGGATTATTTTACTTGAAGTCGGTTTTTACTTTTTTTTGAAGTTCATTTTATTTCTTCATTTTTAGATATTACAGGAGAGGGGGGGGGGGAGGGAGGTTTCACCTTATGACTCTGTTCTTTAAGAAGCTACAAACTACCTATCATAAGTTCTGTCATTATAATTACTGAACTCCTAAGCGTTAAGGAGTTCCACCAGCTCAGCTCCACATGATGTTGACTACCAGACGTAACAACACGTCAACATTAAGATTGTAGTAAAAAAACACTACAAGTAACTTCAAAATTTGAGGGTTTCCCTCGATTACACCAAGATCCCATCATCAGATCCCAAATTGACAACAATGGGACCAATCAGAAAGTATACCCTCTAGGTAGGCGAGACTAGGTTTTTTCGAATCGGTCTACAAACGACTGAGACATACATAATAAAAAAAACATACAGTCGAATTGATAACCTCCTCCTTTTTTAAAGTCGGTAAAAAAAAATTTAAATTACTTCCTGTTGTTTTGACAATAAAAAAATACAACTTGCTGTTTTGTGTGTGCTATGGTCTTACGACGGTAGCCACGTGATAATTAGTGACTATTATGTTCTAGGCCTTCGTATTAGTTATATCTAGAATCTAGACAACAACAAAGCAGACAATAGTCGGTATTAATTCACACGAGCGTATCTAAGGAATGAATGTTCGTAGAATTTAGCACGGTAGAGTCGTCCTACAGTCCTACTGAAACTCTATAATTTAGGAAAATATAGATGCTGATATTAAAAAGCTTATACAGGATGACTTTGCAAGGTGTTGCCAATTTTATGAGGTTAATGACACGATCAATACCTTTTTTTTTTTCTATGGGGCCATCGTTCGAATCTTTATTCATACATATTTTATTATCGTCAATGTCCTCAGCTGACTGATTGATGTCTTTGGGGCACCAAAAAAAAAAGCTTTCGACCAAGACACAGAGACATTCACCTCCTAAAATTTTGTACCTTGCAAAGTTATGTTCAGGTTATCTATGTAAAACCGTGTTTTAGGCAAATAGATTTTATTTCATTTCATTTCACCCTATATATTAATCTTTAACATTTTAAGTACTAGGCTGGAATACCTTTGAAGGATGCATTAGTCTTATTAATTTTAATGAAAAGAAAATACCTTGAATTTTCCCTAAATGTTTACGCAATCTGTATGTACCGATTTGCTCAGTATTCCGACGTTATATTAAATCATTTTCCGCAATTAGACGAAATTGAACCACTTTATTCACGAAATAGGTCCTAGTTCAATTTGGGGTTCTTACGGCTAATATTTAGTTGTTAAGAAAGACTTTTCTTTTATATATTAGTTGCATATTTTTTGGGAAATAGGTAAAATCGCTTATAGCTAAATTGTATAATTTGTTAGTCCTACTTGAAGTGCAATATTTCAGTTATCTTATTAATAAATATAAAGCGACTAATTATCTCCCTAGTTTATTAAAGTTATCGCTATTATGTTTGAGTTGGGCCTGAAAATCAACACATACATGTGATGTTGACTATTTGCAAAAAGCCTTCACAAACCAATAGCAAATATAATATACGCACGCGCGTATTGTGCTATTCTGTCTAATTAGCTATTCGTATTGCGATTTGTATTATATTGATGATATCATTATAATAAAATAGTAATAGTCCCCCTAGCCGAATTCGACTACGGTGGCCAGTCACAATGACTAACCGACTGCGCGGGACATATTATAGTGCACAATTAAGTGTGTGCGCAAACACAGGTGCACTATCTATTACTTTCACTCTCATAGCCCGATGGGACAGCAATCTGACACGCCCGGAGAGAGTACAGGCGCATGACCAACGGCTTTACGTGCTTTTCCGAGGCACAGGGGTGAAACACCGCCAACTTCCAAAAACTCCGGGCTACCCTAAGAATTTCTGAACAGAAAAACTCAGGTATATATTTTTGGCCCGACTCAGGGATCGAACCCGGGACCTCTGGCGCAGCCGTCGCTTTAAAGTGCCACCCTCCTACCGCTGCGCCACCGAGGCAGTTGAATAATAAAATGGCATAAATATGAATCCTACTAATATTATAAACGCGAAAGTTTGTGAGAATGGATGTATGAATGTGTGGATGTATGTTTGTTACTTATTTACGCAAAAACTACTGAATGGATTCTTATGAAACTTTACTTTAAATGCAGCTAATACACTGAAATACCATATCGGCTTAATTTATAAAGACATGTATTTTCTAGTGAAGATATGACAATAAATGTTAAAAAAATCGGAAGAAATTTTTGAGCTCTTCTTGCGATTGCTGGAAAAACTTTAAGAGTTACATTTATATGATGTATGGCATAAATGTTTGCCTTTGATGGTTTAACAGAGAATCTCGCGAAATAATAAGGTTTGCTCACTACAACCTTTATTATGGTAATAAAAATAGTTTTACAGCAATGGATAATTTTTCACGGTATTTTAATGAACATAATATTCATCCTTATCCAAATAAACAATTTATGTGTTACAAGCATTAAATATTGAACATATTTGTCCTTACAACAATAATCTTATGATCTCTTAGTTTTAAAATACTATGCACTGATGGATGGAGCGGCGTCGCATTTTTTTGTAGTACTCGTAGTTGACTTTTAAGAACGCCATTATCACACAGTTCACCGCTGTCCACTTTTTTCATGGCGAACTACGATTCAACTGAGACAACTGCATTACCTTGCAGAAATATGCATGAGTTACATGGCTTGAAATCAAACTCTTGGACTCTGCCTCAGTCGTAACAAAACTGAGACATGGAGCGAAACTTTAGGGCGACGCAAGTTTAATTTGCAAACCATTCCTTTGTAACACCTCAATGCCAGGTTACCAGTGCACCTAAAATATCTCGAGTCGATGATAATAACTGTAGCTTATGTCGACAAAAATGTGAACCATCCCACAAACACTGCTTAGCTTTTTTAGAAGTCACATGCTATTTAAAGTACGAAAGGAGGTTTCATCGTCGGTAGGACCGGCTATGATGTCTTGGCGTAAAATTATGGACCTTTGAGAAAAAACTACAACATTCGGACCAGCGAGAAATGTAATGGCTGAGATAGTATTATTATTTTGAAAATATTCATTTACACAGAGTGGGAATTGAATTGCCTAGAAATGGAAAGGAACAAACTAGATTGCAATACGCCCCCAGGTGTTCTTAGCCTGATTTTTCCAACGTCAGAAAAGGAATATTCGTCGAATAAAATACAATACGCGTAATTTGAAAACGCCATCTATTTGTTTGTAGATGTCATTTCAAAATCAGTCGTTTTATAAGTATAAAGAAAACAATACAAACATTTATGTCTGCATGAATAAGTATTCAGCCTGATGTAAATAATAAATAAGACTTTTATTTGGCGTTGGAAAAATCCGTCCTTAGTACTTGTATCTAGTCTAGATAGAAATTGTTCCACACAAGTATTGCGTAACAAGAAACAATCGCGCAGAGAAATCCCCGATACTTATCTACACTACAGGTACGGAAGTCTCGACATAGGTCCCTGTAAACCAACCAAAGGGGGCCATTTTCGTGGTTACGTAAACCCGTAAACCGTTAAACACACAATCGAATTCTCACCCGGTAAAAATTCGATCGCCGCGTGTATTGAAAAACGCTGAAACTGAATTCGTGCTTTCGCGTATTCATTAATGTGAGAAGAATTTCTGAATTAGTCCTAAAAAATAACAAATATTAACTAAGATTTCACACAGATATAGCTGCCTTAGTTAAAAAGATATTTAATATGCAGCAGAAAAACAGAAAATTTAAATGTTCTACGTGAAATGTGGAAATTTTGCATCAGACTTCGCCCGAAGGAAAGAGTGGGACTTTTACCCGACAGGAGACAAATGAAAGAATGCATTGCTCGCTTTGCTCGGGGCAAGATGTGAACCAACATTGGAAACTGGAGTCGCGATTAAGGTATGTGTTAAAAATAAAAAAGCAAACGTAAAGCTACAAACGTAGCATGGCCGCTTGGGCTAGTAGGTACCTTACATATACCTATATTATTATAATCGACACTTGTTTTTTACTTGTAGAGTTTGACAGCTATTTGACACGAGATAAAGGTACGTAAAGTCACGGTAATATTATGTCTACAGTATTGTAACTTCATACAAACGGACGACGCGCGAGCTATACCTACTCGCTCGGATGTCGGCATGCGCTCGGCATGCTACAGTCGCGGACGTGCCGCAGTGACGACCGGACAGTGTGTTGGTTTTTAATCAGTAACAGCGCGAATTTTTACTAGAAATAAGTGGAAATAAGTACAAGTAGCTATTTAATATGGCAAGTAGAATATATTGTGCTGTTTTTGGTTGCATGAATTCTTCAATAACGCACCCAGAGATAACTTTCTTTCGATTACCTGGAAACTCCGAAAGGTAAGATTATAAAATAATAAGACTTACTATTAGGTAAGTAGGTAGAGATACGTACCTACTACGTAATTTGTGTCTTAATGGATTGGTATTTCCTTGTTAACCGAATTCAAAAAAAGGACGTTATCAATTCAATGTATGTATGTAATATTGTTGGAATTGTACCAATTTTGCGTATGTTAATCTATACTACCTTTTGAACACGTGTACCAAATATTATTTATGTTTTTATGTATGTAATATTTGTATGTATGAATGTAAATAAATGTATGTTTGTCCACGAGTTTCTCGAAAACTAGAAGGTTGATTGCGATGATTCTTTTTTTGTCTACTTGTGTATCGTTGAACTTAGAAAAAAGTGTAAGTTAATAATAAGGCATTTCGTACATCTCAGTCAAGGCACAAATATTTTTCGGTCGCAAATTTATAAGACTGATTTGTTACAATCAAACATAGATAAAAATAAACATGATTTTTTAATTAAATCTACCAATAAAAAAAACAACTTGTATTTTTATTGAACACTTTCTATTCAATTCACGAAGTATTTTATGTTATCGTATTAATATTTCATATTGTTTTTATTTATTTATCTATTAGTATCTGTATTAATAGATAAATAAATAAAAAAGTAATAAATTTACAATCTCAAAACTAGATAGAAACTCAAAGTAGGCAGATGCAATAAAATAAAACGCTGTAGGTGGGCGACAGCCCTATCGCATGCTAAACGTACTGTGCTGCTGTAGGTACTTATTTCAAGGACACGGGCCAGTTACAATACTGATAGACATAATATTACCGTGGAAAAGTGCCACCAACTTATCTGGAGAATGACAGAATGGCGCCACGATCGACACTTCTGGCTTTTTATACTCGCCATAACTTTATAATGATAAATCAAAAACATGTGTTTATTTAAATTCATTGCAAAACCAAGGTTGGAATTAACGCCGGATGGCATCCTCTAACATTTTCACTTGAGGGTCAAAGAAAATTGAATTGTGGACTATTTTACTGTTCGTCTCCTTGCTCGCTAAATACAGGATGGCGCAGATAGTGACGATATTTTTTTTTGGTTTCCTTTTATCCAGAGCTATCCAAATCTACCATATTTATGGCAGCCAATTGCAATTCAAGCAAAATGGGCGGCGACTAACAATTTGTGAGCAATTTGCTAAAAAAAATTGGCATTACTACATTTGAGTGGCGATTAGCGTGGGACGACCACCAACAAGATGGACAGACGATCTTATAAAGATCGCAGGATCAAACTGGATACAGACCGCTAGTGATAGGTCGTTGTGGAAAGCCGTGGGGGAGGGGGATGTTCAGCAGTGGACGTCCTTTGGCTGATAATGATGATGATGATAACTACATTTTCCCAACACACTTGATGATAAGCACACGCCATCACTGCAACTAATATGGTTTTCCATTTAATTTCACAAAAATTCAAAACAATTTCGACTCGTCCTTGACCGGTTTTCTCTAACTCAGTCACGTCCTCTCTTCACAATAATTCCCAGAGCGAGCCGCGGTTTGTTTGTTTCCGATTTAATTTGCAGACATAAATGTTTGTATTGTTTTCCATATTTTCTGTCGTAACACTTTTTTATTGCGAGATCGAAAACGGAACGCACTGATTTGGAATGAACAGTATCTGTATAATCTATTATTTGATTCAAATATTCAATACAAATCTTATGGCTCTAACTTTACGACTGTTTATTTTTCGTTTCATTGATATTTCGTCTAGACAGTTAGTAGGTGAGTACTCCTAATATTCAACGATACCTTAATAGTCACAATTAAATAGCGTGGCTCTTGTTTAATCTATAATACAAAAACATCCTTCGACTATTATACTTAGTAGTGATTACGATCCCATAGTGTAAAGTCATAAAAGTCATTAATATATGCAAATAGGCCCACTTTTACACGGGCCCACTTTTGCACTTTTACACGTCCCAATATAAACCCTACCACAGCTTCGGGTCAATTGTGGGCTAGTGCTGAGAATAAGCTGCGCAACAAACTCAGTCACTATTGTCAATGCCTCTTTTCAAAAGGTTTACAATGTTTGTGGTGATCATGCAAGTCCATACATTATTATCTTTTAAATAATCATCTACTTTATAACACCCTTTCGTCATAAGGGTTTCTTTAATAACAATTTAAAATTTACTAACCGGTAAGTTTACAATGTGTTCTGGTAGTTTATTGAAAAATTTTGTACCTTGCCCCATGAAAGAATTACCAAGCTTTCGAAGCCTAAATTGTGGAATAGCAAGCTTATCCTTATTCCTAGTATTATATTTGTGTATGTCACTCTTTTTCGTGAATGAATGTATTTTTTCCGTACATACATTATATTTTCGTAAATATACTGAGAGGCTAGAGTAAATATTCTAATTTCTTTAAACACCTCTCAGGAATCTTGAGGTTTAACATTATAAATCTCGCACGGCTCTTTTTTGTAACACAAATAATGATTTTACATCACCAGCCGCGCCCCACAGTAAAATACCGTAGGACATCAAGCTATGGAAATAACTAAAATAAACTAACCTAGCTGTTTCTACATCAGTTAAACGTTTAATCTTCCTTACAGAAAAAGCAGCTGAGCTTAGTTTCCCCGACAAGGCCAATTGTTTGATGACATTTGACTTCGATTAGGTCATGAAATTAAATGACTTTATCGTCACAATGAAACTCGTGACAGCGCAAGGCATGTCACGATACTGGTATTCTGCGGGAACTCTATCGATCAAATGAACACACACAAATTGATTAGTGAAAAAAAGACAAAAAAAAATATCAATCATAATATTATCAGTCATAACCCATGAAAAATAACAATAAATATATATAAATATGAAAATTATTCATTATTCAGCATTCAGGTATATAAAATACGTAACGATAAAGCAATAATAACAAAATGCAAATATTTTTTTTAAAAACTCATTAAACGCATGGCACTGCCGCTAAATTACGATTTATGATTGAGACGAACCGTGCTACACATCATCATTATCAACCGAAGGACGTCCTGCTCTGCGTATCTGCTATTGCTCAGCATAGGCCTCCTCCAAGGTTTTCCACAGCGGTCTGCATTCTGTGCGATCCTGCAATACGAAAGGTATGAGAATTTATTGTAGCTTAATGAAGACGAAAAAAAAAAAAACACCACAAGTTTTAACCACATCTAAAGCTAGGCAAAGTTCATAAAAGTTAAAGCTATTTATGTTTCGGATCCAAAGCTTATAAGTTGTGATTACCTCTGAGACTGTACGTTTGATGAACTTATACCTGTGTTAGTTAGTAATTTTGTAAAATTTAAGAGATTTTAGAGGAATACTTTATACGAATTTTTTCAATTCCCTGGCAGCTGTTTAACATAACACCATAAGGACAAACTTAGTATTTAACTTACACGCTGATAGTGCAGCTCTATTTGCACCAAGCTACCGTCTAATTAAATGTATTCCGTTCTAACCGGGTACTAATTTAAAGCTCCGACTGATGAGAGCCCAAATTGTAGACTGGTATACTTGATAGATTGCGCCGAATAGTTTCCTATTGTAAACGTTCATCCGCAAATACACAAAATGTCTAAAGTCACTTTTTTAAATATTCGACACTTTTTAATTTTTATGTAAGTTAAGTGTAGACCATAATAATTAATAATCATTATCCTATTTGTATACTATAGTAAAAAAATGCAAAACAAGCCATGAATCTAATGTTTAATGTGAATGTTTCCCTCAATAAAGTGCAATCCGGATAGGAGACGGAAGCAGACCTAAAATGAAATAAAAAGGAAGGATAAAAATTAACGAAGTATAACACATCATAAAATATTGGACACCTTACACCAATCACATACATTGCTTCAATCCCAAAGTAAGTAGCGAATGGCACTTGTGTTATTTAAATCAGACACAACGGTGCACCGTTGCACCATCGCTGTGGTACCATAGCATCCAGACCCGAGACAATAAAGACAATTATGTTTTCAACATTGACCCGACCGGGAATCGAATTCGGGACCTCGGAACGGCAACGGCTTGAAACCCAGCGTGTTTAGCCACTACACCACGGAGGTCATTTAAAAGGTAGCGGTTAGTACACTAATGTATAAGCGAAATTTGCTTAATATGCTACGATTTGCTCTAATATAGATAGACGTGATAGTTGCATCTTTGTCAGTATCGATCGTTAAGCCGCATGTCTGCCGCATGCGAATGCTTTGGAGTACTAACGCCGTAAGACAGCGCTTGTGTAAGAAATCGTATCATCATCATCATTATCAGCCAAAAGACGTCCACAGTTGAACATCCCCCACGGCTTTCTACAGCGACCGATCACTCGCGGTCTGCATCCAGTTTGATCCTGCGATCATTACAAGGTCGTCTGTTCATCATGTCGGTAGACGTCCTTTGCTGCGACTTTGGTCGAAGGGTCGCCAATCAAACTTTCCTGCCCCAACGGCCATGTTCTTCGCGCTATGTGCCCTAGAAATAGTATGGAAGATGTGTTTTACCAAACATCAAAACTTACAATTGACCGTTTACTGCAAGCGAGTGGAGCTATTCTAGATTTATAATTTTAATACTTCTATAAGTATTAGTAGTCTGTTGCACAAATACTACCATAGTTGCTACTGAATATGTTTCTAACACAAATATTGTTACTTAGTTAAAGTTACAATAGAATTCAATATTAGAGAAGTGAGCCCTTTCAAACTTAGTTCAGGGTGATTCCCGTGATTACACGTTTTTTTGCCGACTTCAAAAAACAAGGTAATCTTTTTTCGGTATCTATTTGTTTGTATAAAATATCGTCAGATAATGTTATAAAATTTTAGTATGTTGATCTATTCAGGCTTCCTAACACGTTTCGTAAGTGTATATTTGTATGTTTCTAGTGGAACATATATTTGCTTTCATTATTATTAATACTTAAAAAAGTGCCTTCTTAAATATTAAGAACGTTTGATTGTGTCCAGCTTCTCTGTTTACGAGATATAAAAACTTTGCCACAAAAGAACTCAGATATTTCAATCGAGTCTTAGTGGATGCCGCATTACATTTGAAATAAATCTCTTACAGTAGAAAGATGCAGTATTGGCCAAGTAAATAAATAGCTGGGTAGATAATGATCTGACAGTTAGCAGTTAATAAACACTTGTTTAAGTTAACAGAAACAATAACTATAAAAAAATAAAACTGTTAGTAGGGAATGAGATTTTTTTTCTGAATCTCATTTTATTTACTTTAAAAGATGTACAAGTAAATTACAGATTACTGTATGTATACTTTAGCTTATTTATTTAGTTTTCATGTATTGCTGTATGAAAATGATGTGTATAGTTATACTCGAAATGCAATTTAATGTATTATTGTATGTATTATTGCGCCGTCGTAGCCCTTACATATCTACAATATTTAGAACTACTAGCCGTGACCGGCTTTAAAAGTTGTGTGTCAAATTTAAGTTTAATAAAGGATGAGTCTACTCAATCTTACTTTCCTTGCAAAGTGGCGAGATTTACGTCCACAGTTTCTAAAAGTGGCAATAAAGACTCAGAAAGAACTGAGGAACTCTACAAGACCCGCTTATTGCGCTGTTATTATATTCTTCAGTTTACGAAATTTACAGTCTAAGAGCGCTTTCACACCAATGATATTGTATTTATAATTGTAGATGTCGCTCCGCGAACTAAAGGAGTACACAAATATGGCACCGTCTGATTGTCAATTGATTGACATCCACCATATCAGACATCAGTTTCGGAACAGAGTCGCTTTCTTAATATATTTTTAAATTATGTAGATACATTACAATATACTCGTTTATCTTATTTAAAAAACTGGATAATACTTTAGCTTGGTAATATATTCATCGACAAAAAACATTATATTTTTAAAATATTTTACGTTTACATTATATAATGATGATTTAAAAAATGAAATATGAATATTCACGAATGAATGATGGTGGTTCACGTGAATGCTTGAAATGTCTTGGCGCCAACGTTAGAGTCATGTTCACTACTAGGCATTCACGATCACGCGACCACATGTATATTTTTAGAAAACAAATAATAAGTTAAACATTTTAACAATCCTAACTATAAAAAAAATTAATACACTATAGTCATCTGGCATCATGTAAATGATTTATTTCTTCAAATAACATGCTAATAGTTAGCGTCCCTTTCATATACAATGTTCTATTGGTAAGTACGAGGGTCAAACTGAAAGTTCTTAGAAAATCAAAAACTGATTACATTAGCCAGTTATTAGTTTTATTATATCTTTTCAAAATATTGTCCATTGACGTCAATACACCGCTGCATGCGATGGAACCACTGGGAAAAGCACTTTGCCCACTCGTCCTTAGGGGTCTCTTCAATGGCATCGCGATACGCAGCCACCGCTTCTTCAGCATTCATAAACCGCTTTCCTTTAAGTTTTTCTTTAATTTTTGGAAATAAATAAAAATCACAAGGCGCGAGGTCGGGGCTATACGGCGGGTGACCCAGTAATTCAACGTTTGATGTCGCCAAATAGTCGATCGTTCGCTTGGCGGTGTGCGACGAGGCGTTGTCGTGGTGAAGGAGGATCCTACTGCGAGGTCGTTTCTCTCGAACTTTTTCCAAGACAAGTGGCAAACAATTGGTAGTGTACCATTCTGCAGAAACTGTTTTTTGATCCTCTAACACAATTGTTACGAAATGACCTATCCTTCCAAAGAACGAGGCCACCATTTTTTTTCCCGCACTGCGATCTCTCTTCACTTTAGTTGGCAACTCCTCGAAAGGAAACACCCACTGAGCAGATTGTCTTTTGGTTTCAGGATCATAACAGTAAATCCAGCTTTCGTCACCTGTTAGTATGTCGAACACAGCATTTGAGTCACCTCCGTTAAATCTTTCAATCATTTTACGGCACCAATCCACACGATGGAGTTTTTGAGCCTTAGTCAAATTATGAGGTATCCACCGGGCGCAAAGCTTCCTGACCGCTAAATTTTCGTGGAGGATTTTGTGCACTTGACTCATACCGATGCCTAAGCTTGTCCGAATCTGCTGATAGGTCACTCTTTTGTCAGTCTCTATCATACGCCGCACAACACAGATGTTATTTTCAGTCGTCGCCGTAGAAGGCCGTCCCTCACGTACATCATCAGTGAGATTAGTGCGACCACGTTTAAACTCATTAAACCAGTTGTAAACAGTCGCACGAGATGGGGCTTCATCGTGAAAGGCCAATCGTAGTCTATCATAACTTTCTTGTTGACTTAAATGACATCGAAAGTCATAAAAAATCATTGCACGAAAATTTTCTCGTGTTAAATTCATGTTGACGTGACACAGACAATTTTCAATTTGCCTTCAATACGTAAAACAAATGACAAATGAATGAAATTTATACTCAGTAATATTGGCAAAGAGTTCTATTTTCAAATTTTAGAATATTTTTTTTATTATATTGTTTATAAGTGGCCAGTTCTAAGAACTTTCAGTTTGACCCTCGTATCATCCCTCACGGATGTGTTTATCGACAGTCTTTTGATATAATTTCGTTTACACGACTGCCACTGACCTTTTAGTCTTTGAGCGTTTTTTTAAAGAAATTAAATATGTACTTTTTATTAACTCACAGACGGATAATAACATACATGCCCTCGACATAAGTGTTAGGGTCGTGCGGGCGGGTTTCGAATCCGCGACTATCTTAGTAATATGGAATGTAAACCACTATACTAGAACGATCTTTAAATTATTAATAAAATATATAGAAGCCCATTACTTCATGTAGGGCAATGTATCAGAAAATCGACTTTTGACGGGGAGGACAAAATATTGGCCATGTTGGTGTATGGGTTGGCTAAGAAACTAAACTCGCAAAATTTATTGAAAATACTTGAATGATAGGCATCATCAAATGAAATTCACTTTACGAAATTTTTGTTTTATTTATTTAGACTTTATTGCACTGATAATGGTACATTTGGCGGACTTAATGCCTTATGGCATGGCACTCTACCAGTCAACCGCTTGGGAAATGCAGAGAGTTACATCAGTGGTCCGCCACTGATTTAACTCTCTAATATTTAAAAGTACTGAGAAGGACCAAAAAAAATTTTTTTTAAAAATTCAGTTACATAAATATACTTAAATTACATAGATAAAATAAATATATAAATATAATATTCCAACTGAAACATTTTTATTTAGATAGTAGTTTTTGCAGTATTAAAAGGCGCACTGAGGCATTGTGATACGTATAAACGCTGACGCCATCAAAAACATTACTAAATCAAAGTTAAGATCCCACTTTGAAGTGAGATGTTATTTGCTTGACAATCTTTTAGCGTCTCCCTGGTGATCTAGTAGTACTCACTTAGGCAACTTTAGTACCGGTCACGCGTCAGCCGCGCTTCTGATAATTTCATACATTACTGACAGCAGTCAGCTCAGTTCTAATGTGAAGGCGAGCTTAGAATCGCGTAACATTGAAAGGTGAATGTTTTTAACTCGCGACCGAGTTCGCAGATCTGAATCAACACGGGAAATGAACTCAGACCACTGAACGTTGAATACTGTGCCAGTGTAGCAGCTATCGAGTCCGTGGTGGAATACGGCACGTCATTTTAGTCGCCGGTTTTAAGATTCCATGGAACGACTTGAACACTGGCAGACGTATGAGGAATGAATAGTTGATACCTATACCTTATTAAAAGTTGTATAAAACTACTTACACTTTCCTTTAAAAAAATCTTACAATTACTTCTTTTTTATTGATAAAGAGCACATAAGTATTGTTATTATAAGCAAGTACTTAATCTATGGGAGACCTTTTGGGCAGGCCGTTGCGAGTGGTCCTGCATGTGTTGCGCAAGCCGCCGGCAGACCCTAAAAGATCTATTGTTTGAGTGCCTGACGCGCGCGCATGGGCAGCTTTACAACGAATCGTCTCTCCGTAATTTGAGGCGGTTATTCCGTGTTTCGTTCGTAAATACAGAGTGATAATAACTAATTAAAGCCGCGAAGTGATTTCTTGCGAATTGTAGTGGTGAATTAACTGACAACTGTTTGTTGGAACGCATGCATGCTATTTTCCAGCGGTGTAATTTCTGTTAAAAAGTACCGGGTTAAGAGAGAGAAAATAGTTTCATAGCTCTTATTTTAAATTCCACCAGTCTTTTTTGTCTGTGTTTTGAAAGTGTCTTACCCAATCGCGGTAATTCTATAGTGATCGGCGTTAGAATTATTGCGCATCGCGTTTAATCCGACGTGGATAACGTAGTGAATCGCGTTTATTTTAGTGTGATTGGTGTGAATGTTGTTAGTAATTAATGGGCGCTGGAACTGTAAATCGCGTCAAATTGAATCCGTGTGTAGAATCTTGTAAACAAAATTTTATTTTATTAAGGTAGACTATGTGTTTAAAAATTCACGAGTGTACAAACGACAATAATAAAAAAAACATGTCACTGTCCGTCCATTGGAAAGGTATCTCAAACAAAATACCTGGGGGTAATTGTAGACCATAGATTATCATGGTACCCACACTTAGATTACGTCATCAATAGAACGAGAAAACTAATTTGGATCTTCAAAACACTCAGACATGTTATGCCATGTAACTCGGACAAAGACTCACCAAATTATCTCCTCAATTCAATTTACACTGCTCTGGCTCAATCCATACTGACTTATTGCATTCCTGTCTGGGGTGGTGCAGCCAAAACTCAATTCCTTGAGCTGGAGAAGGCGCAACGAACTCTCATTAAAGTCATGTATTTTAAGAAGAGACGCTTCCCTACTGACACTCTTTATAGCATCAGTGGATTACTTTCGGTCAGGAAGTTATATGTAGTCTGTACAACTCTCAGAACGCATAAATCATTATCTTACGACCCAAGTCAAGTGAATATATTAAGACCACATTTGCCCGTAGACAATTCATTTCAAATTCTACCTTCCTGTATAATAAAATAAATAAAATTATATGTATATATGACAAAACACATCATAACTGTAAAAAACTTTTAACAAAATGGATTCAAAATAAGACATACCATGAAATTGAACAATTACTGGAGCGTATTGCATAGTTGTGTATTTCATAGCTTATTACACACACACACACACACGCACACACGCACACGCACACAAACACACACACACACACACACACACACACACACACACACACACACACACACACACACACACACACACACACACACACACACACACACACACACACACACACACACACAATATAGATACTCAAATTTAATTAATTTAAGATTCAAACTTTCTACTACAATGTAAAAAAAAAAAAAAAAACATGTTGATTATGTTAAGTTTACCCATACTGCCTTGTTAAAGTATGGATATAATTATGGAAGAGCGGGTCCTCCAAACACAGGCATTTTTTGCTTAAATGGAGGCTCCAATGTACTAGTTTTAAGGCATTACCTTTGTTAATGAAATAAACTTATTTTATTTTATTTTTATTTATTATTTATTATGTGTTCTATTAAAACGCCTTCTTTTAAGGTAAATAATAGTCGTCGTAAATAAACACCTGGTGTTTTTAGGTGGGACTCAAAAGCAAACCGGACTAGTATATAGTAGCCCGGCAGGGCCAGTGTCGTGTTAAAGTGTGTGCGTGAGTTTCATGGTGAGCCTCATCAGGCGTGAGAGTGCAGTAAGGAACGTGTCCAGCTCCGTCCTGAAACATAGAGGCCAACTACTGATCCAGATCGAAGTCCAGGAAAAAATTTCGCACGCCTAAGTCACATAGTAACACAAATTCGGTGAGATCCATCCATATTGTAGATTAAATACCACACCACATTCATTAACAAAGGTTTAGAGTTAAACTCAATATACAGACATCTAAATACTCCCGAAAATTATGTCACACTAATATTTTTTTAAATCTCAAAACATGACTCTAATAATTTATCACCCAAAACGATGGACAAAAAAGTTACATTCGCAGTTAACTTAATATTTTGTTTTTGATGATCATGAATTCATAAATTCCAAATAAAATTGTAAATAATCTAAGTCCAGGTAAGTAAATACTCATTTAAGTAGTAGAAAAGCATTAAAACCGTTTAGACAAAAAAATAACTTCAAATAACAAAGAAAAACGCGAATATTTTATAAGGGTGCTGGGAGCTCTCAAATAATTGTTGGTACAACTTTAACCTTGCCGCTAACACATTAAATTCAATCATAAGGAAACATCGTAGTAATATAAGAAATCACAAAAAATAATATCTTATAGCTATGCAACGTGAAACTCGATCAAGTTTCTACGACCTTACATAAGTTAACAGCCATTCATTATTATTTCTTTAAGCCATTACACAATACCTTCCTTATATTGTTAGACAAAGTTTATTATTTTTAAAGGAGTGACAAAGCTCCGAAGGCTGGGTAATTTTGGCTACTTACCATAAAACTAAGGTTACATTTTTTCTAATAGAACAGTACCTCCTTTTCACTATTTCGTCGTATTTGGGTTAGAAATTTCTCGCACAAATATTTTTGTACAGCAGTGTCCAACATGTGCATGCGATCTGGCCATTAACAAAAAACCAACGGGACAAGGACCAAAAAATGTATATTGTTAAAAGCCTGAGAAACTTTCTAAGCGGCGGAATATCAATCCAATAAAACAATAACACAACTAAAATGCGACTTTAAATCATTTCAAAAAGCCTTTTAAATTACTCATACAACGACCACGTGCACCGTTTAAGTATCTTTGTACTTAATTTTTCCATTCCTTCTTCAAAGAAAACATAGCAACTAAGGCCAATAAGATTGCTTGGCATCTGTCATAAAAGCTTCTTTAGACGCGTGTAATATCGTTGGTAAAATATATAAATAAAATTTAAGTTTTTCGCAAATTAAGCAATTATTAATAATTTCGCAATTAATTATTAATTTAAGTTTTTAGATTAATATTTTTTTCAATCTTATTAGGGCCTGTCCCTACCTAAATATAAGTTGCTGTCGAGATTGGCATGTTTTGCACTAATTTGATATTATATTCAGGTTGTTTTAAGACATCTTAACATCTATAGCAACTAAAGTCGTCATTAAATCTGCAGAATCAAAATAACCGGCCAAGTGCGAGTCGGACTCGCGCACTTAGGGTTCCGTGCCTACTTTAACTGAATTAGGAAATCCACTTACTTCTACTTAGTAAAATACCACAATATTTTATTGACTGCAAATATAACTTTGTTTTTCATAGTGTTTGTATGAAGTACAAAGTTATGTTTGCGGTTGTTGAAAATGTGCTATATCTCAAAAACTACTCGTTCGATTCCGTCCAAACTAATTTTCCTTTAAAGTATTTATTAAGATCTACATCATATATTTTTTTCAAAATTTACACTTGCTTGGTTTAGAAATTAGATAGGGGGGGACGCTCATTTTACCACTTTGAAAGCGTCTAGCTATGAAACGTTAGACTTTAAAAGAAAATGGTTTTAGGAACCTCGATGTCATTTTAAAATACCTATCCATATATAGGTTATACACACATAGGTTTGAGTAAAAAATTTTTTTTTGGTCTTAGTTTCATGAGCCCCCCCTTATATCATTATTTTTTATTTTTTGTATGAGAATCGGTAAGCGGTTAACATGATACATCTTCCTACAAAATTTCAATTGTGCAATGCTTATAGTTACAGAATAAAATGGCTGTGACAGACTTGACGAAACTATATGGGTTCCGTTTTTTGCCATTCGGCTACGGAACCCTAAAAAAGGTGAAAATTGCAATCCTAAATTGCAGAAAACAACAATGTATCAGTGTAACAACGAAATCGTGTTTTCATTATGTATGTCTGTGTGTAAAATGTGTGTCGCTTCTTGTGATAGTGGTTTCTTGTATATGTGCTGTGTGAGTTGATTTATTGTGTAGATCAGTGATCATCAAGCGAAAAGTTTCTGGCAACTCAACAAACAATGAAAATAAAACTTGCTGAAGCAGGTGCTTAAGAAAGGAAAGCACAATCTGGCTAAACCTAATAGACTAAGATTGGGCACCAGCTACATTATTTAACAGCAGTGGAGCAAAGTGAACTATATAATGATCAACGTTGGAGCGCCTGCGAGCCATAAGCCGAAGACAGCTTCAATGATCAATTTTTATTAACCCATAAGTGAACGACAGCTATTATGGTCAACGCCGCTATAAGCGGACGACATTTACAATGGTCAATGTAGAGGGAGCACAACGAGCTAAAAACTGACGACAGCTACCATGGTCTACTTTAAAAGAGCGCAGCGAGCTGAAAACTGACAACAGCTGTATTGGTCTACGTCGAGAAAGCACAGCGAGCTATAATCTGGCGATATATACAATTGTCAACATTGAGGGAGCGCAACAAGCTAAAAATTTACGACAGCTACATTGGTCTACGCTGAGGGAGTGCAGCGAGCTCAAAACTGGCGACAACTATAATGGTCTACGTTGAAGGATCGCAGTGAGCTGAAAACTGATGACATCTACAATGATCTACGTCGAGAGAGCGTAACAAGCTATTAGCGGAAGACACCAACTTTAATCAACATCGGAGCGCAGGGAGCAAGACAAGCAAACGAGTACTTTGATGGGCAACGTCAGGAGAGCCATTCAAGTTACAAGCGTACGACAGTCATAATGACCAAAGTCAAAGACCTTGAGCTAAAAAAAAGAAGCTAAAAGAAGAAGCTAGAGTGCACCTAGCTTTAAAAGGACGCCAGCCAAAACATTGACGTAAGTGGAATGCACCCACTTATTAAATTTACTTATTAAGTGCAAAACATATGTACCGAAGTAGTGCATCGACCAACTGAATCAAAAGGACCAAAGAAGATCAAGAAGAACTCCTAAGCGTATCCACAAAGGCAGATTGCCCACCTCATCAACGCTCAGTCCTCTTATGATACCCGTCTTTCTCCCTATATTCCTAGACCACACTCGATGCATATCTTGGTGGTTGTGGCCGATAGGCTCCGGCTAGTCGGTCTCCTCTCCCATCCCAGAGCGTGTCCCTCCTTCTAAAAATCGTGCTATTTGGTGTGCCGGTTTTACCGGATCAGGCTTTGATCCTGGCTGAATAGTACTTCGTATCGTATATCGTATCGTATAAGCAAGTACTTAATCTATGGGATACCTACTACCTCTATTCTTTTTGTGCGATGAAACCACACTTATCGAAATTAATTCGTTTAAAAAAATATCCTGATCGACGTCACCACCATTTACGGAAGCGCTGAAGATGTAATATACATTACAATTCATTATACTTCAGTATTAATACTTAATTAGTATTTTTTATGATATCGTTCATTAATATAAATATATATACTTATATGTATTTATGTTTTATAGAATATGTTATTCATTACATAAATTGTCTTGATCTTATGCACAAAATCTGTGCTCCCTCTTTTTTGGCATAATTAGTGCGTACTTTTGGTAAGACAACAAAAACTTGATCAGCGGAGACTGCGTTTACTTTTTTTCATGATTTTTTTATATAATTTAAAAAATTCAAACAATATAAAACATTGAATTCATTCTCTTTGTAACAAAAAAGTAATACATTTGAATCATTATAAATTAACAATTAATTATAAATTGCAATTTATATAAAATGCAAGTATTATAATCGTACAGCCCTTTTACTGTCATAATCTTCGTATCTTTGTAGATTTTATCAGTAGGGGTAGAAAATTCTATTGGTAGGTTATATAGTAGGCTATTCGAATTCAAATGCTCCTTTTGTCTTAGTATACTTATATTCTTTTTATTCGTCATCGTAAGCAGGCAGTCATCTCGATGGGTAGCGCAGCCGTTAAGATAACCATCGTTTTTCTTGCGCCACTTATTTATTACTACGTTTAGCAATAAACGCTACCTCTAAGCGTATGTAGCGGGCTTAAGGGTGTTATTAATGAAGCGAGAGATAATTTTATTGTTGCATGAGAAATCTGACAATCTTTAACCTCGACATAGCATAACAAAAAAAAATGACATCAAATTTGCAAAGCTTATGCTGTTGATGATAAGCTCCGTGGCTGAGGTGGCTAGCAGATAAGAGATATGATACTTATTGCGTCTGTGTATTTTGGTACCATATTTGACACCGACAACCTTGACATTTCATTTTAACGAAATGGTTGATGTTAAAATAAAATAAATCTAACAACCTCCATAAGTTATCCCTCGTTGAAAACTGAAATCTTTTTAACTCAACTAGTTAAATAATTTTATTCACTGAAATTATGTTTAAAGTAATAAAAATATTTTTTACAATAATGAAAAAAAAGGGACTTTACAATGAGCGCAAAATAAAATGTACCTACTTTGATTTCGTTCCTGTTCAAAGTCGAACAGTAATATAAATTGCACTTGTAAAATAGGTATAGGCATACACGCCCGGATAGCGTAAGATAAGGGGTTGGATTCCTCGTCTGACACAGAGTCAAAGTTGTTTGTTACAAGTGCAATTTATATTATTGAGTGACAAAACATTATAAAAACAAAACAAAAAAAATATGTAATGATCGCACAGTCATGTCACACGATACCAGAATTGATCATCTGTATTTGGATACGCTTGTGAGTTGTGTGCGGAGTAACGATTTGGTAATAATGTGTTTGGCCCCTACAGCCAATGAGGGCATTCCCCTCCGATTTACTTCTACCCTCCATTATTGCTTATTTGCTACGTAATTCTCAATGCAAATGGGACGAAAAAATATATAGTCTTTATTTGTTAAAGTATACAGTTTTTCCTATGTGAATGTCTTCTAATGGTCAAAAACTGATGGTCTTATAATATACCGCACATACAACATGATTATAAAAGACCACTTCATAAAAGAAGATTTCATCTGGCGTAGGTACATCCAGCCTCTTTTTAACTTCTTACGTAAATAACATCTGAAACACAGATCAATCGAAATTATTAAGCAAATTAAAAGGTTGTTTGTCATCATCATTGTATGAACTTATATTCATGATTGGTCTTTGGTTCTATACACTAGCGTATTATTAACATTCATAGTGTTCGATCCCAAATTATAGCAATACTCGC
Source organism: Pyrausta purpuralis (assembly GCA_963924145.1). NCBI lineage: Eukaryota > Metazoa > Arthropoda > Insecta > Lepidoptera > Crambidae > Pyrausta > Pyrausta purpuralis. Next base: position 20,990,330 of record OZ001654.1, read on the forward strand.
AATGTTCAGATAATAATTACCCCGTTTGAGTTATTAACTGTGTCAAAATTAACAAGGCGTTATTTCACTAACAATTATCATTATTATATGTAGTTGACTGTGTGGGTGATGAATTACGTATAATATTCAAGATTAATATTATTTAGAACATTTAACGATAAAAATCTTATTTTGTTTTTTAATTTTCATGCAACTTAAGTTTAACGTACAAGTGTAACACTTTGGGGCATTAGTCCAGTTCCTCTTAGTTTTTATACTATCTAAATACGATCAATGTCTGTTTTGTTACCAATTAAATAAAGAACTGGTTCAAATGAATTAACCATATACCGCTTTAAACTAAAGAGTGGTACAAGAGCAATATTTTAGTTGAAAAAAAAAATTGTCGGTTGGATACCAACAAATATTAGTTTCTTAACAACCACTAACAAATATTTTCTTTCTCATTTTTGCTATACAAATATGATAGCAAATCGATTATCGATATAGATGAGCACGAAGTTTCAGACTAATATACAGTTCAGTTCGTTCCATCAAAGTTATATTGAAAATGTTGAATACGTTTTCAATTACTCTGTATACGCGGTTTCAACACGAGCGATTTCTTAGACGCAGACACAGTTTATAAAAAATCAATTTATATTTTTCGGCTTATAATATAGCTGGCAGGTTCCTAGCTCAAAGGATAAGCTTAGTTGATAAGGTAGATTTTAAGTTTTTTTCTTTTATTTTATGATACATCTCTCAGGTCTTTTTTGTTCTCAAAATAATTTTCAGTTTGTATATCTTTTAAAATATAGTCAGCTATCCTGAATAAGTATGATAAAAAAGACAAGTTATTATTATTGCGTCTCCCTCAGACGCCTTTTACTTCCAGGTCGAACCAGATTAATTATTGAGTTATCTTTATAAATATTATTGAATCGTTTATTAGGTTTGCTTACTATACAAACGTCGATGAGGCAGTATTATTTTTCATAAAGAAAATAATCTTTATTGACTTCTACTTAAAAAGTCGTGATAGTCACACCACTTACAATTGGAGACCGGGTGGACCGATTCACATGATTTTTACTTTTTTTTTCCTAAGGACCAAAGGATGATAAGTAACCATAAAACGATTCGGGGACGAAAGAAAGTTTTGAAAAGCTAAAAACAATCACGCAAGGTTAGCCTTACCAAAAACTCTAGCGATTATAAAATGCTCATCTGTACCAACCCATTTTAAGTAGTTTTGAGATTTGAACGACTAAGGCCGTTTGTACTCTGCGACTTTTTATATCGATATAAGCTTTTGCCAGCCGCACCACAATAAAGATGATGCATTGCGACAGATCACTATTGCATTGCTACATAAACCTGCAGTGTTTTTAGGACATGGCTTACATATAGCTAGAAATCACAGTATATGCATATGTGATTTAAATCATGGATACAAATGGGCCTTTGACAGCCGCACAACTATCATAGAACTTGTGGCCTATTTCACAATTTCAAGTTCTGGCTAGCGTTGTCTGTCCGATACTGCATACAAAGGATTAATGTAATCATGAGTTACTTTGCGGAAATTCATTATTGTGTTGAGTTTTTAAGAAATGACGTTTCATATTTGAATTATTCATTGGTTTGTGATTGTTTATCGATGGTGAAAAATGGCATCAGTAAAATTAAAATATATGTATATACACAAATTGATACTTTATTTCATAACATACGTTTTCTAAAAAATAATTTCCTTCAATTTCTAAGTATAAAATTCAAAAACCAGGAAATGTAAAACAAGACAGATTAAAATTTTGTGGCCCGCACGTTTGAATTTTCTACTGAAATCGCATTCTATAAAAGGCCTTATTTAACAAGCTCCCGGAAGCCACACTCAGTATCGTTCAAGACTTTAGTCTGCTATATGAAATTAGTTATCAACCAGTAGTGGAGCTTTATTGTTATTGGCCCACTAATTGGTTTAGTTAGTGAGGCGTTTTATTACGTAGTAGTTCTAATACCTTGTGAGTGTTCTATCAGTTTTAGTATTTAAAGTTGTTAAAATTAATTGTTGGTGAATAAGAAAATCTACGAGATAGTGCCGTTACCATGAGTTATTGTAGTTTAACTCGCTAGCAACGACATTAAAAAGTGTATGAAAAATTTTAGTTCTGCAAGTGACCGCTAGAGGTGTTTTGCAATTTTCCATTGCCTTTTTTTACGTCGTCACTAGCGAGTAAAATTGCCCTAAACTCATGGTAACGGTACAGGTTGTCTCTTTTTAAAATTAAAAGGACTTTACTATTCTATAACTACGTCCATTTACATATTTGGCGTTTCAACATTATTCCGAGTTGTTTTAGTCAGCATTATAATTCTCTACTCTACCAATCATAATTGAATAGGGTCGTGTGGTTTGTTTTCGATAAATGTTGGATTTTCTTTCGTTAATCAGTAGAAATCCACACGAAATAGATAAAAAAAAAACTGTGAAAGCACTCCGGGAGTGCCGGCAGAAGTGAAAACTTGAATATCAACGTTGTGCATTTTTGATTTTTTGGAATAGTTATTATCAATATAAAAGTACTATCATTTTTGTCATAGAATACAATAATAATAATAATAATACAATAATAATAATAATAATAATAATAATAATAATAATAATAATATAATATTTTTATAGAATACAATATTTATTTATTGCGCTATCGTACACAAACATGACAATATATATTATATTAAATTACATTAAAAAGTTTATCTCTCAGAAAAATCAACTTACATCCATAATTTCGCCAACCGTCTTACAGTTTTTTGATCAGCCCACGTGTCCTGACGCGAGTTTCACATTTTTCCCCCATCCCACAAAAGTGCTCAACGCCGCTAAAGAAGTTTTCACTTCAAAAACTTATCTTAATTTTGTAACTATTCCCGTCGAATAATCGTGATTCTAGTTGTATTTAAATTGATTTAAGAATGACAATCAGTCGTAATATACGCATGTTATTACATAATGGAGCTTCTGAATCTCTGGGTAAAATCATTACTACACGAATCTGGCAAGACTGGCAACTGTTAGTCTCTTTGATGTTGAACGAGGCTCTGGTTAACCCAAGTTAAAATGTTAACTTTAAACTGCCACATATGGACAGAAGACAACCGAAAATAAATCGTAGAGATGAAAACTGTTACAATGGAATCCTCTATCTACACATATAATAGAATTTGTACATATAAACTTACTGATTTCTCTTGCCTCGATTGTATCCAAGGTTAATATAACTTGTGTTATAAAGTCTGATAGTAAAGGAGTTCTTGATAGCTAAAGTTCTCGTCACTCGTAATTAGTTTTAGTTTAGTTCTGAGCGTTACTACTTATTTTTTTATCTTTCTGAACACTAAGCCCTGTTATCACAGGTAGGATTTCAGAACAGTTGGATAAAGTGATAAAAATATTAGCTATGTTGTAACAAAAACTATAAAAATATTGCCTATCACATAAGACAATAATTAAAGTTAAATACTCCAAATACTGTTCAAAACACTTTATTCCTAATAAATTATTTGGAATTGCATTACATCTAAACTAATACTATAAAGCTGTTTGTTTGTTTGTTTGAACGCGCTAATCTCAGAAACTACTGTACCAATTTGAAACTTTTTTTTGCTAATTGTTTCAGTAGTTCCTGAGATCAGTGCGAGGCTTTTTTAGAGAAAGTCTTTAGGCTAAAGTACATCACGCTGCGACTGGAGGGGAGGGAGCAAACTCAAAACGCGCAGACAAAGTCGCGAAGGACTGTTTGTTTGATGATAAAGTATTGATTTCCATTACAATGTAAATTCGAAATGAACTTTGTAGTTGCGGAATAGTGCCTACGACACTACAAGTTTACTACGAGGTTGCTACGAAGGTTCTTCGAGAAAATTACTGGAGGTCTATTTTTGAATCACTCGCTTGGATATGACGTGTGATTTTCGTTCGAAAGCAATCCAAAAAGCATATTCCATATATACGTGATTACTCACAAAATTCAGTAATGTTTTTTGATTAATCCTATATGGAAATAACCCATTTTTTATTTAATAAAAGATGCTCGTAGTGCAATGGTAGCAGCGCTTTGATAGTGATACCGAAGTGAAGCAACCTACACCGCGGTCGTGTTTGGATGGGTGACCATTCCGACTATATAAGTGACGTATATCACGAGCATCTCCGTTGTTCGAAAGGCACGTTAAGTCGTTTGTCCGGCTAATATCGGTGATATTAGTCGTTAAGCCTAGTCAGAAGCCTTATGGGCGGCTTGATAACATCTGACAGCAGGGTTAGTCGTTTGCACTGGGACGTTACAGGCTATAACTTTACTTTTTTATATGATAATCTGACATTAATCAATGAAAATCACAAGCCATTTTGAGAGTGAGTCAAAAATAGGGCCCTTAGTTGCTTGAATTGCTAGGTAATTTCATAGAGAGACAAAATACATTTTTAGCACAAATTACAAATGCGTGAGTTTTAATGAATACTCAAAATGATGATTACTCTATCACTGTGATATTTGTGTGAAAGTAGAGTAATGTGTATAAAAGTTCTGTTGCACATTATCTTTAAGCATCAATCTTTGACCGCTGAACCGTATCGGTGCTATAGATACGGCTTGAGACGTACGAAAGTCTCAACATAGTTTCCCTATCAAACAACCAGATGGCACTCGAAAAACCGTGAGACAAGTGTATTTATTGCAGGAGAAGAAGTTTTGAATCAAGCCTAAAAATACAAATATTTAACTATTTATTTAAGAGAGTAGGGAAGTAAAAAGCATATTCAATGCAGAAAAAAATAATTTCTTGTGCTTCAGACTTTGGCCACAGCAGGGAAGGCTATGTCATTTTCATGCGATAAGAGAAACCCCAATATTGTTGCGGGTTCAATCGCGGGAAGTAAGTGCTGACATGTACCTTGATCATAATTTTCACACTTAACAGTAGCGGATACCGGTTAAAGTTAAAGTTACGTATATTAGTGCAACCCACTCCCAGACATTATTACAGAACGAGACGTTCCTTCGTTAACGAAACGTACGGCGTGGAGGCACGTCGATTCAAAGTTTAATTTCAACTGGAATGAATGTAACGCGCGAAGGTAATGTACGATGTTTTTACGAGAGAAATGTTGAGTTGAAGACGAACGCAGGCATATTATACAGTATGGAGAAAATTATCTAGGCATATCTACAGGAAATAAGTATGTAAAAAATACTTTCTTGCGTTATTATTACCGTTACGAACGAAAATCCATTCATTATGAAATTAAAGAAATAATTCATTTAGCATAAAATATATAATACAGACATTGTCAGAAGGAGAACACAAAATTTCATTTTATTTTAGTCAACTACAAGCATTAGAAGATCAGTTTTACGCGGGACACAGACATATTGGCGTCTCAGTACTATTTTAAAAGAATAGTTAGTCAAGTTTTATACTTTTAGTTATGAAATGGAATAAACATCTTTAAAATAAGATAGTTTGACAAAAGATACGTTACAATTTCGAGTAATTGTGATTGGTTTTGTGGTATAGCTTCAGGAATTAAGTATGTAAAAAAACACTTTCTAACGTTATTATTGCCGTTCCATTAAGAAGTTAAAGAAAATAATTAATCAAGCATACAATGTATAATACGGACATTGTCAGAAGGAGAGCATAAAATTGTTTTTTATTTTTGGGCTTTATTTAACTTAAACATAGCAAAATATATATTTCTGATCATTCTTAACGTTGCTAAATTCAACATGATATATGTATGTAAACAAGGAATATAAACAAAATTAAAGGTTAGTATCTAGTACAAGAATATATGACTTCCTAAAATTTCCTACTTAACATTATAAACGCGAAAGTACGTGAGGATGAATGTGTTTGTTACTCCTTCACGCTAAAACTACTCAATTGATTTTGATGAAAATTTACAATAATGTAGATAATACAGCGTGTGACTTGTATTACTACCAAAAATTTTAATCAATTTAAATTGTCATGGTGCTCTTATATGCTTTAACTCAGAGATACATAAATCCAAAGATATCCTAATCAATGTATACTTGTCAAAACAAAATAAGGGCCACGAGGTATTTTTTCATTTTGGTGTAAATTATTAAACATTTACATATTGAAAGTACATTGGTGTAAATTATTAAACATTTACATATTGAATATTGAGTACACAAACTCTTTGATACCTAAATTTTTTAATATTGTAGTATTCATCTAATGCTGGCAATAATTTTAAATAAAATTTGATTTAAAATTCTTTTTGAAAATTTTGATTCCATTTTATTTGACGTTTTGCTTTCCTTAGCTTCTTGGTTTATTAGAAATTATCAGAGTTCATTGATATCTCGAGTCAGAAACATCTTTTGCAATATGCCACAAGCACGCAGGCGTCATATGGACTCGCTGACAGCAACCAGAGCCGTTACAATGATTGAAAAAGGACATTCGCAGCGATCTGTGGGTTTGCAATTGGTTTTTTTTTCGAGGAGCTATTCAAAATCTATGGAATCGTTATCAAGAGACCAGCAGTGTTAGAAGACCTGGTTCGGGCAGAGTTCGCATGACAACATCTCAAGAGAATCGTTACATTCGATTAAGTGCGCGCCGAGATCGTACAACGACGGCCCGCAAGCTGCAAAATCGTTTACGGCTCACAACGGGTACTCGTGTCAGTGACCAAACTATTCGTAATCGATTGCATGAATACCAGCAGGCTTCAAGAAGGCGAGTTGACGTGTTCCATTAACCAGTAATCATCGTGCAAATCGTTTAAGATTTTTCCGTCAACATTTGGACTAGGACATAAACCAATGGGGCATGGTGCTCTTCAAAGACGAATTTTTTTTAACGACGATTGGCGTATTAGAGTATGGAGAAGACGCGGCGAGAGATTTTTAGAAGCCTGCATCCATAAAGTCGATCGTTCTGGTGGTCCAAATATAATGATTTGGGGCGGGATAAGCTTACACGGCAAAACTAAGCTCGCTATTTTAAATGAGGGTACTGTTACTGCTCAGCGGTATATTGAGGAAGTTGTCAGACCACATGTGATTCCATTTGCCCAGCGAGCGGGTCCTAGATTCATCTTGATGCAAGACAATGCTCGTGCACACACGGCTGAAGCGACTCGGTTTGTACTGGAAGCCTCTCAAATTCAAGTCTTGCCGTGGCCGGCGAACAGTCCGGACTTAAATCCAATAGAGCACATGTGGGATCAGTTGAAACGAAGAGTTAGAGACGGTGATCAGGAAATCCACAACCAACAGCAACTCATCAACGCTGTTAAAAGGGCCTGGGAAGAGATTCGAATGGAAAATGTCAGGCATTTGATTAAGAGCATGCACTCCAGGCTTCAGGAGTGCGTAGAAAAACAAGGGGGGCATACCCGTTACTAAAAGATGAGCATGGAGTATTTTGTTTTGTTTTCAGTAACTTTACATTGTTTTTATTTTTAACCTTAAATGTGTTTTTTCTTTCAAAAGCAAATAAACTTTTTAATCATTATTATTGGAATAAATTTATTGGTCTACACGGTAAAAACAACAGTTTTCGTTATGGAGACAAATATATATATATATATATATATATATATATATATATATATATATATATATATATATATATATTGGTTTTATTATCTTCATGGTACAGACTAAATACCTCGTGGCCCTTATTTTGTTTTGAGTAGTATATATCAAAATCACTAATCGTTGCAGTAAATGACAATGTCAAGTTCTATGACTGTATGTGATTGCAATACATTGCATTTATTTTGTTAGATTAAAATAAATGTATTTTATTAACATTTACAGTCAATTACTGGTTACTTATAGCGCCTATATTTTAAATATTTGAGTGGGCGAAGCCGATGGAAACTGCTTGTTAAAAAATTTTATAGTCTTCGTGCAATTGGCCCTGATTTTCTTTAACTCTTTCAGTACATTATGATACAAGTGTGCTAAGTTGACCATTATATACAAGGCGATATTGTGTGCGCACGAGCAAAGCGAGTGCGCCATAAGAAAGCTGCGTATATTATGGTCACAGCACAGGCGTTTCATACGACGTTTTTCAACACACTTGCAAGGAAAAAACAACTCTGCATTTACTAAGTTTTTAATTATTAAAACAGTAAAAATACATTTCACTAGATATTGATGGCAAAGACTTTTGCACGCGTTTTTCGCCTCGTTAAGTATGTCCGGCGGATTTCATAGTAGGTTTTCTTCACTTGAAGTAGACATTTTCATTAATATTAAACTTCATAATTAATCCAAACTTCGTCACAACCGACAATTGCTATTTACAAAAAATGGCGCGTTGTTTTTTTTTCTTGCCGCGATACCGATGCGCGCGCAAGATTTTGGCGCGAACTAGATCGGCCAAAAGTCAAGATTAAAAATGTAATAATTCGTGTTTAAAACACAAATGACAGAAAATATTAAATAAATTTGAGCTATTTTTTAGTAATAAATCTGGATTTACCATTTCTTGAAATAAATATATAGATACTGTTATTTTTCGCATAAATACTGTTTGTTGCTAAAATAAAATTATTGTATAACCCGACTAAATTATATCGCTTCTTCTTCTTACTTACGACTTGGTACTAGGGTACAAATGTAAATTGGTCGGGTGAATAAACTAAAAGCACTAGTGCAATAATATATTGAAAAAGCACGCGCGTTTAATATCTATGATTATGAGCCAAAAATCGGTGGAATAAAAACGTCGTTTTGAGCAAGTGTGTTGAATTCGTAAAGATGAAATAAGAAACCAAAAATTTGCGCACGGGCGGGACTTGAACCAGCAACCTTTTGGCAAACCGGGCCAAACGCTCTTACCAATTGAGCTACCGTGCTGTTAGTCCAACCCTGCGAAATTTGTGGTTTCTTATGAAAACGTCAATTGCGTGACGCTTAGCGCCATCTAGCCGTCTGTTTATGAAACAGATGGCCCAAGCAGTTATTCTTTACAGAATAAATTCAACTTGAAAATTGATGTCGCTTCGCTATCTAATGATTTAGAATGTTTTTAACACTCACAGTGTCATATTTTATATTCGTAAAGATGAAATAACAAACCAAAAATTTGCGCACGGGCGGGACTTGAACCAGCAACCTTTTGGCAAACCGGGCCAAACGCTCTTACCAATTCTGCCCCCGATAGTTAAAAGGAATTTGAGTTATATTTATTGCTGGAATCAGGAAAAAAAGGCGCATCTGCCTATGTTTTTTATATTTTTCTAACACTCGTCGTTGCGATATTAGCACAATTAAATAAGACGCTTCTGCATACTTTTTTACAACGAGTTTAATATGAAAAGACGTTTTTAGCTTAAACTTAATTGAAGAGTCGCATTTGGGTAGATGTGCCTTAATGCTCTACATTATTTATTTTACTTCGGTATTTTAAAAGGCGCTTATTAAGCTCTTCTTTTTATACGAAATTATAAAGGCGCAAGTAACCATTTGCGCCTAACGAAGTAATTATTTATTTTTTTTCATACTGAGAATAAAAGTCCACATCTGCCACTTGCCCTTTCTATGTCGCAAAATTATTTTTTACCTAGGCGTATTTGCCAAATGCGTCTTATTACCTTATTTTGGTTATGAAAAATAATAGTGGTACTTAATAAAACAGGCGCAAGCATTTTTTACTTAGTATCTTTAATCCAGAGGGGGGCGCCCGGGGCTTAGTTAGTAGGATGACTAGCCAGCTACAGCGTCAGTTGCGCCCGAGTCGCGCGGTTGTGCAGTTTCTCGTCACGTAATTACTAACAAGGTAAGCATTTAAACATTTTGTAATAGAATAATATAACTAGTTATATTTCTTTCGTTTAAGGTGAGTAAAGCAAGGTTTCATGGGAAGAATAATATCATTTGTATTAAAGTAATATTAGTTTCGCCAGCATTTGTTGTAAAAAATGCTGACCCAATAAGTTATTAAATTGAATCAATTAAATTCATTTTTATTCATGCAAATTTACACTTATACATTTCATGTTTTTATTTTTAGTAATCAATAAAAATAATATAAATCAGCTTCATTAAAGTTCATATAAATAAAATGATCGTAGTAATAATTTAATAAAAAAGAAGATAAATTAAAACATAACATAATCACTTCATTAAGATTTATAAACATTAACATTAACAAAATCATGGTAAAATTTCATTTAAAATACAAAATTAATAGACATTAAAATTAAGATTCACATTTCATAGGCAATAGTTACTTGTAAAATAAATAATTTGAAAGTTTAGAATATGTATCCTAGATTGAAAACATCACAAATTTGTTAATAGTGATTAAATAATGACTTGTACGATAGCTTGTAAATTGGTAATTTTAAATAAGTTCTGTTTACTGTCGTTACAGAAAAAGCCAACATGAAGAAAGGTCGTAGCTTTAATTTAATTTCAAGAGCGTTATCTTCTACGCAAGACACACATATTACTACAGTGGAAAATACCGAGAATATGGGTAATATAAATTAAGAAAATATAATATAACGCTGTTCTCGTCTTGAATGTTCATTCAAGAACAATGAACATTCAAGACGAGAACAGCGACACCATGTATTACTCAGTGGATCTTGAAAAGGTTATAATGTTACCACGTCTAGATGAATTTAAGGTTGTCATGTTTTGCCCACGACTGATATTATTCGATGAGAGTTTTGTGCCTCTCGGAGACAAAAAAGTTCGAGAGCGAGAGACACATTTGGGTGTATATGGCACGAAGCTATTTCAGGCAGGAAAAAAGACGACATTGCAAGTTGTTTCAGAGCCTTTTTCTTGCACTACCGATCTCAAGCATATCACACTGTGGTTAGATAACTGCGCCGCACAAAACAAGAACTGGACACATTTTTCCTATTTGCTGTTTCTTGTTAACTCCAGCGATGTCAATTTGGAAACAATTACTCTAAAATATTTGGAAGTAGGACACACGTACATGTCTACTGATGAGTTCTATCATCAAGTCGAGCTCTCACTCAAAAAGAAGAAAAGAGTATATGACTTCGATGACTTCCATCGTGCTGTCTCTGACACACATCGTAATATCACTGTAAAGAGTATGGCTGTCAGCGACTTTTGTAGATTTGAAGGTTGCTCTTCTCAATATAAACTTCAAAACACGACACCACGAGTCTACCTCAATATGATGAGTGAAGTTACTTTTCGAAGAGGATTTAATAAGCTAGTGTTCAAAACTGATTTTGATGGAGCAGATAAAGAACTGGACTTCCTAAGAATGAAAAACATTAAAATTGGAATACCAAGACCAGTCATCAACACTCAATTTAGAGGAGTGAATGAAAAGCGCAAATCTGATATAATCATTCAGCTACTTCCTCTCATGCCAGAAAACCGTAGGGCATTTTGGTACAATTTGCTATGTCATTATAACTCTGTCGATTTGATTAATGAAGATGAGGAATAGTCAATATTTTACAAAGATAACAAAGTTCCTAATTTTTGGTGTTGTTTTTAGACTTTGTTGCTTATGCTGTTATTTAATAATAATTTTTGATAACAATTTGTTTTATAAAAAAGTTTTTACCTAGTTTTAAAATATGTCCAGAAACTGATTACTGTGATAACTACCACAACTACCGTACATGTTAGATTCTAAGAATGCTTTATTTTAGAAGTACACTAATATTTTTTTCAAATGTTGAGTAAGAGTGATACTACAATGATTACTAGGTTGTAGTTCCATGATTTATTATTTTGTTATTTGGTTACACAAGGTTTTTTTTTCTATTAGTGAGAATTCAGATACTTGTTTAGCTAGCTGTTAAAGTTTAGGTTATTAAGAATTGTATTTGTTAATATTTAAAAGTATGAGAATTAAAGACTGTTATTAAGACTGCTTGGGTAAAAATTACGTTAAGTCATATTACTTCTACATAATTATGTAAGTTCACAGTTTAGTGAACCAGTGCTGAACTACAAGCATGATCTCAATGACCTACTAGCGGTCCCCCGCGACTTCGTCCGCGCGTTTTGAGTTTGCTTCCTCCCCTCCCGTCGCAGCGTCATGTTTTATATCCTAAAGCCTTTCTCGATAAATAAGCTATCCAACACAGAAATATTTTTTCAAATCGGTCCAGCAGTTCCTGAGATAAGCGCGTTCAAACAAACAAACTCTTCAGCTTTATAATATACTAGCGGTCCCCCGCGACTTGGTCCGCGCGTTTTGAGTTTGCTCCCTCCCCTCCCGTCGCAGCGTGATGTTTTATATCTTAAAGCCTTTCTCAATAAATAGGCTCTCTAACACAGAAATATTTTTTCAAATCGGTTCAGCAGTTCCTGAGATAAGCGTGTTCAAACCAACAAAGTCTTCAGCTTTATAATATAAATAGCGGTCCCCCGCACCTCCGTCCGCGCGTTTTGAGCTTGCTCCCTCCCCTCCCGTCGCAGCGTCATGTTTTATATCCTAAAGCCGATTCTCGATAAATAAGCTATCCAACACAGAAATATTTTTTTCAAATTGGTCCAGCAGTTCCTGAGATAATACACCTCTAAAAATAATGCATTATTTTTTTACAAATTTATTAACATAAAAAAAGTTGTAGTAAGTCAACCATAAAAGATAGACATATGCTGTCGCAAACTTTATTTTAGAACTCTTAATGCTGAACAATCCTGTCATACATGATTTTTGTGTAACTTAAGCGGTTTCCGCAGCGTATGCAGCGAAAGCTCTCAAAAGGAATATCGTTTTCCCGTTTTCGCAACATTTTTCATTTTTGCTGTGGTCTTATGAGTCGTATTTTTATGTTATATAGCCTAAAGCCTTCCTCGATAAATGGACTATCCAACGTAAAAATATTTTTTCAAATCGGGCCAGTAGTTTTTGAGATTAGCGCGTTCAAACAAACAAACAAACAAACAAACTCTACAGCTTTATAATATTAGTATAGATTAGCGCAAGCCACGTTGTACTTAAGCTGCGAACATTATTTTGGTGCGGAGTTATGTTAAAACTGTGATAGCACCTAAGATATTTATTGGAATCAAATGATATAAAGGGCAACTTTGTTCTAAATGAAATGCTCGTGATGATGAATCTATTTATTTTGATAAGAATAAATACCTGTGTGTATAATACACCTCTAAAAATAATGCATTATTTTTTTACTAATTTATTAACATAAAAAAGGTTGTAGTAAGTCAACCATAAAAGATAGACATATGCTGTCACGGATTTTATTATAGAACTCTTAATGCTGAACAATCCTGTCATACATGATTTTTGTGTAACTTAAGCGGTTTCCGCAGCGTATGCAGCGGAAGCTCTCAAAAGGAATATCTTTCTCCCGTTTTCGCAACATTTTTCATTTCTGCTGTGGTCTTATGAGTCGTATCTTTATGTTATATAGCCTAAAGCCTTCCTCGATAAATGGACTATCCAACGCAAAAAATAAATTCAAATCAGGCCAGTAGTTTTTGAGATTAGCGCGTTCAAACAAACAAACAAACAAGCAAACAAACAAACAAACAAACAAACTCTTCAGCTTTATAATATTAGTATAGATATTAATTGATATTAGCGTGTATCAAGAAGTTGTCATATTATTGGACCCGAAACAAAAGTTATTCTATTTGGATAGTAACGAGAATCATCCCATGAAAGGATCGCAACATTTTTGTAAAGACTGTATAAGGAAAATTAGGTTATTTGCAGGTGCATTGCATAAATAAAAGATGTTTGATATGATTAAGATTTTTTATAACTGTGCCATAGTTAAGTAATTTTTGTCATTTGATTCTACAACCAATCTATACTAATATTATAAAGCTGAAGAGTTTGTTTGTTTGTTTGTTTGTTTGTTTGTTTGTTTGAACGCGCTAATCTCAAAAACTACTGGCCCGATTTAAAAAATAATTTTTACGTTGGATAGTCCATTTATCGAGGAAGGCTTTAGGCTATATAACATAAAGGTACGACTCATAAGACCACAGCAGAAATGAAAAATGTTGCGAAAACGGGAGAAAGATATTCCTTTTGAGAGCTTCCGCTGCATACGCTGCGGAAACCGCTTAAGTTACACAAAAATCATGTATGACAGGATTGTTCAGCATTAAGAGTTCTATAATAAAATCCGCGACAGCATATGTCTATCTTTTATGGTTGACTTACTACAACCTTTTTTAAGTTAATAAATTTGTAAAAAAATAATGCATTATTTTTAGAGGTGTATTATACACACAGGTATTTATTCTTATCAAAATAAATACATTCATCATCACGAGCATTTCATTTAGAACCAAGTTGCACTTTATATCATTTGATTTCAATAAATATCTTAGGAGCTATCACAGTTTTAACATAACTCCGCACCAAAATAATGTTCGCAGCTTAAGTAGAACGTGCGCTTGCGCTAATATATTATAAAGCTGAAGAGTTTGTTTGTTTGAACGCGCTTATCTCAGGAACTGCTGGACCGATTTGAAAACATATTTATGTGTTGGATAGCTTATTTATCGAGAAAGGCTTTAGGATATAAAACATGACGCTGCGACGGGAGGGGAGGGAGCAAACTCAAAACGCGCGGACGAAGTCGCGGGGGACCGCTAGTTGTTAATAAATTCTTTCCTACTAGCACTGATGTTTTTATATTTATTTTCTAAAATAAATCAGATATTTTACATAAAACTACGCAGTACAGCACATCAATGAAAAATTTTCAAGTTATAGGCTCAGGTGAAAGGATAAGTAGACAATTGTATGCAATTTTTATCTTAGCTGATGATTATATAAACAGTTTTGAATACTTAAGTAAAAAGACGTATATAACCAAATGCGCCTATTTTCCTTAGGTAAATTAAGACTGCTTTACACCTAGATACTTAGCACAATAGTACTTCAATAAGCATTTGAAGTATATAGGGCGCATATGGCTATTTGCGTCTTTTAAATTTAGGGTGTAGTAATTTTTCAATTTTTTTATACTAAGATGAAACATTTTATTTATTTTTTTAAAAATAAATTCAAACATATTTGTATTTTTTATTAATTGAGGTTAAACTCTATAGTCTTAGCTATTATTTCCATATTTTTGGTTATAATTATTTTAATTACCTCAAAGACAGCAAATGATTTCCCGTTTCATTTTTTTAACCTTTTTTATGTCCGTTTTGACTTTGTGCTATATGCGCCCTTTTAACTATCGGGGGCAGAATTGAGCTACCGTGCTGTTAGTCCGACCCTGCGAAATTTGTGGTTTCTTATGAAAACGTCAATTGCGTGACGCTTAGCGCCATCTAGCCGTCTGTTTATGAAACAGATGGCCCAAGCAGTTATTCTTTACAGAATAAATTCAACTTGAAAATTGATGTCGCTTCGCTATCTAATGATTTAGAATGTTTTTAACACTCACAGTGTCATATTTTATATTCGTAAAGATGAAATAAGAAACCAAAAATTTTTTGCGCACGGGCGGGACTTGAACCAGCAACCTTTTGGCAAACCGGGCCAAACGCTCTTACCAATTGAGCTACCGTGCTGTTAGTCCGACCCTGCGAAATTTGTGGTTTCTTATGAAAACGTCAATTGCGTGACGCTTAGCGCCATCTAGCCGTCTGTTTATGAAACAGATGGCCCAAGCAGTTATTCTTTACAGAATAAATTCAACTTGAAAATTGATGTCGCTTCGCTATCTAATGATTTAGAATGTTTTTAACACTCACAGTGTCATATTTTATATTCGTAAAGATGAAATAAGAAACCAAAAATTTTAGGCGCACGGGCGGGACTTGAACCAGCCACCTTTTGGCAAACCGGGCCAAACGCTCTTACCAATTGAGCTACCGTGCTGTTAGTCCGACCCTGCGAAATTTGTGGTTTCTTATGAAAACGTCAATTGCGTGACGCTTAGCGCCATCTAGCCGTCTGTTTATGAAACAGATGGCCCAAGCAGTTATTCTTTACAGAATAAATTCAACTTGAAAATTGATGTCGCTTCGCTATCTAATGATTTAGAATGTTTTTAACACTCACAGTGTCATATTTTATATTCATAAAGATGAAATAAGAAACCAAAAATTTTTTTTTTTTGAGGGCATGATAGATGGCGCTAAGCGTCACGCAATTGACGTTTTCATAAGAAACCACAAATTTCGCAGGGTCGGACTAACAGCACGGTAGCTCAATTGGTAAGAGCGTTTGGCCCGGTTTGCCAAAAGGTTGCTGGTTCAAGTCCCGCCCGTGCGCAAAAAATTTTTGGTTTCTTATTTCATCTTTACGAATATAAAATATGACACTGTGAGTGTTAAAAACATTCTAAATCATTAGATAGCGAAGCGACATCAATTTTCAAGTTGAATTTATTCTGTAAAGAATAACTGCTTGGGCCATCTGTTTCATAAACAGACGGCTAGATGGCGCTAAGCGTCACGCAATTGACGTTTTCATAAGAAACCACAAATTTCGCAGGGTCGGACTAACAGCACGGTAGCTCAATTGGTAAGAGCGTTTGGCCCGGTTTGCCAAAAGGTTGCTGGTTCAAGTCCCGCCCGTGCGCAAAAAAATTTTGGTTTCTTATTTCATCTTTACGAATATAAAATATGACACTGTGAGTGTTAAAAACATTCTAAATCATTAGATAGCGAAGCGACATCAATTTTCAAGTTGAATTTATTCTGTAAAGAATAACTGCTTGGGCCATCTGTTTCATAAACAGACGGCTAGATGGCGCTAAGCGTCACGCAATTGACGTTTTCATAAGAATCCACAAATTTCGCAGGGTCGGACTAACAGCACGGTAGCTCAATTGGTAAGAGCGTTTGGCCCGGTTTGCCAAAAGGTTGCTGGTTCAAGTCCCGCCCGTGCGCAAATTTTTGGTTTCTTATTTCATCTTTACGAATATAAAATATGACACTGTGAGTGTTAAAAACATTCTAAATCAAATGTGTTGAATTTTTTTTTAATCAACCAGAATCTAACAATAACAGAATGTCCATCATCGATTAAATTTTAAATACCCGATTCTCTCCCACGAGAAACAAAGGTTCGCCAATCTTCTTTGACACAGCTCGCTATGGTCGTTCCTTTATTTAATGTTCGACACAAAGCCGGTACAGTCAATTGCACACAGCCGCCTTGCTGGCTATTCGATCAGACAAACTGGCGTAGTTATTAACATTTTGACTGCCTTAACCCAGGAAACCGCAACGTTTACGCGAAATGAAACAATATTGCGCTTTGATTATTAAAAAAACAAAACCGGCTAAGTGCGAGTCGAACTCTCGCACTGAGGGTTCCGTGCAAACTTTAATTGAATTAGGGAATCCACTTAGTAAAATACCACAACATTTTTGACAGCAAATATAACTTTGTTTTTCATAGTGTTTGTATGAAAAACAAAGTTCTGTATGCGGTTGTTGAAAATGTGCTATATCTCAAAAACTACTAGTTCGATCCCGTCCGCACCAATTTTCGTTGAAAATATTAGTTAAGGTAGATCTTAACTTAATTACAGGTTTTTTTTAATTACACTCGCTTAGTTTAGAAGTTAGATGGGGGGGACGCCCATTTTACACTTTGAAAGCGAACCGCTATGAAACGTTAGACTTTAAAAGAAAATGGTTTTAAGAACCTCGATGTCAGTTTAATAGCTACCCCACACGCATAGGGTTGACTAAAGAATTTTTTTTGGTTTTAGTTTCATGTATGGGAGCCCCCCTTAAATGTCTTTATTTTTTATTTTTTGTTTGAGCATCGTAAAGCGGTTAACAGGATACATCTTCCTACCAAATTTTAACACTGTGATGCTTATAGTAACAAAATATTGTGGTATTTTAGCTAGCTGGAAGTAAGTGGATTCCCTAATTTAGCTAAAGCTGGCACGGAACCCTTAGTGCGCGAGTCCAGCTCGCACTCAGCAGGTTTTTAGTTTAATCAGATGTAGTGCAACTTGGGGTACAATGTAAGTTTCATCAAAATCGGTCCAATAGTTTTTGAGATATGAGTAATAAGCAAAAAATATTAAATAAAAAATAATTTAAGACAACACATTCTATTTAGGAGAAACACATAGTTTGGAAGGCGGTTTTTTTTGTTTTGTAATACATACTTACCTAGGTCAACAAAATAAGTTTAACACTAGGCTAAGCAGTCCTTTTAAGATGATGAATTTAATACGTTATCTTTCTATCTTCTGATAGTAGTGAACAATATTCAACTGTCACACTGTTATACATGATGTTTTAAGATTATTCCTTTATGGTTACGGTGATTGCTTAGTTTTCTAGTTTGCGCGGAGGAGTATATAGGTACAAAAACAACTTACTGACCAATATCAAAACAGATTTGACGACCCGTCTGGTGTAGTGGTCGAGAAATCGCCTACTTCGCAGCGGGTGTGGGTTCGATCCCCGCACAATACAAACATTTGTGTTCATGAACATGTCTGTTTGTATTAGTCTGGGTGTTTTCTATGTATATCATGTATGTATTTACAAAAAAAAAGTATTTAAGTAGTATATCCGTTGTCTGGCACCCATAACACAAGCTTTGAGTAGCTTACTTTGGGACTAGATGGCGATGTGTGGAAATGTCCAAAGGATATTTATTTATTTATTAAAAAAAAAAAGATTTGAGTGCTAACTGAAAGTTGTCGTATAAATAATACTTGCCCTAAAATCCATAGCAAGTGTACTCTCTCAGATCATTACACACTCACAAACAGAAAAAGCCGGAATCTTTTTGCACTAAGTCTTTTTCACGTCGTAATCCGAAAGACTCTTCCAAGCTCGTGCTAATGCGTGCGGAATAAATAATGAGATACGGACTGTCCGTCACACCGCAGCAGTAGGCCCCCTCCGTTAACTCTAACTGTCGAATTTAAGACACTAAGTTTGGGCAGTTTGATGTGTTGCTGGAGTAAAAAATATAATTGTGAAAGACCTAAAAGGAGACTAAAAAATTAGTTTTGGGTCTTCAAACAGGATGACAGTGACATTTCGTTCGAAACCCGACCGTTAATATTATGGTTTTTGTCAAAAACATTAATCAAAGAGTAAATTAATTTAAGTTCAGACGCTATAAACGAAAAATAAGAAGAAGAAGAAATTTTGAATACAATGCTGTGCTGCGTTGCTCTTGCTGTTGTTATAATTTGTTTGTTTCACGGATCAAATATATTCAGATAGTGACTCTGTATTTGTGCTTGCTTTGAGAAATTGACTCGGTGTGTGCTTCGAGATAGTGACTCTTTATTTAATATGTTGGCGGAAAGTAAACGTCGTTGTTATAATTGCGGACGATCACCGGCCGAGGATCCTGGGAAGACTAACACACTTCGGTACGTACCTATATATTTATACTTTAACTGCCTCAGACAGTTAAAGGGTCACACTACAAAACGACGGTTGTGCCAGAGGTCCCGGTTTCGATTCTCGGGTTAGCCCAGAGTTTGGAAATTGGCGATGTTTCACCACCGTGCATACATCTTTATTTAGATAAAAAAAAACACACTTTGAACACTTTTCGGGGCAGAGAACAGCTAAAGCCGTGAAACTATAAAAGTTCTATTGTGTCTGTGATACTGCCCCAAAAAGTGTTAAGATGATGATGATGTACGCAACAATCCAGAGTAATCAGGCAGCAATGATTAATGGATATCTAAAAGAACTCCATTAAATGAGGATTGATTAGTTAATATTTTACTACTCAATATCTGATATAAATTAGTGATACTCTCCTATCTCAATTAATATGTCCAATACATTTTGGCACAAATAATTTAATTTCTATTCTTATTTCAGAATGCACCTCAACCAAGCTCATCATACAATGCTTCTATGGCTGTACTCAACAAACCAGATGACATTGGACATACATGATTCATTGATGGCGGAAATAATTCCGTTAAAAGAGTCGTTGTCTTTAATGGCTATAAACCTCATCATTATTTGACTGTATTAATCTTCTGTTTAATTAAAGCACAATATGTCTCTGACGCCATTTGAACGAAAATAAATTGAGTAAAGGATGTTCTAGTATTTTTATTCCTAACTATATGTCGGGTTTCTTTCTGATTCGGCGAATTAAAGGAAATTAATATAAAGGCTTAAATTAGGTATCGTTCTTTCTGGTTTCACAAAAGAATGCAGAATTATTTGAAGGAACAAATGAAATTTTGCATTCTTTTGTACAATCAGAAAGAACATACCTACATAGTATAAAAAATATCCAGTAGATACCTGCCCTTAATTTAAAATTTCCCGCCTTACACCATATTTGTTGGGTTGACACTAGATGGCGCTGTAAAATATTTTCTCTTAATTTTTTGTATGGAGTTGACATTCTTCCTCTAGGTAATAATGTTCCTTGGCGGTAGACTATACGATTGCTCTCCGTGATTATAACATACCATTTACGTTCCACGGATTCAATCACAATGGGAAGCCATAAGGCTCATTGATAAGTCAAAAGAGGACTAAAATAATGCTAATAGGAGATACACAAAAAAGCGTTCCAGAAATTACGCAAGAGTGTCTTCTCATCTCATCTACCTCAGTGTCTAAAGACGAAAGTCTTCAACCAGTGTGTGTTACCAGTGATGATATACGGATCCGAAACATGGTCTCTAACTATGGGCCTCATAAAGAAGCTCAAAATCACACAACGAGCGATGGAGAGGGATATGTTGATTTTTCCTCCACGGGATCGAATCAGGAATAAAGAGATACGTAGAAGAACTAAGGTTACGGACATAGCCTTGAGAATCAGTAAGCTCAAGTGGCAATGGGCACTCATTTGAAGTCGGTGCATGATGTGCCTTCGTAGACTGCTGCTGTCCGTAAAGGTTGACATCATGCACCGACTTCAAATGAGTGTGTTTCTCCTCATCATCATCATCATCAGCCAAAGGACGTCCACTGCTGACCATAGGCCTCCCCCGTGGCTTTTCACAGCGATCGATCACTAGAGGTCTGCATCCAGTTTGATCCTGTGATCTTTATAAGGTCGTCTGTCCATCTTGTTGGTGGTCGTCCTACGCTGCGTCTTTGGTCGAAGGCTCTCCAATCTAAAACTTTCCTGCCCCAACATCAGTTTCCATCAGGCCATCAGTAGCATAATTGTAATGTAATAGAAGAGTGAGTCATGGAAACTCACTGTCAACTTCATACCTCTAACATAATGTATTTTGCATTAAGATTTCTGATAAGAAGAATCGATTATGTAACACGAATGACTCCTAAAATCTCGTTTATTAATGGTAATTGGGGAATTAAGACAATGTAAAATCTTATTCATCAACCGCAAAAAAGGTTATAATTAGGTTTTTGTTCCTTACAGAGAATATTTAAAGCTCAGCGCTACTTTCTGCAAAGTAGTCTGTATGCAGCATTAAATATTTGTCTAGTCGACTTTGTATTTGGCGAAGAGAATTTTCCTAGCATCTTTGGCTAAGCCTAATGGTTTGAATCTATCTTTTTCTTCCCTTCACGTGTTTGATAGATGGAGTACTAGTTTATACTCACTACTATTAATACAATGATTAACATGCTATTTTTTTAAGTTTAAAGTATTTTCAAGATAACTTACTTTTTTCTCAGCGTGAAGTGCACCAAAATTAAAGTTATAAGAAATCGCTTAAAGTATAGTCAATGTGTGAACTGCTACTGGATTTGCATTTTGTCAAAAAAGTCAAGGCTAATTGTAAGTGAAATGCCTGACCCAAAAATATTCATCGAATCTAATAAATGTACTAGCGAAGATACTGTGTTGTCCCTCTTACAACACCCTGACAAAAGCCTATAGCATATAACTTGATTTCACACTACCCGCAACAACGCCCACAGATATGTTTACAAGCACACGGATCTCAAGCTTTGGAAATCCTGTTCAGTGATTAAAACAGTACATCGTGGGGTGATGAAAATTATTCCTCTCCTTCGTTATAGACTTTTGCACAATGGTAATATTATATTTAGAAACTGGGTAACATCTCGCGAACTAAAACAGTACTTAAACATGGCACCGTCTAATTAATGGATGTCATGGATCGACATCCATCACATCAGACATCTGTTTCGGAACATAGTCGTGGAGTCTCAATAAATTACTTATCATTAGCTTCCTGTTATTTTTCTGCGCTAAAACTCAAAGTGACTTCATCCCATACTTAGCAACATTTCATTGCTGCTGATTTCTTTGCTTACAATTGACCAAACTCAGTACCGTTTACGCTCTATTCCAAAAAGTTTTGTCGAGAATTTGGGAACCACTGTGTTCAGCAAACACGAACAATAAGAGGACACTCTTCTGCTCAAACGAGGGACTGAACCAGATTTATCCTACAATTAACTACTAGTTTCTAACTTGTAAAGCTTTCTTGGGCGAGTTTAACTAGTTTAGGTGGTTAATTCGCACGTGAATTAGGCACTATTGAAGATTGTTAGACGCGTAATTTTGGTTCAATATGAATGAGGTATTTATGATAAATCTTTATCATATAGCACATAAAGAGATTTATTAGGGTATCACTACAATTGAGCGTAACCAATCGTCGTCGTTGCCTAGTGACTTGAGATCACAGACATTCGATCCCCGGGCTTATTAAAAAGTCGGTAAAAACCATTTAACTGCTATTACTAGTGTATGGAACTAACATAACGAACAAATTTTGTGCTCCATGTATTGATGCCACTTGTCTACAACTCATACAAATGGTTTCAAATTCGAAATTAAATTTTCTAGGAATAGGTCACAATTTTGCTGTCGCATTTGTGACAAATTTTTTGCTCGGCATAGCTTCTCTATAAGTAGTAATAACAACTCACTGGTAAAAACATCAATTTTATGTTTTCAAGCTTGTCTCATTCTTTAGACAATAAAGTATACCAAGGTATTATAACAAGTTTGAACAGTATTTTTTTTCGCAAAACGAAATTACATGTCGAATTCGTCAGAGACAACTGTCTCAAACGGTGCGATCAGGCGCGTTCCAGCGTCTGCACCGCTTAAATTGCATTCCGAAGGCGGGTTCGTACATTCTTTGTGCAGGGAAAGGGGACCCACTATGTAAGATTTCACCCGTGTTGTCAACTTTTTGCACTATTGTATACATTTAAAAAAAAGGAGGCAAGCAATTTGACCTGTATACCTAGTCTTGCCATAAATATTGAAACAAAGAAAAAAAATGCAAATAATATTTATTACTTTTAGAGTGTCTTAGTTTTATACATAAATTTAAAACAATTTAAAATATTAAAAGCTTATTCGAAGTGGTCTTCATTGGCTGCAATACAGTCCTTTAAACGTTGAGGCCAGTTATCAATAGAAGCACGCACTCTTTCAATGGGGAAATTCTTCACTGCCAATTGTTGGTAAATGAGAACGCATCCTTAATTTATTTTGTGTTGGCTGCGGAACGTTGCAATGTTGGCAACTCTTTTTCATCGCCATCTTGTTTTGTTGTATTGTATTGTGCCAAGCAACAATAAATGTCTCCATGCAATTTTACCGTGTTCTTACTTCGTAAAATATCAACACCAATCGTATGTATTGTTTTAGGGACTCCAAATTATCATGGCGTTAAGAGCAAGCCGTACTCTCTAAAACTGATCATACATCATAATCCAGCGGATTAAGATCGGGACAAGACGACGGCCAGTCTTCAGCTCTGATGAAGTCCGAAACGTTCGCTTCTAACCAAGACTGCGTGGACCGAGCTATATGACCCGCGCCGAGTCTTGTTGGAAAGACAATGCTTGGTTATTGAACATGGTGTTGTTAAGGGGCTTAACTACTTTCTCAAGAATGGTATCTTGATACACTTGTGCCAATGTTTTGATAACTGTTTCACAAAAATATGTCTCAGTCACTACTTCATAGCTTACACCAAACCATCACTGAAGTCGGGTAATGCCCACGTTGCACTCTGCCGAATAATTGTGAAGCTTGCTTAGAGGTTTGAGCATAAATAGGGTCATTTTGTTTGTAAAAATGTGGCTCAATTGTAAAGATTTCCTCATCCGTTTTGTGCCGAGATTTTTTCAACAAAATTTTTGTGTGACCTCCCTTTGCGGTACGTACCGCTTCAGTAGTTTTTTCGATTTTACCACCCTATTCTTTTTTTAAATTATGAGTTAAAAAATGACCAGTGCATCTCTTATAGACTGCAAGTACTAAGTCATCTTTTAAAATACGCGACATGGTTCTGGGTGCTATCTTCATCTCCTGAGATAAAATCTTTTGCTTCGGACAGGATTTCTGCGAATTCTTTCCCTTACTGCTTTGACAAACTTTTTCGAACGAACACTACATGGACGGCCAGATCTTTTTCTGTCACAAACAGAGGAGGTCTCATCGTACCTATTGATAGCCCGGTACACAAACATTTGACTAATACCAAGCGTATGGAGAGTTTTAAAAATTGCATTTGGCTCCAACCAACTTTGTGTAATGCAATCACAGCGATTCTGTTCTCTTTATCACCCCTTTCCATTTTAATATCGCAAAATATTATAAAATGTATTGGCGCCAAAATTAGAAAACACAATGAGCAATCGTATAAAAATGACAGATTCCAAATTCAAATGTAATATCTTTCTTATTTTTAATTGTAACAGTATTTGTGGCCAGACTGTAGTATTATTATGTAGTATGTTGATCTATTAAGGTTTGCTAAAACGTGTGCAAAATTTTGAAAGTGAGTGTATGTTTGACTAATTATAATATTTTATTTTATTTTTATTTATTTATTGAAAAATCATAACAGGAAAACTTAATCTAGGTACATTAATACCAGTGTGATTATAAACCAGTATTGGTTTTACCGCACACTGGGATTCGACGTCTGTAACTCAGTTGAATTTCTTAGCATGCAAATGCATAAATACGTAGCTTATTACGCTCGCTCCGCGTCCAACCGATCAACACATCGCTTATCTATGCAAACGGAGAACTCGTTTGGGCTGTTGTGTTCACACAGGGCAGTTTTTTTCACAAATTATTTAAACTTGTTGATTTAACTAAAGATAAGTAATATTGTTTTAATTTGTTTTTAATGCTTGTTTCGGTGATTTGGCTCTTAATTGTTGTTAAGGTAATTCATTGATTATTTTAGGTATTTGATATTGTAATAATGATTTTCCATACAAGTTATTATAGGCAGGTAAACTGAGTGTGGTGTTTGCTGCACTTCTTGTTTTGTTGCTGCGCTGTACATATTTTTTAAAGGTGTTGGTAAAAAAGTGATCACAGAGTAACATGTATTTGACTTTGTCATGAATGGGTAAAATATTACAGTGATAAAAAAGATGACGGTAGTTATTTTTATACTTCGTTTTTATTTTCTCAGGGACAATGGTTTTTAAAAGTCTTATTTGCATATGATAAATGGAATCAAGATGCGATTTACTAGTCCTGCCATAGCTACTAAGTCCGTACTGTATAGTAGTCTCTGCCAAGGCTTTGTATAGAAGCAACAGTGATTGATATGGTATCTTATACTTGACGAGTGAAAATTTTGCCAACATTGTCCTTAGTTTATCACAGATATAATTTATATGTTCGGTCCATTTCAGACGATCGTCAATTATTAAACCTAGGTATTTATGTTTTTTGACTATCTCTACAGGAACACAAGAGCAGTTGTCCAGATCGATATGTAGACAATTATGGTTATGAGCGATTAATTTGAGGTTTTTAGCTAGTCTATTTCGGCTTGAACTTATATATATTGCAGACAGCGGTGGAATAGGGGCGTCACCGCCGCCTTCTGGGTCTTCCGATGCAGGGTTCATGGCGTAGGGTCTCAGGCAAATGAATCCACACGGTTCAATGAATAACAATCTCGGTATATTAAATGATAATTTGATTTACGATATAGAGATTATACTAGGCCTATTTCGGATATGAGGGAACTAGCGATCTCGCGTTGCAGGCTATCTCCGACTCCCGCGTAATCAAGATTCAATCTGCATAGAACGACCACGCCCGCCAACCCGATTCCGCTCACGATCAGTCACTCGTTCAAATCGATGTGACGTCACGGCGTTCGCTCAACTCCGTTACAAAAACAATCAATTGAGGTGCTAATAAATCTACGACACGGCCAGAACTGACATTACACGTCCTCGTGGTGATATGGTTTACCTGGCAACAAAAGAAAATACAACTGGAGTAACTTTTCAGCTCGGTCAACCTGACCAAAAGAAGCTAAACTTTTTTTTTCTTTCATAACAGCAGTCACAATAGAAAGAATGCAACAATATGATTACAATTAAAGTGTAATTAGTGCACCAGATAAAATAGCTTGAACTCCAAGCAAAATTTATAGACTCCTGTCCTTCTTACAGGGTCAAACACAAAATATCAGTCCTTCTTACTGATATGCCTAGAAGATCAGTCCTTCATACTGATCCAATAGTTTGTAACAAGCAATCCAGTTCTTCTAACTGGTAACTTTAATTTAAAGATTAGGATGGTATCAGTCCTTCACACTGATACAACTTGAGAATAAGCATGAAAGATAGTTAGTTGTAGTTACACTTAGTGCATTATTCACAGTTTGAAGAAGTACCTTCGCTTACATAGACACAGGAATCTCAGCTCGTGGCATCCTTCTTATAAGAGCGTATTTGTACCTTAGGATCGAATTTGACTTGATGGCGTTCTTCATTTTTAAGCAAAACTAGGTTACCGCCTTTTAATTTAGTTAGCTTTGCTTTATTTTGATTAAAACGAGACTTCATAGTTCACAGTCTTTTTAATATTCCGAGCCGCATGTTCTCTCACCTCAAAAATTTTGAATTCAGTCTCGGTATCATTGATCATAAAAGGTTAAGGGGTCTGGCAACTTTACCGATCATGAGTTCCAACGGTCTACATTTCGTAACGCGGTTAACAGTGAAGTTCAATGCTAATTGCACTTCTTCTAGGGCATCCTGCCGTGACCTATCAGAGGTCTCAACTGACGTCAACATACCCTTTAACGTAGCCATCACCCTTTCTACTTGCCTGTTAGCACGACTAGTGCCGGTGGCGGTAAGATGCAAAGTGATTCCGTGGGAATCACAGAACTTTTTGTAGTCTTTACTCGCAAAACAAAGCCCTTGGTCAGCTATTGCTGGCAGAGGGAAACGATCAGGTATAGTATTTCGGTTAAACTCGCGATAATCTACGCACATACGATCGGACCCATCGCGCTTTTTACCCAACAAAATCGGGCTCGCGAAAGGTGAGCAACTGGGACGAATATTTTTTAAATCGAACAACTCCGCTATTTTACCGCGTACAAGCTGCCTTTCATCAGGCGAAAGTATGTATGGACGGCGCTGAACCGTAAGGTTCGGGTCTACGAGACGTATATTCAATTCCCCGGTCGTAACACGACTTTTAGGACCACCTGGTGCAAAATAATGCAAGTATTCGTTTTGTAACGAAATTAAAGTTTGTCTTTTTTTCGGCAGAGATATCGGTATCAATGTTATAAAAATCATTTACTGGGGGTAGATCACAAAAATTTACATCGCGCGCCTTTGATACAGTTAAATCTAAATTAGTCATAATAACACGCAAACCTAGCTGTAATATTTCACGTCCAATCATAATACTTTGTTTCAGAGAATCGTCAGGTACAATGTGAAATAAAATAGGCAACGTATTCCCGTCAATAATAACATCGCAAAGTATTTGTTCCGTGCAACAAACATTTGAATTACCTACACCCGTTATATGAATCGCACAACTAAAATGTTTACCGCTGAATTTGCTAGCTAAACTTTGCTTAAGGAGAGAACACTCAGCACCCAAATCAAAATAAAAAGTGTGCGACTCACCGGCGTGCTTCATCCCCGTAACACATTGTATCTCGCAGGCGTCCACACGGCGCTGTTGCCCGCCGCTCGCGCCCGCACTGTTACCGCCCGCTTCGCTTGCACTGCCGCCGCCGCCGGAACCGCGCCGCGTATGGAACTTGGGACAGTGCGTTGCCATGTGTCCTTTATCTCCACACGAGAAGCAGATGACACTTTTCTTCATGATGCTTGTAGAGGTTGATTGGTGCGCGTTGCCAATCGTAGAAACGGCCGTAGCAGTGTTGCCGGCATGATGAGTCTTAAATTTTCTTTTACGACAATCAATCAGCTTGTGCCCTACTTTCTTGCAGTAATTACACGTTTCAGGCGTAGAAAACTTGTAGCGTTTTGTGTCTACCGGCAAATCTTGATCACTTTTCCGCTTCAAAGACGTAAATGACTTCATTTCTTGTAGTAACTTGCTTCGAGTAGTAATCTCCGAAGTATGTGCTAAGCGATGTATACGCGTATCAAACTGAGATGTGTGCGCGAGTACATACGAGATAGCAATCTCTTCTGCGGTCATGTTTTTCCATTTTGCAACGAGTGACGTCATCAATCGGGTCGCATATGCAGCCAAACATTCTCCGCTCTCGGGTCGACTGTTGTTAATGTTAATGAGGGTAGCTGCCGCGGTTTCACTAATATCGAAACGACTCAGAAAAGCTTCCTTAAAAAGCTGCCAAGACATACCTGGATAAGCAATTTGTGATAGCCAAGAAGCGGCACTGCCTTTCAGTGATTTACTGAGGGCAATTATCAGGGCTCCTCCTTCTAGTGGCCTCTCATCCATGCAAATGTCAATTGTTGAACACCAAGCACGAGCATTAGCATCCTTTACCTCTGGGTCGAACTCAGGTAGCTTCGTCATCGGCGCTGAAGGTGCCTTCATGGCTTCAATAAGTTGCATCATGTTTTGCTGCTGAAGTTCAAACATAATTCGCCATTGTTCTCCGCTGATATTTGGGTTTTGTGATGCCGATGATGCCTGAGTGAATCCCGCTTCTGATATTGCAGACAGCGGTGGAATAGGGGCGTCGCCGCCTTCTGGGTCTTCCGATGCAGGGTTCATGGCGTAGGGTCTCAGGCAAATGAATCCACACGGTTCAATGAATAACAATCTCGGTATATTAAATGATAATTTGATTTACGATATAGAGATTACACTAGGCCTATTTCGGATATGAGGGAACTAGCGATCTCGCGTTGCAGGCTATCTCCGACTCCCGCGCAATCAAGATTCAATCTGCATAGAACGACCACGCCCGCCAACCCGATTCCGCTCACGATCAGTCACTCGTTCAAATCGATGTGACGTCACGGCGTTCGCTCAACTCCGTTACAAAAACAATCAATTGAGGTGCTAATAAATCTACGACATATACATAAGTTTTGTCTTGTCTGCATTAAGAACTAGACCCGCGTCATGTGACCATTTTGCCAGTTCCGTAAAATCACTTTGTAGTTTTTTTAGTGCAAGATTGATGTCCTTGTCAGCAGAAATAAGACATGTGTCATCGGCGAACTGGTATATTTCACAGTTTCTAACAGTATTTACAGCATCGTTTACGTACGTGATGTAGTGAAGTGGTCCAAGAACAGAGCCTTGTGCGGTTCCTGCTGAGGTTTTCACTTTTGAACTGAAAGTATTACCTATTTTTACTACATACGTCCGATCTTCAAGGTAATTTTCACACCATTTGTTCAGAGGACCTTGTATACCACATTCGTTCAGTTTCTCAATAAACGTTTTATGGTT
This sequence comes from Pyrausta purpuralis, assembly GCA_963924145.1. NCBI lineage: Eukaryota > Metazoa > Arthropoda > Insecta > Lepidoptera > Crambidae > Pyrausta > Pyrausta purpuralis. The sequence continues at coordinate 21,019,955 of OZ001654.1, forward strand.
TAATGTATCAAAGGCTTTGCTATAATCAATAAAAACTATCAAAACATGTTTTTTGTCATTGAGATGATTGTAGACGCTATCAGTAAATTGTGAAAAAAGCTGTGTAGTACTTTTGTTAGGTAAGAATCCATATTGTTTATTATTTATTATATTGTTAGTTTTGTAAAATGTATGGATTTGTTTCGAGATAGCCTTTTCAACAATTTTATCAATAGCAGAAAGAATAGTTATAGGGCGATAGTTATCATAGCTACTGTGACATCCCTTTTTGTGTATGGGCCTGACTATTCCTGTTTTGAGTTCGTTAGGATAGTTACCTTGTTAAGACAAGGTAACTGTAAGCAGTTTCATTAATAAGGTGTGCAATCACGTCTGCTATTTTAGAACCAAGTGACTTTAGGTCCAGCGCTCTGATCCCATCAGTTCCCGGACCTTTGTTGCTATTTATAGATTTAATTACTTTAAGGGCTGATTTTGCTGTAACTTTCTGGAATCGACATGATACCTGAGGGACATTTGCATAAGTAGCCCTATCCAAGAGTTTCAAATTACATTTTGGCATTATTTGTTCAACACTGTTTTTGAAATATGAGGCAAAGTTATTGGTTATATCAGAGATACTAACATTATTTTTTTCAAATGCATTTGTTATTATACTATCGGCGAGTGCTTTTGTCCTGCCAGTAAGATTGTTTAATATTTGCCATAAATTTCGAGGGTTGTTTTTGGAGTTAGTGATTTCTTGTCTTATTTTTTTATTTTTGCAATTCTTAATTAATTTATTCGCGTTTCTTGACGAGTTGTACTGTAGCTTTAAAATTGTATAAAAAGGATCAGCTATCCACTTTTTAAAGAGCTCATCGCGATATTTACAAGCTTTTATTATTTTATTATTTATCCAATTGTTATTAAGACGTTTCTCATTATTTGATATTTTTATTTTTATTGATGAATTTTCATAACACGATTTTATACTATTCACTATGATTTCATATAATTTATAGGGACATATAATTTTCTTTACAGGCTCCCAATCTATTTTATTGAGACCATCTCTTAATTTGACAGAGTCATAGCATTCGATCATTTTAAATTCCCTCCGTGTGTCACGATTCATTATTCCTGTTAGAGCGAGGGCCACTATGCGATGATCGGCCAGAGCAGTTCCGAGCGCCGCCGTGTACACGTCTAGTGAACGGAATCGCGCGTAAATGTCATCTATACAAGATTTGCTAAGTCCGTTCTTTGTTAATTCAATTCGTGTGTATTCATTGATCCCGCGCACCAAGCCATGGGTGTACACGGCGGTATCATAGATATGCCTAATGGGTTTGCTTGACCGTAGGTCTATGTTAATGTCACCCAGTAAGTACAGATCATCCCGTCGTAAAATATTACTTAACAGTGTGTCTAGTTCTTTTATAATTTGGGAGATCCAAATGAGAAGATGCGTAATTTTCAACTTTTAAGTAATTTTAGAATGCGTTTTTAGGGTTCCGTAGCCGAAGGGCAAAAAACGGAACCCTTATAGTTTCGTCAAGTCTGTTTGTCTATCTGTCTGTCCGTCCGTCCGTCCGTATGTCACAGCCAATTTATTCTGTAACTATAAGCGAGTGTTAATTTTGAAATAAAAATATAATGTAGATCAAAACAAATACTTTCAACGAAAATTTGTTCGGACGGGATCGAACGAGAAGTTTTTGAGATATCAACTTCGCTGCCGCCTTAGATATCTTAGAGTCATGTGTCAGGCCACGAGTTGCAAATGTATGTTATAGGCGCTTTATTGCCATATATGATGAAATTTGTTTAAAATTAGTTGTAATAATATTTTTTTATAATGATAAATAAATAAATAAAAATCCCGCATATGTGCGGGCCCGGCACTGGGGTTGAAAATTTCAGTCTCAGTGCCGAGCCCGCAGATATGCGGACTAGTTTACTATATTGCAAAATTGTATTTATTAATTCAAAACATTGTCATTTATCAATTAAACATAAACATTATTCTTAAGTCTTTAATAATACACGAGATCAAGTGTAAAAAAATATTTTCATTTCTGGGATAGTAACATCTTTCCACGATTTTATCCTCGATTTTATGGCTGTCGAGAGCTGCAATAATTTAGCAGCTTGACTGTTTGTTTGTTCACAAATAAAAGAAAGAAATTCATCTTCAAAAAAAAATTAAAATAGTCAATAGGATCCGATCCAGGATTTCCGAAGAATTCATTTTGTTTTCGAAAAGGAATATTTTTCAATTGACATGTACTTGACCACGAGGAAATAATTGTAGGCTGAGGAGGACTTACTTCAGGCTGTTGAGAAGTACCTAGGAAGGAATCGACGTTGTTCAATAGCTGCTCGTTGTTAGCTGATGAAGAAGAAGAGGGACCCGGAGATACGTTAATAGTCGCCACAGAAAATGTTAACTGCTGACCCTCCTCATCCGATTCTCCATCATCCTCATCATCTTCATCATCATCAGGGATGAACTCATCATCGGTATCTTCATCGGCAAACAATTCGTCTTCAATATCACTTTCATTCAGGGCAAAATTGCGTGAAATTCTTTGTCTTTTAGGCCGCGAACTCTCTTCATTCTCACTCATTTTTGCCTAATATTTGAACCTCCGTATAAAAAACAAAAATGTAGGTATTCAAAAACCACAACTTGTATTACGATCTTTAGACCTTTGCGCGGGAAGCCACAAACACACAAGGCGTTGCGCCAAGTGCCGGTTGCATACTAGCTTATAGAAGTTGTTTACACTGACTCCGCAGATACGCGGGGCTGGCCCCCCGCGCTCTCCGCCTACCCCGCATATCTGCGGAGTCGGCAGCGAAGTTGATATAGCACATTTTCAACAACCGCAAACATTACTTTGTTCTTCATACAAACACTCCGAAAAACAAAGTTATATTTGCTGCCAACAAAATATTGTGGTATTTTACTAAGTGGAAGTAAGTGGATTCCCTGATTTAGTTAACGTTGGCACGGAACCCTCAGTGCGCAAGTCCGACTCGCACTTGGCCAGCTTTTGTTTTATTTTAAATGTCTTTACGCCTACACTACAATGGCCCAACCGTGAGGCTAAGTGCGGAAAACACCCCAGCCAAACTAACTAAAAAACGACACCTACCCTCGAAATCTATTACTTTATATGTTAAATCAACCAAACGATTTCCCAGTCTGGACTACACACTTAGTGTAGTACAGATTGTAAAACCTGATTCTTTAATTAAATACAAAATCAAAGTTATACATTTACTTAGTATCTATCTACATCTTTGACTTAAGTTATAATTTAATTTTATAAAAAGTAAAAAAAAACTTTTTAATATCTATCATAAATAAATGTCGAAAATATTCAGCGTCCCCCTGAAGGTGGCTTTAGGAGTCTATCGATCGAAGTTGTCTATGATTACAAAAGAGCTTTTTTAAAAATTATCTCTGGAGAGACTTCAAAGTATCGGGGACTGGAGGATTGCTTGCATTACGTCTTTATTCAATTTGTTAAGCCTATACTTTTTTAAATATAGACAGGCAGCACCGGCAAGAAAACTTAGTTTAGACAATTGATTGCTTATAACATAAGGGTTCCGTTTTTCGCCATTCGGCTACGAAACCCTAAAAATAATAATATGACCTAAAAGTTTGGTTTTGTATATGCGACCGTGATATTGTAAAAACCGTGATATTACAATCCAACGGTTTTAATCCGTTAGATTGTAATCTGTCGTACGTACTTAGTTCGTAGTAATTAGATGAATGTACCGAAGCTCGTAGCCTACATACTAACAATGACTGAAGTAGTATAAGTTCAGTTGATTATAGAGACTTGATCTGTAGACATCTCTTTATTGCATCCCAGTTCCCACACATTCTAAAATACGCGTCTCTCTGCCTATAAAAACAATAAAGAAATTGACAACATCAAGATGATAATTTCACCCAGAGCTAAGGACAATTTTAATAATAATTTGACCTTAGATATAAAACACGTCTTCCACTTATTTACCGTCCCAAAAAGTTAATAACTGTCCAAATAACAAGTGACTTGTCACCGGAATTAAAAATAACTCCGCGTAATTCTGGTGGAGTTTAGTGAAAAATACGAAAACATTAATTCAATTAGAACGTCTATAGACGTCAAGGTGAGCGTAAGAAATATTTTATAGGTACAATAGGGCATTGAGAAAATATGTAATAAAAATTTTACGACCACAGCACAGGGATTAAAATGTGCGGCACAAATGATAAGCGGATAACACTGAAGGTATCGTTTTGCTTCAAGCTCTAAATAAGAGGCGATATTACCAACGAACACAGTACAAAACGACTAATTTGAAAACGCCATCTATATGTCGACATTTTAAAACCGGTTTTAAACTTATTCGTTCGGATTATGCATATCGGACGTTGATAAAATTTATTCTAAGTCATCTAATGACTTAAAATAAGGATTGACAACACGTAGTAAATCACGATTTAGCTCGGCTTTGAATCCCATATAATTTATTCCTTTCGAAAATCGTTATCGTTTCATAAATTGTTGCTTATCTCAACCACTTGTTAAGTAGGAAAACAATGTTTATATTTTTCGAAAACTACTCAAGGATACAGTTTAAGTATTTAAATAAAATTTCAACGTTACTTTAATAGTCGCTACAATCACCAGTAATTGAAGGACATTATTTTCTTAACCTATCAATTATCTAATGGTATATTTGCAATATCTTTTGACTTTTACCATACATACTCCTCAGGACACCTTTAGTCCTCTGGTTTCCCGGTGTCAAACTGGAGTGGCTAATTATAATAAGAAGCGAAAATATTATTCCCTTTAGGCAATAACCTCAGCTGGATTTTACCGCGTAATATTTTTATTACACTCATACATTAACGTTTTAGTAAATTGGCGTATTTGGTTAATGAGATATTGGGCGTTATGGCCAACAAGAATATTTATGGTAAGCTTTTTAACGGCCTATTACTTTTTGAAAGCTGATTTATGTTTACTATTGTAAATCATTGAACTAAAAAGGCACGTCCTTTTATTTGCCCACATGCACTGTTTCGATAATTAATGAAAAACAATCAATAAACTATCGAAACAGTGAACTGTAAGCAAATTAATGCAAAACAATTAACTAATTATCGAAATATATTTATAGGGATTGTTTATAATAAAATATTACAGTTCAGTCTACTGTTCGAAAAGGAAATTAATTATGATTTTGAATTTTGAATTACGAAAATTATGCCTTATAGACTGGATGGATTGCGAGTTAGCTTTTTGCTCAGCTAAAGGAGAATGTACAGTATTTGATATAAACTTGGGAGGCTAATGAACACGTAAACTCCGGCCGATAATTATTACAGAAGCCTCTTTTTACTACAGTAATTTAATGAGGCAATGATTTTGATAGTCTGTCTGTATTTTAGCTTAGAAGATTTTTTTTATTTCTACATAATGCGTTGCGGGCAGAAATGCAACATAAATTTCATTTTATTTTCTTATGATTTAGCTGTCTAGACCTTTCGCCACAACCCCTGTTTTTGAATAACTTGCGTGAAGATGCGTGTGATATTAATTAATTCACTCGTATAACACAAGAAATAAAAATAAACTTGTCATTCCAAACTTCAGATTAGCCGAAACAATTAATTCATTATTGGGAAATTGTGTCTAATAATGTTATCGAACTACCTATTCATAAATTTAAGTTTCATGTCCAAACTACCCTAATGTCGAAGGGGTATTATAAAATTCAAGACTATCTTAATGACGAGAATGTATGGACAGCCCAGCCTACACCAAACTGATGTACCTACCTATTTGTTTTGATTTGTATCCTTTTTGTGGCAGCTAGTGGTGATTGAGTTTGTTCCGGCGTTCCTTCTCAGCACTTGTCAGATTGTCTGTGTCATGTTTCGAAGCGCTAGAGGGCCCAAAAGATGACAATTGATTGATATTAACTAATTATTGACCTTCATAAATCGCATTTTGTGTCCTAAATTGAATAAATTATTATTAACTTTTGACTTTTGATTAATGGCAAGAGTCGTTAATGTCTACATGATAGCTTTGAAGTCTTTACTCTCATGCGATTGGAATAGAGTAATAACGGTGTTACTCTTAAATAAGACAATTCTGCCAGTCGTCCTATTTAATGCTCTAAATTTTTTACATAACAATAATAGGTGAAACTAATCGTGTCGTGCTTATGTGACGGTGGACGAGTGGTATAGGTATTCGCCCGGATAGCGAAAAACACGGTGTTCGATTCCTCGTATGTCACACAGCCAAAGTTGCTTTTTACAAGTGCAATTTATATTATTAAATTTGTACGAGTATATTGACAAATACTATAAAAACAAAAACGTAATTATATACAAATAAATAGATGTTTAATTGAATGTCACAAAAAAGTTTTTGACAATCCATAAATGATACGAATTAAAGAGGTCCGTTCTCCACAACGTAGTAAGTAACAACAACGCATTTCCGGGCGGGCAAATATTGAGATGGTTTATTATTTAGTTGGGAAAACAAAAAGTACTTTTTGCGTTCGCTGAAATCTAGTTTGTACCAGATTTTATGCCTGGCTGTTGCAGCAAAAAATGATTTTATTTACTTGAGTACCAGCAATCTGATCTCTAGCTAGCGACTAATCTCAAAGTCATATTTGGGTAAGGTTAGCATAATTTGAAAAATTAAACAGCCTTCAAAAAACGTTGTGGAGTCGGTACATGACGTGTGTGGACTGTTGGGCTTGGTGAGCTTGACCTAAATAGAAAACGAATGCGTTAAAAATCGTTTTTTGAAGGCGGTTTTATTTTTATAATTTTATTTATTTATTTTATAATGTTTAGTTATTTACTAACGTCTTAAAAACTACTGGACCGATTTTGATGAAACTTACACTGTACCCTAAGTTGAACTTAAGTATTGAAATTAAGTAAGATGAACTAAATCTAAAAGAAAAGAAACATCTCACTTTGACTCTTCGTTTTCGAGAAATCCAAAAGCAAGCTAACTTGTTTACAATATACAAACACAAACATACATACACTTAGGAAATTGTTGCACACGTGTCAAAAAGCCTTAATAAATCAACATACAAAAATATATCCAATTCTGACGATATCACATATATACAGGTCGAATTTATTGCTACCTTCTTTTTAAGAGGGTAAAAATTAATGTATTTCTATAAAAAGGAACAAGTAACGTTTTCAGTCTACCCCTTTTCCATCAATTGAATTTTTGAGAGTCCACTAACTAAGACTGTTAGAATTCAATCCGGGACCCTGGGCTGAGAGCACACACACAATGGATGTATCGGTGCGTGCCTCTATTGTGTTCTACACTTGAGTGCTTTAATATTACAAACCATTTCGTATGAAAATGTTTGGAAACTCTTCTTTAAGGAGTTAAGAGTATTTTCAATGATACGTAATTTGCGTAACCCTATTTAATACATTGAACGCGTACAGAATAATATGAGTAAATGAGTCACTACGGACACATTCATTTCAGTAAAAATATGTCTGTTAATGTAGGCTTCAGCAACTTTACTTAGATATTTATTTTGCCTAAATATTAAGTAACACGTTTTGATTAAAACTCTTTGTGCTCGTGATCAACTGCACCTCTTATTGTTTATTGTTTATAATTGTATTCTTACCTATATTTTGTTTGTTGTAACTTACATAAATAAATCATTTATTTATTCCTTTAATTAATTTTATTCACTGATATTATTTTAAAAGTTATGAAAAGATTGTTTACATTACCAATTATGTAAACAATCTTTTTAAACTTTAGCAAAAAAAACGGACAATATCTTCTATTTTAAAAAGCTTTGTAAGAATTACACTTATAATAAAATTTGTTTCGGAAGATTCCAACAAAAATCTACTTCCACTCTTAAGGTATAGTATAAATAGCTAGCATGGCGGATGGAATAGTCAATGTGGTATGCCCATAAAATAAGAAAAGATTAATAAAAAATCAATAAACATCAGCATTTATCCGAAAATATCCGACCCATTACTTATAAGAATTTAAAACCTACTAACAAACTTCTAATTAGTACTATTTTGATTCCGCTGTGAAAAAAAACATAAGGTTCTTATATTGATAATATAAGTAAGCTTTAAATAGCAATTAACCTGAATTGAAATATCCTTTGGAATCCTTTTCTGCAAGGTATCAACGTAGAATATTTCCAATAATGAAATTGTATTGAACTTTCAACTTGGCAATCTCGGAACTTGGGTGAATCGTATTTTTTATAAGCACCTTTGATCCACATTTTTGTCGTTATATCAATGGAAATTTTCTTTCGTTACAGAAATTGCGACTGGAAACGGAGCTAAGTTTATTATAAAATTCTGTGATCACGATTTACGGTTCGGGTTCAAAGGAGGCTTCGAAATAAGCTGTCAATATTGTCAGCGGACATACTTATGTTTTATTTTTTAAGACTTAGAAAAACGCGACTAAACAATTATGAAGTATAATTAATTAAAACCATGATGTTGTTTCGATAGAAGATGATGGGTGGTAATGGCTTTAAGTGTAATTTAAATAAACTGTAAAGCGTGGAAAGATAAAAATATTTTTTAACTAATGTTAATTAAATTGGTTGAAAGTTTCAAGTAATAAAAAAATTAAGAATTGAACTGAAAGTTATTTCACCGTGAAAACCCTTGTCACAAGTTGCTAATTTAATTTCTTAAAAGTTGTAATATGGCTAATTAAGTCTTGAGCTTTCAAAAGCTTCTTTTCTTACTTTTATTTATAAAATTTGCGTCGCAAAGATTGAAATTATTAAAATGCCTTCCACTTTTGCTTTCCCAAACGAAAATGGGCTACTCTGCCGTTTAACTTCAGAATGGATGTATCGGTGCGTGCCTCTATTGTGTTCTACACTTGAGTGCTTTAATATTACAAACCATTTCGTATGAAAATGTTTGGAAACTCTTCTTTAAGGAGTTAAGAGTATTTTCAATGATACGTAATTTGCGTAACCCTATTTAATACATTGAACGCGTACAGAATAATATGAGTAAATGAGTCACTACGGACACATTCATTTCAGTAAAAATATGTCTGTTAATGTAGGCTTCAGCAACTTTACTTAGATATTTATTTTGCCTAAATATTAAGTAACACGTTTTGATTAAAACTCTTTGTGCTCGTGATCAACTGCACCTCTTATTGTTTATTGTTTATAATTGTATTCTTACCTATATTTTGTTTGTTGTAACTTACATAAATAAATCATTTATTTATTCCTTTCTGGCACAATAGGGATCTTAAGACATTAACAATTTTCATAATTTATACTAATGCTCTTAAGGTGCGAGAGGCTGGTGCCTGAGATTGGTTTGAAAAAACTACTGAACAGACGGTACGGTAAATGTCGTCAGGCCCCGTCCGTAGATAAAGAAGACAGAGGGGAAATTAATTGAAACGTATGCTAGGAATCAATAATACATATAAGTCTAAGTCTATGACAATATGAGAAAAAGAAACAGACACATAAAGTCTATTTTACTTTGCTAATATTGTAAACAATCTTATAAACGAATTGATTCATTAAAAAACAAGAAAAACACAAAACTCACAACTTAACATAGGAAATTCATCGTTGAGAACTGAGATGTAGTTAAATCTAATAGTTGATTAATCATTTTAAAAGTAATGAAATGATTATTTACAATATTCGACAGTAAAAGATAATTGAACTTTAGTCGTAAAATAAATAATACTAAATAATAATGGCAATGGTGTGTGTGTGTGTGTGTGTGTGTGTGTAGGAAAGTAACGTGTTTTCAACATGTTCAGGTTCAGATATAATTCGAGCCGCGCGCAAACCGCCAGAGTACTACGCCGTCTTTATAAGATTAGCGGTACTGTAAGCTTCAAAGGACAAGTTTAAAATAAATGATAGCTCAATCTTCAACAAAGTGATATGTGCCATCTTATTTTTCCATTTGTTCTTTCTCACTTTGATCTAAGGCAGCCACTTCGGTACAGAAATTAAAGATGCCACTTTTTATGTCTAAGTTGAAACAAACTCTATTTTCTTTTCATTCGCAAGATTGGAGGCAAAAGAAATGTCTCTTGATAATCTTAGTGAGAAAATGCTATGAATTTCCACATATGTCTTTGTGTTTGAGCCGTGGTGTGTTGTACTAATAACAAGCCGTTTCTCTTGTCTGTTAGCTTTTATCGTCATGATCATCATTATCAGCCTAAGCACGTCCACTGCTGAACATAAGCATTGCTAGCTCTATGTGAAGTGAAAGTAGTGAGTAAATTTCTCAACTATCAAACTAAAGTTGGATTCTCTTTGCTATTCGAATATTGTGAACAACCTTGACATTTCTTTTTAACGAAATGATTCATTTTAAAATTAGATAAACACAAATTTCAAAACTTATATAGGTAATTCATCGTTGAATTCTGTGATTATTTTAAATCAAATAGTTAATTAATTTTATTCACTGATATTATTTTAAAAGTTATGAAAAGATTGTTTACATTACCAATTATGTAAACAATCTTTTTAAACTTTAGCAAAAAAAACGGACAATATCTTCTATTTTAAAAAGCTTTGTAAGAATTACACTTATAATAAAATTTGTTTCGGAAGATTCCAACAAAAATCTACTTCCACTCTTAAGGTATAGTATAAATAGCTAGCATGGCGGATGGAATAGTCAATGTGGTATGCCCATAAAATAAGAAAAGATTAATAAAAAATCAATAAACATCAGCATTTATCCGAAAATATCCGACCCATTACTTATAAGAATTTAAAACCTACTAACAAACTTCTAATTAGTACTATTTTGATTCCGCTGTGAAAAAAAACATAAGGTTCTTATATTGATAATATAAGTAAGCTTTAAATAGCAATTAACCTGAATTGAAATATCCTTTGGAATCCTTTTCTGCAAGGTATCAACGTAGAATATTTCCAATAATGAAATTGTATTGAACTTTCAACTTGGCAATCTCGGAACTTGGGTGAATCGTATTTTTTATAAGCACCTTTGATCCACATTTTTGTCGTTATATCAATGGAAATTTTCTTTCGTTACAGAAATTGCGACTGGAAACGGAGCTAAGTTTATTATAAAATTCTGTGATCACGATTTACGGTTCGGGTTCAAAGGAGGCTTCGAAATAAGCTGTCAATATTGTCAGCGGACATACTTATGTTTTATTTTTTAAGACTTAGAAAAACGCGACTAAACAATTATGAAGTATAATTAATTAAAACCATGATGTTGTTTCGATAGAAGATGATGGGTGGTAATGGCTTTAAGTGTAATTTAAATAAACTGTAAAGCGTGGAAAGATAAAAATATTTTTTAACTAATGTTAATTAAATTGGTTGAAAGTTTCAAGTAATAAAAAAATTAAGAATTGAACTGAAAATTATTTCACCGTGAAAACCCTTGTCACAAGTTGCTAATTTAATTTCTTAAAAGTTGTAATATGGCTAATTAAGTCTTGAGCTTTCAAAAGCTTCTTTTCTTACTTTTATTTATAAAATTTGCGTCGCAAAGATTGAAATTATTAAAATGCCTTCCACTTTTGCTTTCCCAAACGAAAATGGGCTACTCTGCCGTTTAACTTCAGAATCGATAATGAATCTATTCAATGATTTAGATTGTTTTAACAACCACAGTGTGATTTTTGCATTATTAAAAGATGAAAATATATCATATCCCAAAAATTGCGCACCTCGGGACGATTCGCGACCGTCGGGACTCGAAACCGCAACCTTTGGCTAGCCAGGCAATGATTATAGATTTTCACCCAGAGCTACCATTTTAACCCTTGAATTTTGCAACAAGTGCACTTTACTAAAGTCTGGTTTGACCATCGGAAAATAAGCACTAACCAACGAATAATTCAAATACGTAACGCCATTTCGTATGACGTAGCGAACGGAATACGCTTGGAACTTATTCGGACATTGTGAAAAAACGTTGAATTCTAACCTTAAAAATGAGGATATAACCAAAGTGAAGATTTACAAAAACACGTGGAAGGTCGAACGGTAGCGAGGGACTGATAATGGCGGATGCCTGCACCGGACGCGGGCGATTAATCAAAAAGTTATCGGAACACGGCTGCATGGAAACTCCTGTTGACAGCCCTGTATACCTTCAGTAGATAGTTTAGTATCTACAACGTGTAATGTTAAATGCGCAAATCCTCAGACACCCCAAACGATTTTTAATTCAATTAACCTAATTCTGAACGATAAAAAATAATTTTAGGTTTTATGTGGTGTTTAAGTTTTATTGGCACTTCTGTGACCGTAGTGCGAATCGGAGCGAGACTTACTCGATCAATCGCATCAAGCGCGTTAACGTGAATTTATATGGGATTGAAGCAGCACCGTCTAGTGGCTAACGGGTACACTAAAACAGTCCCATATAAATTCACGTTAACGCGCTCGATGCGTTTGATCGAGTAAGTCTCGCTCCAACTCGCACTACGGCCTCTGATCATTTCTTTCTGGGTTATATCACCAGGCCGGTTCGCTCTGGCCGTGCTGACATTATAATTATAAACTATCAACGCTCATAAAGAACTAACTATTGCTTTACGTATTTTGTCGGGATTGCGCACGTGATAACTTGTCTTCTTAATAAATAGACAGGGCAATGGCAAGTGCTGAGAAGAAACGCCGGAGCGAACTCAGTCACCAATAGCTGCCACAAAAATGATAGAAATCAAAATAAACAGGTAGTTTCATCAGTTTGGTGCAGGCTGGACTGTCCATACATTCTCGTCATTTAGATAGTCTTGAATTTTATAATACCCCTTCGCTTCCCCTACATTAGGTTAGTTTTGACATGTAACTTAAATTCAAGGCAAGGCAGGGTTTGTAAGGTATCATGTCAAAAAACCTTAAAATAAAGATGTACTCTAAAAATACTAAGCATTAAGTGACAGAGCCCAATGGTGACTGACCTGATAAAGAAGATTGTGCATTCCTTTGCCAGGCATCTTCAACATTCGTTCCTAACTAATAAATAAACGTAAAATAAAAATAGAAGCAGTAAACGAAACAAAATACTTTCCTACTCTATTTGCTACCAGGATTAAAGAACTACCATCCAATTCCTCTCCACACCCAACACTGTATTTTCTGAAAGATAGTAAAAATATTACGACTGCGAATCACCTACTTTTTCTATTTCAGTCCCGGCATTATGTAAACGCTAATACATATAAATAAGATTAGAGTGAAGAGCGAGCGGGAATAACATGATTCAGTAGTACCTCTCTCTTGTAGATTCAGTAGTCCCTAAGTAGCAGTGGGTAGGCACACAAATATGACCTTTTATAAATGCAGCGTAAGGCGCTGGCCAGCAAGATGCTTATATTTTTTTCTGAAGGTCGTAAGACTTGAATGAATGCCCCCAGCAGCGCCGTTTAGTATAGAAATCAGAAGAAGAAACCATATATTCAGCCTTCTTAAGGAACACCATGATAAAGATGCTGATGTTGGGTGTCTATGATGTCATTTTACAAAATATGTCCTTTAAAGGCATATACAAATTTAACAATAGAACTTAAATTCACTTAATGTACTAGAATGTGAACTTGCTTTCTAAGTTAGGGTAAGGCCTGTGTTTTAGGTTAAGCAAAGCTCTCCCCGATTACTGATATCCTAATGGTAGTACATACTCGTAGTCAATACTAAAACAAATATTGTGTTATGTATGCGTAAAATATTTTTTAAAAGATGCAAATATCCTAACAACAATATTATCAGAACTTACTTTTTACATTTCCACTGGGTCGCAAGGGTGGATTGGGGCAATAATAACATTACACTCCGGCACAATGTAAATATTTTATGCCCAGGTTTGGGCCTGATGACGCGTCTGCAGTCCGGAAGTAGAGTTAGACGATTTGACCTACTTTATTGGGACCAAAAGATCCATCTTAAATTACTGAATATTTAGCAAGGGTACTCAAAGTTTAGCAATACTAATAACAATTGCCACCTAAATAACATAATGCACCTTTTATAAATGCAGGAGTGACTATAAATAATTTTGGACCTTAAAGTAAATATCATGTGATTTTATTAATGTGATTGAATGTAGCATGGCGCTACATAAGCCTCATAAAATCTACGCTTTTACTGCCTGCAATGATCATAAGAAACTCTTAAAATTATTGTGGTTTTACATTTTCAAATCCAAGTCAGTAATTTGATAAAGAAATGTATAATTTAATTTGATTTTCTGCTGAAACTTAGCCCCAATATCCTCATCGATAGAAATGGTCAAACGTCCTTACCAGCGGTTGATTTTTGACGATTGTGTATGTTTTGAAGAAAAAATATCTTAAAGAGGTATTTGTGCGTCAAAATATTTTAATGCCCATTTATTCATTCATTGATCAAGGCATTTTTTTCTTTAAAACAGCAATCGTAAATATTCAAAAGCTGGTAACGTTAACATTTACAATGACTATCGATGAGAAAATTGGGCCTTACTAAAAATAATAAAATATGTTTGAGGATTCATAACTTGCCACCTTTCTAATTCAAATGTTTTGGTCACGTATTTTATCAGTTACGACTTTCGTAACTCCTCGTCAGCACACAACCTTCAGCTACAAAAACGTAACGGCCGAAAATAAAATAAATATTTTCCGACCTCAACCGCACCAGAATCAGTTGACCCGAACTTCCCCGAAACGCCTATCAAAATTCACTGATGTGAAATGAAAAGTGTTACTCTCTAGAGATCTTTTTCAACTGGAGTTTGTGATTTGAGGGTAAAAGTAAAGTTGTTCTAACAGAGGTTTTGATGACCCTTGTTAGCTTATCTATTGTTAGAAATCGTTTTGTTTCATTTAATTTCAATATTCGGATAAATTATGCACGATGTTGAAATCTGCAATCCTTTGAATACGAAAGTGTATTTCGTAGGTAGAAACATTTTTGATTTGTAGAAATAGTACTATGTTTAGAAGTGATATGATATCCTTATCATAAAGTCTGACACCAGAGGCTTAAGTACAACACATTACTTTCCATATTTTCAAATCAAGCTGTCTTTTTCACCCACGCCAAACATGACTGTGTGTGTGAAGGGAATGTTTATAAAATATGAACAGAGACTGCCAGAGTAGAGCCCCAGAAATATAAACTACTGCTATATTTAAAACTATTCGAACCCCCCAAGCCAATCTATCTAGTCTATTTCCAAGTGACAATCTGCCATATTAAACTTGGGTTAACATGAGCTAAAATCACAGCGATAATGTCAAACAGATCAGCAACTAGGGTCGGGTCGCTATCAACAGTTAGCGGTAGATAGTTAACGCTATGTTACGCGTATGTATTGACGTCAGAGTAAATTAACGTCATATTATCTTGATTAGAGAGGCTTTCATTTTGGCAAAGGGTTATTGTAAAGGCGTGGGCACAGTAAGATACAATAACTGTATGATTTGAGCAAATCGCCCAATATCTTGAAATTTAAACTACTTAATAGAGACCATTTTGCGTTATAAATGGCATAGATTCTAAGATCCGTGCCTAATTAGGGTATAATGTTAATAAAGCTTCCTATACATGGTACCAAAACACATAAACATACTTAAACCTATGTGACCATTGATGGGTCTTTTAAAAAAACATATATGTTTCTATTACACTTTTTCTAAAAGCCTAAAGTTTGGAAGATAAACGCTTCCAAAATGGTTTCAATGAAATCGAACAAGTAGTTATTGAGATACAGCACATTTTCAACATCCGCAAATATCGCTTTGTCATTCATACAAATACTATGAAACTAAAGTTATTTTAACAGCCAACAAAATATTGTGGTATTTTGACTGGGTGGAAATAAGTGAACCCCTTATTTAGTTAAAGTTACCCGGAATAATACGTACGGAACCCTCAGTGTGCGAATACGACTCATTTCATTTCATTTTTTCATGCATGCATGCATGACTCACACTTGGCCAGTATTTTTTAAGTTAAATTTCATATATGCTACGTGTTTGTTTAAGAACTCCGGACAAAATAGGATCATGCTCTTTTTATATGTATATTGTTACTTAATTCTGCCTGTAATTGTAAATAATTAGTTTTAGGGCTAAATTCTGTCTCACATGATATATTAGTGTAACCGCAGCCTTATATTTATAGTCATTAGGATACTGATACTGACTTAAAGATCCCTGGAGGATTTTGAAGGCGAGCTCTGTAAGATAGATGCTTTAGCTTATACAAGGTTTTTGATGTAAGTACTGTTATTTAACACATCGCAAACAAACATAATTTATTTGTATCAACTTAATTTATTAATTAACTTAAGTAGATAGATAGGTTTTTTCACAACAACCGAATAAGTATCATGGTAATATTAAGTGAAGATGTTTATTAATAAGCATAATGAACAGAAATCTTTAAAACCTTAAGTAACACAGAAAAACTTAGAACATATCGCGAGCTAATTGAGTGCAGCGCCATCTAGTAAATAATAAACGCAACAATTAATAAACATTAACTTTATTTTACATTCCCATTACTCCATAAAAGAAAGAAATATCTTAAAAGTAATAGAAAATAGACGAGGCAACATGATAGGACACCTGATGCGACATTACAGGTTCTTAGTAAATATAATGGAAGGCAAAGTAGAAGGAAAGAGGGGAAGAGGAAGACCTAGAAGAAGTTATTTCGACCAAGTGAAGGAAAAAGTAAATGTCATGTCGTACCAGGAGGTCAAGGAAAAGGCAAATAAAAGAAAAGAATGGCGATTACTCCACCGACAAGAGCGAAGCTCTTAAATTTAAGAAGAAGAAGAACTTTATTCACTTTGTTTTTTTGCTTTTGGTGGTTCCGAACCTGAACAACTGGACATATTTGTTTGCAATGCATTTATTTTGTTAGGTTGGATTTATTTTGTTAGATAATAGCACTTTAGTTATTTTTCAGTGTTACAAATTAAAACCATGTAGAGTTGAGTACTGAATACTTAAAGGGCCTATATTATCATTTTTGCTCCTATAATATGCCACGTCCTGTATACTAGTGTAATATGCTTCATATAACAATATTGACTTGTATTGAAATTGCAATAACTTTATAACTGTTTAGTCTAGGCTGTTAAGATGATAGTATTGTTAAAAAGCAGTATTTAACATTCTAAGTAACTTTGAACATTCGATCAAAGCGAGATTCTGACTCTAGAATATTACTTTTCCATGCATCTCCATATGAAACAAAGCCACCCATTAGATGATATTGCGTACAGGTGCACCGCGATCTACGTGTGTACACTCTCCTTGACGAGTTGTCTATGGAACACGGTATACATACCTGTTGAACTTCGGAACCAAGGCCTTTATGATACAGCAACGACCCGTCCCAGTAAAAAACAGAAAGTAAAAAAAAATAAAGTTCACTTTAAAGGGAAAATGGTTTTCATCAAAACCACGGAATTTAGAACTGATATTTTTGTATCTAGTTTCAAGAACATGTTTTTTTATGCGAATTTAGATTAACGCACTTCAAATGGCTGAAACTGTAAAGCTAGTTCTTACAAAAAAAAAAAACCTTGGCGCGTATTGCGATGCAGTTTTGATAGGTAAGCGGGTCAACTTTACTGTCAAATTAGCAATTCGTAATATTGCGATTTCGCATGATATTTATACCGTTGTTGTATTATAATATTGTTATATTGATAATATTCTTTTACACTGGAATTTACATCGGAATTGAGCTGCCTGGAAATTGAACAGCTAAAGTTGGATCGCAAGACACCCGCTGAAACTCGTTCCTACGTTTATGGGACGATTTGAATGTGCTAAGGACAGTGTCACGCATCACTTTTTGTTACGTCGTCGCAGTTTTATTGGGGTTGCCAGCCAGGGTTGTTGTAAAACAGCAAGCCTGCTCATAGATATAGGCTGTCATACGAGTATGTCATATGTCACGGCAGTTGGTGCACGATACTCGTATAGGAATAGGCTTCCATAACCAAAACGTATTTTTAATGAAATAAAAAAACGTACGCTAACAAAAAATACAGACTCGCAATTTCGTGATGGTGCATCAAATTCTTTATGACTTCAAAATGAAATTCGTGAAAGTCGCACAGCTACACAAGGCCGCCTTAATTAAGCGCAAAAGTTATAAACTTCGCGCGTTAATTAAAACAAAATCAAACATAATTACAGTACAGTTAATCAAGTTGGAACGCAATCTCGTCATGCGTTTTAATCTCTTAATAAGTTATATGAGCACTTTGAATTACAGTACTATTTCACTACTGCTGTATAAGCCTCTTAAACATAACATCGATCAGAACGACTTGTGTTTGTGGTGGTGTAAAAAAGACAAAAAATGGAAAGGAGCTTATTCAGATGTCATAATGAAAGACCTGGAGACCGATTTTCTTATTCCGTGTGGTATTTCGATAGCGAGTTTACCTGTTTTACTTTAAAAATCAAATATCTAAACCTAAATTTAAATATCTAAACCAAAAAAAACTATCGCACGAAAATACATAGAAATTGTGATTCTGACAAATCAAAAACTATCTTTTCTTCGACTAAGAAAATTCGGTCGTTGAACTCTTTTCGTATACTAATTGCACGAGAATTGCCACTCTGAAAGTGTCGAAACTTATAAATATAAGTACGCGTATTTAACGTTTCACTTATTCAGAATAAATCAGTAGTATAAAATTGGGAAAGCTGGCTCACGGTTCCCTGTGAAAGGATCTGGGGTCTGAGTCTAGAGTTCTCAGGTACTCGAGTACCCCGGCAAACCAGATCCAGGAAGAGCGAAAAGGGCACACCAGAGCGCCTTTTTCGAGTCGCTGCTCTTGTGTGTTCGCTCTTCCTCTTTATGAATTTTTTTGTTGCATACATCAGCATTAATCTATAATATTATAATATTGTATATAATATTATAATACTATAATATTATAAAGCTGAAGAGTTTGTTTGTTTGTTTGTTTGTTTGTTTGTTTGTTTGTTTGTTTGAACGCGCTAATCTCAAAAACTACGGGCCCGATTTGAAAAAATATTTTGACGTTGGATAGTCCATTTATCGAGGAAGGCTTTAGGCTATATAACATAAAGATACGACTCATAAGACCACAGCAGAAATGAAAAATGTTGCGAAAACGGGAGAAAGATATTCCTTTTGAGAGCTTCCGCTGCATACGCTGCGGAAACCGCTTAAGTTACACAAAAATTATGTTTGACAGGATTGTTCAGCATTAAGAGTTCTATAATAAAATCCGCGACAGCATATGTCTATCTTTTATGGTTGACTTACTACAACCTTTTTTATGTTAATAAATTTGTAAAAAAATAATGCATTATTTTTAGAGGTGTATTATACACACAGGTATTTATTCTTATCAAAATAAATACATTCATCATCACGAGCATTTCATTTAGAACCAAGTTGCCCTGTATATCATTTGATTTCAATAAATATCTTAGGAGCTATCACAGTTTTAACATAACTCCGCACCTAAAGAATGTTCGCAGCTTAAGTACAACGTGCGCTTGCGCTAATCTATACTAATATTATAAAGCTGAAGAGTTTGTTTGTTTGAACGCGCTTATCTCAGGAACTGCTGGACCGATTTGAAAAATATTTCTGTGTTGGATAGCTTATTTATCGAGAAAGGCTTTAGGGTATAAAACATGACGCTGCGACGGGAGGGGAGGGAGCAAACTCAAAACGCGCGGACGAAGTCGCGGGGGACCGCTAGTGCACTATATATAGTGTATACTTAAGTACACTTAAGTTCATTACTCTGAGTACTAAAGTTTCTGTATAGACAAATGATTTTAACTCTTAAGTTTTATAATACTGATTCTTTTATATATTTTACGTGCTCAGATGTAAACAATTACTTGAATTACAGCATAATAAATAGGTATCTAATGATGACATAAGCGATCGGGGAATACAAATAAAACTCATTGTATTAAGTAATTCATTGTTATTATTATGTAGGTATGTACGTTACATCATAGGTCACACATGGAGTCTTGTATATTTTTAATGATTCCTCGTATATCACAATAAACGTTATCAAATATGCTTTGCGCGACATATTGAACACTTATCTCGGGCTTACAAGATTTTTGGTCACTATCCAAGGATCTTCCATCGATGATTTCTATTTTAATTATTTTTGAAGCTCTCGTAGAAGCTTTTTTGATGCTCGTATAATAAACGAGTTTTTTATTTTTCCTCTTGTTTCGGAGAGGCCCTGCTTCATCCTGGCCTTGACTGTCACTGCTTAGTTCCAGCGGCATGTTGGGAATGAATGGGAAGAGGTCTTCAGCCTCCTGGAACTAACAAAACGTTTTAATTAAAACAAGAATACAGGTATTTAGTTATACAGGTAACTCAATGAGTGAACTTAAATATTAGTATTACTTACCGACATAATTCGCTGAAGTTACAATAAACCACTCGCAATGAAAAACATAACTGAAATGACATTTTTGATGAAATTTACCTTACCAAGAAACTTTTTAAATGATTTTTTTTAAGACAGGTAGTACAAATAATTTGAATTTCTATGTTCTGGCCGTTAAGGTAGAAAGTCAATTGATTAATCCACAAGCAGAATTGATATTTTAACACATACATACATCGAACCATAATCGTTTTCATTGATATCAGATGTGGGATATATTTGGTGTTAACGCTGAGCCAGCGACAGCGGCTTCGTGTACGTATACCAACAAGAACACAGGTAAAGGAATAGTCTATAAATTGTCGTGAAGCGACAAATGTGAAGAAGTAGAAGTTAAAAGAAAGAGGTAGAAAAGAGGGAATAGAATTTATATTAAAACAAAAAAAAACTGTGAAAGCACTCCGGGAGTGCCGGCAGAAGTGAAAACTTGAATATCAACGTTGTGCATTTTTGATTTTTTGGAATAGTTATTATCAATATAAAAGTACTATCATTTTTATGATAGAATACAATAATAATAATAATAATAAAAATAATACAATAATAATAATATAATATTTTTATAGAATACAATATTTATTTATTGCGCTATCGTACACAAACATTACAATTTATATTATATTAAATTACATTAAAAAGTTTATCTCTCAGAAAAATCAACTTACATCCATAATTTCGCCAACCGTCTTACGGTTTTTCGATCAGGTCACGTGTCCTGACGCGAGTTTCACATTTTTCTCCCATCCCACAAAAGTGCTCAACGCCGCTAAAGAAGTTTTCACTTCAAAAAATACAGTACCGAAATATGAGATGAGTTGATGTCTGTATGAATGTAAGTAAAGTGCAGTGGGCGTGAGTTAATGTCTTCAGATCTTCTTTGTCCTGGAGGCAGTAAAGGGCGGCGTCGGAGTGCAGGGCCGACACAGCGGAGGTAGCAGCGACGCCGATGTGCAGCGGTGACAGGCGCCGTGAAGAGCAGTGACGCCGATGTGCAGCGGTGACAGGCGCCGTGAAGAGCAGCGACGCCGATGTGCAGCGGTGACAGGCGCCGTGAAGGAGTAACTCACAGCAGTGATGAGGGTAACGGGAACTATGTAGAAAATGTTATGATCAGTTGGAGTGCCAGAAGTACTTGGTCTTGGGTCCTCTTCCGAGAAGGAGACAGGTCCCTCCCCTAGAGCGAGGAGGTGTTACTGCAGTCAATGGACTCTGATACTCCTCCGGATATGTGTCCGGTCCCTCCCCTAGCGTGAGGAGGTGTTACAGCAGTCACCGGCGGTTCTTCAAGACTTCTTGAGGGAAAATGCAGAGTGTTAAACTTGTAGTATGTCTAATGAATAATAGAACTGTTCGAGCTTAGAACTCGGAATCGAATGAATTGAATGAAAAAAGTAAAGGCTTATATAGGAGCCTGGGCGGTTCAAATTTAGATCGAGGTAGGTTCAAAAATAGAACATGAATACTGGTGGTTTATAGAGGATTAAACCCGAAAAAGTAATAGACTTTGATAGAAGTTGTCAGACTTTGAAAGATATTGTCATAACAACCATGTCAATAAAGATAAAAATATGTCAAAAATCAAGCAATTTAAACAAATAATCAGGAAAACGAATCATCACCCAATGCAAATTAAAGGAAAATTGCAAACAAAGGTAAAACACAGCTATTTTTACAGTATTATGTACAGAAAAGTAGAATAACAGAGCTTCGAAAGTTTGACATTTTTAGATTCACAATAAATATTGTTCAAAAAGGATTAGAAAACATCAATAATCCATAAATACAGAGTAATAGTATAAGAAGAGTAGAAAGGCAGGTAATGCCTATAGTTTAATGTTTACAGTACGACTTTTTAGGGAGAAAATACGAACTGCGTTATGGTAGATAGAATCTAAAGAATAGAGAATATTTAGCCCCGGAAGAGTTTTTATATGATGTTTCTAAAGTCAATATTCAGTTAATACAACGTTCATTAAAAGCATATGACTCGTTGAAAATAAATTTTGAACTGTTTGCGAACTTTGTTCTTTCTAAACAGAATGGCAAGAGATGAAGTCATTTAATACTAAGTATGAAATAGTTTTTTGTAACACTGATCTGAATGAAATGTTCATGAAAGTTTGTAATGTATTAAAAGACAAACTTATCGAATTTCAACACTGTGAGTCTGGGTGGTCATTTAAATGTTAATAGACCTAGTTCATATCCATATTACGCGTCTGTGCTGAATACACAGGGTATGGAGTTCCCACCTTCATCTAATGATATAAAATTTTTCGAAAAACGTAATCCCACAATTAGTATCAACGTATATGGTATTGATAACAAAAACAACATAACTGGTCCTCTGTATAAGACAAATGAAAGAAAAAATAATCACATAAATTTACTATACATAGAAGAAGAAAAGCAAGGTCACTATTGTTTAATTAAAGATCTCGAGAGACTCGTGCATAAACAGGTGACTCGCCATCATAGTAAATCTTATTTCTGTGAAAACTGTCTGCAATTTTTTGTGTCAAAGCTGAAACATGAATCACATAACTGTTCAAAAGTTATAACTGTGTTACCACAACCAAACAGAAAACTTTGTTTTAAAAATCTTAGCAAACAACAAAAACATAAGTTTGTTTTTTATGCAGACTTTGAAAGTTTGTTATTTAATTGATCTGAAAACAGTTCTCAGAATATAAAAAAATATAAGATTCATAAACCGTCATGTTTTGCCTATATTATCTGTTGTTCATATGACTCCACTTTAAATAAATTTGTTTCATACAGAGGTCCAGACTGTGTTAGTGTTTTTATAAAAAACTTAATAAAAGATTCACTTATGATATATACAATACTAAACAGTAATAAAGAAATGGAGCCGCTTAGTAAACAACAAGAGAATGAATATCGATGCGAGTACTTGCCATATTTGTCACGACCGGCTGTCTAGTGAAGATAAAGTTCGCGACCATGATCATGTTACTTCTCAATATAGAGGAGCTGCTCATTTCAAGTGTAATTTGTTGTTTAAAACCGAATCATTTATACCTATTATATTTCATAACCTTACTAACTACGATTCTCACTTATTTATTAAAGAGTTATCTAAATATCCTGGCGATATAAAAGTAATACCTAAAACGAAGGAGAAATAATTAACTATTACAAAATACTACAACGTTCATAGTTCGAAGTCTATGCAAATAAAATTCTTAGATTCTTATCGATTTCTTGGAACTAGTTTAGATTTGTTAACTAAAAGTCTTGTTGAAGAAGATTTTCATCATTTGTCTAAAGAGTTTTGCAATAAAGTACACTTAGATTTGGTCCGGCAGAAAGGGGTCTATCCTTACGATTACAAGGATTTGTGGTCTAAATTTGATGATAACTGTATTCCTTCTCAAAGAAAGTTTTTTAACAGTCTTACAGGTGAACACATTACTGATAAGGAATATTTAAGATCTCAAACAATATGGAAAGCTTTCGATATTCATTCTCTTGGGGCATACACAGATTTATATCTCGTTGACGTTTTATTATTATGCGACATCTTTGAAAAATTTAGAATGAGTAGTTTGCATTATTATAAGTTAGATCCTGTGTTTTATGTAACATCTCCTGGCCTCAGCTGGGATGCAATGCTTTTGCATACTGGAGTGCAGTTAGACTTGATTAGTGATATAGAAATTTATCAATTGTTAGAAAAAGGTATCCGAGGTGGATTAGCTCAGTGCTCTCTAAGATATGCAAAAGCAAACAACAAATATCTTTCCGAATATGACAATCCTAAGCCTTCTAATTATCTTATTTATCTTGATTGTAATAACTTATATAGCTATGCAATGTTACAAAAATTACCCATATCAGATTTTAGATTTATGACTGAGGATGAAGTAAGAAAATTCGATGTTCACGATGTATCAGACGATTCTGAGCTTGGATATATATTAGAAGTAGATTTAATTTATCCAGATCATTTGCACGAAAAACATAGTGATCTTCCATTTGCTCCTGAAAAGTTTGTTCCACCTGGAGGGAAGACAAAGAAGTTGATCGCAAGTTTATATAACAAGTTTGAATACGTGATTCATTACGTACACTTAAAACAATGTATAAATAATGGTTGTGCAATTTCGTCAAGACAATTTTCTAGCAAAATACATTCAATTAAATACTCGGTTACGTCAAGCATCCAAATCTACATTTGAAAAAGATTTTTTTAAATTACTAAATAATGCAATTTTCGGAAAAACAATAGAAAATAGAAGGAAGCAAGTAGATGTGAAACTGATAACATCTTGGATAGATGTTAATAACAGCACTAATAAAAAAATTGGAGCTGAACATCTGATTGCAAGACCTAACTTACATAGTATTAGTATATTTTCAAAGAATTTTGTCGCTATACAACTTAAAAAGGAAAAGGTTGTATTAGACAGACCAATTTATACAGGATTCTCTGTTCTCGAATATGCGAAACAACACCTTTACAACTTTCATTATAATTTTATTAAAAATAAATTTGGAAGTAAAGCTAAATTATGCTATACCGATACTGACAGTCTTTTGTATACTATAAATACACAAGATTTTTATGAAGACATTAAATCTGATTTATCAGAATTTGATACTAGTAATTTTGAGGATGACAATATATATAATATACCGAAAATTAACGCTAAAATTCCTGGTTTATTCAAGGATGAAATGGGGGGTGATGTAATAAAGAGTTCATAGGATTAAGAGCAAAATTATACTGTATTCAGAGTCAAAAGTGTCAAATAAAAAAAGCTAAAGGGGTTTCTAAACATATTACAAAACATATTAAACCAAGTCAATATAAAAATACTCTAAAACATAACTTGAACGTGAGACTCAAAATGAATTTGATAAGATCCATGAAGCATGTTATATATTCTCAAAATATAGAGAAACAAGTTTTAAACAGAGAAGATGATAAGAGACAAATCATGACAAATCAAGTCAATACATTACCGTGGGGGCATTGCGATTCGTTATTGTAAAAAATATATACTCATAAGTTATATAGTTACTTCTAAGTATTATGGATATGTATTACTAGTTACTTACCAATTAAAAAATGTAAACCTTTATGTACTGGTTTAAAATTAAATAAATAAAGTATATTAATCATCTTCACTTTTTTATTTCATACGAGTTCACATGTGGCTGGTATAAATACAACACGTTCGCGGATCAACCTTTAGATTTCATCATGAAATTGACTAAGCATCCGTTAGCTTTGGAAATTTCAGACGTACCCGTTGACTCAAAGTCTAAGACGCTTATAAAACATAGTGCACTTTTACCAAATACTATTCGATGCATAATATGTGGGCCATCTAACTGTGGTAAAACAAATGTGATGATAAACCTATTACTTCATAAAAATGGTCTAAGATTTAAAAACATATACCTTTTCTCTAAGACCACATTTCAGCCAAAGTATCGCTTATTGAGTCATATACTCGATAAAATTCCTGGTTTGTATGCGGAAATATTCAACCAAATACCTCCTGATGGCTCGGCAAACACGTCGATATGGGTATCCTGGGCGTTAATCACTGCATAAATCCATGTGAAGAGATTTTCATAGGTTCTGCGGCACCTTTTACGGGTTTTCCACGCGCACAATCATTCACGCTGAGATATTTTTCGTTGTCACTAGTAATTTTATAGGAGCAATGTCATTGCGTACGCAGTAAGAGATTTCAACTGTTTATTTTGCGGATGCAGATGGCGCTAAAATGACGGGCGCCTTCCTCAAGTAGCCAATCACCGAGGATTGCTTGGCAAAACGAAACAATCGCAATACAGGAAATGGCTTTCAAATTCCGAAATACAAACACTTGTAATAGTTGAATGTATCTAACAAGTTTCTATTGTCACAGGTATGATCATAAATCATAAAATAAATTAATAAGTTGTTTAACTTGAAAACAAAATGATGGAATCTTATTCCAGTACGAATCAATTCCAGAAGTGAACTTTTTCATATACAATAATAATAACGATGTCTTGCATCCTGATAAAGCTTTGCCTAATTCTGTGATTATATTTGATGATGTGATTTGTGAAAACCAGTCTAACATACGAGACTATTATTGTATGGGGCGTCATAAGCAAATAGACTGTTTTTACCTGTCTCAAACTTATTCTAAAGTCCCAAAACAACTCATACGAGATAATGCAAACCTGATTGTAATATTTAAGCAGGATGATAAAAATTTAAAACATATTTACGTTGAACATGTCAACGGTGATATGTCTTGGGAGCAGTTTAAAAGTTTATGTCCACTTATATGGAAAGATCAACATCATTTTCTAGTGATTAATAAAGACTGTGCCATGAATAACGGGAGATATAGAAAAGGATTTGATGTTTTTGTTTCCCTACCGTCTCATAAATATTTATAAATAGTCACATTTGTACATGACTCAGTGTTATTTTATATTCAGTGCCAAGCAGTAGCATCCTCTAAAACAAAATGGATCTTAATTTAAAAGAGCACCTTATAAGATCTGTAGATTCTATAAAATCTATGATAAAAGATATGAAAAATATTGAAGATAATACTGATATTGTAATGAAGAAGATCTTAAAACCTGTTGCGGAACCAATCACAGCTTATATTAACCAGTCTAATAATGACAAACAACCCATACGCATTTCTAAACAAAAATTGAACAATGATTCAGAAACATCTCATTCTGATGATAATGAGTGTGGTTATACTTATCTCGATGATACTGAGTGTGATAATGGTGATTCAACAGATTCAGTATATGAAGATTCTAATCAAGAAACAGATAATGGCAATTCAACAAACATAGATATACTCAAGCGAGGTTCTCTTCAAAAAGATGATTTAATTAGTTTATACAATAACACAATAGGAGTAAATGTACCATTTGGTATAAGGAATGAAAATGAAAATTTATTGATGGGAAGATCTACTGTAAAATTATCTAAAACTGAGGACCCGACGAATAGTAATCCTATATTTTATGTTACATTGGACAACAAATCATTCGAGCTAACTCCTGGAATAAGTGAATTACTATTAAAAAAGAAGCCCAATTTTATCTCTTGTTACAGAAAAAGATAAACTTGTTTATAAGCATATGTTATCCATCACATATGTTCACAAAAGAGATTTTGAGCCAAACGGGCAATTAAAAGGGGATAGAAGTACAAAATATCGTGAAATAATACAACCTCTTTTCTCAGAATTTTCAGGTACATAATTTGTTCCAAAAAGTGGTGGAAGTATACCAAAACTAAAGAAATATAACCCCAATACTGACTTAATTTATTGGGATGATCCTAATGAATTGATTGATCGATTAAAAATATTAGTTGCTTCTAGAGAAGCAGGCAAAAGTCGCCATGATAATGAAATTCTTGCCATTATTGAAGAATTAAAGGAAGCTGGTATCATCAAAGAATAAAAAAAGGAACACAATACTTTTTCTTTCAGTTTGAAATAACATTTGAAGATGAGTGTTGATAAATTTGGTCTTCATTTAAACAAGATAAAGCGAATAAGAAAAAGTAAAAGTTTCACAGATTGTGCATTGAGTACCACAAAATATTAAATTACCTTTGGACCCACACGATAGTGCCACCAAAGAATATGTTGATTCGTCTATTTTAAATTGTTTTCAAAAAATTAATTCCCTGGAGCTTACACTCGCTGAAGTGATTGAAAGAATTGATAAAGTGATACAAACAAAAAAGCCGAAGAAATGAGTAAAACAGATATAGTGAATGAAATACATAGAACAGCTAGAAGAAATTTTCCTAGAAGGCATGTGATTATGAAAGATATAGACGATTTATGGCAAGCTGATTTAATAGATATACATAACCTTAAACACCTAAATTCAAATTTCAAATATATTCTAATAGTTATAGACACTTTTTCAAAGTATGCTTGGGCATTGCCCCTAAAAAGTAAAAATAAATTTGAAGTTTATAATGCTTTCAAACAATTGTTAGAGAAAACTCGTCATCCAAAGAACTTGCAAACTGATTTAGGGACTGAATTTTATAATGATAAATTCAGAAATTTAATGCAATCATTTTCAATTAATCATTATTCTACGTACTCAACAAAAAAAGCTTCGATTGTAGAAAGACTTATAAGAACAATCAAATCTAAATTGTTTAAGGAATTTAGTCTAAAAGGTAACTACAAGTGGAATGATGGGACCCTAGATAAAGTTATATTTAATTACAATAACTCGAATCATAGAACTATAGGCTGTAAACCTGTAGACATAAGTGTAAAAAATAAAAAACTTATATTCGATAGATATGTGAAAAAACAAAGACAAAACTGTAAGTCTGAAATAGGTACAAAATTAAAAGTTGGAGATCATGTTAGAATAAGTTAATATAAAAGAGCATTTGAAAAAGGTTATACACCTAATTGGTCCACTGAAATATTCAAAATTTCAAAAGTGCAGGACACCACACCAGTTACATATATTTTGACTGATTCAAGATCCCAGCCTATACTTGGATCATTTTACAGTGAAGAACTTCAAAAGACTAAGAACATCCATCTTTATCTAATTGAAAAAGTATTAAAAAAGAAAGGCAACAAAGTCTTAGTGAAATGGTTAGGATTGCCGTCAAGTGAAAACTCATGGGTATCAAAATCTGATGTTGTTTTATCCTAATACTAGCGGTCCCCCGCGACTTCGTCCGTGCGTTTTGAGTTTGCTCCCTCCCCTCCCGTCGCAGCGTCATTTTTTATATCCTAAAGCCTTTCTCGATAAATAAGCTATCCAACACAGGAATATTTTTTCAAATCGGTCCAGCAGTTCCTGAGATAAGCGCGTTCAAACAAACAAACTCTTCAGCTTTATAATATAAGCGGTCCCCCGCGACTTCGTCCGCGCGTATTGAGTTTGCTCCCTCCCCTCCCGTCGCAGCGTCATGTTTTATATCCTTAAGCCTTTCTCAATAAATAAGCTATCCAACACAGAAATATTTTTTTAAATCGATCCAGCAGTTCCTGAGATAAGCGCTTTCAAACAAACAAACTCTTCAGCTTTATAATATATTAGCGCAAGCGCACGTTGTACTTTAGCTGCGAACATTATTTTGGTTATGTTTAAAAAGTGATAGCTCCTAAGATATTTATTGAAATCAAATGATATAAAGGGCAATTTGGTTCTAAATGAAATGCTCGTGATGATGAATCTATTTATTTTGATAAGAATAAATACCTGTGTGTATAATACACCTCTAAAAACAATGCATTATTTTTTTACAAATTTATTAACATAAAAAAGGTTGTAGTAAGTCAACCATAAAAGATAGACATATGTTGTCGCAGACTTTATTATAGAACTCTTAATGCTGAACAATCCTGTCATACATGATTTTTGTGTAACTTAAGCGGTTTCCGCAGCGTATGCAGCGGAAGCTCTCAAAAGGAATATTTTTTTCCCGTTTTCGCAACATTTTTCATTTCTGCTGTGGTCTTATGAGTCGTATCTTTATGTTATATAGCCTAAAGCCTTCCTCGATAAATGGACTATCCAACGTGAAAATATTTTTTCAAATCGGGCCAGTAGTTTTTGAGATTAGCGCGTTCAAACAAACAAACTCTTCAGCTTTATAATATTAGTATAGATTAAAAGTGTTGTCAATTACGTCTTTTATCAGTCTAATACAGGGCAAAAAAGGCAGTAGACTTGTTAATTGGTTAATAAACAATTTACCGTTTGAACTTCATCTCGCTGGTTATAATTACTGTGGACCTGGAACAAGCCTTAAAAAAAGACTTTCTAGAGGTGATAAAGGAATAAATCTTTTAGACCAATACTGCAAAGAACACGACATAGCATATAACAAGTACTCATCATTAGAAGATCGTCATAAGGCTGACATGAAACTAATGAAAAAGGCAAAACAACGAGCACTAGCGAGCAATGCGAGTGTTGGAGAAAAGTTAGCTGCTCATTTGGTGAATAAAGCAATGCTAGCTAAAGTTAGCTCTGGTGCAGGCCTAAAGAGCTCTAAAACAAGAAGATTTAAAACATCTGGTAATGGTATTAAAAGTAAATTTAATCATATCATATCTCATATAACAAAACGATTGTCAAATTTAAAACCAACCTGTAAAAAAGCAGCAATAGATTTGGCTATCGCTGCAGCTCGAGAAATGATATCAGATTCATCTGTAAAACTTCCAAGATATATTCCTGTTCCGAAAACTGGTGGATTTCTACCTTTGATTCCCCTTTTTGCCGGGCTATCTGCTGTTGGCAGTTTAGCTGGTGGAGCTGCAGGTATTGCTAAAGTTGTTAAAGACGTCAAAGATGCACAAGAACGTCTTAAAGAAATGAAAAGACATTATGGAAAAATGGAATCCTTATCTATTGGAAAAGGATTACGGCTTAAACAATACAAGAATGGTTTGAAAATCTGTTTATCAAGTAAAACTAATAAAAAAAACTAAATACCAGGCTACCCAACAGAGCTCTTACAAATATCGATATCATAAATCATGCACAAAATATTCCATACTTTCGTGGGGTATTCATGAGAGATGAATTACCAAAACGCCCACTACTTAAAGAATGTGGAATAATCAATTTAGATGATTCTCAAAGTTCGGGTTCTCATTGGGTAGCCTACGTGAAATTTAAAGACTATGTTGAATACTTTGATAGTTATGGTAATTTAAAACTACCGAAAGAATTCATACAGTACATAGGCAACGATGTAAATTATAATTACGATAATGAACAAAAACATCATCTCAGTACCTATTAATAAGAATGAAGGACTCATATACTACAGGCAAACTTTTCGGCGCATTCTAAAAATAATCTAACAAAAATATTTAGTCTAATCGAGTCTTAAGTTCTCATGAATCATAAATAACAAACTCGTAAATAATGTAGAATTATAATATTGGGAAAGTTGGCGCACGGTTCCCTGTGCAAGGATCTGGGGTCTGAGTCTAGAGTTCTCAGGTACTCGAGTACCCCGGCAAACCAGATCCAGGAAGAGCGAACACACAAGAGCAGCGCCTCGAAAAAGGCGCTCTGGTGTGCCCTTTTCGCTCTTCCTGGATCTGGTTTGCCGGGGTACTCGAGTACCTGAGAACTCTAGACTCAGACCCCAGATCCTTTCACAGGGAACCGTGAGCCAGCTTTCCCAATTTTATACTACTTAAATCGCATCCAATAATATTTCCAGTGACAACTTTTTTCAATTTGCCAATTTGCAATAGGTTAATGAATCTAGGGACTTGCAATACTTTTAAATTCGTACTCGTTGGTATGAAAAGTACAACTATTAAAATAATTTCTGTATTGCACTGTCTTTATTAGCGCAGCGCTTTAGCCGCTTTAGCAATTTCCTCGGCAGAGCGGTCAAAGGGTTAAGTTGGTCACCAATTAATTTTTATAATTAATAATAATTTGCCAGCCCATGTACGGTTCTCGCCTCGGAAAGCAATTTAAATTAATGCATGTAACGTGTGCACGTTGATAAAGGTACGTTCGGAGTGTAAGAATTTTCATTCCCATTCCAATAACGGTAAAAAAATAATTATTGATGATTTTCCCAGCTCAATAAACATATGCTAGTATAATTGAGAGTCTTTATTATTCCGCTTTGTTTCAATTATAAATTATACAGTGTGTCAGTTTTTTTTGTAAAGATTCCACTGATTAATATGAACAACTTTTACTATATAAATCGTCCATACAAAAAACTTCTTGAAGCGCAGCCAAAATGTATGGAACAGTTGGTTTGTTTTTTTTTTTCTATTAAAATTGGTACTCAGTGATTGCGATATTGTGTGTTTATTTGGTACAAAACATGATGTGTGTGACGGTAATTCCACAATATCATTGAAAAAATCATTTTTACACTTATCGAATATTTTTATTCAATTCGAAATTGGTAAAAGATTCCATACAAAAGTCGTCACATTTATTCCTCAACCAGAACATCTTTTAAGTGGGTTCTGTAGTCCTGCAATGAACCTTTATAGTTTTGCCATGTCAGTCTGTCCGCGGTTCAGCTCAGCGACTTTTCGCACTTGAATACTGCAATCTAGCGTGCTAGTTATAAACTTGGATATGTACTTCAACCCTCAGACTCTAAACAATACATAGGATTTACCCGATACCGCACGTTCCATATACGTGTACACTTCAGTGTATCGAGTAGGTTAACACGCTTCGACGTGGACTGTCATTAAGCCACACTAAACGTAGGTATTCTATCCGAACGCACACTTAGTTGGTAACCACAGCTGCCATTTTGTGCCTTCTGTGGTGGTGTGCTGCAAATTATCGATAGTTTTTTATAAACCAATTAATCTTAGCATGAATTTTTATATACAACAGAAAATTGTGTTTACTTACACCATTTAACTTGAGAACGGGTGGACTGGTGGTAGGGTGGTTGTTTCGATGCTGCCAGCCAAAATAGGATATTACTTAAATATTCAATGTAGGGGGCCTACAGAAAGAAAGTAGTAAAATCATACTTTATACAACCATCTACAGACAGTAGGTAACCTATCACCCGTTTTCAACTTGACCTATGCTTACGGGACAGCTTGTATTTTATCGTAACTTTAATTTTAAGTTTCTTTGTAAATTATTTTATTTTATCATTAAACAAATGTTAATGTTTCTGTACAATTACAAAAGGTATAATAAAAAGGTATCGATAAACGTTAATCTCTATCTTAGCCCGCCTTTAGACTGCCATCAGCCATTTATAAGCTAGCCACATTCAATTTGTTTGGTAAACGAAGTCATATCGGCGAATCGAGAATCGGTTTACTGTTGGTTTGTCTTTCCGCCTACAGCTCAAACTGTCAACGAGAGTCAAAACAAAAAAGAAGTAGGATTCCTATGAGTTAATATTACCACGTATAGTTAGTAAGGTTTTCAATTAAAATATATTTAATTTTATTTTATTTGAAGCAAAAAATATGTCGCAAATAAGACGACAAGATTGTGACTTAAACCTTGAATTTGAATTTCCAATATGAAACCCTTTTTATGAGTTGATGACAAGTGGCGTCAATTCATGAAGCATGAAATTTGTTCTTGTAGTCAGTTCCATACGATAGTAATAATAGTTCAACGTAACGATCAGATATCTACCATTAGCAGTTTTAATCCCAAAATGATGTGTACACGGCGTCTCTATATCTGTCTCTCTACTCTTTACCTGACTCCTCTATCTCTATTTTCCTTCTCTCTCTCGATATCCATCACAAAAGGAGAGTAGGTAGCCATAGCACGTCATCACGAAACTTCTTTTATCGAAGTTATTTTATTTTTATTTGAGTCAATGTTGCCCGAAGGAGCTAAAGTAACCCGACCTTAGGGTATTCATTTATTGGGTTCCGTAGCCAAATGGCAAAGAACGGAACCTTTGTGTGGATGTGAACCATTTCTGTTGTGATGTGCCCATTTGTGGGCATAGTTCCTGGTATTTAGAATTTCATAAATCTCAAAACGCTTGAAGAGGTAACCGAGGCATATTATTTTTGTGCTATCGCGTAAATACTTATCCATAGTAGCTCTCTGCACTCTGGCACTTTTCATATCACTGTGTGCGAAGTAGGTGGTAGGGGAACCCGAATCGATGATAGCGCTCGCAGTGACCAAAAATACAACGTTGAAGGACGTCACCATTTCTGATTACCCCACGTACCTGATTGCTCCTAGGAGAACCCTGTTCTTCATCTCTATCTTACCTTCACAGGCCGGGCAGAGTGAACTCTGACGAGGACCAGGATCTCCCACCTCTTGCTTGCCTTCATTGGCCGGCTTAAGTGGAGACTCGCTAGAGCAGAAGTGCTCGGGGGAAGGAAGTGTGCTAGTAAAATGCTTGTAGGGATCTTGAACGATTATCGGACTTGTCCTGAGAGCCGTGGTACACCTCTCCACTCGCCTATCACCTCAACTGGTGTTGCCCCCTTGTTGTCTACGTCACTTAGGCTATAAAAAAATAAAAATAATATAACTAATACACACTATATTACAAATACAATAAATCAATAAACACTTTTAAACTTTCGCGTTGCATTTTAAATACACTTACATACAGGAACCAACGCGATCGCGATAAAAACATAAATACCTTATGTTTTAGCCTGACTGAAATCTGAAATCGCAGATCATTAGTTCGCCTGTGATCACGACCGGTGAAACCCGATCAAAACGTCAGGCCAAAACATAAGGCATAAGGCATTTATGCGCCCATCGCGACATGCCAACTCCCGTATGTAAGTATATTCAACAATAAAACAAATTAATAAATACATAACAAATTACTTAATACATAAAATATACGTACATATTATAGATCCAGTACACAAAAATGACTTTTATATTATTCTCTTCAATTACTGTACCGTTGTACATCTATAACGTGTAATAAATTGAGTACCTTAATATTTTTAGTATTCATCGGATCCACATTAACATTTTCATCACATTATCTTTGTTTTTCCATGCTTTCATTTCCTTTTTGCTGGTTCGTTTGCTGTAAACACGAACATAAGAGTTAATCATAGATTCTATCTACCATAACGCAGTTCGTATTTTCTCCCTAAAAAGTCGTACTGTAGACATTAAACTATAGGCATTACCTGCCTTTCTACTCTTCTTATTACTATTACTCTGTATTTTTGGATTATTGATGTTTTCTAATCCTTTTTGAACAATATTTATTGTGAATCTAAAAATGTCAAACTTTCAAAGCTCTGTTATTCTACTTTTCTTTACATAATACTGTAAAAATAGTTGTGTTTTACCTTTGTTTGCAATTTTCCTTTAATTTGCATTGGGTGATGATTCGTTTTCCTGTATTTTCGTAATTTGCTTACTTTTTGACAGTATTTTTATCTTTATTGACATCGTTGTTATGACAATATCTTTCAAAGTCTGACAACTTCTATCAAAGTTTTTTATTTTTTTTGGGTTTAATCCTCTGTAAACCACCAGTATTCATGTTCTATTTTTGAACCTACCTCGATCTAAATTTGAACGGCCCCGGCCCCCTATATAAGCATTAATTTTTTTCATTCATTTCATTCGATTCCGAGTTCTAAGCTCGAACAGTTCTATTACACTCCAATAAATAAATACTCTACATCTTCCCTCAAGAAGTCTTGAAGAACCGCCGGTGACTACTGAAACACCTCCTCACGCTAGGGGAGGGACCGGACACCGGAGGAGTATCCAAGCACATTGACTGCAGTAACACCTCCTCGCTCTAGGGGAGGGACCTGTCTCCTTCTCGGAAGAGGATCCGAGACCAAGTACTTCTGGCACTCCAACTGATCACAACATTTTCTATATAGTGCCCGTTACCCTCATTACTGCACATCGGCGTCTCTGCTCTTCACGGCGCCTGTCACCGCTGCACATCGGCGTCACTGCTCTTCACAGCGCCTGTCACCGCTGCACATCGGCATCGCTGCTACCTCCGCTGTGTCGGCCCTGCACTCCGACGCCGCCCTTTGCTGCCCCAGGACAATACTTATTGAAGATTTGAAGATACTTACTCACGCCCACTGCACTTTACTTACATTCATACAGACATCACCTCATCTCATTTTTCGGTACTGTATTCTTTTTGTTGTAATATAAATTCTATTCCCTCTTCTACCTCTTTCTTTAACCTTCTTCTACCTCTCCACATTTGTCGCTTCACGACATTACGCAAATCTAAAATGCACTATCCTTGCATTATAAATTTGTGTAATCGAAGAGAATAAATAGAGGTAGATAATACAATATTCCATCAAAATACTTTTCGTAGTAACAGCCAGAAAATTGTTATTTACCGTCCGCTAATAGTTTGAGGTGCAGGTGCATTTTAGCTTTAAAACGTGGGAATGTCAAACTTGGTGCAACGAATACTGGTCTCAAGATGGTAAACAAAGGGCGGAGTAATTTTGGATTTAGTATTCTAAAATATACACAGTTCTAGTATTGACCGGAGAGACAAACCATGGGCCACGGAGATGGCGAAACCTGGACACCGTTATGCTAGCAATTTCGGAGCGGCTTTGAGTCGTCGATTGTTCTACCCTGAATGGAAGTGAGCCTTTTTCATACCACTCCTATTACGACTCTGCAAAGTTTGACTTTCCGATTAAAAATTGAGCTAGGGGAAGATTTTGATTGGATTTTGAAATATCCTGACTGAGAGAAAACTTGTGTTATTTTAGGATCCGATTGTTAATTGGATTTTTAATGACATAAGTGTGTGGATTCCATATGTGTTATTTCAAATGATTTCTAAAAGCTTATTGCTAAAACCATGATTATTAAGCTATTGATTGAAGCATTTCGTTTAGAGTCTCATAGAAACTTTCATTCCACAGAACGTAAAGATCGAGGTCCAAAAATACCATTGTCCCCATTAAATAACTTAAAAAGTACTGATCTTACAAAAAAATATTGATGACAGATTACGAACTCTTGCCTTTGAGCGTCAATCTCGTATATGCTTGGATATGCTTTAGAAAAGAGTTCTTTGGAATTTCCCTGAAGTTATTGTGCATGAAAACCAGCTTTTCTTGCATCTGAGCAGGACTTGGGACAGTATTCCACAACTGGATATTGATACCCTTGTTTTGAGTATGCAGAACCGCTGCAGATGTGTCAGGAGAGTCTTAGGTGGATCCACGGATTATTAATTTTAAGTTTTCAATAATTTTAATAAAAATACTAGTTGTTTTGTTTAGGTTTTGATGTTTCAAAAATAAAGTAAAGATTGAAAATTTGTCTGAGCATTTTTTTCCTCTTTTTCTAAGTTTTTTTTAGTTAACTTTATCTACACAATTTTTATCATTAGATTAATAGCCTATCTAAGGCTATTACAATAGTTTTTTTTAATTGTATAGGTGTCTTAACAGAACGTTAATATAGTTATTTAGATTAAATTGAAATATCCCTAGACCATGTTGATATGTGTACGAGTATTCATCACCTATCGACAGCCGCCGCCGCCGCGCCGTGGCGCTAGTGTCGTCGCGACAGTATCGCTAATCAACTTTCGCGCGCCTCAATGTATCTATGATTTTTATGACATTTTTGTTATTTAAGGAGAAATTCCAAATGAATTGTATATTTTCATGCTGTGAAGTTTATTTCTTAAACCATAATAAATATTTTTTTAAATTACCTTAACTCACCGAACGCCTTTTCATAATAGCTGGAGCCCCTGTTCGAATGTTAACATTTTTTTAAATATGTAACATAAATATGTAACCGCATAAATTGTGCATTCTCAATATGCCGTATTTATTTACTCATTTAAGATAATTTTAAAGATACGTTTGATTTCTATAGGACGTGGGGAAATTTTCTTTTGGCTAATGGTCCTTCTTTTTTGTAAATATATAATATAATATACTCTTTTTATAAATGTAATAGATATTAATATAACTGAAGTTAGCTTTGAAGCATAACAATCATAACAAAAGTTGTCTAGGGATGTAATTTAACAGATACTGTTGTAAAATACCTTAACAATAAGAGTGAGATATCATCAAAAACGTTAACCCTTAATTCCGAATCATAAATCTTCCGTTATTCAACCGTAGGTTACGACCAAGCACTTACCACAACAATGGTGTTTACCGATACGAAACTAGCGTTAAAAACCATTATACGGCTAAAACTTCCTATTGTACACAGAATAAATGTTGAATCACTGTGCGAAGCGCAAATCACTGACAATGTCTGGAAGCGCGTCCACTGTGCCAGCGACCTTATTTTTAATTTCATTTTATTAAAACATTATACGTTATAGCCACCATAACTAAAAATAGAAGTATGTTTTTAGTATTGAAATATCGTGTAGGTTTTTATTTGCTACTCGAAAATCGTAAACAATGTTTTATTTGTTTAAATTTTTTTTATCACGGAGTAAAATAAATTTACTATATTATTTAAAAAGATCTCAGTGTTCAACGATGAATTTCCTACGTAGGTTGCGAGTTTTGTTCTTCTTTTAAAAATTATTTTATTTAAAAATAAATTATTTCGTTACAAAGGAATGTCAAGATTGTTTACTATAGGTACGAGTGTTCTATTGTTTTTATGTTATATATTTATTATATTACGACATGCTAAGAAAAACAGACTTTAGCTAGTTTGTATGTGTTAAACAAACTGCATCTTCTATGCATATTTTGAAAGATGTAGGACAGTGGACGAAACCTTCTACGGATTTCGAATCTTTTTTTAAAATATTATGCACTGTAATCCCCGCTACCAGTGTGCCCCTACTACACTAGCTTACATTATGAAAAACATTATCTAGCCGTATTGTTCCTGCGACCCGGAACGGCTCGCCTTTGTTTCATAGTCCAGGGATGACAACTATGGAACAGGGTTATCCAGGCTTAGGGGCGTTCTTTTTTCAAATTCAATTGCCAGTTTCTGATTAAAGTTTTTCTAAAATCAGTTCAACTTTTTCAGATTTTCTTCTTTTTTTGCAATTCTCTCTGGCCAGATTTAAGACCGATAAAGCTATTCCTTTTAGTAATACTGTTACAGAATATTTACTTCTCTTACGTTCACTTTAGTACATCACGCAAAAGCATGTCGCGTTTATATATAAAAAAACGGCCAAGTGCGAGTCAGACTCGCTCACGAAGGGTTCCGTTTCTACCATGTATGTAAGCAGTTTTATTGCCCTAATAATGGTCCGTAAATAATAATGTAATATAGTTATTAAGATTGACTTATAATAACAATTTGTCCTTATAGTAGAAATTCCC
Source organism: Pyrausta purpuralis (assembly GCA_963924145.1). Classification (NCBI taxonomy): domain Eukaryota; kingdom Metazoa; phylum Arthropoda; class Insecta; order Lepidoptera; family Crambidae; genus Pyrausta; species Pyrausta purpuralis. Next base: position 21,059,300 of record OZ001654.1, read on the forward strand.
TTTAAATAACAAAATATCGTCGGTCGGATTCATTATCGGAACATTTCCAAAATTACGTGTTTTGAGATGAGTATGTAAAATGGTAGGAAATTGAATATTTTATCCAAATCACTATCGGTACAACTCAAATGTCATTTCTCTTTCACAGAAAACTGTTTATTCCGATAAAGAAATATAAATTTTAGTGATCTCTTCGATTTCAGTATCAGTTTATTTAGAAATGTCCCACTGGCACCCTAAATTTTAAAGTGCAACCATGATTCATTAATCAAATATTTCGAAATGTTCCAGTATGGCTCTGAAATTCTTCACTTGATTATTTTTAATTCGTGTTATGTGCCAGTCGCGCTTTGAACGCTCAGTGTAGTGGTCAGACGGGGATTGAAATTTGATATAATAAATAGTAAAAATGAGTTCGAGAGCTAAAACATTGCTTAATGCTTCAACACCCGAGCGGTTGCAGGCAACCGCATAACAATAGAATTTGCATTGTGTCTCGTTCACATACGCTTGAGGGATTAAATTAGCAATTAAGCGAAAAATAGCAAACAAGGAGTTCAGAGAGTGATCATTGAGTTTAACAGTAAGTTATATACAAATACTATTTTCAAAACTACTTACTATTTTAATAAAAGAAGTTTCAGATAGCTTATTATGCTAGTATGGGTCTCTTTTTGCTTAAGTTAAACAAAGTAGTAGGTTATTTATTGCCTATAACATACTAGGTAACCTACTCAATCCTAAAATAACTAGATACTTTAGTGTGAAAATTATTTATCAAATTATAGAAAACGAAGAAACATTTATATATCCACCAGATACTGCCGTTTATTTAGATGAAGATTCAGGAGACAAAGATGCTAGTGCGGACATAAATAATCTCACTGGTCGGAGCTCAGCGCCTCTTGTAAGGTCGTATTAGCGAAAAACTCGCGACCACGTCGTTCATGTCGAGAAACAACAAGTAATGTATCACCGCCAGAAATGCACTCTCCGTTTCCCCAGGATTCCTGTGAAGGCCGAGGTCGTCGTGCTTCAAGAGGACGAGGTCGTTCTAGCTCACGTAGCCGTGGACGTGGACGCGGCAATGCTAATAATGCTAGAGTTGAAGTAGCTAGTTCAAGTGCTTCCAGTGATGATTCTGGAAGTTCTTACATAGACGAACCTATACGAAAAAAAGCAAAGCCTGCACGTACCTGGGTAAAAGAAGATTTCTCGAAGCAGTTGCCTACTTTTCTTGATGGTGATTATTCCAAGTATAGAGAAAAATCTGTAGAAATGTTCGAGATATTTTGGAGTGGAGAACATATGAGATTGTTAGTTGATCAATCGGCGAAATATGCTGCGTTCCTAAATTGCTTACTGGGATCAAGGTTCTGATATGAGAAACGAAATGATTTACAACTCTTTGAGACGAGATCGCTTCAAGACTGCGCTTTTTGCATGGTGCAGATAATACACAGATTGATGTAACCGATAAAATGTGCGAAAGGCCTTTCGCGAAAATTATGTGCCATCAGCTGCTCTAAACTATGATGAGTCCATGATTGAATATTTCGGAAAACATGGCTGCAAGCAATACATTCGCGGAAAGCCTATCAGATTTGGCTTCAAAGTTTATGTTTATATATTAGATTTTGAAATCTATCAAGGCAAGAGTGTAAATGTGAATCCTAAGTACGACCAAGAGTTTGGCCAAGCTGCAGCTCCTTTAGCAAAGATGATTGACGATTTGTGTAGTAATGTGCAACCTCGGCCCGCAAGTTTTTACTGTGATAATTTGGTTACCGGTTTTCAGCTTTTGCTATATTTGAAAAGTCGAGGCTATAATGGAACTGGAGCTGTGCGTGTAAACCGCTTGCCGAAAGACATTCATTTGACGAATAAAAATGATTTACTGATAAAAAATTGGCGGTTACTACGTATCTGTAAAATGCGTTGAAGACGATATCTCTGTCGTTTGCTGAGTGGATAATTCAGTTGTGACAGCGATGTCCACTGTTCATGGCGTAAGTCCTGTAATATAGCGCAGCAGAGAAAAAGAAGATAAGTGTTCCGCGACCAGAAATATTTTGAAAATACCGTAAATACATGGGTGGTACAGATCTTATGGATCAGAACATAAATACGTATCGTATTGGCATAAGGGGTAAAAAGTGGTGGTAGTCTATTTTTACGTACATGATTGACGTAACCATTTGCAATGCTTGGGTGCTATCGAGACAAGCAGGCAGTGTTGAAAGCCAGTTAGATTTCCGCAGGCATATAACTCAAGCGTATTTAACTCTCTAAGCGGCGGGTGGCCCAAAACTGTAAAACAATCCCGAACGGACAACTGTGAAACCGATGCTATAAGGTTTGATGGTCGGGATCACCTTCTTGTTCCTTCTTCAAGCCGTCGTAGATGTGCTCAAGATGATTGCAACTCTCGAACAAGATTAGAGTGTAGAAAATGTAACGTGGGACTATGTGCAGCGTGAAATACCAGGTTCCATTCCTAATTTTTGAATATTCAAAGATAAAAATAAATGTTATTTAACCAATTTATACTTTTTTACATTTAATGCCACTCCTGCTAGTTGTTTGTATAATAATACATATGATAATAATAATAATAAATTGTATAATTTACTTAATTTTTATAAAGTCCACGATAATCGTATGTTTTTAATCTACTGAGCATTTTTTTTTCTAGATTATTCCTTATCGGATTCCAGGTTCGATATTTTTGTAGTACTTGTATAGCATTAAGTAAACCATAATTAAGAACATATTTAAAAAATTGACACACTTCAAAAAAAGTCTATAATGGGTTAATTTACGATTTAAGTACCACCAGCGATCAAATGTTATTCCTAAGAGTTTACAGAGATTATTACTCATTTTTGGAGGCTGGACACTATCATATTGAACCCGATAAGCATAACGAAAATGATTAATTTGACGCACCTAAATATTATTAGATTTAACAGATTTCTTTAAGTTTTTTAAATATTAATAAACCATTAAGGTTTCTAAATTGATTGGTTGTTTAATTTCATTACTGGCTTATTTAGAAATATTCCAAATAATTCTTTGATTTTCAGGAAAATTTTAATTCATTATTAGAACATTTCAAAAAAAAACTGATAACTTATTAATTACAAATGATATCCTGAATCTTAGTAATACACAATAAACTTGACTATAATCTGCATATAAATAAATTAAAAAAATATTACTAAATTGTCTCTAGATATAATAAAATAACAATGAAATATTATCAAAATCTTTAAACCTTAATTACTCAGAACAGGTCATTTTGAAATGTTCCATTACTGTTTTCGACCGACGATATTCGAAATTATGAAACAAACTGGTTGTAGGTATCTTATAATGGCAATAGCGAGACAATCAATACCAATAATTAACTACAGCTTCAGTATACCTTAACCCGTTTTGGAAAAAAAAAACGTTAAGGAAAATTCACATGAAAATTATTTTGCTTTAAGTTTATGGACTACAAGTCTGTCATTTGTTTACTTATCTATCATATCCGTAACAGTTTTCCTTCTAAATTCATCGTATATACTTGTGCTGTGTTTTTTTAAATTTAGTTTTAGTTTAGTTAGGAGAAGGTGGAGACATTGGACTCTAACAAAAATTGCCTTGTTAAACGGAATATTACGGAAACCGCCCACTTTATCGAAAAATTATGTTAGCAAACTCACCATAATTTTATAAAACCTATTTAATAAAACCCAACGCAATGGGTTTGGTAAGAGAAATAAAACATACCCATACAAGTTTTTTTATTTATTTATTGATTTAGGTACATCAACAGTATAACATAAACAGCACTTAGATTAATATACAGTTTAGTTGAAAGAAAGAAAGAAAGAAAGATTTCTTTCACTTAGATTAATATACAGTTTAGTTCTAGTACATTAAACTAATTAAAGACATACACAGAATTTGCCATAACATATAACAGTGAAAGGGGGAGTCACAATACAAAAAAAGTATATACATATATATATCTATCCAACCAAACAATATAAATAACAAACAACAAAACTTACGAAGATGCAACAATTTTAAAAATCATCTATGAGAGTCAAGCGCAAACAAACCCCCTCTTTATCGTTTCCCTGATAAAATGCAATGAGTCACTAAAAATGACCAAGTTGTTGTTTTTGTTCAGCTCGTTATATTACAAGTATGAGAAGTACTCAAAAAACCTTTAGTACAGTTCATATAAGCAAAATCTAGTATGTCTATAGATCATGGCAGCTTGCGAGAGCTGAGGAAGAACGAATAATTACGAGTGACAGACAATTTAATTGTATTTAGAACTAGATTACCAGTAGGACATTAAAAGATTGTCAAGCAAACAATACCTCTTCAAAGTGGGATATTTCACTTATTTCGTCTGTTTTGGATGGCGTCAGCGTTCAAACGTGTCTCATTGCCTCAGTGCACTTTTATAAACTGCAGAAACTACTATTTAAATAAAAATGTTTCAGTTGGAATATCATATTTTCGTTAAGTTAATTTAATATAATGATGCTTATCATTCATAATTGAAGTATTTTCAATAAAATTTGCGAGTTTTGTTTTTTAGCCAACTCACGCACCAACATGGTCAAAAGTTTGTCGTAAAAAGTAGATTTCCTAAAACAGTACCATACATGGACTAGTTAGTAGTAGTGTGGAAGTTTACGTTCCGGATTACAAAGATAAACAGTCGCGGGTTCGAATCCCGCCCGCACGACCCTAACTCTTATGTCTATGGACATGTCTATATTATCCGTCTCTGTATTAAATTAATATAAAATACATCTTTAATTTCCTTAAAGCATCAGTTACAGTAACAGCAACTTTATTTTACATATATCATGAATCTGCACTGAAGTGCGGACAAACAGACGGAATGGCGAAAATATGAGGGTTTCCTGTTGAACTACGGAACCAAAAAACAAGGTGTTCCTTTTTATAAGACTTTTTTCATTTACAACAGTGTTTGTATTGCGATTCCGAAAACAACGAACGAGTATTTCATTGAATTCGTTTGCTCCTGACAGGTACTGAGAAACTCCATTATAATGATTTCATGAGATGATGTATAAATATTTTAACACTTTTACGGACAGTACTCCAGATACAATAGAAATTTTATTGTTATCACGCCTATAGGCGGTCACTGTCCATAAAAGAGTTAAAACAACTCATCGTACATTGCTTATTTATTTATTTAAACCTTATTACACTGTAAGTTGTACAATTGATGGACTTAATTCCTAATGGCATTCTCTACCAGTCAACCACCTGGTAATCAGAATTTAATCAGTGGCGGAATATTAATAATAAGTGAGAAGAACTTATCTCCAACCCTAGTACAGAAACTTTGTTCGTGTGTGGGATCGCGTGGCTTATCCGTGCCAGTATTGTGCAGAATCGCACATTGTCGGAAAAATGCACCCATTGTCCTTTAGAACGTCCACTGGCGAGGTTTATCGAATACCTTTTAAAGTTTAAAGAGAGTTAAACAATAGTTATCTTAGTTAAAACACATATAAAAGCTTTTTTTTTAATAATATGTGCTTTAATTACAAATATTATATGAAAGCGAATGAAATACATATAAAGTAGGTATCCCAATATCATAATATTTAGCTTGATAATAATGTTGAAGAAACAAATTAATAAGGAGCATGCATGTTGTCAAACATAACGGCCAGCATTAGTCTTTATACCTGTGTAAGCCATTCACCACTTAATTATTAGAAATTTAATTTAATCAAAATAAGAATGTGCATGTTCGAATTGAAAAAGGCGGTGAAGCTATTTCAATTTTACAGTCCGTTGAGTGGAAACTTAAAGGTGCACGAGAAAGCTCGCTTTAATAGCAAATAATTGAAATACTCATGTCATTGCTATCATGACGTTAATTTTTATGATGAAAAATAATATATCCGTATTTTCAGTGAATTTTCACCTTCCGTTTTGATGCCCTACTTCGTAACAAAGAAAAGAACCGAATACCTAGTTATCTTTATTTTGCGACACAAATCTTAATATTACATATGAGGTCAAATTGTTTTGTGAAAATATTTTAACTTTCTCTTTGTATAACTTTACACCATAGAAACTAATAAATAAAATTATTTGAAAAATTGAGTTTTTATTTTTATTTTGCTCGATCAAAGAAAATATTATATTTTAAAACAGCGCTCTGTCAATTTTTATGCCCTCTACTTTATCGGCTTCGTTTTTCTCATTTTAATGCTCAAACTTTCTTTTTTTCTAATCTTAACCTTAATTAATTAAAAAAAAACTTAATCTCTAATTTTCTCAAAAACTATCGTATAAGAACTAAGAGTGTGGTCTAAAAAAAATATTTCATTTATTATGCTGAATCTGCCCTGTACAACGTGTAATGTTAAATGCGCAAAACCTGGAAATACGAGTAGTTTGGTTAAAATAACGAGGACAATCAGTTGAACTACTTTTTAATATGGGTCACATTTTGCTAAAAATATTTATTAAGATATTGCCCTGTCTATTGGTTAATAAGACAAGCAAGCCCGCCAAAATACGTAAACAAGCAATAGTGGTTAGTTCTTTATGAGTGTAGATAGTAATAATAATGTCAGCGCGGCGCAGCGGCCCAGTGAATACCTACCAACTCCTCACTCAACGGAGCTATGACAGAGCGTCGTCCGCAGAGCAAGAAATGATCAGAAGTGCTTGTAAAACTAAAACACCTCATTAAACCTAAAATAATTATTATTTACATTTTTTTTCAAAAAAAGGTCAATTTAATCAAAAAAATACTTGGGGTGCCTGGTTTTGCGCATTTAAGATTACACGTTGGATGGTATACTTATGCCTCCAATAATTCAATGAAGTAATTTTATGAAATTTAATCTAATTAAATTCTGTGTCCTTTAAAATTTAATTAAATTTCTGTCTTATATACAGTACTTTAATTATTTGAGTTTTTCAAGTAAATGTATAAAAAACTTGTGTGGTACGCACCGCCCTTGTTTAAACAAATATGTTTAATATATTCCAAATAAAAACAATCGCATTTTTTTTTCATTAATCACAAAAATAATAAATATTTCGAGTCTTTTTCTTTCAGAATAAGGTCAATTTCATTAAAAATCGTTTGGGGTGTCTGAGGTTTTGCGCATTTAATATTAGACGTTGTATGGTATTCTTATGCCTCCAATGATTCAATAAAGTAATTTAATCTAATTCAATTCAACTTCATTTTAAATTTAATTTAATTTCTGTCTTATACACAGTACTTTTATTATTTGAGTGTTTCAAGTAAATGTATAAGAAACTTGTATGGTACGCACCGCCCTAGTTTATACAAAAACTTTTTAATGTATACCAAATAAAAACAATCGCTAAACTTTTAATTAATCACAAAAAGAATAAACATTTCACGCCTAGATTAACGTTGTTAATTAATCAGATGTAACAAAATATGATGCAAACAAAACGTAAATCCAAATCTATTAACGCCTGCTCCAATCAGTTGGGCGTTAATTTGCTAATCATAAATTGGTTCTGTATTTGAATAACTTTATTACCAATGTAACTGCAATCGAATTTTCACTGACAAAATTTTATTATTTTATATTCATGAAGATGAAAATTTATTATTTATTGGATGATCAAACGAACTTACCTTAAGTGAAGTTCGATCCAAATTGTCCTGACTTCGACGAAGAGATTTAATTGACCATGTAGTAGTATGCCCTGCTACGCGTCTATTCACTCGCACACAGGTTTAGCGCAAGAAAGAGAAAGTAAATAACCTCACTCCCTCCCACGCCTCACAGCACTGTCAGCCGCCTGTCGCTCATTCATTTCAGAGCAAGGAGACCGATGTATGAGATGTACAACATTGATTATACTAATGGTATGGGTGACGATTATTTTTGCATAAAAAACGTACACGGGAATTGGGAAGGGTGGGACCTTAAATCTCTTCGTCGAAGTCAGGACAATTTGGATCGAACTTCACTTAAGGTAAGTTCGTTTGATCATCCAATTGTCCTGCCTTCGACTCTGAGATTTAATTGACCATGTAGATGTTCGGAGTAAAATCAATGTTGTTACAACAGAATAAGACATCTCTGTTAGTCTTTGATCATTAGAACGATCATATTAAATAACAATTTATTGTTAACGTCACCATCTTTGACATTTAGATGTACTACTATTACTAAAAAAGAATGGATGTATGATAAGTTATAACTTTCTACTATAAACATATATTTTTACTAGGAAGAAAGAAGATATTTGTGAGTTTTTATTTTTTTAATTTTTTTAATGATTAACTAAAAATATATAATTTATTTATTTTAGTAATCTGAAACTGAAATAGTTTTATTTCTTATTTTTATTGTGGCGTGTTATATAAATAACAAACATTACGGAATACGTATTGTTGAGCTGAGACGGTTTGCGAATTTTATAGTTTTACACACTGAATTTGGCACGTAAAACAAATGATAATTTTATTACGAGAAAAGCTACATACAGAAAACACTTTTTAGTAAGCGCATTATCTTTGGTAAGGTAACGGGCTGGAAGGTAAGTCTGACAAATCGTTATCTTGTCTTGCAATTTTTTAACATATTTTATAATTATAGATTTTAAATACATACATGATATTCTATTGCTTTTTAGTATGGGATATTTAGGTATTAATGTGACTGTTTTAAAGATATACGTCCGAATACCAAACATATAAATAATATTTTATACATTTAAATTTCGAATACCTGAGAAAACATTTGGTTATAAAAAGTGTTAGATGATTGATATAAAAGCAATTGATTGATTTATTTATTATAAGGAATGAAATTCTCTTAAGATCATGAAACATTCACAGGTGTCTATCAATGCTATTATAGCAAATAATCATATAGCATTGCTATATGATTATTTGCTGAGTTACCAAAAGAATACGAAAATTCAATGGCTTTGAAATATTATCGTTATCAGAATTTTTGAGGCATGGGTAAGTAGGTAAGTAATGATTTTTTATTTATTTATATATAATTAAAAATTCAATAAGTATATTAGTTACTGAAAAGTAACTATATCAATCAATATACAATATACAATCTTCTTCAGAAATGCTTTAAGAATCGGCTTCTGAGAGCTTTGTGACTTTATAAGGGCAAACGACCGCAAATAATTTCTCCGACAGAAGTTTTGGTACTACCCGGCCCCGACCAAATACGTTTATCTAATATTCGACTAATCGACTAGGAATGTTCGCCGAGTATTCGATAGTCGGCTCATGGTCAGATTTCTCGTTGTAAATTTACTCTTAATTTTATTGCCTGGATAACTTTTAAGGATTATATCGAGATCCCAAGGTAGACTGGTTTCATACATATTTAAAAACATTCTTATATATGGTTCATAAAAAAAACAAGAATTATTTGGATTACAATAATTAATTGACTCAAATTTTAATGAATTGTCGTATCACATGACGTCCTCTGGCGTAAGAGTGAAGGGAAAGTCCTTTAAGACAAAAACATTTTTTTTTTTGTAACTAGGAGGCGGGCCGGACTTTCGTGCCACTAGACCTGTTTTGTTATTAATTTTAATTCTACAATTGTTCAACCATACCTTAGTAACTGGTGAATATTTAGATAAAATGTCCTTTGAAAATTCATTAAACACAGTTTATCGAATACTTTAAACATCAGACGATAAAGTTCATATTATAAGAATCTATTTTATTACTAATTGGAGCAACGTTTCCAAAGAATCGTTCCTTAGTAACTTGTGGCTTTCTGGGGAAGATTGTTGTGGAGTGGATGAATGTAATTGGGTGGAAAATAACTGATGGTTAGAGAAAATATTTACTTGATGTAGTTTATTCTTAAATCACAGAATAAATATTAGGAAAATTAACATGGTTTATATTTCCAATAACTCGAATTAGATAATTGTAGTGCAATTTGGGTCTAATGCAGCATTGCATTTAGGATACGCCAGTTTTTTTTTAATATATAATAATTGCCTTTTGTTAAAATAAATATCGATAGTAGTATTTGTGTAGTAATGAACATGTCTTGTATTTATCTCACCTTAAACGTCCCTACGTTTTACGTGTGGCATGTGGCACATGGTAAATAAAAATAACCCAAGCATATGAAATAAAATAATATTATACTTGAGAAAATTAAATTGTACCAATTAATATGCTTTGTTATTGCATATCCATAAAAAACAAAAAAGGCATTATTTTCGTAAAATGGACTTGTTTCAATTTTGTAGCTACCTAATCTTACGGTATATTTAACAATGTGTTGATTAGTTCTGGTAAGTGCTATCTGCCGGATACTTCATACAATATGACATTTTATTTGAATTTTTCTTCGGTGGTGATCGTGGTAGCATATGTTAAAAAACAAGCTCATAGAAACAAAAGTCAATTAATTTAAGGTGACCAAAGGTTGTCACAATCTTTACTGGTCGGTGGCTGACTTTTCCAAAGATAAAGGACACAGTTTTCTCGACTCGAGATTAAGTACCGAACTTTGCGACGGTTATATGAATGCATTCATAAAAAAGCGTATCACTGCCAAGGCATATTTTTCTAAAAATGTAATAACTCTAAAACAATGGAATACCGCGGACACCTTAATAAATCTAATATGACGGTAGTACTATATTGATTACGGAATTTGATAAGATAAATTTCAAAACAATCACGGTTTCCAGCTAGTTGTTATTGCGTCGGTAAATAAAATCTAAGCTTTACCGATTTATTTACTGAGAAATTGATTAAATCTTAGTTGGATTTCAAAACTAAATAAGTCAAATTTTCCACCATTCAGAATTATACATATGCCAGGTATTAAGCAAAGCTCATTCTCATTTTTATCGTAGCTGTTAAAATTAAAAGCAAAAAATGGGGTTTTTAAACGGAATGGTTTTTATATGGACCCAACCATATTTTGGTACGTACTGGGCAAGCTTACAGCTTGCTTGCTTATTTATAATCAAAGGGCCAACCACAAGCTAAATAGTTATAGGTATAAGCAGAAAGCAGAAATGTATGTAGAAAACTGCTTTCTAAAAAGTTAATTGTTATCTTTTTACACAATCTATTAAATTCGATATGTTAAGTAATATTATTAAGCAATGTTGTGTTTACCATAGCATTGTCTAATTAGACAATTTTATAGCCATTGGCAAGAAATAAGTACAAAAGAGTTGTAATGAATGGTGGATATAGGACCAAAACCACCCATAACTACGTGAGCTATGGAGGGATGCCATGCTACCGATTTTAGAGCTTTGGGAAAAAATTTAGAGCGTGTACTGCAGGTTGCACAATACGTGTATTTATGATTAAGGTCTAGGCAGTAAAAGTGTTTTTAAATCTCTCAATTTTACTTTTCCGAGCAAAAATGTACAAAATAAATAAAAAATTATTCGATTTGAAATAAATCTGCCACCACTATTTTTCGGTACTGACGAAAAGGTACTTGGTATTATTTTATTGCTATTTTTGTTTGTTAGTGTGATGGCTTACATTATGCTCCGTTTTAATATTTGTCAAAAGATTGGCTGAGACAAGTGTTCGGTCGTGGTTTCGCCACGAGTGGAATACGGTAGCCTGTAATAAGTACATATGTACGTACGGCTTTAAAGTGATATAACAAAGCTTTCATAAAAACACATACCTTTTTTTGGTCGGATTCTGATTCCGAGTGCGAAACGTTGAAATAACGCTGGAATTGTGACGGTAGATCACGGCGCCTGTTGGGCCGGATGAGTGCGAGCGAGGGCCGCTGCTTCATACTTAGAGGCCATGATGGCGCATCGTCAGCGCTGCTTAGTATGTGGAATTATGCATGAATGCCTTTGGCTGTAATTTATTATTAGCACTAAAGCCGAATTGGCTGTTACTTCACTCAACTTGTTCCCCTTTTTTCGCAATGAAAATGAGGGTAGGATATTGGAAGCAACGCATACCAAAAGTCTCAGCTGAGATCAAAAATGATCTAGATAATTAGGACTGGCTGACCTCGCGTGTCAGCTCGGCCGGTATTTGCTACAGATCAATATCGCGTATTGATTCGGAGCGGAAAATGCGGACTGGCTAGCATCACGTGCTAGCTCGGCCGTGAAGCGTAAAGCATGCATGGTGCAGCCACGCTGGGTAGTGCGTTTTACTTCACATTCACTTTGTGAATATACTTTCTAATACGTATTATCAATATATATATAAGGTAAGTTTCGTTTAGCACGAAATAAAAACTTAACGATTTTATACTGTGGTTACTGCGTGCGTTGTAACGGCGCGCGCGCACAGACACGAATGAGCGACAGGCGGCTGGCAGTGCTGTGAGGCGTAGGAGGGAGTGAGGTTATTTACTTTCTCTTTCTTGCGCTAAACCTGTGTGCGAGTGAATAGACGCGTAGCAGGGCATACTACTACATGGTCAATTAAATCTCAGAGTCGAAGGCAGGACAATTCTTGTTACATGGTGATGATAATATTTAAGATAAGTATTAATTTATCCCCTGAGAAGTAGGCAAAAGTAGGTAAAATTGTTTAATGTCGGTATGCCACAGTAGTAGTAGTCGTATGTCATAGTAAGAAAATATTTAAAAATCGTGTCGAAGCGTTTTTAATTAAGCGGTTCTCAGTTTCGATTGTGTTGTTATTTTGTCCGCGAATATCTCGCGTTTGACTGAACCGATTTTGATGCGGTTTCCAGTAAAGTATTTGTTACACTGAGGAGAAGGTATAAATAACTATTTTGATCGACTCCAAGACAAGAGGTTCTGGCTGAACCGATTTTGATGCGGTTTTGAGAAAAGTATTTGGTACGTTAAGGTTTTAGTAACTACAAAAGAAACGCATTTGAAGTCGGTGCATGATGTAAACCTTAACGAAGAGCAGCAGTCTCCGTACGCACATCAGGCACTGACTTCAAGTAAGTTTCGTTTTTCCTATTAGCGTTATTTTAGTCCTTTTAGTGATTTTTTGAGGGTACTTTCAGAGCTGCCGGTACTTCACAGACGATAAATTTCCCGAAATCAATGGGTTTCATATTTGCATATTCATATTATATACGGTAGCAATATAAGTTCCATGTCTCGTTCGAGCGTATCATTGCATACTCGTAGAATCAAAAGTCTGTCCATAAACCAGGCATTTCCATTTATTAATTATCACAAAGAATGTCTGTCTAAATGCTTGTCTCGTATTACCTGTATCTTTCTTGCATAGATTGGAATCCATTTAATTGAGATATAACTATGAGTGAAAAGTAATTGAATGACATCAAACATATAAGATCGGTACAACATAGGTGGGAAATTCTGAATTAAACGTAAAAGTGAACACGTGTCAGAAAAAACATATGTAATTTCATGTCAAACATAGTAACTTTGTTTCAAATATATTAAACTCGAAGCGATGTTGTTTTAAAACTTATGTGATAACTTGTCATAGTAAAGGTGAAAACGTCAATCCTATTGATATGCACCGTCGAATTGAGACTAACACTGATGGGCAGCAATCCAATCTGTTGCCCGATGACGAATTGAGCCACGTATTCGATTGTCTTTTATTTATACCATAATTGCGCTCGCAACTGGTGGGTATAAAATAATCCAATAAAAAATGACGTGTGATTCTGCTCATATCGAAAAGGAGCTAGATATGAGCCCACGTAAGCTATAGCGTTAGGAAGCTTTAATGCATGAAGCCGCATACATGATTCAGAAGATTTCAAATGTCAATTTATTATTTTTCTACCCTTTACCACTGCTTTTATACTACATTAGCAGACTTTTTACTTTATAATAGTAAAATATTCATAATATGAATATGGGGAATTGTGTAAAGCAATCGTATTCATATGACAGTTCATAACGTACAATATGATCTGTCAAACGCTTTGTTCTTCGCCGTTAGACAGATTATACCGTACGTTTTGAACTGTCGAATGAATACGATTGCCTTACACAATTCCACCTATGATAAAGTAACTGTACTAATATTTTGATGTTTATTCTCGAGTAAAAAGTATTAAATCTAAGTGCACTGCATGAAGTTGTGACAAAAACAACCAAAAAACATATGAAAAAGTTCAAACCATTTTGAAGATTCTAAGGATACATAATGCTATTTTAGGTTAGCAAATAAACGCATTGGCACTGATTAGTCAGAGTACATACGAGTAGGTCATATGTCTGGTCTCAAACTACGACGACTGTCAACATTTTGCACAAGTTGTCTGATTATAATTATCCTGCTGTTAGACAGACAGACAGACATTGACAGACAAGGCGTGTAATCCAGAATTGAATCCAGACATCACATGTCAAGGTTCCATTCAACTTCACAAACAAAATGTCTTGGCTCCAAATACAAAAGTATTTCTGGTACCATAATATGTACTTTATAGCTTTAAACGTTTGACCTCATTAAAAATAATAACTAGACTTTATTTCAGTTACAATATTTATTCGCCACACACAATCAAAAATATTTACAAATGAGTATCGTTGTTCTAAAATCAGTATGCTATACAAACCTTTTAATGAAATGTAAACAGCCTGATAAACATCTTGTCTTAATAATTAATAAACATGCTTGGCAAATTATTGTTTTATACAAATTTAGCAACGTTGCCATAGCAATTTTAGATTGTGAGTGAATTTCAAACTTATTTCGTATGTAAAAAGGCTGAAAACGGTATACCTAGTGCGTAGTTCCGTTGCGAAGCTGAAATACCTACTCAGATATTGGTAACAACAGGCATGTACGATTATCCTTAGATATATTTTGCTGGGAAACATCGCTTAAATTATTTATTTAATTCGTCAATTTCTCTTACTATTGGGATTGGCACAAGCTGCCAAGTTTTTTTTGGCTATAGGTATGAAGGCTGAGGAGAAGATAATGCATGCCACAGAAATGTTAAAATGGATGTGTGGAGCTACAATAATGTATAAGATAAGGAATGAGTACATACGAGGAGGTCTGAAAGTGGCACCGGTAACCAAGAAGGTCGCAAATCGTCTGTCTTGGTACGGTCATGTAATGAGGAAGTAAGTATGTCATGTAACTAAAAGAGTGATGATGAATGAATGTGGATGGCTGGAAGGGGAGGCCGAGCGAGGAAGAGATGGATGGACTGTGTGAAGCAAGATATGAGTGTGAAAGGAGTGAATGATTCAGTGACGAGTGATAGAATTGCGTGCAAGAGAAAAACATGCGGCGCTGACCCCAGATAAGCTGAGAAACGGGCAAGAGGATGATGAGGTATGCCTCATTTTTTCAAATCAAATCTTTATTATTCTCACTTAGTGTTACAAGAGTTCTTAAAATAATAATCATGTAGTTACTTAAAACTTAGTAACCGCTAAGGTATTGCAAACAGTTTTACATATATTAAATACTATGTAACAACAGAACTTAATTAGATTATTAATAAGTAGAATGTTTTTAAGGGACCCTGTCCAGGAACGAGCCTACGTGTCAGGTGTTAGGTATTCATTTATTGAGTAGTAATTTTCATTCAATAAAAATATTTAAAGGGATTTTAAAAAAAAATTGAATTTGGTTTCATTTTTTATATATGCGGGGAGTTTATTAAATATTTTTACTGCCAAATAGTACGCACTGGAGTTTAATATTTTTATTCTTGATTGCGGAAGGTAGAGTCTATTTTTATGTCTGGTATTTATGTTATGTGTGTCTTTAACTTTAAAAACATTTTTTATGTTTTTAAAAGTAAAAATGTATATTTGAGGCCAACAAACGTACAAACTAACCAAAGGCTATTTGATTGAAAAAGTTATAGCATTTTTCAGAGCGATGGGTGTGATTAAATCAACGTAAACGCTTACAAACAATATAACGGACGTACTCACTTAAACCGAGTAGAAGATGAAGTCAGTAGTTACGTGTCAGTACGAAATAAAAGTAAGGGCACAGTTAAGGGAAACATCTAAAACAACTATAATGATTATGATGCCACTTAAGAAGAAGAAGGTACTTTGAATGAGAATTCTGCACAAAAGTAACACAAAGTCGCGGGGAACTACTTGTATTCAATAAGTATAGGTATACACGAAGGCTTTATTAAACCTATTTAATAAATAACTGAGTTTCGGCGTGTAATGAACAGGGAGTTGAGCCGACATCCGCACAGGATTTACAACTTTTTAATCTGTGCACACAACGTATACAACGTATTATAAACTCTTGTAGGGATTAACGATTTAACAGGCATTATTAGCTGATTTATTTATTACTTATGGACTACATTTAGGAGTGTAAGGAGTGCAGGTACGGTAGTCTCGACATAGTTCCCTGTAAAATCACCAGCTGGCGCCCCACAAACGCTGAGTCAAAATTGGTGTTTTCGTGTATTTATTATTTGAGAATATTTTTTGAATAAATCTTTAAAAAATACAAATATAGTTTAAGATTTAATAACGATATAGCTACCGAAGTTAAAGGGACATGTGATGCAGAAGAAAATCAGAAAATTCGAATTGTCTACACAAAATGTCAAAAATTTTGCTTCAGACTTCGCCCGCAGGGTTTAAGTGCAGTAAAGCTTTAAACTATAAGCGGGGGACCACTAGGTCCGCCACTGCGTCCGCGCGTTTTGAGTTTGCTCCCTCCCCCCCTGTCGCATATGTTTCATAGTTCCTTATCCCTTACATGATAAATAAGCTATCCAACACAATAAAACATCATTCAAATCGGTCCAGTGGTTCCTGAGATTATCGCGCTCAACGAAACAAAAACATCAAACTCTTCAGCTTTATAATATTAGTATAGATAGCTAAGCAAATCTTTTGGCCACCTTATGAATAAGAGCGACCAAAAATAAGTTTTAACTATGAGAGAAGTGGTTTCCCTCGACAGAAAGCAACCAGACTGGCGTAGTTATCATACTTTCCAATTGTATCTTTATTTAATATTATAAAAAGCTAAAGAATTTGTTGATTCGAACGCTCTAATCCCTGGAACTGCTGAATCGATTTGAAAAAATATGTTTGCGTCGGATAGCTTATATATCAATAAAGACGCTGCGACAGGGCTGAGGGTGCAAATTTAAAACGCTGCTAGTTCTACATAAAAACCTGTAACTAAATATATGAATACACACCGAATCAGTAGTTTTTCCAAATTATAGCGTGTGGTCAAGGGGGAAAGAATCATTACAAATTAAATAAGTAAAATGATACTACAAAAGAAAGTTGGCATTGTTGAAACGTCTTTTGCCGCTTAAGTATTTGGGCCATTCTTTAAGCACCGTTTTTTGATGGTCACACGTTTGTAATTCCAAACATATTCAATGTTTGATTAAATAATAAATTTTGTATGTTTTATCATGTATCTATCTATATGAATTCATTTTAAAATGTGTTATTATGTTTGTAGTTTTGTAGGAAAAAATATTTTACCATCGGAATCGGGAGTAAAACTGCTGTTCTTCGGGCGTCACACTGAGTTGGCGTTATAATATTAACATTATATGTTTTTAAAAATTGGATACTAAGTCAGGATTCATTATATCGAGGGGGAAAAAATCAGTCCTTAGATTTAAATTTTACATACTTAATTTTGTGTCGGTCACACGATTTTACCATTTTCGAAAATGTGACTCAAAATTGCTCATAACTTCAAAAAGGTTCATCCTATCGACACAAACCATAGGTCCGCAGAAACTTCAGACCTGTCAAAACACTTATAGAAGACAAATAAGTATCTCATAGCTATGATATTGCTAATACAGCTCCTTGCGTTTTATTTTTTTTCTTCAGACCCTAGTGCATGTGACCCTTCATGGGTAATGTTTTAGGATTATAAGTCAGCGTCAGGAATAAATGTCTACTATTGAATCATAAAACTCATAATCAAGATTCATTAGAGCTGATTAGATTACATAAATGTTAGTTACTTAATTTAATATTTCTGAAAATGTAAAATTTTCGTCACTTGCGTGGCACAACTTTCGTGGTCAATTTCCCACGAAAGTTACAAATCATACCACGAAAGGTTATCATAGTGTACTGATCTCACTATAATTTATATTTTATGGTTTGCAAATGCAGTTAAAATAACCGCCTTAACGTTTCAAACTTGAATTATTCTACTTAGACAGTTTCCAGAGGCACAGATATGATTTATAGAAATAATGTAGCTTACTATAAATATGTATAGAATATGACGTCTTAAATCTTGATTTTATTCGGCTTTGAATCGCCTCATCAATCTATATACTAATTATATAAAAAAATCACAATATGTTACTCTAAAAAGCATACTCATAAATTAATTAATTTTCGTGCATTATTCGTAATTAGCCCAATTTGTGTAGTTTATATGAGAAAATAATGAATAATTCTTTGCCACTAATAAGAATGATGGCAGTTATGCCAGTCGTCTTAATTTATTCAAACAAGTGGCATGGCTAATATTTGAGCCTGGTCTAAAGCTGGAAATTTGTCCACTAGACCGATAAAAGAGTCTACTTTGAGGCTACTAGATAAAGACTGGGAATCATGTTCATGAGTTTGCTTTACCGGAAGAAAACTACAATTAACACTGATACTGGTTCGAAAATAAGCGCGTGACGTCTGGTGTTTATTTCCAAAGATTCAAAAGAAATAGTTTAATTCTTTATTGGATACGAAAAGGTCGTATTTTGAACGCTCTTACAGTTATGATCCAGCAACTAGTAGTCTAAATAGTCTCACTCCAGGCAAGCAAAATATCTGGAAGACTAATTTATTGATTGTAAAGTTTATAAAGGGCCTAACCTATATACCTAATATAACTGAGCCTACCTTAAATGAGTTGATAATAGCCGGCAAATATCTAACTACTAAAATTCAGGGTACCTGTATGTAATTTGAGGCACTACTTTGAAGGGTAAAGAGTTGATTGCTACAGATTTGCTACATGTACCTTAGCTTACCTTTACCTTTATAATCTCAGATAATTTCGACAGAATGCGACTACTTACCAAAATAGGTTAAGGAAGCGATTAAATTACAAAATACTAAAAATTTGATCGTAAGTATGGGTTTAAATTGTCGAATGTCAAAATACCATTGCTCCGAAAGTTACCGTAACATTTAACAAAGTATCCTATCGCTGACAAATACGGTCATTGTTGTGTGCCGAGAACAAATGCGAGTAAACAGTGAATTTGAGGTCAGTGATACTGAAAATGAGTGCAATAAAACACTTAGAAGGAGGGTAGACCATAAAGTCTACAAATAACAGCCCACTCGCAACAGTTTTAGGTACGCTGTGATTATGGCACTTGCAACAGTGTCGAAATACCTATCGGATACTCATAAATAATTTGGTACATAGTAGCAATGTCGAAGGTAACAAACTATTATTATGTTAGTGTTCATCATGAATGTTTAAAAATATATGTAATACCTAACCACATTACTATTTGTCTCACACATATATAATATTTCAAGTACTTTGATACTTTTATTATCAAATTATCTATCCAAAAAGACGCTGCGTAACTTTCGTGTCACGGTGAGTAACTTTCGTGGCTTACGAAATTTCAATATTAAATATCTACATGAATAATGAACCGATTTTCATGATTCTAACAGATTATGTTACAGTTTGATAGTTTCTTTAAAGCAGTATTTTTTTTATTTGAATAATATCAGTATAAATTTTCGCCACGAAGGTGACGCGAAGAACACTTTCTGAAGAAATGCCCATTTATAACACATTCCTCCATTCGTGTAACTACCAACATTGAATATTAACCGTTCCTTTGTTAAACGCCTACGAATATTATCAAACTGTACTACTTAAAATTCAGTTCATTACTGACTCATTACACAGGGCTGCATTAGAGCGCTTTCACATATAAGTGACTTAAGCAGAGCGCGACGATCGCACGACAGTCGCGCTGTTGATAATTTCATACCTAAATGGTAGCAGAGCGCGCGGCAGTCGCGCGGCAGCAGCGCTGCTGTTTTTTATGTATGGGCATCCGATGATGTCGCTCTATTGTTAAGGCGCATTCATGAGGCATAATGAATAATTATTTTAAAGGGTAATAATAATAATAATACAATAATAATAATAATATAATATTTTTATAGACAGCGTTTCTCGGCTGGGCAGCGTTTGGGAAACTGCGCAAGAGCGTCTTCTCGTCTCAATTACCTCAGTGTCTGAAGACGAAAGTCTTCAATCAGTGTGTGTTACCAGTGATGACATACGGATCCGAAACGGGTCTCTTACTATGGGCCTTATAATGAAGCTCAAAATTACACAACGAGCGATGGAGCGGGCTATGCTCGGTGTTTCTCTACGAGATCGAATCAGAAACGAAGAGATACGTAGAAGAACCAAGGTAACGGATATAGCCTTGAGAATCAGTAAGCTTAAGTGGCAGTGGGCAGGGCACATAGCGTGAAGAACTGATGGCCGTTGGGGCAGGGAAGTTCTAGATTGGAGACCCTTCGACCAAAGACGCAGCGTAGGACGTCCACCAACAAGATGGACAGACGACCTTAAAAAGATCGCAGGATCAAACTGGATGCAGACCGCTAGTGATCGGTCGCTCTGGAAAGCCGTGGGGGAGGCCTATGTTCAGCAGTGGACGTCCTTTGGCTGATTATGATGATGATGATGATTTTTATAGAATACAATATTTATTTATTGCGCTATCGTACACAAACATTACAATTAATATTATATTAAATTACATTAAAAAGTTTATCTCTCAGAAAAATCAACTTACATCCATAATTTCGCCAACCGTCTTACGGTTTTTCGATCAGCCCACGTGTCCTGACGCGAGTTTCACATTTTTCCCCCATCCCACAAAAGTGCTCAACGCCGCTAAAGAAGTTTTCACTTCTTTACTATTGGGATTGGCACAAGCTGCCAAGTTCTTTTGGGCTATAGGTATGAAGGCTGAGGAGAAGATAATGCATGACACAGAGATGAGAATGATAAGATGGATGTGTGGAGTTACAAGAATATAAGATAAGGAATGAGTACATACGAGGAAGTCTGAAAGTGGCACCGGTAACCAAGAAGGTCGCAAATCGTCTGTCTTGTCACAGTCATGTTATGAGGAGGTAAGTATGTCATGTAACTAAAAGAGTGATGAGTATGAATGTGGATGGCTGTAAGGAGATTCCGACTGAGGAGTGATGGATGGACTGTGTGAAGCAAGATATGAGTGTGAAAGGAGTGGATGATTCAGTGACGAGAAATAGAATTGTGTGAAAGAGATAAACATGCGGCGCTGACCCCAGATAAGCTGGGAAAATGGCAAGAGGATGATGAGGTATGCCCTATTTTCTGAGGCCTCCAAACGTACAGCCTAACCAGAGGCTTTTTGATGGAGAAAGTGATAGCATTTCTCAGAGTTTGATTAAATAAACGTATTCGCTTACAAACGATATAAGGAACGTACACACTTAATCCGAGCAGAAAATGAAATCAGTAGTTGCGTGTTTGTACCAAATAAAAGTAAGGGCTAAGTTAAAGGAAAAAGCTACATCAACTATAATCACTATGATGCCACTAAATAATTATGTACACTTCTCCAGAAGAAGAAGGTACTTTGACTGAGAATTCTGCACAAAAGTAACATAAAGTCGCGGGGAACTACTTGCATTAAATAAGTATAGGTATACGCGAAGGCTTTATTAAAGCTATTTAATAAATAACCGAGTTTCTGCGTGTAATGAACAGGGAGTTGGCCCACATCCGCTCGGGATTTACAACTTTTTAATCTGTGCACACAACGTATTATAAACTCTTGTAGGGATAAACGATTTAACAGGCATTATTAGCTGTTTTATTTATTACTTATGGAAAACATTTAGAAGTGTAAGGAGAGCAGCAGGGCGATTCAGAACCATTCGATAAGACATTCGGTTTGGGTTTGGGACAGATTTTTTAAATTTTCTATTCAGAACAACCCAATCCGTACAACATTTTCCCAAACCCAAGACGGAACCGAAGATGACGTCACATCGTTCGATTACAGAGATTTTCATATACCGATCATTGTTTGACATTTCTTACGTCACAGTATTTTTTCTCTGGTGCCCGTTTGCTTTGAAAAATCGCTCATAAATTAACATTCGGATGTGTTTTTACCCGTAAAGTGAGTATTTATTTGTATTCAATCTTCTAATTGGTCAATATATTATACAACCCTAGAGCTATGGCAGGACCTCCAGTACTTGCTTACATACAAATCAACGAAATAAAATGTGTATAAATAATCTTTCTTTTAAAAACTATTGGACGCGGCAAAATTTATACTGTCACGTCCCTGTAAATTCTGCCATTGCCATTTCTATTTGAGTTTACAGGATATCATGGAATGAGAAAAAGTAAGACGTAGGCGCCGGCGACGGGAGCAGAATCCCCGCATGTGTACTTTGAAACATCTGCGGGACACTTTAAATCCTTTTAATTCGACGGTTGGTGTATTCACCAGAAAATACATATATAGATTAACTCAAGTTATGGTTTTATCTTAAACCTCTGAAATAAAACAGTTTACGTCTTGAAGAAACAAAATATTTAAAGTATAACCTGAGATAAGGCTATATTATCGTTGAACTACATAATTACTTTACCAAACTATTAGTTGACTCATTATCACTTATTTTCACAACTTTATTTTCCCAATCCTAATCCTAACGTAGGTGTCGGAGCAATTCAGAATAACATTGGGTTTGGGTTTCGATTACAGAAATGGCTTCGGTTGTTTCATTTACGAAGCCATTTCTGTAATCGAAACAAAAAAATATTACATCATTTAATGAATATAATACATACTATATATATTCAATTTGTGTGTCCTATACTGCTACAATATATTTTGTGAGAACAATGTTCTTGATATGTGATTAAATGAGCTCAGAGTAAGGGTTAATAAAAAATTAAATAATTTTGTATATTTATATTTTAATACCTACCTTATAAATGCACTATACCAGTCAAATATTGGGTAAGTTTCAGTTTTCAGTTTCCGTGCTACAAACCTCTTGTTCGCTTTGCTTGGTTCCCAATTTCTGACAAATGTCTGTTTCTAGAGCGATGACAGCGATTTTCGACAAAATTAGAACGCGATCATACATTGTCAAAAACGTGATAATATGTCATAAACATAGCGATCATAACAAATTGTGTAGGACTTATATGCAAATAAACTATATTTCAATAGAGAAAACTTAATTTCCAGAGTTGGTACTATATTATTTGCCTGAATCAAGAGCTTTGTAATTTGACTTGATTGAGAGAAAGTGATCAATACAGAACCATAGGTACAATGTCTAAATTGGGATTACTTATTATCTTTCTTTTTGTTAGGAACCAATGGTATTTACGAAGGAAGCGGTTGAGAGATGGTATTGTCAACTCTTGGATCGCTGTACTTTGCTTGGTTATTTGGATTGTCTTTTGAACTCCTTAGCAAACAACATTCAAACTTCCTAGCATTTGTAGCATCCAAATGAAGTGTACTTACAATAAACTGCAGATAGTTATATAATATTTTATTATAAGTAACAAACATTGGATACTATTACTACGATGTATGTAAAAAAAATCTTGTACAAAAGATAACTTGTTAAATTTTTATAAAGTAATTTATCACCCTTTATTTTCAAGGTTTCCAAATAATTTATTTGAGCTTTCGACTCTACTTTCTTACGGTCTATGTTATGAACAATTAGAGCACAGTCAATGTCCTGAATGATAAGATATTCCCACTGGAACACACAAAGTTTCGTAGGAACTTGATTGTCCTGCAGAATGTACTGTCCACCGCGTCCTGTTGACAAAAACCTTTTACAAGTAATCCTGGCATCCTCTGTATTGCTAAAAGATGCTGTGTATTATAGAGATACACTTTTTATTTGTATTTCGTCGACACGGATTTCGATGTTATTTTTCGTGTTTGGTAATCGCACTGCACCTATTTATGTTTGTAGCAACTCATTATATTCACATAGCGAAGAAATACACCTACATAGGTCAATACTCATTTTTATCTGGATTTTATCTGGATTTTCCGACATAAACGGGTGCTACAGGGCTCCCGATTAACTTTGACAGAAAATACCGTGACGTTCGGCAACAAATGTCAGAAAAAATTGTTCTGAATAGCGTCGATAACTAAAACTACGCTGTAATCTCTGTAATCGAACGATAATGACGTCATCAATAAATAATTTTTTCATAATTATTCATTAAAACCATTTAGAATTGATTACTGGTCACTCAAAGGGCCTATATTTAAAATGTTTGCTATATTACTTATAATTGTGAAATATTTTTAGATGCAGGCTCCATAAATGCAACAACTGAAACCGGTTTTGTAATCGAAATCCCTGCAGCAGGGCGATTCAGAACCGTTGGGTTCCAAACCCAACCTTCGGCATACGATTCCTAATCCCAAACCCAACCTGTGTTTTCGGAGCAATTCAGAACAACATAGAAATCGATTTCGATTACAAAACCGGTTTCAGTTGTTGCATTTATGAAGCCTGCAACTAAAAATATTTCACCTTTATAAGTAATATAGCAAAAATTTTAAATATAGGCCCTTTGAGTAACCGGCAATCAATTCTAAATGGTTTTAATAAATAATTATGAAAAATGAATTTATTGATGACGTCATTTTCGTTCGATTACAGAGATTACAGCGTAGTTTTAGTTCTCGACGCTATTCAGAACATTTTTTTTTGACGTTTGTTGCCGAACGTCACGGTATTTTCTGTCAAAGTTAATCGGGTGCCCTGTAGCACCCGTTTATTTCGGAAAATCCAAATAAAATTGGTAAAATTGACCTATTTAGGTGTATTTCTCCGCTATGTGAATATAATGAGTTGCTAGAAACATAAATAGGTGCAGTGAGTTGACC
Organism: Pyrausta purpuralis; assembly: GCA_963924145.1. Classification (NCBI taxonomy): domain Eukaryota; kingdom Metazoa; phylum Arthropoda; class Insecta; order Lepidoptera; family Crambidae; genus Pyrausta; species Pyrausta purpuralis. The sequence continues at coordinate 21,084,259 of OZ001654.1, forward strand.
AAGCACGAAAAATTACATCGTTATCAGTGTCGATAGAATACTAATAAAAAGTGTATCTCTATAATACAGAGCATCTTTTAGCAATACAGAGGATGCCAAGATATCTTGTAAAAGGATTTTGTCAACAGGACGCGGTGGACAGTACAGTTATTTTATTAACATTCTGCAGGACAATCAAGTTCCTACGAAACTGTGTGTTCCAGTGGGAATATCTTATCATTCAGGACATTTGCTGTGCTCTAATTGTTCATAACATAGACCGTAAGAAAGTCGAGTCGAAAGTTCAAATAAATTATTTGGAAACCTTGAAAATAAAGGGTGATAAATTACTAAATAAAAATTAAACAAGTTATATTTTGTACAAGATTTTTTTACATAGGTAATAGTATCCAATGTTGGTTACTTATATTAAAATATTATAAAACTATCGTATTTCACTGGTCTGCAGTTTATTGTAAGCACACTTCACTTCGATGCTACAAATGCTAGGAAGTTTGAATGTTGTTTGCTGAAGAGTTTAAAAGACAATCCAAATAACTAAGCAAAGTACAGCGATCCAAGAGTTGACAATACCATCTCTCATCCTCTTCCTCAGTAAATACTATAGGTTCCTAACAAAAAGAAAGATAATAAGTAATCCAAATTTAGACATTGTACCTATGGTTCTGTATTGATCACTTTCTCTCAATCAAGTCAAATTACAAAGCTTTTGATTTAGGCAAATAATATAGTACCTACTCTGGAAATTGAGTTCTCTCTATTGAAATATAGTTTATTTACATATAAGTCCTACACAATTTGTTATGACCGCTATGAAATATGACATATTATCACGTTTTTGACAATGTATGATCGCGTTCCGATTTTGTCGAAAATCGCTGTCATCGCTCTAGAACAGACCTTTGTTAGAAATTGGGAACCAAGCAAAGCGAACAAGAAGTTTGTAGCACGGAAACTGAAAACTGAAACGTACCCAATATTTGACTGGTATAGTGCATTTATAAGGTAGGCATTAAAATATAAATATACAAAATTATTTAATTTCATTTTAACCCTTACTCTGAGCTTATTTAATCACATATCAAGAACATTGTTCTCACAAAATATATTGTAGCAATATAGGACACACAAATTGAATATATAGTATGTATTATATTCATTAAATGATGTAATATTTTTTTATTTAAAGGCTTCGTAAATGAAACAACCGAAGCCGTTTCTGTAATCGAAACCCAAACCCAATGTTATACTGAATTGCTCCGACACCCACGTTAGGATTAGGATTGGGAAAACAAAGTTGTGAAAATAAGTGGTAATGAGTCAACTAATAGTTTGGTAAAGTAATTATGTAGTTCAACGATAATATAGCCTTATCTCAGGTTATACTTTAAATATTTTGTTTCTTCAAGACGTAAACTGTTTTATTTCAGAGGTTTAAGATAAAACCATATCTTGAGTTAATAAATATATCTATATAGGTATTTTCTGGTGAAAACACCAACCGTCGAATTAAAAGGATTTAAAGTGTCCCGCAAATGTTTCAAAATACACATGCGGGGATTCTGCTCCCGTCGCCGGCGCCTACGTCTTACTATTTCTCCTTCCATGTATCCTGTAAACCCAAATAGAAATGACAATGGCAGAATTTACAGGGACGTGACGGTATGAATTTTGCCGCGTCCAACAGGTTTTAAAAGAAAGATTATTTACACATTTTATTTCGTTGATTTGTATGTAAGCAAGTTCTGGAGGTCCTGCCATAGCTCTAGGGTTGTATAATATATTGACCAATTAGAAGATTGAATACAAATAAATACTCACTTTACGGGTAAAAACACTTCCGAATGTTAATTTCTGAGCGATTTTTAAAGAAAACGGGCACCAGAGAGAAAATACTGTGACGCAAGAAATGTCAAACAATGATCGGTATATGAAAATCTCTGTAATCGAACGATGTGACGTCATCTTCGGTTCCGTCTTGGGTTTGGGAAAATGTTGTCCGGATTGGGTTGTTCTGAATAGAAAATTTAAAAAATCTGTCCCAAACCCAAACCGAATGTCTTATCGAATGGTTCTGAATCGCCCTGCTGGTACGGTATTCTCGACATAGTTCCCTGTAAAATCACCAGGTGGCGCCCCAAAAATGCTGAGTCAAAATTGGTGTTTTCGTGTATTTATTATTTGAGAATAATTTTTGAATAAATCTTAAAAAAATACAAAATTTGTTTAAGATTTAATAACGATATAGCTACGTAAGTTAAAGGGAAATGTGATGCAGAAGAAAATCAGAAAATTCGAATTGTCTACACGAAATGTCAAAAATTTTGCTTCTGACTTCGCCCGCAGGGTTTAAGTGCAGTAAAGCTTTAAACTATAAGCGGGGGACCACTAGGTCCGCGACTGGTAAATTAAGTTTGCTCCCTCCCCTCCTGTCGCATATGTTTCATAGTTCCTTATCCCTTACATGACATAAATAAGCTATCCAACACAATAAAACATCTTTCAAATCGGTCCAGTGGTTCCTGAGATTATCGCGTTCAAAGAAACAAATAATAAATAAATATCCTTTGGACATTCCAAAAGTGAAAAGTGGTTTTCTTTGACAGAAAGCAACCAGACTGACGTAGTTATCATACTTTCCAATTTTATCTTTATTTAATATTATAAAAAGCTGAAGAGTTTGTTGATTCGAACGCTCTAATCTCTGGAACTACTGAATCGACTTGAAAAAGTATTTTTGTGTGAGATGGCTTATTTATCAAAAAAGACTTTAGGTTATAACGCATTACGCTGCGACTGGGGTGAGGGGGCCAATTCAAAACGCTTGGACGCAGTCGCTAATAAATGAATGCACTAAATATATGAATGTTCACCGAATCAGTACTTTTACCAAATTATAGCGTGTGGTCAAGGGGAAAAGGATCATTACAGATTGATTAATTAATATGATACTTACATGGAAGTTGGCATTGTTGAAACGTCTTTTGCCACTTAAGTATTTATGACACATTCCTCTATTCGTGTAACTACCTACATTGAATATTAACCGTTCCTTTGTTAAACGCCTACGAATAATCAAACTGTACTACTTAAAATTCAGTTCATTACTGACTCATTACACAGGGCTGCATTAGAGTGCTTTCACATTTAGGTGACTTTAGCAGACGGTCGCACGACAGTCGCACTGTTGATAAAATAAAACATACCTAATTGGCAGCAACGCGCGGCAGTCGCGCGGTAGCAGCGCCGCTGTTGTATATATTGTATGGGCATCCGCTGCTGCCGCGCTGCTGTCGCTCAATTGTTAAGGCGCACTTAATATCCTTTGGACATTCCCACATATCGCCATCTAGTCCCAAAGTAATCAACTCAAAGCTTGTGTTATGGGTGCCAGACAACGGATATAATACTTAAATACTTTTTGTTTGTAAATACATACATGATATACATATAACTTAACTTAAGTTCATAAAAGTAATTATTTTGAAGGCTTGTAAAAGTTAAAAAAAATATCTGAAGATAATAGTAAACTAACCTTTTATGTGAGTACATAAAATAAGTAGAAACAATCAGCAAAGTATGGCACTGAGAAAAGAACATCAGAGGATTTAATAGAGCTGCGTTAAAATAAACAAATGCAAGCTCTAGTTCAAAGGTATTTTCAATGTTTCGATGTAAATAAGCACCTTTGAGAAAACATTATTAAAATATTTGTTACTTTAAGAATCTTAGGACACAGAAGCGCAAGTAAACTGATGCTATTTGACTGATCTATGAGAAAACACACCTTGTGTTTCATTTGTTGTTTTACTTATTAAAGGACATTTAAAAAAATATTACATAATAACCAACATTTCTAAAAGTAAATTAGATTGTTTCTCTTGCTTGGTTTGAATTCCCACTTAAAAGCTTTTTAATGGTAAAAATAGTCTAAGATAGAGATCCTAAAGGTGCGCTTACACGGGCAACTAAAATTACTCAATTCCAGTCAATACTCGTCAACTATGACGTCATGACTACATCAAGCAATTTACGGCAACGGCAACAAACATCAATTCTGCGCAATACAATATTGAGCGCTATGGCGCAACTTCATCAAGTAGGCAATACTGCCTACACGAGCATTTCAGTGGCGCAACTTCATCAAGGCAATACTGTCCTACACGAGCATTTCAGTATTAGCTCGCTATGGACGACAATGTTTTTGCTGCGGCGGCATGTAGCGCTTTTTTATTATTCATCAAAAACAAAAAAGAAAGAAAAAAAATAGGCATATCTGGGTGCGATCGTTTTTGGCAAAAAGACCGCAATTTTCATTGTGTAAAGAATTAGATGATATATTATTCAAAAACTTTACTGAATGAACTTTACGCTATCCTACTTCCACCCGACCTCTCGCTCTCCCCGCGGAAGCAAGACGGCAAGCCGCAAAACATACAAGTGCGAACGAGATGCATACAAAAATTGCCTAGAATTTCCAAGCCCATTGGATATTCGTCAATTCGTATCTGCGACATTGAGCAATATGAAATATCTGGAGCAATTACAAGCAATATTGCCGAAATAATTGCCGCAATTTATTTATTTTGCTCCACATTGCTCCACTAATTGCTCCAGATTGTCCTCCAGTCCATTCGTGTCGCCGAGCAATTATAGCCCTCGTGTAAGCGCACCTTAAGTACGTCTCTGACCACATGCAGTACTCCCAGGGAAGTTCCGAATGAAGACGGAAACGTGGCAAAACTAACTTTTAATTAATAACACGTACGTTGAAGTTAGCGTATAAAATTTTACACATTTCCTCAAAACTCACGGTGCGGATTAATTATACTTAATTTAAACACCACAAAGTTACACTTTACTGTTTTATATCCTTTCGTTAAATTTATATAATTACTTTGTTTTAGTAGATGTTGAACGAGTTAACGCATTTAACGTTATAAATAAGTTTGCGGATAATTAAAGTATGTCTTTCATTTTAATTAGCTACTTGACTGCTGTTACAAAATGATGTGAAATGTGTTGAAAATGAAACCTCAAAGTTTAAAAATAATGGAAATCTGTTTTTTTGTCAATAAAATAATGGTAAATACTTATTTCATTTTTGTAAAATAATTTTGCATTTTTTTTTCTTAAGCTTAAAGCCAAAACGTGTCCGACAAATCCGAAAACCCCGAGCGCTAACTTATCTTGACACCTTGTGTCAAGTAGGATGGAATATACTCTAAAGGTAAACGCACACTTATCGGAACCAAACACGACGAACGAGTCGAACGAAACGAATTTTAGAATTCTTTTATGTTTATTCTCATCTAACCTCGCACACTTGCCCACGTCGAATCGCCCGAATCTGGAAGAACCCCAGAAATTCCATATAAATTCAGATCTATGACGTCGTTTTAAAACTGCTATAGCTTCTAAGATGTTTATTGAAATCAAGTGAAATATATAAAGGGTAATTTTGTTCAATTTAAAATTCTCGTGATGGATGATACGTATATTTATTATAATAAGAATATACATTTTATATAATATACGTTTTGACCAGCCCATAGCACTTTCAGAGAACGTCGATTCGTTCCACGTACGCTACGTGAAGCTATAGAAATAAGAAAACATCCAAATTTCAACAGAGCTGTGGTTGGAAAAACTCCACCAGCATGGGATCCAGTGCTAGCGAGGAGCTTGGGTCCACTCACTGCAAGACCACAAGACACAGTTAGCTCTTTCTGCGTAGATAGGAACGTTAATTAATATTATTGAGTGACGGTAGTTTTTTTTTAAACTCTGTACATGACAAATAACATCTTAGTCTACCCGTGACCACGAACGCTGTAAAGTGTTCGAAACGTCGATATAAATTCAATAAATTAGCGAAAAGTAAATCTGTAAAATAAAGTTTAATTTCAAGAATAAAATACCCGTGTGCATCAAAACCTTTGAAAATAGTATATTTTTTTGTATCTATTTTTTGAACAGAAAAGAGTTTGTATTGAGCAAACCATATCAGCGGACTTTATTGTAGGACTTTTAAAGGAAATAATCCGGGAAGCTGTCCAAAGCAATATGTCCCCCCCACGTTCTTGAAACATTTCTCGTTATTGGTCTGCTCTTACAATTAGTATCATGATGTTTTATAACCTTCGTCGATAAACCAGCAACGTAGTTAACGTAGTTCCTGAGATTAGCGCGTCCAAACTTACAAACAAACTCTTCTGATAATATTAGTATAGATAATAACACAACGTTAATTTGTTGCGTTACTCAAAATTATTATTGAAATTACGATTTCTTCGTCGCGTTCGATTCTTACGGCGCGGTCGATTCGTCTTGTGCGGATATGTGTGCGAGGCCTCCTTCTTAACTTCGATGCGTTCGAAGCGTTCGATAAGCGTGTGTTCACCATAATTGACCATAATATATAGATGTATGGTGACGACAGGACAGTGACAGGTTTGAATTACTATGTCACTCATACTTATATAAAAAATACAAAATTAGTAAGAATTATAATGTGAAACCTGCCTGCCACGCGCATATTCAAATGAATTAAGAAAAATATTGTTTCAAGACAATAATTATAAATTCTCCCAGCAAATTCGAATTGTAAGATGTTTAAATTATTAGTGAAAGTAAAGTAAAAAGTAAAATAAAGTATTTTAAATATGCATTTGTCGCAACAGGTTGAACCAGACAGTTAATTTAACACTAAGCAATTAATAAAAGGCCTGCAACCAATTAAATGGCTAGGCCGATGAATAATTTGATTATAAACTCTCAACTTTTATAGAGTTAAAAATAACGTTGCGTTCTACTACTTGGCTAGTAAACGTTCATTTAATTAAATAATTGCCAGCGTTTAATTAACTGCCTAGCCATGTAATGATTAACTGGCTGATTTAACCAGATGGCGACAACAGCTATATTTTAGACATAGGAGTTGTTCCTACGTCTGGAAATGTGTAAGTCCTTAGATGGGAATAGTATGAATTCAAAAGTAAGCTTAAGTAGCTAGTGATGTAAAATACTGGGATTCTGGGAACAATCAGTTACATTGCCAATCCACAATAAATCAACGTGTGTGTTAAAAAGTTACCTCTTTTTATTAAAAGCACTGAAGATAATTGATTGAACAGCCAGTCGAGTTCCTATAAATAATTAACCCTTTGTTAGCACTTGATAGGTTTTTGATGAAAAGCGATACTTTTGATAGATTAAAAGATCACATTTTCAAAAACAATTTTAAACGTGCGCATTAGATCATTAGATATTAAATAAAATAGATTGTTAAAAAGAGTTTTATTTTGTTTTCATTCAGTTACTGGTTATAGCATTTGATTGCTAAAAAAAATAAAAATTGTAAAACTTTGTACACATTAACTCAGGGTTCGGTTTTGGTTTCTAAAATGAGGTAATTAGTAAAAATTTCTGGCTATTTACTCTGTTTTACTAATCTGTGCTTCAACTGCAATATGAATGAAACGAGAACATGCGAGTATTTCAATGAAAAACAAAGGCAAACCTTCCAATTTAGCTAAAACAGAGTGCTTTTATTGGTACCGTGGATGTCAAAATGTTACGAAAGGCTTAAACCTTATTTTTTGTACAATCGAACAAAGCAAAACAATCGTCGAAATCGAAAAAGGTTTTTTGCGGACTCGCAAAACCGTGTAGCGGTAATTTTACCGGACATTTTCGATATTGACCGGTGGCATCATTCGGGATTACAATGTCCATTTCATATGTCAATATAAGGGAATTATTGGAAACTGCGTTGCGTTTTAGGATTAAAAGTAAATTCAATTTTGTTTTTGGGATTAGCTATCAAAATTGAATAATATCATGGCTAGACATAAAGATAACTTTATTGCACATTGTTCTTGGTTCTGAGTTGGTTAGTTGAACACTGGAGTTGGTTAGTTTGAGATTAGCTATTAAATATTGACTTATATTATGGGTAGAGTTTATCATTTGATTTTAATTTTGATAAAGATATCGTGTTGATACCGTACTGAAAAATATATATTGAAATGTAAAGCAATATACGCTTATTTTTCTTTATCTTTTTCTTTAAAGTGCGCATTTTAGTGCATACAGTAACTGTACTACTATTGTAAATTGAAACTATGAGCACAAAAATTCTTTTAAATGATAGTATGAATAAATTTTATAAATATTAATATACATACAGATCCTTTCTTTGTGATATATTAAACAGACAACAGCCTATAACTCCTACATGGTCACGTATTGTAGCTACGAGAACGTTCGTAGTCTGTAGTCACTACTACGGAACTACGGCGTAACAGTTTTTAATAAAAAAAGAGGTGTTATGTTCGTAAGTCTCGGAAGAACACACTCTTAGGCCCACTTGCGCATGATGATTTAACCTAGGATTAAGTTTATCCTGGATTAAATCATCATTCTGTCTTGGTCAGACGTTTATTTGACGTTGACAGAGACAGAATTAAGATTTAATCCAGGATTAGCGAATCCTGGGTTAAATCATGACACGATGATTCAAGTCCAGTTTACTGTACTAGAAATAAGCATTTATATTTTTTCCGCATCTAAAAAAACAAACATCAATTTAGAGGTATCTGATACGATATGATAAGGTTCTAGTGATATTCAGTTTATATCATAAAATTATTATCCCTTTGGAATAGAACGACAAAAGCGAGATGTAACTAGCAGCAAACTGTGTGATAAAAAGAGATGGGTAGCTGAACCATTTTTTGCAGATGTCAAACAGTTGACCGCGTTTTTATATTTAAAAGTGAAATTGTGTATATTTTGGAGAAATAATGCGTCTAAAACATGGTGACTTAATCAGTGATTGATTGTTATGCGTTACAGCGGCATAACCCCAACAAATAATCATTTAACAGGTAGATTAGTCCAAATCGAAGCCTTTTAATATACGACTTATATTTACCAATGCGCTTCAAATTTAAAGTACGCAGTTTGATTATTCTATCCTACAAACGTTAATTTACATAAAAAATAAAGACAGAATAACACAGGGAATGTATATCGACGAATATTTTGTATAATGAAATAATATTTAGTTTTACACTAGAGCTGCATGTTCAATATTTTGTGTCGACTGTTTATCATGCAGTAAACTACTATATTTAACTTAGGAACATTGTTATAAATCACCTGATCGAAAGGTTATCTCATTTAAAGCTACAAATGTTACTTACTTATGTTAGTTACTGACATCTTAAATCGGTTTCGTTTGACAGCTTTTACTTGTCCTTCTATTCCGATAGGAATATTAATTTTATGGTTTATATTAATAAAACGATGAAAAAATGATTTCGTCAGAAAAACAATGCTCAGTAATATTTATAAGGCAGTGTTTTTTTTCTGAACGTACGTTTACTGTCCTGCAAAACTAGTATTACAATGTATACAATAATTGTACGAATTTTCAAGTATTGATTTGTGGTTATTCCCAATAGGCGAACAGTATTCTTTTTTGAGCTAACAAACGCCTTAAGTAACATGTACCTTAAATGCTTATAATACTGCCTAAAACTTTGTGTTCCATTTAGTCCTAATTTCTTCATCAATAGTAATGGTAAAATGTTGTTACCAGCGGTTGAATACTTACGATTGTGTGTTAGGTATTATTTAAGTATGGCTATTTTATTGACAAGTGGTTTCAGTTTTTTTTTCTTTAAAACACAATTTCTATTCAACCGCTGGTAACGACAACTTCCCATTACCATTGATTATCAAATTGGGTTTTAACAAGGCTAGTTGAAATGGCTCTATTTGGAAACGTTGTTTATAGTAGTTTTTTTAAACATAATTGTATCCATGTCAGAGTAAAATGGTAGTACCTCTGTAAACGATCCTGACCAAGGCTTCGACTATTAACTAACTTTGAGGGAAACTTTTAGTTTTTATAGTAAGCTGAAGAAAATAAAATTTAGCTTTGAAAAATCTTTATCCGGGGCAGGTAACAGCTTCATGATAAAAAAAAGATGTTTAAATACATTTACAGGAAGGTTGTATTAGCCCACATCGCTCTCATTAGCTACAAGAAATATAAAACAAATGAATGGTCAACATTAGAACACGAATCAGAGGAGATTCTTGAATTAATATTAGCCAACACGAGTCAGCGTTATTATGTTAGACCTTACTTATTACAAAAGGAGGCCAACAAATGAGTTAACTACATACGAGTATCACGTTTAAATCGAGTATATTAAGAAATTGGATTAACTTTTTTTCCGCATTTTTTTAATTAGTACCATGCTTGACTTTTAAACATAGCTAAGTGCACATGTTTTGTTATGTTTTATTTTATATGCGCAAGATGGTATGTATAAAATTAGTTAAAAAATTAAAGTGGCTCACATAAAAGGTGTAAGAAAACTTTAAAATTAAGTTTACAAACCACGTAAAATATTAACAAACATAAATTTTTATTACCGCTCTGGAAAAAGCGGAGCTAATCTCGTTATGATGCGTAATTCCGTTGAAAAATGGCCGCCATCTTGTCAAGAGCATCCATTTTGTAGACGAGTGGCTTGTTTGTTTAAGGCCGGGTATTCATTTAGTGACATAATGTTGATAGACCATGGCGTCTGGCAGTGTCTGAGAGAAAAAGCGAAGATAAAAAAGATTCGCAGTTGTAAAATAACCGAAACAATTCGCTGTACGGACGACAACACGGCAAGTGACAGTGGCACACAAGTTAAGGATGATTCGACGATGACCGTGCCGGAGCCGAGAGAAATGCTCATAGACATTGCAACAGGCATAATCACTTAATACAATAATGTTCAACAGCGCCCCGGCCGGCGCCCGGTCGCAGTCCGGCCCGGCGCCGGTAGGGTGTAGCGTGAATCAGCGTTTATATGCAGTTCTAATAATGGCTACTTTTCAACAAACATTCATCACCATTCATCAACGTTTTAAACAATATTGGTTATATAATGTTGCATAGTGTTTGGTAGGTATAATGTTATGAATTGACAAATTTCGTACTTCATTCTTTTCTAATTTGTTTAAACTGATTGATTGTTACCTACTAAATACTGATTGATTGTTTTTGTTGTGTACCATTAATAAACGTTACGTGTTACTACGATAAATCCTTATTAGGTTAGCTGATGTACCTAATTCGTAAATATCACAATCCTTGGCCGTAGTTACATAATGAGCCCTAAGCTTAACGAGGAAAACTTCTTTTCTGTACCTGACAAGGTACACTGCAGTACGTAATTACCACAATACGCCGAAGACAAAAACAGTATTTTATGACCTTTATTACCATTAAAACCCTGAATACTACATTCAGGGTTTAAATGGTTTTTGCGGTAATTACAACACAGGACTCACTGTGAATGAAGCCTTTTTGTCATTCAGATGGCTATGTTCAAACCCTCGTGTGTGGTTTTAATTACAATGTTATTAGGCTACAGTTTTTGATGGCAGAAAAGCTCAGCGCTTTTGCTCTTTAACTGCCACCATTTATGTAAAAAAGGTTAAATATGAAGTTGGATAATTTCTTGGAAATTTGATCGTTAGGAAATATACTTAAACGAGCTTTGCGTGATTTTTTTTTTCTTCCTGTTACTTTTTTTTAATATTATCTCATATACGAGTATCTGCTTACTTATATGGAGAAAAACTTGGAGTCACGGACTCGCATTAAACAGCTAGAATTCATCTTTTACAAAATATGAAGATAATTTATGCCTTAGTTGTTTTTTATCATTAGCGGCACGATATTTCAGCCCATATTTCAAAACATATATTCCACAGATTGACGTTAACAACATGCTCCCATTCAAATTTGATTTTTTAACCCGATTTTCCATACACAAACTTTGAATACAGGCTGTATAATGAGGTTTCCCAGAAATTGATTGGGCCCGGTGAACGAAGAGCATAGAAAAAGAATAATCACTCACTGTATAAAATGCACAAGTATAGCATTTTTATGACAACATAGCCCTATTTAGTAATAGGTTCCCATATTTTTGGATGTTTAGTCGCTTCATGGCATTAGCGAAAGGGGCGCCTAGATTTGAAAAAACTGTTTTGTGAAATTAAAAAGAGGCCGAAACAAGTAAATTTTTGATTGGTGGAGATATAAATTTAGTTTTTGTTTTTATAGGAGATATTTTATTTTTTTTAATTTTGTCACCATACAAACTTAATAACATGAATTGCACTTGTAAAAAGCAATTGTGTCAGACAAGGAAACAAACCCTGTGTCTTACGCTCTCCGGGCGCATGCCTTTACCACTTGGCCACCTCTTTGTGTGACTCAGTTACTTTTTACAAGTGCAAATTATGGTAGAATCATAGTTAACATCAACTATGGTATGCTTCTACGCTGAAATCCTTGACCAAGGCGACGAACCCTTATTTACACGACTTTTTATCTTTGAATTTTTCATGGAAACCTTCTTCGCGCTATTTGTGTGTTCCCAATCTTGCGAAATATTTCTTACATAGGTAGGTGAGCCTTTTTTGAAGAACTTGAAGTGAAAACGTGATTGAATTACATAAGCGGTGATTCCAACCGGTCAGCCTTTGGAAAGCGATGTGTTCTTAATCTTTATTAAAACACCAATATCTTTATATATTTACGTTTTCCGCCATATTTAATTTTAATAAGGAATGAAATACTCAACGTACGCGTTGTTTGTAATTTAATAATCAACTTCTTGTCACAAGGAAATAGGTTTGTTTTTGTAAAAACATGATTATTACTAGTTTTAAGTGTCTCTATTTATTTTTATTTTAAAATATTCGTTTTAATTGTTTCATTGACATCATTAAGGAATATTTAAATTTGCAAATGACATGAAAAGTGGCAATTGTAATAACCTAAATTCTTAATTGCCTTAACAACGCGGTTTCTGTTCTGCCTTGTAAGTTAGAAAATATTATTTTACATATAGATATACATTAAATTTTATCAAATACGTTAAGTTATTAGAAACTTATTCTTAACCTGAGTAACTTTTTCATCACAAGCAATTAAATTATCCACTTCTCTTCAATCACTTATTACGAAGTAATTACAAGTTCATAATTGCTTGCTCAACTTCTACAGTCGTAAAAATATCTAAATTTGCATAATACCTACTTATCTTGCAGATTGGGTGTTTATTTTTACTGAAAAAGTTTTAGAAACCCGTGTTCATCAATTTCCCTGGTAATTTATTAAATTGTTTTTTTTTTATAGAATAGCTTCTTAAGACTTGTATCTGCGTCTAATATGATCTTATAATAATGATCTTAATTCTTTTCAAAAAGGGTACATAGACCGAGGACCGTCTTGTTCTTTTGAAACATGTTTTTGAAAATTTAAAGCAATGAGCATTTAAAAACAATTCCTTTGTTGACTGAAAAGGGTAACATTTAAACGAATTCATAATTCAGTTTGGTGAAAGTTATCTCGTGGCGTTGTTAGGAAAAAGTTGAATTGAGCTTGATACACAAGATACATACATACGTACAGAAAGTCCCAACCAAAAATATTCACGAAAACTAAGATATAAACCACTTTAAAATCAACTTTTCTTTGTAAGTCGAATAATGTAAACAATCTTTCAATAATTTTTAATGAGATGCTTTCCCGCGATCTTAATAAGTTCGTTCGTCAATCTTGTCGGTGGACATCCTACGCTGCGCTTTTGGGCGAATGGTCTCCAATCTAGAACTTGGCTGCCCCAACGGCCATTAGTTCTTCAAGTAATTTTCAGCTTCTTTGAACATAGGAAGCCTATGTTCAGCAGTGGACGTCCTTTGGTTGATAATGATGATGATGATGATGAGATGCTTTCAAAAAAAAATTCTTTATTGGCTAATATTATATTAATCCCTCAAGCACATGTAAATGAGACACAATATAAATTACATTGTGATGCGGTCTAATGCGACCGCTAGAGTGTTGAGGCATGCAGACAGTATTTTTATATCGATAAAATACGAAGCTACTGCTTATATCGACAATACGAGTATGCTTCTGGAGAGAGAGTTTAAAGCGAAGGGCAATGCATTCTTTATTTTTCATTCATTAATATATAATTACCGTTCTGTGACGAGTTTTAAATGGCTTTGTGGGTTTCTCTTTTTTCAGCAGTTGTTGACATTTATTAGAAGCATTTTTACGAACTCGAGCAAGGCTTAGCAAAAGTTTGGCGTCATAATAAGAATAATGTCTACATTTCTCGTCGCAATGTTGTTGTTTACAGTATTAGAAAAAATGATTATAAAAACAACTCAGTTATTTTAAAATATACAAATAGCTCCATTGACTTTCAAAGTCATTCAACTACATTGAACGTATATTTAAAGCATATTTGAAGATTTGACAAAGATTTTGTCTGGAGACATAATTTATATTCATAATTATATCAATATTTTTCTGCTGTAACTTCACAATTATCGTGCAAAGAGGTGGCAAGATGATTTAATATTGAAGTTTTGTAGTCAAAGTGAGAAAAACAACTCTACCGGCCTATTTCACGATGTCGTATCAGCCCTCCAATCCAGAAACATTCGATTACGGATTCGGTTAGGATACGATAACTTTCACATAATAATAAAATTATAATAACGTGGATTTATCTGATGCAACTATTATATTTTCTTCTTTCATCATATTTGTTACCGAACAGAGATACCGACATCCGATCAAACTGCGACATTAATTTAAAAATGAATAAAAAAAACTTACCGAAAACTCAAGCCGAATAACTTATCGAACGTTTTGAATTACCCTACAGTTCCGATTACCGTAAGCTGTTTAAAATTTCATACGAAATGACGTTACATATTTAAATTCTTAATCAGTAAGTGCGTGTTTATCGATGGTGAAACATGCTCTTGGAATCTATCATTATTATAATTGTAATAATACATTTGGAAACGCGTTCGAAGATATATATTTTTTATAAAATACTGACTGTAAAAAGCTTTTAGTCATGAATACCGCAAAATACAATATCACGTGATTGCTATGAAAAAGCGGTGCTCGAAGTGCAGTGGTAGCAGCGCTTTGGTAGTGATACCGAAGTAAAGCAACCTACGGCGCGGTCGTGTTTGGATGGGTGACCATTCCGACCATATAATTGACGTACACCATGAGCATCTCCGTGCTTCGGAAGGCACGTTAAGCCGTTGGTCTCGGCTAATATCGGTTGATATTAGTCGTTAAGCCTAGTCAGAGGCCTTATGGGCGGCTTGATAAAATCTGACAGCAAGGTTAGTTGCATGCCTTGCAAACACCCCTCCACCAACCCGTACTGAGCCGGCGTGGTGGAGTATGGCTCAAACTACCTCATAGTTGAGGTAAGGCCTTTGCCCAGCAGTGGGATGTTACAGGCTAACTTTACTTTTTTTTCTTTACTTGCTATGAAAAATAAATATATAAACTGGCTTACAACAATTGACAAGACGCATATAACAATCCCAAGAATATTGGGTGATCGATATGGCAGCGTCTTGTAAAAGTTTCAAGACTCGGACAGGAAAGTAAACCTATATTACAGATGGAACTTGATATCTGTCGAGTCTTTGTATGTGCCGTCAGCAGTAGGGCTAATACGTAACTTGATCGTTTTCGTATTGCAATCGATAATGACGTCATGGTAGTAGTTATCATGAAAGCTTAAAAGCTTTGAAAGCATACCATGACCATACATGGAATATGTCCGGGAAAATATGTTTCTTTATATTGAATACTGTTCTTCTATTCATAAAGATGAACTAAGAAACCAAAAATTTGAGCACGGGCGGGACTTGAACCAGCAACCTCTTGGCTGACCGGGCCAAACACTCTTCCAATTGAGCTATCGTGCTGCCAGTCCAACCTTGACAAATTTTTGGTTTCTTATGGATACGTCATTGCGTGGCGTAATCTTTATTAATATAAAATATGACACTGTGAGTGTTAAAAACATTCTACAAAAAAACCATTACTGTTCTTCTTCTAATCGTGTCGATGGTAAAGCGACTTAAATTTGTTATGCCCAGTAATGGGCGACGCGGATTGCCTTGACTAGCAAGCACGAATCAGGACACGCAGAACAAGACAGTAAATGGGGCATGTTTTGTGGAGTGAACCCGCAAACACAGGACAGATCAGTTCCGTCGAATTGAATACTATGATACCTTGCCAAGCACCTTGCCCACTAGACCGTTCCGTCACTGGCCAGCATCGTTGAGTGCCATGGAGCGTATTTTGCCGATGCTGACACGTTCCGAATATGACACGTTACGTTGCTAGACCGGTGACCATACTCCCGTATGGTCCATTCTCCCGCAACTGCGTATGATAACCGATGTAAAGGCTTCGCCCTTACTTAGTCTGTGCATTGATATTCCTGCAAATACTGTCGGATTGATCACGACACATCTGTGTTAGAGCCTTTGCCAACAAAATACAAAACAAATCGCGGTTCACTGACTACCACCAAATAATATATAAATATGTATATTCGCGTTGCATACTGGCATCAGAAGTTCAGTAGGCAAGGTTCTGCCTTTCATGTCTGATACGTTTCTACAACGGTCATCACACGATCATGGTATGGTCCGTTGCAGTGGGACTCTACCTTAAAAGTAAATGTTACCTACTGGCATTTGGCAGCAGCGGTGATGATGTTTCCATCCATAGTGCGCCCGCCAATTCAAAGCTATAGCAGGCGAACTTAGTCGCATACCGTTGATGTCGATGTTGATCAGCTGGCTGCTTTAGACTCAACCGAAAACCGAGTCAAAAAATATCAGAGACGATGAACACTTTCAAAGTGTGCAAAGGAATTGCATGACATGATTCCACCAGTCAACTACCTTCTTAAAAATACAAGACGCGGACGGGCTTCCACCCCTATGTTGTAGAGATCCCAACATAACGTACCCAACGATTTGGTCCACATTTCTTTTGCGTACCGCTATGGAGTGGAATTAGCTGCCCGCCTTCATTGTCAACTACAATTTGGACGTTTTCAAGAAAAGAGTGAATAGGCTGTCACTAAGCAGACATGTTCCATCTTGGGCTGCATTGTCACCTAACATCAGGTGCAATCGTGGCCAAATGTCTTTTTATCTATTTTTCAAAAAAAGAAGTGAATTGTTTACGTCTCCTGTCGACATATGAACGGTTAGTCGTCAACGCTCTGTCGACGCGTCTTCGACCAAAGCCTTCATCAATACTTCGTTCGTAGCACTCAAAGAGACGCGTTCACGAATTGCAATCACAACCGCAAAGGCTTTTCGTTACGTGATACCCATGCCGTGATGATTGATCGTATGTCATTTCGCCAGAGGCCGTGTTTCGCGGAACTTTTGTATTGTTGATATTATGTCAGTGATGCGGCGATGTGGCCATGTGTTACTAAGTCAGATATATCCATATCCATCATACATAACGTATTTAGTTTTAGCAGGCTATATTTGGTACTAGTCTTAGGAAAATGAATGATACGAGACAGTACCCTATGTACTTGAGCTATCCTTTTGGGCCTAAAAATACCAAACTATACATATATTCAAACTTTTGGCAAATATTAATTACACAGTACGGATATTTTCGGCAGATTCATTAAATTTTAAGGTATCATAAGAACATTTAAAGAAAACACCTAAATTAAAAAAAATAGTTGGGATATTCCATCAGCATGGGATCCGGTTCTATCGAAGACCCAAGTGTGACCAATCGCTGCAAGTTCGAAAGACACAGTTAGCTCTTACTGCGTGGATAGGAACTTTATTTAATATTAATAAGTGGTGATTTTTTAAAACAAATAGCAACGCTGTTAAGTGTTCGAAACGTTGGGATATACTCGTACATTTTATAATTCTCGCATTAACCGACAAGCGCGATTCTTTCTTGGAATCAAATGTGAAACGATAAGAAATAAACTTTGAATAGAAACTGTTTTTTATTTCTAATTCGTCCATTAGGTGAGTGTCTTCGTTGTATTACATCCATCAAATATTCAAGACATTTTCTTTTCGAACAGATATTATAGTAGATAAAAAATTCAATGAACATTCTGTTGAGTTGAAAACAATGAGCTATAGAAGTGTGTTAATAGCATCCGAATAACGAATGTCACAAAACTCGAAATCAAAATACCGAACACAGAGAAACTGTGAATATTTTCAATTGGCGATCCGCAGAAATTCTTGTTCCTTCCACGGAACTGTACTTTGTCACATTTTCAGGTACTCAGATGAAAATCAAACGGAATTTTAAAATGCAACATATTTCGCGTTCAAAACGATATGTGACTCGAGACTGTCGACTGTGAATGAATGTAGTATGGAAGCATTTCTTAGATGAAAAAATTGCTCACACTATTTCTGCTAAAGCTAAGTAAGGTAAGTATACGAGGGTCAATCTGAAAGTTCTTAGAACTGGCCACTTATAAACAATATAATAAAAAAAATATTCTAAAATTTGAAAATAGAACTCTTTGCCAATATTACTGAGTATATATTTCATTCATTTGTCATTTGTTTTACGATTTGGTGGCAAATTGAAAATTGTCTGTGTCACGTCAACATGAATTTAACGCGAGAAAATTTTCGTGCAATGTTTTTTTATGACTTTCGATGTCATTTAAGTCAACAAGAAAGTTATGATAGACTACGATTGGCCTCTCACGATGAAGCCCCATCTCGTGCGACTGTTTACAACTGGTTTAATGAGTTTAAACGTGGTCGCACTAATCTCACTGATGATGTACGTGAGGGACGGCCTTCTACGGCGACGACTGAAAATAACATCTGTGTTGTGTGGCGTATGATAGAGACTGACAAAAGAGTGACCTATCAGCAGATTCGGACAAGCTTAGGCATCGGTATGAGTCAAGTGCACAAAATCCTCCACGAACATTTAGCGGTCAGGAAGCTTTGCGCCCGGTGGATACCTCATAATTTGACTAAGGCTCAAAAACTCCATCGTGTGGATTGGTGCCGTAAAATGATTGAAAGATTTAACGGAGGTGACTCAAATGCTGTGTTCGACATACTAACAGGTGACGAAAGCTGGATTTACTGTTATGATCCTGAAACCAAAAGACAATCTGCTCAGTGGGTGTTTCCTTTCGAGGAGTTGCCAACTAAAGTGAAGAGAGATCGAAGTGCGGGAAAAAAAATGGTGGCCTCGTTCTTTGGAAGGATAGGTCATTTCGCAACGATTGTGTTAGAGGATCAAAAAACAGTTTCTGCAGAATGGTACACTACCAATTGTTTGCCACTTGTCTTGGAAAAAGTTCGAGAGAAACGACCTCGCAGTAGGATCCTCCTTCACCACGACAACGCCTCGTCGCACACTGCCAAGCGAACGATCGACTATTTGGCGACATCAAACGTTGAATTACTGGGTCACCCGCCGTATAGCCCCGACCTCGCGCCTTGTGATTTTTATTTATTTCCAAAAATTAAAGAAAAACTTAATGGAAAGCGGTTTATGAATGCTGAAGAAGCGGTGGCTGCGTATCGCGATGCCATTGAAGAGACCCCTAAGGACGAGTGGGCAAAGTGCTTTTCCCAGTGGTTCCATCGCATGCAGCGGTGTATTGACGTCAATGGACAATAGTCCATTCGGTGCACAGCAACATGATGAAAGGTGTGATCATAATAACTGTAAATTTTGATTACTGTTTATGATTAAGAGTGTTACTATTACTTAGCTTTTATGTGTCGGAAATATTTTCTCTAACTAAATAGTTGTCTAAAAGGTAAGTTGTGGTGACACTCATCAATAACGAAATCTAAAAAACGCCTTTAGCCTTTAGAGCATGCAGGTTTTAACACTTTGACTGCATTAAAAAATGCGAAAAATAACCCATGAAACCGCAAGTTCCACGCGTAATTTCATAAAAAAAACATTAAAAAAATACTTGCAGTATTAATATTTAAAAAAAATGCACACTCTGGCCCGAGTGGTCAGCACACAGCATGCTGGTAGCCAAGCACTTGGGTCCGAGTGCTATATATTAAATTAAGTCAGAAAAAGACATCGCCGGGAATACTCGGCCCCGAGTGGCCGGCACCGCTGGAATGGTTATCACGCACTCAGGCCCGAGTGCGCGGTACTCAACGAGTTTATACAGTAAGAAATGCTGTCTTAGAATGGGTTTTACGAAACTCGAGTTTACTAAACCAAAGCCGAAAGCAGTTTTCTGTTAGTAGTTCTATAGATACATCAGTTCGCTGATCGGAGGCAGAAAATGCTAGAATATTCCATCTCGTGTGTCCTCGTGTCGAACGGCTTCGATAACTCAGTTATGTTAGAATAAAATTGAGTTTGTTTTGAGTTTTGCATATTTCAATTCACTTATTGATTGCTGAATTGTTTCGTTCTTAAGGTTTGTTTGTATAAAAAAGGAAAAATCTTTTCAATGCGAAGCAAATCAACAGCATCGCACTGCAAATAATTTATTCAATTCACGTCCCGCCTTCACACGGGTGGTATTAAAATAATATTCGTATTAGGTAGTCTTTGTATTTCATCTCTAGAAAGCTACATATTCCTAAGTAGGAATATGTAGCTTTCTAGAGATGAAATCTAGCACCAAATATAGTCTGTAATGTTATTGTTTCTTGTGTCCAGAGTTATGCAATAAAGAATATTTCTAATTTTGTGAATCTATTTTGTAGCCCAGTAGTTTCAGAAATTAGTAGCTCCAAAATCTTATACAACGTGTTAATTTTTTTTTGGAAAATTATTAATATAAATCAGACTACATAAAATAAAGGTCATTACAAAAGATTTATCTCAAATTGGCTTATTTGCATTTTTTTCTAGTTTCATACAAAATTATTCAATTTTCAACTTCCACTCGGTGTGTCTTACGAGCGCCTTTTGCAGTTGCAGTAAAGTTGGCAATTTAGCATGCGCTATGCCCTGCGCGTTATATGAATGAAGTCAGGTGAGCTGCAACAGTGAGTTGTAACTACTATGAGTACGTATGGAGAAGCTATGAGAAGCAAAATGTGTACTAAATACAATGACAAGATTGTGACGTTTTTTACTTGAAATTTAAATTTCAAATTATGAATCAGGAATTCATGGCGCACGAAATTTGATCGTGCAGTCTGGTTGGTGGGTGTGGTTCAATGGCTCGCAAGAACGCTGCAAAGAAACACTGAAAGCAAGTAATGACGAACTGATTTTAAAAAAAAAACAATTTTGCTTGTCACTTATACTTTTGCTAAAATAAACTCTTTCGGAAAAATTATAATTATACATAATAGCACTCTTGGTTACATTTTTTGGAAAACAAAATAATCAAGTTTTAGATACCTCTTCTTAAACTAACTTTATATTAGTTAATTAATAAGACATCTAAACATAAACTTATAAAACATTCAGCAAGTGAAAAACATGCAGAGTTGCGTCCCGAAATTGGTGGATAATACGGTTATTATTCCATTCCCATGAAATATACATGAGTGTGGATTAGCCTTCTTGCCTGTCGCGCAAATGAGAACGCGTTTTACATTGTTATTACGGTCACACTCACTTTTCTTTAAGTCGCTACTAATTTATGTAGAAGTGATTTAGTCGTGTTTACAACTTTGTGTTTTGTGGATTTATTTTGAGTAAAATATAGTGTACTAGCTACTAACGAACGTGATTACGTGTGTATATCGCATGTGAAGTTATTCATTTATTATTTCATCATTGATTAATTTATTTTTTTCCATATAGTTGACATTATAAACTGAAAAGGATTTATTATTGTATAGAAGTATAAAAACCCTGTATTAAACTAATATAAAAGATTTAAAAAAAACTTTAAACTAAAACCTTAGATCGAGCATGAGTAACATATTTAATTTGTAAGTTATTATCAACCTACAAATAAAAAATATGACCCAGGTCACTGACCCGTGGAAAGGTGCCCATGAGTAATTAAATAGAGTTATTTGTGAATCTCTATATCGTGAAACCTATTTGTGAATCTCTACGTCGCTATTTGCGAATCACTGTTGTTAAACTATAACTTTAATACTAAATTCTTATCAAAATATTTGTCTTCTTAATCCATTACCATGTAAACCAGTCACCTACATCTCCAACTAAGTCAATTAACAAAACCTCATTCATACCTTGAATGTCTTCATCAAGTCAAAACAGTAGCATTATCAGCCTTCGTTAGATACATGAATATGAACAAATGACGACGATATATCAGACCAAACATAACCTGTTTGGCTCATCCTATCTGGTGAAAGACAAAAGCTCAAAAGCTTTTATCACAGACTATCGAGATTACTAAAGATACGAGCAATTGCAAAGATCAAGAGGCATCCAGCGGTGGAAGCATGACATCGTTTGGCAAGCCCTATTTGTGTGGTGTTTATTCGTTCGTTAATAAATAAATTATTTTGAAGTACCCGCTTCAATATTTCACGTAATTGTCGTTAACTTTGTACTGTTTTTTTTTTTGGAAATTCACTTGGAATTTTTACGAGAATCATACAAAAATAGAGCTGAAAAACACAGGTATGATGCATAACCGGCGAAGGTGCTACCATTAGCATTAGCCTGTACCCAAAATTGGACTACGTGTAGAGAGCTGTTCTCACAGTACAATATGTAAAACACTTCAGTCGGACACTTACCTACTGACCCAAGTAACAGATTAACGGTATGCGTTTTAACAAATAATAAAAATAAAATATAGTAAGTACAAGGCAGGTAGAGGTGCTCGTAGCGCAGTGGTAGCAGCGCTTTGGTTGTGATACCGAAGTGAAGCAACCAATGGCGCGGTCGTGTTTGGATGGGTGACCATTCCGACCTTATAAATGACGTACATCACGAGCATCTCCGTGCTTCGGAAGGCACGTTAAAAGCCGTTGGTCTGGCTAATATCGGTCGATATTAGTCATTCAGCCTAGTCAGAGGCCTTATGGACGGCTTGATAACATCTGACAGCAGGGCTAGTCGCTTGCCTTGCAAACGACCCTCCACTAACCCGCACTGAGCCCGCGGTGAAGTATGGCTCAAACAACCTCACAGTTGAGGTAAAGCCTTTGCCCAGCAGTGGGATGTTACAGACTAATTTTAAGGTAGGTATACATTTGCAAAATATTTTTTAATTTTAACTCCGAAAAACTATAATTTAATGAATTCAATCATTATGAGTTAAGGCATGAGCTGATTGAACGTCGGTAGTTAATTCGTGGTTTTCGTTCTCCAAGTTAGACTCATGTTATATGGATGACGAAAACGGTGAAATGAGCTTCTCCATCTTGTTGCTATACTTAACACATAACTTGTATTTACATTTTGAACCACATTCAATAGTCACGTGACTTAACCCTAAAAAAGGCATGTTTTTGTTTGAATGGGAAAATGCTAACTCCCTGGTAATGAAACTAAAAAAAGTTCATGTAAAGCTTTATCGTTTTCAGAATGAATGTCGTCAATAAAATATTCAATTCTTAGGTCATATATATTTTGAATACTAAAATCAAGCAATATTTCATGATCTTATAAATCTGCCAAGTACCTGCCAACCAATCAGCTGTTTGAACAGATTGAGGGCTGAAATAAAATGGCAATCGACATTGATAGATTTACTTTTTTTTTTGCACGTTTTCTGTCATTGACCGGCGGCCTTGCCGCTCTTGTCGCAGCGTCATTTTCATAGTTCTTGTCGAAAACCGCCGACAAAATTGCCGGCCGGTGTGAATACACAAATATATTTTGGAGTTAGAATAGACAGATGGAGTTGTCAGGTTTTTATAAGTAATATGAAATAACCTTTAGAAGATGAATTCAATTAAGATTGAAAATAATCCGTCTAACTACGTGTATATTTAGTTATTTTTAGAGATACTGTAAATGGTCTTGGATTTTTTTTATAAAAATCTCCTTTGTAACTTTACCTTTTATACCTATCAAAGTTTTCCTATTATTAAACTGGTTTTAATAGGAAATTGTATTAGGAACTGTATAAATGAGAAAATAATAATTCGTAAAAACAATAAATTCTGAAACCTATTCCATTAACATTAATTGAATTTTGCAGACCAATTAATTTATTTTATTTTATTTATTTATACTTTATTGCTCAACCAAAAATTTGTACAAAAGGTGGACTTAACGCCATATGGCATTCTCTACCAGTCATACCTTTGGGCAAAGCAGAAATGATTGTAGGCGGTGCGACAGAAAAAAAGAAAATGTGTTACTATTAAAAGAAAAAAAACGATAAATTTCACACATAAAAAAATATATATACATGAAAAACATATCTCATAAAACAAAACAAAATAACTACAATTTACAATAAATACAATATGATCTAATAAAATATTACATATACATAACGCAAACGATAAAATAAATACATATACTTGTACATACTATAATAATAATATACTATGACGATGTATTAGAAGCTTATGGATTACGCTTTGTTGATGCTTCCGATATACAAATGTAGGAAGTGTGCACGGACGAGTCTCTTAAATGAAAATTTACAGGGAGTCTGTTGAATTTTTGCCGGAAGGGCATTCCAGAGACGAATGGCCTGGACAACAAAAGAGTTTGAGAGGAAACCTGTGCGGTGAGCAGGAGTAGCGAGAGAAAGTTTATTAGAAGAGCGCAGCGGACGCGAGTGCGTGGCACTGAGATATAATAATTTGAAGTATTTTAACTCTAAAAGTTACCTCATATAATTTAATTTTTAATATGATGAATATACATGGTGTCATTTCGGTCGGAGACGAGCGACTCAAGGATGGTTGTACAAACAATACTGATACTAAAAAAAATATTTTATGGAAAAAAAAGAGCTGTGGTATTCGGAGACTTTAATTTCAACCTGCTTCTTCGTGACCTGGTCATCCGTGATTACCAAGATACTATCAAAGGGAATGGCTACAAAATTTTGAACAAGGTAAATGAATCACACTGTACTAGAGTGACGCCTTGTACAAAATCCATCATAGACCAAATACATACAAACCTTAAAGACAACCGCTTTCATTTTGCTATCATAGAATCCGCCATGTCAGACCACCGCCAAATTTATCTAGAAATTGAAAAGTATCAACCAGAACCTTTAAAAAAGTTAATTTTACCTCCGTAGACTATAAAAAGTTGTACGAAATATTCAAGAATGCTATAAAACAAGTTAACGAACAAGAATCGGATTATGTCAACTTAGAAAATAAACTTTCAGCATCCATACTTAATAGCAAAGTTATGAAGACAAAAATACTGAATGCCCCACAAAAAGACTGGATTAACAAAGAAATTATAAATAAAATAAACAAAAGAAATGAACTTTAAGACAAACTAAAGAAAAATAAAACAGACGATAAATTGGATAAGGAATACAATATAGCAAAAACTAAGGTAGCTGAAATCATCCAAAAAAACTAAAAGTGCCTATTACTTCAAACATTTCGCAAGTCATATGAAAAAACCAAAAAAAATGTGGAGGCTAATAAAAGAACTATCAAATAACAAAATTACAACTTTTGATGGACCCGATAAATTGATAATAAACGCGGAAACCATTACGGATAAAACAGCCATCTGCAATGAATTCAACAAATACTTCTCAACGATTGGTTCTATATTGGCGAATGAAATCAGGAACAGGACAAACCCTCGCTCAACTCTAACTCAAGCACCAACTACTGGATTCCCAGAACTGACCGACTTTAGCCCAGCAACTTAATCCTGACACTGGCTCCGGCATCGATGGTATCAGCGTCAAAAGTATAAAATGCGTCAAAAACATAATTTCTAACCAACTTACCAAATGCATTAATACCTGTATGCAACGAGGAGAGTTTCCCGATACCCTGAAAATTGCAAAAGTCATACCTTTACACAAATCTGGTAGCAAATCGGACCCCAGTAATTACAGACCGATTTCGGTTTTACCTGTTGTGTCAAAAGTCTTTGAAAAGATCATATATGTACGTTTGAACGAATACCTGACATCTAAAAACTTTTTTTATCCGAAACAATACGGATTTAGACCAAAGTCCAACACTCTTTCAGCCGTGATTGACATAATAACAACAATAAAAAATCAAATTGATAAAAAACAAATAGTGGTTGGTGTATTTGTGGACCTAAAAAAGGCTTTCGATACGATTAGTCCGTCACTACTTTTGAAAAAACTAGCCGATGTTAGGGTGTCTGGAAAAGCACTAAAATTTCTAAAGTGATATCTAGGAGGTCGAACACAAATTGTGAAAATAGGCCACAATGTCAGCGAGCCACGTCCCGCTAATTATGGCGTTCCTCAAGGGTCAATACTGGGACCACTCTTATTCCTTTTATACATCAACAATGTCCATCAAATTTGTCTCAAAGGAGATATATCGTTGTATGCAGATGACACAAGCATCTTCTTTTCTGGCAACTCATTAGAATCAATAATACCTGAAGTTCAAAAAGACCTAAATCTTCTGAATGATTGGTTTGAACTGAATTTGCTTACTATTAACACCTCTAAAACGAACTATGTTATATTTGCTGCAAAAAATAAAGGACTATATAATGACATACAACTTACAGTCAAGGGTAAAATCATACAAAAAAAAAACAAAAGAAAAGTTTCTTGGTATCATTCTTGACAATTATTTGAATTGGAAACCACAAATAAATAAACTTAAAGCTAAACTAACATCTCTTACGGGCACCCTCCGTTCTATAGCAAGAAATCTCCCACGAAAAGTCAAATATATAATTTATAACTCATTAGTCAAACCGCACATCGACTACTTAATTGAGCTGTGGGGAACAGCAGCGAAAACGAACATAAATATATTGCAGACAGCTCAAAATAAACTAATAAAAACCTTATTTGGTTACAACTTCCGTACTTCCACCCAAAAAATTTACTCAGAAACAAGACTAATGAATATTAATCAAACATACGTTTACTATACATGTTTACTTGTACACAAAATATTACATAAAGAAATAAAATCAAAAATTGTCTTCACACAAAAATACCATCACCAAAAAATTAAACTACGCAATGGAAATCACTTGGCACTACCCAAGCGCGTGCCCAGAACTGGCTACGGCAAAAAGAATATCAAGTATGAGGGTGTTAAATTATATAACAAATTACCAACAGAAATTAAAAATGCGAAATCTACAGCAAGTTTCAAAAATCAGTTAAAACAATATATTATACCGTAAAAAGAAAAAACATGTTGCAAAATAATAATCTTATTAATGAAACGTTTTTAAATAAAATACATGTCAAAAAACGCCCAAAAGAAAAACAAAAAAAAAACGGTCCTTAACAAACTAAAACAACATAAATATTAAATAGTAAGAAAAAACTTTTGAAATAATAGTAAGTGTAGAAAACTGAATTAATTGTCACTGACCAAAACAACATACTGTAATTGTAATTAACCACAATCAGTAAAAAAACACTTAAGGAAATAATCAGTCCATTGAATGGAGGTAGCA
This sequence comes from Pyrausta purpuralis, assembly GCA_963924145.1. NCBI lineage: Eukaryota > Metazoa > Arthropoda > Insecta > Lepidoptera > Crambidae > Pyrausta > Pyrausta purpuralis. Next base: position 21,111,725 of record OZ001654.1, read on the forward strand.
TAGACCAAAAATATTTACAAACGTAACAAAAGTATAAATACGTAATTTATGGACGTACTTAGAGGTATATTGTTTTATTCTGAACTAAGACCGCAGTCACAAGTAACTTTTGTGAACGCGCCACCATTCTTTCACAAAGAAAGCTTTTTGAAGGCGGTATAATTGTTAAAATTACATCTCATTTCACAAGTAATAAGATGTAGAACTAAACGTATCTTATTGCCCCTTTTTGCTAACACTTGTACCGAGTTTACTGTGTGTAAGCGACTTTACACAATACCAGACAAATCACGCTCACATTGGTCGTATTTACATCAACATACTGACTTTATCTTTGTCCTGAATAAATCATTCGAAAAAACAAACTCACTTACGCTTCAGTCACCGACTCTTGACTACGGATCCCTAAATATTACGATTCATCATCTTACACGGACCATTTTTCTCACCAGATTTGTTTTTCTGAGCAGAACGAAATAAATGGCGTGAATAAGACCGCTTTTCTACTTGATATCGTACAATATGTTTTACACAAACAACGTAAAAGTTAACAATATTCTTCTTGACAAAACGTGTGACTAAATTTGCGTATTAATGTTTATTTGCTAGCTTTGCTTACGTTATCGCTGGAAGTGACTAGTGACGGTTCAAACTGGGAAATAAAAATGAAGGTGAGAAATATGAATTTCATACTGTATGCTACGTTTATTTAGTAAGGAAGAAGCTTGTAAAGTCCACCACGAAATCTATACTTATATTTTAAAGCTGAAGAGATTGTTTGTTTGTTTGAACGCGCTTATCTCAGGAACCACTGGACCGATTTGAAAAATTTTTTGTGTTGGATAGCTTAATTATCGAGGAAGGCTTAAGGCTAAAGTACATTACCCTGCAACGGGGGAGGAGAGAGTAAACCCAAAACGCGCGGACAAAGTCGCGAAGTTACATATATTTCATTGTCTTAGATGGGTTTAGTTATAGGTAAGGAGTAAAATAATACTGCGCATGAGTTGCTACACCGATACGGCATCAACGAGTCAGGCAGGGGCAGTTTAAAGTAAAGTTATTATTTCGTATACAGTTTGACAGATTTGTCTAAAACTAAAATAATAAATTGAAATATACTTCTATAGATAAAAAGTAGTCATTTTCAATCATCAACGCTCACTATAGCTTCTCACTGTAAAAGCAGCCTTAGAATTGCGATGGCTAAGGCTGAGTCGACTGAGTAACTCCGAACTGACTTGAATGCGATCCCTGAGTGGACGGTTTAGACGTTCATTTGTTATTTTGAAAAATTATTCGCTCATTTTTAATGGCGTGGCAAATTTTCAGGATGATTTCGCACGTGTCAAATGAGTGTACAAATTTCTTTCCATTCTAAAGTATTTTGCATTTACCTGCGCCATTTTGATAAAAAATATCCAAAACATACTATCTCAAGTTTTTACTGACTTCAAAAAAGGAGGTTTTCAATTCAATGTGTATGAATGTGTTATTTTAAAAATTTTAAAAAAAGAGGATGTTGATCTAGAAAGGCTTCCAAGTACTTGTGCAAAATTTGGTAAGTGTATCTATATATGTTTGTCCAGGAATTTCTCGATCACAAGAAGTCATAGCGAGATTATTCTTTTTAATTCGATTAAGCATTAGGATTCAGAATATGTTTCTTCAAAATCGGTCCATTCGTTTTTGAGATATGGGTAAATAACTAAAAATCATGAAATTATTAAAAAAGGCAATTTTTTTTACCCAGTTGGTAACCGAAGTGGCTTTAACTTAAATAACAAGAGTTATGATTTCGATGAAGCTTAAATATTACATTAAGTCTTTAAGCCTAGTCTTGATAACATCTGACGGCAAGATCAGTCACTTCACTTGCCTTGCAATTACGCTAATATGGCTAAGTATTTCTTGAGTAATTCTTAGGAAATTAAGCAAGAGGTGCTCGAAGCGCAGTGGCAGCAGCGCTTTGGTAGTGATACCGAAGTAAAGCAACCTACGGCGCAGTCGTGTTTGGATGGGTGACCATTACGACCATATAAGTGACGCACATCACGAGCATTACCGTGCTTCGGAAGGCACGTTAAGCCGTTGATCCCGGCTAATATCGGTTGTTATTAGTTGTAAAGCCTAGTCAGAGGACTTATGGGCACTTGATAAAATTTGACAGCAGGGTTAGTCGCTTGCCTTGCAAACACCCCTCCACCAACGCGCACTGAGCCCGCGTGGTGGAGTATTGCTCAAACTACCTCATAGTTGAGGTATGGGCTTTGCCCAGCAATGGGATGTTTCAGGCTAACTTTACTTACTTTACTTAGGAGAGTACCTTCCAATCAGACACTGCGCCCTAAATGTATACCAATTTTAAACGGGTAGTTATACGTGGTGACTTTATTATCAGTACCGAAATTTTGTGTAAAGACTCCACTGATGAATATAAACAACTTTTACTATGGGGGCAATAGTGAAATCGAGAAAAAATATCAGCTGTTCCATACATTTAGACCTCGATTTTTTTTCTCGATTTTACTATTGCCCCCATAGTAATAGTTCTTCATATTCATCAGTGGAGTCTTTACACAAAATTTCGGTACTGATAACAAAGTCACCCTGTAGACAAAAGTAAGACCGTAATTGAAATAAAACATAGAATATTGATATAATTATAGTACATAGCTTGAATGGGTTAGCAGAAAAACCGGGGAATACTATTTTAGTCGCATATCCGCTGATTCTGTCAACTGTGGCGACACGAATCTATTTTCGCACGCGACTGTAGCGCACGAACCAAATTAATTCGCGATAGTTTTGATGTAGGTACAGTTCACAATAAAAACTGATAATAGAGTTGTGTGTAAAACATTCTCTTGTCACTACAATAGGTTGAGCTTTTTAACACCTAACTACTTTCGAACGTACGACACAAAAACCAGCTAAGTGCGAGTTGGACTCGCGCACTGAGGGTTCCGTGCCAACTTTAACTGAATTACGGAATCCACTTACTTCCACTTAGTAATATACCACAATATTTCGTTGACAGCAAATATAACTTTGTTTTTCATAGTGTTTGTATGAAGTACAAAGTTATGTTTGCGGTTATTGAAAATGTACTATATCTCAAAAATTTCTCGGTCGATCCCGTCCGAACTAATTTTCGTTGAAAGAATTTGTGAAGATCTACATTATTATTATTTTTTAAAATTTACACTCCATTAGTTTAGAATTAGAAGTTAGATGGGCGGGACGCCCATTTTACCACTTTGGAAGTGTCTACCTATAAAACGTTAGACTTTAAAAGAAAATGATTTTAGGAACCTCTATGTCATTTTTAAACACCTGTCCATAGACACTCCACACGCATAGGTTTGAAAAAATTTTGGTTTTAGTTTCATGTATGGGAGCCCCCTAATGACATTTTTTTGATATTTTTTTAAATGAGAATCGAAAAGCGGTTAATAGTATACATCTTTCTTCTTAATTTCAATAGTGTGATGCTTATAATAATAAATAATAATATAAATAAATATCCTATGGACATTCCCACACATCGCCATCTAGCCCCAAAGTAAGCTACTCAAAGCTTGTGTTATGGGTGCCAGACAACGGATATAATACTTAAATACTTTTTTTTTTTGTAAATACATACATAATATACATAGAAAACACCCAGACCAATACAAACAGACATGTTCATGCACACAAATGTTTGTATTGTGCGGGGATCGAACCCGCACCCGCTGCGTAGTATGCGATTTCTCGACCACTACACCAGACGGGTCTAGACGGTTATAGTTACAGAATAAAATGACTGACACATACGGACGGACAGACCGACAGACAGACAGACTTGACGAAACTATAAGGCTTGCTTTTTGATGCCATTCGGCTACGGAACCCTAAAAATGGACGACACTTCAAATATATGACGCAAGCGATTTTGGCTCTTAGCGCGATTAAACGGCAGTGGAGCTTAGAAGAATTGTCCAAAATTATAACTACCTTTAATTTAACAAAGTCATAAGCAATGTGTACCTGACTATATCTACTCCGGTAATTAAATGGTGGGTTTCGCTGCGAAATATGAAAGTTGGCAAAGCTACGGTCTCACCAAATTTAAGTTGCCAGTTTTCAACCGAAATAAACGGAAAGTTAATACCGACAACTTGAGCTAATTGGCATTTTATTGATTTAAAAGATTTTTTGAATGAAGTTAAAATATTATATATACCATTTCAAGAATTATTAAATATATAGCAACGTTACGTAGACCGTGTCTATCTAGACTAGAGCAAATCCATTTCATAAAAAAATAATAAGCTGAAGAGTTTCAATTTATTTATAAAGATAAATAAACACAAAACTCTCAATCTACATCTGTAGTTCATTGTTGAACATCGAGATCATTTTATATCAAACAGTTTATAAATTTTATTTATTGATATTATTTTAAAAGTTATAAAAATATTATTTACAATATTTGCCATGCAATGCAAAATAGACTTTATTAGGTAAGGGTTCAATACGTCACCCCCGCCACAACGGTAGAGGAGGAAGTAAAATCAAATATTATTCTCCAACCTTTAGACGAAACGTATCATAATGATTACTCTCGAAATCTGCAAACGTTTATATGTACGCACTTCACAAAATTGGTATCTAAGGATATTCGCATATTTTATATTCATATTCACAAAATTTCTGCGAATGTTTATCGAAAACGAATATCAGAAAAAAAATTGAAAGAAAATAATAAGTTTGCGGCCTTCAACCAAATCTTTATGTATGACACGCTCGAGACGTATTTTTCAATAACTGTTTTTTTTTTTCTTTTCTGTATTTCATGCCAGCAAACAATACCAATTGGCGCCAAATTTGAACAAAAACTGAACATTCGCATTCACGATTTTCAGTAACAGTTATTTAGATACGCATTCACAAAAGTTCAATAATGACATTCGTACATCACTATGGTATACATACAGCACTTGTATGGTACCAAATCTATCTAATTATGATTGTGTTTGTATAGCCATAGACTAGCTGTGTGTTGGCTTAGTACTGAGTTAACATCGCGCATTTGCCGAACCGGAGCTGCGACAATGATACCAGATATTTGAGGATAAAATTATACTAATTATTCGACGACCCGTCTGGTGTAGTGGTCGAGAAATCGCCTACTACGAAGCGGGTGCAGGTTCGATCCCCGCACAATACAAACATTTGTGTGCATGAACATGTCTGTTTGTATTGGTCTGGGTGTTTTCTATGTATATCATGTATGTATTTACAAACAAAAAGTATTTAAGTATTATATCCGTTGTCTGGCACCCATAACACAAGCTTTGAGTAGCTTACTTTGGGACTAGATGGCGATGTGTGGGAATGTGCAAAGGATATTTATTTATTTATTTAATTAAAGTTTTACATTTTACTTCGTTTATACATGACTGGCTGGCTGCGGCAGTGGCTTGTCTCACAAGTACACATAGAAATGTGCTACTTAATACTGTCTAAGCTCGCCCCCAGCTCTCGTGTGTCTTGTTGTGACCATGTACTTAGATTAATTTTGACTGACTTCGCATCCCATGCCACCTATCCTCAGATAATGTGTATCTATTAACACGTTTAGTGCCACGTACTCGGGCCCGAGTAGTTACGGCAACGTCCTTTTCTGACGTCATTGTATACATGTTTTTTTTTTAAATAATAATAATACCTCAAATATTTTTAACGGTTTTTTATTAAAATACGCGTAAAAAATGCGGTTTCCTATGTTATTATTCGTATCTTTTAAAGTTGTAAAGTGTTAAAGTAATGAAACCTCTACAACCACTCCAATTATACATTTTATTTACGTGAGTATAATTTCGTGTGTAATAATTATTTCAGTGCTCTGGTTAAAATTAAAAATTATGAAAAGTGAGTTTTGCTATCCAGTTTCTTAATTATTCAGCAGTTAATTTCAAAAACTTGATATTTCGAGACCAATTAATTTTATATGTGAAATTGCTTTGCTCTTGACAAGAAAAACTAATTAGCCTAAGCAGGGGGCGTTTTGCGATCCAACTTATTCCGTTCAATTTCCAGGCAGTTCAATTTCCACTCAGTGTAAATAAATATTATTAATTTAAAAATACTACAATGGTTTTATTATTTATGTTATTGTATTATTATAATATTATTGCAGGCTTTTATTTGGCAAACTAAGAATTATAAATTTGCCATGTGTGTATATTTTTCAGATATGCCTATTTGTCAAAAATAACAAACATTAATTTAATTTAGAGTAGGAAGGCACCGTCGAAAGACACAATTCAAAATAAATACTGTCCCCACTACCCATCATGCACAAGCTTACTCTCAAATAGCTTTTAAACCATATCACCAAAAATATTTAACCATCTTCCAGATTCTTTAAAAGAACTTGAACTAAATCATTTTAAGCATACATTATTTGAAATAGGTACTATGAAAAGAGGTTACTATTCTTTTAAATTTATGATAAAATATATATATGACGACGCGTTTGGTGTACTGGTTAGAGCTCCTGACAATAACGCCGGCCGTCGCGGGTTCGAATCCCGCAAGGGGCAAATGTGTAATGAGCTCGAACATTTGTAGCTGAGTCATGGATGTTTAATATGTATTTAAGGGAGACGCCCGTTGTTGTGTTGTTATAATAAGGTTTTTTTTGTGGTATTCGTAACACAAAGAAAAAAAATCCTTACTTCGAAACCACGACGGTGTGTTGATGGCGCATATTCATTTCGTTATTTTTATTGATATATAATTTGTGATAAAACTTTTATAATAACTTCTTCACTTGACTGATAAATAATTTAGTATTGTGTTAAGTTCATTTGGATCTGTAATTATGATTGTGTATTATTACTCTTATTAGACGCCGGACGGGCAGGTTATAGTTTGTCCAATATTGCATACGAAGATCTATTGTAAAATGACCTATAACCATCCAATAAACTAATTTAATCAATTATAAATTTAATGCGAAATTGCAAAACGAATTGCCACTGAACTGAAAAGCAAAGCTACTTAAAGGTCGAAGCCCACTAATCAAGCCGTCACGGTGACAGCACCGTATTAACTCGAGGCGTTCAGTATTCTTTGTATGAAACTCCGTACTTCAACGCACGTTGATAGATATCAACGTCGTAATGTCACCACCTCGGATAGAGACCAACTCGGGACCCACTCTCGATCAGCGGCGCATGCGTTGTAACGCGCTTACGGTGCGTCGTCCGCTGGTTGACGACTATCTGTCTACCCAGTCAAACGGGCTGTTATTCACAAAAAGAACTATCATAAGTTGTAGCAAACACGGTCCGAGGCGAGGCGTTCGCTATCTGGTGCAGATCCCATCCGAGGCGTTGCTTTCCCTTTACGTAACGTGCTTCCGTATGATTGACGCCTGGTTGGTGCTGTTCCCATGCCTGGCGGGTAGATTAAATGTCAAAGCTGCATCCCATTACGCAACCAGCTGGAATAGAGAGAGTCGAACATTTAATCCACCACGCAGGCTTATTGCGGATGGGTATAAGTAAGTTTGCAAGGCAGAACAACCTTGCTGTCAGATGTTATCAAGCCACCCATAAGGCCTCTGATTAGGCTTAACGGCTAATATCACCCGATACGAGTATTAGCCGAGACTAATAGCTTAACATGCCTTCCCAAGGACGAAGATGTTAGTGATATACCTACGTCACTTACATGGTCTGAACGGTCAATCATCTATAATGAACACGATCGCGCCGTAGGTTGCTTAACTCATCATACCAAAGCGCTGCTACCACTTCGCTACGAGCACCTGTATTTTTTAGTTGTATTTAAATCAAGAACTACATAATTAATGTATCACATGCAAGAAATTATTCTACGATGCCATACAAATCATGGTGACCCTACCGAATTAGCCGCAAGTTCGTATTGGAGCTTAATCAGTGATTCCCAATTTCGGTGTATCCCAATAACTGGGGAAACTGCGCCCTCGGCATGCACCGGAGTGAAAACTGTAGTATATGGTCTGATGCAGCGTTTCTCAATCTTATTTCGTCTACTGCCCAATCTTCTTATTAGCGTGTCCATAGTAAAGTCACATATATAAAGATAGACAATAACTGGCGATGCGGATTGCCTGTTATTTCTGGGTCATAAGTCACACTACCCATTGAGCAAATAGGTATTATCGAAGGCACCACGAAGTAAATTTTCGACAAATTAGTCATTGCATTAATAATTTTAAGAAAAGATAGTCACAAAGACCTATTTTATAGAAGTAAGAATAAGTTTAAAGCCTTTTTCACTATCGACAAACAAGCACTATCCAAATAATTATTCAAGTATAGAACGTCATTTCGTTAGAAAGATCTGGTAGATATCGCTAACTATAACTTATTTAAACATTGTGAAACAGGCCTTATCTATAAAAAGACCAATTGGGTTCTCAAATCTATTTATAACTTTATGATAACCCAAATGTTTGTTTTATTAACAAAGATGTTAGTTAACTAACGACACAAGACAACAATATGAAACAGTCCTACCGTTACAAATTAAATCAAATCAAATACATATTTATTTAGCACAAAACATAACAGTTAGGAATATACAAATCGATAACCGCCTACACTAAGTAAAACCTGTATCGTAGGCAATTAACTACTTCCGTTGTCATAAATTGGACTGCGTTACAAAAAAAATACAAGAACGTTGAAAATAAGGAAAATTTGTATTACATTATCTAAAATAAAATTTCTGTGGTTAATCTTAATTAATATGCCAAGTTAATTAAAAATGATAAGTTATAATTATTTCTGAATAAACAATAGTGCCTCGGTTTCGTTATAATCAAGATTTAGTAAGTAATTAAACAAAATGACTTCTACAAAATCATTGGATGTATATTCAAAATTTTGTTAAATTACATCTCCTTAACGCGTTATAGCTATAACGCGTTTGATATGTAATCGAATGAAAACTCGGGATCGATTTCAACGTCTCATACATACAGATCACATCAACGTTAACATCACCAGTATAACCTGACCCCACATTTCTAAATATATCTATACAGCTAGAGACCAGTATCAAGTGGTAGTGTCAAGCTTGATATGCTGCGCGTGCACATGTCAAAAGCACACGCTCCGTTAAATCCGCATAATTCCGTCGCTTCACGATTGTTCGTGTCAAACGCATATCATTGCCGCGGTATAACGCTTCACAGTAAGCTAAGGCGGTACGGAATACGTGGACTTAAATATTTGAATCTGTTTTTCCTCTTTTTATGATTTCGTCACATAGATTTAAGCGTTGTTTGGTGGTGGCAGGTGGATGTAAAATTGACAATGGCTTAAGGAGGTTGAAATGTAGTACAAGTAAGTTTAGTTAAAAGTAATTATTTAAACTTTATTATACTATAAGTTGTTGTGTTGTTGTTGACGGACTTCATGCCTTAAGGCATTCTCTACCAGTCAACAGCTTGAGAATGTAGAAAGCCTAATCAGTGACGGAGCATTAACAATGATTGAGAAAAAATACTTATTTGTAAAGTTCAACGAACATATGAAATACATCTATTTTTTTTAAATGTAAACTGATGTGTTATATTAAGGTAAAAGTAATAAATAACAAACCAATACTGACATTCCTTATTCCAAATATTAAGTTATAGAGTGAAATTGTACATTAGCCTTTAAGTACTGGATTTTTGTTTCTCAGTATCATTTTATTACAATTGCTATTAGGCCAAAGCCCAATGCAGCATTTTATATTTTAAGCTGAATAAAGAACCATTAATGTGCATTGATTCTCTTTTATTTGCTTTCATCTTAATTGAAATTCAACCTATGGTGTTAAGTTACCATGTAGAAATAAGACGAAGGCATTTCTTACGATTTACATCCGTGGTATAAACAGTTTATTGCCTTCAGCCTGGCCCTTAAAATGTTTTACCTCTGTTGTAATGTCTCAGAAACACCTGCTGCGCGATTTTCTTGCGTTACTTAACTGTCCTTGAAGGTAAAAATTGGGGTAACTTTTAAGTGCGTAAGCGGGGGGTATACTTTAACATGTAAAACTTTGTGATATCAGCTAATATTGTTTTATTATTTATTTAAAAACTTTACTGCACAAAATGATAGTGTACAAAAGGTGGACTTAATGCTAAAAGTTGCTTATATAGAATTAAACATTAATATAAAAATTTCACCGACTTTAAAAAAAGAGGTGATCAATCCAATTTGTATGGATGTGATTTTGTTAGAACTTGATAATATTTGCATTTGCGTATATTGATCTATTAAGGCTTCAGCAAAATTTCGTAAGTGTATGTATGTTTGTATATTCGTATGTTTGTCTACAGGTTTCTCGCAAACGAGAAGTCATAGCACGATGATTCCTTTTTAGTTCATTTAGGTATTTTTCAGCTTAAGGTACAGTGTAAGTTTCATCAAATTCGGTTGAGTAGTTTTTGAGATATGGTTAGTAATTAAAAATCATGATATTATAAGATATTTCAAAAATTAAACCGCCTTAAAAACTGATTAAAAAGCCCAAAATAACACGGCAAATGTGTTATTTTGGGCTCTGTTTAGGAGAAACTAATTCATTTGGAGTCGATGCATGATGTGTGTAGACTATTGCGACATACAAATTCATCAAGTGCGATGTACAAATTCAGTCGACGTTTTATACAGGCAAATCGAACAGCAGATTCTTAACACCAACTGCGTTGAAGTTTAAAAACGGGTATTATCTGTACTGAAGACACATTTACTTCCATATATTTTAACAATTTCTGGCTAGATAACAAAGAGTTATATGAGTCATGTCTGTATAATGATATCATTTGTTGATTTCGTAGCTCCTATGCGCTGGTTTCCGTAGTTCGTAGTAATGCTACAAATCAAAGCTACGGTGCAGTGGTGCTACGAACTACTAGTCAGATATTCGTAGCATTGCGCTACGAAAAATGGTTTGCCATAATCAGGCCTTGCGATTACTTTTTGTAGTTTAAACTAATGTCGATTGCGATGTACAAATTCAGTCGACGTACTATACAGGCAAATCGAACAGCAGATTCTTAACACCAACTGCGTTGAAGTTTAAGAACGGGTATTATCTGTACTGAAGACACATTTACTTCCATATATTTTAACAATTTCTGGCTAGTTAACAAAGAGTTATATGAGTCATGTCTGTATAATGATATCATCTGTTGATTTCGTAGCTCCTATGCGCTGGTTTCCGTAGTTCGTAGTAATGCTACAAATCAAAGCTACGGTGCAGTGGTGCTACGAACTACTAGTCAGATATTCGTAGCATTGCGCTACGAAAAATGGTTTGCCATAATCAGGCCTTGCGATTACTTTTTGTAGTTTAAACTTATGTCGACAACATTGCGAATTAGTATATACTTTAGTACCTAACTTTATAAGCTATTTAGATAGTGCAAACAAAAAAAAAGTTATATCAATCTATTTCACCCTGTATTGAAATATATTTCAAGCCTCACATGTTATGTGTAAAATCATACATACGCACCATCACCTTGTTGTTTGAATCATCCAAAATTCATAGTCTTAACCTCATATAACCAGTGAGTAATTTTTCCCCTCTGCAGGTGAATTATAAATGGCCTTAAATTTTTCATCATCCAGCTCGACAGCCGTAAAGCGTTGTTTAATTTTTTATGGAACACAGTTAAGGTGGTTCATATGCTCGAAAAGTTCGTATATTTTGCCTTAAATTCATTAGTAAATATGACAGCAACGCATATGGCGAAATGTTTGAAGCCAAACGGCTAAGCTTAAGAGTGCTTTCACACTTAGGCGACTTTAGCATCGCGATGGTCACGCGACAGCCGCGCCGCTGATAATTTCATGCATAAATGACAGCAGTAAGCCTTCGCATAAGAGCCAAAGCGCTGTTGTTGCTCTAATATGAACGAGCACTAAGGAAAAATTCTGTTAGCAGAATCGTAACGGCACATCCGAATTTTCGGTATAATTCTATAGAATATGGGTCAAATGTCAAAAGGTAATCTTAAGATGTAGACAAGCGTACACTCGGTATTACGTACTAGACTACTGCAAATTTTAAGAATGGAATATTTTCAAATAAATAATCATGATCCTGTAGAAAGTCATGGGGTCCTCCTATTATTTCGGAAATATCAGACAGCGGCCAGATTAAAGAATTTAACATTCTTAATGATTAGATCATCCATCATATTTTACCGACTTCAAATAATGAGGTTATTTATTCTAACTGCATGTACTTATATGAAATCTTCGAAATTGGATAAAATTTTAGTATGTTGGTCTATTAAGGCAAATTTTCGTAAGTGTATGTATGTTTATATATTTGTATATTTGTCTCAGGATTTCTCAAAATAGCGAGATGATACCTTTTGAGTTCAATCAGGTATAGATCCACTTAGGGTACAGTGTAAGTTTCATCAAAATCTGTACTGAAGTTTTTGAGATATAAGTATTAATAACTAAATATCATGAAATAAAAATTATTTAAGAAACTAACTAAAAGCTTCAAATGACGCATTCATCTTCTATTTAGGAGAAAAAAAATCTCAAGAAGCCGATGTTTTTTTGAGCGCCATTTAATTCTTTTCCTAAATGATAAACTCAAGGTAGAACTAAGTTTCTTTTCAATTAGTCTGTATGTGACTTACAAATAATTACTATGTAAATCAATAGGAAGGTCGTTGTTAAGCAGTTGAGTGTACAAAACATATAGGAGTATAAATAAACTTCAATTGATATCAGTAACCAAAAGAAACATCATCAGGTAAATGAAGAAATAGAAGTCCTTCCATATTTATTAAAAAAAAGTGTTTTAATATTTTCACAGCTTTTCAGTTTCACCTCACGGTGCTGCAAAGTAACTACTTCATTACGGCTAGACTATCACAGGTTAAGAAAATCAGCCACTTTACAAAAATTAATAATAATATTAATATTCAAATCAAATACGATTGGCGTGTAGCATATTCAAATACATGTTTTATGCAAGGATATATTCATTCAAGCTTGTGATACACTTTTAGTGTGAGTCAATGACTTGCACACATAGCGGTTCAACTTGTAATACCATTTTTTTGTGTTGGGAATTAAAAATAAAAAGTACAATCTTGAGTCAGTATCAGAAAGCAACCGTATTCATTTGACAATTCATAACGTACGGTATGATCTGTCATACGCTTTGATCTTTGCCGTTTGACAGATCATACCGTAAGTTTTGAACTGTCAAATGAATACGACAGCTTTACACAATTCCACCTCATTACTTAAGATTTTATTTTTAACTAGCGGTCCCCCGCGACTTCGTCCGCGCGTTTTGAGTTCGCCCCCTTCCCATCCCGTCGCAGCGTGATGTTTAATATCCTAAAGCCTTTCTCAATAAATAAGCTATCTAACACAGAAATATTTTTTCAAATCGGTTCAGCAGTTCCTGAGATAAGCGCGTTCAAACCAACAAACTCTTCAGCTTTATAATATAACTAGCGGTCCCCCGCGACTTCGTCCGCGCGTTTTGAGTTTGCTCCCTCCCCTCCCGTCGCAGCGTCATGTTTTATATCCTAAAGCCTTTCTCGATAAATAAGCTATCCAACACAGAAATATTTTTTCAAATCGGTCCAGCAGTTCCTGAGATAAGCGCGTTCAAACAAACAAACTCTTCAGCTTTATAATATACTAGCGGTCCCCCGCGACTTCGTCCGCGCGTTTTGAGTTTGCTCCCTCCCCTCCCGTCGTAGCGTGATGTTTTATATCCTAAAGCCTTTCTCAATAAATAAGCTATCTAACACAGAATTATTTTTCAAATCGGTTCAACAGTTCCTGAGATAAGCGCGTTCAAACCAACAAACTCTTCAGCTTTATAATATAACTAGCGGTCCCCCGCGACTTCGTCCGCGCGTTTTGAGTTGGCTCCCTCCCCTCCCGTCGCAGCGTCATGTTTTATGTCCTAAAACCTTTCTCGATAAATAAGCTATCTAACACAGAAATATTTTTTCAAATCGGTCCAGCAGTTCCTGAGATAAGCGCGTTCAAACAATCAAACTCTTCAGCTTTATAATATATTAGCGCAAGCGCACGTTGTACTTAAGCTGCGAACATTATTTTGGTGCGGAGCTATGTTAAAACTGTGATAGCTCCTAAGATATTTATTGAAATCAAATGCTATAAAGGGCAACTTGGTTTTAAAGGAAATGCTCGTGATGATGAATGTATATATTTTGATACGAATAAATACCTGTGTGTATAATACACCTCTAAAAATATTGCATTATTTTTTTACCAATTTATTAACATAAAAAAGGTTGTAGTAAGTCAACCATAAAAGATAGACATATGCTGTCGCGGACTTTATTATAGAACTCTTAATGTTGAACAATCCCTTCATACATGATTTTTGTGTAAATTAAGCGGTTTCCGCAGCGTATGCAGTGGAAGCTCTCAAAAGGAATATCTTTCTCCCGTTTTCTCAACATTTTTCATTGCTGCTGTGGTTTTATGAGTCGTATCTTTATGTTATATAGCCTAAAGCCTTCCTCGATAAATGGACTATCCAACGTAAAAATAATTTTTCAAATCGGGCCAGTAGTTTTTGAGATTAGCGCGTTCAAACAAACAAACAAACAAACAAACAAACAAACAAACAAACAAACAAACAAACAAACAAACAAACAAACAAACTCTTCAGCTTTATAATATTAGTATAGACTAGCGGTCCCCCGCGACTTCGTCCGCGCGTTTTGAGTTTGCTCCCTCCCCTCCCGTCGCAGCGTCATGTTTTATATCCTAAAGCCTTTCTCAATAAATAAGATATCCAACACAGAAATATTTTTTCAAATCGGTCCAGCAGTCCTGAGATAAGCGCGTTCAAACAATCAAACTCTTCAAGAGCACGTTGTACTTAAGCTGCGAACATTATTTTGGTGCGGAGTTATGTTAAAACTGTGATAGCTCCTAAGATATTTATTAAAATCAAATGATATAAAGGGCAACTTGGTTCTAAATGAAATGCTCGTGATGATGAATGTATTTATTTTGATAAGAATAAATACCTGTGTGTAAAATACACCTATAAAAATAATGCATTATTTTTTACCAATTTATTAACATAAAAAAGGTTGTAGTAAGTCAACCATAAAAGATAGACATATGCTGTCGCGGACTTTATTATAGAACTCTTAATGCTGAACAATCCTGTCATACATGATTTTTGTGTAACTTAAGCGGTTTCCGCAGCGTATGCAGCGGAAGCTCTCAAAAGGAATATCTTTCTCCCGTTTTCGCAACATTTTTCATTGCTGCTGTGGTCTTATGAGTCGTATCTTTATGTTATATAGCCTAAAGCCTTCCTCGATAAATGGACTATCCAACGTAAAAAAAAATTTTCAAATCGGGCCAGTAATTTTTGAGATGAGCGCGTTCAAACAAACAAACAAACAAACAAACAAACTCTTCAGCTTTATAATATTAGTATAGATTAGCGTAAGCGCACGTTGTACTTAAGCTGCGAACATTATTTTGGTGCGGAGTTATGTTAAAACTGTGATAGCTCCTAAGATATTTATTGGAATCAAATGATATAAAGGGCAACTTTGTTCTAAATGAAATGCTCGTGATGATAAATGTATTTGTTTTGATAATAATAAATACCTGTGTGTATAATACACCTCTAAAAATGATGCATTATTTTTTTACAAATTTATTAACATATAAAAGGTTGTAGTAAGTCAACCATGTTATAGAACTCTTAATGCTGAACAATCTTGTCATACATAATTTTTGCGTATGCAGTGGAAGCTCTCAAAAGGAATATCTTTCTCCCGTTTTCGCAACATTTTTCATTGCTGCTGTGGTCTTGTGAGTCGTATCTTTATGTTATATAGCTTAAAGCCTTCCTCGATAAATGGACTATCTAACATAAAAATAATTTTTCAAATCAGGCCAGTAGTTTCTGAGATTAGCGCGTTCAAACAAACAAACAAACAAACTCTTCAGCTTTATAATATTAGTATAGATTTGGCCTGCCAGTTTTTTTCCTACATTGCATTTTTCGTGTATCTTTATCTTTATTTATCTTCTATCCCTTGTTTACTTCCTCCTACTCTATCATCATCATTATCTTTATCAGCCAAAGGACGCCTACTGTTGAACGTACGTGTATGCTCACCCAACGACTTTTCACAGCGACCGAGCTCAAGCGGTATACATCCAGTTTAATCCTGCGATCTTTACAAGGTCGTTGGCCCATCTTGTCGGTGGACGTCCTACGCAGCGACTTTGGTCAATCCTAATAAATTACTAGCGGTCCCTCGCGACATCGTTCGCGCGTTTTGAGTTTTCACCCTCCCCTCCCGTCGCAAGGGTGATGTTTTATAGCCATATTAATCGAGGAAGGCTATACCGTCTTCGATAAATAAGCTATCCAACGCAAAATGTTTTTTTCAAATCGGTCTAGTAGTTCTTTAGATTAGCGCTTTCAAACAAACAAACTTTTCAGCTTTTAAATATTAGTATAGATAATATATTTCTGTGTATTAGGCTGCCTGTTTATTTCCTATCTATGGCACAGCTGCCGCACATAGCCGTGCCTGAATCACAGAGCACGCACGCTCATCTAATTACGCGCGGAGGGCCGTCGGGATTTCCGCCCTTCACACCCAAATGCATAATGAGCAGGTAAGGGACAGTGAGCAACGAACTAAGAGGGCTATTACGTATTGCAATTCTAAAATATTGCAATCTTTGCGAAATAATTGCAACAATTTGGCTAGTTAGTTACGCTTCGATGAAATAACTAAAGGTGTACGAAAATGGATACAAATATAAAAAAATATTAAACGATTTGTTTGCAATTAATGGAACCGTTTGCGGATCGTAATTGACCCAGTCGGTGTCAATGTAGTAGTAGTTGTTGTCAATGTACTCGGTGTAGAATCATCAATATTCTAGATGACTCAGCATTGTTTACATTACAATACATAATTATTTCCAAAAGACAGTGTCCACGCGCGGGGCGCGGGGGCAACCGGCGAGGCGGCGAGCGGCGCGGCGAGCAGCGAGAGGGGCACATAAGGCCCCCCCCGAGCACTTCGCAACCGAGCGGCGCGCACGACACTCGCGTTCCATCCACCATTTTGTGATACTGATCTTTTGTACTATCCTATGGAGTAAACCTTTTTATAATCAACTACAGTCCGCGTTTTCATTACTTCTTCGTCTTCTATACACACCGCCCCAAGATATGGTCCATCAACCCGTCAAGAAGCGATCCAGCAAAAAGTTATCGTGTCACCTTGGTTGGACTTTGGACTTCGACGTGTCGACCGCTTGGCAAATTTTGCAAGTCACGTACTCATCGTGCTGAAGAAACCGACGAAAAGGACGGTTAGACTTCCGTGAGTTCGTTCCAATTATTTCCTTTCCCCATCCAGTGCTTTTTCGATATATTTTTTCCAAAATAGTGTTTTTAGTGATATTTTCCATTTCAACTTTCCATACTATCGCATTCTACGCATTCAATTTGACCAGATAGTGTAGTATTTTGTATCGTAATAATTTCATTATATGCCTATTCATCCTTTTACGCACCTGCTTACGTAATCGCTCGGCCAACGACCCGTCTTGCCAGTGCCTACGCATGCACTTTTTTGCAACGGTTCTTTCTTATCGCCCAGCTGTGCATTCATTCATTAATAGGCTATTCATCCTTTATTACTTTATTGAGCTACTTAATTTTATTCATCTGTTTTCATCCTTTGTGTATTTTTTGTAGCTTACATTTGCATTTTTTCTCAATATGAACTCAGATAAATTAATTAAAAAGCGCAGTGGCTTAAAAGCTAGACTTACGCATTTTGAAAATTATTTAAAAGTGCATCTATCCTCTGAAAAGCTTTCGCATTTGCAACAAATAGATTTAGAAGCTCGTTTAAAAACATTTGAATCCTTATTCGAGACATATGACGCGTTGCAGATGGAGATTGAGTCGGCTTCAGAGACCCCCGATGTCGAGTATGCGGAGCGGTTCCAGTTCGAGGAGCGATACTATCCCCTGCTGGCGCAGGCGCGCGAGGCACTAGCCGCGTGCGCTGCTGAGCGTGCTGGTTCAGAGGCGGGCTCTGATGCGGGCTCCAAATCAGGTGCATCGTTTAAAAATAATTTTGTGCGCTTACCTAAAATTGATTTGCCTCACTTCAATGGTGGCTATGAGTATTGGCTTGAGTTTAGAGACACTTTCCTATCATTAATCCATAGTAGTGATTGTATCGACGACATCAACAAGTTCCACTATCTTCGTGCGTCTCTTAAAGGCCCAGCTTCAGAAATTATTAAAAATATAGATTTTAAAGGCGATAATTATGCAATGGCTTGGGACTTGCTGTGTGAGCGATACAATAATAATCGCCTCTTAGTAAATAACCATGTACAGGCTTTATTTGATGTAGAACCGGTTATTAGGGAATCGTCTTTATCGTTACGACGGCTTATTGATTCCATTAATAAAAATATACGGGCACTTAAAACGTTAAAAGAGCCAACGGAGTATTGGGATACTCTCATCATTTTCATGGTTTCTAGGAAACTTGATGCTACTACTAGCAGGCATTGGGAGGAGTTTCGCAATACTTTGCCTAGTTCCCCTTCACTCAATCAATTTTCTACCTTTATATCTAACAGAGCAGATCTTTTAGAAACATTGGAAAATAAACAAACTAATTTAAACAATCTTAATCAGAATAATAAACAAAAAAGCTTTATTGTAACTAATACTGGGGAAAATTCGAATAATAATTTACATAATAGAAACTTATCAACTAACAATGTACAAAATAAAAACAACTATATACAAAACAATAACCTAAATAAAAAACAAATTATTAGATGTCCTTTATGTTCTAATGATCATTTGCTTTATACTTGCGAGTCATTTAGAACTTTGTCTGTAGAAGCACGCTTACAAAAGGCTAAGGAGTTCAAGGTCTGTTTTAATTGTTTGCGGTCCAATCATACGACCAATAAATGTAGGTTATCAGGTTGTAAATATTGCAAAGCCAGACATAATACGCTTTTGCATACTGAACCGACTGAGCAGACTCATCTAGACCCCATGCCATCCAATTCAGCTAGTGTTGCTTTATCTGCAGATTCTTCTAGACAATTTACTACTACACCTATTGTTTTACTGTCCACAGCCATTGTGAAGGTGGTAGACCGCAACGGCGACAAGTTCAACGCTCGAGTCCTGCTCGACAATGGCAGCACGGCGAACTTCATTACGGAGCGCCTCTGCACCAAACTGGGTTTGTCACGTCGGCATTCAACTTCCACTGTGACAGGTATTAATCAGCAGTCTTCTTATAGTACACAGTCTTGCCACCTCAACATTGAGTCTTCTAACGGTGACTATACGGTTAATTTGGACTGTCAGATTTTACCAGAAATAACTAAAACTTTGCCCACTTCTTTTGTCAATTTAGAGAATATTCTTATTCCGTCAAGCATTTTATTAGCTGACCCTACATTTAATATTCCGTCTGTTGTTGACATTCTACTTGGGGCTGAAATATTTTGGAGTGTCGTAGGCTCCGCTTCTATCGACTTAGGTAAACAAATGCCTAAGTTATGTGAGACTAAATTCGGGTGGATCGTTTCCGGTCCAGTATACAAAGGAAATTCAGCCTCTTTTCATCACTCACATTTCTGTAACTTTGCCAACTCTATCGAGAAGCCTGATCTTACCAAGTTTTGGGAGCTTGACTCTATTTCTCCAAAGCACTCTTTATCTCAGGAGGAAAAAGCGTGCGAGTTGAGTTTCACTCAGAACACATTCAGGAACGAGGATGGCAAGTTCGTCGTTACAATGCCCTTAAAGGCTGACCCTTCAGTCTTAGGGGACTCATACTCCATGGCAAAGCAGCGTTTTTTATCTTTGGAACGCCGTTTTCAACGTGATCCTGACTTCAAGGCTAAGTATGTTGACTTTATGGGTGAGTACAAACGCCTAGGTCACATGACTGAAAATGTCAACAACTCTGCACCTCATTCAGGTCACGTCAAATACTTCATACCACATCATGGAGTAATAAGACAGTCGAGCACCACAACAAAGCTGAGGAGTGTCTTCGACGCATCAGCGCCATCTTCTTCAGGTCTCTCGCTTAACGATCTTCAACTGGTAGGTCCCAAAGTTCAAGATGACCTCCTGTCGATTTTACTACGTTTTCGGCAGCATAAATACGTCGTCTCCGGAGACGTAGAGAAGATGTATCGCTGCATTGAAATAGCACCCTCACAAAGGCCCCTACTTCAAATCATCTTTCGTAGTGACCCAGAAAAGCCTCTCAAGACCTACACTCTCAACACAGTCACATATGGAACTACATCAGCTCCTTACTTGGCCACCAAATGTTTAGTAAGCTTGGCAGATGCAGGTTCTACTGATGAAGTCAAGTCAGCCATATCTAGAGACTTTTATGTTGACGACTATTTAGGAGTGGGCTCTACTGTTTCTGACACAATTTCACTCGTCAAAGAGGTCACTCAGATACTTTCTTCGGCCCATTTTCATTTAAGAAAGTGGCAGTCAAATAGCCCTGAAATTCTTAAAGCCATAGCAGGCGACTTAAATGATCACGACAATTCCACTTCATTAAACCTTTCAGACCACAACACGTCTTCTAAAACCCTAGGTCTCAACTGGTTATGTGCTTCTGACTCATTGTCGTTTTCAATTCATATTGACCAAGTAGAGAAAGTCACAAAACGACACATACTATCAGTTATAAGCCAAATATTCGACCCTCTAGGCCTGGTCGGCCCTTGCATTGTCGAAGCGAAAATTGTCATGCAACTACTGTGGGTTCAAAAATGTGAGTGGGACGATGAGGTTTCCCAGGATATTGTTTCTATGTGGTCAGCATTTGTCACTAAACTACCTTATCTAAACTACCTAAAAATTCCTCGCTGGGTTTCTTTCGATTTTTCAGTTACGCATGAAATTCACGTGTTTAGCGATGCGTCAGAGAAGGCTTATGGCGCATGTGTATATGTCCGTTCAATAAGTCATACAGGCTCTATTAGGGTTTGTCTTCTCCTGTCCAAAAACCGTGTCGCACCGATAAAATCAGTCACGATTCCACGGCTTGAACTGTGTGCAGCTTTATTAGGTTCAAAACTGTGTACAACCGTTCTCGAGTCAATAACTCTACCAATTAATGAATGTTTATTTTGGTGTGATTCGATGATCGTGCTCGGGTGGTTGAATACTCCTTCATATCAACTCAAGCCCTTTGTACGAAATCGAGTCAATGAGATCCTCGAAAACTCTACCTGTCACACGTGGAGGTACGTACCGACGAAAGACAATCCGGCGGACCTTGTTTCGCGCGGAGTGAAGGCCGATTCTATCGGTGATAATGATCTATGGTGGTCAGGCCCTAACTTTTTGCATAATAACGAACATAACTGGCCTACTATGCCTTCGAATAGCGTGAAACAGGATCTACCTGAAGTGATTTCTCATTTCATTCATAATGATCAATCATCTAATCATACAAATCAATCATCTAATCACTCCATTCAATTATCAAATATCGTACAATCATTAATTCACTATCATTCAAATTTTAATCGCTTGCAAAGAGTCTTAGCCTACATTAAAAGGTTTATTTACAATTTAAAAAATCCTAATTCTAAATTACAAGGCGCTCTTTCTAGTGATGAGTTAAATAATTCATTGATGTGTTTACTACGCAGCGCACAGCGAGAGATGTTTCCGGATGAATTAAAACTTTTGGAGTCGGGAAGGTCTCTACCGCGAAAAAATAGATTAATTTCATTAACACCTTTTCTAGATTCTGAAAATATCATACGCGTGGGCGGCAGGCTAGATAACTCTCCGTATGATTATGACACGAAATATCCGATTTTGCTCTGTAGTAAACACCATCTTACAAAAATATTGTTTTATATGCAACATTTAAAAATGCTACATGCAGGTCCCCAACTCTTACTTGCACATTTGCGACTTAATTATTGGGCATTAGGCGGCAGGAATCTTGCTAAATCAACAGTTAGACAATGCATCAAATGCTTTAGATTTAAATGTCAAAATATACAACCTATTATGGGTCAACTACCTACATCTAGAACTGCTTTAGAATACCCATTTTTGAATTGCAGTGTTGACTACGCAGGTCCAGTACTCATAGCTGATCGTAAGGGTCGAGGTTGTAAGCTCACAAAATCGTACCTGTGCATCTTCGTTTGTCACGCTACCAGAGCGGTACATCTTGAGCCCGTCACTGACCTCACAAAGGAGGGCTTCCTTGCGGCGCTCTATCGCTTCGTTTCTCGTCGTGGTAAACCGCAAAGCATATTATCTGACAATGGCACGAATTTTGTCGGAGCCAATAGCGATCTTCAAAGATTCTTGTCCGACTCTTCTTCTGATGTTGCATGTGAGATGTCACGTGAGGGCATTACATTTTCATTTTCACCTCCATATTCACCTCATTTTAACGCTTTGGCTGAAGCTGCCGTTCGCTCTACCAAACATCACCTGAGGCGGTTGCTAAGTCTCACTAACTTCACTTATGAAGAGCTAGCAACCTGTCTGTGTCAAATTGAAGCCGTTTTAAATTCTCGTCCTTTGACACCTCTTTTCTCTGATCCTTCCGACTTTTCCGCTCTCACTCCTTCCCATTTTATAATTGGACGACCACTTACGTCTGTACCGTGTCCGCAGATTCCGGAGAGAGACATCAGCTGCTTCGACCGCTTCAAAAGAATTGAATGCATACGACAGCACTTCTGGCAAAGATTCTCACATGAGTACGTCTCCTTACTTCAACAGAGAACCAAGTGGTCCACTTCTTCCGGCCAACTCACTGAGGGAATGCTCGTGCTTCTTCGGGACAAAGCGCTACCACCGCTAGTTTGGGCATTGGGTCGTGTGGTGCGCACCTACCCTGGACCGGACGGCGTTACGAGGGTGGCGGAAGTGAAGACAAAGAGAGGGACTTTCACAAGAGGGTTCAACAACATTTGTCCTCTTCCCTTTGAAGAGGTCAAGGGGCGGGAGGATGTCCACGCGCGGGGCGCGGGGGCAACCGGCGAGGCGGCGAGCGGCGCGGCGAGCAGCGAGAGGGGCACATAAGGCCCCCCCCGAGCACTTCGCAACCGAGCGGCGCGCACGACACTCGCGTTCCATCCACCATTTTGTGATACTGATCTTTTGTACTATCCTATGGAGTAAACCTTTTTATAATCAACTACAGTCCGCGTTTTCATTACTTCTTCGTCTTCTATACACACCGCCCCAAGAGACAGTATTTTAGACTATTTTAACAATCCGATATTTGAATAACAAAAAATAATACGGTGTAAGAATGAGAGGGGTTGAAACTATTATATTAAGAAAATCTATTGTATTCGTCCTCATCATAATAAAATCATACCTCTATACTAAACTAGATTATCAAAAAAAATACAATAGTACATAGATTTGTATCATATAAATTTACAAAATCATAAAAATAACTACTAACTACACAACAGCTAAACTTGAACTACATTCATAGATGTCTATGGTTCAAAGTAAAACAAAGGGTTAAACAGTTTCCTCCTAGGTTATTTATTTACCAAACAAAGATTTCGCTACCTTTTTTATTTAGTATATCTCTCAGCTTTCTTCTAATCAATCCATTACATCATTCAATCCGTCATTCCTATAACACTCTTATCTGAAATCGCGGTGATGGATATGACACCCTAATATAAAGGTTGTCCCAAAAATAGCGTGCCAAACTGACACTGGAGATGGCTTAGCCTGAGACCTATCAGTTATACTATATATATTTTTTATCATGCCAGTTATTGCCTTAGAAATGGCACACCAGACTGACACAGGAGATAGTTTAGCAAAGACCTTTTAAATAAAAATAACACGTCTTCTGACAGTGTCATGGTTTGGGAGATAATGCCACTTTCTTGTTTTCTTTAGACAAGACAAATACAAAAAAGTGGCATTATCTTCCAAACTATGAGACTTTTATGAGAGTCATGTTATTTTTTCTTGAAAGGTCTATAGCTAAGCTATCTTCAGTTTCAGTTTGGCACGCTCTCTTTGGTACACGCAGTATGTACGGTATTTGCCAAAATAAACGATTTTTAAAAAAATATCCTCCGAAGTGCGATAGTATTTATGAATAGCTGTTTGTTGCATCCTCATGAAAAAACTACTGGATTTGATAAAGCCATCCATACAATAATATTCCGTTCATACATTTGAAAAGTACATTAGGAGCTGTAATTCATGTGGTATTTTGTGAGACCATATTAAAGGTACGCAGGTGAAGCCTGGGAAATGGCTAGTTGTTTTATAAGCCGAGATTATAAACCGCTTTGTTTTTGTGGAAGTAAAACAGTTGATATTGTATTAAATAAAAAATCTGTTTTGTTTCAACGTTAATCCTTTGCTGTGGGTTGGTAAAATCAGATTTTTGTTCAGTATTTACATTATTTCTACCCTTTCTTATTGATGTCATTACTATAGGTACTCTATTTTTGTTTAAGAGCAATGCAAATAAAAATAACATAATTTCAATGAGAATTTTCCGAACATTGACTGCGTCTCATATCAGCATATTTAAACAAAAGACGTGTGGCACTTGGAGACTGCCGCGGTACAGCTATTGTATAGCATTTTTTATCGACTTATGTAATTACTACCTAACTGCAATTATTATTTTACTAACTACTATTACAACCAATGCCAACTAAAGGCGAGTTGCTAAACTAAAGAGACAAGCGTGATATTTCAAAAAGTCATTAAAAGTTCTGCTATTTATCGATAGATAAAAAAACTAAAAAGTATCACCGCTGTGCCGATCGGAGTGGGGGTTGTTATTTTCGTTACATAATTACTGGATTCGGTCTATTTCTTTCGATTCGCTCAAGGCCCGCGATAGAAGCTATGTAATAGCTTAAAAATGTTACAGTAACAATGTTAATTAAGTACTATGTACGATGAGCGTAAATAAAACCTTTTAGATTCCGAATATTCTTCCCAAATATATTCAGGGTAAATTAATAAATAAATAGAGACGCTCAAACATGTCGAATAAGAGCAATACGTTTTCCTTGTAAAAAATAGTTTCCTTACACACGACATCGATCCCAAATGGTACGAAAAGGACGATTTATAGCTCACGATTTTTTGCAAGGATTTAAATTGAACGATATGTTACGTTCACATACTATTTTGATATAACGCTTGTATAAATGCGACAAATTGAGAATAGAACATCGTCTATATAAGTGTTAGTATTTTATTAATGGCCCCTTCTCTTTTATCATGGCACATCTAAACGCTCAACAAAAAGTATTTCTACCGAAATAAAAAACGTCCGCTAACAAAAAAAAACAGACTCGCAATTTCGTGTTGTTGCATGGAAAAACATCAAAAAAAATTATGTCTTCAAAACGAAATTCGTGAAAATTATACAGCTACCTGCCTTAATTAAGCGCAAAAGTTATAAACTTCGCGCGTTAATTAAAACAAAATCGAACATAATTACAGTACAGTTAATCAAGTAGGAACGCAATCTCGTCATGCGTTTTAATCTCTTAATGAGTAATATGAGCACTTTTACTCGTACAAATTACAGGTCTATTTCACTACTGCTGAATAGGCCTCTTAAACTTAACAACAATCAGAACTACCATCTTAGAAGCTTCTGTTTGTGGCGGAGGAGCATATTCAGAGTCATAATGAAAGACCTAGAGGCCTATTATATAGACAATCGAACTTATTCCGTTTTGTAATTCGACTGCGAGTTTAACCTAAAAATCAAGTAAAATATCACCTAAAAAAACAATCGCACGAACAAAATCTAAATATTATACAAAGAAATCGTAATTCTGACAAATCAAAATATATTTTTTTCTTCGACTAAGAAAATTCTATCGCTGAACTATTTTCTCGTATACGAATTGCACGAGAATATTGCCCCTCTGAAAGTATCAAAACTTATAAGTACGCTTATAAATTTTCCGTTTCACTTATTCAAAATAATTCGCATCTAATAATATCTCTAGTGACAACTCTTTTCAATTTGCCAATTTGCAATAAGCTAAACATTCTAGGGACTTGCAATACATTTCAATTTGTACTCGTTGGTATTAAAAGTACAACTTTTTAAATAATTTCTGTATTGCACTGTCTTTATTAGCGCAGCGCTTTAGCCGCTTTAGCAATTTCCTCGGCAGAGCGGTCAAAGGGTAAAGTTGGTCACCAATTAGTTTTAATAATTAATAATAATTTGCCAGCCCATGTACGGTTCTCGCCTCGGAAAGTAATTTAAATTAATGCACGTAACGTGTGAACGTTGATAAAGGTACGTTCGGAGTGCAAAAATTTTCATTCCCATTCCAATCAGGGAAAAAAAAATTTGATGATTTTCCCAGCTCAATAAACATTATGCTAGTACAATTGAGAGTCTTTATTATTCCGCTTTGTTTCAATTATTAATTATAATGGGTGTCAGTTTCATTTTTTTTTTTGTAAAGACTCCATTGATAAATATGAATAACTTTAACTAAAAAATCGTCCGTACAAAAATGTTCTTGAAGCGCGGCTAAAATGTATGAAACAGCTGGTTTGTTTTTATTTTTTCTCTCTATAAAAATTCGTACTCAGTGATTGCGATGTTGTGTGTTTAATTGGTACATAATATGACGTCACCGTCACATATGACGGTTATTTCGCAATTTCATTAAAGCAATCATTTTTACACTTATCGAATATTTTTATTCAATTCGAAATTGGTAAAAGATTCCATACAAAAGTCGTCACATTTATTCCTCAACCAGAACATCTTTTAAGTGGGTTCCGTAGTCCTGCAATGAACCTTTATAAATTTGCCATGTCAGTCTGTCCGCGGTTCAGCTCAACGACTTTTCGCACTTGAATACTGCAGTAATCTAGCGTGCTAGTTATAAACTTGGAGAAGTACCTACCCTCAGACTCTAAACAATACGTAGGATTTAACCGATACCACACGTTCTATATACGTGTACACTTCAGTGTATCGAGTAGGTTACACACGCTTCGACGTGGACTGTCATTAAGCCACACTAAACGTATTCTATCCGAACGCACACTTAGTTGGCAACCGCAGCTACCATTTTGTGCTTTCTGTAGTGGTGTGCTGTAAATTATCGATGGTTTTTTATAACACTTTTAAAGGCTGAGCTTAAATTTTCATATCAAAATTGTAAAAAAAAAAAAACACCATTTAACTTGAGAACGTGTGAACCGATTTTCTTCATTTTTACTCTGTTGGACTGACGCCGCCACCCAAAATAGGATAATACTTAAATATTAAATGTATAGGGCCTACAGAAAGAAAGTAGTAAACATGTAGAGCTAATATCGCTTATTCTTTATGCGACCATCTACAGACAGTAGGTAACCCATCACCCGTTTTCAACTTGACCTATGCTTACGGGACAGCCTATATTTTATCGTAACTTTAATTTTAAGTTTCTTTGTAAATTATTTTATTTTACCATTAAACAAATGTTAACGTTTCTGTACATTTACAAAAGGTATAATAAAAATGTATCGATACACGTTAATCCCTAACTTAGCCCGCCTTTAGAGTGCCATCAGCCATTTATAAGCTAGCCACATTCAATTTGTTTGATAAACGAAGTCATATCTGCGAATCGAGTATCAGTTTACTGTTGGTTTGTCTTTCTGCCTACAGCACGTACATTCAACGAGACTAGAGACAAAAATTATATGTAGGATTCCAGTGAGATATAATTACTACGTATTGTCGGTAGGCTTTGCAAAGCAAGCTATGAACCAAGTCTGAAAAAATAATATATTTATGGTTATTTGAACAAAACGTTAATTGTAATTTAATCATATCATTGTAATATAATCATAACACCCATGCACACTCACACATTAAGACGTACACGCACATAATATATTCTTCCACACACACACACACACACAGATTCACACTTCGTTAACTGTATGCCTGCGCATTGTTTTCTTCATTGTTGTTATACCTACTTTGTTCTTTTTTTTTACTTATGATAATGTAACGTACTATACTTGTATCCTATGGATCACAGTACTTTATATGAATTTTGTACCTATGGACCTTTTTTTGGGTGGAGGGTTGACTACCTGAGATACAGGATTCATCCTAGTTCAGGTGTCAACCCACCATAGTCTTTATGTTTATATGTATTTACTTGTCTTTAATGTAACTTTTGAACTTGTATCTTGTAACTAAGGATTATGGTGAGGAATAAATGAATTGAAGTTGAAATTGAATTGAAATTTAAGGGTAAAATATTTAGAGCCGACACTACGTCGAACTGGCAAATTTAGTACATACCAGAACATTGACTTGAATCCCTCATAAAATAATAATAATACGCAGTAATTGAACAACTATCACTCAAGGCTTTCGAAAGAATCAGCCTCGTGATGATTAAATATAGGATGAACATCATAAAATTTAATACATGACTTTCGAATAAAGGATAAACTACATGACGATAAGTGGTGTAAAATAGAAATAAATTAGAAATAACGATTCCTTTCATCGTTTAACTTTTACGGGCATTATACTTTGACTTAATTTCAATTCGCAGTCGTGTCGTGCAGCTTTAAAACGTCTCAATGTCAAACTTGGTGCAATGAATCCTAGTCGCAAGATGGTAAAAGAAAGGGCGGAGTAATTTCGGAGTTAGTATGCAGATACAAACACTGTTCTAGGAGCCAACCGGGAGACAAACCATGGGCCACGGAGATGGCAAAACCTTGGGCACCGTTATGCTTGCCACTTCGACCACGGAGCGGGTTTGAGTCGTCGACTGTGCTATTCTGAATGGAAGTGAGCCTTCTTCATGCCACTCCTATTACGACTATGCAAAGTTTGACTTTCCGATTAAAAATTGAGCTAGGGGAAAATTTTGATTGGAATTTGAAATATCCTGACTGAGAGAAAACTTGTGTTATTTTAGGATCCGTTTGTTAATGGGATTTTTAATGACATGAGTGTGCTGATTCCATATGTGTTATTTCAAATGATATCTAAAAGCTTTTTCATATTATTTGTTAAAACCATGATTATTAAAATATTGATTGAAGCCTTTCGTTTAGTCTCATTGAACTCTTCACTCCACAGAACGCAA
Source organism: Pyrausta purpuralis (assembly GCA_963924145.1). Lineage (NCBI taxonomy): Eukaryota > Metazoa > Arthropoda > Insecta > Lepidoptera > Crambidae > Pyrausta > Pyrausta purpuralis. The sequence goes on from OZ001654.1 coordinate 21,140,995, forward strand.
AGAACGAGGTCCAAAAATGCCCCACGTCCTACAGAGATGAAACATATGTTTAAAAAAAAAGTGAAACCATTTATAACCATGATTTTGCGGTTTAAAATAAAAAAAATAATGCTTTGTAATTCGTTCTGAGACTGATATAAAAACACATTGGAATTTAGAATCTGATTGCAAAAACAAAAACCTTCTTTCATTGAAAAGTTGTTACCCCACTCCCAGTGTTATAAAATCTGGATTTTGTTATCAGGTTCATTCATGAAATAAAATATAATATTCATCATCTATCGACAGCCGCCGCCGCCGCGCGCCGTAGCGCTAGTGGCGTCGCGTCAGTATCGCTAATCAACTTTCGCGCGCCTTTATGTATCTATGATGTTTAAGAGATATTTGTTATTTAAGGATAAATTCCATATGAATTGTATATTTTCAAGCTGTGAAGTACATTTCTTCAACCAAATTTTATATTTTCTAAAATTGTCTTAACTCAGCAAACGTAATACTTACGTATTACTTACTTACGTATTATTAGTAGCTGTAGCCTCTGTGCGAATGTTTACAGCAGTATGCCGTGTTGATTTTACTCATTTTACATATTTTTAAGTTTTGATTTCTGGATGTGGAGCAATTTTCTATTGGCTATGATCCATCTTATTTGTAAATCTAATAGATGTTAATATAACTGAAGTTAGCTTTGAAGCATAACAAACATAAAAAACTTAGCTAGGGATGTAATTTAACAAATACTGTTGTAAAATACCTTAACAATAAGAGTGAGTTACCATCAAAAACGTTAACCCTTAATTCCAAATCATAAATCTTCCGTTATTTAACCGTAGGTTACGACCAAGCACTTACCACAACAATGGTGTTTGCCGATACGAAACTAGCGTTAAAAACCATTATACCGCTAAAACTTCCTATTGTACACACAATAAATGTTGATACGAAACGCGAGTCACTGAAAATGTCCGGAAGCGCGTCCACTGTGCCACCGAACTTATTTTTAATTTCATTTCATTAAAACATTCTACATTATAGCCACCACAAATAAAAATAGAAGTTTGTTAACCGACTTCAAAAAAGGAGGAGGTTATCAATTCGACTGTATGTTTTTTTTTGTATCTATGTTACCTCATACCTCAGTCGTTTGTCGACCGATTTGAAAAAAAAATTCACCTACTTAGAGGGTATACCTTCTAGTTGGTCCCATTTTTTTCAATTTGGGATCTGATGATGGGATCTTATTTATTTATTTATTTATTTATACTTTATTGCACAACCAAAAATTTGTACAAAAGGTGGACTTAACGCCATATGGCATTCTCTACCAGTCATACCTTTGGGCTAAGCAGAAATGATTGTAGGCGGTGCGACAGAAAAAAAGAAAATGGGTTACTATTAAAAGAAAAAAACGATAAATTTCACGCATAAAAAAATATATATACATAAAAAAACATATCTCATAAAATAAAACAAAATAACTACAATTTACAATAAATACAATATGATCTAATAAAATATTACATATACATAACGCAAACGATAAAATAAATACATATACTTGTGCATACTATAATAATAATATACTATGACGATGTATTAGAAGCTTATGGATTACGCTTTGTTGATCTTGGTGTAATCGAGGGAAACCCTCAAATTTTAAAGGCACGTATAGTGTTTCTTTACTAGAATCTTAATGTTGACGTATTGTTACGTCTAATAGTCAACATCTTGTAGGGCTAATCTGATGGTGGATGTCCTTAACGCTTAGGAGTTCAGTAATTATAATGAAAGAACTTATAATAGGTAGTTTGTAGCTTCTTAAAAAACATAGTCATAAGGTGCAACTCCCTCTCCCCTTCTCCTGTAATCTTTAAAAATGAAAAAATAAAATTAACTTTTAAAAAAGTAAAAACCGACTTAAAAATCAAAATGCACTAAAAAGTCTTAAATTAACTCTTGACTTTTGAAAGGAAAGGACTCCAAAAATAAATTGTTTGCCTAAAATGGGTTCCTTTCCTTTCAATAGTCAAGAGTTTATTTAAGACTTTTTAGTGCATTTTGGTGAGTGAGGTCGTCATTATTATTTGATTATTTCGTTACAAAGGAATGTTAAGATTGTTTACTATACGAGTATTCTATACTTTTTATTGTATTACGACATGTTCAGAAAAACAGACTTGAGCTAGTTTGTATGAGTTTTTAAACAAACTGCACCTTCCATGAGGTACTAAAGATAAGAAATATAAGTTCTTTCCAATCATATCAACCTTGACCGAGTATCCCAACAAGTGGGTCTTAAAATGAACATGGAAATGACGAAAATTATGTCGAACTCCCTTGTCGTACCCACTCCAGTATCCGTTGGAAACTCAACTCTCGAAGTTGTCGACGAGTACGTCTACCTGGGACAAGTTATCCAATTGGGTAGGTCCAACTTCGAGAAAGAGGTCAATCGACGAATCCAACTCGGCTGGGCAGCGTTCGGGAAATTGCGCAAGAGCGTCTTCTCATCTCATCTACCTCAGTGTCTGAAGACAGAAGTCTTCAACCAGTGTGTGTTACCAGTGATGACATACGGATCCGAAACATAATCTCTTACTATGGGCCTTATAATGAAGCTCAAAATCACACAACGAGCGATGGAAAGGGCTATGCTGGGTGTTTCTCTACGGGATCGAATCAGAAATGAGGAGATACGTAGAAGAACTAAAGTAACGGACATAGCCTTGAGAATCAGTAAGCTCAAGTGGCAATGGGCAGGGCACATAGCGCGAAGAACTGATGGCCGTTGGGGCAGGAAAGTTCTAGATTGGAGACCCTTCGACCAGAGACGCAGCGTGGGACGTCCACCAACAAGATGGACAGACGACCTTTTAAAGATCGCGGGATCAAACTGGATGCAGACCGCTAGTGATCGGTCGCTGTGGAAAGCCGTGGGGAAGGCCTTTGTTCAGCAGTGGACGTCCTTTGGCTGTTAATGATGATGATGATGATGAATCATATCAAGCCAGCACCTTTAGTTGCATACTGCATATTTTGATAGATGTAGGACAGTATGCAAAGAGCCTTCTATCGATTTCAAATCGTTTTTCTAAATATTATGCACTGTAATCCCCGCTACCAGTGTGCCCCTACTGTGTGAAAAACATTATCTAGCCGTATTGTTCCTGCGACCCGGAACGGCTCGCCTTTGTTCCATAGTCCAGGGATGACAACTATGGAACAGGGCTATCCAGGCTTAGGAGCTTTCATTTTTCAAATTCTATAGCCAGTTTCTGATTAAACTTTTTCTAAATTTAATAATCACTGACAGACTTTCTACTTTTTTGGCAATTCTCTCTGGCCAGCTTTAAAAACGATAAAGATATTCCTTTTATTAATACTGTTACCGATTTTTTGACTTTTGTAACACTCAGTTTGGTGTATCTTTAAAGAATGTAATTTCTTTATAGTACGGAAAAGCATGACACATTTGTATATAAAAAAAACCGGCTAAGTGCGAATCGGACTCGCGCACGAAGGGTTCCGTTTCTACTACACTCGGTGTCCAAAAAATCGCACCTTTTAAAAATCTTTTTAAAAAATTCCTATACCTTATGTAGAGGATAGTATCATTAGAAAGGTAACAAAAAGGAGTATCAAAAAAAAATGTAATCTTTTTTGAATTAAAATTATACAAAAAACATTGAAATTTGAAAAATAATAAAATTTTTTAATTAAGGCCTAATTAACAATCGATAATTTACAAAAAAAAATTACAAAAATGTCTTAAAATTAACTTAAAATCTAGTGTTACCCCCCCCCCCCCCTTGCCCTGATGACGGCTTCCATACGGTCCCTCATAGACCTCACCAACTTCAGGAGCTCTTCTTGAGGGATAAGACCCCATTCTTCAATCACCGCGGTTTGGAGTTCCTGTAGAGTCGAAGGAGCCGGATCCCGAGATCGAACCTTACGTTTAAGATGGTCCCAGAGGTGCTCTATCGGATTCAGATCAGGACTTCTCGCTGGCCACTGCATCACAGAAATTTGGGTCCTCCGCAGGAAGTCGCTCACGATGGCTGCAGTGTGAGCGCGAGCGTGGTCGTACATTAATGTGAATCCCTCACCAAAAGATTAGGCAAAAGGGACCACATGCACATCTAGGATCTCTGTGATATAGCGGCGAGCAGTCAGTGACCCTTGTCCGCGAGCAACTCCGGTCCGGGAGACGCAGACAAGGTCAGTTTTGCCGGCAGCCGACATACCGCCCCAGAACATGCAGGATCCGCCTCCATATTCCACCGTCTCCTGGATGCAGGCTTAGGCGAAACGTTCACCCTGCCTCCGGTATACTCTTCTTCGTCGGTCGTTGCAGAAAAGACACACTCGTGTCTCGTCTGAGAAGAGAACAGCTCTCCACTGCTCAATGGTCCAATCGACGTGGTCGCGAGCAAACTGCAAGCGGGCTCGCCGGTGCGCTGCAGTCAATTTTGGACCTGTAGCAGCTCTGCGGGCTGCTATGTTCTTCTCTTTCAGTCTTCTTCTAACCGTGGAGACACTTACGGTGCGTCTGCGAACTGCCTGGAGCTCCTGTTGCAACTGAACAGCGTTTGAGAAGCAATTGCTCAAAGAGTACGACACAACGAACCGGTCGGACTATACATATGTCATTTGTTTACTTATCTATCATTTCCGTTACAGTTTTCCTTCTCAATTCATCGTTGAATTCGTTTATGCTAGTGCTGTGATTTTTTCACGTATTCATTTACTACCGTTTAGTTGGGAGAAGGTTGGGACATTGGACTCCAAAAAAAATTTGTCTTTTAAAACTGATTGTTACAGAAACAGACCACTTCATAGAAAAAATATGCCAGCAAACTCACCATCACTTTAAAAGACCTATTTAATAATACCCCACGCAATGGGTTTGGTAAGAGAAATAAATCATCCCCATACAAGTATGAGAAGTACCCCAGAAACCTTTAGTACAGTTCGTAGAAGCAAAATCTTGTATGTCTATAGTTCATGTCAGCTCGCAAGAGCTTAGAAAGAACGAATAATTACAAGTGACAGACAATTAAATTGTATTTAGAACTAGATCATCAGTGGGACATGTAAAGATTGTCAAGCAAACAACACCTCACTTTAAAATGGGATCTTTCGCTTAATTCGTCTGTTTTGGATGGCGTCAGCGTTCAAACGTGTCCTTTGCCTCAGTGCACCTTTAAAAATTGCAGATACTACTATTTAAATAAAAATGTTTCAGTTGGAATATCATATTTTCGTTCAGTTAATTTCATATGATGATGCCAATGATTCATAATTGAAGTATTTTCAATAAAATTAGCGAGTTTTGTTACTTAGCCAACCCACGCACCAACATGGCCAATAGTTTGTCGTGAAAAGTAGATTTTCTAAGACAATACCATGCATGGAGTAGTGAGCTACATTTTTTAATAATTTAAAGATCATCTTAGTGTAGAAGTTTACGTTCCGGATTACAAAGATAAGCAGTCGCGGGTTCGAATCCCGCTGCAGGACCCTAACTCTTATGTCTGTATGGACAGTATGTTATTATCCGTGTCTGTGTTGTGTAAAATACATCTGTTTAAATCATCAGTAATAGCAATTTTATAGAAAACGTGTATAGGTACATACTCGAATATCATGTCTCTGCGCTGAACTGCGGACGAACAAACGGACTGGCGAAAATATGAGGGTTTCCTGTTGGACTACGGAACGCAAAAAAAAAGATTGTTCCTTTTTATAAGGCATTTTTCATTTACTACGGTATTTGTATGTTTCCGAAAACTACGCACGAGTATTTCATAGAATGGGTTTGCTCTTGACAGGTACTGAGAAACTCCATTATAATGATTTGATGAGATGATGGTGTCAGATCCGTATTATTCAGATGTATACATATTTTAAAACAACTTAAGCGTACATTGCTTATTTATTTATTTAAACGTTATTGCACTGTAAATTTTACAATCGGCGGACTTAATACCTAATGGCATTCTCTACCAGTCAACCACCTGGTAATACAGAGTTTAATCAGTGGCGGAATATTAATAATAAGTGAGAAGAGCTTATCTCCAACCCTAGTGCAGAAACTTTGTAGGTTTGTGGGATTGCGTGGCTTATCCGTGCCAGTATTGTGCAGAATCGCACATTGTCGGAAAAATGCACCGATTGTCCTTTAGAACGTTCACAGGCGAGGTTTAACGAATACCTTTTTAAGTTTAAAGAGAGTAAAACTATAGTGCGATAATTACAAATTTCATATGAAAACGCATAAAATACATATGAAAAAGGTGTGACGACGCGTTTGGTGTATTGGTTAGAGCTCCTGATAATTACGCCGGCCGTCGCGGGTTCCAATCCCGCAAGGGGCAAATGTTTGCGTGATAAGCAAGAATATTTGTACCTGAGTCATGGATATTTAATATGTATTTAAGTATTTATGGGAGACGCCCCTGTCATAATCGTTGTCTGGTATTCGTAACACAAAGCCGAAAATTCTAAATAGAATTCAGAAAATAAGCGTATTTATTTATTTATTTAGTTCCCAAATCATAATCTTAAGCTAGATAATAATTTTGAAGGAAAAAAATAATAAAGAGAAGGTGCATGATTTCAAACATAACGGCCAGCATCGGTCTTTTTACCTTTGTGAGGCATTCGTCACTTAATGTTAAAATGTTAATAAGAAGCAATTTGAAGTTGGAGGGTTGACGTTGACTTGACTTGTCAAATTGTAGCTCCGCGAATAATTGGAAAAATAATTAATATCCTTATGTTTTTACAGTCTTGATCTGTGTTTTACCATATTTAAGACTTGGGGCATTGCATCACTTGTTGGCCATCATTTTCACTTTGCAATTTTGAGTGAATTATATAAATCAAAATCAGCTGATTTGAAGTTGCTTAGGAAGCCATGAGATGTCACAATCGCCGGCCAGCCGTCCAATAAGAGCGCGGTCTTCTCGCGCTGCACATGCGCACAGAGGTGATGTGCGCTGCATGGCAACCAGCAGCAGTGAAGTGCAAAATGTCACAATGTGTTGTGTATGTGGATGTGCAAACTAAATCTGACTAAATGGATTTGAAATTTTCAGTTTTTACTTTACCTATAGTATATTTTGATTTTTTATTAAGTTTGTAAATTTTTACTTTTAATTTTATCATAAGTTATATTTATGAGTTCGACTTCCAATGCGGATGAATACATAAGGTGTGAGTGCTGTCCTCACCCTCGATTTTTTAAAGGACAGAAGGGATTAAAAATCCATCAAAGCCGCTGCCACTCATCCAAAGGTACTTCGCATGTACGCACTGGCTCGCCTAACGCTTCTCCTCCACTTTTTACACCTCTGTCCCCATCACAACCCAATAGCTCGCCTTCAACTGAACCCTTTTGGCTTAGAATTTCCAAATTAAAACATAGTGTGCCTATAATAAAAAGAGTGCCTAGAGGTGCTCGCATATGTGTTGCTCAAAAATTAACTTTAGAAATCAGAGATGTAGTCAACTTAAATTCCATAGAAGCATGGGAAAATTTACTAACATTTCCATATAGAATATTACATGTTCGGCCTAGCTCTCGCCCTGATTCCCTTACATCCCGAATTAAAGATAACTGTCATGCTAGCCCTATTCTTTTTCAACAAAACAATGCCTTTCATGTTTCAAATAAATCCATATTCCATCATATCGAAGCTAAAGTAAGTGACGGTGACATCAAGGGTGCTGCGCGCCTTTTGTTCTGCGACGATGATTTAGCTCCGGATAACAATGAAACCTTGTCAGCACTCCAGTAAAAGCACCCTTTTTCATCTAATAACATTTCCTTACCGTCGCCCCCAAATGATGTCACTACTAATTTGCAGATTTCGGCAACTGATGTCTTGCAAGCCTTAAATGGGTTTCGTAGTGGCACCGCTGCTGGCCTTGATGGGTTATCCGCACAGCACCTCAAAGACCTTTTAAACGCGCCAGGTGAGGCTAGCACTAGCCTTCTTGAAGCGTTGACGGCTCTCCTGAACATCATGCTTGCTGGTCAGGTACATGATGAAATTACAAAGACCATCTACGGAGCCAATCTTTGTGCATTAAAAAAAAAGGACGGAGGCATAAGACCCATTGCCGTGGGTACTACCTATCGCCGTCTTGCAGCCAAATTATGCTGTCGGGCGGTTTCTGGCTCGCTCAAAGATATTTTTCAACCAACTCAACTCGGTTTTGGAGCATCTGGGGGCTGCGAAGCTGCTATTCATGCCATCCGCTCTTTTTTAAACTTTCGGCCTAATGATGTTATTTTAAAAGTAGATGTCAAAAATGCATTTAACTCCGTAGATAGAGGCGTCTTGTTGACCGAAATTCAGAGGGAGATGCCTTCTCTGTATTCTTTTTTGTGGCAGTGTTACAGTACTCCCACTAAACTGATGTACAGGGGACACACTCTTTCCTCTGAAGTTGGGTGTCAACAAGGTGACCCTTTAGGTCCTGCGATTTTTAGTCTGGCTATTCATCCCATGATTACCAAATTACAATCAAAATTTAATGTTTGGTACCTAGATGATGGAACCCTTGGTGACGTTCATACTACTGTTTTGGAGGATTTTACTTTTTTAATTAATAATTTGAGTAAATGCGGTTTAGATCTAAATTTTTCAAAATGTGAGCTTCTGGTCCCTCAAAATTGTCCTGAACGTGATGCTGTGGTCAATTCATTCAAACAATTAGCTCCAGGTATTAAAATCATCGACCATTCTTCTTTTCGGCTTCTTGGCTGCCCTATTACAGATCGGTCTTTTGCACCTTTTATAGAAGATCAAATTTCTAAATTAAATTTTGTTTCGGACAGAGTTACTAAATTAAGCAGCCACTTTGCCTACACCATCATGCGGTTCTGTCTCTTTGTGCCAAAATTAACATATTATTTACGATCATCGCCTTTTTGGAATCATCCCTCTTTGTTATCAAAATTAGACACTAAAATTAAACATATTATTTCATTAACTTTTAACATTCAGCTTACAGACGACTCTTGGACCCAGGCTTCCTTGCCGATTCGCCATGGTGGGCTGGGTATAAGAGATCTGTCTGGTGTAGCTCTTCCGGCATTTTTGTCATCATCGCATAAAAATTTGATTTAATTAGTAAAATTCTCTGTAAATCACATTTTTTCGATATGATTCACATCACAAAATTAACAGATGCCATCGCCGAATGGGGGAGTCGCTCAATCGATGAGCTCCCTCTGAATCCCGCAGTTCAGCGGCTGTGGGACGAGCCCCTCAGAGTAGTGCGTAATAATCTTCTTCTCTCGACTACTAACTCTGCCGATCGTGCCCGTCTCATGGCCGTGGCTGAATGGGAGTCCAGCCTTTGGCTGAAAGCCATACCGTGTCCAGCATTGGGAACATTTTTCGACAGCAACGCTTTTAGGATCGCCGTTAGCCTTCGGCTTGGGATTTTTAATGCCGTGCCCCATCGTTGCACTTGTGGAAAAGTCGTAGACAATTTAGCTCACCACGGTCTTTCCTGTTGCAGAAGCGCTGGCAGAATTCCACGCCATGCTAGTCTGAACGACGTCATTCGGCGGGCGCTTGTCAGTGCTCGTATTCCGGCCGTTCTGGAACCGAATGGTCTTGTACGTAGCGACGGCAAGCGTCCTGACGGCATGACCCTCGTTCCGTGGAAGATGGGCAGGCCTTTGGTGTGGGATGCTACTTGTGTCGACACATTAGCGCCTTCCCATCTTCTACAGACTAGCAGTAGGGTGGGTTCAGCCGCCGCTTCGGCTGAATGCCTCAAACGGCGCAAATATGAAAGTCTCAGCGAAGCTTACTTATTTGAGCCGTTTGGGGTAGAAACGCTAGGACCGTGGGGACCAAGTGCCCACAAACTGTTTCGTGAGTTGTCCCAACGGCTTGTTGAGACTTCTCATGAAGCAAAGGCTGGTCTCTATCTCGGCCAGAGAATTAGTCTCGCCATCCAGCGAGGTAATGTGGCCAGCCTTTTGGGCACTTTTCCACGGGGCAACGAGCTTTTCGATGTATATATGTAAGTAGTTTAGTTTTGTTTTTTGTTGTTAGTGATTATTATTTTTAATTTTATTCGTATATATTGTAAATATATGTTGCAATAATAACTAATTTTACCTAAAAAAAAAAAAAATGTTACTTAATATTTAATCAAAATAAGAATGTGCATGTTTTCGAATTGATAAAGGCTGTGCAGCAATTTCAATTTTACAGTCCGTGAGTGGAAACTTAAAGGTGCACGAGAAAGCGAGCTTTCATAGCAAATAATTAAAATACTTAGGTCATTGCTAATGTGATATTAATTTTAATGATAAAAATAATATAACTTATTAAGAAGTCCGTATTTTCAGTGAATATTCACCTTTCGTTTTGATGCCCTACTTCGTAACAGGGAAAAGAACCGAATACCTAGTTATCTTAATTTTGCAAGAATCAAATCTAAATATCATATTGAGGTTAAATCGTTTTGTTAAAAAAAATACGGGGTTTTATACAAAGTTTTTTGTTAAAACAATTTTAACTGTGTCTTTTCATACTTCTACATAATAGAAACAGGACACTATTTTTTATCGATTATTTTTTATTTTCTGGAACAGAATGAAAATATCATATTTTAAAACAGCGCCCTGGCATTTTTAAAGCTATCTACTTCATTGGCTTCAGTTCTCTCATTTTAATGCTCAATCTTTCTTTTTCTCTAATCTTAACCTTGATTAATAAAATAAAAAAAAACTAACTAGCGTTTAAAAACTAAGAGTGTGATCTACAAAATACGTTTCATTTATCATACTGAATTGGCCCTTTAAATATTATCACTTAAAAATGAGGTGACATTATACATCGTGTAACGTTAAATGCGCAAAACCTGAAAATACGAGTAGTTTGATTGGAATAATGAGAATCAGTTGAACTACTTTCGGTTCAAGCTTAAATGGCTTCCCATCCGACATCGTAGAGAAATAAGAATCCTGTGAACTCTCTTCAACATACTTCGTAACCCTCACTCTCCGACTTATTTGGCACAGCGCTTCAACTATCTGGCTTCCACTACTTCGCGCAACCTTCGCTCTTCCCATAATCTCACTCTTTTCACACCTCTTTCCAAGACCGGCTTTATGTCGGACTCTTTCACCATCTCTGCGATTCGACTTTGGAATTCTCTCCCCAATGAAATCAGGATGTCCCCCAACAAATTTACTTTTAAAAAGTCTCTCCGCACCCACTATCTTAGCCTTGGCTCTCTTCAGAATTAACAGCCATTTTCTTTTATTTGTGTTCTTTGGATGTCGTCATTATCATCACCTTTATTCATTCATAATTTTGTATTTATTATGTTTATGTATTCTTTGTATGTTTATTGTTCTTTTGCTTATGTATCTTATTATATGTTTGTGTAATATTAGTATGTATGTTTATGTTAGTGCATTTTACTTCTTTTTCTTACCACTCTTCTCACATATTATTAATATTCCGCCACTGATTAAACTCTCTGCATTACCAGGTGGTTGACTGGTAGAGAATGCCATTAGGCATTAAGTCCGCCAATTGTACAACTTACAGTGCAATAAAGTTTAAATAAAAAATAAAAAAATGCTTTTTAATATGGGTCACATTTTGCCAAAAATCTTCATTAAGATATTGCCCTGTCTATTGGTTAATAAGACAAGCAAGCCCGCCCTAATACGTAAACAAGCAACAGTGGTTAGTTCTTTATGAGTGTAGAGAGTATTAATAATATCAGCGCGGCGCGCAACGGCCCAGTGATTACCTACCGACTCCTCACTCAACAGTACCGTTACCATGAGTTTCAGGCGCTTTTACTTGCTAGCGACGACGTAACTTTTTGTAAGGAAAGTTTTAGTTCTGCAAGTGAACGCTAGAGGCGCTGTTTAATTTTCCAGAGACATTTTTTACGTCGTCGCTAGCGAGTAAAATCGCCGTAAACTCATGGTAACGGTACTGAGCTACGACAGAGCGTCGTCCAAAAGTGCCAGTAAAACTAAAATACCTCGTAAACCTCATTTTTTTTCTTTAAAAATCAATTCAAATTAATTAATTAAATTGAACTTTTTCTAAAAATCATTTGGGGTGTCTGAGGTTTTGCGCATTTAACATTACACGTTGTATGGTATATATGCCTCCAATGATTCAATGAAATAATTTTATGTAATTAAGTTTATTTCTGTCTTAAATACAGTACTTTAATTATTCGAGTTTTTCAAGTAAATGTATAAGAAACATATGTACGCAAGTAAGTACGCACTGCCCTTGTTTAAACATCACAGACATCTTTTTAATGTATCCCAAATAAAAATAATCGCTGAACTTTTTTACATTCATCACAAAAAGAATAAACATTTCACGCCTAGTTTAACGTTGTAGATTAATCTGATGGAACAAATGATGCAAACAAAACGTAAATCCAAGTCTATTAACGCCTGCTCCAATCAGTTAGGCGTTAATTTGCTAATCATAAATTGGTTCTGTATTTGAATAACTTTATTACCAATGTAACTGCAATACACTATTCGAATTTTCACTGACAACAATGTATTACCCCGACCCGTCTGGTGTAGTGGTCGAGAAATCGCCTACTACGCAGCGGGTGCGGGTTCGATCCCCGCACAATACAAACATTTGTGTGCATGAACATGTCTGTTTGTATTGGTCTGGGTGTTTTCTATGTATATCATGTATGTATTTACAAACAAAAAGTATTTAAGTATTATATCCGTTATCAATAAGATGAAATAAGAAACCAAAAATTTGCGCACGGGCTGGACTTGAACCAGCAACCTTTTGGCAGACCGGGTCTGCCAAAAGGTTGCTGGTTCAAGTCCAGCCCGTGCGCAAAATTTTTGGTTTCTTATTTCATCTTATTGATTATAAAATATGACACTGTAAGTGTTAAAAACATTCTAAAGCATTATATCCGTTGTCTGGCACCCATATCACAAGCTTTGAGTAGCTTACTTTGGGGCTAGATGGCGATGTGTGGGAATGTCCAAAGGATATTTATTTATTTATTTATTTATTATTTATTCATTTATTCACATTTGCGTACTAGGTGTATACATTATAAGGATAGAATATATATTACCATGAACCATGGTGATGATTCTATTTAAGATAAGTATTAATTTCCCCACTGCGGAGGAGGCAAAAGTAGGTAAAATGGTTCAATGTCGGTGTGCCACAGTCATAATATGTCATGGTAACAAAATATTTGAAAATCGTGACGAAGCTATAAAAAAGAGGTTGTCAGTTTCATACCCCTATCACGAATAATTTGCGTCAAAGTATTCGTATAGTAACGTAATCATTTGTATGAGAATCTGAAAGCGCCTCTGTCGGACGTAAAACAAACTAAATTTGGCAGCTCAAATACCTGACATTTATTGTGCGTAAACATTTTCTATAGTGTTAAACTGGATTTGCGATCACGAATCTTTCTTTGACGTATAGTATCGTGAGTTGCAACAAGATTACTTCAGATTCTAAATGTCAAAAATGAGCGAAGAGAAACTAGGTAACTTTTACGGATAAGACCGCCTAAAATGTTTTTTTTTTCTAAAATTATCGCACAGCTGCATTTGAAGACTAATTCAAGCTCTTGTAATGAGAAAGATTCGGCATCAAATTCAATAGCAAATACATCTCTCACCTCCGGTTTATTGATAATATACTATTGGTGCAGGCAAAAATGAGATTTTGGAGCTACAGTCGATGCCTTAACCGAGCCTCACAACAAGTGGTTCTAAGAAAGAGGTCTATCAACGAATCCAACGCGGCCGGCTAGGCAGAGGTCGGGAAACAGCGCAAGAGCGTCGCCACGTCTCATTAACCTCAGTGTTTGAAGACGAAAGTCTTCAACGGGTGTGTGTGTGTACTAGTGAGAACGTACGGATCCGACACATAGTTTCTTACTATATGTGCTCAAAATATCACATATTGGATCGCTTTGGCTTTTGGCGAGAAATAAAGAAACGTGTGGAATAAAGAAAACGTTCGTGGTCATATTTATAATTCTAAAATTATGACATTACATTAGAAATATGAAATTTATTACAATATTTTTTATCTTATGCACCTTATTTTTAACTTAAAAAGAAATCAGGAACAGGGCACTGTAACAGGTGTATCGATTTTGATCTTGTTGGGTTCATCTTTGCTCTAAATATATATATGGGAGTAACGAAGACCGCCGGAACTGCTAGACTCATTTTATTTCTTCTAGCTGGCATATATTGGCGTATTTCTACACATTGTGGTCTGTCTTCATTCTGAAAAATAATATATATTTATTTTATATTGACGTAATGCTTTTCATTCCATTTGTTAGAAACAGCGTCCTCTTGGAGAGCTGAGGGCTTGGATAAATCACAATTTCTTGAGAAATAAGGTCTAGTTAGAATTATCTCGCTATAATAGCCAATGAATAAAAGCACTTTAATCACTTATCCTTGTATTACTTTTACATACTTACTTTTTCAAAATTTCAAATATTGTTACGTTGTACTGCAAACGACTTGTCCTCGTCATTTTAATATTTTTTCATAATTTTTAACTACTTCTTCTTCTTCTTTGATGATAATGGCAATGTGCGTTACCGCAATTATTCCGCCAATGTCACGTGTGAAGCTTTTGCAAGGGAGCAGAATTTTAAAAAGAATTTAACATAATAAATCCATAAGCAGATTTAAGTTAAAAAAAAAAAAAAAAAAAACAACAACACAAATAAGACAACAATAAATATATATATATATATATATATATATATATATATATATATATATATATATATATATATATATAGATATATGTAACATATAATACATAGCATAAAAAAGGTAATTATCCCTTGGACAGCCAGAGCGCCCGATGGTGGGCGCTGAGCATGAGTTTCGCGATTTTACCAAGCGCCCACCTGTGGGCGCTTTTTAATTACTTTTTTGCAAAAAAAAAATGGGTGTATAAATGCTTATTCCTTGGGCATGTTGACCTTTATGAGTAAAAAACAGATGTTTCTACACCATAGACCGCAAACACATCCGGTTGCTGTCAGTTATTAATTAAAATTCGATTTTTTTTTCTCGCAATTTTTTTCGTATATGTCGTCACCCTACCACGAATTTGTTTGGTTCTATTTTTTCATTTTGAATACATTTTTTTTATTACAAGCATAGTTTATTTATTCAGTAACAATAAGCTTTTTACAGAATGATAATAGCTTGTTTCAATAAGATTTTATAACTGTTTACGTAACGTGTATCCTGACACCGCGCGAATTGCGTACGCGCACGCAGTCCACCGCGGAAACGCGACCGCCACCGCAATTGCGGCTTAGGAGGTTAAAATTATAATGTTCAAAGCTTGATATTACATTTTATGATAAATTTTGCTAGGATGTTTACAATTGGGGAAAAAGAAAGAGAAAGGATATTATTAATATTACAGGGCAAGGGGAAATTATCTGGAAGGAGGTCATAGAGAGATCCCCCAACTTTCCTTCATCCAAACCGCATTCACAAAATGAGCTATCCTTTACTCTTATTTTGGCCAAGTGAACAGGCGTAGAAGCGTGACCAAGCCGAAGACGGCAAATAACTGACACAACGCGCTTGCAAAGGTTTTTTTGCTTGTAGAACCACGGTTTAATTGGGATATGGTCTTGAATTTTATAATAATGTTTCCCAGTTGAGCTCCTTGTGTTTTGCCAATCCGTGTTCCATGATTTAATAAGGTGAGCTTGAGCTAGAGAGGAGAGGTCATGTGAGAGAAGATAGAAATGTTCAGAGGAACCATTAGAAATGGCATTCTTTGCGAAAGAATCTGCTGTTTCATTACCTGGGATTCCGTTGTGACTAGGAACCCATGCAAGGACTACATTTAAACCGTTGATTTTGCATTTCCATAAAGTTTCTCGAATTTTCAGTATAAATGGGAATTTGGATTTTGATCTAAAAGGATTAGCCTGTATAGCTTGAAGGCAGCTTAACGAGTCAGAGAATATAATAGCCTTTTGGATGTTGTGTGAATGAATAAAAAGAGATGCTTCAAGAATGGCTAAACATTCGCCAGTAAAAGTGGAAGTGAGAGGAGGTGATTTAAACATTAAAGATATTCTATAAAAAGGGATCCAAACAGCAGAGCCCACTTCTCCATGATCAGTAAGCATAGAGGCATCCGTGTAAAGAGGGAGATAATCTTTCCAATGAGATGAGAGCTTATTCAAGAATAATTGAGAAGCACCTGGAGAATTTTTGTTAATGCCAAAATTAAGACAGACATTAGGAGTGAAAATCAAAGACTCAAAGTTGTTGTTAAAGAGGGGGTTAGTAGGAGACTTATAAATTTGATAAGAAATCCGATTAATCTTATAATAAGAAAGGAGTATACAAGGAGGTTTTTGAGCTGGATCCGCTGGGTCAATCAAAGTAGTTAAAATACGAAGTTTATTCATTAATCGATGGGAAGAATTTTGTATGACTTTTGTGAAAAAGCGATCGCTGAGGAACTGTCTGCGAAGATATAAAGGGGGGTCAACACATTCTATTTGCAGTCCATTAATCGGGGACGATTTCATCGCGCCCAATATAATTCGCAGGCACTTTGATTGAATTTTATCAAACTTATCTAAAGCTAAATTAGAGGATGGGTCGATGAGGAAAGATGCATAATCCAGATGGGTACGGACTAGTGCGTTATAAAGAAGTTTTTGACAATATGGGTGGGCGCCCCACCAGACACCGGAGAGAGCGCGTAGGACATTGACACCCTGTTCTGCTTTCTGAACTACCTGTTTGGAGTGAGGAATGCCTGAAAATCTTGAATCTAAAATTAGGCCAAGGAATCTAACTTCATATTTAAGGGCAATAGGTGCGCCGTTAAGAGAGATATAAGGATTAGTAATAGTTCGTTTTTTAGTAAAGACCACAGAGCAGCACTTTTCCGTTGCGATTGAAAGACCATGTCTTTCTAGCCAGTCGCTCAGATATTCGAGCGCTGTATTTAATCGAATTGACGCGTCAGGTATACTTTTCGATGTTACATATAAGGCTATGTCGTCAGCATACTGAAGGATATTGACGAAAGGTTCGACGGTCCTCTCAAGGTCGTAAGTATAGATGTTGTAAAGAAGGGGACTGAGAACTGAACCTTGAGGAAGGCCCTTCCAAACCAAGGCGGGTGAAAGCTGTACAGACTGGCATCTGACCACTAAAAATCTAGACATTAACGTATTGCATATGAACCTGACTAGCTTCTCTGAAACATTCAGCTGCAGCAATTTCTGCCTTAGTGTCGGAAGGAGAACATTATCATATGCAGAAGATACATCGAGGAATAATCCAACAAGGAATTGTTTGCTTTTGAGAGCTATACGGATGTCAGTTGTCAATATTGCCAGGCTATCGAGGGTGCTAAAACCTTTCCTGAATCCGTATTGGGAATTAGCCAGGACATTATGATATTCCATATGCCATTCGAGACGGTTTCTAATCATGTGTTCTGTGATCTTAAGAAGTACTGAGGATAGAGCAATAGGACGATAAGACTTGTAGTCAAGTGAGTCCTTGCCAGGTTTCAAGATCGGAATAACAATTTGTTGTTTCCATGCATCAGGAACCGAACCTTGTTCATAGAAGGAATTGACTAAATTTAAAAATAATGATTTAGAACGATCAGATAATTGAATAATAAAGGAATAAGGAATACCATCCAAACCTGGCGAAGAGTCGACTAGTCCATTAAGAGCAGTAAGTAGTTATTCAAAAGTGAAAACGTCATCAGGGAGATTAGATGGAGGAGTAGAGAGAAAAGTATTAGATGGAAAACAGTCAATATAGGGAACGAACGGAGGAGCTAATTTTTTAGAAAAGTCATATATCCAACTTGAGGGATCATTAGAAGAAAGGTTATGAAAATTTTGGGAATGGCGAAAACGTTTTATTTGTTTCCAAACAAGTGAAGGGGGGAATCCAGGGGATATACTTTCACAAAAGCGTATCCAACCCTTTTTTTTCTTGTCTGAGAGAATCCTTCTAGTGTTAGCAGCTATCTGTTTGTATTTTAAAAAATTGTCTAGAGACATACAAGAGCTATACACTTTCTCAGCTTCCTTTCTTTTATGGATAGCCGCAGTGCAATCTTCATCCCACCAGGGAGGAGAGAGTTTTCTGCGGGCACGATTTTTCTGTGGGATATGAGCATCTGCCGAAGAAGATAGGATATCAATAAATTTATCATAAATTGAAAAAGAATTTTCAGAGCTAAGGATGGGGAGAGAAATAATTTTACTATCCACTGATTCAGAAAAAGCAGACCAGTCAGCTTTAATGAGTTTATATTTTAGGAGAGGAGGGGGGGGGGGAGTTTGCGGAGGAGAAATATTAGACAAAGTAATCAAGATTGGAAAATGATCGCTGTCGTATGTACTCTTTAAAAGATTCCAAGATATAAGAGATGAGAGATTTGGAGAGCAGAATGTCAAGTCAACAGCTGTAGCAGGGTTTTGGTTAGGAAAACATCTTCTTGTAGGGTTGCCATCATTTAAGATGCACAAATTAAGGTCATCAAGGAGATCCATGAGGGATGAGCCCGCAGGGTCACAGTAGTAGCAACCCCAAGAAATGTGATGAGAATTAAAATCACCCATCACTAAGACAGGAGGAGGGAGGGATGAAATAATAGAACGGAGTTCAAAAATCAATGAAGAATTAGCATGGGGAATATAAACGGAGAGAAGTGAAATATTAAATATTCTCATAGCCACAACATTGATGTCCTGGGAATGAGAAGGAAGAATAATTTGAGTATAAGAAAGAGAGCGCCTTACAAGTAAGGCGCAACCTGCATACCCATCGTTCCTGTCGTCACGGAGACATGAAAATCCTGAGACACGAAAATGTGACCCAGGAGAGAGCCATGTCTCCGAGACGGCAAAAACAGACGGTGAGAATTTATTAATCATATGTAATAATTCATGTTTCCTACGTCTGATGCTCTGACAGTTCCACTGCACTAAAGCCAGCGTGAACGTCAATGTCCAAGGGAATCTGAGTAAGTTTTTCAGCAACGTTGTTCGGTAGGGAAGATTTATGAATGGTAAGGAACTCTAATAGCATAGAGAAGAGATTATCCAAAAGCGCTTCCCTTGAAGAGGTGGAGGGGGAGTGAGAAGCATTAATGGCGCACCCATTGGGGAGTGAAGATGGAACATGAGCAATAATAGATTGGTGGGTTTGACGATCGAAACCTTTCTCTAGGGAAGCGTGGGATCGAGGGGGACGAGTAACCGTCTTTCTATATGAGAGAGACTGAACAGGAGGAGAGGTTTTTTGAGAGTATGTTTGTGGTTTAGACCATGAGATCTTAGTAGAGTCCGCATATGAGCGTCGTACAGATGGAAACTGAGAAGCAGCCTCTTGATAAGATATATTTTCTTGTGACATAATGATTTTAATTGACCTCTGTCTTGAATGTTCCGGACAGGACTTGTTGAGTGCGAAGTGAAGACCTGAACAATGAATGCAAGTGGCTTTATTTTCACTTATGTTGCAGGAATCGCCAGAGTGTGATTGGGAGCAGCGGAAGCACCTAGACTTAGATCTGCACTGAGCTTTCACATGACCAAACCTACAGCAGTTCATACACTGAATTGTTGGTAATTGGTAAGACTCAACTGGGAAGGATGTATGATAACAAAAGACTCGTTGAGGGAGGGATTGACCTTTAAATGTTACAACTACCGCTTGGGTTGGAGTCCAAGAGGGCTGTCCATCAGTGATCTTTTTTTTATTGAGGCGTCTGGCCTTAAGGAGGATACCACACCCTTCAGGGACCTCTAAGCAACTTGCAAGTTCGTCCATGGTCAGATCGGTTGGGATACCCTTAATAAGGCCAATACGAGTAACATTGTAGGAAGGTATCAAAGCCGAGTAATTATGCTTCTGTAAGATTTCATTTGCTAAAAATTTGTTGGCTTCAGCTGCAGAATTAAATTCAACCGAAATACGATTACGGCCAATTTTCTTTACTCCATCTCTTACAACATTGTATATTTTGTTTTTGAAAAGGAATTGACCAAATTTAATGGGCTGTAGGTATGAACCGTCAGAGGGATTGTTTTCCACTCGAGAAACATAGACTATGAATGGTCCTTTGTCAGTGTCAGTATAAGATTTGGGGGATATAACAATAGACGGGTGGGTGTATACAAACTGGCTTCGGGAAAGATCGGTGATCGCTCTTTTGGCAGGTTCACATGGGTCAGCATCTGAAACATGAGGTCTTTTAGTAGCTGTTTGGGTGAACAGTGGGGGAGAAAGAACATCCATTGGGGAGGATGGCCTGTTTGAAGGGTCTGGGGGATCGGGAGGATCAGGGGGACTATCAGTATACATGGTTAGTAAACTACTTATCGAGGTTAAATTATATCTACCACAACACAAAGATGAATAAAAATCCTTATGGACACAGAAAAAAGTGTAAAGGCACTAAGAATTTGAAACAAAACACTCTCCACGAGCAATCACAATCACCCAATGACAGCTCTGTTTAGGACTCGCATATCTCAATCTCTTCAATTTGATAGATTTCTTGTCCCAAGTTTTCGTTGTTTATCTCTTGCGATATTTCGAAAGACTTCTGCACAAAATTCATGCGTTATTTTCCTTTTTTCAAGAAAAGATCAATAAGATTTGAAATAAGCGCGCTGCGACATATGTCAATCCCTCTTGCTTCTTTCTTTTTCAGCCAATTTTTAACTAAATCTTTTGTAAAACTTTTGAATTTGTCACAATTTGATGGCATAACGTCAGTCTGTCAATTGACAGTCTACTAAACAGTTCAAAAATCTTAAAATTACAGAAAAACATATATCTTCTTATTCTAATAGACCAAATTTTTTACATTTCCTAACCCTGCCAAACATATTGTTCGTAATTTTGTTTCGTTATTGATTTTTCTTAGATTTTACTGGTATATCATGATATATTTCGATAATATTCATAAAAAAGATCGCTTAACTTGTTTCTGGACGTGTCATTCAACGGCCATATTTACGTTAGTATGACGTCATCTTCGTCAATGCTATCGAGCTTACTACACGACACGAGAGTGCTTCGTGATGCCGACTATCGTTGTACTGCGTAAACTCGCTACGATAACGTGACGAATACATCAAAAGTTCGTGATTGGGGTACTGATTGTGTTGATATGTTTTTCCGCGAATATCTCGCGTTTGACTGAACCGATTTTGATGCGGTTTTCAGTAAAGTATTTGTTACAATAAGAAAAAGGTTTAAGAACAATTTTGACTGACTTCAAGAAAAGAGATTGGCTAACATAATGACGTATTCATAAGAAACCACAAATATTGCAAGGTCGGACAAACAGCACGGTAGCTCAATTGGTAGAGCTTTTGGCCCGGTTAGCCAAGACGATGCTGGTTCAAGTCCCGCCTGTGTAATTTTTATTTCACCTTTTGAACATTTTAGTTTAATCAGCTAAAAGGAGAAACGAAGCTCATTTGAAGTCGGTGCATGATGTAAACTTTAACGAACAGCAGATTTCTGCGTACGCACATCATCAACCGACTTCAAGTGGGTTTTGTTTCTCCTATAAGCGTTCATTTAGGCCTTTTAGTGATTTTTAAAGGCAGTGAAATTTTTTAAGATAATTTCTGTTACCTATCTTAGCTGCCGGTACTACACAGACGGTAAATTTTCCGGAATCAATGTGTTTCATATTTGCATATTCATATTATCAATATAAGTTCCATGTCTCGTTCGAACGTATCTTTGCGTACACGTAGAATCAAAAACTGGCCATAAACTAGGCATTTCCATTTATTGATTATACAAAGAATGTATGTCTAAACGCTTGTCTTGTATGTATTACCTCTATCTTTCTTGCATAAATTGGGATCCATTTACTTGAGATATAACTTACTCAAGGTGAAAAGTAATTGAATGCCATCAAACATAATATAAGATCAGTGCTAAATTGTTGGAAAACTTTTTGCGTTAAAATTCTGAATAAAACATAAAACAAACACTGAAGTAAACACGGTCAGGCAAATCATATGTAATTTGACTTCAAACATAGTTTCAAATATATTATACTCGAAGCGATTTTGTTTTTAAACATAAGTGATAAATTGTCATAGTAAAGGCGAAAACGTCAATCCTATTGATATTCACCGTCGAATTGAGCCTAACACTGATGGGCAGCAATCCAATCTGTTGCCTGATGACGATTTCATTTCGCATAAATTGAGCCACGTATTCGATTGTCTTTTATTTATTCCATAATTGCGCTCGCAACTGGTGGGTATAAAATAATCCAATAAAAATCAGCCAAATGCGAGTCGGACACGCGCACTGAGGGTTCCGTGCCAACTTTTACTGAATTAGGGAATCCACTTACTTCTTCTTAGTAAAATACCAAAAAAAATGTTGAGAGCAAAAATAACTTTCTTTTTCATAGTGTTCTCTGTTTTGTTTATAGAATAAAGTTATGATTGCGGTTGTTGAATATATGCTATAACTCAAAAACTTCTCGTTCGATCCCGTCCAAACCAATTTTCATGGAAAGTGTTTGTTAATATCTACATTACATATATATATATATATATATATTAATTTGCACTCGCTTAGTTTAGAGGTTAGATGGGGGGGATGCCCATTTTACCACTTTTGTAGCGTCTTTCTATCAAATGTAAGACTTTAAAAGAAAATGGTTTTACAAACCTCTATGTCGTTTTAAAAGACCTATCTATAGATACCCCACACGCATAGGTTTGTTTAAAAAAGTTTTTTCGGTTTTAGGTTCATGCATGAGACCCCCCCCCCCCCCCTTAAATATCATTATTTTAAGAATCGTAAAGCGGTTAACAGGATACATCTTCGTACCACATTTCAACGGCGCGATGCTTATAGTTACAGAATAAAATGGCTGTGACATACGGACGGACAGACAGACTTGACAAAACTATAAGAGTTTCGTTTCTTTCCATTCGGCTACGATACCCAACAAATTGACGTGTGATTCTGCTCATATCGAGAAGAAGCGCGGTATGATCCCACTTAAGCTTTAGCGTTAGGAAGCTTTAAGTCATGAAGCCATATACATTGTACATGATTGAGAAGATTAAAAATTAAAAATGAAAATTTATTATTTTTCTGCCGCTTACCACTGCTTTCATACTACCTCATAATGTATAAGCAGGAGTAAGGATAAAATGTTCGTAAAATGAATATGATAAAGTAACTGTACTAATATTTTGATGTTTATTCCCGTTTAAAAAGTATTGAATCTAAGTGCACTTCAAATAAATGTAACAAAAACCAAAAAATATATATGAAAAAGTTCAAACCATTTTCAAGTTTTTAATGAAGGATGCATAATGCTATTTTAGGTAAGATGAGGGCTTCAAATACGAAAGTGGTACCTTAATATGTACTTTATAGCTTTAAACGTTTGACCGCATTAAAAATAATAACTAGGCTTTCTTTAGTTACAATATTTATTTGCCACACACAAACAAAAATATTTACAAATGAGTATCGTTGTTCTGAAATTAGTATGCTATACAAACCTTTTAATGAAATGTAAACAGCCTGATAAACATCTTGTCTTAATAATTAATAAACATGCTTGGCAAATTATTGCTTTATACAAATTTAGCAACGTTGCCATAGCAATTTTAGATTGTGAGTGAAATTCAAACTTATTTCGTATGTAAAAAGTCTGAAAACGGTATACCTAGTGCGTAGTTCCGTTGTGAAGCTATAATACATACTCAGATATTGGGAACCACAGACATGTATCCTAAGATATATTTTGTTGGTAAACATCACTTTAATTATGTATTTAATTTTTCAATTTTTTTACTATTGGGATTGGCACAAGCTGCCAAGTTCTTTTGGGCTATAGGTATGAAGGCTGAGGAGAAGATAACGCATGACACAGAGATGAGAATGTTAAGATGGATGTGTGGAGTTACAAGAATATAAGATAAGGAATGAGTACATACGAGGAAGTCTGAAAGTGGCACCGGTAACCAAGAAGGTCGCAAATCGTCTGTCTTGTCACAGTCATGTAATGAGGAGGTAAGTACGTCATGTAACTAAAAGAGTGATGAGTATGAATGTGGATGGCTGTAAGGGGATTCCGACTGAGGAGTGATGGATGGACTGTGTGAAGCAAGATATGAGTGTGAAAGGAGTGGATGATTCAGTGACGAGAAATAGAATTGTGTGGAAGAGAAAAACATGCGGCGCTGACCCCAGATAAGCTGGGAAAAGGGCAAGAGGATGATGAGGTAAACCATATTTTCTGAGGTCTCCAAACGTACAGCCTAAGCAAAGGCTTTTTGATGGAGAAAGTGATAGCATTTTTCAGAGCGATGGGTTTGATTAAATGAACGTATCCGCTTACAAACGATATAACGAACGTACACACTTAATCCGAGCAGAAAATGAAATCAGTAGTTGCGTGTTAGTACCAAATAAAGTAAGGGCCAAGTTAAAGGAAACAGCTACATCAACTATAATTATTATGATGCCACTAAATAATTATGTACACTTCTCCAGAAGAAGAAGGTACCTACTTTGACTGAGAATTCTGCACAAAAGTAACATAAAGTCGCAGGGAACTACTTGTATTAAATAAGTATAGGTATACACGATGGCTTTATTAAAGCTATTTAATAAATAACCGAGTTTCAGCGTGTAATGAACAGGGAGTTGGCCTACATCCGCTCGGGATTTACAACTTTTTAATCTGTGCACACAACGTATTATAAACTCTTGTAGGGATTAACGATTTAACAGGCATTATTAGCCGATTTATTTATTACTTATGAAAACATTTAGGAGTGTAAGAAGTGCAGGTACGGTAGTCTCGACATAGTTTACTGTAAAATTACCAGGTGGGGCCCTAAAACACTGAGACAAAATTGGTGTTTTCGTGTATTTATTCTTTGAGAATATTTTTTGAATGAATCTTAAAATAAAACAAATATTGTTTAAGATTTATTAACTATATAGCTACGTTAGTTAAAGGGACATGTGATGCAGAAGAAAATCAGAAAATTCGAATTGTCTTCACGAAATGTCAAAATTTTTAAACTATAGCTTTAAACTATAAGCGGGGGACCACTAGGTCCGCGACTGCGTCCGCGCGTTTTGAGTTTGCTCCCTCCCCTCCTGTCGCATATGTTTCATAGTTTCTTATCCCTTACAAGATAAATAAGCTATCCAACACAATAAAACATCTTTCAAATCGGTCCAGTGGTTCCTGAGATTATCGCGTTCAAAGAAACACAAACCCTTCAACTTTATAATATTAGTATAGATAACTAAGTTAATAAATAAAATAATAAATAAATATCCCTTGGACATTCCCACACATCGCTATCTAGTCCCAAAGTAAGCTACTCAAAGCTTGTGTTATGGATGCCAGAAAACGGATATAATACTTAAATAATTTTTGTTTGTAAATACATACATGATACACATAGAAAACACCCAGACTAATACAAACAGACATGTTCAAGCACATAAATGTTTGTATTGTGCGGGAATCGAACCCGCGACCCGCTGCGTAGTAGGCAATTTCTCCACCTTGCCTTCGTGTGAGTGCGACCAAAAATAAGTTTTAACCAGAAGAAAAGTGGTTTCCTTCGAGAGAAAGCAACCAGACTGGCGTAGTTATCATACTTTCCAACTTTATCTTTATTTAATATTATAAAAAGCTGAAGAGTTTGTTGATTCGAACGCTCTAATCTCTGGAACTTCTGAATCGATTTGAAAAAATATTTTTGTGTGAGATAGCTAATTTATCAAAAAAGGCTTTAGGTTATAACGCATTACGCTGCGACTGGTGTGAGGGGGGCAATTCAAAACGCTTGGACGCAGTTGCTAATAAATAAATGCACTAAATATATGAATGTTCACCGAATCAGTACTTTTACCAAATTATATATCGTGTGGTCAAGGGGAAAAGGATCATTACAGATTGAATAATTAATATGATACTAACATGGAAGTTGGCATTGTTGAAACGTCTTTTGCCACTTAAGTATTTATAACACATTCCTCTATTCGTGTAACTACCTACATTGAATATTAACCGTTCCTTTGTTAAACGCCTACGAATAATCAAACTGTACTACTTAAAATTCAGTTCATTACTGACTCATTACACAGGGCTGCATTAGAGTGCTTTCACATTTAGGTGACTTTAGCAGACGGTCGAACGACAGTCGCGCTGTTGATAAAATAAAACATACCTAAATGGCAGCAACGCGCGGCAGTCGCGCGGTAGCAGCGCCGCTGTTGTATATATTGTATGGGCATCCGCTGCTGCCGCGCTGCTGTCACCCAATTGTTAAGGCGCACTTAATATCCTTTGGACATTCCCACATATCGCCATCTAGTCCCAAAGTAATCAACTCAAAGCTTGTGTTATGGGTCCCAGACAACGGATATAATACTTAAATACTTTTTGTTTGTAAATACATACATGATATACATATAACTTAACTTAAGTTCATAAAAGTAATTATTTTGAAGGCTTGTAAAAGTTAAAAAAAATATCTGAAGATAATAGTAAACTAACCTTTTATGTGAGTACATAAAATAAGTAGAAACAATCAGCAAGGTATAGCACTGAGAAAAGAACATCAGAGGATTTAATAGAGCTGCGTTAAAATAAACAAATGCAAGCTCTAGTTCAAAGGTATTTTCAATGTTTTGATGTAAATAAGCACCTTTAAGAAAACATTATTAAAATATTTGTTACCTTAAGGATCTTAGGACACAGAAGCGCAAGTAAACTGATGCTATTTGACTGATCTATGAGAAAACACACCTTGTGTTTTATTTGTCGTTTTACTTATTAAAGGACATTTAAAAAAATATTATATAATATTCTGTGAAACCAACATTTCTTAAAGTAAATTAGATTGTTTCTCTTGTTTGGTTTGAATTCCCACTTAAATGCTTTTTAATGGTAAAATAGTCTAAGATAGAGATCCTAAGTACGTCTCTGACCACATGCAGTACTCCCAGGGAAGTTCCGAATGAAGACGGAAACGTGGCAAAACTAACTTTTAATTATTAACACGTACGTTGAAGTTAGCGTATTAAATTTTACACATTTCCTGAAAACTTACGGTGCGGATTAATTATACTTAATTTAAACAGCACAAAGTTACACTTTACTGTTTTATATCCTTTCGTTAAATTTATATAATTACTTTGTTTTAGTAGATGTTGAACGAGTTAACGCATTTAACGTTATAAATAAGTTTGCGGATAATTAAAGTATGTCTTTCATTTTAATTAGCTACTTGACTGCTGTTACAAAATGATGTGAAATGTGTTGGAAATGAAACCTTAAAGTTTAAAAATAATGGCATATCTGTTTTTTCTCAATAAAATAATGGTAAATATTTCATTTTTGCAAAATAATTTTGCAATTTTTTTTCTAAACCTTAAAGCCAAAACGTGTCCGACAACCCCGAAAACCCCGAAGCGTCAGCGCCAACTCATCTTGACACCTTGTGTCAAGTAGGATGGTATATACTCTAAAGGTGAACGCACACTTATCGGAACCAAACACGACGAACGAGTCGAACGAAACGAATTTTAGAATTCTTTTATGTTTATTCTCATCTAACCTCGCACACTTGCCCACGTCGAATTGTCCGAATCTGGAAGAACCCCAGAAATTCCATATAAATTCAGATCTATGACGTCGTTTTAAAACTGCTATAGCTTCTAAGATATTTATTAAAATCAAGTAGAATATATAAAGGGTAATTTTGTTCAATTTAAAATTCTCGTGATGGATGATACGTATATTTATTATAATAAGAATATACATTTTATATAATATACGTTTTGACCAGCCCATAGCACTTTCAGAGAACGTCGATTCGTTCCACGTACGCTACGTGAAGCTATAGAAATAAGAAAACATCCAAATTTCAACATAGTTATGGTTGGAAAAACTCCTCCAGCATAGGATCCAGTGCTAGCAAGGAGCTTGGGTCCACTCACTGCAAGACCACAAGACACAGTTAGCTCTTTCTGCGTGGATAGGAACGTTAATTAATATTATTGAGTGACGGTAGTTTTTTTTTAAACTCTGTACATGACAAATAACATCTTAGTCTACCCGTGACCACGAACGCTGTAAAGTGTTCGAAACGTCGGTATAAATTCAATAAATTTGCGAAAAGTAAATCCGTAAAATAAAGTTTTATTTCAAGAATAAAATACCCGTGTGCATCAAAACCTTTGAAAATAGTATATTTTTTTGTATCTACTTTATGAACAGAAAAGAGTTTGTATTGAGCAAACCATATCTAGGATTTTATTGTAGGACTTTTAAAGGGAACAATCCGGGAAGCTGTCCAAAGCAATATGTCCCCCACACGTTCTTGAAACATTTTTCGTTATTGGTCTGCTCTTACAAGTAGTATCATGATGTTTTATAACCTTCGTCGATAAATAAGCAATCCGACGATAGCGTAGTTCCTAAGATTAGCGCGTCCAAACTTACAAACAAACTCTTCTGATAATATTAGAATAGATAATAACACAACGTTATTCTGTTGCGTTACGCAAAATTATTATTGAATATACGATTTCTTCGTCGCGTTCAATTCTTACGACGCGGTCAGTTCGTCTTGTGTGGATATGTGTGCGAGGCCTCCTTCTTAACTTCGATTCGTTCGAAGCGTTCGATAAGCGTGTGTTCACCTTATTATGTAGGTAGATGTATGGTGATGACAGGACGGTGACACGTTAGAATTACTATGTAACTTATACTTAAACAAAAAAGACAAAATTAGTAAGAATTATAATGTAAAATAGCTTAAAAACAAATACCTTAAAATATCGACAATTAACCTTATAATATATTTGTATGGTTAAATGATTTTTTTTCCGATACCGAAACCACAATACATGCATGGAATGGAATACGCTATATATTTACGTCAAGAGTCACGTAACCTGCCATTTACGCGCGTATTCAAATGAATTACGAAAAATGTTGTTTCATTACAATAATTATATTTTTTCCCAGCAAATTCGAATAGTAAGAGGTTTGAATTATTAGTAAAAATAAAGTTCAAAATAAAATAAAGTATTTTAAATATGCATGTGTCGCAGCAGGTTGAATCGGACAGTTAATTTAACACGAGGCAATTAATTAAACGACTGCAACCAATTAAATTGCTAGGCCGATGAATAATTTGATTATGAACTCTCAACTTTTAACGACTGAAACGTATTTAAAATAAGTCTTTTGAAGATAACTGATCATGTTGAGCCAAATTATTAAAATTTAGTTCAGTTTTTTGCCACCTAAGCGACTTAAACATAATGACGTCAATGCTGTGTGTCAATGTGGTACCACTTTGATTCCGAATTCCATAACACAAGTGCTTTAGCTACTTAGCTTGGGATCGGAGCAATATATGTGATGTTGTCAAATGATGCCGCAAATTATATAGAATGTACGATATATTTTCGTTATTGTTCGCAATTTTAAGCGAAATTAAGATACCAAGCTCACTGTCAAAATATATAATAAGCAGTTTTCAAAATTATAATTTTCCCCAGATTTTCATTTACAATCACTAAATACGTTAAACAACACTACGGTTAATTTATTATTACCATTAAGTATAATTCGTTTCAGGTACTTTTTTGGAGAGTACCTTGTAAAAAGTAATGAAATAAAATGAAATGAAATTTATTTGCCTAAAACACGTTTTTACATTGATAGTCTAAAAATTAATTTTTTTTTTTTTTTTAATACATTATATTATCCATTTTTACTAGTTTTAATAATCATATAATAATAATAATTTTTGCAATAACTTTTCTCCTGATTGTTTTTTTTTTTTTTTTAAGGATTCATCAAATAAAGTGTTTTCGTTTGTAACGATAAACCAAGTCACCTTTGCATTAATAAAGAAATTTGCCATTTTCCTAATAAAGGGACCTTTGACATTTGAACCACACATCAAAAGTGTCTAGGGATCAACATAAATTTTTGCAATAACTTTTCTCCTGATTGATATTAATGAAAATTTTCTTTAAGGATTCATCAAATAAAGTATTTTCGTTTGTCTTTCGTTTGTAACGATAAACCAAGTCACCTTTGCATTAATAAAGAAATTTGCCATTTTTCTAATAAAGGGATTTTTGGCATATGAACCACTAACATTAAAGTTCGAATAAAAGACTCAAATAACAGTTTTCTTTAAAATTTTATTGGCTAACTTAAACAATTAATAATCCGTGTTTCTACCGCGAACACTAACAACACAAGAATATCGGTTTGGCATACTCAAAATGAGTTCATCCAAATCACGCTGTGGAATGGCCGCCCATGTTCGTTGCAACAACAAAAACGTCTTCTTGCGACAGGATACCCTTCATATTCGGCAGAGCTCTTCCCTGTAGCATATCCCATGCATGCTAAATCGGGTTCAAGTCTGGCAACTGCGCAGGCCAGGGCCGGACATTGATGTTAGCTGCGGCGAGAGTCTGTCTTACAACTCTTGCGGTGTGCGGTCGTGCATTATCATGCATTAACTGAAATAAGGGACCGATTTGCACTTGTACAGAAACGATGACGTGTGATACAATCGTCTCAGCATAAATTTGAGCGTTGAGGTTGCCTCTGATCCGAATCAAATCAGTTCTTCCGCCGATCCAAATACCCGCCCATACCATGATGGTTCCACCACTATAAGGATGGACTTCCTGGCAGGATTTTAATCGCTGTTGGCGTCCAGGGGTTCTCCAGTGTCGTATACGTCTTGTATCCGGTCTCATACCAAAACGAGACTCATCAAAAAAGCACACGAAATGCCATTGTTCTTCTGCCCAATTTCTGTGTTCAAGAGCCCATTGATATCGAATCTTACGATTGTGCATTGCTATAGGTGGTACCCGTAGCGGTCTTCGGGAATGAAGTTTCACTTCATGCAAGCGGTTTCTGACTGTTTGGTCGCTAATTAAGTTCCCTGAAGAGTGATGAAGCCTCACGACTAACATCATGGCGGTAATTGTTGGAGCTCTTCGAGCTGTGATTTGAATATATCGGTCTTGTCTCCGTGTGGTACAGCGATACCGTCCTCCATGACGCTCAGCCACGGTACCAGGGCTTCGGTTACGTGTCCAAAGTCGACTGATAACACTCTGACTTGTATTCAGAGCTAAAGCCACAGTACGTTGCGGGGAACCAGCTTCTATCATTCCCACGGCTCTGAGCATATCTTCCCTGCTTAAATGACGTCGCCGCTCCATAATAACGTTGGTTTTAATCAGTAGTAGGGAAACAGTAGAACTAATAATGTCTTCAATGCGTTGTATGTTTTTATAGGGAAAATATTGACAGCTGATTTTCATCTTTTACTCGAATTTGATTGACAGTTCTTGTTTCAAATTATGAAATGCACCAAAAAGGATTCATATAAATTTATAAAATCATAAATTTATTACAAAGCCACATCTCAATCTCAAGAAATCCGCATAAAATGCTTGATCCCTAGACACTTTTCATGTGTGTATTTAACATATTTCTACACCAACAGAATCAAATTTTAATACAAATTTATAGTATGATCCGTTTTTTTACTAGTCAAATAATATAAACAATCTTTTCATTACTTTTAAAATAGTATCAGTGAATAACATTATTGCCTATTTTACTTAAAAAGTTCTCAGTGTTTTACAATAAATTACTTATGTAGGTTGTGAGTTTTGTGTATATCTTATTTTAAAATGAATTATTTCGTTAAAAAGGAATGTAAATATTGTTTACCATATTCGACAAGCAAAGAAAAACAATAGTAAAAGAAAAAGTCAATATCTGATTTAACTAAATAATTACACACCATTTATTCATCTGGCTTAACGTTGCGTTCAACGACTTGGCTAGTCAACGTTCAGCTATTTAATCAATTGCCGGCGATAATTTAACTGCCTAGCCATGTAATTAACTGGCTGATTAACCCAATTGGCTGCAAGAGATATAGACATAGGAGTTGTTCCTACGTCTGGAAATATTTCTCTTAAGTCCTTAGATAGAAATATTTTACATTCAAAAGTTAGCTTAAGTTGTTAGTGATGTAAAATACTGGGATTGTGGGAACAATCAGTTACATTACCAATCCAAAATAAATCAACATGTGTGTTAAAAAGTTACCTCTTTGTATTAAAAGTACTAAAGATAATTGATTGAACAGTCCATCGAGTTCATATAAATAATTAACCCTTTGTCAGCACGTGATAGGTTTTCGATCAAAAGCGATACTTTAATCGAATTACACCTGCCTTTTGTTCGTTTGATACATTAAAAGATCACATTAAAAAAACAATTTTAAACGTTCGCATTAGTTCATTTGATATGAAATAAAATAGATTGTTTAAAAAAAAATATTTTGTTTTCATTCAGTTACTGGTTATAACATTTGATTGCTAAAAAAATAAAAATTGTAAAACTTTGTACATATTAACTCAGGGTTCGGTTTTGGTTTCTAAAATGAGGTAATTAGTAAAAAATTCTGGCTATTTACTCTGTTTTACTAATCTGTGCTTCAACTGCAATATGAATGAAACGAGAACATGCGAGTATTTCAATGTTAAACAAAGGCAAACCTTCCACTTTAGCTAAAACAGAGTGCTTTTATTGGTACCGTGGATGTCAAAATTTATTTTTTGTACAATCGAACAAAGCAAAACAATCGTCGAAATCGAAAAAGTTTTTTGCGGACTCGCAAAACCGAGTAGCGGTAATTTTACCGGACATTTTCGATATTGACCTGTGGCATCATTCGGGATTACAATGTCCATTTCATATGTCAATATAAGGGTCTTATTGGAAGCTGCGTTGCGGTTAAGGATTAAAAGTAAATTAAATTTTGTGTTTGGGATTAGCTATCAAAATCGAATAAGGATTAGGGCTAGATAGATAGATAACTTTATTGCACAGTTCGTTAAGAGGAAATATACAATTTAGGCAATCTTATCGCTACAAGCGATCTCTCGAGTTTGGGATTAGCTATTAAATACTGGTTTTGCCCGCGACTTTATCCGCGTGGAATAGTGACTTCGGGTAGAATTATTGAAAGCTGCGTTGCGGTTTAGGATTAAAAGTAAAATGAATTTAGTGTTTGGGATAAGCTATTAAAATTGAATAATATTAGGGCTAGATAGATAACTTTATTGCATATAGTTTTTTTAGAGGAAATACAATCTAAGCGGCTTTAAGCGATCTCTTGAGTTGGTTAGTTTGAGATTAGCTAATAAATATTGACTTAGTTTATCATTTAATTTTAATTTTGGTAAAAATATCGTGTTAATACCGTACTGAAAAATATACATTGTAATGTAAAGCAATAATCGCTTATTTTCTTTATTTTTTCTTTATAGTGCGCATTTTAGTGCATACAGTACTACTATTGTAAATTAAAACTATGAGCACAAAAATACTTTTAAATGATAGTAGGAATAAATTTTATAAATATTAATATACATAGAGGTCCTTTCTTTGTGATATATTAAACAGACAACAGCTTATAACTCCTACATGGACACGTATTGTAGCTACGAGAACGTTCGTAGTGTGTAGTCACTACTATGGATCTACGGCGTAGCACTTATCAGTTTTTAATAAAAAAGAGGTGTTATGTCCGTAAGTCTTGGATAAAGACACTCTAAGGCCCACTTGCGTATGATAATGAATAAGCTAATCCTGGATCCAAAATTCTGTAGGTATTAGTCAATTTATTTAACGTTGACAGAGAAATAATGAAAATTTAATCCAGGGTTAGCGTAATACTGGGTGATATCATCGTGTGAAAGTCCACTTTACTGTACTAGAAATAAGCATATATATATATTTATTTCCGCATCTAAATATAGCAAACATCAATTTAAAAATATCTGATACGATATGATGAGGTTCTAGTGATTTTCAATTTATATTTACAGAACGATGAAAATGATTTCGTAAGAAAAACAATGCTCACTTTTATTTATTTATTAGGCCGTCTATTTTATTCTGAACGTGCGTATACTGGCCTGAAAAACCAGTATTACAATGTATACAATAATTGTACGAATTTTCAAGTATTGATTTATGGTCATTCCCAAGAGGCGAACAGTATTCACTTTTGAGCTTACAAACGCAGTACTTAAATGATTATAATACTGCCTGAAACTTTGTGTTCTATTTAGTTCTAATTTATTCATCAATAGTAATGGTAAAATGACGTTACCAGCGGTTGAATATTTACGATTGTGTGTCAGGTATTATTTAAGTATGGCTATTTTATTGACAAGTGGTTTCAGTATTTTTTCTTTAAAACACAATTTCTATTCAACCGCTGGTAACGACATCTTCCCATTACCATTGATTATGAAATTGGGTTTCAACAACGCTAGTTGAATTGGCTCTATATGGAAACGTTGTTTATAGTAGTTTTTTTTAAAACTTTATTGTATCCATGTCAGAGTAAAATGGTAGTACCTCAGTAAACGATCCTGAGCAAGGCTTCGAATATCAACTAACTTTGAGGGACACTTTTAGTTTTTATAGTAAAGCTAAAGCAAAAGAAAATATAGCTTTGAAAAATCTTTATCCGGGGCAGTTAACAGCTTCATGATAAAAAAAGATGTTAAAATACATTTACAGAAAGGTTGTATTAGCCCACATCGCTCTCATTAGCTACAAGAAATATAAAACAAATACATGGTCAACATTAGAACACGAATCAGAGGAGATTCTTGAATCAATATTAGCCAACACGAGTCAGCGTTATTATGTATAGACCTTACTTATTACAAGAAGAGGCCAACAAATGAGTTAACTACATACGAGTATCACGTTTAATTCGAGTATATTAAGAAATTGGATTAACTTTTTTTCCGCATTTTTTAAATTAGTAACATGCTTGACTTTTAAACATAGCTAAGTGTACATGTTATATTATATTTTATTTTATATGCGCAGAATGATATGTATAAAATTAGTTAAAGAAATTAGAGTGGCTCACATTAAAGGTGCAAGAAATCTTTAAAATTAAGTTTACAAACCACGTAAAATATAAACAAACATAAATTTTTATTACCACTCTGGAAAAAGCGGAGCTAATCTCGTTATGAGGCGTAATTCCGTTGAAAAATGGCCGCCATCTTGTCAAGAGCATCCATTTTGTAGACGATTGGCTTGTTTGTTTAAGGCCGGGTATTCATTTAGTGACATAATGTTGATAGACTATGGATGGCGTCTGGCAGTGTCTGAGAGAAAAAGCGAAGATAAAAAAGATTCGCAGTTGTAAAATAACCGAAACAATTCGCTATACGTACAACAACACGGCAAGTGACAGTGGCACACAAATTAAGGATGATTCGACGATGACCGTGCCGGAGCCGAGAGAAATGCTCATAGACATTGCAACAGGCATGAATCACTTAATACAATAATGTTTAACAGCGCCCCGGCCGGCGCCCGGTCGCAGTCCGGCCCGGCGCCGGTACGGTGTAGCTCGAATCAGCGTTTATATGCAGTTCTAATAATGGCTACTTTTTAACAAACATTCATCATCATTCATCAACGTTTTGAACAATATTGGTTATATAATGTTGCATAGTGTTTGGTAGGTATAATGTTATGAATTGTCAAATTTCGTACTTCATTCTTTTCTAATTTGTTTAAACTGATTGATTGTTACCTACTAAATACTGATTGATTGTTTTTGTTGTGGACCATTAATAAAAGTTACGTGTTACTACGATACATCCTTAAATATCACAATCCTTGGCCGTAGTTACATAATGAGCCCTAAGCTTAACGAGAAAAACTTCTTTTCTGTACCTGACAAGGTACACTGCAGTACGTAATAACCACAATACGCCGAAGACAAAAAAAATATTTTATGACCTTTATTACGTAGTATTCAGGGTTTAAATGGTTTTTGCGGTAATTACTCCACAGGACTCACTATAAATGAAGCCTTTTTGTCATTCAGATGGCTATGTTCAAACCCTCGTGTGTGGTTTTAATTACAACGTTATTAGGCTACCGTTTTTGATGGCAGAAAAGCTCAGCGCTTTTGCTCTTTAACTGCCACCATTTATGTAAAAAAGGTTAAATATGTGGTTGGATAATTTCTTGGAAATTTGATCGTTAGGAAATATACTAAAACGAGCTTTACGTGATCTTTTGCTTCCTGTTTCTTTTTTTTAATATTATCTCATATACGAGTATCTGCTTACTTATATGGAGAAAAACTTGGAGTCACGGACTCGCATTTAGGTGAGCCTTTTTTGAAGAACTTGAAGTGAAAACGTGATTGAATTACATAAGCGATGATTCCAACCGGTCAGCCTTTGGAAAGCGTTGTGTTCGTAATCTTTATTAAAACACCAAATTCTTTATATATTTACGTATTACGTAGACGACCCGCCTACTACGCAGCGGGTGCGGGTTCGATCCCCGCACAATACAAACATTTGTGTGCATGAACATGTCTGCTTGTATTGGTCTGGGTGTTTTCTATGTATATCATGTATGTTTTACAAACAAAAAGTATTTAAGTATTATATCCGTTGTCTGGCACCCATAACACAAGCTTTGAGTAGCTAGTATGTAATTTAATAATCAACTTCTTGTCACAAGGAAATAGGTTTGTTTTTGTAAAAACGTGATGATTACTAGTTTTAAGTGTCTCCATATATTTTTATTTTAAAATATTCGTTTGAATTGTTTCATTGAAATCATTAAGGAATATTTAAATTTGCAAATTACATGAAAAGTGGCAATTGTAATAACCTAAATTCTTAATTGCCTTAACAATGCGGTTTCTGTTCTGCCTTGTAAGTTAGAAAATATTATTTTACAGAAAGATATACATTAAATTTTATCAAATACGTTAAGTTATTAGAAACTTATCCTTAACATGAATTACTTTTTCATCACAAGCAATTAAATAATCCACTTCTCTTCAATCACTTATTACGAAGTAATTACAAGTTCGTAATTACTTGATCAACTTCATCAGTCGTAAAAATATCTAAATTTGCATAATGCCTACTTATCTTGCAGATTGAGTGTTTATTTTTACTGAAAAAGTTTTAGAAACCCGTGTTCATCAATTTCATCAATTTCATCATTTTTTTTTATAGAATAGCTTCTTAAGACTTGTATCTGCGTCTTAAATGATCTTATAATAATGATCTTAATTCTTTTCAAAAAGTGTACATAGACCGAGGACCGTCTTGTTCTTTTTAAACATATTTTTGGAAATTTAAAGCAGTGAGCATTTAAAAACAATTCCTTTATTGACTGTAAAGAGTAACATTTAAACGAATTCATAATTCAGTTTGGTGAAAGTTATCTCGTGGCGTTGTTAGGAAAAAGTTAAATTGAGCTTGATACACAAGATACAAACGTACAGAAAGTCCCAACCAAAAATATTCACGAAAACTAAGATGACCACTTTAAAGTCAACTTTTTTTTGTAAGTCGAATAATGTAAACAATCTTTCCATAATTTTTAATGAGATGCTTTCCCGCGATCTTAAAAGTTCGTTCGTCAATCTTGTCGGTGGACATCCCACGCTGCGCTTTTGGTCGAAAGGTCTCCCTCCAATCTAGAACTTTTCTGCCCCAACGGCCATCAGTTCTTCGAGTAATTTTTAGCTTCTTTATGAGGCCCATACTTAGAGACCGTGGAGGAAGCCTATGTTCAGCAGTGGACGTCCTTTGGTTGATAATGATGATGATGATGAGATGCTTTCATAAAAAAATCTTTATTGGCTAATATTATATTAATCCCTCAAGCACATGTAAATGAGACACAATATAAATTCCATTGTGATGCGGTCTAATGCGACCGCTAGAGTGTTGAGGCATGCAGACAGTATTTTTATATCGATAAAATACGAAGCTACTGCTTTTATCGACAATATACTTCTGGAGAGTGAGTTTAGCGCGAAGGGCAATGCATTCTTTATTTTTCATTCTTTATTACATAATTACCGTCCTGTGACGAGTTTTAAATCGCTTTGTGGGTTTCTCTTTTTTCAGCAGTTGTTAATGTTACACATTTATCAGAAGCATTTTTACGAACTCTAGCAAGGCTTAGCAAAAGTTTGGCGTCATAATAAGAATAATGTCTACATTTGCGTCGCAATGTTGTTGTTTACAGTCTTAAAAAAAAGATTATAAAAACAACTCAGTTATTTTAAAATATACAAATAGCTCCATTGACTTTTTATTGAAAGTCATTCCACTACATTGAACGTATATTTAAAGCATATTTGAAGATTTGACAAAGATTTTGTCTGGAGACATAATTTATATTCATAATTATATCAATATTTTTCTGTTGTAACTTCACAATTATTGTGCAAAGAGGTGGCAAGATGATTTAATATTGAAGTTTTGTAGTCAAAGTAAGAAAAACAACTCTACCGGCCTATTTCACGATGTCGTATCAGCCCTC
Organism: Pyrausta purpuralis; assembly: GCA_963924145.1. Taxonomy (NCBI): domain Eukaryota; kingdom Metazoa; phylum Arthropoda; class Insecta; order Lepidoptera; family Crambidae; genus Pyrausta; species Pyrausta purpuralis. The sequence continues at coordinate 21,179,574 of OZ001654.1, forward strand.
CAATCCAGAAACATTCGATTACGGATTCGGTTAGGATACGATAACTTTTACATAATAATAAAATTATAATAACGTGGATTTATCTGATGCAACTATTATATTTTCTTCTTTCATCATATTTGTTACCGAAAAGACATACCGACAGCCGATCAAACTGCGACATTAATTAAAAAATGAATAAAAAAAACTTACCGAAAACCCAAGCCGAATAACTGATCGAACGTTCTGAATTACCCTACAGTTCCGATTACCGTAAGCTGTTCAAAATTTTATACGAAATGACGTTAAATATTTAAATTCTTCATCAGTAAGTGCGTGTTTGTCGATGGTGGAACATGCCCTTGGAATCTATCATTATTATAATGGTAATAATACATTTGGAAATGCGTTCGAAGATATATATTTTTTATAAAATACTGACTGTTAAAAGCTTTTAGACATGAATACCGCAAAATACAATATCACGTGATTGCTATGAAAAAGCGGTGCTCGTAGCGTAGTGGTAGCAGCGCTTTGGTAGTGATACCGAAGTAAAGCAACCTACGGCGCGGTCGTGTTTAGATGGGTGACCATTCCGACCATATAAGTGACGTACACCATGAGCATCTCCGTGCTTCGGAAGGCACGTTAAGCCGTTGGTCCCGGCTAATATCGGTTGATATTAGTCGTTAAGCCTAGTCAGAGGCCTTATGGGCGGCTTGATAAAATCTGACAGCAGGGTTCGTCGCATGCCTTGCAAACACCCCTCCACCAACCCGCACTGAACCCGCGTGGTGGAGTATGGCTCAAACTACCTAATAGTTGAGGTAAGGCCTTTGCCCAGCAGTGGGATGTTACAGGCTAACTTTACTTTTTTTACTTTACTTGCTATGAAAAATAAATATACACCGTGACTTTTTAATTACCCGAGAAAACGAAAATTTGCGTTTATAAAAATATGTATATCAGTAAGTAACACACAAATATTATAGCGTTCATACAAAAATATCATTTTATAGAACTTCAAATAAATCCTGTTAATGCACCAAAAACATGTAAACCATCGTCGTAGTATTTGTTCAATGAGAGAGAGAGAGAAAGACGCATGCATTCATTCAGACTCGCGCGGCGCTCGCGCTGTCTCCCGCGCATGCGCGTCTGCTACGCCTAGTGCCGACGATTGTCAAGATCGCCAAGCATCGCGGGTTCGCATGTGCACTAGCATTTAATAGACGTGATATCTGTTGATTTGTATGTTGTGGCCATTACGAAGTATTAATAATAGCACTTTTCACGAGTTTATTTTAATTACTTAGTTAAGGTGAATTTTAAAATATGAAATCCACAAGATTAACAAATGATACAAATACCTAAAAATCTTAAAACAAATATCAACATACCTTACACGTATTGGAGTCTTTTTTCAAAATGTCCTCCTCTTTCCGAGATACAAACGCGTGCTCTTTTCCGCAAGTTATTCTTCAAAGAAATAGGCACGTTTCTTTGAGCTTTAACCTCTTGAAAAGCCGCAATGATCCGGTTTCGCAAATCACCAACACTCGTAGGATCACTCACAAACACTCGGCGCTTGATCTCGCTCCACAAATAAAAGTCCACAGGCGTAAGGTCCGGGGACCGCGGAGGCCAGGGCACGGGCCCGCCGCGGCCGATCCGCCGCGCTCCGAACTCGCCGTTTAGGTACGCGCGAAGGTTTCGTGCGAAGGTTGGCGCTCATTAGGGTAAAACTCCCTGTACAAACGTAATCTAGCCGCTAAGTTCTCGCCTGACATAATGTACGCTCTCACCATTAGAGCGTATTCACGATTGGAGTACTGATAGGCCATCACGATATTCGTTACTTCACTTTAAAGTAAACACAGGTGCGGAGGTCGCGTGCGCCGGTGACCTTGCATGACACAACCTTGACCGTTTAAGATTCGCGACGGACTGAGTTGAGGTCAATGATGGCGCGGGCGGGCGGGGGATGCGCGTGAGACTCCGCCCGCCCGTTCATTCATGAAGGGAGTGCTGGCCAGCTTCGAGCTTACACGCGAGTTTGCCGAAAGAGAAAGAAACGACTTTTGTCGGCAGGTTGTGTAATTTGTTTTCATTCATAGTTATTCCTTCCCTACGCCAATATTACGCGACCAAATTAGGTGGATTTCGATTCCAATAATGTTGGAATGATAATGATTACTCTTTGAATTAGCAGGACTTTTATGGTACATATTTTTTACGGAATGTTAGGGACCTTTTAAATAAATTTCTCATAAGAAAAAAATTTTTTTTTGTTCGTCAAATTCGATGTATATCGATATCTGAGTATATTAGTTAATTTTCTCGGGTAATTAAAAATTCACGGTGTATAAACTGGCTTACAACAATTGAAAAGACGCATATAACAATACCAAGAATATTGGATGATCGATATGGTAGCGTCTTGTAAAAGTTTCTAGACTCGGACAGGAAAGTAAACCTATATTACAGATGGAACTTGATATCTGTCGAGTCTTTGTATGTGCCGTCAGCAGTAGGGCTAATACGTAACTTGATCGTTTTCGTATTGCAATCGATAACGACGTCATGGTAGTAGGTATCATGAAAGCTTAAAAGCTTTGATAGCATACCATGACTATACATGGAACATGTCCAGGAAAATATGTTTCTTTATATTGAATACTGTTCTTCTATTCATAAAGATGAAATAAGAAACCAAAAATTTGCGCACGGGCGGGACTTGAACCAGCAACCTCTTGGCTGACCGGGCCAAACGCTCTTCCAATTGAGCTACCGTGCTGCCAGTCCAACCTTGCCAAATTTGTGGTTTCTTATGGATACGTCATTGCGTGGCGTCATCTTTATGAATATAAAATATGACACTGTGAGTGTTAAAAACATTCTACAAAAAAACAATTACTGTTCTTCTTCTAATCGTGTCGATGGTAAAGCGACTTAAATTTGTTGTGCCCAGTAATGGGTGACGCGGATTGCCTTGACTAGCAAGCACGAATCAGGACACGCAGAACAATACAATAAATGGGGCATGTTTTGTGGAGTGAACCCGCAAACACAGGACAGATCAGTTCCGTCGAATTGAATACTATGATACCTTGCCAAGCACCTTGCCCACTAGACCGTTCCGTCACTGGCCAGCACCGTTGCGTGCCATGCATGGAGCGTATTTTGCCGATGCTGACACGTTCCGAATATGACACGTTACGTTGCTAGACCGCTGACCAGACTCCCGTTTGGTCCATTCTCCCGCAACTGCGTATGATAACCGTTGTAAAGGCATCGCCCTTACTTAGTCTGTGCATTGATATTCCTGCAAATACTGTCGGATTGATTACGACACATCTGGGTTAGAGCCTTTGCCAACAAAATACAAAACAAATCGCGGTTCACTGACTACCACCAAATAACATATAAATACATTCGCGTTGCATACTGGCATCAGAAGTTCAGTAGGCAAGGTTCTGCCTTTCGTGCCTGATACGTTTCTAGAATGGTCATCACACGATCATGGTATGGTCCGTTGCAGTGGGACTCTACCTTAAAAGTAAATGTTACCTACTGGCATTTGGCAGCAGCGGTGATGATGTTTCCATCCATAGTGCGTCCGCCACTTCAAAGCTATAGCAGGCGAACTCAGTCGCATACCGTTGATGTCTCCGTCAGCAATAACGAAGATGCGCCATAATTTACAAGACAGCTTCCATTTTCTTTCGATCTTGCATGGAGTACTGCTGCCACCTTTGGGATGGTTCTGCCAAATATCAGCTGGCTGCTTTAGACTCAATAGAAAACCGAGCCAAAAAATATCAGAGCCGATGAACACTTCCAAAGTGTGCAAAGGAATTGCATGACATGATTCCACCAGTCAACTATCTTCTTAAAAACACAAGACGCGGACGGGCTTCCACCCCTATGTTGTAGAGATCCCAACATAACGTACCCAACGATTTTTGGTCCACATTTCTATTGCGTACCGCTAGGGAGTGGAATTAGCTGCCCGCCTTCATTGTCAACTACAATTTGGACGTTTTCAAGAAAAGAGTGAATAGGCTGACAGCCTAAGCAGACATGTTCCATCTTGGGCTGCATTGTCACTTAACATCAGGTGCAATCGTGGCCAAATGTCTATTCATCTATTTTTTAACCGACTTCAAAAAAGGAGGAGGTTATCAATTTGACTGTATGTTTTTTATTTTTTTTGAATCCGTTTTAGATAAACAATTTCTTTTTGGAGTCGGTGCCATCACTTTTTAGTGCATTTTTGTTTTGAAGTAGGTTTTTACTTTTTTTTTAAAAAAGAAGTGAATTGTTTACGTCTCCTGTCGACATATGAACGATTAGTCGTCAACGCTCTGTCGACGCGTCTTCGACCAAAGCCTTCATCAATACTTCGTTCGTAGCACTCAAAGAGACGCGTTCACGAATCGCAATCACAACCGCAAAGGCTTTTCGTTACGTGATACCCATGCCGTGATGATTGATCGTTTGTCATTTCGCCAGAGGCCGTGTTTCTCAAAGGTGAACCGATAAGAAATAAACTTTGAATAGAAACTTTTTTTTATTTCTAATTCGTCCATTAGCTGAGTGTCTTCGTTGTATTACATCCATCAAATATTCAAGACATTTTCTTTTCAAACAGATATTATAGTAGATAAAAAATACAATGAACATTCTGTTGAATTAAAAACAATGAGCTATAGAAGTGTGTTAATAGCATCCGAATAACAAATGTCACAAAATTCGAAATCAAAATACCGAACACAGAGAAACTGTGAATATTTTCAATAGGCGATCCGCAGAAATTCTTGTTCCTTCCACGGAACTGTACTCTGTCACATTTTCAGGTACTCGGATAAAAATCAAACGGAATTTTAAAATGCAACATATTTCACTTTCAAAACGATATGTGACTCGAGACTGTCGACTGTGAATTAATGTAGTATGGAAGCATTTCTTAGATGAAAAAAAATCTCACACTATTTCTGCTATAGCTAAGTAATCGAATGGCATTCTATCAGCGAATCAATTTGGCTTTAGAGCAAAAATCTCAACGACTGATGCCATTGAAAATGTATTGTTGGAAACCTGGATTCATCGAAAAAAAGCCTAGCTGTCTTCTTGGACTTGGCAAAGGCCTTCGACACTGTGTCTATTCCCATACTTATTCGTAAACTATAATGTGTAGGTGTGAGGGGAATTCCGCTTCAGTTGTTTAAGTCCTACCTTAGCAACAGAACACAGTGTGTGTGCATTGATGGGATAAGAAGTGATGATGAGGACATTGACTTTGGAGTCCCCCAAGGATCCGTCCTTGGCCCAACATTGTTTTTAATATATTTAAACGAACTTAATGAAACCATTTTGCCAAATACAAAAATTATTTCATTCGCTGATGATACGGTGATATTATTTGACGGATTATCGTGGGATGAAGTTAAAAAAACAAGTGAATATGACATTGGAATAGTTTTAAAATGGCTTAATGATAATACTCTGACTCTTAACTTTGAAAAAACTAAATATATGACTTTTAGCATAAGTACACAACCTAAAAACTTTTCCCTAACATCGCATACATGCGATGGCATGCCTGGCTGTGTCTGTCCCAACCTATCAGCGGCTTCGTCTTTAAAATATCTAGGGATTATTATAGATCAGAACTTGAATTGGAAGAATCAAATAGATGTCATTAGTCAAAGAATTAGAAAATTTATTTGTATTTTTTAAAAAATGACACTGACACAATCAAAACAGTTTATTACTCGCTTTGCCAATCACTAATAACATATGGTATAACTTCGTGGGGAGGAGTTAGAAAATCACATCTTATAACTAAAGAAAGGGCACAACGAGCAGTTATAAAAGTATTAACATTTAAAAATATTTGCTATCCTACTACTAACTTTTATCAAGAATTTGGCGTCTTAACAGTGCGACAACTATTTATTAAAAACATTTTACTTAGACAACATCGGCTACCTCCGTCTCCAATCACGTCAAGGCGATGCTCACCTCCGGTGTATTCGGTTCCTGCTTACAAAACAGTTTTCTCACGAAGCTTTTGCTTTTACCTAGGTCCCTGGTTTTACAATACTATCAATGCAAACTATCAGATACTATGAGACAAAACATACTTTGGTTGTAAAAAATAGTACTGGCATTTCTGTCTGGACAGACGTACAATTCTACGGAGCAGTTATTGGTAACACAAGGCAGTTATAATAAAAGGTCCTCAAACCATTTTATTTTTACATTTACAATTATTATTAGTGTTTATTTACATACATGTATACATATAAATACATATGAAATGTATATTTTCATTCTGGTATATAAAGCAACATAGTGACGTAAAAAATATATACATAATATTATATCTATTATATCAAACTCCATACTTTTCATCTACCTGCTCTGATATTGGTACCTACTGTAAATTAAAGATGTTGATGACGCAACATTTTCATGTATACCTAATACCCAAATTACTTGCATTTTAGTTTTTGTAAAAAAAAGTCATATCGTACTAAAAGACTGTTAAAGTTTAGTCTTTTCTTATTTATTTATTTTAGTAATACAGATTAGTTTAAAACGTATGACTAATGTTATAAAACTATGATTACCTTAAATTTTTGCGTTTACTGTAGTAACTTGTCAACATGAAATGAACGGAGAACGAAACTACTCTGCCGCAACACAGTTTAATTACTAGTGCGGAGGGTAGATATCACGATCTTTGACAAAACAAACTCACTTCGCTCATAAACACAAGTTAAATTCATTTTAGATGTTGATTCATTATCTTAATAGCTACTTCATATGTTTCTTCTTATGGCCTGATTTGAAGAAAAATAATATACTGATGCGTAATTAATGTCTTTGAGGGCCGATTTCCAGCGTCAGGTGGGACATATCGGACTGAATCGGAATAAAGCGACCAATTTTAGAATGACATTTTTATAGGTGGTTACTGACGTAAAAGATTGTATTTAAAATAGGCGTATTGTATGTTGTTGGATGAATATTTCTTGTGTGACGTTGGAAAATCAGGCCTGAGTTAGTGTTTAGAAATACAGCTAAAAATTGAACAAAATGGACTTTGTACCTAACTAAACTTTTGTAAGTTTGTTTGTTGTTGTGAAATGAATAAATTGATTTGTTTTTTTTTTGAAGTAAGGTAAGTATACCGAGACAAAGAACTTATAAGTCCATTCGGTGCACAGCAACATGATGAAAGGTGTGATAATAATATCTGTAAATTTTGATTACTGTTTATGATTGAGAGTGTTACTATTACTTAGCTTTTATGTGTCGGAAACATTTTCTCTAACTAAATAGTTGTCTAAAAGGTAAGTTGAGGTGACACTCATCAGTAACGAAATCTAGAAAACGCCTTTAGCCTTTAGAGCATGCAGGTTTTAACACTTTGACTGCATTAAAAAAATACGAAGAATAACCCAGGAAACCATGTTTTCCGAATAATTTAATAAAAAATCGTTTAAAAAATATTTGCGGTATTATTATTTCAAAAAAACATATACACTCGGGCCCGAGTGGTCGGCACACAGCATGCTGGTAGCCAAGCACTTCCAAGGGTCCAAGTGCTATATATTAAATTAAGTCAGAAAAAGACATCGCCGGGAATACTCGGCCCCGAGTGGCCGGCACCGCTGGAATGGTTATCACGCACTCAGGCCCGAGTGCGCGGTACTGAACGAGTTTATACAGTAAGAAATGCTGTCTTAGGATTGGTTTTACGAAACTCGAGTCATAAAAAGGGCCATAGCCGAAAGCAGTTTTCTGTTAGTAGTTCTATAGATACATCAGTTCGCTGATCGGAGGCAGAAAATGCTAGAATATTCCATCTCGTGAGCCCTCGTGTCGAACGGCTTCTATAACTCAGTTATGTTAGAATAAAATTGAGTTTGTTATGAGTTTTGCATATTTCAATTCACTTATTGATTGCTGAATTGTTTTGTTGTTAAGGTTTGTTTGTATAAAAAACCGGCCAAGTGCAAGTCAGACTCGCGTACTAAGGGGTTCCGTGCCAACTTTAACTGAATACGGGAATCCACTTACGTCTCCTTAGTAAAATACCACAATATTTTGTTGACTGCAAATATAACTTTGTTTTTCATAGTGTTTGTATGAAGTACAAAGTTATGTTTGCGGTTGTTGAAAACATGCTATATCTCAAAAACTACTGGTTCGATCTCGTCCAAACTAATTTTCGTTGAAAGTATTTGCTAAGATCTACATTATATATTTTTTTCAAAATTTACACTCTCTTGGTTTAGAAGTTAGATGGGGGGGGGGGGGGGGCATTTTACCACTTTGGAAGCGGATAGCTATGAAACGTTAGACTTTAAAAGAAAATGGTTTTAGAAACCTCAATATCATTTTAAAAGACCTATCCATAGACACCCCACACGCATAGGTTTGACTAAAAAAATTTTTTTTGGTTTTAGTTTCATGTATGGGAGCCCCCCCTTAAATGACATTATTTTTTATTTTTTGTTTGAGAATCGGTAAGCGGTTAACAGGATACATCTTTCCACCAAATTTCAACTGTGTAATGCTTATAGTTACAGAATAAAATGGCTGTGACATACGGACGGACAGACAGACAGACAGACAGACAGACAGACAGACAGACCGACAGACAGACAGACAGACAGACAGACAGACTTGACGAAACTATAAGGGTTCCGTTTTTTGTCATTCGGCTACGGAACCCTAAAAAGGAAAAATCTTTTCAATGCGAAGCAAATCAACAGCATCGCACTGCAAATAATTTATTCAATTCACGTCCCGCCTTCACACGGGTGGTATTAAAATAGTACATAATTTGTATTAGGTAGTCTTTGTTACTTAGGAATATGTAGCTTTCTAAAGGTGAAATCTATTTTGTAGTCTTCTTTTTGATTTCCGGAAAATTAATAATATAAATCAGTCTCCATAAAATGAAAATTTTTCTCAAATTCGCATTTTTTGTCTAGTTTCATACAAAATTATTAAATTTCCAACTTCCACTCGGTTGTCCTACGCGCGCCCTTTTGCAATTGCAGTAAAGTTGGCAATGTAGCATGCGCTATGCCGCGCGCGTTATATGAATGAAGTTAGGTGAGCTGGCAACAGTGAGTTGTAACTACTATGAGTACGTATGGAGAAGCTATGAGAAGCAAAATGTGTACTAAATACAATGACAAGATTGTGATGTTTTCCTTGAAATTTAAATTTCAAAATATGAATCAGGAATTCATGGCGCACGAAATTTGTTCGTGCAGTCTGGTTGGTTGGTGTGGTTCAATGGCTGGCAACAACGCTGCAAAGAAACACTGAAAGCAAATAATGACGAACTGATTTTAAAAAAACAATCTTGCTTGTCAATTATACTTTTGCTAAAATAAACTCTTACGGAAAAATAATAATTATGCTTTATAGCACTCTTGGTTACATTTTTTTGGAAAACAAAATAATCAAGTTTCAGATATCTCTTCTTAAACTAACTTAATATTAGTTAATTAATAAAAGATCTAAACATAAACGTATAAAACATTTAGCAAGTGAAAAACATGCAGAGTCGCGTCCCGAAATTGGTGGATAATACGGTCATTATTCCATTTCCATGAAATATACATGAGTGTGGATTAGCCTTCTTGCCTGTCGCGCAAATGAGAACGCGTTTTACATTTTTATTACGGCTACACTCACTTTTCTTTAAGTCGCTACTAATTTATGTGGAAGTGATTTAGTCGTGTTTACAACTTTGTGTTTTGTGGATTTATTTTGAGTAAAATATAGTGAACTAGCTACTAACGAACGTGATTACTTGTGTATATTGCATGTGAAGTTAATCATTTATTATTTCATTCATTTATTATTGACGATACATACTCGTAATGTTAATATATTTTTTCGCCATATAGTTGACATTATAAACTGGAAAGAATTTATTATTGTATAGAAGTATAAAAATCCCTTTATTTAACTAAATAGATTTAAAAAATCTTGAAACTAATAAATAAATACATTTATTATTCAGAAATAAGAAAGTACAACATTAGGTAATAAGTACACTAGTTCCCACTCTAGGATTCCCTGTGTCGTAGGGACCAGTCTCTTTGGTCTAGCTAGTCGTCGTACATTTGTTGCTTTTATAATTTAAAGTGGGCTTACAAAATAACTAATATTAAGCTGAGTTAAAAAAGACAGAGAAAATAATAAGAAGATTTACAACAAAAAAGTACATAGTTAACTAAAACCTCCAAACGAGCATGAGTCAGATTTTTCATTTGTAAGTTATTATCAACCTACAAATAAAAAATCTGACTCAGGTCACTGTCCCGTGGAAAGGTGGCCATGAGTAATTAAACAGAGTTATTTGTGACGAGCTAATAACCTCTAGCAGGCAGGTCTAATAAATAACTGTTCTTAAACTATATATTTAATATTAAATTATTATCAAAATATTTGTCTTCTTACCATCCATTACCATCTAAACCAGTCACCTACATCTTCAACTAAGTCAATCAACAAAACCTCATTCATACCTTGAATGTCTTCATCAAGTCAAAACAGTAGCATTATCAGCCTTCGTTAGATACATGAATATGAACAAATGACGACGATACATCAGACCAAACATAACCTGTTTGGCTCATCCTATCTGGAGAAAGACAAAAGCTCAGAAGCTTTTATCACAGACTATCGAGATTGATGGAAAGAAAAAGATACGAGCAATTGCAAAGATCAAGAGGCATCCAGCGGTGGAAGCATGACATCGTTTGGCAAGATATTTGTGTGGTGTTTATTCGTTCGTTAATAAATAAATTATTTTGAAGTACCCGCTTCGCTATTTCACGTAATTGTCGTTAACTTTATACTGTTTTTTTTTTTCGAAATTCACTTGGATTTTTTACAAGAATCATACAAAAATAGAGCTGAAAAACACAGGTATGATGCATAACCGGCGAAAGTGCTACCATTAGCATTAGCCTGAACCCAAAATTGGACTACGTGTAGAGAGCTGTTCTCACAGTACAATATGTAAAACACTTCAGTCGGACACTTACCTACTGACCCAAAATAACAGATTAACGGTATGCGTTGTAACAAATAATAAAAATAAAATATAGTAAGTACAAGGTAGGTAGAGGTGCTCGTAGCGCAGTGGTAGCAGCGCTTTGGTTGTGATACCGAAGTGAAGCAACCTATGGCGCGGTCGTGTTTGGATGGGTGACCATTCCGACCTTATAAATGACGTACATGACGAGCATCTCCGTGCTTCGGAAGGCACGTTAAAAGCCGTTGGCCTGGCTAATATCGGTCGATATTAGTTATGGACGGCTTGATAACATCTGACAGCAGGGCTAGTCGCTTGCCTTGCAAACACCCCTCCACCAACCCGCACTGAGCCCGCGGTGAAGTATGGCTCAAACTACCTCACAGTTGAGGTAAGGCCTTTGCCCAGCAGTGGGATGTTACAGACTTATTTTAAGGTAGGTGTACAGTTGCAAAGTATTTCCTAATAAAAGTTAAGGCATGAGCTGATTCAACGTCGGTAGTTAAACCTTCGTGGTTTTCGTTCTCCAAGTTAGACTCATGTTATATGGATGACGAAAACGGTGAAATGAGCTTCTCCATCTTGTTGCTATACTTAACACATAACTTGTATTTACATTTTGAACCACATTTAATAGTCACGACGTCACTTAACCATTAAAAAGGCATGTTTTTGTTTGTATGGGAAAATGCTAACACCCTGTAAATGAAACTAAAAAAAGTTCATGTAAAGCTTTATCGTTTTCAGAATGAATGTCGTCAATAAAATATTAAATTTTTAGGTCATATATTATACTTTGAATAATAAAATCAAGCAATATTTCATGATCTAATAAATCTGCCAAATACCTGCCAACCAATCAGCTGTTTGAACAGATTGAAGGCTGAAATAAAATGGCAATCGACATTGATAGATTTACATTTTTTTATTCATTGTCATTTACCGGTGGCCTTGCCGCTCTTGTCGCAGCGTCATTTTCATAGTTCTTGTCGAAAACCGCCGACAAAATTGCCGGCTGGTGTGAATACACAAATATATTTTGGAGTTAGAATAGACGTTATTATAGAGTTAGATAGACAGAGTTGCTTGTTGGATGTTTTTATAAGTTTAATATGAAATAACCTTTAAAAGGTGAATTCAATTATTGAAAATAGTCCGTCTAACTACGTGTATATTAAGTTATTTTTAGAGATACTGTAAATGGTCTTAGCATTTTTTTATAAAAATCTCCTTTGTAACTTTACCTTTTATACCTATCAAAGTAAAGTATATAATATTATAAACCATATGTTAGGAAGAGTTAACTTATCGATTGATAAAGCCATACTCAAAGCTTTTGAGGCCCAAGGTCTCACTTCTAAAATTATAGCGGATAATTTTGCGACTAGCTTTGATCAAGCGGTAAAAAGTATAATTCCAGATTGATCAATAAAATTGGTTAGTAACAACACACCGAAAACCCTAGACTCAAGTATTCTATTTAAAAAAGCTACTCCTAAAAATGTTTTTAAAATAATAAACAAATTAAAATCAAATAAAGCACCAGGTCCCGATATGGTTGCAGTTTCGGACATAAAATTAATAGGTGAAAAGATATCTAAAACTATAGCTGATTTAATCAACTGCAGCATTAAAACTGGTGTGTACCCGGAGAAACTAAAAGAAGGCTGCGTACGGCCTGTTCACAAAAAAGGTAAGCGTAACGTGTATACAAACTATCGCCCAATCACACTACTTTCATCAATCGACAAAATTGTAGAAAAATTTGTATGTGAACAAATTCACAATTTTTACAAGGAGCATAATGTAATATATCCTTACCAATTTGGTTTTCAATCGGGTAAGAGTACTACCAGTCTTTTATCGAAATTTACAGACGAAGTAAATAGTCACCTAAATGAGCAAAGGCAAGTACTAGCCCTTTTTATAGATTTTTCGCGAGCGTTTGACACATTGAAGCATGACCAGCTAGTGCACAGATTAGACAGGTGTGGTATTCGTGGCCCATTGCTGAAATGGTGTCAGGACTACTTAAAGAATCGAAAGTTTTTCTTTAAGGTTGATAACACATTAAGCACGCCCATGTCGGTGACGGAGGGCACTGCGCAGGGTTCCGTACTACGGCCTTTGCACTTCTTATCTTACGTCAATGACATGAGTGACTGCATTGTCAACAGCACGTGCTACCAATTTGCCGATGACACGTGCCTAGTAATAGGGCATAAAAACCTACAAATTGCCAGTACCCTCATGCAAACGGATCTGGATGCCTTGGCCAGATGGTGCCACGACGCTGGACTAGTCCTAAACGCTATCAAAACCAAATTGTTATTAATAAAATCGCCATACCTTAAACAACCGCCACCCATACAACTGGTGGCGCACGATCATAGTTGCCTGCATACAAACAACTATGCTGGTTGCTGCTGCCCTCAGATAGACGTAGTTGATAACCATACGTATCTTGGACTTAATATTGACCGTAATTTCCATTGGAGTCTCCACATCGAAAAGGTCTGTACTAGGCTTAGGCAATTCTTGGCTAACATCACCATTCTGAATCGTCGCATTCCATTTAAGGTCAAATTGATGCTATACAACGCAATCGCTGAGTCTCATGTCCAAAATGGTCTAAGCAGCTATGGGAGAAGTTATAAGTCATATCTCGACCAAATTTATAATCTACAAATTAAAATACTGAGAACAAATGTCCCTGACAAAATCAAAAATAGATATCGAGATAATGCACTTGGTATTTTCAAACATTGCAAAACACTTCCAATCCATCTGCAGATACAATGTACTTTATTAAAGGAACTATTTTTTGTAAATTCTTTTAAAACCCCTGTTTGCCACCCTATATTCACACGAGCTATATCTAAGAACCGGCTTTGCCAACCGAGTACAAACAACGCGTACGGCGCACGCACGGCGAAGTACCTACTGCCTCGGCTTATAAATAGTTTACCACCTAAGTTAGTCAATAGTATCACGGCCAAAAACATAAAACATAAGCTTAAAGATTACTTTTTAAGCACTATCGACAGTTAATTAAATAAGTAACTTAATAGTTATTGTCAATAATTAGAATTTAATTGTATTGTGCAAACTTCTTAGCTTTAGTTCAAACCTAAGTGGTTTTTTTAAAGCTTTATGTTTGTTAAATTTGTGAATTGGTTTTTTTTTTGGTAAATAAAAAAAAGTTTTCCTATTATTAAACTGGTTTTAAAAGGAAATTGTATTAAGAAACCGTATAAATGAGAAAATATTAATTCGTAAAAACAATAAATTCTGAAACCTATTCCATTAACAATAATTGTTAATTGAATTATGCAGACCAATAATGAAATATGAAATGAAATATTTTAACTCTAAAAGTTACCTCATATAATTTAATTTTTAATATGATGAATATACATGGTGTCATTTTGGTCGGAGACGAGCGACTCAAGGATAGTTGTACAAACAATACTGATACTAAAACAAACATTTTATGGAAATATTCCCACAAAATCAATTTATTATTGCCATACAGCGAATAAGTCAAAACAACCAACATCAGGTCGCCTCTTCGTAGCTTACTAGTTACGGCGTAGTATTTTGAAGATACGCGCGAGTGTGCAAGTTTGCCCATTCTTTTTGTTTTTTTTTAATGTTGTGAAGAGGTTTTCTTTTATAAAAAAATATTTTCAACCCTGAATTAATTGTCACTGACCAAAACAACATACTGTAATTGTAATTAACCACAATCAGTAAAAAAGCACTTAAGGAAATAATCAGTCCATTGAATAGAGGGAGCATAGACGAAAAATATTTACAAAAGTAACAATAGTATAAATACGTTATTCATGTACGTACTTAGAGGTATATTGTTTTATTCTGAACTAAGACCGCAGTCACAAGTATCTTTTGTGAACACGCCACCATTCTTTCACAAAGAAAGCTTTTTGAAGGCGGTATAATTGTTAAAATTACATCTCATTTCACAAGTAATAAGATGTAGAACTAAACGTATCTTATTGCCCCTTTTTGCTAACACTTGTACCGAGTTTTCCGTGTGTAAGCGACTTTACACAATACCAGACAAATCACGCACACATTGGTCGTATTTACATAAACATACTTACTTTATCTTTGTCCTGAATAAATCATTCGAAAAAACAAACTCACTTACGCTTCAGTCACCGACTCCTGACTACGGATCCCTAAATATTACGATTCATCATCTTACACGGACCATTTTTCTCACCAGATTTGTTTTTCTGAGCAGAACGAAATAAATGGCGTGAATTAGGCTGCTTTTCTACTTGATATCGTAAATTATGTTTGTGTAGGTAAAGTTTAACAATATTCTTCTTGACAAAACGTGTGACTAAATATGTGTAATGTTTATTTGCTAGCTTTGCTTACGTTATGGCTGGAAGTGACTAGTGACGGTTCAAACTTGCAAATAAAAGTAGGTGAGAAATATTAACTTTATACTGTATGCTACGTGTATTTAGTAAGGAAGAAGCTTCTAAAGTCCACCACGAAATCTGTACTAATATTTTAAAGCTGAAGAGATTGTTTGTTTGTTTGAACGCGCTTATCTCCAGAACTACTGGACCGATTTGAAAAAATATCTTTGTGTTGGATAGCTTCATTATCGAGGAAGGCTTAAGGCTATAGTACATTACCCTGCAACGGGAGAGGAGGGAGTAAACCCAAAACGCATGGACGAAGTCGCGGGTATCCGCTAGTGTTACATATTTAATTGTCTTAATGTGGGCTTATTTATAGGTAAATAATAAAATTATACTGCGCATGAGTTACGAGTACTACACCGATACGCAGGCATACAAATCAAGCAGGAGTAGTTTAAAGTAAAGTAATTATTTCGGATACAGTTTGACAGATTAATCTAAATCTAAAATAATTAATTTAAGTATACCTCTATAGGTAAAAAAAAATAATTATGTCTCAACCATCATCGCTCACTATAGCTTCTCACTGTAAAAGCAGCCTTAGAATTGAGATGGCTAAGGCTGAGTCGACTCAGTAACTCCGAACTGACTTGAATGCGATCCCTGAGTGGACGGTTTAGACATTCATTTGTTATTTTGAAAAATTATTCGCTCATTTTTAATGGCTTGGCAAATTTTCAGGATGATTTCGCACGTGTCAAATGAGTGTACAGTTTTCTTTCGATGCTCAAGTATTTTGCTTATTAACCTGCGCCAATTTGATAAAAGATATCCAAAACATACTTATACCGACTACAAAAAGGAGGTTATCAATTCAATACGCATGTATGTGATATTGGTGGAATTTTATAATATTTGAGTATGTTGATCTAGAAGGGCTTCCAAGCACGTGTGCAATATATATCGTAAGTGTATGTATGTTTGTCCACGGATTTTTCGAAGACAAGAAGTCATATCGAGATGATTCTTTTTAATTCGATTAAGCATTAGGATTCAGAATATGTTTCTTCAAAATCGGTAAATTCGTTTTTGAGATATGGGTAAATAACTAGAAATCATAAAATTATTTAAAAAAAACGGTTTTATTTTTATAACTGAGTTGGTTACTGTGGTTTTAACTTAAATAACAAGAGTTATTATTTCGATGAAGCTTAATTATTATAACATTAGGTCGTTAAGCCTAGTCAGAGGCTTGTTAACATCTGATGGCAAGGTTAGTCACTTCACTTGCCTTGCAATTACGCTAATATGGCTTTTACCAACACATACTTGAGATGAGGCCTTTGCCTAGCAGTTTGGCATTTACAGGGTAAGTATTTCATTTAATACTTAGAAAAGTACCTTCCAATCATATACATCTCATTTCACTGCGCCTTAAATGTATACCAATTTTAAACGGGTAGTTATGAACAAAAGTAATTCCATAATTGAAATAAAAAATAGAATCTTGATATCATTATATTATTCTCCATAGCTTGGTAGGGTTAGCAGGAAAACCGGGCAATACGATTTCAGTACCGTTACCATCAGTTTATGACGGCAACTTTTACTCACTAGCGACGACGTAAAAAAAGTCTTTGGAAAAACAGCGCCTCTAGCGGTCATTGACAGAACTAAAATTTTCCATACAAAAAGTTACGTCGTTGCTAGCGAGTATAATTGTCGTCGCTATCAAGTAAACTCATGGTAAGGGTACAGTCGCATATTCGCTGATTTCGTCAACCGTGGCGACACGAATCTATTTTAGCACGCGACTGCAGCGCACGAACAAAATTAATTCGCGATAGTTTTGATGTAGGTACAGTTCACAATAAAAACTGATAATAAAGTTGTGTGAGGCATATTCTCTTGTCACTACAATAGGTTGAGCTCTCTAGCACATAACCATTTTGAAACAAATCTCACACAAGACACAAAGACGGTCGTCTCTTTTAACATATAACGCAAACAATTCTGGCTCTTAACGTGGTTAAGCGGCAGTGGAACTTTGAAGCATTGTCCAAAATTGATACTACCTTTAATTCAAAAACGTCAAAAGTCTTATGTTCCCAACTATACCTACTCCGGTAATTAAATGGTGGGTTTCGCTGCGAAATATCAAAGTTGGCAAAGCTACGGTCTCACCAATTTTAAGTTGCCAGTTTTCAATCGAAATAAACGGAAAATTAATACCGACAACTTGAGCTAGACTTCTTAATTGAAAATGATTCATGATTGGTTTCTATTTTCGCCAAAAATTTACCAAGTGTACGAAACGTATCATAATGATTACTCTCGGAATCGTCAAACGAGTATATGTACCCACTTCACAAAATCAGTATCAAGGATATTTGCATATTTCATATTCACAAAATTTCTGCGAATGTTTCGCGAAAACGAATATCAAAGAAAAATAAAAGGTTGCGTCAACCAAATCTTAATGTATAACACACTAGGAGACGTATTTTTCAAAAACTTGTTTTTTATTTTTTGTACGTCATGCCAGCAAACAATACCAATTGGCGCCAAATTTGTACCATGTACTTAGATTAATTTTCACTGTCTTCGCATCCCATACTCAGAGAATGTGTATCTATGAACACGTTTAGTGCCACGTACTCGGGCCCGAGTAGTTACGGCAACGTCCTTTTCTGACGTCATTGTATACATGTTTTTTCTTAAATAATAATACCTCAAATATTTTTAACGGTTTTTTTATTCAACTACGCGTAAAAAATGCGGTTTTCTGTGTAATTCTTCGTATTTTTTAAAGTTGTCAAAGTTTTAAAGTAATGAAACCTCTACAACAACTTCAATTATAAAATTTATTTACGTGAGTTTAATTACATGTGCATTAATTATTTCAGTAATCTGGTTAAAATTTCAAATTATGAAAAGTGATTTTTGCTATCCAGTTTCTTAATTATTCAGCAGTTAATTTCAAAAACTTGATATTTCGAGACCAATTAATTTTATATGTTAAATTGCTTTGCTTTTGACAAGATAAACTAATAAGCCTAAGCAGGGGGCGTATTGCGATCCAACTAAATCCGTTCAAATTCCAGGCAGTTCGATTCCCACTCAGTGTAAACAAATATTCATATTCATTTACTAATATTATAAAGCTGAAGAGTTTGTTTGTTTGTTTGTTTGTTTGAACGCGCTAATCTCAGAAACTACTGGCCCGATTTGAAAAAATATTTTTATGTTGGATAGTCCATTTATTCAGGAAGGCTTTAAGCTATATAACATAAAGATACGACTCACAAGACCACAGCAGCAATGAAAAATGTTGCGAAAACGGGAGAAAGATATTCCTTTTGAGAGCTTCCGCTACGTACGCTGCGGAAACCGCTAAAGTTACACAAAATTCATGTATGACAGGATTGTTCAACATTAAGAGTTCTATAATAAAGTCTGCGACAGCATAAGTCTATCTTTTATGGTTGACTTACTACAACCTTTTTTATGATAATAAATTTGTAAAAAAATAATGCATCATTTTTAGAGGTGTATTATACACACAGGTATTTATTCTTATCAAAATAAATACATTCATCATCACGAGCATTTCATTTAGAACAATGTTGCCCTTTATATCATTTGATTCCAATAAATATCTTAGGAGCTATCACAGTTTTAACATAACTCCGCACCAAAATAATGTTCGCAGCTTAAGTACAACGTGCGCTTGCGCTAATCTATACTAATATTATAAAGCTGAAGAGTTTGTTTGTTTGTTTGTTTGTTTGTTTGAACGCGCTAATCTCAAAAACTACTAACCCGATTTGAAAAATTATTTTTACGTTGGATAGTCCATTTATCGAGGAAGGCTTTAGGCTATATAACATAAAGATACGACTCATAAGACCACAGTAGCAATGAAAAATGTTGCGAAAACGGGAGAAAGATATTCCTTTTGAGAGCTTCCGCTGCATACGCTGCGGAAACCGCTTAAGTTACACAAAAATCATGTATGACAGGATTGTTCAGCATTAAGAGTTCTATAATAAAGTCCGCGACAGCATATGTCTATCTTTTATGGTTGACTTACTACAACCTTTTTTATGTTAATAAATTGGTAAAAAAATAATGCATTATTTTAAGAGGTGTATTATACACACATGTATTTATTCTTATCAAAATAAATACATTCATCATCACGAGCATTTCATTTAAAACCAAGTTGTCCTTTATATCATTTGATTTCAATAAATATCTTAGGAGCTATCACAGTTTTAACATAACTCCGCACCAAAATAATGTTCGCAGCTTAAGTACAACGTGCGCTTGCGCTAATATATTATAAAGCTGAAGAGTTTGTTTGTTTGAACGCGCTTATCTCAGGCACTGCTGGACCGATTTGAAAAAATATTTCTTTGTTGGATATCTTATTTATCGAGAAAGGCTTTAGGATATAAAACATGACGCTGCGACGGAAGGGGAGGGAGCAAACTCAAAACGCGCGGACGAAGTCGCGGGGGACCGCTAGTTATATTATAAAGCTGAAGAGTTTGTTGGTTTGAACGCGCTTATCTCAGGAACTGTTGAACCGATTTGAAAAAATATTTCTGTGTTAGATAGCTTATTTATTGAGAAAGGCTTTAGGATATAAAACATCACGCTGCGACGGGAGGGGAGGGAGCAAACTCAAAACGCGCGGACAAAGTCGCGGGGGACCGCTAGTTCATTTATATGCCAACTAAGTGTTACATACATACATATAGCAGGTCTTATGCTAGACAATTGCACTTATGACTTCGTAACCCTTTCAGTTTGGGTTTTATTTATTTAATAATACTCAATGTTCATAAAGATGAAAATAAGAAACCAAAAATTTTGCGCACGGGCGGGACTTGAACCAGCAACCTTTTGGCAAACCGGGCCAAACGCTCTTACCAATTGAGCTACCGTGCTGTTAGTCCGACCCTGCGAAATTTGTGGCTTCTTATGAAAACGTCAATTGCGTGACGCTTAGCGCCATCTAGCCGTCTGTTTATGAAACAGATGGCCCAAGCAGTTATTCTTTACAGAATAAATTCAACTTGGAAATTGATGTCGCCTCGCTATCTAATGCTTTTACTAAAAGCATTAGATAGCGAGGCGACGCTTTTATGAATATAAAATATGACACTGTGAGTGTTAAAAACATTCTAAAATACTCAATGATTTGAATATTAATATTTATGTTATTGTATTATTCTAATATTATTGCAGGCTTTTATTTGAAAAACTAAGAATTTAAGAATTTTTAAAGATATTTTTGGAGAAGTATGCCTATTTGTCAAAAAATAACAAACATTAATTTAAATCTAGAGTAGCAAATAAAGACACGTTACAAAATAAATATTCTCCTTCACTACCCATTACGCACAAGCTTATTCTCAAATAGCTTTTACACCATAGCATATTATAATATTTTACCATCTACCAGATTCTTTAAAAGAACTTGAACTAAATCATTTAAAGCATACATTATTTGAAACACTTTGTAAAGAGGTTACTATTCTTTAGAATTTATGATAAAATATATATATGACGACGCGTTTGGTGTATTGGTTAGAGCTCCTGACTATTACGCCGGCCGTCGCGGGTTCGAATCCCGCATGGGGCAAATGTTTGTGTGATAAGCACGAACATTTGTCCGTGAGTCATTGATGTTTAATACGTATTTAACTATCTATGGGAGACGCTCAATTCATAATCGTTGTCTGGTATTCGTAACACAAGGAAAAAAAATCCTTACTTCGAAACCACGACGGTGTTTTGTTGGCGCATATTCATTTACTTATTTTTATTTATATATAATTTATGGTAAAACTTATATAATAAAATCTCCACTTGATTGATTATTAATTTAGTATTGTGTTAAGTTTATTTGGATATGTAATTATGATTGCGTATTATTATTCTTATTATACGCCAGACGGGCAGGTTATAGTTTGTCCAATATTGCATACGAAGATCTGTTGTAAAATGACCAATAACCGTGCAATAAACTAATTTGATCAAGTATGGGTCTACCTTGTTTCGTATATTTTTTATTGTCATAATTTTATTTGGCATAACATCAAATAGCATAAACTTCCTTTCGCAGAACAACAATTAGCATTCATTCATTTATCAGACGTTCAAAACGCATAATCGTGTAAGCTAGAATCATCTTTAGGCAGAAATTTAATATCCATAAAAGTCTTAAAGCAGAATCATCCTAACGCAGAAAGTTCACAGATAGAATCGTCTTGTGGCATACAATTCGTATATATAGTCATTAATAGGCAGAATCATCCTATCGCAGAAAGTTCACAGTCCGATCGTCTTTTGGCATATTTTTCATATTTAATATTCTCCTAAAAACCTTAATTTCTCTGTGTACCCCAAGTAGTTCTATCTCAGCAATACAAACATAAAACATGCACTGTAAATTTTTGCGCGGAGCAAAAATAAAAAGTAACACACATAACAAAAACCTAAATCAAAAAAGGCACGGACCAAAGAGTCTGTGGACTGTAGTTTTTATTAATGAAAAAAAAAAAAAAAAAACATAAAACATGCATGGCAAATCAAACATGCAGCATGCAAGCAAGCATTCAGCATGCAAGCAAGCAAGCAAAGCATGCAGCAAGCAAGCAAGCATGCAGCAAGCAAGCATGCAGCATGCAAGCAAGCATGCAGCAAGCAAGCATGCAGCATGCAAGCAAGCATGCAACATGCACGGTTTCTGTCACGGCTCCGGCGCTGCGGGGCTCCGGCAGTCCCACGCGAGCTTATCGTCGCAGATGGTTTTCGCTCACCACCGCAGCTTCGGCTTGCTGGCTGGCTTCGCCGACCAGCCTCAGCCGCGGCGGCGAGCTTTTAAACCACCTGCTCCTTAGCTCGCGGGCTGCCTCGCCCCTCCGCGCCTACGCGATTTTGAATTACACTCTAGGGGTGGGGCAAACAAGACTGCGTGGAGTCGGTTTTGCACCGATTCGTTTCTGTCACTAACTTTTGTACCAAAACTTAATGACTTTTTAATTCAATCTTAGGGTAAAATACTATTTAAAAGAAATAGCAATATGCGTAGTGAAATTATTCTAAAGGGAATTCTGCTTTCTTCATAGTTGCCATTGAATTGAAAAAAATATTAAAAGCAAAATTACTTAAAGCTCGAAGCCCACTAATCAACCCGCAACGGTGACCGCACCGTATCAACTCGACGCGTTCAGTATTCTTTGTATAAACTCTATACTTCAACGCACGTTGATAGATATCAACTTTGTAATGTCACCACCTCGGATCTAGACCAACTTGGGGCCCACTCTCGATCAGTGGCGCATGCGTTGTAACGTGCTTAAAGCGCGTCGTCCGCTGGATGACGACTATCCGTCCACCCAGTCAAACAGGCTGTCATTCACAAGAAGAACTGTCGTAAGTTGTAGCAAACACGTTCCGAGGCGAGGCGTTCGCTATCCGGTGCCGATCCCATCCGAAGCTTCCGTATGGTTGACGCCTGGTTGGTGCTGTTTCTCGTGCCGGGAGGGTAGATTTGCTTCAACCTTAAATGTCAAAGCTGCATCCCATTACGCAACCAGCTGGAATAGAGAGAGTCGAACATTTAATCCACCACGCAGGCTTATTGCGGATTGGTATAAGTGAGTTTGCAAGGCAGAACAACCTTGCTGTCAGATGTTATCACGCCACCCATATTAGCCGAGACTAACGACTTAACATTCCTTCCCAAGCACGGAGATGCTCGTGATACACCTGTATCACTTATATGGTCTGAAAGTCAACCATCTATGATAAACACGATCGCGCCGTAGGTTGCTTAACTTCGCTAACATACCAAAGCGCTGCTACCACTGCGCTACGAGCACCTGTATTTGTAAATTGTATTTAAATCAAGAACTACATAATTAATGTTACATTCAATAAATTATTTTTCGTTGCCATACAAATCATGGTGACCCTACCGAATTAGCCACAAGTTCGTATTGGAGCTTAATCAGTGATTCCCAATTTCGGCGTATCCCAATAGCTGGGGAAACTGCGCCATCGGTATGCACCGGAGTGAAAACTGCAGCATATGATCTGATCCAGCATTTCTCAAACTTATTTCGCCTGTTGCTTTATCTTCTTATTAGCGTGTCGATAGTAAAGTCGACAGTAACTGGCGACGCAGATTGCCTGGTTTTTCTGGCTCATAAGTCACACTACCCATTGAGCATCGAATAGATATTTTCAAAGGCATCACGAAGTACATTATCGACAAATAAGTCATTGCATCAATAATGTTAAGGTAGGATAATCACAAGGACCTATTTTATAGAAATAAGAATAAGTTAAGGGCCTTTTTCACAATCGACTAATAAGCACTATCCAATTAATAATTCAAATATAGAACGTCATTTCGTATGAAAGATCTGGTACATATCGCTAACCATAACTTATTTAGACATTGTGAAACAGGCCGTATCTATAAAAACAGACAATTTGCGTTCTCAAATCTATTTATAACTTTATGATAACCCAAATGTTTGTTCTATAAACTAAAATGTTAGTTAACTAATGACACAAGACAACGATATTAAACAGTCTCACCGTTACATCTCCTTGACGCGTTATAAATATGTTTGATTTGTAATCGAATGAAAACTCGGGATGGATTTCAACGTCTCATACTTACCTTAGTACACAGGTCACGTCAATCTTTACAGTACCTGTGTAACCTGACCCCACATTTGTAAATATATCTATACAGCTAGAGACCAGTGTCAAGTGGTAGTGTCAATCTTGATATGCTGCGCGTGCACATGCCAAAAGCACACGCTCCGTTAAACTCGTATAATTCCGTCGCTTCACGATTGTTCGTGTCAAACGCATATCATTGCCGCTGTATAACATTTCACGGTAAGCTAAGAAAGCGGAATACGTAGACTTAAATATTTGAATTTGTTTTTCCTCTTTTTATGATTTCGTCACATGGATTTAAGCAATGTTTGGTGGTAGCAGGTGGATGTAAAATTGACAATAGCATAAGAAAGTTTGAAATGTTATTGAGTTTAATTTTAAGTAATTATTTATACTTTATTGCACTGTAAGTTGTACTATTGGCGGACTTAATACCTTAAGGCGTTCTCTACCAGTCAACAGCTTGAGAATGTAGAAAGCCTAATCAGTGACGGAGCATTAACAATGTTTGAGAGTGGTACAAAAAATACTTATTTGTAAAGTTCAACGAACATAATATGAAGTAGATCTATTTTTTTAAATGTAAACTGATATGTTGTATTAAGGTAAAAGTAATAAACAACATACCAATACTGTCATTCCTTATTCCAAATATTTAGTTATAGAGTGAAATTGTACATTAGCCTTTAAGTACTGAATTTTTGTTTCTCAGTATCATTTTATTACAATTGCTATTACACCAAAGCCCCTTGCAGCATTTTCTTTTCTCTGCTGAATAAGGAACCTTTAATTTACATTGATTCTCTTTTATTTGCTTTCATCTTGATTGCAATACAACCTATGGTGTTAAAAGTTACCATGTAGATATAAGACGAAGGCATTTCTTACGATTTAAATCCGTGGTATAAACAGTTTATTGCCTTCAGCCTGGCCCTTAAAATGTTTTACATCTGTTGTAATGTCTCAGAAACACCTGCTGCGCGATTTTCTTGCGTTACTTAACTGTCCTTGAAGGTAAAAATTGGGGTAACTTTTAAGTGCGTAAGCGGGGGGTATACTTTAACATGTAAAACTTTGTGATATCAGCTAATATTTTTTTATTATTTATTTAAAAACTTTACTGCACAAAATGATAGTGTACAAAAGGTGGACTTAATGCTAAAAGTTGCTTACATAGAAATAAAACATCAATATAAAAATTTCACCGACTTCAAAAAAAGAGGTGATCAATCCAATTTGTATGGATGTGATTTCGTTAGAATTTGATAATATTTGCATTTGCGTATATTGATCTATTACGGCTTCTGCAAAATTTCGTAAGTGTATGTATGTTTGTATATTCGTATGTTTGTCTACAGGTTTCTCGCAAACGAGAAGTCATATCACGATGATTCTTTTTTAGTTCATTTATATTTCAGCTTAAGGTACAGTGTAAGTTTCATCAAAATCGGTTCAGTAGTTTTTGAGATATGGGTAATAACTAAAATCGTGTTATAAAAAGATATTTATAAAATTTAACTGCCTTAAAAAACTGATTAAAACGCCCAAAATAACACATGTTTAGGAGAAACTAATTCATTTGGAGTCGATGCATGATGTGTGTAGACTATTGATAAACGTAAGCTTGAGATCATGCACCGGCTCGTTGTTTGAAGGAGTTTAATTTTAATGATTGCGGTACATCGCAATCATTACAATTAGATTATTCAGTTGACGTACTATGCAGGCAAATCGAACAACAGATTCTTAACACCAACTGTTTTTACGTTTAAAATGCGTATTATCTGTACTGTAAGAAAACCCTTTTACACTCATATATTTCAACAATTTTTTATTAGTAAATAAATATTTATACGAGTCATGTTCATGTCTGTATAATAATAGATATCATCTGTTAATTTCGTAGCTCCTACGCGCTAGTTCCCGTAGTTCGTAGTAATGCTACGAATCAAAGCTACGGTGCAGTGCAGTGGTACTACGAACCACTAGTCAGATATTCGTAGCATTGCGCTACGAAAATGGTTTGCCACACTCAGGCCTTGTGATTGCTTTTTGTAGTTTAAACATAATGTCGACAATATTTCGAATTAGTATAAACTTTAGTACCTAACTTTGTAAGCTATTTAGATTGTGCAAGATTGTGCAACTAAAAAATTTAGTTATATCAATCTATTTCACCCTGTATTGAAATATATATAATAATTAAATTATTAATATATTGAAATATTCAAGCCTCACATCTTATGTGTAAAATCGTACATACGCACCATTAACTTGTTTATAGAATCATCCAAAATTCATAGTCTTAACCTCATATAACCTGTGAGTAATTTTTCCCCTCTGCAGGTGAATTATAAATGGCCTTAAATTTTTCATCATCCCGCTCGACAGCCGTAAAGCGTTGTTTAATTTCTTATGGAACACAGTTAAGGTGGTTTATATGCTCGAAAATATCGTGTATTTTGCCTTAAATTCATCAGTAAATATGATAGCAACGCAGATGGCAGATGTTTCAAGCCAATGAGCTAAGCCTAAGGAAAAAATCTGTTAGCAGAATCGTAACAGCATATCCGAGTTTTGGTATAATTCTATAGAATATGGGTCAAATGTCAAAATGTAATCTTAAGATGGAGATTAGCGCTGATGAATGTCATCCATCATTCTTAGTAACTTCAAAAACAAGGAGGTAATTCATTCGACCTGTTGATATTGGCAGATATTAGAATATGTATCTATGCCTTTTAACACGTGTGCAAAATTTCGTTAGTGTATTTGTGTTTATATTTTTGACAAAGACAAGATAGACAAAGATACATACATAATGTATCTTTATCTCAGGAATTCAAAAAAACGTGAATTCATAGTGAGATGATTCTTTTTTAGTTCAATCAGCTACGAGTATATCCTAACTTAGTTTATAGTGTAAGTTTCATCAAAATCTGTCCTAAAGTTGTAAGTCCTGAAGGTATAATAATTAGGAATAATAATTAAAAATCATAAAATAAAACAACTAACTAAAAACTTTAAATGCTGCATTTATCTTCAATTTAGGAGAAAAAAATCTTAAGAAGCCGATGTTTTTTTTGAGCGCGGTTTAATTCTTTTCCTAAATGATAAACTCAAGGTAGAATTAAGTTTCATTTGAATTAGTCTGTATGTGACTAAAAAATACTTACTTTGTAAATCAATGGGAAGGTCGTTGTTAAACAGTTGAGTGTACAAAACATATAGGAGTATAAAATAAATTTAATTTGATACCCGGTTATCAGAAGAAACATCATTAGGTAAATGACAAATTATTAATCCTACCATATATTTTTAAAAACACTGTTTCAATAGTTTCATAGCTTTTCAGTTTCACCTCACGGTGCTGCGAAGTCACTACTTCATTACGGCTAGACTATCAAATGTTAAGAAAATCAGCCACTTTACTAAAAATAAAAATAGTATAAATATTAAAATCAAATACGATTGGCGTATAGTATATTCTAATACATGTTTTATGCAACGCTACATTAATTGTGAATGTGATAAACTTTAATGTCAGTCTCTGACTTACACACGTAGCGGTTCCACTTATACTCGTAATACCATATGATACCAAACCATATGTCGGGGGTTACAAATAAAAAGTATTATTTTGAGAACTGAACTTTTTTGACTTGGTACGTCTGTTTTTTTCCTACATTGTTTTTTCTTTCTTGTATCTTGTTCTTAATTTGTGTTTCCCATGTTTAATTCCTACCACATCATCATCATCATTATCATCCATAGGACGCCCACTACTGAACATAGACGACCCGTCTGGTGTAGTGGTCGAGAAATCGCCTACTACGCAGCGGGTGCGGGTTCGATCCCCGCACAATACAAACATTTGTGTGCATGAACATGTCTGTTTGTATTGGTCTGGGTGTTTTCTATGTATATCATGTATGTACAAAAAAAAAGTATTTAAGTATTATATCCGTTGTCTGGCACCCATGACACAAACTTTGAGTAGCTTACTTTGGGGCTAGATGGCGATGTGTGGGAATGTCCAAAGGATATTTATTATTATTTATTTATAGGCATGGCTTTTCACAGCAACTGATCAGAAGCGGTCTGCATCCAGTGTGATCCTGTGATCTTTAGAAGGTCGTTTGTCCATCTTGTCGGTGGGAGTCTTACGAAGCGACTTTGGTCCATCCTAATAAATTACTGGCGGCCCCCCGCGACTTCGTCCGCACGTTTTTAGCTATCCAGCACAAAACGTTTTTCTCAAATCGGCCCAGTAGTTCTTTAGACTAGTGTTGTCAAACAAAGATAACTCTTCAGCTTTTTAATATTAGTATAGATTATATACTTCTATATCTTAGGCTGTCGGTTTATTTCCCATCTATGGCACGGCTGACGCAACAAGCCGTGCCTGAATCACGGAGCACGCACGCTCATCTAATTACGCGCGGAGGGCCGTCGGGATTTCCGCCCTTCACACCCAAATGCATAATGAGTAGGTATGGGACATTGAGCAACGAACTAAGAGGGCTACTATTACATATTGCAATTCTAAAATGTTCCAATCTTTGTGAAATAATTGCAAAAAATTGGCTAGTTAGTTACGCTTTGATGAAATAACGAAAGGTGTACGAAAATGGATACGAGAGCAAAGCAATCAAGTGCATTCGAAAACACAATTAACTAATTTATTTAGGTAGAGGCAGCGATATTCATTTGTCATGTTTTTGGCAAACACCTTATGTGAATTAGCGATTTGTTTGCAATTAATGGGATAGTTTGCAAGGATCGTAATTGACTCAGTCGATGTAGAATCATCAATATTCTAGATGACTCAGCATTGCTTAAAATGCATTATCATTTTCAAAAGACGGTATTTTAAGGCTATTTTCACAATCCGATTTCTGATTAATAAAAAAATATGCTATAAAAATAAGAAGGGTTAAAAAGATTAAATTTTAAAAAATCTATTTTATTCGTCCTCGTCCTAAGAAAACCATACCTCTATACTAAACTATATTATCAAAAAATATGATAGTACATATCGTATTTTTTGATAATATAGTATATAGTATCATACAAATTTAAATAATCATAAAAAAAAATAATACAACAGCAAAACTTGACCTCCATACATAGATGTCTACAGTTCAAACTAATACAAAGGGACAAACAATCTCATCCTAGATTAGCTTATTTACCAAACAAAGATTGTGCTACCTTTTTTATTTCGTATATCTCCCAGCTTTTCTTCTATCAATCCATTACGTCATTCAATCCGTCATTCCTATGACACTCTTATCTGAAATCGCGGTGATGGATATGACACCTTAATAAAAAGGTTGTCCCAAAAATAGCGTGCCAAACTGACTCTGGAGTTGGCTTTGTTTTAGACTTTTAAGACCCTTTTTTTTATAATGCCACTTTTTATCTTATAAATGGCACACCACACTGACACAGGATATAGCTTAGCAAAAGACCTTTTGAGTAAAATTAACACGAATCTTATGGCAGTGCCATGAGAGATAATGCCACTTTCTGTTTTCTTCATACATGACAAATACACAAAAGTGGCATTATCTCCCAAACTATGATACTTTTATTCGAGTCATGTTATTTTTATTTGAAAGGTCTATGGCTTAGCTATCTCCAGTCTCAGTTTGGCACGCTCAATTTGGGACACGCAGTATATACAATGTCTTTGCAAAACACGTTTTATAAAATAGAAGTTTTTATGAATGGCTGTTTGTTGCGTCCTCATGAAAAAACTACTGGATTTGATGGAACCATCCATACAATAATATTCCGTTCATACATATGACAAGTATAGGAGCTGTAATTCAAATGGTATTTTGTGAGATCATATTAAAGGTACGCAGATGAAGCCTGGGAAATGGCTAGTTGTTTTATAAGCCGAGATTAAAACCGTTTTGTTTGTGTGGAAGTAAAACAGTTGATATTTTATTAAATAAAAAATCTGTTTCGTTTAAACGTTAACCCTTTGCAGTGGGTTGGTAAAATCAGATTTTTGGTCAGTATTAACATTATCTCTACCCTTTTTTATTGATCCCATTACTAAAGCTCTATTTTTTTTAAGAGCAATGCAAACAGTACATAATTTCAATGTCAATTTTCCGAACATTGACTGCGTCACGTATCAGCATAGTTAAAAATATATAAACAGTAACATTGGACACCAATCACATACGTTGCTCTGATCCCAAAGTAAGTAGCTAATGCACTTGTGTTTTGGAAATCAGACACAACGGTGGTACCACAACACCCAGACCCAAGACTATATAGAAAATTTTGATTTCTATATTGACCCGACCGGAAATCAAAACAGGGACCTAGGAGCAGCGACGCCTTGAAATCAGCATGCTTAGCCGCTACCCCACGGAGGTCGTCGAAAATTGTCGCAGAAACAATTTAAATTAGGTAGTATGTACTATGTACGTAAATAAAACCTTTAAGATTCCGAATATACTCCCAAAACATAGTAGGGTAAATAAATAAATAAATAGAGCCGCTCAAACATGCCGAATAAGAGCAATACGTTTTCCTTGTAAAAAATAGTTTCCTTAGTACGTTACACACGACACCAATCCCAAATGGTAGGAAAAGGACGATTTATAGCTCACGATTTTTAGCAAGGATTGAATTGAACGTTACGTTACGTTAACATACTAGCCTAGCTATGCTATTATGACAAAACGAGAATAGAACATCGTCTATCTAGGTGTTAATATTTTATTAATGCCCCCTTCCCTTTTATCATCGCTCATCTAAACGCACTGCTGGCTGCCCCCTTACTGAGCGCTTCTCGTCGTATTTTATAATGCTCTTTACCCGCCTCAGTGTTCCTGGCTTCTTCTGGGTAAGTTTGCTCCATCGTCGTCTCTGTCTAGGGGACAAGAGCGAACCTATTTCATTTTTATTGACCTCTGACGCTGCCTTATCATGTTAGTGCGTGTGGTTGTATCTTTATTGAATCATTATTTCGATATTGAGCCTATATTATTATATCTATAACATTTTCTCGTATGTTAATAGTGTATGTATTTCTGCGTTCAGCAAAATTCCTTTAGCTACTCATACTTAGACGATGATGATGAAAGGCTTCTACAGTCAAAAAAATAAATCGATTTGGATACAGATATCTTCCTATAATCTGACACAAGAAAATAAAATATGCACTCTTGGTACACAACGCAGTGTACAGACACTATGTGTACCCTTGTGAAGTAAATATTATACGGTATGTTGTCTACCTCTACACAAAGATGTTCATTATTTGTGCGTACTGACTAACATTTGACAGTAGTCTCATGTCCAATAATATGTAAGAAAGAAAGAAAGAAAATACATTTTTTTGACTCAAATAATTACATCAAGCATAATATATTACAAAAGCAGGCGACTTGAGTCAAACACAAACAAAAAAAGTACAGACATAGGGTACCCTAACATTCAATCCTCATAGGCAATCATCTTATGAGCAGACTCTGAACTATGGATAGCTGGTAGGTAAATAGCACTTATGGTTCAGGATTCACAAAGCATAGAATTGGGGAGAATGACGATCATACATGGCTTGAGATTACTCTATTGAAACCATGATACAACCACAAAAGGACACACATAATTACTTAGGCTACTACCGCTCTAGAGATATTGTGATTAAAGCCAATTCACAGAATAGAAGTAGGCATAGGTACTATGGCTTACCATTTGAGACAACAGTGCATAGAAAAAAAAACGGATTATTTAAAAACTCTAGCTGAAACTATGGCTTCGTAACCAACTTCGAGATAGACAAAATGTGTAGTGACTACAACGCCTAATTTTTGTGTAAAACAAAGTAAATATTGGTATAATTATCAGTCGAAGTTCAGCAAGCAAGCGGTCATGTATAACTTAATCTCGTATCAAATCAAATCTCTAACGTTTTTTGCTCGACCGCCAAACGATGAATAAGAGATTTTTTACTTTATGTTTTCTCACCCTTAATCTTTCCGTGTAAACTCGTTCCGTTACACAAAATAATTTCCCGGGCAAGGAATCGATTAATAACAAACGCCGCGGGTCGTTGCGGTGAGGGATGGAACGTCAACTCGATTACAAAAGGGCATTATTTAGCAGCCGCCAGACGTTCGCGGAGGTAGGACATACGAGTGAGTAATTTGGACGCGACCGTAAGAAACATATCCATAAACGACATGCTTAGTATCAATAGCCACCTGCCCGGCAATAGGCGGTGGCTATTTCCATAGTGATTGTCAACAGCAGCCGTCGACATCACAGCCTCTATACGTCATCGCGATATTATCATGGCATCAACGCGCCTTCCAAGTGCCGTGACCGGGGGCCTTTTCTTAGAGCAGTATAGAAAGTTATTCGCCTTCTCCCTACCACATTTTTCTTGAGCTGTGACTGTTCCTGAAGACAGGTTCTAAAATTATACAAATTTAAAACTTCAGCCTAAGTCTTCGGTCGGAAATGAAAACATTCCTACTTACTACTAAAAATAGTTTCTGTCAAGTGAAGAAGCTTTTGGCTAAGTATATTTTGGATTATTTCAATTAACTAAACATAACTGCTATGGTCAGTTTGATTCGTTGAATTGGACTGTATGTTTCTACATTAGGGTAAAAGTTTCCGATAGCATAGTCGGTGCCATTGGAAACGCGGTTTTGATTCTTGTGATTTCACGGCGCGTATTCAACAGTTTCTTAACTCAATTATGTTTGTTGAATATTTTACGCGTTAAAGTGACAAAGTAAGCTTTCAGAATTATTTAGATTGAATTCTACCCTTCAGGAAAGGTAATTATTTGTGGCATCACTTGATTAGATTTTATGGACTCAGGCATTTTTTGGCCTATTACGAAAATAAATAAAAGAAACGTATTTCTGAGTTCAACACATTATATCAGATTTTGCAAAATAATATACATCATATAAAACAAGAATCGTATTTCATTTTATTATAACTCTAAAGTTCATGCCTAGTACTTTTCTATTCAAACGGAGCTAATTTATATCTCACTATTATTTTGCTGAGCACCTCAAAAAAGATTAACTTCCTAAGACCACGTATTTAAGTAAATCTTCATCCTGGTGACATAAATAATCTCCTCTGATTTTATTAAATGAAAGAGCTTTTTCTAAGGGCCTCTTAGTCTCAATGTCCAGTGGGTTTTATTAGAGCGAAAATGAGAAATGCGCCGTGACAATCGAGAAAGCGGACGGATTCTACTTGTTGCACAAAACTAACACATTTTTCAGCTTTTCAATGGTAGCACTAACAAAAATACAAAAATTCAAATCATTTTATTTATTGCTAGATGCGTTTTTTTATTTTATTTGTAGCATTGAGTAAGTGAAACTGTAAGCTTTATACCTATTTAGTGTATATCGTTGATATTATTAACGTCGAAAAAGGCAATCTAGCGTTCGATAAAAAAAAAAACAAGAATACATACAGAGCATGGTGACATTGCAAGGTGTTGGTAAATTTTTGTAGAGGAATGAATGATACCACAAAAAGTCTCTTACTGTGGGTCATAGTCTAAAGCTCAAATCAGTCAGCTACATTGACGATTGTCAAAAAAAAATTAGGCACGAAAGATGGACCTATACTAAAAGTTAGTATAAATTGTCTCATTCAACAACTAAAATTCGGCAACAATTTGCTAAGTCACTCTGTACAACATTTACAAGGCCGCCTTTTAGTGATGCCCCCAATATGTATGCACAGAACTTATACAAAAACTATTTCTCACTGAGACTGAATCCATGAGTGGCGCTTACCGTAAAGCAAATTCGTTTGTTTTAAGCAAACATTTTATCTAAGTAGGCATCAAGGACGATCTACACGGCACGACTCCGCTGAAATAAAAGACAAACACGAAATGTTATTGTTATGACTTGCGCTTAAATTCACCCACTGTTTTTTGGAAGAGGTTCTGAGAATAAACAGATTAGTTTATTTGTTCGAGATGTATATAAATCGATTATTTTAATTAGTAGTACATTATGATACAAGTGTGCTAAGTTGACCATTATATACAAGGCGATATTGTGTGCGCACGAGCGAAAGCGAGTGCGCCATAAGAAAGCCGCGTATATAATGGTCACAGGCACACGCGTATCATACGACGTTTTTCAACACACTTGCGAGGAAAAACAAGACTCTTCATTTACTAAGTTTTTAATTATTAAAACAGTAAAAAATCATTTCACTCGATTTTGATGGCAAAGACTTTCGCACGCGTTTTTCGCCTTGTTACGTATGTCCGGCGGAATTAATAATAGGTTTTCTTCATTTTCTTCACTTGAAGTAGACATTTTCATTAATATTAAACCTCATAATTAATCCAAACTTCGTCACAGACGACAATTATTATTTACGAAAAATGGCGCGTTGTTTTTTTTTCTTGCCGCGATACCGATACGCGCGCAAGGCTTAGGTGCGAACTAGATCGGCCAAAAGCCAAGGTTAAAAATGTAATAATTCGTGTTTAAAACACAAATCACAGAAAATGTTAAATGAATTTGAGCTATTTTTCAGTAATAAATCTGGATTTACCATTTCATGAAATAAATATGTAGATACTGTTATTTTTCGCATAAATACTGTTTGTAATAAACTAAAAGCACTACAGCAATAATATAATGAAAAAGCACGCGTGTTTAATATCTATGATTATGAGCCACAAATCGGTGGAATAAAAACGTCGTTTTGAGCAAGTGTGTTGAAAAATAAATAATGACTAGGTTAGAACATTGTGTTTTGTAAAAGAACTTTTGTTAGGCTTATGACAATCCAAAAAAAAACACTCATTGCCATTATTTGCGAAAGGGTTTGACTGACAGAAAATACTTTAAAAAATAATTATGCATTTATATATAAATATCAAGAGATCAGGGTATTCCGATGCAGCTTTGTCAGTTAGGCAGTTCAGTTTTTTTATTGGGTTTGTGCACTGTTGATACAATGTTTCTTGCTTAATTTAACAGCTTATTAGTTATATGATAATTGCTCTATAGATTTAAAGACAAACACAGCTAGCTTAGTCATAAACATTAATACACACACGTTAACATAGGTACTAATAAATATCTACAACTAAGTACACTTATAAATAATTGCTTACTTAACTATTTTTGACTATTATTTTTAAGTCAATGTTACTAACAACTTTATGGAAAATGTAATTTGAATTTCGAATCGACATTTTATTAAAAACAAACAAGAAAATATAAAGCTAAGACATGCAACATGAAAAAAAATAACTTAAAGTACACCTATTCAAAAACCAAACCATTTCCTTGAGGCAAGGAGGCTATGATGCTAGCTGCGTTGCCGCGTTGAATAGCTTTGCTAATCCTTTGTGCTAGGAACCAGCCAGCTTTATTATTGGCTGTTACAGAACATCAATCTATATCAAAACATATATCTATATTCCTTTATATCCTTTCTCCTTTCTCGTTTACAATTTTTATTGTCTTTCGACAATATCTACTTACTTACTTTTATTCTTCATTGGCTCTCGGATCTGCTGGTTGCAACTGACATGCATTTATTTTTACCTATTTATGTATATATATTTTCATGTAAATGTGTTAAAATATGTATTAGTTTATATATTTTGTATTATGGTGTGTAGGTATTTTGTGATCATTTATTGACATTTAATTTTATATAATGTGCACTTATCATCTTTTGTTTCTTTACCTGTCCACTTCAAATTTGTTTAATATAAATTCATCCCCATGCCTCTTCCTCCATTCTTCAAGCTTATCTTTACCTGAAGGTTGTCTGGAAAAAAATTCTACAAGCAATAAGACCGCCTAAATTGTACTTATAGCGAATAAATAAGATACTATCCTGTGTTTTTATGTTTATGGTGAGCAATAAGGTATTTTTATTATTATTATCTATTTTCAATAATATTTCCTTTCTTTAGGTATTCTACGAATATAATGCTTGAAAGACAATGTTTTATTATTTATGAAGATTGACGGCCGTACCAAGCTTCCAGAATAAATGACAACCTCGAAAATTCGGTACCTACCGTAAACTTTGTCTCCATAATATTTTAGGCACAGCATGATATTAGCAGCGATACAATATTAAACAGCTACACACAATTATGAGTATATAAGTACTAAGCCACCCCATCTAACATAAATCCTGAATGCAGTGTCTTTCTAATTTTCTATCGGTCCTGAAAAATACATATACTTACTTTATAATATACGCATAGTAGGTAGCTAGAGGTACTCAGGTGAGTCAATTTAGTGAACCTTCAGTATAAAAATGCCCGGTGTCAACTGAAGGCCTTGGCAACAATAACTTTAGTTAATTAAAACAGGGGTCTATTCCAAATCAATCCTAATTAAGATACTTCAATATCGGTCGACTCTCACCTGTCGATAGGATTACTTACGGCGCCTATCTAAAATACAATCAAAGTTACAACGCCAGGAAATTGCTATTTCGTATCCACAGGCGCAAAATGGTTTGTGATGAGCAAAACAGAAACTATCTATATTTAGCTACATGCCAAATAAACGAAAATTTAAATGTTGTGTGTGTCTTACCAGGTGAAAATAATACACTTACATAATAAAGCTCAAGAGTTTGTTTGTCTGGACGCGCTAACTATTTGAATTTGACAATAACCCTAGACGCAAAATGAATCTAGTACTCCCAACCCCGTTAATAGAAATGTATAGGAACAGCCCATTGTATCGTTGTATCCAAATATTTAATAAATTACCTAGTCATATTAAAAGCATAGAAAAGGACAACATATTTAAAAATACACTGAAGAACACTCTTATAAGCAAAAGTTATTACAATATTAAGGATTTTATGGAAGATAAATTAATTTAAGTATACTGATTTACTAGTCAGGCCTATGATTATTTAATAAGAAATAGTTTAGTTTAGTTTACTTACTGAAGCTTGTTGTTAATGTTTAATTTTAATTATTATATTTTTTTTATTGTTTGTGCAATACTACACAATATGTAGAATGTTATTTGATTCTTAAATGTATATACAGTAGTTATAAATTAACATCAATATGTAGGTATAGTATAGAACAATCTGTTCCAAATGTTATATGATTAGGTACTCCACAATTTACTTAAAAAAATGTTTTTACTTTGCTGTACCCTACCGGGTGTGCACATGTAGTAGGTTAAATTAATTTTGTAATTAATGATCTATCTACTGTGTATTTCTTGCAATAAATAAATGATAATAATAATAATAATAATCTCAGGAACTTATAAAACGATATGTAAAAATATTTTTGTGTTGGATAATTTATCGAGGAAGGCTTAAGACTATATTACATCACGCCGCAACGAGAGGGAAGGGAGCAAACTCAAAACGGGAGGACAAAGTAGCGGGGGATCGCTAGTGTCTACATACTTAGACACCCAGATCAAATTAAATATCAGACGTTGTCTAGTTTGGGAAATAAGATATACAATAATTTTTAAACACATTATAGCCTACATTACACTCCACTCTGTGGGACCCGTCTCCCAAGATTCTGTCTCTTGCTTGGGGTCCGTTTAGTTTCGTGGCGAGCTCCGCGACTTAGGTAGTGGTTATTATATTTACAATGTAACCTGTCCTATATTTTATGTAAAATGTTTTTTGGCTCAAAAAATACTATTCCATTCTAAAAAGACAAAAATCTCGAATAGATTACGATCAGTTTTTAGATAACAACTCCTGAATTGTATCTTGATTTTTTTGCTTATACAATGTATACCTACATGCATTTATTACAGTTATTCGGGGTGAGCACCGCCTTTCTCTCTGCAGTCAATCGTCTTTAATAACGTTAATGTGATCTTATTTCATTTCACGGTTGAAAGTAATTTATTGTAATCGGATCTCAAATCAAAAGGAGCAAGAGCGGCAGGGGAAATCTAAAATGTCACGAAATAAAAGAAAATAAAAACATCATTGAATATTGCGACATTTTATGTTTCAATTGCCTCCGTAATTCTAATTTCAATTGCGAATGGTTCGGAAAAGGAGGCTTTGAAGATACACCTCGAGCGTTAAAAATGTCTTGAAATTTTCAATATTTCACACTCGCCAAACAGGGAGAAGATTTGATTTAATCAAATTTTTCGTGCCTGATGGCGCATTGGCTGAAATCAAATTTAAAAATTGGAATCTTCTTCTCATAACACAGTCGAAATAACATTTGAGATTACATTTATTTTATTTTAAGGGTTCCGTAGTAGGAACACGTATCCTTTATAGTTTCATCCATGTCCGTCTGTCCGTCTGTCTGTCCGCAATTCTTGTATAACAATCTACTAAGATTGTTATACAAGGGGAGAAAGTGCGAATTATTAGTGCTCTCACTCCGTTCGAGCGCCAAGAACTTCTCGAGTGAAATGGGTGCTTTCATCCGAGTTACACATACTATTTTTCATTTCGACTGTGAGGAAAAATAAATAAATTTATTTAGATATTATGTTGTTTGGCGAGA
Organism: Pyrausta purpuralis; assembly: GCA_963924145.1. Lineage (NCBI taxonomy): Eukaryota > Metazoa > Arthropoda > Insecta > Lepidoptera > Crambidae > Pyrausta > Pyrausta purpuralis. The sequence continues at coordinate 21,218,275 of OZ001654.1, forward strand.
GATGAAACCTCAAGTTTTTACATCACAATAAGTTTGTTTACTGTCGTTAAACATAAAACACACCATTAGAAGGACAGTAACGGCACAGAAGACAACCGAGTAGGTACATAAAACGTGGACGATATCAAATATTTCAAATCATTGTTAAAAATATCGATCGATTTTTTAGGTTAAGTTTGCGTTCTGTCAAACCTTGTCACCAAAATTACCACAGGTTATGACAAATTCCAGATTCAATTTTGCCTCATGAGATAGCGCTATGAGTGACAGCTAAAGGTGGGAGTTAGTAAGAAGATTAATGAACAAGAAAATCGCGTCAAGTCGCCTCCGCCTGCTTAATAATCTGTGCATTAATCGACCAAACTAAAAAATATACTGTCAAAGACAAAAAATGTGACAATTTAAAATGAAAAACAGTGTCACATGGCGGGCAACCAAATATTATATTTGCAGATTTAAAATTGTTAAAAAATTGTAAATTTTTCAAATCAGTGACCATAAAAAACACGCTTTTAATGTTAAGCTAATCTTTAATAATATGGAAAGCTTGTTTATTTTAATATTATGATGTGACTCAATTATCTTTAACTCCATGTCTGATCGTAGCAATTAAAACTAAATTACTTTCCTCCCTAGGGATGGAAAAGCTATTTTCCACCCGTCTATCATCACATGAAAGTTCAATTTTCCGAACAGAAGAAATGAAAAACATTATGCTGCGATATATTAAACCTTACTTACTAGTAACTTACTAATACCATAGAAAATATAATAGTACTACGTACAGAAGGATCACTGTGCTAAGAATGATAAAGTAAAAACAACTTTCGCTGCAATGCAATGAAGTGCAATTCACTTCGCACGATTTTAATTCAAGGTTGTTTCATCTACCTATCTATACCTGTCTCTTTCTAACACGTAACGCTTTCCCTGTTTCGAGGCCTTGAACGTGTCAGGGTTGCGAGCGGCGCGTGGCACGAACATACGCGTAGGTAGGTACACAACGCGCTACTCAAATAAAATAAATAGTCTAGAGGACCTAGCACATTTCTTGACTGTGTTCTATCGGAGAAAGTAATTGATAGTGACAGCGTTCGTTTAATATTAAAATAAGTGTTTACTCTGTCTAATTTAATTATTTGGTACAAAATTACTGAATTCGGAGAAATGAAAGTACAAACCAACCACACATGTATGTACGGACAACAGCACGTCAAAGTAAACACTGCGGTATCTTATGCAGTTATAATAAGGGCTAGTTTACAACAAAAGTGGATAACCTGATGTGCTGTCGACTATACATCACACTTAACCAAATAAAATTGTATAGTAGTTTTTTTTTCTCCGTGCAGTTTGGGTCATAAATCATAGCTCGGCCTCAGCCCGGTTAGGGCGGTGAGTATGTTGCGAAGGCGCACCGCCGTTTTAAAATTTATATTATTCATTTTTTTTAGTTTATATAAATAATTTCAATAAATATAAAATTTGATATTAATTTATTTTTTATAAAAAAATATATAGCACATTCGCCAGCATCTTAGGTTACACACACTTTTGTTGCCAACTAGCCCTAATGTCAACTGCATAAGATACCAGAGTTAACCTTAATTTTCTGTTGTCCGTACTTAACTAAAAAAAGAGACTTATGTTTATGTGAACCTTATCTATCGCACCTTTATAAATGCTATCAAAATCTAGATTAATTTTATTGGAATACCTAAAAATTAAGGGTGATATTATAAAGCTAAAGTAAAATAATGAACTGTAGCTCTTGGACTATTAGATTTTGGACTACGTAAAATTCTAACACAAAGTTACTTAAGTAATTTGGAAGGTACTTATAAATATTATGCTAAATTTAAAGTAAGTTTATTGACCTGTTTCCGTTTATTTTAAGTTAGATTGACGTAAGTAACTGGGTAGGTATCTTAAACTCAAACCTATTTCTTTGAACAAGAAATGTTAAATACCACCTACAAAATTTGTTTTGATAAATAATGTCATAATTAGGAACACATATCTCAAATTATTAATAGTTATTTCGTTGTAACGAAGTCAGTCACAGGCTGAGAAAATAAACACAGTCACAGGCGCGTGGCGCGGTCCGCGAGCGGCAGCCCCGCGTTCATTTATGCTCGGCGTACCGAGTCGCTCGAACGTACCTAAACTTCGGAGTGACACCCCCCTGCTAATACATAGTACCCGTAGACCGATTATTTTGATTTCAAATTTTGTTAGGTCGACTAGAAAAATATTTAAAGTGCTTTCAGGTCTTGGCAATATTTATTATAAGCCTGGTCAATGCTCTTCGACTTTTCCGTTTTTTCACCTTTAAAGAAAAAAAAAACCGGCCAAGTGCGAGTCGGACTCGCGCTCTGACGGTTCCGTGCCAACTTTAACTGAATTAGGAAATTTACTTACTTCCACTTATTAAAATACCACAATATTTTGTTGACATCAAATATAACTTTGTTTTTCATAGTGTTTGTATGAAGAAGTACTATATCTCAAAAACTACTAGTTCAATCTCGTCCAAACCAGTTTTCGTTGAAAGTATTTGTAAATACTCGTATCTGCTATTTTTATAAAAATTACACACCCTTAGTTACCACTTTGGAAGCGTCTATGCTATCTAAACGTTAGACTTTAAAAGAAAATAGTTTTAGAAACCTCTATGTCATTTTAAAAGACCTATCCATAGACATCCCACACGCATAGATTTGACAAAAAAAATGCGGTTTTAGTTTCATGTATGAGAGTATCTCTTATTTAGATATGATTTTTTTTTTGTATAAGAATCGTAAAGCGGTTAACAGGATACATCTTCCTACCAAATTTCAAGAAAAAAATCTGTAAATTATACAGGCGGGTAGGTCACGTCATCGAAATCCAGGCTAATGCTAGATTAATCTGAAAGATTAGTCAATGGTTACTGAAATAGCCGAATATTACTGACAGGCCATTAAGGTTGGATCTAATTAAGTAGAATGCGGCGCTGTGAAAGTGAAAGTTAAATGATATTATAGAAGTTTTATGAGAATACTTTTAATTATGTGGTTTCAGCTAAGTCGTTTTCAGACCACAGCATAATTTGGTATAATTATCGAGTTTTGTTATTCATTACACTGATTGAAAAACTTGCTAAACGCTATATTTGTTTATCTTTAGTTAAACTCCCAGTCTCAGCGAACTACGTTTCGCCCCCGACCTTGTCCCGCCCCGGCCCCGTTTTTGATACTAGATATTATCCTATTCGGGTCCAACATACTTGTACGTCTAAAAAAAAATCTTGAAGTTTGGTCTACTTGTTCTCGAGTGGGTATAGGTGGTATAAAGAACACGACTTTAACTGACTTTTTCTACAACGTTTAATATGAAATGCGCAAAACCTCAGACACCCCAAATGATTCTAAATTTATTTGACCTAATTCTGAAAGAAAAAAAAATATTTCAAAATAGGTTTTATGTGGTGTTTTACTGGAACTTCTGATCATTTCTTGCTCTGCGGAAGACGCTTTGTCGACAGAGGATTCGGTAGGTATTCACTATTCACCGAGCCGCTGCGCCACGCTGACATTATTATTATTACGAACTAACCATTGCTTGTTTTCATATTTTGGTCGGTTGATTCATGATGGGTTGTCTTATTAATAAATAACAGGGCAAAATTCATATTCATAATTAAAAGTTGTTCGATTGATTCTGTTCGTTATTCCGATCAAACTTTTTTCGGACTTTGCATTTAACGTTGCATATATAAACTTACTTATTATTTGGGTTTGTTAATGAAAAATATTTAGTAAGTTGGTCTCATAATTGTTTAGGATATTTAGGAGAGCAATAACAAGAGATCCTGGTAATAACAGGAAAATATAATACAGGCCTGTATTATAGGTGCTTTCCTACATAATGTCTGTTTGGAATTACTTACTTGTTCATTAATATAAGATATCTCGTACGTTTATTTTTTATTATTATAAGTAGCTTACAGGTTTAATATGGTTCCCTTTTCTCCATGATCACTTCATAGTTCAAGCAGTGCATTATGTAATTATTTATGTAGACTAAACAGAATAGTGTCACTTTTTTACAATTGACTAAGTAAGAAAATTAACTCTATTTATCAAGCCGATGTAAACATCGCCTAGAAAACGGGTAAAATCGCTAAAAGACAGCGAAAAAACAGCGCAGAACGTTTTCTTGTAGGGAATTTTCGAGATCTGTATCAGAAGCGTCTTTGAGCGGTGCCTGTAGGCTGTAGTGTCGCAATTAATGTCCGTCAAAGAGATCACACCCTCATTACCAGAGTGGGCTGAAATGGGAAGGTTTCGACGCTCCAACTAACAAGTAGAACAGAAAAATGTGAACGACATTGACGTATCATATGATTTTCGATTTAGCTAATTAATTTATTCTTGTTTAGGTCTGCCGCCTATATACGCATAAGGACGTTTTTTAAACCTGTTAATCAACATCAGATATGTTACATGAACGGTGCGGCTATAAGTTCTCGTCGGTTAAGTTTCTTTCAATGCTCTCTGCTTTGCCTTTTATTAATATATAAAGGTCCCCCATTTATATATTAATAAAAGGCAAAGCAGACGATTTTTTGACATGAGTAAAGAAGAACAGAAAATTGTAGAAGAGAACGAATATAAGCACATCTAAATCAAAACATACACTGAAGTGCATAGGTGGCACTTATAAAGCATGTATCAATAAGTACAATGTTTTAGAATTAGTAAATAATCGTAACTAACGGAACTGTTCCTTTCAGAAGGAAACAAAGGAAGAACACGCGTTTATACTTCGATGGGTTTTCATTGTGAGCGGCGTCTGCCATTGTCCCTGTAACAAACACTGCCCAACTATTTTCAGGCCGGTTTTGTGTTGAGTGCAGGCCAATTTTAGGACGTACATACCCACGAGATATCCATGACTCCACCCAGAAAATGCCAGATTAACTAACTATTAGTGTACTACTGGTATCCCCAGCCTCTTCCGCGCAAATGTTCAATTTTAATCTCCGTTTTCTACACCTTTCCAATAGTAATTCCTACAATATTTTGACTTATTAATAATAGTCCCCCTAGCCGATTTCGACTACGGTGGACAGTCACAAACGACTAACCGACTGCGCGGGACATATTATAGTGCACAAGTTCGTGCGCAAACACAGGTGCACTCTCTATTCCTTTCACTCTCATAGTCCGATGGGACAGCAATCTGACACGACCGGAGAGAGATCAGGCGCAGGAGTCATTACTTTACGTGCTTTTCCGAGGCACGGGGGTGAAACACCGCCAACTTCCAAACTCCGAGCTACCCTGAGAATTTCTGAACAGAAAAACCCCGGTACATATTTTTGACCCGACCCGGGGATTAAACCCGGATCCTCTGGCGCAGTCGTCGCTTTAAAGTGCGACCCTCTAACGAAGACATAAGAAGACATAAATAAGAAAAAATATAAAGACATAATAATAATAGCTATCCAACGTGTTATCGCAGCCATTATCATCGCCTCCTTGCCTTAAGGAAACGGTTTTGTTTTTGAATAAGGCAATTTAAAGTTTATATTTACATGATTTCATGTATGTCTCAGGTTTTTTGGTTATTTAATATCTTGTGTAAATACCACATAGAATGTAGAGCAGTAATTTGCCTTGCCATCAGGCACTTAATTTTTTGTGACCTATAATGTTTGTTACTGACATAAGTAGGTAGGTTGTATTTATAGTATGAAGGTTCTACTTCTTTTCCGCCTTCAAAGGGCGCGCGACGTCCTCATTAGTAACTACTAGTGGGCTTCAGAGGAAGCTTGTTTGCGTCTCTTTGCTTTGCTCGGGGACGAAAGGGTTAAGAAAGACTTTCAATTGACTATCGGAGCGTCGAAAGATGATATGAAATTCGTTGCACTTGAAACTACTTTATTATGTCTGACAGAGTATTTTCAGGATTTCGTAGTTCGTACCCAATGGATATAAAACTGGACTCTATTACTAATTACTATACCCTCAGACATTTTTTTTTGCGCAAAACTGTAAAAAAATATATGTTCAACCCTTGATCTTGATTTTTTGTATCCAAAAAACTCAAGTGTTACTTTTATTGAATAGATTTTTAAATACTCTTTTTTTTTAATTTGCAGTTTGAAATTTCTCAAATTTACTACGCTAGAGCGAACACGAACCACTATCTATTTAACAATATAAATAGATTAATAGAGATAGAGGTGCTCGTAGCGCAGCGGTAGCAGCGCTTTGGTAGTGATATCAAAGTGAAGCAACCTACGGCGCGGTCGTGTTTGGATGGGTGACCATTCCGGCCATATAAGTGACGTTCATCACGAGCATCTCCGTGCTTCGGAAGGCACGTTAAGCCGTTGGTCCCGGCTAATATCGGTTGATATTAGTCGTTAAGCCTAGTCAGTGGCCTATGCGCGGCTTGATAACATCTGACAGCAGGGTTAGTCGCTTGCCTTGCGAACAGCCCTCCACCAACCCGCACTAAGCCCGCGTGGTGGAGTATGGCTCAAACTACCTCACAGTTGAGGTAAGGCCTTTGCCCAGCAGTGGGACGTTACAGGCTAACTTTACTAAATAGATTTCACCGAAACAAACTAAACAAAAAGGCTTCCATTTAGACGTATAAAGACATCCCTTTATCCCCTCTCTCAATCAATGCATCGGAAGCGCAGCGGGCACCGAGCTGCACCCTTGTGATGCAAATGTCTTCGCAGCGAGATTGCGTGCATTCCCTGCGCACTGTCTTTGAGACGGAAAGGGGGAAGATTAGTTTTCTATCTATCTGTATGGATAGTACGACGAGGTTCCTGAAAATATAGATAGAGAAACTTAAAATGAAAAAAATATAAAGATGAATTCTTAACCACTCAAACTTATTAACATCTCAAAGCATCGCTACGATCGCTACTCGTATTATTTGAGGTAAATACATTTAATTCATGTAACATAAAAATAAATAATTAATAAGTCATGTTAGTCATCTCAAGCTAGATATATTGTTTCATACGTACATACCCCAACAACTCTTTCAAAGGGCAGATATTTCAATAGACAGTTTTAAAACATCTATAATATCCTATATATTCGTCAAATAAAGTAGGTACCTTTAATATGGCTGATTTGAAAACTTTATTCGTCACCAATTTGCGGACATTTAAAAAGTTAATTTAACATTAGACGCCATATATTTTCAGTCAGTATTTTAACTGACTTGAATAAAAACCGGCCAAGTGCGAGTCGGACTCGCGCACTGAGGGTTCCGTGCCAACTTTAACTGAATAAGGGAATCCACTTACTTCTACTTAGTAAAATACTACAATATTTTGTTGACTGCACATGTAACTTTGTTTTTCATAGTGTTTGTATGAAGTACAAAGTTATGTTTGCGGTTGTTGAAAACATGCTATATCTCAAAAACTATTTGTTCGATCTCGTCCAAACCAATATTCGTTGAAAGTATTTGTTACGATCTATATTAAATATTTTTTTTCAAAATTTACACTCTCTTGGTTTAGAAGTTAGATGGGGGGGACGCCCATTTTACCACTTTGGAAGCGTCTAGCTATGAAACGTTAGACTTTAAAATAAAATGGTTTTAGAAACCTCAATATCATTTTACAAGACCTATCTATAGACACCCCACACGCATAGGTTTGACTAAAAAACTTTTTTTTGGTTTTAGTTTCATGTATGGGAGCCCCCCCTTAAATGACATTATTTTTTATTTTTTATATGAGAATCGGTAAGCGGTTAACAGGATACATCTTCCTACCGAATTTTAACAATGTGATGCTGATAGTTACAGAATAAAATGGCTGTGACATACGGACGGACAGACAGACAGACAGACAGACAGACAGACTTGAAGAAACTATAAGGGTTCCGTTTTTTGCCATTCGGCTACGGAACCCTAAAAATCAGCCCCAAGTCGTGTTTGCAATATGTTTTAAAACAACCCGTAAAGAATAAAGAGAGCTACTAAGAATCAATAACTTAGCCTAGAAACATGTGTCGAAATATGCCAAAAAGAAATTTTCCATATAAGACGGGTCACGTGAACGATTTAGTTTGGGAAGAAGTTTTTTGTATTGTTCGACCTATGGTTCATGGAGAAAGTTGTGAGGTTACTGATTCTAAGTAACTCCGTTCATTATTTACCGGTTGTTTTGAAACACCTTGTGTAACAAAATTACGCCGTTAAAATCTGAAAATTGGTATCTCAAATGTTGATGTTGACGAATGAACCCAGTCAGTATCCATTACGATTTTATTCGAGAGTTAAGCAGGTGAGAATTCATTTATTGGGTAAATTGCGCCGAGGTGACAAGTGCCGAAATGAGGTGTTTGTGATTGAAACACACGGGCAATTACACGTAGCTGGAACGCTAACATTTTCTTGATACAATAAATAAATATCCTTTGGACATTCCCACACATCGCCATCTAGTCCCAAAGTAAGCTACTCAAAGTCTGTGTTATGGGTGCCAGACAATGGATATTATACTTAAATACTTTTTGTTTGTAAATACATACATGATATACATAGAAAACACCCAGACCAATACAAACAGACATGTTCATGCACACAGATGTTTGTATTGTGCGGGGATCGAACCCGCAACCCGCTGCGTAGTAGGCAATTTCTCGACCACTACACCAGACGGGTCGTCTTTATTATTTTCTTGTCGTTGATATTTCATTTTATGTATAGAATCTAGCTACTATACAATACTACGTAATACCATATCTTCTGTGATGGCTAAGAAGACAATCGCGTGGAAAAACAGAGTCAAATTTGCAGTAATCTTACGTAGGACACGATTTCAGGTCAATGTAGAATATTTAGATAATATAATATTTGTAGGTTCGTATTTATTTATCAATAACAGTGTACAGTTCCAACGCACAACAACTTAGTCACGAATCAAATACGCCTTCCGATCGTAAATAAATCTTAGGGTGTCAACAAAGTGCGATAAATTATCGGGAACGGACCGTTTTTGTTTCGCCGTGTGTTCGGAGAGCAAAGAACAATTTACGAGCGCGTCAATTGGGTATTTACCCGCAGATTTGAACAGCGGGTAATTTATCGGGGAACTTATGGTAGCATATGGCAAGGTTCTGGTAACTGGTTCAATGAAGAAACAATCCATACATACCTACGTTAACACCTAGTCTTGCTGGTAATCCATAAAATTTTTGCAGGTAGTCTGTCGCAGTAAACCGTAATTATTGGTGAATCAGGTGCTTACAAGTAAAATTTTTGACGTTTCGCGAAGATAACGCTAAGACAAAATCGTTGATTTCATGTATTTATTGCTTGTGAAGTATTTTTCAATGAAGCTTAAAAAATACATTGTTTTTTTAAGAATTATTATCTATATAAGATAGCTACGTAAGTGAAAATGATAGTTGATGAAACAGAAAATCATAAAGTGGAAATTGTCGACGCGAAATGTTAAAAACTTAAGCTAGCCGAGTCGCCAAATTGGTATTGCGATCTAACTTAAGAAAAAATCCAGTTAACTCTTTCTGACTTGCTTATATGTTCGAAATTGCATACGCAATTGCAATACAAAACTTGCTTATCTATTCAAAAGCAGAGCAGCTTAAACTGTCAAAGCAAAATGCACCCGGACCACAGAACATACTCTTGGATTTTTTGCCAGAAGTCACAACGCTAGGCCAAAAGATGATCTAACAGTGCCCACAGTGCACTTATTAGCGCGCTGCTCCATGCTAAAGTTTAGCGCTTCCGGGTTCAAATACAGGGTGTTGTTTTGGTCAGTGACATCCAACTCAGGGATGATAATATGAGTTATGCTTATTCTATAAAAAATGATTTCTTTAAATTCTGAGCAAGTTTTATACAAGAAAACCTCTTCACAACATTCAAAAAAATTACAAAATGAATGGGTAAACTCGCATCCTAGCGCGTAGCTAGCGCTTATCTACGAAAAACTACCCCGTAGCTAGTAAGCTACGAAGAGGCTACCTGGTGTTGGTAGTTTTGACTCGATCGTTGTACCACATGAAACAAAATATTTTTTGGGTTATTTCTATTTCAAAAAAATATATGGCATCAGTATCGTTTGTACAGCCACCCCTGAGTCGTTCATCGCTGACCAAAACAACACCCTGCATATGCTAGGGGGCAAGGCAGTAATATCGCGGACAAAACACCGCTTGCTATTTTTAGGTGAATATGTATATTATTATGTATTCAATTTTATTGTCAGACAGCGCCTCCTTCTTCTTACAGGAAAAATACGTTGAATGGCATAGGAGTATTACGTAGTGCACCGTTCTCCAGAAGGCCTACTTACTTTTAAAATTACCGCTAGTGCATTTCAGCCAGTACCTAGTCTTACTACCGTTCTACATCTGGCCTCAGACTTTCGACAGCGTGGTCGCCCTACACCCAGATGATAGATGTGTTTCCCAATATTACGCGTCGATACGACCACCTTTCTAATGTGAGGCCGATGCGTCAAGCTGAAGCCATCTGACCGCTATTAACGATATTGTTTCTTTTTTTCGTCTTTGTTCCAAATAATGGTACAACTTATTATTCTTATTATTTCAACTTTGTTGCATTGAAAGTTGTACAAATGGTGGACTTAATACCATGTGGCATTCTCTACCCATCAACTGCTTGGGGGTGCAGAGATTTAATCAGTGGCGGAATAGTGAAAAGTACTGAGAGGGACCAACAAAAATTTTAAAATTCAATAACATAAACATACATTGTAATATTACATAGATAAAATATACGATATGTAAGCAAACTACTAATGAACATACATAGAAACATACGAACCATTCAACTCGGTTCGTTGATAATGTTTTTAAGTTCTGTTCACCTTTATCTCATTTTTACAAATAAACAGAGTCCATATAACAATGCAATAAAATTGTAATTATACTCGTAGACTATAAGGTATTAAATTCTGAAACGGTCAATAATAAAGCTGGCTGGATCCTAGCTCAAAAAGGATGAGCATAGCTATCAAACGGGAACGCAGCCAGCCTCCTTGCCGCAAGGAAATGGTTTCGTTTTTGTGATAGATTTATAGTTTATTTTTAAGTTGCATGACTGTTTTAGTTTAATTTTTTTCTTACTTGTTATTAATAAACTTTCCACATAAAGTCATTTACATTAGGTATTTCTATAATTAGTTGACTGGATAGAACCCGCAAGGGTTTGACCACAGAAGAATAATAACACTACTTAGTTTTTCAAAGCACTAGCAATCACAAAATTCCATAGTGTCTTAATTTTACACTCTCAAGGAAAGTTTTGAGGTTATCTCGAAATCAAGTTTCTAATTTCTAAGTAAAAAAAACGAACGACAGATCACATTGACGTTGTTTGTAGCACACTAACTTGGCAACATTTAGTATTCCTTATGTATGAGGTAGCTCGCGAGGTAACTCGAGTTTGGCAATTGTTCCATTAAACCTTCCTCACGTCGACTGAGCAAAACATAAATAAATAAATAATAATAACAAGTATTGGCCATCGATCACATACATTACTCTGATCCCAAAATAAGTAGCTACTGTACTTGTGTTATGAAATCAGACATAACAGTGGTACCACAATACCCAGACCCGAGACATTGTAAAAAGTTCTGATTTCTACATTGTCCGGGAATCGAACCCGGAACCTCGGAGCGGCAACGCCTTGAAACCCAGCGTGCTTAGCCACTACACCACCACAGACCACCATCGGAGGTCGTCAAGACTAGACTAGATAGGACTTTTCGCAATTAAAAAATACCTATAGTGTGTATGTGTGTAGACGAAGAAACGTCTTAACATACGGGGTGTTAGTATTTAATGTAAAACCAGATAGTTTTTAAGCACGTAAGCATTATTTGTCTGACATGTAAAATCTATTTAAAGTGATGAGTTAATGTAGATAAGGTAGAGCTTACTTTTATATTGGTTACGTTCATCCCCTGGGATCCACTTGTCAGCCTCTAAATAAGAGTGATACGAGTACCCTCGTTTAGTCATTACATCACGCCCTTGCCGTCCTAATTTACTGCGCAATTTTACCACATTTTTAATGAAATTACCCCGATTTTGGGGTAAAAAGTTCAAGGACAATTGGTGTATTTGTAAATGAAGTATTCAGTAGAGATTAATGAAAAACAGTCATCTGTATTATCGTGTTTATTGTAGGTATGACGAACTAAGGAGTATAGGTTTGATACGACACAAAAACGGGCGTCACTCAAAACGTCAAAGTCAAAGTCAAAAATAATTCATTCAATTTAGGGCACAAAATTCAACTTATGAACCTCAATAATTATAGTGTAACATCAATCAAACATGGCCCGTATGGGGCTAGAACATGTCTCCGTATCTTTTGGACCCTACTAGCGCTTCGAGACAAGACACAGACAATTTGGCAAGTGCTGAGAAGAAACGCCGGAATAAACTCAGTCACCACTAACTGCCTCAAAAATAATACAAATCAAAATAAGCAGGTAAACACATCAGTTTGGTGCAGGCTGGACTGTCCATACATTCTCGTCATAAAGATAGTCTTGGTCTTAGTTTATAATATCCCTTCGGCATTAGGGTAGTTTTGACATGTAACTTAAATTTATGAATAGGTAGTTCAATAACATTATTAGGTATGTTGTTGAAAAATTTTACACAATTTCCCAGGAATGAATTCATTGTTTTGGCTAACCTGAAGATTGGAAAAATGAATCGTCAAATGAATTACGACGCGAGGTGTAAGCGATTTGAATTAGCGCTATCACACTCAGGCGTTTTTAACAGCGCGACGGTCGCGCGGCAGTCGCGCCGCTGTCTATTTTATACATAAAATAACAGCAGTAAGCCCTTCACATTAAAGAGTCGCGCTGCTGTCGCTCTAATATGAAAGGCGCACTTAGAGCGATTTCATATTTAGGCGACTTTAGCAGCGCGACAGTCGCGCTGCTGATAATATCATACAAAATTAGTGGCTGTTTTTTATGTATGGGCATCTGCTGCTCCCGCACTACTGTCGCTCTTTTATGAAGGCGCATTTAAGGTTACGGTTATTCGCCAGAAACTTCGACAATAGCTCATCAGTTACTGCTTCTGAAATTGAAAATATAAGTTGAACAATGCATCATGAAACAAAGCCGTCATTATAATTCAATGATTAATATGCCCCCATAGATTTGCCATCAATATTTATTTATAGTGACCGCAATGCAAGATATCCGCGGGCCATCCGTCTCAATGAAATAAGATGGATGCGTCCCTAGACTGACCGACTGTAGTGTCATAAGGAAAAGTTGGAAATTCTTGATATTTTTTTTTTACACTAGCGGTTACGTTGGATTTTTCTTTAGAAACATACTTCAAACCTTCTTGTTGACTCCTGACATAACGGGGCGTGGCAGCATTTACTTATATTGCTCAATGATACATTTCTTAGGTTCTTATAACCCTGAGTTAGTAAAATAATAACCCACAGCACAGGCTACGAGAGAGAAACAGACGAATAAGGGCTGTTTTTTCAATAGTCTACCTATTGAAAAATGCAGCATGTCTGATTTGAAATTTCATCATGATATATTTGTGGATACATAATAAATAACATTTTATAATAGTCCGCTTCATATTTTATCAGTCAATAGTATTTTGACTGGCTTATGAAAAATCAGCCCCAAGTGATTTCATTTAGCATATACACCTACTGAGAGTACTATTTATATCCCATGTCACTTGACAGACTAAAAATTTAACAAGTAATAAACTGACTTCCAAACCCAAAATGCACTAAAAAAATGTCTTAAATGCACTAAAAATGCTTTATTTTAGAGTTTTAGTGCATTTTGACGATTTTTCCTGACTCTGTTCTTTAAGAAGCTACAAATTGCCTATCATAAGTTCTGTCATTATTACTACTGAACTCCTAAGCGTTAAGGAGTTCCACCATCAGCTCCGCACCACACAATGTTGACTATCAGACGTATCAACACGGCAACATTAAGATTCAAGTAAAAAACAGTATACGTGCCTTTTAAATTTGACGGTTTCCCTCGATTGCACCAAAATCTCATCATCAGAGCCCGACTTGGCAACAATGAGACCAACGAGAAAGTATAACCTCTAGGTTGGCGATTTTTTTTTGAAATCGGTCTTCAAATTACTGTGATATGAGGTAACACAGCCACAAAAAGACATATAGTCGAATTGATATCCTCCTCCTTTTTTGAAGTCGGTTGAAAACGTGTAAAACCATGTAAAATCGCCTTATATTTCAGGAGGTATAACAAACTGTAAACTAAGTACACGGATAATCGCGGCGAAACATCCCGATAAAAGGCAAGTGCCAGGAGTTTCCAACTAGAAAAGTTTCGTCCTACCAGTTTTTTATGGACCGTTTTCCCTTCAGACTCAAGACAGGGCTGCTTAAACATTTTTTTGCACATTGTGAAACGAGATCTTTGACCTAAAGGAACATAGAAAATTTTACATGATTGTGATGGCAGGTAGGTTACGAGTTTTTATTTGCTGGAATATAAAATAAACAAACGACGAAGTTTAGGTTATTATTATTGTTATTGTTTTATTTATGATAAAAGATAATATTGATCCATTTTGTTAATTTGTCTTAAAAACATATATAAAATAATTATTGAGAAAACAGAAATTCAGAAATCAGTATAACACTTATTTCAGATACAGATCACACATTAAGAAATTATTTTCCCTGCTTGATCAGTGACTGAACGAAATGCTTCATCATTGGAGAGTCATCCGCAACGGTCTTCAGGATGCTGTTAGAGCTCGCCCGTATTCGTTCAAGCAGAAGCAGTTTTCTTGAGTTACACGGCAAAGAACCCGTCTGTATGCGATTGCGTATACATTTCCGACGCACTACAGAAACGAGGCAAGCCTAACAACGCCCTGAAACCGTTTTTATATTGGACTCGAAGGACGCTTAGTGTTTTCTGCGGGTAATCGGTCCATAGGCTACTCGTGTATATAATTAATGGAATCAGGCGTTACTTTGCGGAAATCCATTATTAAGTTGAAATTCATAAAATTCATAAAATTCTTTTGCTTTAAATTTTCGCGAAGCGACGCCGGTGCAGGCAACTAACTACACGAACCGTCACCGCGGACGACTGAACAAATGTTCAGTCGTCCGTGCTCCGCCGAGGCGACAACATCTCCTGAGGTTGCCACGTTTAGTGGCGAAACGCGTCGAGGTTTTTTGCACGTTGGTGTTGGGTACTATTAATTGCATCAGCTGTGCCGCATGCGTATTGAGGGAGGGCGGGTGGTGCATCCTGCATTTGCCTGAACTAATACTAAACGCGGTGACGGTTCGTGTAGTTAGTTGCCTGCACCGGCGTCGCTTCGCGGAAATTTAAAGCAAAAGAATTTTATCAATTTTATGAATTTCAATTTACTCGTGTATAATCTTTAGCAATACGCTTTAAACAACGTTACCTTTACTTGGTAAGAACAGCGAGCAAACCTACGGGCCAACATATTGCACCGCACCCAGCGACCTACGCTCCCTTTCAATATTTACGAAAGTTATGGAGCACAGCGATGGTTTAGCTACGATCTAAGCCCTAGAGCCCCTAGAGCCCCTAGAGGTACAAGACGTAAGGATACTATGCAAAAGCTTTGTACTAGTACGATAAAGTGTAGATTATAAAACGTAAAAAAATGGACACCAATCACATACATTAAATAAATAAATATTTGACAACATCACATACATTGCTCCGATCCCAAGCTAAGTAGCTAAAGCACTTGTGTTATGGAAAATCAGAAACAACGGTGGTATCACAACACCCAGACCCGAGACAATATAGAAAATATCGTTTTCTACATTGACCCGACCGGGAATCGAACCCGGAACCTCACGAGATAGCGACGCTTGGAACCAGCGTGCTAGCCTCTCGATCACGGAGGTCATCGAGTGGCTAGCACTCTGATAGATCCGATCCTACTGTAAGCTAATGCCCTTGTGTTATGGAAATCAGACACAATGGGGTGGTACCACAGCACCCAGAGCCGTGACAATATAGAAACTATGATTTCTACATTGACCCGACCGGTAATCGAACTCGAGCACTGGGAGCGGTGACGCCTTAAAACCCAGCGTGCTTAGCCACTACACCACGGAGGTCGTCATCTATATTTTCCTTTCTTCATTACTTACTTTACAAACAAGTTGTATATTTCAGAAAGTTAACTCATATTATTCGTGATGGCAGCCCTAGCCAGCCCTTCGTTAGAACGCTTAAGTTTGGTTTATTCTTGATATTTATGGTCCCGGCTTACGTTAACATTTGCATTAAAAGACGTATTTTCGCGCAACGTTTTTCTTGTCTTGTGATCTCCCCTTTTTGCAGAGTTCGTTAGGTAAGTTCATTAAGTAAGTTCAGTAAGTATTTCAAGGTTCTGTACCTTGAAATACTTTTTGTACCTCAGTACTACGTACCTTTCATATAATCCTATTTTCCTTTCAGCACTCTCCCATTCTGCAGACGGATAGATAATTAAAGAGGCATAGCTTTGTTATTTGGTCATAAAGCTGGGGGCCATATTTTCGTGCAGTTCGTTTACGAAAAAAGATAACTGATCGAATTTTCTTTTTTGAAGAAAAAATAGTTCTATATTTCTCAGGGTCAATTTCTATATATTTTGATTTCTTCCGTGCCGTAGTTTTTTCCATGTAGATATGTTATTTGATTTTTTAAGTAAAACTGTTTAACTATCAATCGAATTACCATATGAAAAAAGTTTGATTGACGCGAGAATCGCAGCTCTGATGGTAAATTCATGGATTAATTTACTTTGCTTGCTTTTGAAAGTTGCTTAAATATCTCTCTATCTTAATAAGGCCGTCTAATAAAGAAGTTTCGTACTACTAAAAAGTTTCCACAGAAGTATTTTTGTAGCTCATCTAACTATTGTAATCAATTAGCATTCATTCACACAGGTCATATCAGTCGCTTTTACTAATGAACTAGCTCATTACCGTTTCAGGTTAGTAGGATATTTAATTCAAGATTAGTGATGTGAAACCCCTCAACTCCAAAAAAGACAATGTACTGTACCTAATATCACATAAAAACGGATCATATAACATTTTAAGTTTTTTTAAGAACCTTTTCATAGTGCGTATGATCCCATATCGATATAGGTACAATGCACATCGAAAATGCGAAACAAATTTTATCAGAAAATATTTTTTTATGATTTATCACAACACAACCGGAGGCGCCGAAGCTTGTGACGAAAATAAATAACATTTTTCACGCCATCTACCACCTGTCCCTCATTTTCAATCATCCCCGGAAAATAAAGAGTGTCTCTGACTGGTGGTAGGGAATAATGAAGTTTTTTCATATCCCGTCATCTGGTGTATGTGCTATAGCTCTATCATGTATGTGAGTATATCGAGTACCTAAGCGAAGAGCTCAAAGTTAGACATAATAGTACATTATGATACAAGTGTGCTAAGTTAACCATTATATACAAGGCGATATTGTGTGTGCACGAGCGAAAGCGAGTGCGCCATAAGAAAGCCGCGTATATAATGGTTACAGGCACACGTGTTTCATACGACGTTTTTCAACACACTTGCGAGGAAAAAACAAGACTCTTCATTTACTAAGTTTTTAATTATTAAAACAGTAAAAATACATTTCACTCGATTTTGATGGCAAAGACTTTCGCACGCGTTTTTCGCCTTGTTACTTATGTCCGGCGGAGCTAATAATAGGTTTTCTTCACTTGAAGTAGACATTTTCATTATATTAAACTTCATAATTAATCCAAACGTCGTCGCAGCCGACAATTACTATTTACGAAAAATGGCGCGTTGTTTTTTTTTCTTGCCGCGATACCAATGCGCGCGCAAGGCTTAGGCGCGAACTAGGTCGGCCAAAAGCCAAGATAAAAATGTAATAATTCATGCTTAAAACACAAATCACAGAAAATGTTAAATGAATTTGAGCTATTTTTTAGTAATAAATCTGGATTTACCATTTATTGAAATAAATATGTAGATACTGTTATTTTTCGCATAAATACTGTTTGTTCCTAAAATAAAAGTATTGTATAACCCGACTAAATTAAATCGCTTCTTCTTCTTACTTACGACTTGGTACTAGGGTACAAATGTAAATTGGTCGGGTTAATAAACTAAAAGCAATAGTGCAATAATATAATGAAAAAGCACGCATGTTTAATATCTATGATTATGAGCCAAAAATCGGTGGAATAAAAACGTCGTTTTGAGCAAGTGTGTTAAAAAATTCCTTACGTTGTAGCGGTCAAAACCGTAAAAGTAATGGAAGGAAAAGTGTTTTGAAGTAGGTAAATCAAGGGTGTAAGTAATTTGTCGAAAAATAATAATAATTAGAAATAATTAGGGTGCTGAAAAGTTATACAAATAATCCTGACCGCTTTTACGCCTGGTTATTATGTCTCTAAAAAGATTAATCGATAACACTATATTCAAATGTACAAACAAAGAAACATTCGGATTTTTAGCCTCGATTTCCGTTAATCTGAAAATTCATTCAAATCTATGACCTCGTTAAACCACAGATCTACGTAGATGCCTACTAATACTACTGTATTAAATTGTATTCTCGTAAAGGTATCAATTAACTCGCTTGGATCGGAAGATTTAATTCGGTCGCAAAACTCTAGGGAACGGGATCAAGTAGCAGGATTTATTACTTAGAACTTGAGCTTTTTGTTGGGAAAGGCTTTGAAGGAAAAACAGACTAACATCTGGATGCAATTGATGGGGGTTTTGTTATTTTTTAAGTGAGGTAACGTCACATCAAAAAACAGACTTGAACTTGTTCACATGTGTTGAAAAGAACATCTTTCTGATGTGCATGGTCCGTGATGTCACACTAATAGGATCGTACCACGCACATCGAAAATGGCGACTTATCTTTTTAAATAAAAACTAATAAAAAAAAGTATTTAAGTATTATATCTGTTGTTGTCTGGCACCGATAACACAAGCTTTGAGTAGCTTACTTTGGGAATAGATGGCGATGTGTGGGAATGGCCAAAGGATATTTATCATACAGTTTTTGATGATGTCACCATTTGGGGTCGCTATAAAATTCGTCAATTACTACCATGGATATAATATAAAAATTAACTTTAAAAAAAGTAAAACCGACTTCAAAACCAAAATGCACTAAAAAGTCGTAAATAAACTCTTGACTATTGAAAGGAAGTCGGAGGAGTCGAAATTGGAGTCGGTGCTGTGATAGTTGATGCTTGATGGTCAAAGTGATGGCACCGACTCCAAAAAGAAATTGTTTGCCTAGAACCCACCTTTCCTTTCAATAGTCAAGGGTTTATTTACGACTTTTTAGTGCATTTTGGTTTTGAAGTCGGTTTTTACTTTTTTAAGGTAATTTTATTTCTTCATTTTTAGAGATTATAGGAGGGGGGGACGGGGTGTTGCACTACATATCCACTGATCTCTCCCGAGGCCGAGACAGCTAAGCGAAACTTTTTTAAGGCTTCGTCAATTTGCTGCCGTCGTTATAAAAGTTCATGGGGTCATCCTCGCACTTAGCAATATCCAATACAGAAATGGACAGAAACCTTGTAAAGAAAAAGAAAACTTAATCCCAGTCATTTATAAGTCCATGACCCCAGGGCCCTTATTTTTAGGGTTCCGTAGCCGAATGGCAAAAAACGGAACCCTTATAGTTTCGTCAAGTCTGACGGTCTGTCGGTCTGTCTGTCTGTCTGTCTGTCCGTCTGTATGTCAGTAACCGATGTATTCTGTTAACCGCTTTACTATTCTCACACAAAAAATAAAAAAATATTATATTTAAAGGGCTCGTATACATGAAACCAAAACCTTAAAACATAATTTTAGTCAAACCTATACGTGTGGGATGTCTATGGATAGGTCTTTTAAAATGACATCTAGATTTCTAAAACCATTTTCTTTTAAAGTCTACCGTTTTATAGATAGACGCGTCCAAAGTGGTAAAATGGGCGTCCCCCCCCCATCTAACTTCTAAACTAAGCTAGTGTAAATTTTGAAAAAATATATATAATGTAGATCTTATCGAACTAGTAGTTTTGGCGATATAGTACATTTTTAATAACCGCAAACATAACTTTGTTTTTCATACAAACACTATGAAAAACAAAGTTATATTTGCCGTCAACAAAATATAGGGTATTTTAGCTAAGTGGCAGTAAGTGGATTGCCTTATTCAGCCAAAGTTGGAACGGAACCTCATTGCGCTAGTCCGACTCGCGCTTGGCCGGTTTTTTTAATCGATCGCGTCAAGATGGCGTGCGATATTTATTGTTCCATGTCCGATTTTCCAATGAAAATTAGTATTATTTCACGTGGAAGTGATTTGAAATAATCTACATAATTATCTTTCTGTTTAGGTAGATCCAGCACCCTATCTTAGCAAGTAGAAAATTAGGTTTATATTTTCCATTTTGGAATGGCTTGCCATGACGGAATCCTGCAAGACAATTGAAAGTGAGCAAACAGCTTCAAAATAAAGAGTTCATTAAATCAATACAGCCGGATTGGCCAGTGCTGTATTTCAATAATTTTCGATGTTGAGTGGTTTCAGGTAGGTTATGATACAGTAATACGCGTATATTCTGCTAAACCTTGCATTGTGTCTCTACTTTATAATACCGAGATAATGCTAGAGGCGGAGTTGTTGAGAGTTTCCAGCCTTTTTTAATATTCACCCGTAAAGTGTCAACAAAGTTGGCGTGTTATTTGGTGTAAGTAACTGTTTAGTTGAGGGACGTGGTTCATCTTGGCTCTTAAGGATTTCTTTCAGGCTGGTTTCACAGCGATGTCCAGACGCGCGCCTTTGGAATAACGCTGTATGTTGGAGTTTTATAGGCTACTAATAATAGCGACTATAGCGATGCTGAAGCGCGTTTAAAAAACGCGCGACTGCATCGATGCCAAAAGTCGCAGCGTGTAGGGGGTCTCAGATATACTCGTAGCTATAGGAGACTAACGATTTAATTACCACATTTAAGTACATAACAGACATGCGACGGTTTAACATCATAACCCAATATATAAAGAAAAGTTTTATTCTTTGACGGTTTTTCTATACTTTATAGCTCTCCACCCTTTCCTTCACTTGTTATTTGCTGCATGCAATAATAATAATAAATAATAAATGTACGCCAGGCAAAAATCTAATCTAATCTAATCTTACACACCAATTGTCGTGATTTCGAAGTAAGGAATTTTCATCTTTGTGTTACGAATACCAGACAACACGGGGGCGTCTCCTATAAATACTTAAATACAAAATAAACATCCATGACTTAGGTACAAATGTTCGTGCTCATCACACAAACATTTGCCCCTTGCGGGATTCGAGCCCGTGACGGCGGCAATATCTTCCAAGACTTTATCACCTTTCTTTCATAACTTATAGTTTTTGAAACAGTTATGGTGACGGACGATTCGTTTCCCATTCCTCCTCTACACAGCTTTATATTGGTAAATAGTTCAATTTTAAATGCTCTTAATATCAAATCGCTGGCTCTTAGCTGAACCTCATCATAAATAATTCCTTCAGAAATGTTTATCTGTATGCATCGCTACCGCCTTTTAGCCGCCATAATACGGCTATCGTTTAGTATGAAAGCTTATCAGATTCGTGGCTGGCTGAAGCTGAAATTCAATTTTGTTGGGCAAACCAAGCTCGCTACCTACCTACTAACCACTAAATTGGGATGGGATGCCCAGCTGAAAATCAGTTAGTACTCGTACTTAGTATGAAAAAATATTTTCATGCAAGATGCTTTTATACAGCAGCAAATTTCTGTTACACTCTGTATATGCACCCCAAAGCTTTTACAGATTCTGAAAAAAGAAATTAGGTATAATTAAGAATAAGGTACCCTTTTTGCTTCAACCTTTACAATGTTAATCTTAAAAGTAGTGTAAAGAATTCTAGTAATCCGTCTGTATATCTGGTAATGAAGTCTACATATATGTTGATAGAAATAACTGTTAATGTTCTGTTAAAAAAAGCAACAGTTAATAAGTGACTAAAAGTGCAATTTAAATAATAACATAAGCTAGTCTTTATCCCCATTATACCGTTAAAAATGTCGCACAAACCCAGCGAGGGTTAGCAAATAGCAATAACCGATATCGATAAGTATCCTCAGTTCCCTCCCTAGCCCGTTTGCCGATGCACGGTAATATTTGCTTTGAACGAAGTGACTGCGTTTGCGAAACCTACAGAATGTATGAATGGAAGAAGACTCTCAAGCAATCCAGGATGAATGGAGATGCTATTATTGCGATATGCAGGGCTAAATTAATTTCTGATCCCTTTGTTGGTTGAGTACAGAGATAACGCTGAGGAAAGCAGTCTTCTGTAAGCCGACTTAAGATTGCTCTTAATTAAGTAGGTAGTTAAGATTATGATACAAAAGCGATCTCATATTTAAACAGACTAAAGTACGATATAAGCTATAAGTTAAACTTATGATACCTACACTTAAAAAAGGGACAACTTTCTCTTAAACCATTTTTGCTGTATAGGCTTCTAAATGAAAATATTTATTTATATAATTTAAATAATAAAGTAATTAAACGTTTGTGGGCTATATCCCCAGACCCTTATTTATCTGGTTTAAATCAAGACTAAGTTTACACGGCAATTAAAAAAGTTAATTTCAAATATATATGGAATATCCCCATTCCAAAAATCTATTCATTTCATAATTGCGTGCCGTACATAAACGCATCAAACCGTATGATACGTCTATGCACAACATTGCTACCAAGGCCTGTTTCACACCACACGGGTCGAAAATATAGACTAACTTGTATCCTTCATATAACTTGCAAACTGTAGATGCATACATGTTGCATTAGTACAATTGGATAGTCCTGGCTTCGAACATCAGCTAGCCACATCGTAGTAGGCCTGTTACGTAAATAAGAGGAGCTTTTTCTATTTGGCCACAACATGTATTTGTTACAGAAGCCTCGGTACTGTAGACGGGCAGATGATTAGATGATGTCGGTTAGATGACGTCTTTTAACTAGAGTATTAAGGACGAGAAGTCATAACATATTCGGTAGATGCAAGATCTAGGAATAGATACCGATTGTGGTTTTCAGCTGAGCTCAAATACTTACTAGGTACTACCCATTTCATGGTAGCTAAAACTCCTACCCACTTGCATACCTACACTACTGACACTAAGTTAGAACTTAAAAGTAAAAGTTTTTTCCCCAAACCGTAGCATACTATGACGTGCTAGGATTTAGGAACGTGTACAGCGAAATAATATTATTTGTATTAATAGACATCCCACACGAATAGGTTTGACTAAAAAAAAATTTTTTGGTTTGAGTTTTATGTATGGGAACCCCCCCTTAAATGTCATCATTTTTTATTTTTTTTATGAGAATCGTAATGCGGTTAACAGGATACATACTTCTACCAAATTTCAGCAGTGTGATGCTTATAGTTACAGAAGGAAAGGAAGGAAGATTACAGTTACAATCTAGTTTTTCTAAAGATTTTTATCTTCTCTCATATCGTTAAATTCAAAATACAAAACTCAAAACGAGTTTATATAGTCGTACTTTATAAATAGTATATCGAAATGAAATTAAAAAAAAAATATTATGACACTATTTCTCTATCAAAATAATGTTATAATATTTTTTTCAACACACTTGATCATAACGACGTCTTTATTCCACCGATTTTTGGCTCATAATCATAGATATTAAACACGCGTGCTTTTTCATTATATTATTGCACTAGTGCCTTTAGTTTATTAACTCGACCAATTTAGGTTTGTACTCTAGTACCAAGTCGTAAGTAAGAAGAAGAAGCGATATAATTTAGTCGGGTTATACAATACTTTTATTTTAGCAACAAACAGTATTTATGCGAAAAATAACAGTATCTACATTTTTTTTTAATAAATGGTAAATCCAGATTTATTACTAAAAAATAGCTCAAACTCGTTAAACATTTTCTGTGATTTGTGTTTTAAACACGAATTATTACATTTTTAATCTTGGCTTTTGGCCAATCTAGTTCGCGCCTAAGCCTTGCGCGAGCATCGGTATCGCGGCAAGAAAAAAAAACAATGCGCCATTTTTCGTAAATAATAATTGTCGGCTGTGACGAAGTTTGCATTATTTAAGAAGTTTAATATTAATGAAAATGCCTAATTCAAGTGAAGAAAATGAAGAAAACCTATTATTTACTCCGCCGGACATACGTAACGAGGCAAAAAACGCGTGCGAAAGTCTTTGCCATCAAAATCGAGTGAAATGTATTTTTACTAAATGTTTTAATAATTAAAAACTTAGTAAATGAAGAGTCTTGTTTTTTCCTCGCAAGTGTGTTGAAAAACGTCGTATGATACGCGTGTGCCTGTGACCATTATATACGCGGCTTTCTTATGGCGCACTCGCTTTCGCTCGTGCGCACACAATATCGCCTTGTATATAATGGTCAACTTAGCACACTTGTATCATAATGTACTATTTTTCATTACGTTACAGATTACAGATCATAGATACATCTATTTAATTTTTTATCTGTGGCTGCGCGCGCTTTGGCGCATGCGCGGTGATAACGGGAATTTTGGCGTCATAGTACGTTTGTGTTTCGGTAGATAATTATTAGTGTTTATTAAAATGTCTGATAGTGAAAGTGCAGAAAATTTGACGCCGCCCGACATTTTAGAGACTGCGACAGCAGTCTGTCTTAATCTACTACCAGTAAAGTCAAGAAATAATAATAAATGTTATCAAGAATTTTTTCAAGAATAGGTTTGACTAAAAAAACATTTTTTGGTTTGAGTTTTATGTATGGGAACCCCCCCTTAAATGTCATCATTTTTTATTTTTTTTTATGAGAATCGTAATGCGGTTAACAGGATACATACTTCTACCAAATTTCAGCAGTGTGATGCTTATAGTTACAGAATAAAATGGCTGTGACATACGGACGGATAGACAGACAGACAGACAGGTTCCGTTTTTTGCCATTCGGCTGCGGAACCCTAAAAATGCAGGTTTACCGCAATTATTGAAACTTAAGCGTAAATTTTTATTCAATACGACTAGGTTATCTATTCATTTCATTATGTAATGCCGTATAAACGCAATAAACCGTATGATACGCATCATACGGTTTGATGCGTTTATAATATGCACGTCATTATTTGATACCAAGACCTGTTTCACACATACACGTATAGATTAACTCGTATCCTTCTTATAACTTGCATGCTGCAGATGCATGCATGTTGCATTAGTACAATTGGATAGTGCTGGCTTCGAACATCAGCTAGCCACATCGTAGTAGGCCTGTTACGTAAATAAGAGGAGCTTTTTCTATTTGGCCACAACATGTATTTGTTACAGAAGCCTCGGTACTGTAGAAGCAGATGATTAGATGATGACGATTAGATGACGCCTTTTAACTAGGGCAGTTAGCACCAGAAGTGAAAACATATTCAGTATAAACACGAGTAAGGAATAGATGCCGATTGTAGTTTTCAGTTGATACTTACTACTACCCATTTCCTGGTAGCTAAAACTCCTACCCAGTTACATACGTACACTACTGACACTAAGTTAGAACTTATGAGTAAAGGTTTTTTCCCCAAACCGTAGCATACAATGACCATGCTAGAGACGTGTCCAGCAAAAAATATATACACATATTTGTATTGAAAACTATCACACCATGACACACCACACCTAACACGGGTTGTAGCCGCGTATGATGACTGTTATAAAGGCGTCGCCGTAACTTAGTCTGTGAATTGATAGTCTTACCGATACAGACTGTCGGACTGATAGACCTTGCCAAAAAAATATAAAACGAAGTGCGATTCGCTTACTACCACCAAATAAAATATCATACGGGTATCCGAGTATCATACTCGTTGCATACTGGCATCCCACGGGTTCAGCGGTGCTGATTTTCGTGCCTGACACGTTTCTAGCATGGTCATGGCAAGATGGTGGTATGGTCTCATAGAAATGCTATGTATGGTCTGGTGCAGTAGGAAAATACCTTTAGATAGACTATTGCCGCAAGTCACTGCTGCCCTTTTTAGTGTTCCGTAGCCGAATGGTAAAATACGGAACCCTTATAGTTTCGACAAGTCTATCTGTCTGTCCGTCCGTTTGTCACAGCCACTTCATTCTGTAACTATAAGCATCACACGAAGATGTATCCTGTTAACCGCTTAACGATTCTTATACAAAAAATAAAAATATTGATATTTAACTTCCTAATGATTCCAAAGTGGAAAAATGGGCATCCCCTCCCCCATCTACCTTCTTAACTAAGCGAGTGTAAATTTTGAAAAAAAAATATAATGTAGACCTTAAAACATAACTTTATTCTTCATACAAACACTATGTAAAACGAAGTTATAATTGCTGCCAACAAAAAATTGTGGTATTTTACTAAGTTGAAGTAAGTGGATTCCCTAATTCAGTTAAAGTTGGCACGGAACTCTCAGCGCGCGAGTCCGACTCGCACTTGGCCGGTTATGTGAATGTGAAAGCCTGTAAGTACTTACTTGCCGACCGCGAGGACCAAAATGCCGTACTAGTTTACAGAGTGAGCCTTCTTTCTTATCCTTCCCTTGCAGTTTTGGCAAGCTTCAATTTAATTAAAATTATCCAACGAGTGTATTGCGGTTTTTGTCTCTTCCTGAATTCTGCGGTAAAAATCTTTTGAATCCGAGATTAAACGATACGGATTCTATTTACAGAGTTGTTATTTGAGTTGTATCTTCCCTTATTGTCAAGTGTTTTCAATTAAATTTTAACGCATTTACCTGTGAGATGTGTGGGAGGAAGCCGAGTTCTCGTCTTAATTAAAGGAGATTTTACTTATGAACGAAGTTTATCTTAATTCTGTTATGTTATCAGTTGAAACCATGTGTATCGGACAAAAAACCCACAATTAGCCTTAAACAAGATAGGTATAATGACAGTTTTCGAAGGAAAGGAGGTAAATACTGAAGCTTTTATTTGAAAATAACTTTTTTAACTCTTAAATGAACTCTTGACATGTTAAAGAAAGGAATCTAGGCAAACGATTTCTTTTTGGAGTCGATGTCATAACTTTGACCATCTCAAGGATTAAACAGACAGAGCACAGACTCCAAAAAAATTGTTCGCCTAAAATGGATTCCTTTCCTTTAAAAGGTCAAACGTTTACGAGTATTTGAGACTTTTTAGTGCATTTCGTTTTTGTAGTCGGTTTTTTATTATTTTTTGTCATTTTTACAGGGGGGGGGGGGGGCATATTTGCTCCTTATGATTCTTTTCTTTAAGAAGCTACAAATTACCTATCATGAGTTCTGACATTATAATCCCTGAACTCCTAAGCGTTAAGGAGTTCCACCACCATTAGCTCAGCTACAACACAATGTTGAATATCAGACGCAACCACACGTCAACATTAAGATACTATTTACGATTAAGATACGAAGATATAACCTATAGTAGGTAAAAAAATCAAATCGGTATACAAATGTCTGTGATATGAGGCACATTGATAACCTCCTCCTTTTTTGAAGCACCTAAAGTTTAAAAATCCCCTAAGAGGGGAAGTATTAAGAGAAATGTAGTTCGGCCATTTTATCTGAGCAACACAAATAAGTATTTTAAAGACTTAATTTTATAACACGCTTATTACTACACTACTACTAGATGTCATTAATCTTTTAAGCTTATTTAAGCCAAGAAGTTACTACTAACTTACCGACTCTGGCAGTTTCTGTTCCCTATTTGTCATCTTTCTTGAAGATGCATTAAGCAGAAGAGCGGATAAAGCCTCGCGCACTGAATATTTTAGCAAGCTCTCTCTCAGTTACAGAGTTTTAGCATTGATGAAGGATGACTCTGAAATATGAAGTTCAGTAATGGCTGCTGGATTTTTTCAGTTACAATCTAGTTTTTCTAAAGATTGTTTTTTAAAGTCTATGTAGGTACGTGGTATCATGAAACTTCACTTTCTCTTACCAATATAAATGTTATTGATGTGATGATTATTATTGGTAGTTTTATTTAACCTAACTTTCTTCTACTGCCAGATTTCAATAAAACTTATACATTAATTGCTATTGAAAAAAGCAACTGTATGTACCTGACAAGATAAAACTTACTTTTTCATCATACAGCGCCATCTCACGAGCTTTGTCGGAATATTTACTCATAAGATTTTATGCATCCTCGATGTTTTATTACGTACCTACCATAATAAGTCACTCTAGAGTTCAACAGTTCTTCTGTCTTAGTATCACGTGTCGCCAATAGATGGAGTTAAAAAGTTCTTTGAAAATGGTAAGAGTCAAAAGTAAGCGTACACAGCATTCTTAGTATTAAATAAAATAATGCAACACTTTACATAATATTATTTATAAACTTTATTCGAAAATAAAATTTCGCTTATAACTAGAAGTATTTTTCCAAAGGTTCTCCAAGGATCTGTTCAAGTTTTCTGATGGCTTCCTTAGTGCAAGTCTCTATTCTCTGGTCGCCGTCTTCCAGTAGTTCGGCTAGGAACGGAACACTTTCGGCTAGGAGGGGCAGCCAGCTGCTGCCTAGCTGCGTTGCCATGGAAACCAGGGAATCTAGGGCCAGGAGTCTGAAAAATTTATGATTTTATTAGAAAAAGTTACTTCCATGATAGTGACTACGATAAGTTCCTACTAGAAGATGTTATTCATTAGCTTTCCGATACTTTGTTCTATCGAGGTCGCCGACGCTTAACCACCTTAAAACCCAAAACCGCTTGCACCTCGCGTCGTCTTTCGTTTGAAGTTACGACCCATTTTGTGCTGCGCTAGTAAGTACAAACGAACTAATTGTAACTTAATAAATCAAAACACTTAACATTTACAAATGAGTTTAAATTAAGTCTTGATTTGTATGGGTACTTCAACTGGCATGTTTATTATCTTTTTGATTTGAGCTAAGCAAGTAGGGCTTACATAGTTACATGACAAAGTTAAATTGCGTTTACTAACCTGATATCAGCGTCATTGTGTCTCGTCTTCAACAGTATCTGATAATTCAACAGTTTCCACAACGAATCATCAGCCGTAGCCACCGCGAACTGAGATATGCACGGAATAATCAGCTCTTCTGCCCTCGACTTAAGGTCGTCAACACCACCGACGGTGTTCTCCAGTTGATCAACCACCGGTTGCATTAGAGTTTCGAAACGGTCCTTGTTTAAAAAGTTCTGGCTGTCATACAAGAACACTATGTGTAGCGTCTTGATTATGTATTTGATTAATGTAATGCATTTGTCTTCGGAATCAAAGAACAGGTCTTCGGTTTTGCTATTGTTGCAAGAGTCTAGGAGGTCTGATGCGTTCTTTATGAAGTGACCAGCGAATAGAACGAATAAACCTTTCAGTTGATCGGCGATCGCACTGCTCAATCTGCAAAACAAGATATGAAAATGTTTGAGAGTAATCTAGTAATTTGAGACGGCAAATCAATAAGTAAAAAAATGATATGAAAAAGGTCAGTGCATCCATTTGACCCTGCGATCTTTACAAGGTCCTCTGTCCATGCTTTCGGTGAACATCCTACGCTGTGTCTTTGGTCAAAGAGTCCAATCCAATCGCATGAAAATCATAATGCATCTTTATAACTGAAAAGCTATAAAGTAAGTCAAGGGACTAAAGAAACTTACAAAACAAAATTAAGTAAAAATTCAGATACTCTGTACTGTATTGTTCCAAAAAATGCAAGCCAATAAAACATGATAGTGAATAGTTAATACAATCAAAAATATTTACCTGTAAAACGTAATAGCCCTGTCCTTTTGTCCCTCCATATTGGTCCTTATAGCCCAATCGTAAATCTTGAAGTAGAAAGGCCTGAAGCTAGTCTCCGAAAGCTTCAGCACCAGTTTCACTAACGCATTGACCACTTCATCCTCTGCCTGATCGATCACATTGCCATCTATATTCTTCTCTGTTGCGTTACTTCTTAACTGCAGCGCTGACAAGAAGAATGCTGTCAAATCTTGCTGGAGAGCGTTGAAGTCAGCTGTGGTGACATTCGCAAAGCTGTCAGCTAACACAGACATCACAGGGCCAATAGCGTCATAGTTCTCTTTCTCTAACAACACCTGATGAGTTTCATTTGCCACCGGAATCAAAACCCTGGGCGGTATCGACCCGGCTATCTTCTTCTTTATCGTAATCAGTTTAGCAACGATCGCGGACACTTTACTGCACTCCTGATCGTAAGTCTGCCACTTGGCTAGCAGTATCGCGTACTCGTAGAGTATTTTATGCAGATACGGACTCAAGAACAGAGGTAAACTCTCCACAATCTTCGATATCGCTGTCACTGTACTTAATAGTATCAATTCAGGAGTTTCAGCTTCACGTTGCTTCTTCAGAACCTTTATGAGCGCTGGCATGAACTTCCTTAAGCTAGCCAATGCGTGTGCTTTCAGATTGCTGCACAGTTCAGCCAAGCATAGTACCACAGAAGCCATCACGTTACTTGTGATGTTCGAATTGCAAGTGTATTCTGTCACCGTGTCTAGGACTGGCTTGAATGGTTCCGGGTTTTCCGAAGCTAACATTCTTGTTAGCAACTTCAAAGATAGTAGAGCGGTCTGTTGGTTCAGCTCGAGTTCTTGAGCTGCCATCTCATTACCACCATCCTCTTTTATCTCTATGGTCTTTATGATGTCTAACAATGCAGGAAGCAGAGCATATAGTAGGTCCTTGTTGACATCATTGAACATTTCTGGGCTGAATTGTATTTTGGAGTTCAGCAACTCCATTGATTTTCTTCGCACAGCTTGCAATGTATGTTTTAGTAGGCCTTTCACGACAGACAAGAACATAGGCGCTGATAACAAGTTGTTTGTGTTATCTAGAAGATCATAACTATGATGTAACATCACTCGCCAATATTTCGCAGTTTTCTCATCGTTAAACTTAGCAATGCTTTGGATGAACACCAGGATGTTTATAATGAAGTTTTTGTAAAGAATCTCCATCGCCTTGATGTCTGTAACTTGACTGCTATGCTGGATAAATCTCGAAGAAGCTAAGCAGTTGTTCATGAATGTTATTATAACGTATTTGTACTGACGGAGCTGCACAGCCGTATGACCATTCACGCTGAAGATGTCGCTCGGATCGACATCAGTGTCCATAGAATCTTCGTCTTTCTGAATCGGCAATGTCTTTAAATAGACCATCAGTTTTATAAAGTTTCCAATGCAAACTTCGGGTGGGAACTCCAGCAAAATATTCTGTCCAAAGTCGAGTCTATTCATTGGCGATTCCTGATCAGCTAGCGTCCTGCTTTGCCTCTTGTCCTTCTTTTTATCCTCGTTGAAATGAGCGACGTGAGTTTCTAGCAATAAAGCGAGGAACACCCAAAGGAAATGTTTCGGCCCAAGTGTCTCCACCAACTTCTTGTATAACGGCAATCGTCTATGCTCCGGAACATGTAGGACGACGTCCGCGAATATTCTTAGTACGGGCACAATACGAGTTTGGAGCTGTTGCAGTTCTTTCTCTGTGTATTCGTCGACATCCCTGTCAAGTTTTACAAGAATAGGAATCAGGGTTTCGATGATCTTTATTATAATCTGGAAGCTATACGCGTCGTCGTGTCTCAGCACCGATGATCCCATGAAAGTAAATATCTCCATAGTATGGTGGAGGACTTGTTCTGGCAGCATATAGGCAGCGTGTGATAGTAGTATCAAGGCATGGTGATGAGTTTGAGGATTCTGGGTTCCTCTGATACACTGCACTACTAGTTCGACTTTGAAGTGTGATTTAAGCGATTTCATTTGATCCCTATCCTTATCATTTACGAATTTCTTGCAGTAGTACCACAAAGATGACAATATAAGTTGCTTAGTGTACTCTACATACGATTGTTCTTCGAACCTCAAGCATTTGTTCAGCAGTTCAAACAACATAGAGACAAATGTGCTTTCAACAGTCATTTTCTTTTTGTTCTGAACGTATTCTAGTAGCGTAACTCCTAATTTCCATTCATTGGTTTCGGTGACTTGATAGGATAATACAGAAACTGAAGTCTTCTTCTTTTTAGGCTCCTTTGCAGCCGGGTCTACAACACTTAACATTCTTTGTAGTATTGGCTTGAAATCTGAGAAGTTGAGATGAATCTTCTTCATGACTTTGGAAGCAGAACTAGCAATCGCAGGATTGTTACTGAATGTACCGGCTGACGCTATAAGATTGACTAACTCTTTAGTTCTCTCTTCAGGCACTTTCTTGAAAACATCTTCATCAATTTGTTTCATGATCAGGACACAAGGACTGGTAAGCGAATGTCCCTCCTCAAGAATACATTCTCTGTATTCTCTCAAGCCTGATTCTATACAGTTCCAGACTTGATCTTTCGTCAAAGTGCTCACAGTAGCTTCATTGATTTGACTGTATACATGTTTCAACATATTTGATTCATAAATATTGAAGATGAATTTCAGATTGAGTTCATTCTGTACCAATGTTTTCTGAAGCTTGTCTAGAGCTGGGACTATGTAAGGGAATGTGTTTGCACTGTTCAGATTATACAAGAGTTTGAGAAAACTGGCTTTAACATGTGGAGGAGTGTCTGAAATTAGAATTTCTGTGAATTTGTTCAGACAGTTCTTCCTGAATATCTTTTTAGCTGGAGATGATTGTGTCAGGATAGTGTTCAGGACTTGTGGTATCTGTTCATGGTCTAACAACAACTCTTCTTTATGAGCAAGGAGTTCATTGTACAGTTGTACATATACTTTTCTATTGTCTGGCTCAAGCCTCAACAATTGATGGATGGTATCTACAGCACACTGGCGAATCGGTGTAATAGGGTTGTTCAAGTTGAAAAGGATCATAAGAACTACAACATCAGATTCATATATCCATTCTGAGTCTTTTAATGAAAAGAAATTCATTAACAATTTCAAACTTCTCAGTTGTAACTCAGGACCGATCACATCTTTAGCTTCATTCGCGTATAAGATGTGGCCGCAAGCAAAGTTTGCAATAAACTCGAATCTTTCTCTAGCATTGGTGAAAAATTTCCTCAGCAACTGTTGTAATAGTTTGACATAACTCTTCTCATAAGAGGGAATTGCACAGCCTGTAATACAGATCTCATACAATCTTCTAACAAGAATAGTTTCAGCGTTTTCGCAAACATTGCACCATGGCTTGGAAAGATTATTCACATTCATGTCTTCAATAATTCTAGATATGAGATAGTCGAAGGTTTCAAACAATATTTTGTTTTGTCTGGATAGTCTGACAAATTCTGGCATTATGTTGCTTGAGAATGTCCGATTGTCAGTACTTGCAATTATTGTTCTATTCTCCACTTCAACCGATTCCAACAACAAGTTTAGAGTTTCTGTTATTTCTTCGATTGATGCCTCTTTGAAAGAACAACTCTTTAGAAGTAAGTATGTGTAAATTTGAAGAGTATCATTTTTGTTCAGTTGATTCAAATCAAGTAGCTCATCAAAGTTCTTAACTTTATCAATAAAAAAAGCCTTGAAGATGACTTGGTTTAGGACTTCATAGTTGTCTTTGAATGTAGCATTCAAGTTTTTTAGTTTCTTCAATAAACCGAATTTTCGGCCCCAAGGAGAATTCAAAATAGCCCAAGTAGTTAGAGCAGAGTCCTCACTATACGGGAAGAGATACGGCACCAATGCTAACACAGTATCTTGATTGACTGGCAGTATTTCCAAAGCGCAGAACTTTCTTATGGTCGTACTAATGATGCTCTTCCATTTTTTTGAAGTTTTACTTACAATAGTTACAAGAACATTAGTTGCATCAATTTCGTTGAGAGCTTCAGTTAAATATTCACTTGGGATGTCTAAAGCTGCTGATACAACATCAATGTTGTCATCATTTAATCTGTTTACAATGGAGTCTTTCACAAATTCCACATTGTCAATTTTTAGTGTTTCAAACTCTTTGCTTATGTATTTGACAGCTTCAATCCTCAAATCAGGATTGACATGGTTCAGATTTTCAAAGAGGTAGGTTCCTCCAACTTTGTGAGCTACTGATGGTTTAAAACCTAAAACCTTGGATAGTTGCATTCTTCTTTTATTTGACGTTTTGTTTTGGGAGTTCATTTCTTGCTTGATAACTTTATCAAATGCATCAGGGTATTTGGTTTCAAGGCTTTTCAGGAATAAGGAGTACCACTTGAGAATTTCTGGAGAGCATTCATCTTCTTCGATTATTTCTATATCACTCTCATCACCATCTACCGTTTGAGCTGGCTGCTGTGTTTGATATGCATCAAGGACACACCTGGAAAAGTAAATAACAATTCATTTAATTAAAGGAAACCAATAAAAAAGATTTCAAAATTTATGAAAACATTGTTTTATTAAACAATATTTGATTCCTTATTTTAATTTTAACCCCACTAAATTCCAATTAAAATAAAAATAATAATAAGCATAATAAAAACCTAGGAAACCTTATTTCAACCACGTGAAGGAAAAATTAAAGTCCATTTTTCTTTGCTAGTCGAATAATGTAAATAATCTCTTTATAACTTTTAAAATAATATTCGTGAATAAAATAAATTGATTTAAAAGATCTCAGAGCTAAGCAATGAATTTTAAAATAATTCTATTTGGGTGAAAATGAATGTCAACATTGTTTACAATATTGGACAAGCCAAAAGAAACAGACTTTAGGTAATGTCATGTC
The DNA here is from genome assembly GCA_963924145.1 of Pyrausta purpuralis. Classification (NCBI taxonomy): domain Eukaryota; kingdom Metazoa; phylum Arthropoda; class Insecta; order Lepidoptera; family Crambidae; genus Pyrausta; species Pyrausta purpuralis. The sequence continues at coordinate 21,253,095 of OZ001654.1, forward strand.
ATACCAGGAGGTCAAGAAAAAGGCAAACAAAAGAAAATAATGACAATTACTCCACTTACAAGAGCGAAGCTCTTAAATTTAAGAAAACTAAGACTAACAGACTGCATTTGACAGTTAGGTAACAAAAATAATAAATTCATTTAAATTATTACTCACTTGATAATTGTTTCTGGCTGTTGCAACTTGAAGTCAACATCTTCAATCAATGTCTCAGGCAATTCCCGGAACCTTATGAACTCTTCATTATCACTCTGCAGCACAGGAAGAACACTTGAGAGGAATGCTAATACAAAAGGCTGAATATTCTGTTTGTGCTCCACTGATTTCTTTAAAAATTTGCACAAATCGGTCATCACATCCAAGGATATATTATTCAAAATGGTCTCCGACATATTTTTCATATGTGTCTGGTGTGCATACAGCATTGTTATCAAAATAGCAATATCATAAGTCATATCAAACTCAGTTGTTATAAGTTTAAGAATAATTTCATTCAAAGTATCTGTTTTTATAGTAGTTTTTGTGAATAAAAATCCCAGAACAACAAAAGCTGAAGTTCTGAAGTCAATGATTGGCGATTCTATTGCTTTCAAAACAGTGGGTAAAAGAGCATTAATGGTCGCTTCTGTTACACGTTTTGCACTTTCTAAAACTCCTAAGGCAGTCTGGCAGAAGAAAGCAAAAACAGTATTGAGTTGAGAAGATCGCTCACCAAACTCTTTAACATACTTCAATGTAGTCTTTGCTGTGAATTGAAGTGTTGCAGGATTGGAAACACAGTGGTTATACCAAACTTGATTACCGAGTGGTACTCCATTTTTTTGTATGGGCAGCAACCAATTCCATCTGTTTGATGTGGAGTTTACCTCCATGATCTGAATAAAACGGACAAAAATTTTGGAGCCATGGTAGGGCAATATCAATGCCATGATAGCATCTTGGTTGTACTGTTGAATATGGTACCTGTTTACGAGCCATTCAAGTGCTTTATGTGAAGACTGAAGCAGAAAATATGGAGATAGTTGCAATAGAAACTTCTCAATGGTTTGATCCAAATTTTGATTAACCTCCTTGCTTTGAACTGCTCTTTCGAACTCTTTGGATGATAGGCTAAAGAGGGAGTCTTCATATACCCTGAATCCTTCGTATAAGGCTATCAACTCGTGGAGGCCACTCAAACCAATCTCATAAAAAGTGTCTCTGTCTTTGAGACCGGCTTCTTTTGGGTCAAATAGTAAGGACGCCTTTTTCTTGTCCTCTTTATAGATAGCAGACTGAGGAGCTGATAGCTTTTTCAGCTGTTCCGATAGAGATGTGGCTGCCATTCTATTATGATTAGGCCACAATTTTCACTCTGAAATCAATGAGATATTTAGGAGTGTGTTAAAATAAAACCACCTTAAAAATCTGGCTTAAAAAGCTAAAAATAATGCAATTGAATTGATGAGAATGCGAAAAGAATGAGAATTGCTTTTTATTATGGAAAATAAATTCATTTGGAATTAATACAAAATGTGCATAGACTGTTGGTTTACGCAAGCTGAGATCATGCACAGTCTATGCACATCATGTAACGACTCCAAATGAATTTGTTTCTCTTAAATTGAAGGCAAATGGGTTATTTTTAGTCAGATTTTTATAAAACTGTTTATCTATTTTTTTTTGTATTTCACGATTTTTAGTCATTATTATTTATTACCAATATCTCAAAATCTACTGATGACCCATTTTGATGAAACTTACACTAAATATAGCCTAAATGAATATACCTCATTGAACTAAAAATACAAACTCAAAAAGTTTAGAATTCCAACGATATCACATGAATACACGGATATTTTTGAAAAAGTTTTAAATTCTAACGATATCACATAAATACACATAGAATTGATTAACTCCTCTTTTTGAAGTCGATAAAAACATAACCTATTATAACGAAGAAATGGTCCTTTAAAAAAAAATACATCATTTTAATTTGCAATACATACCCTGCAAACTTTATACTTTTGTACTGCTTTATTTGTGTTATTTAATTGTAGATTTTATAAAATTTGACGACAAAATAAGTGTAAAACCTTGCCGACATTGAATCACATGTAGTTTTTTATTTTTTATTATACCACAGATTAGTAAAAGTACTACAGTACTACTTTGACGGATAGGTTCAAGCTGGAAAGCTCTTTCAGCCGATATGATGCTTCGACGTGGTTTCAATGATTGTCTTCAAACAATGTCTTCAAAATACAATATCGTTGCGTGGTTTACATTTCACAGGAAAATTTGTTTCTAAAGTTAATGCAAACACTATAGTTGATTATAACACAATTAATTATTTTGAAAAATATTTTTCGTGATGATTTATTAAATTTTACATACCGACATTTCGTACACTTTTATCGTTCGTGGTCACGGGACGGATAGTCTGTAATTTTGATCAAACTTTATTATTCCGCCGTCTACATTATATGGCGTCGTCAGGTTATAAACAATAAGTGCTCGCAGTTTACAAAATGTCGAAGGCAAAAGTACAACTCATTCAAATTTTACAATTACGACATTCAATTTCAGCAAAGTTAAATCTGTTATTTTTTTATAAAGAATTTGAACAAACTAAGTTAATATAATATGGGCTTTGGTTCTCATAAAGTAAATGATAATATTTTTGCTTTAGAATGTTTTTAACACTCACAGTGTCATATTTTATATTCATAAAGATGAAATAAGAAACCAAAAATTTGCGCACGGGCGGGACTTGAACCAGCAACCTTTTGGCAAACCGGGCCAAACGCTCTTACCAATTGAGCTACCGTGCTGTCAGTCCGACCCTGCGAAATTTGTGGTTTCTTATGAAAACGTCAATTGCGTGACGCTTAGCGCCATCTAGCCGTCTGTTTATGAAACAGATGGCCCAAGCAGTTATTCTTTACAGAATAAATTCAACTTGGAAATTGATGTCGCTTCGCTATCTATGCTTTAGAATGTTTTTAACACTCACAGTGTCATATTTTATATTCATAAAGATGAAATAAGAAACCAAAAATTTGCGCACGGGCGGGACTTGAACCAGCAACCTTTTGGCAAACCGGGCCAAACGCTCTTACCAATTGAGCTACCGTGCTGTCAGTCCGACCCTGCGAAATTTGTGGTTTCTTATGAAAACGTCAATTGCGTGACGCTTAGCGCCATCTAGCCGTCTGTTTCATAAACAGAAATTTGGTTTCTTATTTCATCTTTATGATAATATTTTGTTATAAAAATACATTGTAGTCGATGTGGCTCGAAGCACGGGCGGAAGGGCACGTTGCGACGTCACCGTCACAGTAAAAGTCCGAAGTGCGAAGAACGCAATTTATTCTGCAGACTCGTAGTACAAAAATAGGGTGCGGACTAAGCAGCGAAAAGGCTCGAGCTCTGTGCCTTATAGATCCAAAAAATATAGAATTGCTAAAGTATTGGTGGGACTATCTAGTCGCATATTATTGGTTTTGGTAAAAACCAATTCTAAGCGTTTTAGAGACTCAAAGAAAGGATTCCAGTATTGGAGGGACTAGATGCCCAAGAAGCTATTACCAGTTTGGTGCGTTTCAGAATCCCAAGGAATGAATTAAATCCTACAAATCTCAAGAGTACGTACCTATGGTACAAAAATATACTCATTGCCACGAACATATGATTCGCGTCATTTATTTGTAAGTGGCGGAACTACTATATTTTTTCTACTAATAATATTGGTTAAACACTTAAGCAGCGCGAACTAATAATGGAAAGCGCCATCTAGTGCCAAGTAGCAAAATTAATGTTTCGTAATTGCGGGTGTGTTAAAATATTTTAAAACGAATACTATAACAGATGACTGTTCAATATTATAAAAATAACAATTCTTCATATAATTTTAGCACTTTCAAATATATGCAAACATGTAGTCTTACATTTTAGTCATTCTTAAAAAAATAGTCCTCCGAGAACCAGATTGATGGCTATCTCAACATTTTTAGGGGCTGACTCCTCGAAACTCTTGTTATTTGCTCACGAGTATTTCATGACCCCGTTTGAGAATTGAACATCTTCTGTAGTTTACTTTAGTAGATGTCCTTTAGGCCAAAAAAATTTGGTGGGAGAAGTGATCTTTACACGTGAATTTTTTTTTTTTTTTTGTGTCTCGCAGCTAGCTGCCGTTTTAGTTGTGATGAACACAGCGACACCCGTGCTAAAAACCAGAACTTAGTTCTTCAACATGCCACGGGATCATGTTAACGCCGTTAGAAATTAAATGAAGTTTTGAGGCATTTTATAAAATAACACGGCATTAAAAATTTTGCAACTGTGAGCTTACAAACTGACGACGAATTATTCGATTTGCCTGCGACATCAAACTGTGGTGTCACTAAAAGTAAAATAACATTCAATTATTTTTTTGAGTCCCACATTAGAATAACGTTTTACAGTAGCCACCTAAATAAAGTGCAAACCCGATAGCAGGTAAAAGTAGAACTTAAATTATACACAAAAGATAAGCATAAAATTTTATTTGTTGATTATACAACATGTCCCTGGATAAAGTGCAACCCCGAAAGGAGGTGAAACTAGACCATAACTGAATTTCATAAAAATATTTAAAAAAAAAATATTTTTTTGTAAATTTTATTGAAGCAATATTTTTTTTGTTTTTTGTTACGGGCCCTCAGTACGAATATTTTTTTTCTTCCAAATTAGTGGGTCTATTTGATTGAAATAAAGAGGTATGTTATGCTAACATCCTAGCGGTCATACCACAATCAAAAATACCATGCAAAAAGATCGATATTGATACTTAAAGTTAACTTTTTGCTTAAAAAATGCAATTTTTATGCTGCATTTTTAAATGATGCCAAAAATTATGCCCCCATAACCTGGTATTTTTATGATTAATTATTATTTAACATCACTTAAGCTTTCAATTACAAAAAAAATACTGTTCTAACTCACATAATAAGCGAGCTACGGTCACTTGAACTTCACCACCCGTTACGTCATTCATCACGCAGGTATCGTATTATGTAGTTTTTATGGAATTTTATTGAAGTTCAGGCATAACAAGTAACTTGTTTATTTAAGTTACACATGTTTGCGTTAATTTATCATAAAAATATCAGGTGATAGGGGCATAATTTTGAGAAAAGACCGATATTCTTAAAAAATACAACATAAAAATTGCGTTTTTTAAGCAAAAAGGTAATTTAAATATCAATATCGATCTTTTTGCATGGTATTTTTGATTGTGGTATGACCGCTAGGATATAAGCATAACATACCTCTTTATTTCAATCAAATAGACCCACTAGTTTGGAAGAAAAAAAGTTATTTGTACCGAGGGTCCGTAACAAAAAACAAAAAAAATATTTCTTCAATAAAATTTACAAAAAAATATTTAAATATTTTTTTGAAATTCAGTTATGGTCTAGTTTCACCTCCTTTCGGGGTTGCACTTTATCCAGGGACACGTTGTATTCGTTTCTAATGACTAATCAACTTTACACTAAGTGCAAAAAGTAGATAGCTCTCGAAATTGCGGTTTGGTTTTGGTAATGTAATAACGTGCTTTATAGAAGCTAAAATATTGGATAAAAATCGCTTGAATATATTTTAAGTCTACTTTCACCAAGCTTATGAGATAGCGCTATATGACAGCTTAAGGTGTAAATGTGTAAAAAGATTTATAAATAACCACCCTTTTCTCAAGAAAGTGCCCAGCGTGCTCAGTCTTTCAACCCCAAGAGTGAAAAACTGTGGATTAAAAAAGATAACGTCAAATATGTCTGGTCAAATTAGTGTTGCGGAACAATCGATAGTTTAACCGTTTAACTGTCGATTGTTCATCTCTTATGTATTCAGTACCTAATGGACGTGACGTTAGGTAAATATGGACGTTTTCCATAATAGTATAGGTGGTCAGTACAATTTATATTCGAGCGATACTTACTACTGTTACACCCAGACCCAACAGAACTTGTATTGATTTACGGCTATAGCCGCTCACTGATACGAAAAGTGTTGACCATGAATTGGATTTGTTGCCTTTTGATTAAGACAACTCGAAATAACTTTTTAGTGTCGATAGTATTGAGTTGCTTATTTTTATCGACTTAAAAAAGGAGGTAATCAATTCAACCTGCATGTACTTACCGTCAGAATCATCAGAATTTTAGTATGTTGATCCACAAAGGCTTCCTAACACGTGTGTAAAATTTTGCAAGTTACATACACTTATTTGGCAAGTATGTGTATCTCAGGATTCCTTGATAGCGAGAAGTCATAGCCAGATGATTATTTTTAGTTTAATCAGTTATAGTTCAACGAAACCCTAATAGTGATAGTTTCATCAAAATCGGTCGAGAATTTTAAGATACAAGTAAAAACTAAAAGAACATAAAATAAAATAAAAAACTACAAAATAATATAAATCGCCTTCAAAAAAACTGACATAAAAGCTTTCTTCTTCTATTTAGGATTTAAGCTTTTGTAAGTTGTTTGAAGGCAGTTACATTTTTTGTTTGGCTTATTAATTTAACTTTATCTTCAAAAAAAAGGAACACAATACTTTTAATAGAATATCAAATTCGATACTATTTTGCTCTGACTATCGACAGTTAACTGTCGAGAAGCCACGCAACACTTATTAATGTCAAAAATCTGTTGTTGACTTAACTCTGTTGTTTGTTTATCGCAGACTTTTGTTATCATCAATTCATTATTATCGCAAAATTTTACGTAAATGATGTCCTTCCGCATTGATTGTTTTGAAAACTGATTCTGACGACAGCAGCTGCTTATTTGCGCCTTCAATACTCGTGTGTAATACATACATACATTGTATACGCGCATATTGTAGTCTGAAAGGCACAGCTGTAGGTTTATGGTGTTTCCTTTGTTCTCAAATTCTTAAAAATGGGACATAAATTTAACCTGCTCGGTATTTTACTATTGATAAATCAGATTCTTGGCTATAAACCTGTTGTTCTGATACATGGAATCATGACTGGAAGTGGAAGTATGGAAATGATTTCACACAGGATACAAGAGGTTAGTAAATAATGAATTGTCGAATGTGGTCATTGAGTTAAAAATATAAAAATGAGTTTTGAGAAGGGCGTTGATATGCGATCCTAATTAGTTAGTTAGTTTAGCTGGGGTGTTTTCTGTACTTATACATATATATATATATATACACATATATAGGGGGACATACAACATACTCATTGTACGTTGTGTGTATGTCCCCCTTTTTTTGTTGTAACAACCCTAGGCTTTCCCAGAAGGCTAGCAATGTTGCCTGTTGTTCCACCACTACACCTGTGCACTCATGAGCACATGCTGTGGTCTTTCTTCTTCCTCCATGCCCCCTTTGCACAGGGGGCTATCTGTGTCTGTTTTGAAAAGAGGCATTGACAATAGTGACTGAGTTTGTTGCGCAGCTTCTTCTCAGCACTAGCCCACAATTGTCCCGAAGCTGTGGTAGGGTTTATATTGGGACGTGTAAAAGTGCCCCCAGAGGGCCTATTTGCATAAATAAATGACTTTTATGACTTTTATGACTTTTGTTACACCTATAGTGAATAAATGTTTGTTTAAGAGACTGTGACTAGTTAGGTACTGTACCTTTAACTATGCACAGTTTATATATTTTTTCTTGTTAATCGGATGAGATCCTTTTTTAAACTTCTGGAATGGCATTGTTTCTTTGCTCGCAACCTCACCAATTCTCCACTCTGCTTGATGTGCTATGTTACTTCAACTGTGGTGTTTTTTTGCATTTTATTCTAATCACCCCAGGCTTTCCAAGAGGGATAGCAATCTGTCTAGATTACTACAGTCCAGGAATGTAGCTGCTTGATGTGATGCTTTGGTTTCTGCACATAGTTAGAGAAACTTGACTAATTTAGGTCAACATAAAACAACTAATTATGATGGCTCGTACAGGGGAGCTATTTCAGAATAAAAAAATTGTCCGCTCAGATTGAAGATCTTCATGTTTGTTTTCCAGAAACATCCGGGAACAATAGTCTACAATGTGAACCGGTTTGAGAGCTGGTCTAGTCTGGAGACCATGTGGCACCAAGTTCTTGAGATTGGCAAAGATATAGTGAACATTTCATCCAAATACCCAGAGGGTATAAACCTTATTGGTAAGACGAAATATTATTAAAATTAACTCTAAATTAAAAGCATGTCACAAAATAAAGTAATGTTATAAATGCGAAAGTTTGTTAGAATGCATGTATGTTTGTTACTCCTTCATTTTAAAACTAATTGGTATTTTTTTATAAAACTACAGTCATCTATACTAATATTATAAACCAGAAGAGTTTGCTTGAACGCGCTAATCTCAGGAACTACTGGACCTATACTAAAAAATTTGTTGAATAGCTAATTAATAGAGGAAGGCTTTAGGCTATAAAATATCACGGTATGACTTATAACAGCAGAGCAAGAATGAAAAATGTTGCAAAAAGGGGGAGGAAAACATTCCTTTTAAGAGATTCCCAAAAAAAGGGTTTAAGAAAAACAAAAATAATGTAAATCAAATAAAATAAATTCATTTATGGAACACAGGTACAGGTGTATGACAGATTCAGGTACAGGTACAGGTGTATGTTTCCCTTTTAAAGATCTACAATGAAGTCCGCGACTGACTGGCGTGATTCTTATATGGTTTAGTCACTACAAACTTTTTTATGTTCAAATATTTGATAGAAAATAAAATAATGTACTATTTTCAAAGGTGTTTTGCACACGAGTATTTATTCTTATCAAAATAAACATATTCATCATCACGAGCATTTCTACAACAAAATTGCTCTTAACATAATTTTATTTCAATAAATATTATCTATCACAATTTTAAAATAACACCGCATTAAAATAATGCTCGCGGTTAAAGAACAACGCGCGCTTGCACAATCCATGAAATAAATTATTACCTACTATTACCTGTTACAAAGAAGATATGCGTTTTGCGTTGAAATATTTTACGCGAAATACGAAATTTACGCGGCGGGCTCCGCGGGGGATAGTTGTATAACTTATACATTGGCTATAATTTGGAATGATATCTTGTGAGATACGATAATTCACGCCGGCGAAGCCGTGGAAACTGCTAGTAAAATATAGTTTTTTAAGCATGTTAAGACATTTGCATTAATAAATACAGAATAATCAATAGTAGCGAAATGTTAGGTCACGAATACTTACTATTGATAACATAATATAAACAAATTGAAGGATATTTGATTGGATCCAATTGCTTAGCATAAGGGGCCGTCGATTAATCACGTGAGGTCGTTTTTCTCATTTTTTGACCCCTCCCTCCCCCCTGGTGATATTTGGTGAGGTTTGGGACCACCCCCCCCCCTCCCCCCTGGATCACGTGTATTTTTTGGAAGTCTATGTAAAGGCTATTTTTGACTGAAAAAATATATTAAAAAAATGGTGATTCGAAAAACATTTATATGTATTTGCAATAAAATTAATAAATAATTAATTAATGTTGTCTTTGTCCCACGGAGTTGCAAGACTTTCATTTAAGGTTGCAACTGGTAAAGCTTCTTCTCACTGGCAGTTGTTATTGGCAAAGAGGTTTGTGACAACAAATCGTTCAAATTTTCGCGCCGTTCAAAATTTCGATTCAGAAATAGCGCTGTTTGACAAAAAATAAATAAAATTAATACACGTGATGTCTAACGAGACCCCCCCTCCCCCCTCGTGATGTTTCGTGATGTTTTCCGTACCCCCTCCCCCCCCTTTTGAGCCTCACGTGATTAATGGACGGCCCCTAAGCAAATCAAAATAATAATGTTATTAAACTTGAGGTGTAGTTTCATCAACATTTCTATGTTATGAGTTATGTTTCATAATCAAACGTGTCATTTTGAAACCAATACCATTTATAATTTATAACAAGATCCATGATGCTGATGTTGTAATATTGATAATATAAAGTAAACCTCATAGAGGATCTAGCAGACACCATTGTTATACTATTTATAATTCAAGAATGGCTGAACCGATTTACAGGATTGTTCTTGGCCCGGTATAGGATAAAAACTAGATTACGGGCCCGTAAGAGACAGAGCCGAGGCGGAACGAAGTTCGTTAGGACTGCTAGTTTCTAGATTATTAGGCATTTCGAATTGTGATAGCCTTTGAGGACTTAGCTGAATTATACCTCTTCAGTATTCATGCTGCCTGAAAGAAATTGCTCTGATCAGTAAAATATTCTCTATCATTACTGCATGTGGTGTGCAATACAGTACATTTTTCTTTCTATCTATTTATATATATTTTTATTGCATTTTTCAGGGTACTCCCAGGGCGGTTTGATAGCTCGAGGCATAGTGGAGACGTTTCCGAATGTGTCTGTTAGTACATTCATTTCGTTAAGTTCACCGCAAGCGGGACAGTATGGAGGTAATTTATATTTTTCATTTACAAGTTCACCTCCGAAATAATCTAATACATAAAACAGGGATGCACAGACTTATTAAGACTAGGGGCCACTCGGGCAAATTATGAACTGATGGCGGGCCGCCAGAAGTATAGGTAATTAAAGACAATAAAGAATTGATAATTATGTATTACAATTGAAAAAGAATTTATTAATTTGAAGCGTGGCACTGCATAGTGCTTACAATCTTTTTTATATTTGGCTCAAATTTACTTGTAGCAACACGTAAAACTGCTTCCAAACTTTCATTTGCAAGGCGGTTTCGATTTTTTGTTTTATTATTATTTAGTATTGAAAAGGTTTGTTCACATATATAGGTAGAACCAAATAAGCTGGCACATTTCAGAGCGTTTATGCGCAACTCTTTGTACGTATTTTTATCAATGCAGCGGTAAAAGTTCAGCAAGTCTCCTTCGTTGAATTTGTTGCGTAAATCTTGGTCGTTTTGAATGTCGATAATTTCTAACTGCATTGACTCTGGCGCATTTTCAACTGAAATCGTGAAAGGATTGCTGAATATGTCCAACAGAGGTTTCACTTTTTTAAACTCCGAAAATCTTTCTTGAAAAGATTGAATCAAAATATCTAGCTTTTCTACATAACTGAAATTAATCGCAGTTTTGTTGAATTTTTCAGCTATTTTCTTATAATTCGGAAAATGATTGTAATTTCCAGAATTCAATTGCGATCTGAAAAGTGTCAGCTTGCATTGAAAGGATGATACGTGAGCGTAGAGCTGGGATATCAGTTGATTTTTGCCTTGAAGCCGTGTGTTCAAGACATTCAAATGATTTGTAATGTCAACTAAAAAAGCCAAATCACACAACCAATCAGGATTTTTAAGTTCCGGGACATCCTTTTGCTTTTCCGCCAGAAATATTCCAATTTCTTCTATTAAATTTAGAAATCGTTCCAGGGTCAATCCACGACTTAGCCACCTTACTTCTGTATAATACAGTAAATCTCCATATTCGCTTTCGATGTCATCAAGGAATTGTTTGAATTGCCTGTGATTGAGTCCTCGTGATTTTATGAAATTTACAGTCGAAACTACCACTTTCATGACATTTTGAAATTCATTTTTTTTAGAACAGAGGGCTTCTTGGTGTATAATGCAGTGAAACTGCATGAGATCTTCAGCGTTTATGTTTTTTTCTTGCAGATGCTTTTTCAGCAAAGTAACTAGCCCAGAATTGACACCAATCGTCGAAGGAGCACCGTCAGTGGCAACTCCCGATAATTTTGATAAGTCCAAATCAGTTTTTGAACACTCATCCAAAAGTACATTGAGTATATCAACTCCTCTGGTTTGACCTTTCAATGAACACATTCCTAACAACTCTTCTAAGACTTCAAAATCTTGAGTAACACCTCGTATGAATATGAGAAGTTGAGCTGTGGAAGTAATATCAGTGGATTCGTCGAGTGCTAATGAAAAAAAATCAATGATCTTAGTTTTTTCATTTAATTGTTCCGCAATATTACCTGACAAAGACATAATACGTCTTTGGATAGTCATACGATTCAGTTGAATTTTCTCAAACTTTTTTGCTGCTTCTGGACACATTTTCTTAGCGGCAATTTCTATGCATTCTTTTACAAAATCCCCATCATTGAAGGGGCGACTGCGCTTTGCTATCATTCGAGAAATTTCATAACTAACTTCTGTAGCTGTTTCTGAATCTTGGATGGGTTTTGTAAACATAGCTTGCTGACCAATAAGCTCCCGTTTTAAAGACAACATTTTTTGCTTTCTTAATTCGCCTGTAAACTTGGTAAAAGTAGGATGCTGCGTTTCATAGTGCCTTTTTACATTATATTCCTTTGCAATCGCAACAGAATTCTTGCAAATTAAACAAACGACTTTATTATGCGACCATACAAAAAAGTATTTCTCAGTCCAAATTTCTTGAAACTGCCGATTTTCATCTTTAACCTTACGATTTTTACTAGGTCCTGGCTTGTCCATGTTGCGTTCTAATCCTGACTAGGATTAACACAGCACCTAAAAACAATTACAGTACCTACTTAAATTACCCATCCTTTTTTAAATTAGCAAAAATAATTGATTTAAATAGGTAGGGAAACACTTATTAATAACAGAGTTTTACTTACGATTTCACAACACAATTATACACGGCACTTGACGGGAAATCTACGTTGAATGTGGATCAAAATATATGACACCGGCTAGTCGAGTTAAAATCTACACTAGAACTATTGACACTTCACTCAAATTAAAACCGAACTATGGGTCGCTGCGGTTAGCGTGGCTTTTATACCGCGCGTATAGAGTCGAAAACTGTCTGGAGAAATCTCGAAACCGACTCTGGAAGCTTCGTGTAGGTATCTACCTACGCGAGCAATCGGGAATTCGTGCACTTAAGAGCGCGCGCGCGAGATTCAAATTACTTTTCGAACATATTTTTTTTGGTTTTATTCTGGAATAGAATTCAATATTTTTCGAATGTACGAGAGTATTATTTTTGCTGTCGGCGGGCCACCAGTATTCGACCGGCGGGCCGCAAGCGGCCCGCGGGCCGCGGTCTGTGTATCCCTGACATAAAACAAATTGGTTTAGTTTCACCACTTTATAACTCGGGGGTGGACCGATTTTCATCAGTTTTTGGATTAATTCATGATTTTTACTTTGTTGAATTCGTCTTGTTCCCGAATGGTATAATAACCATAAAATGGGACCAGGGGCGAAATGAATTTCACTGGTACCGCTGGTTTAACAACAAAACACAGAGTTAAATGATGATGTCATATCAGAACACGTAAATATTCTATTAGTATCTAGATGCCTGTAGACAAATAATTGAAATATACCATTTTTCTTCTGATATTATTAGACGATCTAGATTCTGTAACTATTCCAATTTCTGTAAAAGAAAGAGTACCTTGTCTATAAATGGTTTTGTTCTCTTTTTGTCTTTATAAATCTGAGAGTACTTAAGTTAGTTAATCAGTAAGAAATTTATTGTCTTTAATTAGTTGTTTAATTTGCTCGCCATTCAAACGAAGAAGAATGTCATCAAAAAGCAAGTGTCATCACTTATTGTCATCATCAATAACAAAATTAAATGTTAGGTATTTTTATATGACTTGGGTATTTTTATACGATTTTTTATATGACTTGGGCATAATAATGATGACCTCCGTGGTGCAGTGGCTGAGCACCGCTATATTGTCTCGGGCCTGGGCAGGCGCGGATACACTGTTGTGGGCACTGTGGGCATGCCTACAACCCTAATCAAAATTTAGAAAGGGCATGGTAGGTTTTTTTTTGTCATTTTACTACATTATTTTGTTTTCATTTCGCGCGCCCATTAATTCTTATCATTTTCTTGCTTTTATAACCGTCGCGTCGTGAACCAAATTTAAGCGCGCTCGCTTTTATTATTAACATGTTCTTGGTTTGATGAGCGTCGAAAACCAACCCTTATTAGAATTTCGTATTAACTGTTTGAGATTCAACTACATTATGAAGCGCCCTAACCTTATTCTCACTTCGCTAGCCCATGTTTTTAAAACCAAATTTTTGCATGCTCCCTTCACTCGCACTTTCATTTTTATCAGAAGTTTGTGCCTTCATTGTTTATTTGTTAATCCCCCCCCTCCTTAATTGAAAAAAATATAGCGTGCCTACAACCTTTATGGAGAGCTGGATCCGCGCCTGGGCCTGGGTGTTGTGGAACCACCGTTGTGTAAGATTTCCATAACACAAGACGTACATTGGCTACTTCGTTTGGAATCAGAAGAATTTAGGTTTGATTATTGTCCAAAAGTTAGATTGGTGTCCAAAATGTATTTAAAAGAATGTGCCTATAAATAATTTCAGCTGGCTTTCTACACCTGGTGTTCCCCGGCCTACTCAAAGATTCTGCATACGAGTTGTTCTATTCCCGGGTCGGTCAGCACACGTCAGTCGGGAACTATTGGAACGATCCGTATCATCAGACGCTGTTCGAGAGCTATAGTGTGTTCCTGCCTTATATCAATAATCATATCCAGTGAGTATTTGTTTTAAATATTCCCAAAGCTTTTATTCATACATTTTAATTTATGTTTTAACATAAATGTAATAATTTGCGATGAAATTACTTTGTCTACAAAATAAAAAATACAGAAATTCATTTCTTCCACGTTTAATGAATCCCTGGAAAATTTTGTTTGTTACATTCATATAAATTTTACACAGTCATGTACTAGAGGAGTCCTTTGTACTCTTTACAGTATTTTCGATAATCCAAATTCTCCCGACTATCTCAAATGTCATTTCAAATTTATGAGAGACATAAGTTCTCGAACCCTCCGTCCTAACAATGCTCTCCAGCTATACACACCTCTTCACAAGACTGCTTATGTCTCTAACTCCTTCACCTTCAGTGACTCAGACTCTGGAACTCCCTCCCTGATACCATCAAGACTTCATCGTCTAAGTATTCGTTCAAGAAATCTATTCGTGAGCTTTTTCTCAGTGAGAATACCACGTGATGCTTGATAAGGTTTGACCTTCTCTGTTTCCCCTATTATAATCTCTGTTTGCCTATGTACCTATATACAACGTGTCCCTGGATAAAGTGCAACCCCGAAAGGAGGTGAAACTAGACCATAACTGAATTGCAAAAAAATATTATTTTTTTAAAAAAATATTTTTTGTAAATTTTATTGAAGAAATATTTTTTTTGTTTTTTGTTACGGACCCTCAGTACAAATTTTTTTTTCTCCCAAACTAGTGGGTCTATTTGATTGAAATAAAGAGGTATGTTATGCTAACATCCTAGCGGTCATACCACAATCAAAAATACCATGCAAAAAGATCGATATTGATACTTAAAATTAACTTTTTGCTTAATTATTAGAATAATTTTGAGAAGAGACCGATATTATTAAAAAATACAACATAGAAATTGCATTTTTTAAGCAATAAGGTAATTTTAAATATCAATATCGATCTTTTTGCATGGTATTTTTGGTTGTGGTATGACCGCTAGGATGTTAGCATAACACACCTCTTTATTTCAATCAAATAGACCCACTAGTTGGGAGAAAAAAAAATGTACCGACGGTCCGTAACAAAAAACAAAAAATTGTTTCTTCAATAAAATTTACAAAAAAATATTTAATTTTTTTTATTATTTTTTTTTAAATTCAGTTATGGTCTAATTTCACATCCTTTCGGGGTTGCACTTTATCCAGGGACACGTTGTACATATAATTGTATGTATTCAAGTATGTATGTGTAAGTAGGTTTGTTTTTAATTAATTATGTAAGTATACTAGTAGCTTCAAATTAATTTGTTGCTTTTATGTGTTATTTTACGCCGCCTCAATCGTTCACCCAATGGTTGACTGGTAGAGAATGCTTTAAGCGCTAAGTCTGCCATTTGTACTTTAGTTTTGTCAGTGCATTAAAGCATAAAATAAATAAAAATAAAATAAACATACCTAAGCGATATTGTAATAAAACTACCTGTAAAAATTAAGGCTGCGTTGATGATGGTGATGATGCCACGCATGAAAGTTTGCAGATAACATGTTAATAAAGTAACTGGTCGGTAATTTCGCCATTTCTCTCAACGGTTCCATGGTGTAATGGTTAGCACTCTGGACTCTGAATCCAGCGATCCGAGTTCAAATCTCGGTGGAACCTGTCTTTTTGCACTGGTGCTACTTTGTTATCACGGCTTGAATAAAGATTATTATATTTATTTATTTTTAATTAATGTTATTTATTTAAAAGTTGCGTTTTTTTTCAGATCAGCAAAATCGGATGACTTCAAAAAGAATCTTCTACGACTGAAGAGGCTAGTCCTTATTGGTGGACCGGATGACAACGTTATAACACCTTGGCAGAGCAGGTAATTAAATTATTATTCTCTGGAATTTAAGAAATAAACATAAGTTGGCTTTGGTTACCGGTTAAAATAAAATAAAAAAGTATCGGACCTGCTGAAACGGTATAATCAATTCCAGATTATAATCCACTTTTATTTTTTTAAATACTAGCTGTCCCAGCGAGCATCGTTTCGCCCCGGCCCCGTCCTGTCTCAGCCCCGGCTCAGTCGAACGAGATAAAAAGTATCCTATGTCCTGCTCCTAGTTCTTACCCACCTCCCCACCAATTGCTTAGCCAAATCGGTTAAGCTGTTCTTAAGTTACAAATAGAGTAATTAACATGTCTTCCTTTTATATATATATATAGATATAAATATAAATAAATAATTTTTAAACTTCTAGAGCTAAAAAAGTCGTTATTATTGATACTTTCTTTGTTTTCTTATTGCTTTAATTTAAAGTACCTATGCGCTAAAATTTCACGAATCAGTAAGCTCAAGTGGTAGTAGGCAGGGCACAACATAGCGCGAAGAACTGATGGCCGTTGGGGCAGAAAATTTCTAGCTTGGAGACCCTTCGACCAAAAGCGCAGCGTGGGACGTCCACCGACAAGATGAACGTTCGACCTTGTAAAGATCACAGGATCAAACTGGATGCAGACCGCTTGTGATCGGTCGCTGTGGAAAGCCGTGGGGGAGGCCTATGTTCAGCAGTAGACGTCCTTTGGCTGATACTGATGATGATGATAACGCGCTATAACACGTTTACCGTGGGTTAATCGTATCTCATGTTTCTGTATGTTATCTTTTCAGTCAATTCGGCTACTATGACAGCAACGAGACAGTCATAGAGATGAAAGGTCAAGACATATACAAGGAGGATCGAATAGGGCTACGAGCGTTGGACGACAGCGGGCGACTCCATGTAGTCACTGTTCCAGGGGTCAACCACTTCAGCTGGCATATGAATGTTAGTATTGTGGACGATTATTTACTACAGTTTTTAGATTAAAATAGATAAAAAGACGTTAAAAAAAAATTAAAAGCGGAACGACTCCACGTAGTCACTGTTCCAGGGGTCAACCACTTCAGCTGGCATATGAATGTTAGTATTGTAGACGATTAAACTACTAAAGTTTTTGGATTAAAAAAGATAAAAAGACGCTTAAATAAGAAAATAAAAGCGGAACGACTCCACGTAGTCACTGTTCCTATTGTCACCAATTTAAGTGGCACATAAACGTTAGTAATGTAGACAATTATTTACTACAGTTTTTTTTATTTACATAGAAAAAAAATATGCTTAAAAGAGGAGAAAAAATATCAGAATTTTGTCAAGAAAAGTGAACGACTTTTCGTTTTGTCACTGTGCCAACTATACCAATTTTTTGTGGCACACGAACGCTTCTATTGTTTGCGTAAATTATTTTTGCTATACTTTTTATATTCAAATAAATAAATATAACGCAAATCAAACAGCAATATTAATAAAAAATATTTGTTTTGGATTAAAATGGAAAACAGAACCAGAACCAATAAACATTTTACGTTTTGTCTCTGTACTAACTATACTTCGTTATTTGGCACAATAAAACGTTACTATAGTTTAGCCGCTCCGAAAACGCTATTTCGAAATTTTCAATTTTGACGCGAAAGAAGAAAAACTTCCTGTTTTTGACAATTTTTCTATACATTTTCTGTGAAAATTTAAAACGTCAAAAGAAGCATCCTCTGAGTGTCTGAATTATAGTATTGTTTCTGTAGATAAAACATAGAAGTACTTTCCCCGAAATGAAATAAAAAATGCTACCATATTGAAAAAAATAAATACAACTGTTTGTGAAGCATAAAATAACTCGTAGCATAAATTATTCTAGAAAAAAATTGCAGATTTGTCATAGAAAAAAAATCTCAGAAATATTCTCATACGTCTAGTAAATTCTTTACTTACTATGAGCTGCGATTTTAAATAATCTCGAAAATGATATTCTAACATTGATATTCGTCGATCTGCGACTGGTCTCTTTTTGAATTAATATTTTGAATATTTTAATTGTGATTCGTTTTTTTACAGTATGTAGTAACTTATAATACGTTTTAGAAATAGTTGAAGTTGCGTTTTCTGATAGTGAATTTTATGATTTAAGTAGCCAATATTATTTAAATCAATCATAAATTTTCTTTGTATTCTTCCTATATGTATAATAGGTATAAATAGATGTTTAAATAATTAGTAATTAAGTGTGTGATTTTAGTGTTAGGTTCATAAAATACGAGCGCATTTAATAAATGTTTAAAAATGCCTGGTTATAAACCGATGTTAGTTCAAACACCAGTGATAATAATAATAAGTTAAAATCAATAATAATTTATCATAGGTAAAAAATAAGTAGCGTCAATTTTATACGGCTTTTGTATTCATGTTTTAAAAAGGGCAATATTTTTTACAAATATTTTTTTTAATAAAATACAAGACATAGAATCATTTATAAATTATATGTATTCATCTTAAATCAATTATATCAATAATCACAGTGATGTTAAAAGGTGTCATGATAGTCAAAGATAATTTTAGCCACAACAAAGCTGCAATCCTCATTGTACAGTCGCCAGCACATTAGGCTACCCACTTTTGTTGCAAACTAGTTCTTATTACAATTGCATAAGATACCGCAGTGTTTAGCTTGACGTGCTGTTGTCCATACTGTTATATTCTGCATGTCAATATGCGTACGTATTTGTATACCTACTACTTTATATGTTAAGTAACAAATACGCACTAAATATATTGTAAAGAGCTAGTCGCCATCTAATATTATTAACGAAATATACATTTTTATACGCGATCTTTTGGTTTTCTTCACCTATAAAACTATTTATTTTAATTATTTGTCACTCATTTCAAATATTACTCTTACTTAGTTTTAAATGATACCTGTATTAATTTATTAAGTGTATACCGATGTATTTTTATCAAAAAATATACAGGTTGTGGCCTGTAATGAGCGCAAAAAAATAAAACATAGGCTATACATAGTAACCAGTAATCAATGCTAACTGGTTATAATTTATTATTATGATACATTCTATTGTTTTTTTTTCAAATAAAATAAATCGAAACAGCAAACATCGGATTGTAATAGGACTTGACATTGTCATTTTTAAGATTTTGATATACATGGACTAGGAACTTTGAATTACTATATCACTGAGTTGAAGCATCTTAGAGCACTATGATCAGGGGAACAATTCTCGTGCATACGTATACGAAAAAAGTTCACCGATTGAATTTTCTTTGTCAAAGAAAAAGTAGTTTTTGAAATCTCAGTGTCACGATTTTTATGAATTTAGATTTTGTTTGTGCGATAGTTTTTTTACGTGTAGATATTTTACTTGATTTTAAAGGTATAACGGTTAAACTCGCAATCGAATTACCACACGAAAAAAGTTATATTACCGCGAGAATCGGCCTCCAGGTCAAGGTAACTTAACTACGTATACTCTGTACACTTATTGATATATTTTCTTGCTCCCATTACAAGCTACACTCTGTATATTAAAGTTTTACACTAAATTAAATATAAGGGAATGGGTCAAATGATTATTGTAGGAAATAAGTATTTTTTTGTAGTTTTTTCCCCTGAAGTTTTATTTTCTTCGACATAATTTTGACTTGGTATTTATTTTATTATCAGACAAACTTGAATGAGGTCTGACAATTTGGCGCCAGTTAACAACACTTTGATTTATAATCACTTACTTATCAACAAATGCGTAAACCATTCATTGACAAAATTATTACAACTTCAACCACGAAAGAGCGTGCGAATTTGTATGACATAATGATTCACGTGTGTTACTCATAGTATGTTTGTTCTTAGTAAATATAGACTTAATCTTTGTTATCATTGCGGTATCAGATCCGGTGTGTTCGTGAAACAAAACATCTCCTTATATGGTCCGAAATATTTCATTCACAAAAAGGACAGTAGGATGTGATAAGGAATTAGGTAAGAAGTTTATTTTGATGTTGTTCTTATACTTCATGAAGGGAAGTTTCTCTTTTACGAATACTGAATATTGTCATTCTGGTTTCATAAAATGATCTTAAAAATATAGTAAGTAAGTAAAGTTAGCCTGTAACATCCCACTGCTGGGCAAAGGCCTTACCTCAACTATGAGGTAGATTGAGCCATACTCCACCACGCTGGCTCAGTGCGGGTTGGTGGAGGGGTGTTTGCAAGGCAAGCGACTAACCCTGCTGTCAGATTTTATCAAGCCGCCCATAAGGCCTCTGACTAGGCTTAACGACTAATATCAACCGATATTAGCCGGGACCAACGGCTTAACGTGCCTTCCGAAGCACGGAGATGCTCGTGATGTACGTCTCTTATATGGTCGGACCTTAAAAATATATTCGATTTAAAAAGTTATAGACAGAAATCCTATTCAGTTGATTCATGGTAGTGCAGTAGTTATTTTAATGATGTGGGACATTCAGTTCTGGGTTGCAAAATGGTTGAAGCTCTAATTATAAAACACTGAATATTAAGAGTGATTTTCATTCGAAAACCAGTTAACAGTCAAATGAAATTGTACTCTATGTTTAATAGACGCAAGCGGTAACAATTTGAAAGTGATTAAGATATACCTACAGGATGTAAAAAAAAGTACGAGCCTAATTCAAGGGGGTGACAGTCAACCATTCTTGGTTGACAATACTTACAGGAAAAATATTAAAATAAAATAAAATATTGTTTTATTTATTTCCCTGTATTCTAGAAGCGACTTTTAACAACCCCCTTGATTTGGCTCCTACATTTTGACATTCTGTATTGAATTTTAGGGATCCGTGGACATTTTACTTGTTAAATAAGGTTGTTGTTTTGTTATACAGGTGTAAAAATAAAATACTAGCCAAATTCAAGGGTGTGGTTAGAGTCAAGGCTAGAATAATAGAAAAAATATAATAGAATATTGAAAAAATATTATGTTTTTAATAATTTTCTTAAATATTTTTCCTGTATTCCAAACTCGATTGACAACCACCCCCTTGATTGGCTCGCTTTTTTATACACCCTGTATTTGATAGATCAGTGTCATGTGGATTTTATCTGATTTTTATTGAAAAATACACACGCGATATTTTGCGAGTGATTAAAAAATCGGGGCCCCTGATTTATGTATCGTGTAGGAGAAAGACGAAGGAGAAAGTAAATGCTAAGACCTGGCTACAACTTCAAACATATGAACTGAAAAACCAAATAAAAGGTTGGTCCAGTACTAGACTAGTTGGATGTCGTGTCGTACCTACAAGGTACCAATTAGGTGGCATGGAGTAGAACCGAGTGGAGAAGACTACCGACAGAAACACAAAAAGAAGACATTTTTATTTCAATCAAGGTGAAATGAGTAACAATGCCTGAAGTCACCAGCTCACACGTCTAGACGCCATTTATCCAGATCGTGTCATGTGTCTGTGCGTTTTCACCAAAAATACTTTACCATTTGAATGGTTTCCTTGTTTCTTTATTTTTACATTTATTTGTAACTGCTAGCCGCGCGCGTGTCATGTAGTGTGTATGATTCAGAGTAGTTTTGTATTTCCTTGAAAAGTTTTTGGTGTGGGGATAATATATTTTTATTATACTTTGGAAACAGCCCTGTACTCTGTACTCTATGATTTCTAGAAAGTGTTTTTAACCTTTTACTGAATGAAAGGCGTAAATTATTTTTATGCCTTTATAGGAATAGAATTCGCTGCCTCCTGAAGTTTTCCCTAAGGAATAAATAACCTAAGACTCTTTGAGGCAAGAGTAAACAAGCTGCAGCAGGTATGCTATCTTCGTTCATTGGGTGCGATCGAGGTTAAATATCTGCTTTACCAAAGAAAAAAAAATGCCTCATATTTGTGGTTGCGCTTCCAAAGTTCGTAACTGTCTTATTTCAAAGTCAACTTTCAAGTGTACTCATGAAATTGCTTAATACTTCGAAACACTAACGGCCGGTTTCACAATCTTTACTAATAATAGTCCCCCTAGCCGATTTCGACTACGGTGGCCAGTCACAACGACTACTAACCGACTGCGCGGGACATATTATAAGTGCACAAGTGTGTGCGCAAACACAGGTGCACTCTCTATTCCTTTCACTCTCATAGGCCGATGGGACAGCAATCTGACGCGATCGGAGAGAGTTCAGGCGCAGGACCTACGGCTTTACGTGCTTTTCCGAGGCACGGGGGTAAAACACCGCCAACTTCCAAACTCCGGGCTACCCTAAGAATTTCTAAACAGAAAAACTCAGGTATATATTTTTGACCCGACCCGGGCATCGAACCCGGGACCTCTGGCGCAGCCGTCGCTTTAAAGTGCGATCCTCCTACCGCTGCGCCACAGAGGCAGTGACTATACTTCTAATATTACTATTCTTCTAATCTTTACTAATAATATAAAGCTGAAGAGTTTGTTTGTTTGAACGCGCTAATCTCAGGAACTACTGTTGGATAGCTTATTTATCAAGGAAGGTTTTGCGACGTTTGCAACGGGAGGGGAGAGAGCAAACTCAAAACGCGCGGATGAAGTCGCGGAGGGCCGCTATGTTCCAAATAAGTTGTCATTAGCTCCCATTAGTTAACATCGAGTCGAATGATTAATATCATTGTTTCAATCAAATAGTTTTCTTCAAAATTACAGGTATCATGTCAGGTCAGGGTTGTTGAAGCAGACACGATAAGTTTAAACTTTATCATCCATACAGTAAACTCCGTTTTTTTTGCTAGCCGTTTAATGTAAACAATCCTTTTGTAACTTTTGAAATAATATCAGTCAATAAAATTCATTTATCTACTGTTTGATTTAAAAAAAACCTCAGTGTTAAACGATGATTAATCTATGTAGTTGGTGATTCTTGTGTTTATTGTATTTTAAAATGAATTATTTCGGTAAAATAGTAATGTTAAGATTGTTTAGAATATTTGACAAGCAAAAAGGGAAACATTACATATGTTCGGACGCCAAAAAAGAAGAAGAACAGACTTTACAAACCTATCCTAGATACTGTAATAGCTTAGGTATATTAACACATAATATGCCAGCTATTATAGTCATCATTAGCCCGAATGCCCATCATCTGTCCATTTCCTCTAGTCACAGTTAACTATGCATGTAATTCCCCTCTCTAGGCTCGAGTATGTATTAGATATAATATCATGGTATATTTTTATTGTTTAGATCGTGTACCTAATCTACTGTTATTTAGATCCTATCGAAAGAATACTAAGTAAGGTTTTTACATACTAATTTTGTCAAATTGGTATTAGCGTTGATATTTTTATAGACACTCCAAGGACGTTACATAATATATTGTACTATTTTAACTACTTCTTTATTTAGGAATTTCAATTTTATATCGAGCTCATATATTTTGAAAAATAAAGAATAGCTTAACCAAGAGGTCAAAACAACGTTTTATGACAATGGGTTTGATTAAGCTGACACAGAATGAACGACTTAGAGCACTCTCGATTTGAACGACTCTTTTTATTTTTATTTGTCTTATCTTTATAAACTAGGATACCGTTCAATAATTCGTTTGATCGCTTACCGATAATTTTTAATGACGGCATATTGAACCAATCGCCTATCAGTTACTTTAATCAGCATTCGGAAAATCTAAAGTATATTTATTTCTGGGTATCAACGTAATGCTTCAATGAATTGAAATCTACGTATGAATACAATGTCAAATAGTAACGCGGTCTTTGACTCAGCGATGTATGTGTAGGTACTCATATGTTTCAATTTATCCCAGACTGGAACGTGGCATAATCGATTACGCACGGGAATTCCAACATCGATTGGTATTAATTTCATCATAAGTGCCTACTACTCTTGGATCCTGGTATGGACCATATCCACATGGAATATTATACGACCATGACCTGCAACTGTGAATCACTGAAGTCTCTGTTTTGATAATTGGTCTCGACCTTTAGGACTTCCTGCGAACGGATTTCTACGCCAACAGAACTGTTGAATCCTCGAAATACTAAGACTTATCAGTCTATCAAACTTAGAGTATTTTTATTTTAGGTCTTTAGTATAAAATTTGATAATAATTTACACTATTATCTTGTAAGATACTATATCAAGCCAAACTATATTTAGGTTGGTTTTATATAAATAATAGAATAACAAGATGATGGATAAATCTGTAGCTGAAGAAGCGCTTCTTGGGACTACCTACCATGTGCCGACAGAACAATTGGCGGAATTGCCTACAGTATAGTACAGTTTTAAAACCCGTAAATCTTATGATCAGATTTGGTCCTATTCGTATTGTACATCCTAAACTTAGATTGTATGTTTTGATTAAATAAATTATATGTTTCAATAAATAGATAAAATTTTAAAACGAAATCTTAGAATTTCGTTCATTTTTAACCAATCATGCCTTAAGTTTAAATAACGAAGACTTAGAAGCTTAGTTGACTCGCACCTAGAATTAAGTTTAACTTTTGTACATGATAAAAGTCCTCAAAAATATGAGAATATAAAAAAAGAAATACGTTATCGCTCGCAAGCACACGATAGTCTTAATGCATTGGGAGGCAAACATTAGTACTTATATGCTACTATACTAAAAGCGGTCTAGATTTGAATAGTTAGATACAGATGAGCGCAGTCTATATCGTAACTTAGATAATTATGAGTCAGAGTCCGAAGTTTGTTTTTTCTGTTGGAGTACACCCTCTTTCAAGCTCAGCTCATTAAGTTGGACAAAACGAGTAAAATGGAGGCACCTGTTGCTATGTCGGCGCAGTAAAAACTGGAATGCGACCGGCGCGTACGCATCGTTCCGTGAGTCATGCCCGTCCCGCGTTCCCAGTTTTTCTCAAGCGGTCCCGTCTAGTCGCCGCATACATTTCGCGACCGTCAAAGACTGATAAACTTAACAGAATGGTACCTTGAAACAGATACTACGTACTAAAGATTTTTTACCGCTAAAGTATCTAGTACTCATATGTAAAGATAATTAATAATTTAAACAAACAATAAATTCATACAAAATCAAAATTAAGATGCTCACGCATTTATTGAGCTACTCGACTGTAAATACAAGTGTAGCCTAGTTATAAAATGATACTGACTGATAAGAATAATAGAATTTGTAAGCTACTCGTATCTATGTACGCGTAGAATTTTCCACTTGTGATAAAGTTTTATTTTTAGTTTTTTAAGAAATATGGAACTGATAAAGACTTTCGTCGAATGGACTACATAAGTATGCCATTTATTGTGAACTATTGATAAAAGATTTTATCAATTCAAAATATCATTTTTACATCTTTTTAAGAAAGACGATGAGGGACTAAGGGGTGGCTGTACAAACGATACTGATGCTAAAAAAATATATATAAAAAATATTTATTTTGCAATAGAAAAAAAAAAACAAAATCGATTTCTTGATGCGATACAGCGATCGAGTCAAAACTACCAACACCAGAGGTGGAATTGTGTAAAGCAATCGTATTCATTTGACAGTTCGAAACGTACGATATTATCTGTCAAACCCTTTGTTCTTTGCCATTTGACAGACCATACCGTACGTTTTGAACTGTCAAATGAATACGATTGCTTTAGACAATTGCACCCCAGGTAGCCTCTTCGTAGCTTACTAGCTACGGCATAATTTTTCGTAGATAAGAGCTAGCTACGGGCGAGGGTGCGAGTTTCCCCATTCGTTTTGAAGATTTTCAGAGTGTTGTGGAGAGGTTTTCTATTATAAAACTAGCATATAATATAATTAAAAGTAAATATTTTTTTTAACTATCTAATATTTTTTTGAATAAGCGTAACTCATCACCCCTAAGTTGGATGCCACTGACCAAAACAACACCTGTATAAGTAGTGGTGCGAGGGGGAACCCAAATCGCTGACAGCGTTCACAATGGCAAGAAAAGACATCGTTGGAGGTCTTCTAATGTCTGTCACCAGTTCTCTAGCAATTTCAGTACATAATTTACGTCTCCGTGAATTATATTTTATTAATAAATAAACATCGACACTATAGATCAACTTAAATGCATAGAATAAATGAATAATCGCAATATTTTATTGATAAAACTTTAGTTTAATTTCTTTTCGTAATTACAGCGTTTGAATGTGTGTTGCGCTGAAGTATAATTACATGAATTATTATAACAGTTTTATTATTTAAAAAAAACTTATAGCATTATTTCTTAAAAAAATATGTATACAAAGTAGTTAAAAGTCTAAACAGGTAAATCATACAAGAATATTTGCAAAGTACCAATTTTTTAAATAAAATCTCGTTTTATGTATCACGCTTATTTATAGTTTTATGTAACGATTACATATATTATTTATCCTAGTGGGGTAAAAATCACATTTTTGAAAATTAATATCACAAGTTCAATCAATCGTCTACAATTGAATTGTTACAACTCTATTGGTACCACGCAACATTAAACAATAAAAAGTTATATTGAAGCTGTAATTCTGGCCTATCCAATTAAAATTAGAGTATAGTGTACGAGGGTCAAACTGAAAGTTCTTAGAACTGGCCACTTATAAACAATATAATAAAAAAAATATTCTAAAATTTGAAAATAGAACTCTTTGCCAATATTACTGAGTATATATTTCATTCATTTGTCATTTGTTTTACGATTTGGCGGCAAATTGAAAATTGTCTGTGTCACGTCAACATGAATTTAACACGAGAAAATTTTCGTGCAATGATTTTTTATGACTTTCGATGTCATTTAAGTCAACAAGAAAGTTATGATAGACTACGATTGGCCTTTCACGATGAAGCTCCATCTCGTGCGACTGTTTACAACTGGTTTAATGAGTTTAAACGTGGTCGCACTAATCTCACTGATGATGTACGTGAGGGACGGCCTTCTACGGCGACGACTGAAAATAACATCTGTGTTGTGCGGCGTATGATAGAGACTGACAAAAGAGTGACCTATCAGCAGATTCGGACAAGCTTAGGCATCGGTATGAGTCAAGTGCACAAAATCCTCCACGAACATTTAGCGGTCAGGAAGCTTTGCGCCCGGTGGATACCTCATAATTTGACTAAGGCTCAAAAACTCCATCGTGTGGATTGGTGCCGTAAAATGATTGAAAGATTTAACGGAGGTGACTCAAATGCTGTGTTCGACATACTAACAGGTGACGAAAGCTGGATTTACTGTTATGATCCTGAAACCAAAAGACAATCTGCTCAGTGGGTGTTTCCTTTCGAGGAGTTGCCAACTAAAGTGAAGAGAGATCGAAGTGCGGGAAAAAAAATGGTGGCCTCGTTCTTTGGAAGGATAGGTCATTTCGCAACAATTGTGTTAGAGGATCAAAAAACAGTTTCTGCAGAATGGTACACTACCAATTGTTTGCCACTTGTCTTGAAAAAAGTTCGAGAGAAACGACCTCGCAGTAGGATCCTCCTTCACCACGACAACGCCTCGTCGCACACCGCCAAGCGAACGATCGACTATTTGGCGACATCAAACGTTGAATTACTGGGTCACCCGCCGTATAGCCCCGACCTCGCGCCTTGTGATTTTTATTTATTTCCAAAAATTAAAGAAAAACTTAAAGGAAAGCGGTTTATGAATGCTGAAGAAGCGGTGGCTGCGTATCGCGATGCCATTAAAGAGACCCCTAAGGACGAGTGGGCAAAGTGCTTTTCCCAGTGGTTCCATCGCATGCAGCGGTGTATTGACGTCAATGGACAATATTTTGAAAAGATATTATAAAACTAATAACTGGCTAATGTAATCAGTTTTTGATTTTCTAAGAACTTTCAGTTTGACCCTCGTATAACACCAACGGGAACTTAGGTATTTAGAAATTATGAAACAGGTCATAAATATCATAAACGTAGGCAGTAATTATCCTGTCGCTTCCGATAACATATTCTTTGACAAACGCGTGCGCTGATGGTCACTGCACTGAGTCATCCAACATTTCTTGTCCGATTACATCAATTTGGTAAGAGCCAGTCAGGTGACTCATGCCTGTGAATGGAGTCCAGGAAAAATGTATGAAAACTGATTAACCGGTTTTTGTAAGAAATCGCGATTGTCGTATCTGGGAATGTAACGCTGTTATCATTTTGGGAATTATGTGTTGTACGTACGTTATTATCTTGTAATTTTGAATGGAATGTTTCCCGGATTTATATTAGGCACCTATTTAGTTTGTTAGCTTATACATAGATAATGCAATATGCAGGTAAGGCTTCTGGTTGGGAAACTTTAGTTTCGTTAAAAACCTAATAGGTACTATCTTTATTGTAATGCATCATGCTTTAGACTTTAGATTGTAACTCATTATAGTGAATGAAATCAAAACAAACTGTAACACAAACGCTTCCACTTACCAATATCGTATTTTATACGGAACACGTGCAGTGTTTTAATTCAATGAATCATGCCGATTATAATACCGTTTCAAAGTTTGTTATTATTAATGAGTAAACAAAACGTGTTTTATAAGTACTGCAACTATTTTATCCACCTACTTAACTGTGTTTATTTTCCTTCAAGCGACACTCAAGGTTTTTTTTGAAGATGCAAGGTAAACTACCTTTTTCAATGACCATTTCCGAATTGTCGGGATTTTACCGTTAATTCAGGTCAGGTTAATTTTTTTTATGTAACTGAAGGTAAATTACTTCTCTTGTGCAATCGGTTTGTGTCGGAATTTAGTTATATGTCGTTAGCAAGACTTACTTTCACTAGGAGCATGGTTGGATGGAGCACCGCAACATGGTTTATAGTTATCTTTAGAAAACTCACTTATATAAGTTTTAGGAGTAGGTACTGTTATTGCATCTAAACTCATATGAATGCACTACTTATTTCTATACTTTTAATTTATATTATGCGCTGGGTTTCTAGTCGTTGCCGCTCTGAGGTCCCGGGTTCGATTCCCGGTCGGGTCAAAATAGAAATCAAAATTTTCTACATTGTCTCGGGTCTGCGTGTTGTGTTACCACCGTTGCGTCTGATCCATAACACAAGTGCATTGGCTACTTATTTCTATACTTTTAATTTATATTATGCGCTGGGTTTCAAGTCGTTGCCGCTCTGAGGTCCCGGGTTCGATCCCCGGTCGGGTCAAAATAGAAATCAAAATTTTCTACATTGTCTTGGGTCTGCGTGTTGTGTTACCACCGTTGCGTCTGATCCATAACACAAGTGCATTGGCTACTTACTTTGGGATCAGAGCAATGTATGTGATTGGTGTCCAATATTTATATATATTATCACAACTAGCGGTCCCCTGCGACTTCGTCCGCGCGTTTTGAGTTTGCTCCCTCCCCTCCCGTCGCAGCGTCATGTTTTATATCCTTAAGCCTTTCTCGATAAATAAGCTATCCAACACAGAAATATTTTTTCAAATCGGTCCAGCAGTTCCTGAGATAGGCGCGTTCAAACAAACAAACTCTTCAGCTTTATAATATATTAGCGCAAGCGCACGTTGTACTTAACGCTGCGAACATTATTTTGGTGCGGAGTTATGTTAAAACTGTGATAGCTCCTAAGATATTTATTGAAATCAAATGATATAAAGGGCAACTTTGTTCTAAATGAAATGCTCGTGATGATTAATGTATTTATTTTGATAAGAATAAAAACCTGTGTGTATAATACACCTCTAAAAATGATGCATTATTTTTTTACAAATTTATTAACATAAAAAAGGTTGTAGTAAGTCAACCATAAAAGATAGACATATGCTGTCGCGGACTTTATTATAGAACTTTTAATGCTGAACAATCCTGTCATACACGATTTTTGTGTAACTTAAGCGGTTTCCGCAGTGTATGCAGCGGAAGCTCTCAAAAGGAATATCTTTTTCCCGTTTTCGCAACATTTTTTATTTCTGCTGTGGTCTTTTGAGTTGTATCTTTATGTTGTATAGCCTAAAGCCTTCCTCGATAAATGGACTATCCAACGTAAAAAAAAATATTCAAATCGGGCCAGTAGTTTTTGAGATTAGCGCGTTCAAACAAACAAACAAACAAACAAACAAACTCTTCAGCTTTATAATATTAGTATAGATAGACGGCCGTCCACCACTTCGTTGGGTGGCCGTTATCCAGCGCTACGCGGGACGAAACTGGAGGAAAGTTGAACGGGAGAGAAGAAGATGGATAGATATGGACGAGGCCTATATAAGGTAAAAAAGGGGTGCAATGGATGGATGAATATACCTATAGATAGAATACGATAAAATTTGTCAATTTTGGGCTGCTATAATATGTATGTACTAGCGGTCCCCCGCGACTTCGTCCGCGCGTTTTGAGTTTGCTCCCTCCCCTTCCGTCGCAGCGTGGTGCACAATAACATAAATTCTTCCTTGATATATAAGCTATCCAAAACAAAATTATTTTTTTGAATCAGTCCAGTAGTTCCTGAGATTAACGCGTTCAAACAAACTCTTTAGCTTTATAATATTACTATATAATACCAGCCCTATAGGGCCTACCTATAGAAGAAACGCAGCCAAGTTCTATTGTTACATGAGGTAAATTACATCATTAACATCATTTCGCCTAATAGATAACAATACCACTGA
Source organism: Pyrausta purpuralis (assembly GCA_963924145.1). NCBI lineage: Eukaryota > Metazoa > Arthropoda > Insecta > Lepidoptera > Crambidae > Pyrausta > Pyrausta purpuralis. The sequence continues at coordinate 21,284,036 of OZ001654.1, forward strand.
AAATGTGACATAATTTACGTGTTCCTTTAAAAAGATAATTTCCTCAAAAATACTGTGTACAAACAGTTGAGCTACAATAGAACTATGCCTTGTATTTTAAATTAAATAATTACGTTGCTAAGCACTTTCATGATGGCTTTAAAATGCATGTAATTACTTGTATGTAATGTAAATTTCAATTAAATTACGAGAATGAAAAGTCAGGTGAAATTTTCTTTCTTACCTACGAAAATGCAGCCGAGATAAGAAGGTAACACATAATTTGGCTCGTATTTAATTATTTGCCTAATTGTTTGACGTGGTTAATTAATTATTTTGGCGGTAATTCCCTACACACGTTACTGCCAGCTGTCGTTTAATCAAGATAGGCACTCATAGATATATTAATTAATTGATTATTTATTTGCATTGATTTAATCAGTTTAGCGACTGCAAATATTAAATGCATATTCTAAATTTTATTATAATTAAATTGAGATATAGGTAGGTATGACATTATTTCTTACCTACACTTAATTTTTGTTTTGATTGCCATCACCATGCCAATACATGTGGTGTTAACCTTTTAAAGAGTGGTCTTTTAGAATTAATTTAGAATAAATTAGCCAATTTTATATGTGGGTTCCACAACCACATATAAAATATAAACAGGCTTATTTATTCAATTAGTATGTTAATACCTACATGTACATAATTATCGTTTTTGAAAATCTTTTAATTGTGGTAGAGTCAATATTGTAAGTAAGATACAGTATCTATGCTGGGGCTTGAAAGAAATAAAATTAGACTCGACGTAAAGTATTTTTATGGTAGAGCTGTTCTGAAGGTGACCGATTACAGTTGTTATCTAAAATAATTCATTGTCAAGTTTATCCGCGACTAATGAACTAACATTCACCTTGGCAATAAATTACTTACCTAACTTCGATATATCTATAAAAAACAATTTAATTTACTTGTAGGTATAACACACTTCTATAGTAAACTGTTAGCGCGTTTTGAGTTTGCTCCCTCCCCTCTCGTCGCAGCGTGATGTTTTTAAGCCTAAAAGCCTTCTATATAAAATATCAAAAAAAAAACAAATCGGTCCAGTAGTTCTTGAAATAAGGGCGTCGAAACAAACACTTCAGCTTTAAAATAATTAGTATAGATAACTTTCTAACGAAGTCATTGTGGCTACTTAAGTCTCTGCGGCAACTCCATACAGATTAGGTTATTTTTACCAAACTAGTTTTAAGCCGTACCCAAGCCAAAAAATCTAATGTGTTACCGGTCACAAAGGCAGGGGAATAACTTAACGAGTTCAACACGGTCTAAACAACGATCAATGAGTGACGCATCGAGAGAGAACTCCCTCCCGCCACCCGCTCGCACTTTGCGTACGCGCAGCCTATAGAATATAAGCCCGAGCACGCGTCGATGACACCTCATTCTAACTCTTGCCTCGCAACTGCAAGACGTGTTCTTAATTCAAATATTTAAAAAGAAGTTCCAAACTTCTTTTTAAAGTTTGTCATTTCATTTACGATCGAAACTCAAATCCAAAAATGAAGGTCTACTCCGTGGTTGGAAACAAGAAGAAAGTGACGATGGATACCAACTCGTCGCTTCTTAAAGTCGTTGGAAACAACTGCATCGTCCGCGTCAACTGCAATCAAGGCGATATTGAAGTCATCGGAAACGACTGTTCCGTTGAAGTCCGTGACAACTACGGCGCTATAAACCTGGTGGGTGGTAACGGAATTGTGACCATCGTGAAGAGATGGAAGGGGGATAAGGTTCAAATGGTCGGACCGGCCTGTCTCCTGACTGTTGCTGGGAAGAGGAAAGGGATGCCATCACACGAAGCGCAACTGTCTCCCTTCAGCAAGGACTTGGATGACGTCATCGAATCCCTCTTCACCTTCGTCATGCGTTGAAGTGTTTAGTTTAGTTAAGTGTTCAGTGAATATTCATGGATCCGCCGAATGCGGTGGACTGATAAACTGATAAGTGACGTAGTTTGAAGCCGGCTGATATTGTAGCTTGTGATAGCGATGTAAATGGTTTCGTTTGGCGATCAATTACGTGTTCCGCTACGGAGTTCTTCCCCGGTGTAATTGGCGTCAGCGCGGTCAATGGACACGATTAGTACAGTCAGCACATCAGTCAGATATATTTTTGTTGCAACTTCACCTCTAAAACAAATGTCTAAGACAAGGTAGTTTCGCTTGACCTGCCGGGGTCTGTACATTTTGAATTTTACACAGATAACTTTTAAATACTGAAATGAAAGCTGTTTAAAACTATCTGTTGATGTAGTATTAATATTTTTGGTAACCTAAGTTTTTGTATTCTTCTTAATTTTGTAGTCTTTTTGTATTCATCTTGCAAAAGTCAATGTTTTTTTTGGAGACGTTATCGTATGTACCAGTTCTACGAACTTAAAAAGTTATGATAAAAAATTGGCATGATATCTTTTATTTATTACTTTCATTTATTTCTTATTTTCATTTATCACTTTAGTACCTACTCCTCCTTTAAAAAAAAATTATGAAAACCTCATCTATCAACAATGCCAAATCACACCATAATGATGGCAAAACACTCTTGTTACATTTATTTATTATTATTTTTTAGGTCACTGATGGGTTTAATAGAATACATTTTCCACAATTCCAATCTTGCGACACATTTAAATCCACAAAAAAATATTCATCTGCTTTAAAAACAAGAGCCATTATTTCAATTCCAACTAAGCCTTAAGATACAATCAGACAATTCCATTTCCCTCTCAATACTAGCTACAATTACAAGAATGGCTTTACAACCCTTAAACACTCGAGTATTTTCTGTTATCCTCCATAGAGCAATACACTTTATAATCTCACTACCAATCGGTTGGAGCGAAGGCCGAGCATGCATTCACTAGGATTAAGATATTCCGTGACTGTCACCAATTTGTACTGTCTAGTTAACACATTTATGTAATTACTGTACAGTTTTAACAGCCGTGTTGTTGTGTAGGGTGACAGTGAGGTAAAGTTTTAAGTGTGTGACAAAAACAGCGCTGAAGGTTGGAGATGAAGAGGCCGTATACGGAAAAAGTATTTAGCAAGGAAGTAGAAAAGGCTTTAATAACGTCACAAAAACACACACAATATTACACAAAAAATACAAAACACAAAATTTAAATAATAAAAAAACATGGAAAAGGGATAAATAACTAAATGTTGCCATTTTTTTAATGTGGTTGAATAAAAGTTTGGTAATAATTTATTTGTTGCATGAGAGAAAATGCAGTCCGCATTTTCAGTTATTACGCATGTTTCGACACTGATTCAACTTTCTGCATTCCCAACCGGTTGACTGGTAGAGAATGCCCCAATGCTATAAGTCCGCCAATTGTACAAAGTGCAATAAAGTTTTTATAATAATAACGAAGACTGTTGAAATTACAAAGTGCTAAAATAATGTGTGAGTGTAGGTACGCAACCAAAAAATATACTATGAAATGGCCTATGATATGATTTTACTATGAGTGTGTTTCCTTCAAGACGGAAATAGGCCTTGAAAAACGGGATAAACTATGACTAACTCTATAACACATGACAACATCGAACCGATTCGTTTCGCGCGTTCTTAGTAATATGACTCTATTATTCAAAAGAAATTCTTTACGATAGCAAATACACGTCAAGAATCCCATTGTGTCGATAAACAACAGGTATTTATAAATTTTCACATTTATTTTTTTGCATGAATTGATTTTATTCCTCGTTTTTAGTTAATTGAGATTTCAAAAGTGTTACTCGTTTGCAGAAAAATAAAGTTATCTTGTAAGTCTTTAAATTAATGTTTATGAATTCGAGAAGAAAGTGTGCCAACTATTCTTATAAAACATTTGCTGGAAGTTTATACGAAGAATAATTTTGCCGAAATCGTTTGGCGCTTATTCAAATTGATTTCACGAAAAGTATTTTGGAGAGTAAAAGATTAGTTATTATTTTAATTTAGACAAAAAATATGAGATAAAATATAATTTTAAATACTTGCTATGCACGCAAGTTTGAATTTAATCGTAAGAATAGCTGATGCTCATTTTTTTATATTCACGTAATAGGTCACCTTTATTCTAAAGTTTACTATGAACGGCCATTCAATGTGATCGTGGAAGAAGAAAACATATTTTTAATAGGTACCAGTAACGTATTGATAAGCAATCAAAGTTTGTGGACGACAAATTCTGCCAATGCTGAGCCATATCTTTTTGTTGTTTTGTTTACTAGTTTGCTATGTATCATTTTTTTTACTTGAATATCAATTTTATGTATATTCGACTCTAATAATAATCCAATTTCTTAACTTATTTGGATTGTATAAAGCAATCGTATTTATCTGAAAGTTCTTAACGTACGGCATGATAATAAATAATAAATAAATAATAAATATCCTTTGGACATTCCCACACATCGCCATCTAGTCCCAAAGTAAGCTACTCAAAGCTTGTGTTATGGGTGCCAGACAACGGATATAATACTTAAATACTTTTTGTTTGTAAATACATACATGATATACATAGAAAACACCCAGATCAATACAAACAGACATGTTCATGCACACAAATGTTTGTATTTTGCGGGGATCGAACCCGCACCCGCTGCGTAGTAGGCGATTTCTGTTTGCTGTTCTGCCGTTTGACAGATCATACCGTACGTTTCGAACTGTCAAATGAATACGATTGCTTTACATTCTTCCACCTCAGTTTCTTACATAACATGTTGTTGGTGTGTACTATGTACCTATGTATTACCTTTCATGTTAACCACTTTTGTACATTACCCTTTGTGTTCTTCCAGTAGGTAAAACATAAAAAATATAATATGAAGTGTTTTTATCAAGAGGATAGCACGAATTTCCCTATTTTCTTAATAGAATGATATATGCCAAGTTATCTTAAACCTGATGAAATAAATAAACAGTAGTTAATGTTACAATTTTCACACATTTATGTCCTGCTTCACCATCGAAAAAACCAGCTGTAACTAACAATTATTTTATTTATTTATTTGATTTTATTTAAATTACAACGTCATTTCGTTTAAAGCATTGGACAGATAACGCTAACAGGAACTTATTCAGACACTGTGGAACACGCCGTAATCAGCCGTAATGTATTAATCAGATCATTCTCTATCACTCAACCGCTTGAAAATCAAATCAATCAAAATTTATTGTCTTCCCACTGTCCTGTGTTATCCTACTCCTTACCGGTTAGATGGGCACCCTACGGTACTTGTAGGCGGTTATTAGGTAAATGGGCATCAAAGCCGACGAGCCCGGCTTACCCTATATTTGATGTCACACTAACCACCCATCAAATTGGCCACGAGACCTAACCGATTGTACAATTTTGATATTATCAAAGTTTTGGTGGGTTTCCTATTCAATTTCATGTTTTTTAATTGTTAGATTACATAAGCTCGTGGCATAAGTATCTAAATGGATAAACTCAAAGGATTGTACGTCCAAGCTTGTCATCAAAAGTGATTGATGGTACTTTTTTACAAAGCAACAGAAATAATACTCCCGATTCTCATCAATGTGGACTTGATAGCATAAAGAAGACTCATTTAAAAAAAAAGAATGTTACCCTTATATTGTAAAAACCGCGTGATTACCTTCTAACGGTTTTAAATCCGTTAGTAGTTATAGTGAATTGTAGCGGACTCATACATTATTATAACTTAAACTCAAATGCCAAATCACTGGGTAAAGTGGTGGGTCAAAGTAGGCGATTTCTCATTTATCCTTCGTGTTAGGTTGACATGTAAGTACCAAAAAAATCATAAATGCTAATTCTTGTTGACCTTGTTCACAATAAATCGACAGAATACAATCTTACGGATTTGAAACCATTAGATTAGAGTGTCGCGGTTTGTACAATATGACGGTGTCATGTACATATTTATGAAATAGTTAAGCACAAAACAAACTCGACTCGACTAGACGAAAAATGATTGTGCATAGAAAAAACTAATTTTGCTATCTTAGTTTATACTGGAATGGTTTGTAGATACTTGGTACCTAGTAACCTTATCATCACGTGAAATTCTAAGATAAGCTTGACGGTAATTTTTTCATGTCACATGGGTTTTGTGGTGTGGATGTCATTGCTATGATTCATACAAGATCCGTAAAACACGTCGGCAGTTCGACATTCAAGAACTAATGCACAAAGGTAAATCAAAATATTTAATAATGTCTTCTTAGCCCAAAGACTTGGTAGAGAATGCCATATAGCGTTAAGTCTATCTAAAGAAGGTCTAGGAATGTGATTAAAAGTATTGCGCACGTGTTTCGCTCTTGACCAGCACAGATTTTTCGTTTGTTTTGTAAGCGAATAACATATATTTTAATATCATTGACTATAGTAGAATAACTACGACAAATTATAATCAATTAAAGAAGAAATATTTCTTCAAACCGGCTCATAATGGCCGAAGATTGTAAAATATCTTATACCACTAAGGGTTCCGTGCCAATTTTAAATGAATGAAATGAAACTTAGCTTAAAATACCCCAATATTTTGTTGACAGCAAATGTAACTTTGTTTTTTATAGTGTTTGTTTACACAAAGTTATGTTTGCAGTTGTTGAAAGTATTTGTTAAGATCTACATTACATATATTTTTTCAAAATGTACACTCGCTTAGTTTAGAAGTTAGAAGAGGACGCCCATTTTTCCACTTTGGAAGCGTCTATCTATCAAACGATAGACTTTAAAAGGAAATATTTTAAAAGATCTATCCATGAAATTTTATAAACCAGAAGACCCCACAAGCATTGGTTTGGTTTGACAAAAGTTTTTTTTTCATGTATGGAAGTCCTCCCTTAAATATATTTATTTTTTGTATCGGAATCATAGAGCGGTAAACAGGGTACATTTTTCTACCTAATTTTAACAGTATGATGCTTATTTATAGTTACAGAATAAAGTGTCCGTGACTTACGGACGGACATACAAACTTAACGAAACTATAAGGGTCGGAACCCTTGCAACATGGAGTGTTGCCATTCGGCTACGGAACCCTAAAAATATGAATTTCTCTACTTTTTAAATCGGTAAAAAACAGGTTCCACCGAACTCGAATCGCTGAAACCAGAATGCTAACCATTACACCACGAATCCGGCTGAACTTATACTCGTAGTAGAGTATGTCTGTCTGTCTGAATGTGAAAGTAAACAGGCTAAATGTGTGTTGCGACTTACGATACGAATCATTGGCCTCTTGCCATAATGACCTGATTCGGCGTATCTTCGATATTTTTATACAGAGTGATTCAATTGCCACAAAATAAGGTCATATTTGACAACAATCACCGATATTGCGCAAGACCTAAATACTAACTATAATATAGCCGTTCAGTGAATGCTTATTTGAAATTTTACTTCAATTGAACAGATTGTTATATATTTTTAATAATATTCCCTTCGGATGTTAAGAATGAAACCTCGCAAAATTGATGACGTTACGCTGCCTGCGCGTTGATGAAAGCAATTGCTTTTCAACAAGCTTGCCAACGTGTCGGTGGCTGAGTGGTATAGGCAAGCGCCCAGATAGCGTAAAACGCAGGGTTCGATCTCTTGTCTGACACAGTGTTTTTTTTACACAAACAAAAGCCATTTATGTTTCCAATTTCGTCTACAAATTATGGGAAAATTGCCAAAGTCCTGTCATTCTTTGTAGTATGCTGTGATTGTGTAATACATACATACTATGAAAGAGGAGGGTTTGGAGTTACAAATTTCTGGTTGGTTTTACTCTATATTGACTGTTGGTAGAGTCTACTCTATCCTAAAGTCTTCTACCGTGGTGATATCGAATATAGGGGAATCTTTTGTCTAGGCTAACTGCGACGATTTTGACAACCTTTGTGGTGTAGTGGCTAAGCACGCTCGGTTTCAAGGCGTCACCGCTCTGAGGTCCCGGATTCGATTCCCAGTCGGGTCAATGTAGAAATTAATGTTTTCTATGTTGTCTCGGGTTTGGGTGTAGTGATACTTCCGTTGTGTCTGATTCCCATAACACAAGTGTATTAGCTACTTACTTTGGGATCGGAGCAATATATGTGATTGGTGTCCAATATTTATTTAAATATAAAATGCTTTGAAAACTACCGCCTGTAATGTTACGTTGTTCAGAACATCGGTAAGCAAGATGAATGATAAATTTACTCTTTAAACTTACCTACTCGTACCGACACTCAATATCTTATAAGTTTAAATGGTCATCTAATAAAAAGACGTCATGTTATCATTTAATGTTGTTATTTTATTGTCTCTACGTACATCAACATTACATATATACTTATCGTGCATACTTTTTTATTACATGTAGCCTGTACGTCGCAATATTGTGCTAATGTTTTTCTAAATGATTATTCAATCGTATTTAAATTATCAGTAGTGAATGATAAGAATATGTTAGTAGTTAACCGAATTATGGAATGTAAATGACACACCTGTATGTATCGTTACCATGAGTTTACTCAATAGCGACGGACGACGTAACTTTTTGTATGGACAATTTTAGTTCTGTCAGTGACCGCTAGAGGCGCTGAGCAATTTTTCATAGAATTTTTTACGTCATCGCTAGCGAGTAAATCCGTCGTCGCTAAAGAGTAAACTCATGGTAACGGTTCTGAAATGTAATACGTAATCTATAAAACATTTACTAGTAGAGTAAGTATGTGGCCTGCGTTACTTGGAAAAATAAAAGAATCCGTATAAATAAATTTTTGTTACCAGAGTTGTAGAACAAAAAAAATCGGCCAAGTGCGAGTCGGACTCGCGCACTGAGGGTTCCGTGCCAACTTTAACTGAATTAGGGAATCCACTTACTTTTACTTAGTAGAATACAACACTATTTTGTTGACTTCAAATACAACTTTGTTTTTCATAGTGTTTGTATGAAGTACAAAGTTATGTTTGCGGTTGTTGAAAATGTGCTAAATCTCAAAAACTACTAGTTCGATCCCGTCCGAACTAATTTTCGTTGAAAGTATTTGTTAAGATCTAAATTTTTATTTTTTTTCAAAATTTACACTTGCTTGGTTTAGAAGTTAGATGGGGGGGGGGGGGGGGACGCCCATTTTACCACTTTGGAAGCGTCTAGCTATGAAAGGTTAGACTTTGAAAGAAAATGGTTTAAGAAACCTCAATATCATTTTGAAAGACCTATCTATAGACACCCCACACGCATAGGTGTGACTTAATTTTTTTTTTTGGTTTTAGTTTCATGTATAGGGCCCCCTTAAATGTCATTATTTTTTATTTTTTGTATGAGAATCGGTAAGCGGTTAACAGGATACATCTTCTTATCAAATTTCAATTGTGTAATGCTTATAGTTACAGAATAAAATGGCTGTGACATACGGACGGACAGACAGACAGACAGACTTGACGAAACTATAAGGGTTCCGTTTTTTGCCATTCGACTACGGATACCTAAAAATTATAATGTACTAGCGGACGGACCTCCCAGCTCCGTCCCGCACGGTCCCATAATTTTAAAAGTTAATAAGTCCCAGCAAACTTTGATTCGCCCCGGCCCCATTTCGCCCCAGCCCCGGCTCCGCCTAACAGGTTTAAAAGTATCCTTTGTCCTTCTCCTGGTTCTAAGCTACCGCCACACTAATTTCCAGCCAAATCAGTTCAGCCGTTCATGAGTTATAAATAGTGTAACTGAGGCTACTTCCTTTTATACATATACAGGTTGTTGTTTTGGTCAGTGACATCCAACTCAGGGATGTTAATATGAATTATGGTTATTAAAAAAATATTTCTTTAATATTTTTGCTTAGAAAAGCAAGTTTTATACAAGAAAACCTCTCCACAAAATTAAAAAAAAAAACGAATGGGAAAACTCGCACCCTAGCGCGTAGCTTGCGCTTATTTACGAAATACTACGCCGTAGCTAGTAAGCTACGAAGAGGCTACCTGTTGTTAACAGTTTTGACTAGATCGCTGTACCGCATTTAAAAATGATTTTGTTGGTTTTTCTATTTAAAAAAGAAAAAAAAATTTTTGGCATCAGTATCATTTGTACAGCCACCCCTGAGTCGCTCGTCGCTGACCAAAACAACATCCTGTATATAGATTATACTCCCAAAAAGCAATTATCGGTATCATATAATATTATTTGAGTATTATTTATAATAAAAACGTATATCAATGACCAATAATATTGTACCTATGATTGTATAATTCGCCAAAGTGTAATCATCATCGGCGGTTCCATGGTGTAATGGTTAGCACTCTGGACTTTGAATCCAGCGATCCGAGTTCAAATCTCGGTGGAACCTGACTTTTTTATTTTTTACTTTAATTATTTTTAACTTTTTCTTTTTTTACATGAGATAAAGTCGAAGTGATAAAAGAAAACAGCGAAAGAACTTTATAATTATCATTTTTCAGGTTATAGTTAAGAATTTAATATTTAATATTATTTATTTATTTATGAATTATAGTTAGTGGGCCTAACTATGGATTTAGTACCCGTACGGTTAATTTAAGGTCCTAAAATATGAGATGAAAAAGACATTTCACGTCTCCTATCATAAATGTAACAACCCATTTTAGCAAAACATGCGTCGAAAAATTTGCAATATGTCTTCATACTTTTTGCGCGCCCACACTAGCAAGCACGAAAAATACCGAAAATTAAAAAACTGTCACCAAACACTCCCTTAACCCAGCAAGGGCTTGGTTGCCCCGGGGTGTGCTGCTAACGAAAACCCATCAAATTCCGTAATTGACGCGTGCAACGTCTCGCCTTCGAGTCCTGTGGGACGAACAATTCACTAATCAGAAATAATAATTCACAGGTAATGTCCACGTTGATACGATCTGGAAGGGTTAAAGCCGGTGGCACTGAATAGGGTTAGTGGTTTAGTTTATAGTTAACTTAAGTTTGGCTGCAGGTTGAGTGTGTAAGTATACAGTCCGATTGTCTTGCATTCCTTTTAAACCAAATGATTAATTTCAAAATAAGATTTGTACAATATGTACTTACAACTTTCACAAGTAATTCACTGTTAAATACAGAGATCTTTTTAAATATAATAGTTAATTAATTTTGTTCACTGATATTATTTTATGAGTTATAAAAAGATTGTTTACATTCTTGTAAGAGCAAAGAAAAAGAACTTTACCTAGTTATTACTGCTTACTGATTTAATTAGTTAGTACCTATACAAAGGTTAGTTTGCTTGAACTTAGAAAAAAACATTTTGAAGTCTTAAGCTGTAGTTAAAGATTACTTTAATTTGTATAAAATAAATATGCTAAGAACTTAGTTCCGGAAAACATTCTGTAAATGAAACGCAACGTAGCGTGGTTGCATTATTATTTGATGGCTTTTCCGAAATTTCTTGAGGAAAATGTAATGCACATCTAAGAAAGGAAGTTACCTAGTAATAATAAGTTACACGACGTACAATGCAACAAACAAATGAACGTTTTTATCAAAGATCTTTAAATAAGTATCAAATATTTTAAAACATGTTCCCCACAGTTATGTTAAACAAGTACATTTACGTGTAATGTATAACTAATAACACGTTGGTATTTTTTAAAACAGAAGTTTTAACATAGTAAATAATATTATTTGTTGTTTCTATTTAATTAGCGATATTATAAGCACAAAGGTTTATTATTAGGTACATACTAAGTGTGTTTATGTCAATATTCATTCATTAGTCAACGACTGCAAATCAAACAAAAAATAAACGAAAATATTTTGCAAAAAAAATAGTTTTAACCTTATTGTAAAGCCTGGCTCAAACATTAAACATTTGCTCACCTAAACTCCGATTATTAACTAACCGGAGTCCAGTGCAACCGGCCCTCCATAGATTTTTAACGCGCTCGCGACCCGCCCACAAATCCCTCGACAGCAAAAGAGTTGGTTTTAATTAAACTAATCAGTTAATTCGTTAGGAGTGGCTTTGGTGTAACCGTACCTAATATACTTTGAGGTCTGATTGATGGATGTTCTAACACTAGGTGAACTAGGTTATTCTGTTATGGAGTAATTAATGTTAGGCAGGAAATTTTAATAGATTTTCCAGTTAGGTACTGTGTGATAGCAGGAAATTCAGGTGAATTTGGAACTGACAATTCATGAACTTTTTTTTGTAGAATAAGCGGCTGTATGTACGGCGGTATGTATGTACTGAATTTGCCAAAAAAAACTTTCATTAATTCTAACTGGATAAAAGATAAAAGCTAAAAAGATAGCCGGTCCGATTATCTTTGGTCGATATAGTTACGATCTTGCATTTTAAACTAAGACGCGAGACTTTATTGCACGGTTAAGAAGATTATAAAAATTATAAATGTAAAAATTTTGAATGTTGTAATTTTTATGAAAGTTTTATGAAACTGCTATTTTTTATCAATTAAATAAAAAAACCTATTACTAGTACTAGTTATTATCAAAAATGATCGAGTAGTACTGAGTTATATAAGATGACAGTTGATTTTTTATTTTTCGGTTCTCATCAAAATAATATGTTGACCTCCTCAGCAAAAGTACAGGTTCCACCGAGATTTGAACTCGGATCGCTGGATTCAGAGTCCAGAGTGCTAACCATTACACCATGGAACCGGCTGAACATTGTGCTGAAAATACGGACGCGTTTGCACGTGGAGATACTTTCACTTGGCACTAATTTCATCCTGACTATTTCAGACATGTATTGAACTATTCGGCCTTGAATAGTCTATTTTTTGAGTCGGATATCAACTATAGTACCTATTGGATACATTAAATCATTCGATAAATAATTATAAATATTAACAAATAACATAAACATGTAATGAAATTGATAAGAATAAGCATTTATAAGTATGACTACACCAGACATGTAGTACTCACATGCGGGATATAAGTAAGCGTGAGTTTGATGAACTTACTATGAACCGTTAGTTGATCGAAGCGAGCTATGAGAGTAGCCACGAACGAAAAAATAGGAAACTATGTGTAACTAACTACGCAGGTATTTAATAACATTAAATTTACGGTTACTAAACAGCTCTAAAATATCCTACTTATAGGTTACGCATAGTCACACTCACATACTCATCAGAAATCTTGACCCTGAGAAATCAAAAACTATTTTTTCTTTTACAAAGAAAATTTTCGATCGGTGAACTTTTTTCGTATACGAATTGCACGAGAATTGCCCCTCTTGTCTATATTAGTTCCAGGAATTTAAAGCAATATTTTGGTAAGCGCGAACGTCCAAAAATCACTTTATGTATCTTCGTATCAATTTCTTAAGTTCTTCTTCATCATTCCTTGCGCCCATGAAAAAAACAAATTATTCAAAATACTGGCCATAATATCATAATTCGAAAACAGATATGTCAGAGTGACGTAAATAGGTGGAATGTGTCGAATAGTCCCGAAGCGGCCCGTTTCGCTCATTGTAACTCGATAAGATATTTATTGGCGGGAAACATTTGAAAATGGAATCGCTCCCGGAGGTTAACCGGTCGCCATAACGGGCGCACGTCTCCTGGCATTCTACATTTTTATTTTGTCAATATTTAATGCGATGCCCAGAAAGATGGGGTGGACACACGATGTTAGAGAACGAGGTTCGTCTAAAGACAGCAAAATATTTAGTCCTACCTACTGTTATGCTTTTGTAGCTTTCTCCTTGAAAACTATCCGTGGTCGAGTGGTTCGCACGATGGTTTCAAGCATCGCCACCTCGTGAGGTTCCGGGTTCGATTCCCGGTCGGGTCAATGTAGAAAACGATATTTTCTATATTGTCTCGGGTCTGGGTGTTGTGGTACCACCGTTGTGTCTGATTTCCATAACACAAGTGCATTGGCTACTTACTTTGGGATCAACAATGTATGTGATTGGTGTCCAATATTTATTTATTATTATTTATTTATTATTTATTTATTAACTAATTCTACTCTCAATATTCACGAGAAAATAAAATTATTTTAAAATGAAAATAATTCCCATTTAGCATAGGTTTCACTAGCTTCCTAGGCCTACACAGCTGTGTTGCAATTAAAAATATAGTTACAATCTCAAAGATAATTAATTAAGTACGGCCTTTTTAACTAAAAGGTTCTGGTTACCGTTTCCCGATAGATATTTCACACGTAATTTTATATAATTGAACTATTCTTTGGTACGAGTAAGTGCTTATTTTCGATCATGAAACAGGCAATTTATATTGATTCTTTTATGGGCAACACTGGCTGTGACAAACGTCAAATCACAAAACGCGCGTTTTGTTTTTACGTTCGCATTGCACTTTGGTTTGTACGTTCTTTTGTGTTAATACCGTCGTTCTCAAGAGCGGGATACTAATACAGTTTATTCTCAAGACAAATCCCAAGATAACACCAGTACAACCTCATGTGCGCAAAAGGACGGTTCGTCCGCTAGCATACATTCGCGACGGCTTAGCGGCCGCTATAAAATATTGTTTTTTGCCAATACCAAGACGTTACGACTGGGATAGCCCAAGGGACAGAGGACCGAATATAAACGCCCACTTGTCCGTCTAGGGACTAAAAGGTTAAGCCTATTTACTGTGTAATTGTTTTTAGTGTTGACCGGTTTTGGAGTTGTTTAAGAGGCGGTTTCTTTATCTGAATAATGGTTAAATCTCGTTAGCGAATACCAAATAACGTTTTCAAGTTTACGCGAATATTACAATGACTCCGTAAAATTTTAAAACACAGATCGATAGTTTGGTTGATGAATATGATTCTACACTCTCAATGCAGAAGTTATTTAGAACAAAGAGAAAAAACAAATTTATTGATAAAGCATGCATGTAACGTCAATGAAGATTGTATTCTAGCAAATAAACGATCAAATTTTATTGATAACCCTATTATGTTGATATATTCTTAAAGAAATAAATTACCATTTTTATTATTATTGGCTAAGCAGATATTTGACTCGATCGCACCCGATGTCAGGTGTAGATGAGGTCTAGGGTGGTGCATATCTGCTTAGTAGCAGCCTGACACTCTTGTCTTAAAGGGGCTTAGATCATATTCTTTAGGGGAAACTTCAGTAGGCAGCGAACACTAGCTTCACGCATTAAAAAAGTATCCAAGTCGCATGTGCAATGTAGCACGTGGAATTTCAAGATGTCAAATGCCTATTCACAATCTTAACTTTACACATATATTTTAGTAATCACTAAAGGTGCGTATCCATTAGAGCAGTCTCAAGCCAAACAGCATCGATTTGAAGCAAACTGAGACTGCTCACTCCAAGGCAAAATATGGCTCGACCCGCGGAAACGAATTTGCCTTATGTCGCGGCGTGCCTCAGGTAAAGTCCATTTTTCTTTGCACGTCCAATATTGTAAATTATCTTGACATTCCTTTTTAACAAAATAAATTATTTTAAAATAAGTTAAACGCGAAACTTAAAACCTACATAGGCAATTCATCGTTGAACACTAAGTTTTTTTTGAAAGAGGCAGTAAATTTGTTTTTTTCGCTGATATTAGTTTTAAAGTTATGAAAAAGATTGTTTACAATATTGGACTAGAAAAGAAAAATGGACTTTAGAGGCAGCGTCGGCCTTAGGTCGAGCGGATGCCTCGCCTCGAGTCTGCCTCAAGTGGATACACACCTTAAGAAATCTATCTACTATATAAAAATAAGTCAGGTTTTCCTTCCTGACGCTATAACTCCAGAACGCACTACCCGATTTCCACGGTTTTGCATTCGTTGGAAAGGTCTCGGGCTCCGTGAGGTTTATAGCAAAGAAAATTCAAATATAAAACAAAAAAAACTTCTCCTTTAATCACCAAACGAAATGTTACATACGCGGGGTTTGCTAGTTGTATATAAATAAGGAACACGAAACTACCATAAATCAATCCTAAAATTAGTAAGACTACGGTCTCCTAGACTAATATCAGTAGAGTTAGGTGGCAATATGAAATATGAAAGCGTACCCTACTCGGTTACCAGTCAAATATTGATTGATGTCCTGAATATTTCATTTTAACTCTTTGATCGGACCTGTACCGAAACTTAGGAAATTATTGAGATATGGGAATTGGGAGTTCTTTATATTTCTGAAAAGCTTTTTTAAGGTCGACGATGACGTAATACAGCGTAGTTATGTACAGTCGACGTCTATACCGCCTAAATACTTTGAAAAATCGCTTCCACACACGTCCAAAAAACAAAAAACGACGCAAGGTGCATGCGATATTAGATCTTATGGTGGTAAGGCTATCTTGACTTACCTCGATATTAGGTCCAAAAAAAATACAATAAGATTGGAGACGGGTCTTGTGGCATTTTGAAAGCATTGAAAAAATAATTTTATTTATTTATTTAATTTAATTTTTATTGCACTGTAAGTTGTACAATTGGCAAACTTAATGCCTAATGGCATTCTCTACCAGTCAACCATCTGGTAATGCAGAGAGTTTAATCAGTGACGGAATGTTAATAATATTCGAGAAGAGTGGTTAAAAAAAAGAAGTAAGAGGCACTAACATAAACGCATACCATACATACTAATATTTCACAAATATATCATCGGATACATAAGCAAAAGACTAATAAACATACATAGAATACATATACTTAATTAATACAAAATTATGAATGATGATAATGACGACATCTAATAAAACACAAATAAAAGAGAATTGTAATCTATCAACAATCACAAGCTGCACGATGTTTGGAACATTATTACAAAAATATGTATGAAAGTTAAGACCTTATAAGACCATTACAATCTTCTGTTATATGGTAAAAAGCTAGGTTCCACCGAGATTTGAACTCGGATCGCTGGATTCAAAGTCCAGAGTGCTAACCATTACACCATGGAACCGATTAGCTATATTACTTTTTTGACAACCAATTTATTAATCTATACCAATATTATAAAGCTGAAGAGTTTGTTTGATTGCTTGTTTGTTTGAACGCGCTAGTCTCAGGAACTACTAGACAGATTTGAAAAAATATTTTTGTGTTGGATAGTTTATTTTTTGAGGAAGGCTTTAGACTATAAAACGTTGCGATGAGAGGGGAGGTAGCAAACTCATAACGCGCGGACGAAGTCGCGGGGACCGCTAGTGTTGAATAAACAGTATCATTGTGCGTCCACTTGTGCAAACGTAGCTAATAACACTTAAGATTGTCAATATTATCGAAATTGGTCTGCTGTACTTAACTAGGTTTTGAGTAAAGTGATCAGCAGTGTTTCCAGGTCTTTTTTAGGGTTCCGTAGCCGAATGTCAAAAAACGGAACCCTTATAGTTTCGTCAAGTCTGTCTGTCTGTCTGTCTGTCCATCCGTATGTCACAGCCATTTTATTCTGTAACTAGCGGTCCCCCGCGACTTCGTCCGCGCGTTTTAAGTTTGCTCCCTCCCCTCCCGTCGCAGCGTGATGTTTTATATCCTAAAGCCTTTCTCGAAAAATAAGCTATCTAACAAAGAAATATTTTTTCAAATCGGTCCAGCAGTTCCTGTGATAAGCGCGTTCAAACCAACATACTCTTCAGCTTTATAATATAATTAGCGCAAGCGCACGTTGTACTTAAGCTGCGAACATTATTTTGGTGCGGAGTTATGTTAAAACTGTGATAGCTCCTAAGATATTTATTGGAATCAAATGATATAAAGGGCAACTTTGTTCTTAATGAAATGCTCGTGATGATGAATGTATTTATTTTGATAAGAATAAATACCTGTGTGTATAATACACCTTTAAAAATGATGCATTATTTTTTTACAAATTTATTAACATAAAAAAGGTTGTAGAAAGTCAACCATAAAAGATAGACATATGCTGTTGCAGACTTTATTATAGAACTCTTGACGCTGAACAATCCTGTCATACATAATTTTTGTGTAACTTAAACGGTTTCCGCAGCATACGCAGCGGAAGCTCTCAAAAGGAATATCTTTCTCCCGTTTTGGCAACATTTTTCATTGCTGCTGTGGTCTTGTGAGTCGTATCTTTATATTATATAGCTTAAAGCCTTCCTCGATAAATGGACTATCTAACATAAAAATAATTTTTCAAATCGGGCCAGTAGTTTCTGAGATTAGCGCGTTCAAACAAACAAACAAACAAACTCTTCAGCTTTATAATATTATAAGTATAGACTATAAGGCATCACTCTGTTGAAATTAGGTAGGAGTTTGTATCCTGTTTACCGCTTTACGATTCACTAGCGGTCCCCCGCGACTTCGTCCGCGCGTTTTGAGTTTGCTCCCTCCCCTCCCGTTGCAGCGTCATGTTTTATATCCTAAAGCCTTTCTCGATAAATAAGCTATCAAACACAGAAATATTTTTTCAAATCGGTCCAGCAGTTCCTGAGATAAGCGCGTTCAAACAAACAAACTCTTCAGCTTTATAATATATAGCGGTCCCCCGCGACTTCGTCCGCGCGTTTTGAGATTGCTCCCTCCCCTCCCGCCGCAGCGTCATGTTTTATATCGCAAAGCCTTTCTCGATAAATAAGCTATCCAACACAGAAATATTTTTCAAATCGGTCGAGCAGTTCCTGAGATAAGCGCGTTCAAACAAACTAACTCTTCAGCTTTATAATATATTAGCGCAAGCGCACGTTGTACTTAAGCTGCGAACATTATTTTGGTGCGGAGTTATGTTAAAACTGTGATAGCTCCTAAGATATTTATTGAAATTAAATGATATAAAGGGCAACTTGGTTTTTATTGAAATGCTCGTGATGATTAATCTATTTATTTTGATAAGAATAAATACCTGTGTGTATAATACACCTCTAAAAATAATGCATTATTTTTTTACAAATTTATTAACATAAAAAAGGTTGTAGTAAGTCAACCATAAAAGATAGACATATGCTGTCGCGGACTTTATTATAGAACTCTTAATGCTGAACAATCCTGTCATACATGATTTTTGTGTAACTTAAGCGGTTTCCGCAGCGTATGCAGCGGAAGCTCTCAAAAGGAATATCTTTCTCCCGTTTTCGCAACATTTTTCATTTCTTCTGTGGTCTTATGAGTCGTATCTTTATGTTATATAGCCTAAAGCCTTCCTCGATAAATGGACTATCCAACGTAAAAAGAATTTTTCAAATCGGGCCAGTAGTTTTTGAGATTAGCGCGTTCAAACAAACAAACAAACAAACAAACAAACAAACAAACAAACTCTTCAGCTTTATAATATTAGTATAGATACACAAAAAATAAAAAAAAATGACATTAAAGGGACATGAAACTACAACCCAAAATACAGCTCCCGACATGAAACTAAAACCCATATTTTTTGTTTTAGTCAAACCTATACGTGTCTATAGATAGGTCTTTTAAAGTGACACCGAGGTTCCTAAAACCATTTTCTTTTAAAGTCTAACGTTTCATAGCTAGACGCTTCCAAAGTGGTAAAATGGGCGTCCCCTATCTAATTTCTAAACTAAGCGAGTGTAATTTAAAAAATATATATTTAATATAGATCTTAACAAACACTTTCAACGAAAATTGGTTCGGACGAGATCGAACTAGAAGTTTTTGAGATATAGCACATTTTCAACAACCGCAAACATAACTTTGTACTTCATACAAACACTATGAAAAAGAAAGTTATATTTACTGTCAACATAATATTGTGGATTTTACTAAGTGGAAGTAAGTGGATTCCCAAATTCAGTTAAAGTTGGAACGAAACCCTCAGTGCGCAAGTCCGACTCGCACTTGACCGGTTTTATTTTAAACAGGAGGCCCTCTGAAAAAAAAAAACAGCAGATGAATGGAAATGCAGCGAGTGAAACAAGAGATCTTTAGAAAAGTTTTTTATTATTTAATTTATATGTTTCTTTATTATTGAGCATGTCTTTTGTTATTTCAAGCTGCATTGAAGTTGTGGTCTTCAGATTTCATAAAGTCAATGGTCTTGTAATTTGGTAGCATGAAACACGCAATAACCGGTTTTTATCTTTTGCACTTCTTTAGTTGTTTGTGTTACAAAAACATCTTTAGTGATTCATCAATAGTATTTTTTAAAAATTAATACTTTTTCATTGGCGGAAACGGAAAGGCACAAAACAGGTGACTGGCACTGATCATCGGTGACAACTTTACGTTCCATTTTACGAAATTTTTTTTGAAAATGAATACAAGGTTTACGTGCAAAAACAGAAGAACAGGAGAAGTTGGAGAATAACAGGAAATCTCCTGTATAAACAAGAGATCTGGCAACGCTGATGATCAGCCACAACGGAACAAAAAATGTGTGCAGAAGTTTAGAAGCTTCGCTAAGAATTACCATAAATTTAATAAACGCGATAAATAAACGACCTCCTTGCTAAACAAATCAGTCAAGGGTTGTCCCCGACAAGTATTTACGGCGGGTCGGATGGGAAAAGTTTTCAAACTACCCACTTTTCATTTTGAAAGTAATCTACGCGAGCGACAAATTGTCTTTGGACATGACCGTGTCAAGACGCGCTTTTTTCTGCTTTTGCCATCAATATTCGGTTGCAGGGCTATTTCCAGAACATTGTGGCGCAAGTTAAGTAAGTTTCAGTGAAATTAGTAAAACTGAGTTGAATGCAAATAAAACCGTGTTTTTTACATTTAATATGTTTGTATTTACCTAGGTATCAGGGTCACAGTCACACAAACAGTCACTGGTATAAGTTCACATTTATACATTATTATACTTTTGCGTCACCCTAAATAGGACAAATAAGCTATATGGTTTACCCTACTTAATTAGTATATACACTTAGATGATACTTTGTACGAGAAGTATACTCACCTACTTGGCATCTCTACCGTTGAGAAATTTTGCTTTATGCAAGAATAAGTTTGGATTCGTGACTTGCCTTGTAGAGGGATGTTAGATAACGTTTAGATATTGATTCCTTTGATATTTTAAAGTTTTGTTCAGTGACAGCGTTTTGGTAGTGATACCAAAGTTAAGAAACCCATGACGCGTCGTATATGGGTGACCATTCCGACCATTTAACTGAGGTTTATCACGAGCATTTCCGTGCTTCGGAAGGCACGTTATGATGTTGGTTCCAGATAATATTTGTCGTTAAACCTAGTCAGGCTCTATTGGCGACTTGATAAAATCTCAGCGAGGTTATTCGCTTGCCTTGCAAGACCCCTCCACCAATCTGCACTCAGCCCGCGTTGTAGAGTATGGCTCATACCACCCCATACTTGAGGTGAGGTCTTTGCCCAGCAGTGGGATTGGTACAGGCCAACTTAACTTTATACATTCCTACTAAATTTCAAAGCAAAGGAAAATTCAAAAACAAAAAAAAATAACATCATCTTTAATCTCTTCACAGACCCTTCCTTTCGAAATCATCAAGTTCCCTGTTTCTCCGGTCATTCAATATTGAGAGAGCATAGGACGAGTTGCCGCCAAGTAGTGATACCATTGTCACGGCGTGTAATCTGTCTCGGCGAGTGAATATTTTATTAAAGGGTGCGCGGGCGACCATCGCTCTTGCCACAGTCAAAATGGAAGGAGTAGAACATTTTGGTTCAAGGAAAAACTCTCTAGTGGCACATAGAGCTTTTCCTGTGGCCTCTAACATCTCTACCATTCAGCTATTTTTGTATCTCTGAATAATAATATACTCTCCACACTTCATAACATCGCTCGTATAATCTTAACCCTTTCTTTAGCTGTCAAATATGTTATGTGCTTTACTTCTAACTGGAATGTTATACACACAACATTTTTAATTGTTAATGATTTATTGGATGTCCTAAATCCTTATTCACTTATTTGAAACTCATGTGACCACCGGCACTGAAAAGTCTATGAAACGGCAGTCTGAAATATAGCAAATAATACATAAAGTGAGTTTCAATTCATTATCTCTTTGTAACTTAGCAAGCTTAGCTCAGCTCGGTTAGTAATATTTTTAATGGTAAAAAAGACTTTTTTTTTAACCGACTTCAAAAAAAGGAGGAGGTTATCAAGTCGACTGCATGTTTTTTTTGTATGTTTGTTACCTCATATCTCAGTCGTTTATCGACCGATTCGATAATTTTTTTCGCCTACCTAGAGAGTCTATCTCCTAGTTGGTCACATTAATGCCAATTTGGGATCTGATGATGAGATCTTGGTGTAATCGAGGGAAACCCTCAAACTTTTAAGGCACGTATAGTGTTTTTTTACTAGAATCTTAATGTTGACGTGCTGTTACGTCTGATAGTCAATATCTTGTGGGGCAGAGCTGATAGTAGAACTCCTTAACGCTTAGGAGTTCAGTATTTATAATGACAGAACTTATGATGGGTAGTTTGTAGCTTCTTAAAGAACAGAGTCATAAGGTGCTACTCCCCCCCCCCTCTCTTGTAATCTCTAAAAATGAAGAAATAAAATTAACTTTAATAAAAGTAAAAACCGATTTCAAAACCAAAATGCACTAAAAAGTCTTAAATAAACTCTTAACCATTGCAAGGAAAGGAATCCATTTTATGCAAACAATTTCGTTTTGGAGTCGGTGCCATCACTTTGACCATCAAGCATCAACTATTACAGCACCGACTCCAAAACGAAATTGTTTGCATAAAATGGATTCCTTTCCTTGCAATGGTTAAGAGTTTATTTAAGACTTTTTAGTGCATTTTGGTTTTGAAGACGGTTTTCACTTTTTTTTAAAGTTAATTTTATTTCATGTCAGGCAGGCAGGGGCCATTTAAGAACTGATGCAACTTAGCGTACTATCTCACACTTTGACTGTGTACTCAATATACCCGCGACACTCGACAAATCGCCCTGCGCAGATCGCGCTGGCATGCCAGGGGTTTTAGGAAGTTTAAAAGACGTTGTGCGAAAGAACTGTCAAGGTGTGAGGACGATTTGTCTTAAAAAGACCATTACTTTTACTTTTGCTGCATTTTGCATTTTTTTTAAATGTCCTGCACAAAGTAGGTATGACTTTAGTGTGGATGAAAACGTCAAGTATATTTTTGTGTAAGAATTGTAATGCGGTTAACAGGATACATCAGTGTAAGCATATAGTTTCAGAATAAAGTGGCTGTGACATACAAACAGACTCGACTAAACTATAAGGGTTCCGTTTTTACCAGTCGGCTATGGAACTCTAAAATGCGTCGAAATACCTTCTTATTACCAGGTTATTAAAAACCCTGAATGAAAGAGTTTTTATTGTGTTCGACTTAAATTATTGACGTAACTTTACACAGGTGGTTAGCTGTTTCCAGACACGCGTTTAACAACAGATGGTTTTCAAATTAACCACATATTATGGACATTTCATCGGTTGCTACGAAGTGCCAATTATACCGTGAAATAAGTGCCTTGTTATTTTTATTAAAATATTAAATTCAATCTGAATTTCCTACGCTACTCTTACGGCCGATTGAACCAACGTCAAATAAGACTTATCCAACTGAATAAGTATAAACGAACGATTATAAAATGAAATAAACATAAATGTACGTATGTACATGTACGTATGTAAGCGTACTGTATTCTAATCAACGAATATATTTTTGGCATTGGTAAAATCAGGCCTTAGTTAGAGAAGACTTACAAAACTCATATGCAGAAGCTAAGTATAATTAATTAAAGGTAGTACGAGTATGTATTCCATACCTATGTTACTAAGGCCTGACTTTTACAACGTCAGATAAGGCATATTCGTGGAAAAAAAATTAAATACGCCTTATTGAAAAACGTCACCTATTAAAATCAATAAGTCTTTTTATTGGAACTTATTCAGTGCGACAAGTTTTATCAGAAGTTGAAAAAATCGGCCCTAAATGACCTAAACATTACTAGGTATTAGCATGTATAATAATAACATATGTATACTAGGAAACTCAAAGTGCACAACACTAAAGGTTTGTTTCACCATCAAAAAAATATAAGCATTAATCAACAAAATTGGAACGTCATTTTTGTAAGAGTATTGGACATATCTCTAATCAGAATTTATAAACTAGCATTAATGGCGTAAACTTAACATTGAACCACACTCTTTCATTGTAAGAAAGAATATAAGCGTGTAATTCGACGACCCGTCTGGTGTAGTGGTCGAGAAATCGCCTACTACGCAGCGGGTTACGGGTTCGATCCCCGCACAATACAAACATTTTTGTGCATGAACATGTCTGTTTGTATTGGTCTGGGTGTTTTCTATGTATATAATGTATTTATTTACAAACAAAAAAGTATTTAAGTATTATATCCGTTGTCTGGCACCCATAAAACAAGGTTTGAGTAGCTTAGTTTGGGGCTAGATGGCGATGTGTGAGAATGTCCAAAGGATATTAATTATAGTTTTTTTTAAAATTTTAAGTAAGGGTCAAAAACTGTACACAGTTCTATCCGCCTTAAAATAAAGAATTAATACATAAATAGGTTATATATCTAAATTAAACGTTAAAATAATCTAAAGTAAATTTTATAGTATTGTTAGCAAGTAATCGTATACACACGCACTCTAAAACTTGTTCCTGTTCCGAAGTCAACTTCGATTTACTTGCTGAATTTTTTGAAAAAAGTTATTTCGATATTGGCTGTTGGTTTAGTATATAAGATTGGCTTAATTTGCACTAAGAGCTGTGCATTTCGTAAAAAGATTAGCATAGCATTCATTGTGAATTCTGCGTAGCTCAAAGTGAATCAAGAATTACCATAAGAAAGCTTTAAACGCTTAGCCCTCGTATAAATCACGTAGAAAGGTGTATAATAATTAGCTAAAATGTCACGACCTGCGAAAAGCTCTGGTAATATGATTGCGCGCAGGTGTGCTTTCTGAGTATATTGCCAACTCGGTATGGAGCCGCTAAAATGCTGCTTCGGTACAACAATTAATTGATGTGTCTTTTGCACAACTAAATATCTCCTCATCCTCAAAAATAGTTTTATTTTTATTTTTATAATCATGAGGAAAAACAATAAAAAGATGCATGCAGTTGCGTTTTACAAGATCAATTTGTAAGTTAGTATGTGTGGTGATAAAGCACTATAAAATGAAATAAAATTTCAAAGATAAATATTTTTGCACTGAAAAAACACTGATAGCCTACGAGTGTATGAGAGTTTAATCTTGACTAGAAAATAATTGCAAGTGGGTAATTTATATACAATTAACCTAATAATAAGTCAGGAACCGAGTAGAAAACGTGCATTCTAAAATTACAAAGAGTGCATCAGTTCCACAAACCTTATTGTGAACGAAATGCTGTAGATGGTAAACCCCTATTATTATAACAACAAACAAAATTCTTTAAGGTTTTAAAAACAAATGCTGTCGAAAAAATTCATACTGTAAAATAATCCCTAGTTAGGATGTTCATGAGGTAAATAAACGTAGTTTTAATGCCAAATTAAAGTATTGAAGTATTGGACGCCAATCATATACATTGCTCTGATACCAAAGTAAGTAGCTAATGCACTTGTGTTATGGTAATCAGACACAATGGTGGTACCACAAATTCAACATTGTCTATTACACCACTCTTTTGTCACTATGTCTGTTAAGCCACACCAACCACCATGGTCTACAGTGCAACAAAATTAAAGCGTGGCATAAATTTTAAAACTTAAAAATACTTTGCCCGTTATTGAACTTTGAATCTTGTCTTTTATTGGTCCTTCGAGCCGGATGCCAGCGTCATTTTAGCGCGTGCTATCGGCAGCGGCGCGTATAGATCATTCGCTGTCGCGGCGTATTGGATTAAGATTTCCTCGATGTATTGGATGGGCTCGTCTGCACTGACGGGAGTCGGGAGGTATTGACGTGAATTTCCCAAGAGCTTGTATCTTATCTTTTAAGGTGATTGTTAGATGGTTTGGTCGCTTCATACGCTAGTATTACTACTATAACTAGCGTGTGAACTGACACCACGAACAGTCGTGCGCCATGAAATGAAACCTTGTCTTCAACTCATAGAAATAGTTTCATATTCGAAATTCAAATTTCAAGAATACGTCACATTATTGTCGTGTTTTTTTTTGCTTGGCATAACTTTATAATAACTGTAAGTAGGTAGTTAATAATATTAACTGTAAATAGTTTATTATGTGCAATGCAATGCACGGATGTATGAACTTTTACTATAGAAAAAAATTCATAGGTTAAAAATTCGTTTCATCTAATATAAAGTAGAATTGTAGAGTACCTATGTATTAAAGAGTCAGTAGCACCATCATCTAGATAACTCTTATGTTACGATTGACAATCATTAAAGCGCGATAAATCCACTTTATACGGCGTTCTATATTTGAAATATGTCCGGCACTAGCGTTCAATTAACGGAGTCCGTTATTAATGGCGCTCCCGGGCGTCCGATTAAACTCAATCTCCGGTAATCCGCGGCATGGGGCCAGTTGCACCGACAACGGTTAAGGTTATTAACTTTAATTGATTGTCAACCTAACAATTAATACTAAGTGCGTTGCGATAACTTTATTACTCCTACAGCTACCTCAAATACGTCAAACTTTATAGTAAATTGAATTCTACCTATTTGTAATATTCACTTTAACTATTGTGTAGGTGTAAGTAAAAAGTAGCTGGTTCGAAAACACTAAAGTAGGTAAGAGCTCAACAACTGAAAAAACACATTTTGTATGTTTTAAAAAAAAAGGAAGATTACAGCCTGTCTGCTTAACTGCTGATGAACTAGGAATCTGTTTTTACCATAAGTACTTTAGATGAACCTAAGCCCTGTTTCACAATGTCTGAGTCAGTTCCCATCATCGTTAATATCCAATACTTCATACGAAATGACGTTCCATATTTAAATTATTCCTTAGTGCTTATTAGTCGATGGTGAATCTGGCTAGGGATGGGTAAGCACTGTAGTATTTACTCAGGCCAGAGTAAATACTCAGTAAAAACTAATTTAAGGACATAGTATTTACTTTTAAGTGAGTATTTATGTTTTACTAACCAGAATTGAAATATGTAAGGTTTTTCTTTATTTTTTATATGATATGCCAATTAAACACGGGTTTTAACTATAAAATACTATAATATTTAAATGTAGGTTTACGTCAAACACAAGAAAAAAATTATATTGATTTAACACTTATCCGAAATAGATGTGCTTTTAATCTGATTCACTCCCAGGTTCTGTAAAATTTAGTTCAGATGTCATTACACTTGTAGAGGGCTCATTAATATTTAATGGATCTGATTCGGTGGTTACGTTTTCATCTTCTTCTTGATTGTCATCTCGATCAATATATTTATTAATCAATTTCCAATTATACGATACAAATGTACTCTTAGCAGCTCGTTGCGTCGCGAGTCGATTTCGGACTTTAGAATGAATAAAACTTTGAACACTGAAGGACCGTTCAGTAGCTGCGGTTGTGCATGGAGCTGTAAAAATTAAAGAATCCCCTACAAAAGAAGAAAAAAAGTCTAACTGTACTGAATGTTCATTATATGGAGAAGACAAGAGAAACGAATTGTTTGGTCTATTGGTTGCTGAAGAATTTAAATACATTCTGCCATGTGCGCGAACAAGGTGCTATGAAGAAATTCTACGATATTTAAGAGCTGCGAAGGGACAACATATTGATAACCTTCAACATGAAAATACATTGTCTTAGTAATTTTAGGTACTTAAAATTATGAACCTGTTCAATTATGTCTTTTTAATAAGTATGCTTCATTGTTCTGTAATGTTCTGTATTCGTTTAAGTGTAATCACTTAAAATATTTAATAAATCGTTTTTACTGTGTCCGATGAGTAAATACTCATACAAAAAAGTAAATACTCAGTATTTACTAAAATCGAGTTTTTACTCGACTCAGTTTTTACTGCCTTACCCATCCCTAATCAGGACTATAGTAAGCAAAATCTACAACTTTTATGGTTACGTTATACCACGTATGATTTTTTAACCTATACGATACACGTCTCTGTTTACGAGTATTTAGTAAGAATATTTTTATTTATCTCATTATGTGTGAGTATACGAAGCGACTTAAACTCCCGTTAACTTTAACCCTTAATCGAACCATAACTTTGGTGTCACCGGCCCTTGTGCGGGTTGCGCGGGGAAGGCACGCACTAATTACCGAAGAGAATTCGATGCTATAAATCACGGACATAATATAACGCGAGCGACTGTCGACGGAATGCGCGCCCCAAATCCACTCACATTTGGGCAGGATTTTCGAATTTCGAATGTGCTGGCTGGTTTCTGTTGTTTGTTATTCGGAAAAAATAAAGATTTTTTTTCTGTGACTTGACAGTCATTATTTACATTTTAGAAAATTCGACATTTGAATTCGATGCAAGAATCACGGATATAATAAAGCGAGCGACAGTCAGAAGGAATCACAAGGAATGTGCGCTCAAATTCTACTCACATTCGAAATTCGAATGTTCCGACCATGGGTAGCTATTGAAATTGGAAAAAAGAAAATAAAAATATATTTGTTCCATTGATAACCTTAAAAGTCGTATTTTTTATTTTCTTTAAGATCACAAGACACAGTTAGCTCTTTGTGTTATATGTTAATATTATTGAGTTATTAATATTTGAGTTTTGAAATGTCATATGAATACTATTGCTTTACACAATAGCATTTCTGGTTGTATTTTGTGTTGTTACTTTATCAATGGTGCAAAGTGAAACTTTACAGTTAGTTTCATTTTACCTAGTAGAACTAGTCTAGTACGAAAGCAATAGTCTTATTAAGCTCCTAAAGTTAGAATATTTATATCAGTTTGTTTTTATAAGGCTACCTACTAACCAATAGAAAAATAAAACATAATGCTGGCACAAAAGAAAATCCTTCCTGAAATCCTTTGCCGCTTTAAAAAAAAAAGTCGCCGCCATCTTTAAAACACGCATTTTCGCGCGCTCCCTACGGGTTATTTATGAACAGTCTCTGAGCTATGTAATAATCTGAGGCCGGATTTAATTTGTTGGACTGATTTCACACTACGCAACGAAAGGGATAGACATACACATTTGTTGAAGTAAAAACAGTACCAACAGAAATCGTTAGCCATTTCGGTTGGGCCGTAATGGAAAATCAGCAGTGTGAATTTATCCAACCTTTTTCGTAGTAAATAATGTGGGATTTGTTCGGGCTCAAATCCTGGGTTTTTCCTTTTCGGGTAAGGATTTGTTTCTAATTGAGGGTGCGGTAGACCCGTGAACCTCGGAGGCCCGGACTGATGTTATTTTGTGAATATACGCGAACATGCCTGAAAGTATACAGGGTGTTGTTATGTTCAGTGACATCCAACTCAGAGATGATAATATGAGTTACGCTTATTCGAAAAATAAAATTTAAATATGTGCAAGTTTTCTCAAAGAAAAACTCTTCACAATATTCTAATTCTAAAAATTATTCTTGGAATGAAAACGTATAGGAAATCTCACACCCTCGCGAGTAGCTCGCGCGTATCTACGAAATACTACGCCGTAGCTAGTAAGCTATAAAGAAGCAACCTGGTGTTGGTTTTGACTCGCTCCCTAGTATTGCAATTATTAATTTTTCATGATTTTTTTTTGGCATCAGTATCGTTTGTATAGTTAATCGCTTGTCGCTGACCAAAAGAACACCCTGCATTTTTCAGGTTATTGTTTCTGTCGTTCAAAAACTGTGATATTTATCTACGACTGAGCAGTCTGGTGATGATGCAAAACTACTATAATAATAATTTAAGGACAGGAGTCAACCAAAGCCAAAAACTTATATACATTTCAAATATAATTAAATTCATTTAATGAATAAATGAATTTAATAATATTATTAAATTTATTTAATGAATGAATGAATTTAATTATATTTGTACCTCTATATTTGTTGCATTTGAACTACTCCGAGAGAGATTTTTCATTTTCCAAAACTTAGTTAACTTCATGAAACAGCACCAAAATGTCCAAAAACGTTTCCGAAACGAAATAATTTAGGTACCTACCTTAAGAGTAGATACATCTTATACCTTGGATATAACTAGACACAGGTTTAACGCAAATCGCTTTATAGCAGATACAATAGCTTTAAATCCCATTGTCAGGTTACGGACGATTCAGACTGATTAATTGCATCACAAACAATATACCCCACGCGTTTGTTAGCTAGCTCTATCTATGCTTTCGCAGTGTTTCTCAACAATTACCGGGCGATTCCGATTTCCCACACTAAAACTCCACACTAGTATGGAAAATTTGACTTCTTGTCCTTTTTTCCACACTGTCGGGCTAAGTGTAGAAAAAAATATTTTTTTAAATGTTTTACTTTTCCACAACAGTAGGGTTCTGTGGAAATCAACTCTACAAATTTATTGATTAAAACACAATGTACATAGAAGAACGACTTGATTGCATTTAATTTCAGCACCTCGCGTAAAACACTTACAATTGTATTGTTTTGATCAATGAGTAGCTTTATCGTTAACTTTAGAATCTACAAAAAAACCTTTTAGTTACGAAAACATGCCATTATTTCACGAAATCACTTATTTGTAACGTTTTATCAAACAATATAATAACGTTTCTTGATAAGTGGAACATTAATTTGTTCACTTTTCCACACCACGCCGTCAGTGTGTGGATGAATCGGCATAAAGTCAAATTTCTGCTTATGCAAAGTCTAGTCATTCCTATCATCGACTATGCTGATTCTTGCCGTACTATCTCACTGACGCTTTCATTGATAAACTTGAACGTCTCCTAAATAGTTGTATTAGATTCATCTTCGGTCTCCGTATTTTTTATTTTTTTATTTAGTATGGGTTCGCTCTTGACTTCAGATCAAGTGTAAGAGTGCGACTAAGGCGAAGTCGAAGATGAAACGAAGAAGCCTGTTCACTTGAACTTTAAATAGATTCGGATTGTAAACACGATTGTAATTGTACTACGACTAAATGCGACTTTTCTCCAGTTACAGAGTAAAACTGAATTGGCATACCATCCGTCAAGGCAAAGACTCTCTTCACACTATTCTGTATAACCCCTCATCCCCTTCTTATCTCTGAAATATGTTTTCATTTTTAAGTCAAACTCATGATCGTTTTCTCCGTCCCTCTGACAACCTTCGGCTTGGTACGCAAGATCACCGTTACACGACTCTGGAACTCTCTGCCCCTAGACTAGATATAAAGAAGACTGATTCGAAGTTATCTTTCAAGAATAAAGTTCGTAAATTTCTGAAAGAGTGAATAATTACATATTATTATTATTATTATTATATGTATTGCTTTATGTATGCTTAAGTACATATAACAATATATGTTTATAATTAAAGTTATAATGACTATTTTAAAGTTGGTTTATATACTTATGTATTTATTATTCTTAAAATATTATTACTATGTTCCTTCGTTTTTTAGAAGCTTTTGACTGCACCCGTTGCCGTCTTTCTGCATGACCTGAAGGTTTGACTGGCAGAGGATGCTTTTAGCATTAAGTTCACCGTTGTACACTAAATTTGTGCAATGAAATTTTAAATAAATAAAATTTAAAGTCAAATTTTCCACACTATTGTGGAAAATCGGATTATCCCAATTTCGTAAGCAACTAAATAAAAAAAATACATTATTGTTTCAAGAATCGTCTGTAACTTATATTTAAATAAGCGTTAAAGATTGTTGTTACTATTTAAGTCATGTGTTAATTTTTCGTTAAAAATGATTTTCAAAAGAAAACAATAACGGCCTGTTTCATAATGTTTGAACAGTTCCCTTGCGTTATCTGTTCACTGCTTCATAAGAAATTCGTTTCATGTTTAAATTATTCGTTGGTTATCGCTTAACATTGGTTGAAATTGACATCAGTGTTGAAATTGTTGTTATTTGAATCATTCACTAATGCAGTGCCATTATAAGGGTTTGAGACTAATGTTGACAGCCGGTGCCTATGCCAGACTCAGAGGTCTTACTAAACTGGTCAGTTTAATGACAGATAAGCTGAGACAATGCCGCTAATGAAACTGGGAACTTCAAGATGCTGCGATGATGCGACGGTTTGCGAACAGATTAGATGTAAGCACGGATAAGGAGACCCCAAAAGGGGTTGGATTTGAGTGAATGGTGTCAGTGAACTTTGTCTTATACTAAGGTTTAGACTTGCTAGGTTTTAACCGTTGTATTAAACTTAGCTAAGGCTTGGTTGTATAGATAATTAAAGTATAAGAACCTTTAATGATTTATTAAACTTTATAAAAGAAACGTAGGTGATGTTTATAGTTACTGCTAAAGTTTAGTTCAGGGTTATTTCATCTTTATGAATATAAAATATGACACTGTGAGTGTTTAAAACATTCTCAATCATTAGATAGCGTCATCAATTTCCAAGTTGAATTTTTTCCGTAAGGAATAACTACTTAGCCCACTGTTGCATAAACAGAGGGTTATGGCGCTAAACGTCACGCGTAATGAAGTATCTATAAGAGACCACAAATTTCGCAAGGTTGGACTGACAGCACGGTAGCTCAATTAGTAGAGCGTTTGGCCTGGTTAGCCAGAAAGTTGCTGGTTCGAGTCCCGCCCGTGTGCAAAATTTTGGTCTCTTATTCCATCTTTGTGATATAAAATATAAGACTGTGAGTGATAAAAACATTCTAAACCATTAGTTCAGGGTTTTAGGAATACATACCTACGATCTTTATGAAAACTCTAAGGCTTAATTAATAATGGAGGCTAAATATCTGCTTAGCTGAGAATCGATCGATAGTAAGCGCAACTAATGGTTTAATGTCGTTATGAGCTGTTGATATTTTCGATTGTTCGTGTTTTGAAGGAAAATTACAATACCAAAAGTCAGAATCGATATTTTAATGACCATTGATTTTGGTACTTTTTAATATTCAACCGCTGGTAATGACATTATTAACCATTAATTGAGTTAACTACTTAACGATCACGCAACTGGGCCTAAATTGACTACGTATGTAAGGTAACATTCTGAGACTGCTCTTGCTTGCTATTTGTACCCACCATTAATTTATCGTTTCATGAGTTTGTGTCATTTAAATTCAATGGCTAATTTTAAATGATGTATTTTATAGTTAGTCATTTACCCTATTCTAATTAATTGTAATTGTACCTAAATCTGCTCTCCTGGATATTATATTAGTAATACGAGTATACTGGCCACCTAGAAAACAAAAATAAACATTCTGCCCAATA
Organism: Pyrausta purpuralis; assembly: GCA_963924145.1. Classification (NCBI taxonomy): domain Eukaryota; kingdom Metazoa; phylum Arthropoda; class Insecta; order Lepidoptera; family Crambidae; genus Pyrausta; species Pyrausta purpuralis. The sequence goes on from OZ001654.1 coordinate 21,317,200, forward strand.
TTCGGCCATTACAACATGATAAATTAAAACAAATAAAATTTGAAATTCGAAGCCCATTAGTGACGCGGCGCCATTCTCCGGGCACTTGTTCACTCGTTACACCGAGTCCATTTGTTTGCCGCAAGGCCTCCTAATCCCGCGATTGTACCCGGATTATCCGGGATCACGAATCATGACACTATTGTTGTAAGTGTGAAACCGACACAAATAGGCCTATGGCATTGCCCGTCCCTAGTGGATCTTTGGGTTGTGGCTACAAACGATTTTGAAAACTATTGTGTAGCGTAGAGAGTGCGATTTGGTTTGATTGTTGTCATAGTTTAGGTTGGTGGTGAAATATGATTCGTTTTTCAAAATCTCTATAAACATTTGCAATCCCAATTGAACGATGCACAACTAGTTATAAAGTACAAATTCGTTTGGTTCTTGTTCCATTTTGGGGATGTTTCGGTTCCGTACTCAATTTATTTGAGCGCGACGGATGTACATTTGAATTTATATTTATAAACGCTCATTGTAGTTAGTTAATAACGAGATTATTTGGTATTGGGGTTGGTTTGATCAAATATTGGCGGTGTTGGTTAAATGGCTCGTGAAGTTTGCACTTCTCGTTTGTTGCAATGTTTTTGTTTGTACAATTGTTCTGCAGTTGTTTCGTATTGGGCTCTGTTTGGACAAGGCCAAACGTTTGAGGGTCGAAAGAAGACAAAATTGAAGACTAAAATTATTTACCTACAGTTTCGCAATTAATTTTAGCACGTGTCGTGTCATGCCAGAGTATGTACTAGTTTGAGACACTAAAGCTCACAATGAAATCATTTTATGAGCTTATTGATTTTATTTAGATTTGCGCATAAATAATGTATGTCACATTAATGTCTTGCTACCTACTAATGATTTTTTGTCACATTCCCAACCACCGGTTGCGTGGTAGTTAATGCCCTTAAGGTCTAGTTTCGTGATTGATAGTTAACTTAAGCGATGGTTAAAAGCCGTTACTAGCGGTTAAATATTTACTATTTTTCGTCTTTTAAAAATACCGTCCAAATGTCAGTATCGCCATTCAACCTCTGATAACGACATTCCATCATTAATTGAGTTGACTTTCGACCACAAAACCGGGCTTAAGTTGTAAGGGCAAAGTGCAATCGAGATTAATATAATAAATGTGTGATGTTATAAATATAAATAATAAATATCCTTTAGACATTCCCACACATCGCCATCTAGTCCCAAAGTAAGCTACTCAAAGCTTGTGTTATGGGTGCCAGACAACTGATAAAATACTTAAATATATATTTTTTGTACAATGTACATACATACATGATATACATAGAAAACACCCAGACCAATACAAACAGACATGTTCATGCACACAAATGTTTGTATTGTGCGGGGATCGAACCCGCACCCGCTGCGTAGTAGGCGATCTCGACCACTACACCAGACGGGTCATCAATACTTACACCAGACGGGTAAAATACTTGACACTAAGTTACTTTAGTTAAGTTAAGTTACTTAATTATTATCATCACCTTTATCATTCATAATTTTGTATTTATTAAGTATATGTATTCTATGTATGTTTATTAATCTATTGCTTTTGTATCCTATTATATATTTGTATAATATTAGTATGTATGTTTATATTAGTGCACTTTGCTTATTTTTTGTACCACTCTTCTTACTTATTATTAATATTCCGCCACTGAATAAACTCTCTGCATTATCAGGTGGTTGACTGGTAGAGAATGCCATTTGGCATTAAGTCCGCCAATTGTACAACTTACAGTGCAATAAACTTTTAACACATAAGTTACTGAGTCTCCCTTCATTACACTCAGGTGACTCTTTCCATCTCAGTACATCGGCAAATCGAAAGCAATTCGCATAATGGCCGTCGAAGTTTACGCGCGACAAATAAAACCGAATTTACATCGCATTAAAGTGATATCTTTACGTATACGTAACTCGTGCGGGGCTCGTACGACGCCCGTGGGGGCCGTCAGCGCGCCCCGATAATTATCGAACGGTTAATATCGGAGCGATTTAGGTTTACACGGTACGACACGATTAGAAAACTTAATACGAATTTTCCAACCGAAGTAGGTAGGTCGTAGAATCCAAAATGATGTTGATATCTCGTTGATTAGAAGCTGCCTCGGTGGCGCAGCGGTGTGCGGGTCGCACTTTAAAGCGACGGCTGCGCCAGAGGTTCCGCGTTCGACCCCGGGTCGGGCCAAAAAATATACCTGAGTTTTTCTGTTCAGAAATTCTTAGGGTAGCCCGGAGTTTGGAAATTGGCGGTGTTTCACCCCCGTGCCTCGGAAAAGCACGTAAAGCCGTTGGTCCTGCGCCTGAATTCTCTCCGGTCGTGTCAGATTGCTGTCCCATCGGGCTATGAGAGTGAAAGGAATAGAGAGTGCACCTGTGTTTGCGCACACGCTTGTGCACTATAATATGTCCCGCGCAGTCGGTTAGTCATTGTGACTGGCCACCGTAGTCGAAATCGGCTAGGGGGGACTATATAATTAGAAGGTGTTCGCGATATAGGTACTTTATGCAGCGAAACATACGGTTACTTAAATTATTCTTACAAGCACCATGTGAGTAGTGTGAGTTTGTTATGTTTTTAACTAAAAAAAATCTTATTTTTTAACAAGTTGTATTAAAAAGAAGTGGGTAATAAAAATATATCTACAAAAAACTAGTACATCGTCTACGATTCCGTCGTAGCATTGTTCGTAGCAACAGCAACACACGTTTCGTTGCTCGTAGCGTTGCGATTGTATGTATATTCCAGTTTCAAATACCTACTTATTATTCTGTTATTTATAGGCTTGTTATTTATTATCTATACTAAAACTATAAAGCTGTTGGTTTGATTGTTTGAACTTGCTAATCTCAGGAAGTACATGACCGATTTGAAAAAAAAAAAAATTTTGTTGGGTAGCTTATTTATCGAGGAAGGCTTAAGGCTATAAAACATAACGCTGCGACGGGAGGGGAGGGAGCAAACTCGAAACTCGCAGACGTAGGCGCGGAGGACCGCTTGTACCAAAATATCATTTAGGTACAAAGATCGTTCTGTGTAAATATCTTAATACCTAAGCCGGGACAGTAAACGTGTGCCTCGTAACATCTATCGGTATGCATACGGCCTGCATCGATACGCCAAGATGCACTTAACTGCAATGTGACTTTATTGGTCGCCGTGCATAAAGACGAGCATTTGTGGCATTTAGGCGCTAAATAAAAGACATTTGCGGTTTATGATTTAACTGATGTGCTATAGACTACGGTGACTACGACGTAGGAAGGGTTGAAAGTTTGAAACAGGCACAAAAGTTAACATTTTGCATTGTACTTGAGTTGTTATTTTTGTTTTTATATCTTGAATTGTAGACTAAAAGAATGTAGATGAAGGGTAGAACACTCAAAATATGGAGTGACGATATAGAACAAAAAGCCGGGAACTTCGACCGAAGCTGGCCAAAGACAGAGACACCGGCACGGTCTGGATGCTTTTACCGCAATAGGCGGCCCTTACACTTAAAATACTTATTCTAATTATAAATATTTAAGTAATACACATACACACGTGTCTGTTAAAAACTCATTTAACCTGTCAAGCTCGTATGACCCTCATTGGCCGGTGGTCAGATGTTCAAATTTTTGACTTAAGTTAACCTAAGGCTGGAAATATTTAGGATTTCAATTTTTTTTTACTCGTTTGCCAAAGCTTATAAATATACTTAACCTGTATTAAAGGTTAACAGTTTATGGTCTTTTACTTAAGTACGCGGAATTTCTTAACTTACCAAAACATTCAAACCCTACACTAATATTTTTTTCACGTAACGACATTTTAATTGGCAATAAAAAGTTGCCAGCAACAAATCAATGTGGCGAATTGCTGGCGTTGCCGACAAATCTCCCGCTGCCTCTAAATCTTCATTAGTTGCCGCTAGATGGCTCTCAGCACGCAACCATAGCCACAATTAAGAACAGTTTTTTTTATCCGCGATGTAACGGAGAATGTTTATGCGTTTGGGATGAGAGGAAGTGTGTGTGTTTGTGTGCGCAAACGAATGTTCCTATGTATCTCCAGAACGGCTTAACCGATTGAAATGCAGTTTTCTGCAATGGATTGGTTATTTAATCCGTGGTGAAGTGGCTAAGCACGCTTGTTTCAAGGCGTCGCCGCTCCGAGGTCCCAGGTTCGATTCCCGGTCGGATCAATGTAGAAATCAAAATTTTCTATATTGTCTCGGGTCTGGGTGTTGTTGTACCACCGTTGTGTCTGATTTCCATAACACAAGTGCATTAGCTATTTACTTTGGGATCAGAGTAATGTATGTGATTGGTGTCCAATAATATTGGCTTTTTATTTATTTCCGATGGTTCTAAGTTAGGTATATTAGTGTTAATCCACTAGGAGGCACTGCAGTTGCCATTTCTTTCTCTCCTAAAATGACTATCGAATGTTCACGTTTCTCCAGAACGGCTTGACCGATTGACATGCAGTTTCCTGCAATGGATTCGTAATTCATTGGCGATGGTTTTTGGATAGGTAGGTAGATTTTATAGTGTAAATTTACCAGAGAGCGTTACAAATATCATTTCATTTTTTCGTAAAATGACTATCGAATGTTCCCATGTATCTCCAGAACGGCTTAACCGATTGACATGCAGGTTCTGCAGTGGATTTGTAATAAATCTGCGCTGGTTCTTGGATAGGCATTATAGTCGTAATCTACCAGGAGGTGCTGAAGTCACCATTTCTTTAGCTCGAAAAATGACTATCAAATGTTCCCATTCATCTCCAGAATGGGTTGACCCACAAACTTGCAGCTTTTTTGCAATGGATTTCTAATAAGATTTCTCATAATAGTATTAATCCACTAGGGGTCATTGCTACAGGGTCAGGTAGATGTAAGTAAACTTTGCGCCCCTGCTTCGATTATCTTCTATCTATATATATAAAAATGAATTGCTGTTCGTTAGTCTCACTAAAACTCGAGAACGGCTGAACGGATTTATCTTATCTTAGTCTTGAAATGTTCGTGGAGGTCTAGGGAAGGTTTAAAAGGCGAGAAAAAATCGAAAAACGCGCGGACGATGTCGCGGGGGACCACTAGTAATAATATAAATTATACCCATTGTAATAAATAAACTCTAAAATAAGTAGCCTTAGTATGAGGCCTTAACTGAAAATACGGTTCCATCCTGAAGAAAGCATGAAACTTCGCATGAATGTAGCTGTCATTTGTGTGTTTCAATGTAGATATGGAATCACGTCAAGTTTTATTTATTTATTATGCTGTGATAGTTGATGCTTGATGGTCAAAATGATGGCGCAGACTCATAGGTTCCTTTCCTTTCAATAGTCAAGAGTTTACTTAAGACTTGTTAGTGCATTTAGGTTTTGAAGTCGGTTTTTACTTTTTTTTAAAGTAATTTTATTACTTTATTTTTAGAGATTACAGGAGAGCGGAGGGGGGGGGGATTTGCACCTTATGACTCTGTTCTTTAAGAAACTACAAACTACCTATTATAAGTTCTTTCATTATAATTACTGAACTCCTAAGCGTTAAGGAGTGCCACCATCAGCTCAGCCCCACAAGATGTTGACTATCAGACGTAACAACAACGTCAACATTAAGATACAAGTATAGAAACACTATACGTGCTTTTAAAATTTGAGAGTTTCCCTCGATTACACCAAGATCCCATCATCAGATACTAAATTGGAAAAATGGGACCAACTAGAAGGTATATCCTCTAAGTAGACGAAGCTTTATTTATATATATATATTATTCAATTATTTTTTCGATTATGAACTTCATTTTTAACGTTGTGGGTTTTTTACACAAGGTACCTTGCAGTCAGAGAGAGACTCCTTTGAGATGTGACTCCTTTGAGAATTCTTATAGCAATGATTTTAGTTGGGGAATTTCTACTCAGTTGGCTGTTGTAGGTATTTGATAGAATCTCAGCTTAAATAAAATTAATTCACTGACACGGATAACTGGTCTCATAACAAGGGCAGGGCGTAGTAACCTAATTAATTTAAAGTTAAACATTTCACTATGTCATTTAAAGTATTTATTAGGTGTGATTATATGTATGCTTCAAACTTCCATAAAACGACCTCCGTGGCGTAGTGGCTAAGCACGCTGGTTTCAAGGCGTCGCCGCTCCGAGGTCTCGGGTTCATTTCCCGGTCGGGTCAATATATAAATCAAAATTTTCTTTATTGTTGTAGTACCACTGTTGTCTGATTTCGAAAGTGCATTAGCTACTTACTTTGGGATCAGAGCAATGTATGTGATCGGTGTCCAATATTTTATTTAAAGTACATGTCAGAGCACCTAATAACATTTGAATTGAAATGTAAACTTCCTTACCCATGAACATTAATAAAGCATTTATTACCCCGACAATTACCCAATTATAGGGCGCTAATAAGAACACACGGCGACACTAACAGAACATGTAACTCGGCAAATGGTTAGAGTGCATAATTGAGAAGCCCCTAGGAATTACGGGGGAGATCACGCGACGAAAGATTTACGCCTGAAGTTTAACATTAGCAATGTTGCCTCGGTAGGAGACGGTGCTGTGTAAGCAGGGTAATTTGGAAAGTTAAAAATAGTATCGATAATTGAAGTACCTACATTTTACTTAAAAGCGGCCGATGTCATAACAAAGACAGATTAATTAATGTTTTTAGGGTTCCGTAGCCGAATGGCAAAAAACGGAACCCTTATAGTTTCGTCAAGTCTGTCTGTCTGTCTGTCGGTCTGTCCGTCCGTATGTCACAGCCAATTTATTCTGTAACTATATGCATAACGCTGTTGAAATTTGGTAGGAAGATGTATCCTGTTAACCGCTTTACGATTCTTATACAAAAAATAATGATATTTAAGGATGATGATCCATACATGAAACTAAAACCGAAAATTTTTTTTTTAGTCAAACCTATGCGTGTGGGGTGTCTTTGGATAGGTCTTTTCCTTTAGTTTTCCACTAATCAAATACATCCTTTTTATTACCCGCGACGGAATGGATTCCGGGTTCGATTCCCGGTCGGGTCAATGTATAAATAAAAATTTTCTATATTGTCTCGGGTCTGGGTGTTGTGGTACCACCGTTGTGTCTGATTCCCATAACACAAGTGCATTGGCTACTTATTTTGGGATCAGAGCAATGTATTTGATTAGTGTTCAATACAATAATAATAAATATTATTTATTGCACAAGTAAGGACACAAGAAACAATAACATTACAGACAAATCACTTGTACAATATTGGCGGTCTTATCGCTGGAAGCGATCTCTTCCAGACAACCACTGAGTAGAGGAAACAACGTTTATTAGTGAGGTAAAAAGCGGTGTGCAAAACTATAGCTAATATTTTTAGATTAAACTTTAATAACAATACAATACAATGGAGTCGTGAATGCGTTTAGGGTCAGTGGAAGTTTGTGTGTTTGTGCGCGCAAACGAATGTTCCCATGTATCTCCCGAACGATTTGACCGATTGACATGAAGTTTTCTGCAATAGATCAGTAATTTATTAGCAATGGTTCTTAGATAGGTATTAAAAAGTCAATTCCTCCAGGGGGCGCTGCAGTTGCCATCATTCTTTCGTAAAATGACTATTGAATGTTCCCATGTATCTCAAGAACGGCTTGATCGATTGACAAGCAGTTTTCGGCCCTGGATTTTTAATTTATTGGCGATGGTTCTAAGATAGGTATTAATGTGTGATTGTTGTTGTCACTTGTTTACTTAGTGGTTATTTCAACAGGTAACACAAATACGTATTTATTTCTAAGTTGAAACTGTTATTTCAGGAAAATCGAGCTGGACCGCTCTGTGACCGCTGTTTGACTGGATTCTATAGTGCAGTGCCTGATGGACCTTGCCTGCCTTGCGACTGTGATCCTGAAGGTTCTGATGGTAAGCGCTATTTTTGTAATTTTAACCTTGAATCACACGTTTTGGATCAAAAACCAAATCTTAAATTATTCCATAATAATGTGATTTCTACTTCAAAGGCAGAAAGACGTTGTCCATCTGTATGTCACAGCAAATTTAAGAAATACTTTCAACGAAATACTTTGAATGGGAGCAAACAAGTAGTTTTTGAGATATAGCATATTTTCAACAACCGCAAACATAACTTTGTTCTTCATACAAACACTATGAAAAACAAAGTTATGTTTGCTGTCAACAAAATATTCCCTAATTTTATTGACGACCCGTCTGGTGTAGTGGTCGAGAAATCGCCTACTACGCAGCGGGTGCGGGTTCGATCCCCGCACAATACAAACATTTGTGTGCATGAACATGTCTGTTTGTATTAGTCTGGGTGTTTTGTATATTATGTATGTATACATCGAGGTTCCTCAAACCATTTTCTTTTAAAGTCTAACGTTTCTTAGCTAGACGCTTCCAAACTGCAAAAATGGGGGAGGGGGGCGCCCATTAACTTCTAAACTAAGCGAGTGTAAATTTTGAAAAAAATATGTAATGTAGATCATAACAAATACTTTCAACGAAAATTGGTTCGGACGGAATCGAACGAGAAGTTTTTGTGATATAGCACATGTTCAACAAACGCAAACATAACTTTGTTCTTCATACAAACACTATGAAAAACAAAGTTATATTTGCAGTCAACAAAATATTGTGGTATTTTACTAAGTGGAAATAAGTGAATTGCCTAATTCAGTTAACGGTGGCACGGAACCCTCAGTGCGCGATTCCGACTAGCACTTGGCCGTTTTTTTTTATTTCTACCTACTTTGACAATTGGTGTATTGTCAGGCGCATATTTATTTATCTCTATAAGTTATCATTTCTAATAAGTTAAAAGGAATGATTTGTTCGTTTGAATCGAAAAGGCTCCAAACGACTAGACCGATTTGAAACAATTCTTTCACCGTAAGCATCATTTATATATCTTTTATGAACGTAGGCTTTATAAGGTGTGGCCTGTTAAAGGTTTACGATGTTTAATGCGTACGCGTTATTTAATCAAACATAAATGATATATACCTATGTTAGGCATTTTTAAGTAGTTTATGGTAGTTCACAAAAACACCTTCTCCGGCCTGACATCGGATATCACTGAATCGTCCAAAATTTTGCATTACTGTAAGCTTTAGGCAAATATGATAAAAATATACCTTTCTCGAATATCAATCAGGTACAGCCAGCAGAAAATCCAAGACAGCTTAGTAGTAAGCATGAACTCCATGAATTGTAGCGTTAGATGTAACTAACACGACTTTCTTTTATACACTCGTATATAGATATAGTTATATATAGCACTTTAGAACGACGGCTGCGCCAGAGGTCCTGGGTTTGATCCCGGGTCGTGCCAAAAATATTTACCTGGGTTTTTCTATTCGGAAATTCTCAGGGTAGCCCAGAGTTTGGAAGTTGGCGGTGTTACACCCCCGTGCCTCGGAAAAGCGCGTAAAGTGCGTAAAGCCGTAGGTCCTGCACCTGATCTCTCTCCGGTCGTGTTAGGTTGCTGTCCCATCGGGCTATGAGAGTGAAAGGAATAGAGAGTGCACCTGTGTTTGCGCACACACTTGTGCACTATAATATAGTCCCGCGCAGTCGGTTAGTCGTTGTGACTGGTCACCATAGTCGAAATCGGCTAGGGGGACTATTAATATTATACAATACTAGCGGACCCAGCGAACTTTGTTTCGCCCCCTACCTCGTCTTGCCCGGCCTCGTCCCGCCCAGCCACGTAATTAAAGAAAAGTGTTAAGGGTGGACAACCCTTATCACTATGGGGTACGAAAAATAGATGTTGGCCGATTCTCAGACCTACTATATATGCTCACAAATTTCATGAGAATCGGTCAAGCCGTTTCGGACATGTACGGGAACGAACATTGTGACACGAGAATTTAATATACAGATATAAGATAATACTTTATAATATTATAGTAATCTATATTATAAAGTGGAGAGTTTGTTTGTTTGAACGCGTTAATCTCAGGAATTACTGGAACGATTTGGAAAATTCACGCTACGATTTGATATTACACGTCTATTTTATTTTATTCGAGTGATAATGTTTAATATGTGATATTGTATCCACAAAAAAGTGTTATAATATGCCTACCAATATTATAACAACATAATTTGTACCACCTATCATACAACTACTTCTGTCAGTTCAGATTTTTTAAGTCCCTTTTTCTTTGCAATTCGAATATTACAAGTATAAACATTCCTTTTTAATGAAATGATTCATTTTGAAAATATAAACACAAAACTCAAATATTAAGTACTTATGCAATTAATCGTTAAACACTGAGATCTTTTCAAAGAGATAATAAACTAGCTTTATTCACTTATCGCTTAAAAAAAATTGCTTTGATGCTTACAATATTGGATTAGTTAAAAAACGAGCTTTAGTGATAAAGTAAATTCAAATAAAAGTCATGCTTCATCGATATTTTTTGGTCCTATAGTTCTGAAAGGTACGCAAAGATAATTCATATTCTACCTATAAGACTTTTGGCATGCTGTTAAGTTGATCTTTGTTTTTCTATGGAAGTTGCAAGAAAACTAAAATTATCACTTTTTCGCCCACACTAAATCTTTAAATCCCTTAGTTTCTGGCAACAGACTAAACTCAGATGCATCATTTGATCCAAACTTACTGTCGTACTCACAAAATTTGTTCTAAACAGCATGTCTAGTGTAACATGGAGGTCGTTGATATTTCTACTACAAAGGCATATCATTCAGTACTTTGGGCTCGTTTAAGGGTTGTTTTTTCAATACTCAGATAGAAATATTCATCGAACAAATAACCTCCCTGTTTTTTTTTTAAAATCTGTCGTTTTATAATTTATCAATGTAATAACTTTTATATGACTATTGAAAAATCGGCCCTAAGCCGAATAAACTTACTAAATGTCTACAAAAATTCTTTTGCTGTCACTACAACCTTTACAGTACCAGAATGATTGATTTTACAGCCATGTCCCGTAAAATATTGACGGTTCCTTAGGTGACCGCTCTTTGCATACAAGTAATTCTCCAGAGATGTTGCCTGCTGTATAAATATTATATCATGTTGCGATGTCATGGGGAATGTAAAAAAGTTCCGAGGGTCAAAAGGTTCACAATTCAACGTTGAAGTGGAGTGAAAGAGTTTTCATCTGTGTTTTTTTTTATTATTACTTATTATAAATGGAATTTATATCGCTTCGCATTATTCATTTGTTATAACGGGCAAAAAAATAACAACTTAGTTGTCACTAAGTTTGGTTAAATACGGTTGACCAATTAAAATGAAGAACTGTTTCAAACCGTCGGTAAAAACTAGCGTAGGTATTATAGGGAAACTTGAACATTTGGTGTTGACAGTTGATATAAAAAAACTATTTACAGCCCAAAAACGTTGTATAAGAGCAATATGCAACATAGCGCCAGATATATCATGCCTACCTTATTTCAAATCACTTCATATACTACCCTTACCATGTCTTTATATATTTGAAGTAGGTGTGTTTGTCATACAAAATATTTGGAAGTTTAAGCAAGCGAAGGATTTGTATACCTACAAGATCAACTCGAAATTGTAATAGATTAGTATTAGATGTAGTCCCAAAAACTGAGAGATTTCAGAATAACTCATACACAATGTGCAAAACTATTTACAATAAAATACCAATGAGAATTAAAGAACTTGAATTAAACGCTTTTAAAACTTCATTACGTAAGTGGTTGATGGATAATGCATTTTATAGTATTGATGAGTTTTTAAAGCACAAAGGACCATAATGGAACTGTTGACATTGTTGCTATTTACTTTTACTTTATTCATATTGATAAATAACATGTAAAACTAGTATTATTAATTCCTGAATATTTGCATGCTGTTTTTATATGGCTAAGTAGGTCATTGCACTGTTTCTCTGACATAAGACCGCATTTACATGTATTGTACCCTACTTAATGGCAAATAAATATATTTGTATTTGTATTTGACTGTCACATATTTCATTGCATTAAATTCATAATCATTACCGACTAATTAATTGATAAACCGTGACATCACCATTCAAATTCAGGCCAATATCTGTCAATAGTTCCACTAACAAATAATACTCAGCCAGTCAGCCACATTGTCGTAAACCATATAAATATCATAACCTTCGATTCATTTTATGTCCCATGTCTCGGGATGAGTTTTATCATTGCTATCACTTAGAACCGTATTGCCTCTCCTAAATATACAAGGTTTGTCGTATTTATGACGGAATAAAACGACGGCTTTTTTACGCAGTAATCACTTTTCATTTCGTGTCGTGTGTGCTTCGGAAAACGGTATGAATATCGGTTATGTGAGAGTATTAGCTTTGAGACTTCAGACAAATGGGTTATATGAATTGGATTGGATAACGATGTTATTGAAATAAGACAACAGTCTCGATGGAGTTTAATCAATACTACGTAGTTGCGAAAAGGGATCTTTCTGAGTTTTAGGTTAGGTGCCTCTACTGTTGTAACGTCAATGTTGTCATTCTAATTTTGAGCACATATAACCATTTTAGTGGAAATGTGACTACAAGCTCAATTTTTGATCTACTCGCGTCTATATTACCAGTGATTTTCGTTCGAAAATTATAAGAAGTCAACGAAAATAGCGCCAAATAAAGACGCGTGCAAGATTGTGTTACCTTTTTTTAAATTACTGTGGTGTGGATTTAAACAGATTTTCATTAGAAAATGAAAGAATCACACGCCATTTTGACGCAAGTGATCCAAAAATAAAGCCCTGGTTGTACACTGTTAGTTAAAAATGCAGTCATAAAGTTAAAAAAAAACTGAGTGACAACGACTACGGACGACTTTACTAGTTTTTTTAAAAAAAATTGTACACGGTTAGAGAAGAACATCAGCTTTTACACCACTTTTTTTTTTAAATAGACAAAGTCATTTCCAGTATCTACTCTCTTATACTACAGTAAATGGCATTACCAAAAGTAAGTACCTAACCAAAAGTACCTACACCCTATTCCCTTAACGATTTGATTTGCTCCTTATGTCTCAGTTATATCAATTTAATCGTTCCATTGAAATTCAAGCGGTGCCTCCTCGAATCAATTACGGGCCGCATTTGAATACCCCTGATAGAATTGTTATTGAAGAATGTGCGTGTGACTGAATGTCAGCCAATACTCAATACGTCTCTGTACGTGATGCAGTTCCTCCCTAAGAGCAAGAATTGGGGAGGTATTCGAAAAAAGAATGTAATTTGAACGTGTTTTTTAAACGGTTTTGGAAGGTGCAAGGTTTTTTTGGGTAAGTGGAGATGGTTTGCTAGAGTCTAATTAGCGTAATTCTGGCTTATATAATCGTTAAGGCTATCAAATTCTTCAGAAAGATTTAAACCAGGTAAATAATTCATCTACTTCTAATTCTTCGTGGTTGAACGGTTTTCTTTGATCTATAAAAATACCTAGCTAGATATTTATGTTTCTAGTGATCAATTAACCAATAGCCAAGCCAGGCTTACCATCTTTAACTAATAAGTCAGATCCAAATTCGACACCACCCCAAGATCAATACAATATTCGAACTCAAGAGCGCTATTATGTAAATTTTAAGATTACAAGTGTCTACGGACGATATTCAAAGTCAAAACTAATATACACCTTAAAGGACTTACCAAACTATAATTGCCAGATCAAAATTCGACACCCCACCTTGGACTGATACAGTATACCCAGGATGATTTGATTACGTAACCTTGCAATAGCTATGAGAATTGCATTTGCAATTCGTGTTTGGAATTGCCGCAGCCACCGCTTGCAAGTAAAATTAAATACCCTATTTAAATTATTTTCAAGATAGAAAGTATTTAGTAAAAATACTTTAAAAAACTGACATTACAATGTAGATGAACTCGCCAAAGCTTGCATAAAATAATTTGAGCGTTTGTACTATCTCAATCATTTGCCACTTGCCTACGCTTTTTTTCGTGGAGTATATGTGTTTTGCATACGCATGTGTCTTGTACGTCTTTTAAGTTTACTCTATAAAACGCCGAAGATATGAGACGACCAAGCCACCTGATATTATTTCGCAGCGCTGAGGCCGCTGAGGCTGACAAAGAAAGTAATTTCTCATCGAGGCTTTCAAAATACGTCTTAAACAGAGATCTAGTTACTTAGTTTTACCGAAGTGAAGAGTGCCATTATGTAAATGTTCAGATTACGAGTGTCTACGGGTGTTGTATATTTTGTATAGCGGCCCAAGGAACGTTGATGCGATTGGTCCTACCGCGCGTAACTCAATACGTCTTGGACGCCCCTGGTATGTAGCGACGGGAAACGCTGCTAAAAGATATCGATAGGTTGAAATACATCCATATATTAGGAATTTCACAATAAATTAAAAATAATGTCACTAATTGTTACACAGGGAGTAAATGCGTATACAGAGTGTTTGGCGAAACGATATTAAATATTTCTGGGGCCAATAGAGGACTCTGCAATAATTTTAAGTTATGTTATGGTGATAAGTGCAATAATTATTTAGATTATCTTCAAATAAACGAAAAATGAAATGCGACCATGCTTAAAAATTATTACCATAACATACATGACTTAAAATGATTGCAGAGTCTTGTATCAGCCCCAGAAATATGTACATCGTTTCGCCAAACAACCTGTATATAAACCTAGGTTTAAAATAAAATATTTCACATACTACATAAAATAAAATAAGGTATTATTCAGTTATGTACAGCAATAAGAGAAAAGATAAGATAATCGGGCCCAGATACTAAAGTTGGCTTCATTCATCTGATCTGATGATAGTAGATAGCGGTAAGCACGTTGAGTTTTAAGGCGCTCCGAGGTCCAGGGTTTAATTCCCGGTCAGGTCAGAAAATCGTAATTTTCTGTATTATCTGGCTGTTGTGGTTTATTTATTTTATTTATTGGATGTTGAGACATTTTATCGAATACACTAGACATTAATCCCGTCACTACCCATCTTGAAAACTCCCAAAAACTCTAAACGGATTCGACATCTTTGCTAAGCGACAGTTTTAAAGTGCCCCCGCCTCCTAACTCAATTCTGTTCTGTTCAAAGTGACACCGTCGCCATTTTTATGTAAATTCTCGCGCAAAGTTTGTTTTGCGCGCGGCGGAATTTGGAACTACGCGCTTGTCTACCAAGTTTAATGACAACTAGCGCCACCGTCAGAGTTCTGAACAAGATGGCGCCGTTAGAAGTGTTTCCAAGGCAGTTCATCTTGTTGGTGTCGTGACGAGTTTTTAAATGTTTCGAGTGGATCCGTGTAAGTTGATTTGCAAGGGGATGGAGGCTGCCGATATTTATTTTCAATATGTCCCCCGTCGCGGGGCCTGGTTAGGGCAAAGGAATGAATACATAAGTAGGCAATGCCGAGTCGATTTGATGTTGATTTACGTTTGTTCGAAAACAAGTTTGTGTAAGGAAACATATTTTTTCTCATGACTTAGGTACATAATGAGTATACGTGGAAGATTCGCAAGTCAAAATAAAACAAATATTGAGCATTTTATTCTAAAAATGAATCCTTTTTCCCTTGGTGACGATATCACACGTTAATGGCTGTACCTATTTCGCTGATTTTAATTTTATTTTATTTTATAGAAACGATGTTTAAAAAGGTTACAAACAATATTTGAAAACCAAATGTTGAACATACTTAATTACAAGTGTACAACCCTAAGTGATACAATGTCGTACTATTTTAAATAAGTTTAGCAAACTAGACGCTAACTTAATATTACACAATACAAAAAGGTAAACTAAAAATACATTTGTTTGTGTGAAATCTAATCATAATAATTTAAAATAAAATAAATCAATGATAAAACAATAAAATAGCATAACCTAGGCAATATCTCTCTTAAATTTTTAACAACTATTTTTAAAAATATCAATGTTCGGAAAATCATCAACATCGTCGTGTTGACGACAAATCTTAGTGATAGGGTTAAAATATGAGGTGTTATTGACATATACTCGTTCATTCAGAATGAACAATTTAAGCTTCCGAACTTGACAGTAGGTGTTAATATTTAACAGGGACAGTAAATTAGGAGAGTCAATTAGAGATTATACAAAATCATTGTTTCGATCTATTCCTGCGAGTGGAAATTGTCGATATTCGAAACCTCTTAAGTATATTCTCATATGATAGCAATTTAAATTGCGGTGGTGATGCATCCTGAAGCTTAGCATTTGTAAAAATATTTTCATAATCCTCTCAGTCTGCTCCATATGATTCATTTTTTGGTGTGTTTGTTACAGTCAGGAAAAAAACCTTGTAAAAAAAATTGGAAAATTGTGCGACTAGACCGATCTTCATGATTTTTTCTTTTTTTGATTCGTCACCGTCCTGAATAAGATAATAACTATTACAATTACGGGACCGGGGTGGGACGGGGCCGGGGGCGAAACAAGTTTGCAGGGACTGCTAGTACCATATATTTTTGGGTAGATCCATCAAAAAAGTAAGTGTAGAAGATCCTTTAAAACTGTAGGTTTCCATAAACTACGAGGTCTTATAGGAATGTCTCATTACGTGAAAAATCTTTGATCCCTCCTCAATCAAACCACACAATTGTCAATGTGTAGTATATGTTTAAAAATAATAATCAAACTCATTCTAAGGATTTGTACCCGCCCAATCGCCCATTCGTCCATTTGTACGCGCACTGTCGCGTGAAATATTCAGCCGAATCGTAAAAACGGCAATACATCACAAAGCAAACACCCGAAACCAATCAGGAATACGTTTTTACTGGCCCAATAAACCGGTTCATAATCCGAGAGCGACCAATTTCATCAGCATATCACTTTCCGAACGATCCCGCCACCGCAACGGCAGAAATATATTCAAATTGTACCCTGTCTCCCTGGCAATTCTGTGACACCTGCTTTACATAACTGCCGACTTAAAACCAACCTTACCACAATTTCAATAGAGTTCCTATTCGAAAAGGTGGAGACCTCAATTCCGAACTTAAATGATTATGGATAGAAATTCTTATTCCTCTCAAAATAACATCGGTTTCCTCTTAGCAGAGGTTCACTTGCTTTCTTCGACTTTTCCCGGTCGATTTCCAACTTTATTCTTTGGTAGGTAAAGTAGGTTATTCTTTTGGAGGGTAGATAGAAATAACATCTTATAGGAAGTTGGGGAGGCATGATCGTGTGCCGTCTTTGTCTGGACCACTAAAAGCCAGCTGACATAAGTTTGTCAAAGGAGTGCTTACGGATAGTGGAAAAGACTGTGGTGTCTAGAATTGATAACAATTGTGACCTATGTCTTTTGAAAGCAGCCTATATTGTTTTCTGAGGAACTTTGTGAATGGTGTTAAATATTTTAAAAAGTACTTAAGTACTTAAATTACATACAATACGAAAAAGGTGGTCAAAGCAGTAAGGGAAAGAATTCGCAGAAATCCTGTTCGAAAGCAAAAGATTTTATCTAGGGAGATGAAGATAGCACCCAGAACCATGTCGCGTATTTTAAAATATGACTTAGGACTTGCAGCCTATAAGAGACGCACTGGTTATTTTGTAGCTGATAATTTAAATAAGAATAGGGTGGTAAAATCGAAAAAACTACTGAAGCGGTGCGCAAAGGGAGGTCACAGAAAAAAATTGTTTACGGATGAGAAAATCTTTACAATTGAGCAACATTTTAACAAACAAAATCACTGTATTTATACTCAAACCTCTAAGGGAACTTCCCAATTAGTCGGCAGAGTGCAACGTGGGCATTACCCGACTTCAGTGATGGTTTGGTGGGGTGTTAGCTGTAAAGGAGTGACTGAGCCATATTTTTGTGAAAAAGGTATCAAAACATCGGCACAAGTGTATCAGGTACCATTCTTGAGAAGGTAGTTAAGCCCCTTAACAACACCATGTTCAATAACCAAGCATGGTCTTTCCAACAAGACTTGGCGCCGGGTCATAAAATTCGGTCCACGCAGTTTTGGTTAGAAGCGAACGTTTCGGACTTCATCAGAGCTGAAGACTGGCCGTCGTCTAGTCCCGATCTTAATCCGCTGGATTATGATTTATGGTCAGTTAAAGAGGGTACGGCTTGCTCTAAAGGATTTTGAGTCCCTAAGACAATCCATACGATTGTCAGTGAAGAATTTTCCCATGGAAAGATTGCGTGCTTCTATTGATAACTGGCCTCAACGTTTAAAGGACTGTATTGCAGCCAACGGCGACCACTTCGAATAAGCTTTTTATATTTTAAATCATTTTATATGTATGTGTATTTTTTTTTTCTATGTGACAATATTTATGGCAAGACCCTAGTCTTACATCAAATCAAATCATTAAATAAAAACAAATAATGGAATTTAATCAAATTATTGAAATCAAAATTTAGAGAAAAAGTTGAAACAGTAAAATTATGCTATAACAAAAATTAATCCAGAATAAAATAAAACATATTTAAAGCATCTTCTCAAATTATATATTCGGAATTGTATTCAAGAATGTATGAATAAGTACCTATTCAAAGTCAACTCTATGTTCTGTGTTTCATCGGAGAAAATTATGTCAAATTATTAAGGAATTCACGTTAAGTATTAGTGACACAACTTACTATAAGTACTAAATTTAAAAAAAATAGTTAAAATGATCAAAATATATAAAGTAAAAACCGTTCTCTCTTACAGTGTCACATTGGCACATAACACCAACAAAAACAACAGGTTCCACCGAGATTTGAACTCGGATCGCTGGATTCAAAGTCCAGAGTGCTAACCATTACACCATGGAACCGATGAGTGTCCTGACGAAATTAGCTAAGCCAAGCGCCGAGGTCGTGATGAGTGGTCACGCGCAGGTCACGATGAGCTCATTGGTCATAGATAAGTGAAAGTTCAAGACATGGAAGAAACATTTTCAAAACCCGTTCAGTTTATTGAGAGCGTTAGCGCGCGACTTGTGGCGTCTCTACCAAGACTCTCCTATGCCGCTATTTTAGGTGAGCGATGAAAAAATAATGTTCTTACAAAAATTACGTATTCAAATTTTGACCCTAAATATTATTATTTATTACTTAAAAAAAGTGTTTATATTGAATTTGATAAGCATGATTAACGTGTATTTTACGGTAACCTATATTTCACACAATCTTTAATTTCACATGCCTAACAAACACGGTTTCGTTATTAATTTATGCTGTATTTAACATTAGCTGAATTCGATTTAACTACGTGATTAAATTAATCAAACATTAGAGCAATAAAATCAGATAATCACTTCACCTACGTAACATCAGACCCTATCTCAACTGATAAACATAGCAGTGAACCGGGAAAAAGATACGAAGCTACATTTTAATAGCCTTACATTCCTAATTGCTTTCGTCAAACATTTTTCCCGATCGCTCCCGTCCGTTCTAATAAAGATGACGTCACAAATCCACAGGGCCGGACTCAGAAATCTTCAATCTCGCGAGCCGGACAATCATCGTCGGGCCCGGATCAATTATTCACAATACTGATTGCGTCCGGAACGCACGTGGATGCGCTTGAATAATATATGTGCGGCGATTCGGACTTAACCAGGACCGTAGTTAAGGGTAACTGTTTATTTTTTCTGTTGGTTGTCAGCTGTTTTAAGAAACAGACATTGTAAATAAATAAATGACTTATGAAATTGAAGGAAACTTTATATTATATAGATAATTATAAATGTTATTTGTTTAAAAATATATATTTGGGTTATGGTAGGTAGGTAGTGTCAAAAGCAATTTGCATTTGTTGTGGACTGAGGTATCATTTCTGTTAAAGTCGCCATAAGTTACAGATACTATAGGTACAACTCAGTTTCTTCAAAAAAATCAGGTTCCACCGAGATTTGAACTCGGATCGCTGGATTCAAAGTCCAGAGTGCTAACCATTACACCATGGAACCGATGAAAATGACATGAAAATAAAACTTTATTAGAAGCTAATTACGTATTCCAAAACTAGCCATAACTCAGTATTTGCACAGGTGTCCAACTCAAACACACATTTTTTAACAATTACTCTATTTTTCATATTTCACAACCGATTGGTAATCACGGTAACGAATGGCATTATTATGGCGATATGGTTAGTTATTTCGATAAATATATCGCGCACTTCAGTACGTAGGTACCTTGCTGCATATACATGGTCACTTAAGAAGTACACAGACTGCAATGATGGTCGGACAAAAGGTAAAAACAATATTAGGTGATGATAAGTTTAACTTTTATATTAGAAATAAGTTTTCTCATATATACAAAAACACATACACTTACGAAATTGTGCACACCTGTTTGGAAGCCTTACTAGATCAATACTCAAATATTAAATTCCAACGACATCACATACATACTGAAAGAGATAACTCAGTGAGGTGACAAATATTCTCATTTCATAACAAAGTTACTAATTATGCAATTATAAATGCAGTAAGTAAAATTACGCGGGACAATTCCACAACAATCAAACTCCAACACAATCTATCTGTCAGGTTATCCGTCTAACAACACAAATGAATTGATTTCCTCCTTTTTATTGAAGTCAATGAAAAACAGTAAACCCAAGTTCAGTCCTTTTATAAAATAATAGCCGTGGCCAGTAACCCCTGGATACATCCCTGCAGTGCGTGATAACAGGCGTTTAGCGTCCTTCGTCCTCCCGAGAGGACGCCCTCTCAGTCCAAATCTAACATTGTTTTTTCGTCCTGCAGTTACAGTAATCAAATAGAACTGTACGTTTTTGTTGAGTGAATTTTTCATGTGGGCTTCTTTAAGCTGCGAGCTCCCGACTTTTTATGAAACGAGGAAAATAAAGTTGATAAAAGTATGGTAAATGCTATTATATTATAGTTGGTCTTTTGTCCAAAAAAACATTAAAACCTTGGTAAGACTGTTTTATGAACAACTTACAAAATATTTAGTTGACAGCGGCGTCGCCCGCGTAAATTTCGGATTTTCCGTAATATAAATAATAGTTAAGCTGTAAGCCTTTTTTTATGCGAAGTTATTTTTAACATGTGATAGCTTCTAAGATACTTATTGAAATCAAATAATGCAAGGCGTAATTTTGTTCATAATGAAATGCTCGTGATGATGAATGACGTTTACTGTGCTGATGATAATTACTTTGAGCATTGGACACCTTTAAAAATAGAACGTATTTTTTATCAAATTTATGACCATAAAAAAGTTAGTAGTAATTAAACTATATTAGATAGACATACGACTATGCTGTCACTGCCTTTATTGTTGAACTTTTAAAGCGGAACAATCTCATCATACATTATTTTTATGTACGAGTATCTTAAACAGTTTTGGTTCATGTTTTGACTCTATTCTTTAATGAGCTACAAACGTTATAATAACTGAGCTCCTAAGCATAAAGGAGTTCCACCATCAGCTAAGCTCCACTAGATAGTGACTTTAAGATGTAACGTTAACATTAAAATAGACTAGTGCAAAATCTCTATTTATGACTTTAAAATTTGAGGGCTCCTTTCAATTACACCAAGATCCCATTATCAGATCCGGCAACAATGGGACCAATTTAGAGATAACGGATCAACTGATAGATAAAACCTCCAAGACCCAGTTGCGTGTTCGATAGGAATGGTTTAATGTGTGTTTTGAAGTAACCTCAACCAAATGTTAGAATGGCGCTTTTAATGAACTTGGTTAATGTATATTTTTTTTGTTCAAACCACATACAATCGTAAAGTAAACTGCTGGAAACGATATTTAACCATTTTGTTACTATCGATCACGCAACCGGGCCTAAGTAAGTCCACTTAGTTAGGCTGGCGCCTAAGTAATCTTATAGGTCCCTAGATGACTGAAAATATTACCGTCAACTCCTGTAACTTCGCCTAAATTCGATAAAAATTTGCATTTATTTAAATTTTCCCGTTAAACAAAGATAGTCTGAAACATCGGCACACTGCAAACCTGACCAATGGGGTGGGGTCTTTTTGGGTGTGTGTGTTAGGAATTGATACGAAGCACTATACGTTAATATTCTGTGGTTGAAAAATGTGGGCGAACTTAGAGCATTGAACCTAACTTCGCCTGGTAGTTTCATCTCTATGAATTCAAACTTTATTGCGCAACCTAAGCACTTATTACATTAGATATAAGGCCTGCACCAGTTTGATTGAAATAAAAGAACCAAAAAGAGCTTGTTTTAAAAAAAATCTTACCTAGGCGAAGTTAGGCTAGCTATTTCCGAAACTGGGAACAAAGAATAGGGTTGCTAAAAACCAAATTTTTTTTTGTTGAATTTAGTATTAGGCAAAAAATCCAAAATATATTTTATTTATTTATTTTGCGAATGCGATATTTTTTTTTGTGATTGTTAACCTAGAACTGTCATTTATTAACCAATTTGGAAAATCTTTATTATTTGAGAGAGTCTACTTTTAATTCATTGTCATATAAATTTTATCAAAATCGGTTCAGTAGTTTAGTTTTTAAGCCAAAATAACAAAAAAAAACAAAATAACATAAACTGCGTATCGATGATACTGTATTCGTTACTTTTAACGTTGTATTATTTTAGATTTATAATTATATCTCGGAATATAAACTGCAGTAGGTAATTTAATAAAATACTTGTTCATAAAATATATAGGTATATAAAAAAATACTTAAAATAAATAAACATATATATGGATGTTTTTGAACTATCTACTCAACTATAACTTTGCAAACAACAATGAAATCACGAAAGCAACCATACAAATCATTATTAATTTTATTATTGATATGTTTTTCTAAAAGTGCCAACCCTAAGGGTAGGCGAAGTATGGTGGCTGTTAGTTGAAGATACCCTTCCTAACATTGCCTGTCTAGATAATTTTGTTCTATTCAAAAACACCTTAATAATAATTATCGCTACGGATAGTCAATCATATACATAACTTACTGTAAAAATATTAAACCTTTACCTTTGGTAGTTTCCTCGCTGTAGGTAACTTTTCTGGGCTCCACGAAAAAAACACAAACTCCTCATTCCACGTTTTGCCTTACACTGACTAAATGGCGGCTTTGATTTTGAAAAATGAAGTTGCAATATTACCTTAGTTAAATTTGCCAATTTACCAATAAA
This sequence comes from Pyrausta purpuralis, assembly GCA_963924145.1. NCBI lineage: Eukaryota > Metazoa > Arthropoda > Insecta > Lepidoptera > Crambidae > Pyrausta > Pyrausta purpuralis. The sequence continues at coordinate 21,340,398 of OZ001654.1, forward strand.
CACGAAGGAATGCTACCACCACAATAAAAAAGTTATAGCTGTTTTAAAATTTTAGGCGAAGTATGGTATAAAAGGCGAAGTTACAGGAGTTGACGGTATACAAAAAATTAAACCGCCTTCAAAAAACTCAAGAGCTCACATTTTGCCCTCTGTTTAGGAGAAACAATTTTTATTCATTTGGAGTCAGTGTATGATGTGCGTAGACTATTATTATAAGCTAAGAAATATACCTAATTTAACTGAGTAATAATCATCTCGCTATGACGTCTCGTTTTTGAAAAATCCGTGGGCAAACATACATGCATTTACGAAATTTTGCACGTGTTTTGAAGCCTTGGCACTCTGATTCCATGGAGTGCCTGTTCAGAATCAGAAACGAGGAGATACCTACGTAGAAGAGCTAAGGTAACGGACATAGCCCTGCAAATCAGTAAGCATGATCGCTGTTCAAGAAAAGTTCTAGATTAGAGACTCTTTGACCAAAGGAGCAGCCTAGGACTTCCACGGACAAGATGGACAGGCGACCTTGTAAAGATCGCAGGATCACACTAGATGCAGATCCTTCACAACTGATCGCTGTGGAAAACCATAGGGTGGCCTTTGACTGATAATGATGATGATGACACATATAATGGAGCAATTCCGACGTTGCAATCGAGCCTAAGTACACCATCAATCATTAACTCAACTTTTTTTATCAATCTACGCCCACTGCAGCGTAATGGGCCATCTCCTTGTTTGCCAATACCATAGATTGAAACCAATAGCCATTAGCTAAATCATCGATCGATCATAACGCCGCAAACAAGGCTTCAATCAATGTAATCGGTTAATTGGATTATTAGGGGTTGGGCTAGATTTTTATGAGCAGAAAAAGGGTATCTTTTATTTCAATCTAGCGGCATTCTGCATATTTTTTATGTAATTTAAAAAAAAATGCCATAACCATAAGTTATTTGGACCTTCTTAAATATGTCCGATAATGTAATTATCTTTGCATTTGCTTTATTTATTTAAAGCATGTTTCACCATCAACAAAAAACACTCTCCAACGAAGTAATGGACTGATAAAGTTAACAGAAACTTATAAGGACATTGTGAAACAGACCGTTAATCTATTCATGCTATTTGTAGTTTTATTGATCTGACAAATTGACTTACAAAACTTTTGTTAACAGGTTTGACTTACTTACCCAACATTTTAAAATTATTCTGCCACTGCTGAAATATGACATATCAGAATTTAGTTATTTTTATATTTTTAATTCATTCATTATATTATTTTTTGATTGTTTCACCATCAACGAAACAGGGTGTAAGTATTTATAAGTCCATAACATCGACCCCGGCACCCTTACTCCGCATAACACCACTAAGCCACGGAGGCTTTACTTCGAAATAATAGGAGAAAATGTAAATTACCCTGAAACCTGAGCAGGGTGTCTTAAATCGCTCAGTGCTGCCATCTTGCGGGCTGAGGGTAGATTGAATTAAGATCAACACGATGTATTAACATAATGCTGGTTTGCAAAAGCTTTATAGTGTCACCTTACATTTGCCAAATGTTTTACTGAAATTGAGGACTTGTTATCAGTGTTGTGTTTCCAATCGTCTTAAAAATTCAAAATAAATGCGATCAAAATATTCCAAAATTGAGATTCTAGTGCTTTGGCTTTGAGTTATAATAAGGCCCAGTTGCGCATGATGATTTAAACTAGAATCCTGAATAATAAAAATTGGACACCAATCACATACATTGGTCTGATTCCAAAGTAAGTAGCTAACTACACTTGTGTTATGGAAGTCAGACACAACGGTGGTTCCACAACACCCAGACCCGAGACAATATAGAAAATATTGATTTCTATATTGACCCGACCGGGAATCGAACCCGGGACCTTGGAGCGGCGACGCCTTGAAACCAGCGTGCTTAGCCACTACACCACGGAGGTCGTCGAATAGGACGCTGATCCTGTATTAAATCATTATTCTGTCTCGGTCAGGTAATTTGAGGTTGGTAGAGACAGAATGAGTTAAGGGAGTTAAGCCTTAAATATTTAAAGCCTTTTCATGTCATTTCATGTGTATTGGATAGATAACTTTAACCTGAACTAAATTTGACGATCTGGAACATGTCCTTAATGTATTATCGTTGCATCTTTCTTATCTAATTAAGGGTATGTTTCACTATCGACAAAAAACACTATCGATCGAATAACTGAAATTTAGAACGTCAATTCGTATGAAGTAATGAACGTTAACAGTAACTTATCTTTTTGAAACAGCGGGCCTAAGATGCGCGCCTATTTGTCATTTATCGATAAATTTCAAACGTCTTTTTTATCATTTTTAAAAAGGTTTTTAGTTATTTTATTGTATTTATTTGTTTTAAAAAGCAAGAAGGATTGATATACAAGTGAAAAATATGTGTCAAAACATGTTGTTTAGGAAATAAAATTATTTTATCGACGCGATAAACGGTATTGGGGCGTGCATGTTAGGCTTACTGATCGTTAATCTATTAATGCTATTTTTTAAAAGTTTTACTGACTGGCAATTTGTCTTACAAAACGTTTCGTTACCAGGTTTGACTTACTCATGTTTCATGTGGGATATGTACGTGCAGTGTTAAAATAACATCCCATTTTGATTTAATTATCATCATTTATTTAAGTGACATTTGTTTATCATAATCACAATAACTCGTAAATAGACATAAGGATTGCACGATTGTCTTTGGATCCGTTTACATGACTATAATTTATATTATACAATATTTACAACACTTACACAAAATTAATTACATGATATTATAATATTGAGATGATAATTCATAATTATAAAATATTTTGTACACATATTAACTAAGATATTTGGACAGTATAATAATGATGCAACAAAAAATAAAATTTATTGTGAAATAACATTATACTAAGTGATTCAATGGTGATTGATTATTTACAATTTTGCTCGTAGAATAGGTAGATGTGTAGATTATAAAAACATTTACGATGTAATTACAAGTAATTCTTTGAGTAGGCACTGAAAATAAGTTCATTCTAAAACAAAATTAATTAAAATATTAAAATTGTTGTATTAAGCCTATAAAATTAGAAATATTATACGATTTTGGCATAAAGATTTCACAAAATTTACCTATTTTAAGAAAACCAGTTTTGATGTGTGCACTTTGAAAACAATATACACTTCATAAAAATAGACAACAGTTTAAATACATTTTGTATGAATATAATGTAATGAGTTATATTGACACAAAAGTAAATGCTATATACATGAATTTTATTTTTAACAATATAAACCACAACTTCCTTAAGAATGAAGTCTGTTCTTTGGTTTAAAAAAATATATGAAAAAACTACATAGTTTCTTTATGAGTATAAGTAATAGTACTGGTGATAAAATTTTAAACTTAAAATGAGGAATGAATAACGGAATCCTTTTTTTATAACGGAATGAAAATTTGTACATTAGCTCAAAGCTAAAGTGAGCTAAACCAATGTTTGCTCTGTTTTATTATTTGGAATGTACTTTCTATTAACAGTCAATTTATAATTAAATTTATAAAATAATAATAAAAAGAGGGTACTTAGGTACTTTTTACAATGACGAATACGTAATTGTAGGTTTTATACTTTGTCCATAGCGAATAATACAGCCTTTACATAATTTATACAACGAGATCAAAAACTCACAATAATAATTTCACCGTAATTTTTGGAATGCCCTTTCTTAAGTTTAATTATTTATACATTTTCAATTCTGTCTGAATTTTGAATTTTAATGAATATTTTTATTTATTATTTATCATAAAAATGATTTTTACAATTATTATTTTACAAACCATGTTAGTCGATCGTAGAGTTTATATATTTACTATTGTTTGAAAACGATTTATTTGAATACAAAAAAAAAAAACAATTTGTACTAAAGTACAATTTTATGAAGATCAAAATGAAGGATTTACTCGATCCTTAATAAGAATCTCTAAATACGTTTTATGCTAAACATTGTTTTACTAACAGACGCAACAAAAACATTTTTATTGTAATGTTTGACCATAAAATGTCCCCGTTCTAAAATGAAATACTTTCAAAATTCCGACCACTGCTCACTGCGTCTCCTGTCTCTATTATTTGTGATATTCGCACAAGTGACTTTGACTTTACTCTTTTTAAATCTTTGGTATCACTAGCCAGGGCTGCCTCAACGCCAGTTTGCCGGCGCGAAGGCAGTTGCCGTTCAGGACGGCAGCGGCTGGAGGGGGGGCACGGAGGTACTCATGTGCGCCCTGAAGTCGGGTTGGGGGGGCCGCATCTCAGGGTGGGGGGGTCGTAGGTCTGTGGGCAAAGATACTTGGATTAGTCTCAGGGTTGATGGCATCGGATATTTTTAGTGGGTAGTGTAAATGATGTGATAACCATGAATATCACTTTTAATCAAGGACATTATTTTAATTGATTGTAATCTTATCAGAAGGTCAGTGTCGACAAATATGGATAAATTAGCGATCTCCCGCGACTTCGTCCGCGTGTTTTGAGTTTGCTTCCTCCTCTCCCGTCGCAGCGTAATGTTTTATAACCTAAATAAATTATTTACTTAATAAATAAGCTATCTACTCGTAACACATAAATAAATTTCAAATCGATCCAGTGGTTCCTGAGATTAGCGCGTTCAAACAAACAAACAAACTCTTCAACTTTATAATATTAGTATAGATTTCATGATTGATTAGTAAACCTATTTACCTTTCCTTAAAATATTCTCAATACGTAACTTTTCTTTCTAATCGTTGTTCACTCATCTTGGAACAAAATTCAGATTTTCAGAATTTTTACAATCGAATCAATGTCCGACTGTAGATGTGTTCCATTTTTACTTTTCTTATTAAGCAAATAAAGTTCATTTTTCATTAAATCATAAATGTATTTCTGTAGTCAGACTTTGTTCAAGCACTTACCTAATCTATGCTCAGCAACTCCATGCATCTCCGGCGGATGCATGCCGTGCACATCGCTGAGCGGGGGCTGCATATGCGGCTGCGGGGTCCTCAGGTCCGCATGCTGCGTCTCCCTGTGCCTGCGCAGGTCCACCTTCCTCTGGAAGGCTCGGCCGCACAGTTCGCAGGCGAACGGCTTGAAGCCGGTGTGCTTTCGAGAGTGGGTGATCAGGTTCGAGCTCTGGCTGAAGGCTTTGCCGCAGACTTGGCATTTGTGCGGTTTTTCACCTGTGGACAAAGAAAATGCAGTTTAAGATTCTGACTAGAAGATGACGATTGACGACCTCCGTGGTGTAGTGGCTACGCACGTTGGTTTCAAGGCGTCGCCGCTCCGAGGTCCCGGGTTCGATTCCCGGTCGGGTCAATATAGATATCAAATTTTTCTATATTGTCTCGGGCCCAGACCCGATATAGAGTTTAGGTACCACCGTTGTGTCTGATTTCGATAACACAAGTGCAATTAGCTACTTTCTTTGGGATCAGAGCAATGTATGTGATTGGTGTTCAATTTTAATTTTAGGTTAATTTTAGTTTAATTTGGCTAGAAAATGGTGGATTTTTTGCATAAGTGTCTTGGAACGCGTCAAGTTGATTGTTAATGAAATTCATCGATTATCACGGTCACTCACTTAATGCTTGCAGTCTTTATATTGTCCTTTAACCTTTGTAAAATAGTTATTCAAAAAGTGTCTTATGGTGAGCGAACCAAACGGGAGAGTCATCAGAATGAGGTTCGTAGTCAACTATGTATCAGTCAGGAAGCGTGCTTGGCATCAAAATAGTTTTATTTACCCAAAGACGTCTGGCTACATTTGTTGTAACAGTATAAAAGATACTGGCACTACAGTTTTTTAAAAAAAATAAATAATATGGAAGTTGGCAACCCTTACAACATGAGCTAAGGTCCAGCTCACGTTCCAGCCGCGTAATCTGTGCGAGGTCGAGGCATTACGTATTCGCGGCGCGCTCGTGCGAGCTTACAAAAATTTATATACCCTAATGATGTTGTGCCCACTTTCTGTTGAGTGTGAAAGGCTCTTAATGTTAGACGAAATAATACATTGTTAGATATTGGAATCACGAGCTCTGTTCAAAAAATATCGCGACATTTATGTTTTTTATCAAATAATTTATTAGTGAAATCTATTTTATTTCTTTTTAATAAATTCCCTATAGATACACTAATGCTAATGTTTTTTTTTAATACTCAAAGTAAGTGCTTCATAAATTCATTTCTTGAGAACCCCGTTTAGCTCTTTCTTTGATGCCGTCTTCATTTATTCAATCGTGGCTAACAGTCATGTTTATATTATGTGTTTGTTCAGGGTTAGAAACGAAAAAAAGTCGCAGGAGGACACGTCTGTAAAATTAAGTGGCTGCAGTTTCATTTAGAGTTTGGTTATTCACTCACAAACAAAGATGCGAGCAGAGACGTTATCAAGTTACAAAAATCGAAATTGCGCAAGTTAGGATGAATTTCGCAGTGATCCGTTTGGTATCAGGCATGGGCCAATGGATAATTTAGGCCCTCAGCAATCACTGCAGGAGTGACTAGACGATTGAAATACTATTTTCTATACTTTATCAACGTTTTGTTGACGTGCTCGGACGTCCGGCTCGCCTGTTGTAAAATATTTTCAGAGTGTTCAGAAGACGTGAATCTTCTGAGCCCTCTGAGAACATTTTGTACCATTAAAAACGTTTTATTTATTCAAAATAGCTTTGTCATGTCTCAAAGTTGGGAATACGCCCCGCAAACTAAAATGTATTATTTCCAACAAAAAAACCATTTATATTTCATATTTTTTGAGATGAAAATTGAACCGTAGACACGAATAAATACGCCTAAGCAAAATTGCTGTAAAATTAAATAATTAAACATTTAAATTGATGAACTTCTCAGCATAAGTACGTGGCAGTAAATTTTTTTTTAAACAGACTGTACTGATGTATATTGAATAAATTGCAATGTAAGTTTACTTTAAGAACTTTAACCACCTATAACGCTTAAATAGTCGCATTGAATGTATGTTATTTATAGCTATACACAATAATATTTAAAGCATTTTAGTTAGTAACTGCTTCAGAAATATATGAGTGATAAGGATAATTCACTTTTTGAACCATTTAGCGATCCCCTATGTACCGATTTATTTTCTAAGTATGTTTGGTCGAGTGCTACTGTTTGAGTATGTGACATAAAGCGCTATTAAACTTATTAAAGCCACGTTTAGGAGTTTCATTGTGTTGTCCTGATTCGTCTCAGAAATATGGATTTTCACCAGATGTGAACCCGTGATTATTGCTCGTTCTTCAAAAGTTACATCTATATCCTAGCACGTATTAATACCGTCTGTAATCTGTGCAAGGTCCGCCATTACGCATTCGACGGCCGTACGCGCTGGCCTTACAAAAATTTATAGTACCCCCTACAAAGGTATAGAACGTAACTTTATGTAATCGACATAGGACTCAATTTGCGCATTCCAGGCTCTTAGGGGTGCTACAAGCGGGTTAAAGGGTCAGCTGAGTTAACGCTTTGAAACTTAGGAAGATAGATAAGAGATAGTTTGAGGTGATATTTATAGATATTAATAGGTTCCATTGTTTTAGTAATAGAGAACACATAAGACATAGTTATTTAATTATACGTCAAAAAATAATAAAGATGAAAAGTACTTATGAGTACCTGGGTTATATTTAGTAGGGGTTCTTGCAATTTATCATTAATAAAGGATTAAATTGGCATTCGGATAAAAAACCTATTGAGTTGAAAAGAAAATATCGTAATAGGTACTGAAAGTTCTTTTAATATCATGGCTAACGTCAATCGTGATTCTAGCGCTTTAGGAATTTAATAACGCTTTGTGAGCGAAGCTCTGTCTGCCATTGTTCGGTACTGCTTTCATCTACGCCAATTCATTTTTATTTTCTTTTGAGACGAACTCTAGAGGTTGGTTTTAATAAAAATATATATTGTAAGTAATAAGATATAAAATTCAAGAAATACACAAATCACGAAAATGTTATTTACATCATTTAAACTTAACGTAATCATGGCCATTCAAATTTCACGCGGCTATTTATGGTCATTGCTAAATGGCTTGCGGAAGTTTCGGTCAGTTTTCGAGTCGCCATACCTAAATGGCATTTAAAGTGTTTAATTAACACAATTTTACAGTATCAAAATTGGCGTGGACAAAACAGGAAAACAGTGGCAACCAATGCGACGGTGTTCCATTCCACTGTAGGTAATTACCTTCACAAATCACAGCGCGGCGTCGATTCCCGGCTTAGGTACTTCGAAAGGGCCGAGTCCGTCAATCAAGGGCAGAGAACAGCACTTCATTAGAGCGAGCGGGTCGCCTACACCCGTCCTGCTCTCGTGTCGCCAGAGCAATTTATATCCGTCGTGCTATTGGACCGAGATTGCGGCGACTCCTCCCCGCGTCGCGTAGCAACGGTGGGGGGTTTAACCCCTCTCCCCATCCCTGCCCGCTTTATGGATCGCAATTTTCCCTTGAATTGGAAATCAGAGCGCTCTTGCCGCTCGGTCGTTAGCGTCTCTCCGTCTTCGCGATACTTCTACGGTACGGATTTTTACTGAGAAAGATGTTCGGACGGATTGTTTAGGCCTTTGTGGCGAAAGTTCGCGCTCTAGACAGTTTAGGCAGACATCTTATTTGGTTTGGGAATTTCGACTTACGTCAGTTTACTACCAATAAACTACCTTACTGTTCTGAAATAAAACAGGTAGGCACCATGTTTATTACTTCTGAGAAGTATAGAAGGAAAGTACACTGTAGCTTAATAACTAATTATGAAGCTAGTTTTCCATTGTAATTCACAACAAAAGCGTACATTATGTAATTTAATCATGTTTATACATCATAGTATATGGTGCTATTGTTTTAAGTTACCTCTAAATGTATGGCTCATTTAAGGTAGGTATCATTTAAACACATATTTGTATGTAATAATTATTATCTGTTATGATATAATTTTAGAACGGTGTGACTACACTCAAGCGGATGTAAGCGTTTAATTTACTCATTTATGACTATCAAAAACATTATTATCGCAACTTCAGAAACTCGAGGCAAATATTAAGCCGAAACTCGGTGAAACCGCGCAATGAATCTCCTAAATAGACACAAGAGATGTAAACAAGCCAAACTTCAACGATTACAAGAAATTACAATCCCTTACGCAAAGTCCGCAAGCAGGGAGAAATCTTCGTCCTTAACAGCGTAATTATGCTTCTATATTACGGGGAGAATCGCAAGTGGGGAAGTGGGAAATGGGGAGAAGTGGGGAAGGGACGCGGCACTTAATTGTTTTCGGGGCGTCTAGTGAATGAATTGAAAGATCGTCTATGTATTATTGATCTATGCTGAAACTTCGGATTGATTTGCGGGGGGATTAAATTATTGTGAAGGGGTATTCAGACATCCGTTAGACGTCATTATTCGTTAACAGATATTTAAACGTCGGTTAATGTCCATGTATTAATTTTGTTGAAATATTTTTATAATATTTGAGTATGTTGATCTTGTAAGGCTTCCAAACACATGTGTAAAATTTCGTAAGTGAATGTATGTTTGTATACTTGTATGTTTGTCCACGGATTTATCAAAAACGAGAAGTTATACTCGAGATGATTATTTTTTCACTTCAATTAGGTATATTCCAACTAAGGGTACAGTGTAAGGTTAATCAAAATTGGTCCAGTGGTTTTGGAGATATGGGAAATAACTAAAGTAAAAATTATTTTAAAAAAAATTGCCGCCTTAAAGAGACTACATTAAAAGCGTAAAATATCGTATTCGTCTTCTTTTTAGAAGAATCGAGTATGTATTAAAGTGTGTACACCTAGTAACAGTCTACACACATTATTGCCCGACTCTATCATTATTTGTAACTCCTTAATGGAAGACGAATTCGTAATTTTAAGCTTTTGAGGTTAATTTTTTTTCAACTTCATTGTAAGGAATACTTGTCGAATAAAATACAAAACGCTTTATTTGAAAACGTCACCAAGTAAGTATTTGTTAGCAATCATTTATGTTATAAATGACATTTTATAATCGGTAAATTTATACTTATTCGTATAAGTCTTATCTGCTGTTGGTAAACTCGACCCTTAGTCAGTTTTTTGGCCACATGATTATGAGTATATTTTGATAAAGATCATCTGATCTCTATCTAGATATTGCAGATTTTTTTTCTTTTTTTTAAAGTGAACATGCCACAAATATATTTATTTTTGCCTACGATCCAACTTGCCAATCGGTAGCCAGCTTTATTCGTATCGTTTGGAAGAAATTGCGTACTTAGCGGGTTATGGATGATAAACTAGTTATACGTTACGGTCTTCGAGAGCGTTCACAGATTTTTACAGGCACTTACTTTTATTTGAAGCAATTCTGCTTCAGTTCTCAACTTGTATGAAAACGTTAGAAGTTTAATAAATATTATAAAATGTAAATGAGCAACCTTAATACCTTTGTATGCCTAATTTTATTATTTATGATTAATAAGGAGTCTTAAGTAGCGTAAAAAATAAAAACATGACGTGGTTTCTAGGTGAAGATGAACGGAACAAAAGACAAAAAAGTGTTGGTAATCTCATTCTATTATTTTAAAATCTGACTAACCAGACACTTTTTTTGGAAATGAATTTCATATGGACATGTGTGTTTCATGCGAAGTGTGAATTAGACTTTGAAAGTGATCCTTATCAATGCCGACTCTTCACATCGAAGTTTGTGTACCTTATCTTTAACAAGTTTATGAACGAATACCACAATATTCATCTTTTGGGCCGCGGCGCATAAGAATTCCATACAAAGTTTGAGGACGTCCACACTCGTATAGCAAACAAAATATTGCCTATTGCTTGTCGCTAACGTCCGTAGACGTTGACTGGCAGTACAACCGAAAACAACGTTGTTCATGTGTGTGTGGGTAATTCTCAATGCGTGTGTGAATAATGTTCAAGTAACAAAAACAAAATGATGTATTGTAGCGCTAGAACTTTGAAAATTTGACACGATGCGGCGCAATGACGTAGCTACCTGAAGATTACACAGAGATTCAACGTCGCTAGCCGTTGTACTTTGAAATAATAAAACAACTTAGGACGTGGTTAGACTATGTGCCTCATCATCACGAAGATCATTTTTGGACGTTCTATAACGTTGTCAGAACAAAAGTGTTAAACCTACGATACCTCTTCGGTACCTTGTAACTATCAAATCGATACCAGCTCGATATCAGCAGACGCGCTAAGTGCGAAGTTCCCGGGTTGTGATTGAACGCATCCCGGCGAGCGATAACCGTAAATCCCGGGACGCGACCAGGGCCGGCTACAGGCTTTGGTTGCGCAACTATTTCAGTGAAGTTTTAAACATTTCTATTCAGTTGTTTGGTGAGTGACTATGTAAATAGACGTGGCAATCGTGTATATACTATTATAGCGATGCTTCGCGACTTTGACTGCGCGTTTTGAGTTTGCTTCCTCTCTGTAATGTATTAATGAATGAAGGTTGGAACGATCACGATATTTATTTGTATTTTTGTAGGGTAAGTTCTTCTCAAATAAACGTTGTAACGATCGGACGCGTTTTCTTCTGCTCCCTGGTACTAGTTGGTGTACTGTGCTGTATTACATATTTTACACTGGCCCTTCTCTTGGAGCGTGATTTTTATAGCCTGAATAATTTTTCAAATCGATCCAGTAGTTCCTGAGATAAGTGTGTTCAAACAAACAAACAAACTCTTCAGTTTTATAACATAACACCTAAAATCCGTTTTTCTTTGTTGGTCGAAATACTGTAAACAATCTTGACATTCCTTTTTAATGAAATAATTAATACTATCGACGAATCCAACTCGGCTGGACAGCGTTCGGGAAACTGCGCAAGAGCGTCTTCTCGTCTCAATTACCTCAGTGTCTGAAGACGAAAGTCTTCAATCAGTGTTACCAGTGATGACATACGGATCCGAAACGTGGTCTCTAACTATGGGCCTCATAAAGAAGTTCAAAACTACACAACGAGCGATGGAGCGGGCTATGCTCGGTGTTTCTCTACGAAATCGAATCAGAAATGAAGAGATACGTAGAAGAACCAAGGTAACGGACATAGCCTTGAGAATCAGTAAGCTTAAGTGGCAGTGGGCCGGGCACATAGCGCGAAGAACTGATGGCCGTTGGGGCAGGAAAGTTCTAGATTGGAGACCCTTCGACCAAAGACGCAGCGTAGGACGTCCACCAATAAGATGGACAAACGACCTTAAAAAGATCGCAGGATCAAACTGGATGCATACCGCTTGTGATCGGTCGCTGTGGAAAGCCGTGGGGGAGGCTTATGTTCAGCAGTGGACGTCCTTTGGCTGATAATGATGATGATGAATTAATATTAAATAAAGATAAACACAAAATTAATGACTTATATAGGTATTTCATCGTTAAATACAGAGATCGGTTTAAATCAAATACTTAGTTAGTTTATTTTATTCACTGTGTATTTTTTTTTAAAGTTATGAAAGATTGTTCACATTATTGGACTACCAAAGAAAAACGGACTATAGTGTAGATGTTTTGGAACACCATGAACAAAATGGTATAGTATTTTGTTTGATTTACACTGATTGACAACATTGATACCACGTCAAAAGTCAGCCTATCAGCTTCTTCCGTTGGAAAATGTCAGAAATCACACAACAGTTGCAATACGTTGATTAGAGAATTATGTAGATAACCTATGATTAGTATATCTATATTACTATGATTGGTAGTCTATACAAACAAAATGAATCTAGTAAGTTTTCAAAGGCGACATACTTATGTGGTACAAACAAAGACACTTCCTAACATTAACGGAGACAGTTCACAACAAAAAAATATTACCGATGCACCATAAAATATCTATAATAATATCACAACTGGCCTAGCCGGGATTGCCCAGAAATCATTACGGGCCATTATCGGGGCACTAAACTCGAGATTCGCAATAAAACAGACATTAATATAATTAAATTACCGCCCTCAAACCGGCCCTGTGGTGCTCATCTGCACAGTATCACAGAGCCGGATTTTTATGGCGACGTGCTTTAGACTCTCGTGAATTAAATATATGATGGCTCCAACTTAAAGTGCTACCTCTGGCAAGATTTCACGAAATATGGCCGAGGTGTTTTAAGGTGAGCTTTATTATAGATGTAGAGGTGCTGCAAAGAAAAAGTACTCGTACCTATACCTAAACAAGCAACATTGAAGGTGTTAGTTAAATTTATGCGTGACAACTATGGTGTGAGACACTGAAATGTTTATGAGGGCTGGAAGAAAATAAAAATAATATACAGACTGAAATTTTATTAGGTGACCAAATTTGTGTAAAGACACAAACATACAACACCTTTTACTATGGGGGTAATAGTGAAATCGAGAATAAAATCAGCTGTTCCATACATTTTGATTTTTTCCGGTTTCACTATTGCCCTCATAATAAAAGTTGTTCATATTCTTCAATGGAGTCTTTACACAAAATTTGGTCACTGATTAAAATTGCAGCCTGTATTTAGAACCATAAACTTGACTTACTTGTATTAATTGTAGCATAGAGGTCGTTATTTAGAGCTTTTTCAGATGAAATCAAATCTTTGCTTTGCCCTGCTTTGACCAACAAAGTAATATTGGTCACTGATTATTTGTATGTTTGTAGTATAATTTTAATTAACAATGTTTTTTTTGTTGCAGTCAATTATAGTCCCCTGCAAAGTTAATTATTTCAAACCATCCCTATTTTTCATGTCCCGTAATAAAAGTCGAGGAAAACTCTAATTTAAGTTATGCCTTTGCCACGGCCAGGAGTAACAGTAAAAAAATCAAGGCACACGCGGCGAGGTACAGTCGCGCACATAACAGTAATTTAAGGGGCCACAGTCGGTTTAATAATTCAGGACATATAAAAAACGGCGAAGCCTCAAATTGGGGTGGATTCAGACTGCATTTACATGAACATTGATAATTCAGAGTACTTTAAGGGGTTCCGTAGACGAATGGAAAAAACGGAACCCTTCTAGTTTCTAACGTTTTATAGCTAGACGCCTCCAAAGTGGTAAAATGGGCGTCCCCCATCTAACTTCTAAACTAAAGCAGTGTAAATTAAAAAAAAAAAAAAATGTAGATCTTAACAAATACTTAAATTGGTTTGGGCGGGATCGAACGAGAAGTTTTTGAGATATAGCACATTTTCAACAACCGCAAACATAACTTTGTTCTTCACACAAACACTGAAAAACCAAGTTATATTTGCTGTCAACAAAATATTGTTGTATTTTACAAGTGGAAGTAAGTGGATTCCCTAATTCAGTTAAAGTTGGCACGGAACCCTCAGTGCGCGAGTCCGACTCGCACTTGGCCGGTTTTTACCTTTTGGATGTATCTTTATACGATATCTGAATGATATACTAGCTTCAAGATGCTGCATCAGGTCGAATTACTATAAAATAATACAATAAGAAAACTGATTGTTACTTCGGGGAACACCAGTTACTTTTCCGAACGTCGTGTAGTACCTAGGCAAAATATGTAGGAAAATAATCTCCCAAGTATCTGACAAAATGTTGGCAAAGTAATATATTGGACACCAATCACGAACATTGCTCTGATCCCAAAGTACGTAGCTATTGCACTTGTGTTATGGAAATCAGACACAACGGTGGTATCACAACACCCTGACTCGAGACAATATAGAAAAATTTGATTTCTATATTGAACCGACCGGGAATCGGAAACCCGGGACCTCGGCGCGGCGACGGCTTGAAACCAGCGTGCTTAGCCACTACACCACGAAGGTCGTCAGTTGGTATCTATGTCATTCCTAGGAACATATACTATATCTACTGATATATTTAATTAGTTACTGATTCTAAATGTCAGTCTGACTCTTGCATCATCTTTTTCAACTTTTCTCGAGTCAAAGTCCTCTCTGTCCTCTCATCAACTCAAATACCTAAGCATGCACAGCTTTTACCGCGCTAAATGAGACCAAGTTCTAATGAAGAATGCTCAAAAGCCTTAGGTAAATAACATGCACTTCCCGGCTCCCGCTTCCTTGCGCTGCACTTTTGCTGAACACCTGCTTTCAGTTAAGTGCAGCCTACTTCAGAATTAGCGAGTTGACAACTTTGCGAATTTACATGTCTGCCACCTAAATGACGGGTGGCTAGTTTTTGCATGTGTTAGTAATATTACGGTCTGTTTCATCATGTCTTAATCTTATTAAGTCCTCTAGATATGCCAGATAATTGATCAGAAACGACGCTCGATATTTGATTTATTTGTTGGTTAGTGCTTGCTTTTTTTCGATTGTGAAACAAGGCGTTAGTCATAGGAATAATTGTCTATTGAAAGGTAGTTTTCCTTTGGGTTTAGGTAATGTTATAAAAAATAATCTAGTACTATTTGATTTATGGACCAAAACAAAAGTGAGTCTAATAAAAACTATTGCAGTAGCTAGATGACACAATTATGACTGTGGACTTTATGTGCAAGACAATGATTACTTACAAATTAAATTGGAACCTTAGAATACTCACTTGAGAATTGAGCAATAAAATTGCAACTTTATTGTTAAATCTGCCTACTTTTTCATCATACTTTACCATCCTTTTGAAAGCATATTCATCATTAATGCTGGTGGCATCACATCGGAACAGAATTCTACATCAACAAAACCAATTGAATATATCTTTTGAGTCGTGGTGTTAAGGTACAATTTATATTGATTCGGAAGTTACCTAACTAAAGCGGTAAATCAAAAACATCTACAAGCAATCCAGCCACTGATAAGTATCTAATACCTCCTTATCGATACTTAATACCTCGCCTACATTTTTGAAGTCAGAACGCGGTAGGCATTACAGAGGATTTATAATTGACCGATCGGTTTTTTAATCCATTTGTTTGGTGAACAAAGCCGAATTTAAAACAAAAGTGTCGAAAGACAATCGAACTTAACAAAATTATTTTGCACAATCAAAGCGATCGAAAAAGATATGCAATAAATTAATTGTTTTAGATTTTTTAAACCAAATTAAAAAAAGTTCGACCTGCATGTAATGTTTATTCGTATGTAATAAATGTTTGTCCGTAAATTTCTCGCGTTTGGCTGGACAGATTTTGATGCGGTTTTCACTTAAGTATTTGTTACACCGCAGAGAAGGTATTGATAACTATTTTAGTTATATCAAATACATTGTAACTTAAACAATAACTAAACACGCCAAAAAAAATCATTAAAATTTAACCGCTTTTAAAAACACTAAAAGGATTAAAATAACACTAATAGGAGAAACAAACTCATATAAATTCGGTGTATAACGTGCATAATGTCACCCTTAACGGACAGCAGCAGTCTACCTACGTACGCATGTCATGCACCAACTTCAAATGAGTTTGTTTCTTCTATTAGCGTTATTTTAGTCCTTTTATTTTTAAGGCGGTTCAGTTTTTATTAAAAAGATATAGGCAAACCGCGTTATAGAGACTTTAATTTATAATAAATTAATAGTAATTTTCATAGTTTTTTCACTAACTGGACTCAAGAGACTGGACACTGAAACTTAGAGATAATACCGTGTCCACACTTAATTTGAGGTGCTGGTAGCGCAGTGGTAGCAGCGCTTTGGTAGTGATACCAAATTAAAGCAATCTACGGCGCGGTCGTGTTTTGATGGGTGACCATTTCGACCATATAAGTGACATACATCACGTGCATCTCCGTGCTTTGGAAGGCACGTTAAGCCGTTGGTCCCGGAGCCCGCGTGGTGGAGTATGGCTCATACTACCTCATAGTTAAGGTAAAGCCTTTGCCCAGGAATGGGATGTTACAGGCTAACTTCACTTACACTTAATTTAACTTGCCCTATGTAGACAAGTGACAATTAATGGCGTGTCCAGATGACGCAATAATAAGTGATAATATTTTAAAGTTTCGTCAACTGAACACACGTGTGTCCAGTCTCTTATGTCCAATTCGAAAAATCCATTTACGCAAGGCAAGAAACAGCGTCAACGATGAAGAGAGCTCACTTATAATAAGGATCTTGTTCAGAATTTACTTTGAACACTCATGAAATTTTCACACCATCAGCTGATATTATGTTACAACTCCCTACACTAAATAGATTCAGATAGCGTAGATACTTGTGCTGCTGAGATGATATTTAAATAGGTATATTAATTCAATCTCTACATCTAATCTATAAAAAAATAAATAAAATGCGTTTATTGCTTCCCATACAAAAATTACAGCTTAAACTAGGAGAGCAAATGGATGTGGCTCAGCTAGTGTTGGCAGAAGTCAACGCTGATTTTCAGCCACTCCCATCCCTCTTAGATCTTGTGCGAGGGTTTAAGTTACGAGGTCTTAAAAAATACAAACAGCAACAAATTTAAACGAATTAGGAAAAACAATACATATTGAAAAAAGAAACAACCTATCTAAGGTGTGTGTGTGTATCTAGGTAGATGTATACCGTATATCTCCTCAGTATCGCTCGCAACAATATACATATATTATACCGTGGAAATCCTCGGCTCGGACGTGATTACCGGCCCGTACTGAAGTGTGGATTTTCCGGAGATTCCGGCGACCCCGTTTTACGATCTCCCCACTCCACTAAAGGGGGGAGGGTCTATAGATCGTGCAGGATTTGCTAGACTCGATAGTAACGTGCAGATGCCAGCGCTCTTTGATTTTTGTAGAGAAACCAACTCACTGGAGAAGTTGGTTGAGTAATAGAAGTTCGTAAGATATTACGTCTTGCTTATAATGAGTTAAATTAAATCAATGTTTCGTAAGCACTTAGTGTGGATTGTGACTTACTCGTATTTTCTTAATTTATAACCAAAAGGACTCACATTCGATCAGTTAACTTAAAGATAAACTTTTTAAAGATACAAGTATACATGTACTGATTAAGCTCTCTGTGTTACTAAGCGATTGACTGGTAGAGAATGCCATAAGGCATTAAGTCACCATTTGTACAATTTACAGTGCAATAAAGTTTAAATCAATACTAAAATTATAAAGCTGAAGAGTTTGTTTGTTTGAACGCGATAATCCCAGGGACTACTAGACTACTTTTTTAAAAAAAGTGTTGAATAGATTTTTTATCGACGAAGGTTTTAGGCTATAAAAAAATACGCTGCAACGGGAGGGGAAGAAGCAAACTCAAAAGTCGCGGGAGTAATGTATTCAGGGAGGAATTCAAGTCGGACACTTAGCGTAGAGCTTTGTAGTGTGAATCTTAATTTTACTTCAGAAGGTAATCACACTATTTTATCATAACATTTTCTTTATAGGTCTATAAGTCTTGAGGTCATTGCACGATAATTTTAACAACTTCAAAATTACCTTATTTTTTCACCACACGATCTGTAAACGTTCCCGTCACCAAACGGTTGCCGTAAAATCTAATCTAATTCCATCGCAACAGTACCATCCAATCTCCTCCATTTTGATTGAACTAACAAACCAACGCAAGAATAAACACTAAGACACGATTCAATCTCTTGTCGTGGTTACAAAAACAGTGGCACATTGAAGTGGGAAATTGTTTCAATCTTGTGGGAGGGCAAACACGGCCATCTTTCTTTCAAAACATAGGTGTACTTAGAACGACCCAAAAAAAAGAAAATTTGGCGGCTCTACAGCTTTTTTGGTCTGTTTTAGTCCGTAAGTTAAGAGAATAAGGTTGAGTATCGAAACATCCAGATCCAATCCGTCATTTAGGTTAATGAGAAATAATATTGAAATGATTTAAATGTTACGTAGCTCGCATTTTGCCACGTAACAGCTCGACATAAAAAATAATTTGCTGACAATATTGATTGGTTTTCTATATTAAAACAGTTCAAGTGAAAGTAATTAATACTTTAAATGGCGAGTATTTTATGTATCTATCCATAGTATCATGATCAAAAATGTGTGCAATCTATTCTCAACGATTGATCCATCTAAGAAATTATGCCTTCTCCTATACATCTTTGCGCGTACTTCCATGTCGGGCCACAAAACGCGCGGAACATTTCGCAAGAGACGTTTACGATTTGCCTCAAGCTAGAAAACATATTCTTGTGTAAATGCCACTTAGACAGAAGATTTATAGTGGTGGCTACCTCGGACTGAGGTTAGGGGGTTTTCAAATTCGCGTCGTAAGCTTTGAGATGTAAAAATCTTGCAACATTTGCTCGGGTAGGTAGGTAAGTACTGTCTGAACGCAATTACTTTTTTCTTTTCATTATACAAAAAGTAGTCGTATTATTATCACATCATGACACACGCACGTAGTTGACTAATTTTATTTCATTTTCATATTTAAAATAAGAAGTAGTTTGATTGGTTTAGAGTATTTTTAACACTCACAGTGTCATATTTTATATTCATAAAGATGAAGTAATAAACCAAAAATAAATAGCGATCATCAATTTCCAAGTTGAACTACTTAGCCCACTGTTGCATAAACAGACGGGTAGATGGCACTAAACGTCACGCATAATGACGTATCCATAATGAGACCACAAATTTCGCAAGGTCGGGCTGACAGCACGGTAGCTCAATTGGTAGAGCGTTTGGCCCGGTTAGGCAGGAAGTTGCTGGTTCGAGTCCCGCCCGTGCGCAAATTTTTGGTTTCTTACTTCATCTTTATGAAAGTAGTTCGATTGACTGATTGCGACAGTCCCGCTGACAATTTCATCAATGGCAGCGCCGCTGTTTTTTATGTATAGGCATCCGCTGCTGTCGCTCTTATGTAAAATGCACTTAAATGCCGCTACTATAAGTATCATTTTTCAACTTGTTAATTTTACTGTATTTTTTAAATCACCGAACCATTTTTTGCACTTGATTCGTTTACCGCACTTATGTTTCGGTGTCTATGAATAAAAATAATGCCCTAAATCCCGAAGCGCAATCCTTCAACCGGATTAAGTGCTAAATGACTTTTAATACCGGTATTAGGATAACACAGTGGTTAAATTTTAAATGTACATTACAACTAGTCACTACCGTTGATAAATATGACATTCGGTACATTTGATTTTCCGTTCTTTGTAGAGCCGATAACATATTTATTTTATTTCGGTTATAACATACGATAAAAATATTTGAAGTTTTCAAGTTGTATTAATTTTCCATCCATCATATTAGGGTTTACATGAAATAAGTGTGGAAATGTTAAAAGGTATGTATACCTCTATAATTGGTCTTAAAATGATTTTTAAAAACTGTTTGTTTACACATGTGCTGTTGAATACCTACAGTATGAGTCATAATTCTAATCAATGCCTAATCGTTGGTACAACACGAAATATATTCGGTGTACTAGAATGTTTTCTGTTATCGTGGCTTTTGGCCCTTATACAACTAAAGAAATTTCGGCTTAATAAATCGTGATCCAAAAATTTGCCACGAACTCACTCGCCAAAACGAATTCGCGAAAATTGCCCATGAATGCTGATTGACACACTACCGTGAAAATGAGCAAATTGCCCCTTAGAAAAACTAATAAGACCTCCGCGTTGACAGTTGACAAATTCGTTAATTCCGCTCCCTTAGGAACGGAGGGTTCAGGAGAATCGACGCCCTTGCGCTATGTTATTAAGGATCGGTACTTAAAGTATGATGTTTGTAACCTTTTGGTACAAATTAGGGTCTGTTGGTCCATATCAAGTCTGTTACGTTCAAAAGTCAGTATTATTGTTAGATAGTTTTAAGGTTTATTGTGATAGTACGTGCCAAGAAACTTTTATAGTGGTTTAATTTCGCTTGACAACAAGGTATCTAGACAGAAAATTTCAAATATTATTTTAAGCAATTTTATAACGACTGTAAGACTAAAATTTCAATTTTTGTTGTCGTTTAATTAAAAACTGAGTAAATTTATACATAATTTCAAATAGGTACACATGATAAAATATTTCTTGCTCAAAATTGTAACTCGCTACGTTATCTATAACTTAAGTAGTGCTTAGATTAATACAAATGCTTGCCACTGTGATAAATGTGATAATTATAGAAAAATATGTTTTTTCCTGTCCGTAATTAGCAAATTGGTGTACTTTAATGAGCTTTTTGCTATTTACTGCGCAGCAGTAATCACAACTTTTCGTTACATTCAATCATTACTATTATATTTTATTTTTAAATAGACAGAAAATTTTGCGTATAGATAGGTACGAAAGATATTATTTTGAACGTTCGTGGACCTACTGATGGGACTCAATGTGTCTTCATAATCACCCACCACCACACCAAGTCATTATTATACAACAAATCAGTTTTATGATTCGATTAAAACCTTATAATACATGTACGCAAAGGGCTTTGGTTTTTTTCTATGGAGCGTGCCTCACTTGATTTTTAATTTCTTAAGAAATGGCGGCCACGCCTGACACCTTCAAAAGTCGATAGATGTCGCCAATATAAACCCTTTGAACGCTGCGATTTTTAGCAGCGATACAGCGCGATGCAGCGTCGATGCCGTCGCAAATTGTCAACCTTCACGCTTCGATAAAGTCCGTTTTTCTTTGCAATTCGAATTTTGTAAACAATCTTGGTATTCTTTTTAAACTAAGAAATTCATTTTAAAATAATATTAAAACAAAAAACCAAACCCTGCAATTAATCGTTAAACACTGAGATCTATTTTAATTAGATAGTAAATTTGTTTTATTCACTGATAGTATAATAATAGTTATTAAAAGAATGTTTACAATATTGGACTAGCTAAGAAAAACAGACTTTACAGTCGCGATTCAGAAGCTAGACATTGACAAATAAATGTATCTGTATTATGGCGACTGCATCGATGCTAATAGTAGCAGTGTGAAAAAGGTAAGGTAAAGGTATTCGAAAATATAGTTTGGTTAAACTTCGTTTATGGTTAAACGTGACGGTTTAGGAGATTGCGGTCAAAGAATATTTTTTTTGTAAAATAAAAAATATATAAAATATATTGGACACCAATCCCATACATTGCTCTGATCCCAAAGTAAGTAGCTAATTGCACTTGTGTTATGGAAATCAGACACAACGGTGGTACCACAACACCCAGACCTAAGAAAATATAGAAAATTATGTTTTCTATATTGACCCGACCGGAAATCGAACCCTCGGGACCTCAGAGCAGCGACGCCTTGAAAACCAGTGTACTTAGCAACTACACCAAGGAGGTCGTAAGGAGGTCGCCAAACAATACGAAACATCGAATTTTAAGGTTTTATTGCTGACTACTTTTAGACAAAATTAAAATGGCGGACCGACTTTTGAAACCCAGTAAAATTGCTAATTCAACTCCAACTTCAGTTTTGTCCCAGCATTATCCCGCCATTTGGTGACAGCTCGCCCAAAATGGCGTCGCGTCACGTCACCCGAAGTGCGGAATGCAGAAAGATTCCGTCCGGGATTGCTGGCTACTGTCCGGGCCCGGAATGTCCGAGTCACTTCACTTATTGCGATGTATTTGTGACCGTTATACGGAGAGGAATGCGGGATTTTCGGGACATTCTGTCTGTGCCGGCGTTTGAGCGAAAATAAAAAGACAGTTTCCACTTATTTAGTTGCTTGCACGTAGAGTTTATGAGGATTGGAGCTGATATTTTTATGATTCATTTGTGTAATATGTATATATGTATGTATATGTTGACATATTTAAATGAATTTAAATAATTTATTTAATATTTCCCATTCGTTAATAGCAATGTTCCGCAACTGATTAAATTTTCTGCATCATCAAGCCCTAAGGCATTAGGTCCGCCAATTATACAACTCACAATGCAATAAAATTTAACTAATAACAATATTTTTTTATGGTTTTTGTTTGAAATGTAACAAATTATAATAGTTAGCCCGGTAAAAGGAAACCTACAAGTATTTTATGTGTAGATGTTTTTAATGAAGGTAAATTTTAAACACATAATATGTATTCTTAAAGATGAAATAAGAAACCAAAAATTTGCGCGCGGGCAGGACTTGAACCAGCAGCCTTATTTCATCTTTATGAATATAAAAATATGACACTGTGAGTGTTTAAAACATTCTAAACCATTAGATACATAATGTGTAATTTGAAAAAAGTGTTTAAAAAAATGGGTAAATAATCCTAAAGCTAGCCACGGAGGCCACTAAAATATTCAGTGAATTTCTTATAACATATTTAAAAGTATTAACTTATCTGTTTAAACCTTTATGCGTTTAACAGTGCACTAATCTTTACAATAACCTCTAATAGTTTAGCAGCTCTATGCCAGTGCACAGTGGGACGGAGCGGAATGCGAGAGTCACCTCGCTTATTGCTCGGTGACAATTGATGCTTGTACTTTCGGGGTCTGTGCTCTTTGTTTTGGACCTCTGTGCAATCTGGGTATAAGATCTATAGACAGACAGAGAGTCGTTTAGAGTGGAAAATAATTGGTCGGTTTGAAAGAAATACATAATTTGAAACTTACTCATATTTCACCTGATTGTAAAACATTGCGCACAAAAATAAGTTTTATTTTTATGTTGACATATCTTATGTACCTAGAGAATTCAAAACAAAAGAAAAGTAATTACATTTTTGTTTTAATAGTGTTTTGTCACTATACAAACTTAATAATATAAATTGTACTTGTAAAAAATAACTGTGACAGACGAGGAATCGAACCCCGTGTCTTACGCTACCCGACACATAGGCATATACCCGGATAGCGTAAGACACGGGGTTCGATTCCTCGTCTGTCACACAACCAAAGTTGTTTTTACAAGTGCAATTTATATAAAAGAAAAGTAATTTCTTAATCCCTTATAGACATCACTTCTTACAATAAAACAAAAATTAGATATATTTTTTGCTTTGTCATCAAAATCACTTTACTGTCTTATACTTAATAACAGAACAAGTGTAGCTAATCCGGAAAACCACTAAAATCCGTCTAGTATTACACATGACAAATAAATTGCCATCAGAATAGTAATAGACAAATGGGCAAGGGTTGATCATCATTTTGGAGGATTATAATATAATGCCAATGGGATCCTTTACACCCTACGATATACAGGGATATTCCTATTTAATTTTTCTTGATGATGAGGACTTTCTACAATGATGAGAATGAATGAGATATAACAACACTTAAAACAAAGGCTTCTTGAAATCGAAGTTTTAGTTGGTAATTGTCAACAGTTTCTTCTCATTTTATTTATTACTAAAGGTCCTCTGCGAATTCGTTCGCGCATTTTGATAATGCTTCCTCCTTTCCCGTTGCAGCTTGATGAATATGAATAAAATACTTTCTCAATAAATAAGCTATCCAACATAAAAATATTTCCTGAAATTAGCGCGTTCAAACAAACAAACAAACTTCAACAAGCTTATTTTTTATTTATTTAAAGACTTTACTGCACAAATTTAGTGTACACATGGACTTAATGCTAAAAGCATTCTCTGCCAGTCAAACCTTTAGGTCATGCAGAAAGATAGCAACGGGTGCAGTGAAAAAAAAACACAAATTAAAATATTAAAATAGTAACAAGAATCTAATAAATATATTATTGAATTAAATTAACTAAATAAATAACTATATCGATAAATAAATAAACTACAAAATATTAGCTTATATTGGTATTAATTTATTTAGAAGGAAATAAAACGCCTTTATTGGCCCAATGGTATGAAAAGTAATCTTGTTATACATATGTATGTATAACAAGATTACTTTTAATAACATTTATTTTTATGAGTCAAAAATGTTCAGCATTATTCGTAAAACACATACTTCACAGATTCTCAGTAGATGCTTCATATTATTACAATATCATTTTCTTTTTTCACAACTACTGAGCTCAAAAGATCGGATCGAAGTCGAATCGTATTGAGAACATCTCATAAACAGTTTATTTTGTGTGATATAAATCAAATATGACAAGCTAGAGAAGGGTGCCGTGGTCACAAGCGAAACCTGTGGCTTTGCATATATTGAGCAATCCTATTGTACTCCTATTACGGCTGAATCGAAATTAATATTTAATACTGCAATAAATTTTAGTAGTTATAGAAAACTAGAATGAAGTTTCAAATAGTTTTGACTATACTGGTTTTGATGTTTTTTTTTGCATTAAAATAACTCAGTACAAAATTGGTGCAGTTACAATAAACAATTACTTACATGTCGTTTTTTAAAGTGGAAATAATATTTTAGTAAACGGAAATAATAAGAGTTTTATAATTTTAGTAGACGTGTAAAACAGTAGTTCTACGCAGAGTGCAAGATTGCAGTCTTTTGTGTTTTTAGGGTTCCGTAACCGAATGGTAAAAAAACCCGGCTAAGTGTGAGTCGGACTCACGCACTGAGGGTTCCGTGCCAACTTTAACTGAATTAGGGAATCCACTTACTTCTACTAAGTAAAATACCACAATATTTTGTCGACTGCAAATATAACTTTGTTTTTCATAGTGTTTGTATGAAGTACAAAGTTATGTTTGCGGTTGTTGAAAATGTGATATATCTCAAAAACCATTAGTTTAATCTCGCTCAAACTAATTTTCATTGAAAGTATTTGTGAGTAAAGTAAGAGGGGGATGGGACGCCAAATTTACCATTTTGGAAGCGTCTATCTAACAAACGTTGGACTTAAAGAGAAAATTATTTATTGAACCTCCATGTCATTTTAAAAGACCTATCCATAGACACTCCACACTTCTTGTTCTTCATACAAACACTATGCAAAACAAAGTTATATTTGCTGTCAACAAAATATTGTGGTATTTAACTATTTGGATTCCCTAATTCAGCTAAAGTTTGCACGGAACCCTCAGTGCGCGAGTCCGACTCGCTCTTGGTCGTTTTTTTTGTGACCAATATTAGGATTACATAGCAGCTAGATTAATATTGCGCCGTATGATTTCACTAAGGTGTTGCAGTAGTCGAATGCAAACAAAAATGCTTGGAAACTAGTGACGACTATAAGTCTTTAAAGTGAATCTAGGCAGGTCGAGGGTCAGTGCCCGCAATCTGTCGGCACGTGCCTGCGTGTCGCGACTGCCGCTGGCCAATCTCTTTTATATAACTTACTCGGTTACTTTTTGAGTTGAAATATTCATTGTTAATGCTTACATAATCTTGTTCAAAAGTTCTTTTTACCTATTGAATACCTACTTATACTGGGTGACTTTTTTATCAGTACCGAAATTTTATGTTAAGACACCACTGATAAATATGAACAACTTTTACTATGGGGGCAATAGTAAAATACATTTTGACCGCGCGCCAATTGATTTTTTGTATGGAACAGCTGATTATTTTTTCTCGATTTCACTATTACCCCCATAGTAAAAGTTGTTCATATTCATCAGTAGAGTCTTTACACAAAATTTTGGTACTGATAAAAAGTCACCCAGTAAATGCTAAAATCATTAAACTACTATTAATAATAGTCCCCCTCGCCGATTTCGACAATGGTGGCCAGTCAAAACGACTAACCGACTGCGCGGAACATATTATAGTGCACAAGTGTGTGCGCAAAGACAGGTGCACTCTTTATTCCTTTCACTCTCATAGCCCGATGGAACAGCAATCTGACACGACCGGAGAGAGATCAGGCGCAAGACCAATCGCTTTACGTGCTTTTTCGTGGCACAGGGGAGAAAAACCGCAAACTTCCAAACTCTGGGCTACCCTAAGAATTTCTAAACAGAAAAACTCAGGTTTATATTTTTTGCCCGACCCGGGGATCGAACACGGGACCTCTGGCGCAGCCGTTGCTTTAAAGTGCGACACTCTTACCGCTGCGCCAACGAGGCTGTTAATAATACTTTTAATAGCGTATGGAACTGACATCACGAATAAATTTCGTGCGCCATGAAGTAACGGTCATCAACAACTTACATAAAAGGGTTCATATTCGAAATTCAAATTTCGAAAAATACGTCAAAATCTTGTCGTATTTGTGACTCATTTTGTGCTTGGCATAGCTTCTCTATACGTAGTAATTACAACTCACTGGCTAAAATTTAGATAGCGCACATCATCATCATTATCAGCTAAAGGACGTCCACTACTGAACACAGGCCTCCCCTACGATTTTCCACAGCGACCGATTACTTTTTTAAATTTCCTTTCCCCGAAAAGTTTGGGAAATAAAGCTCTAAGCCTGCTTAAAAAAAGCTAATACGTACTACGATGATAACATAAAAAATATAAGTAAAACTGTAATTCCAACACATTCAAGTACACTCATGAAATTATAGTTCACAAATCAACCATCATTCGTACCGAAAATGGATGGAAATAAAAACAGTTGTTAAAATATCATCGCACTCCGCAAATCATGTGTCAATCAACGACTGGTGCTCACAAAAGGCACATCATATTTTGAAACCGATTAAACACGTGCTCTCGTTCCATTTTCAAAATAAACCGCACGTTCGGTAATCAAATTACTGTATTTTGATTGGCCAGTGCTCGGTTCGCGCGCATTTTGAGTGTTTTGATTCGCCACCACGACAATGGTGGCAGTTGTCTAAGTGTTTTGGCAAACTGTCACTGCGACGGTTGATTGAATTATAAACCCTAGTCCATTGGCTATAACGTCGATTTTCGGATTGAAATTCGGTGTATGGAGGTCAATTCTGTAACCGGTGCATTTCAAGAGCAATGATAACACTGGGAAATGGCGAAGTGCATTTGTTAGAATAACACAAAATCATGTTCAGTTTTGGTTTTAATACACTTGAGCGTCAGGCAAGTTTTTTTTTAAAAACATAAATTTATTTTTTGTAATTAAAATGTTAACTTCATTTAATTTTCATATGTTTTCCACTGATTTGATTTTATACTCGAATAAACAGTCATAAGTTTTCAAGTTGTAGAGTATGTATATACTTCCACAATGTATTACATGCTACTTCGATGAATGTTGAAAAAAACATTTTATTGTAACCAAGATTTTTGTAAGCAACCTAAGCCGGTCCGTCTCTTGACAAGTTTTTTTACCACGCATTGGTTTCATTGAAAATGTATTATAATTACATTATATTTTTACCGAAATTACCCTTAGTGCCACGCGCTGCGCATGCGGCTCTCGAATTGAACTCCATTCCGTGGATGGCGCCAATTAATGTGCATTCGGTTAAACATGGTGAAAAAATAAATAGTCAATTCACATGACAGGCAAAAATATCAAAGGAATTTCAAGGAATCCTCGAAACTTCCCTTGAGTTTTCCTAAGTTGTGTCGGAGTTCAGGTAGTTATAAAAAACGTTTTAACATACGGTTGTTAGCTGTTTTTAAACTCTACCATTCAAGTTATAAAGCTTTTTATTACAAAAACACTTTTGTTCTCGCGAATGTAAGCCTTGCTAAGTTAGTCAATCAATTAGAAAAAAAAGAACATTCACTTGAGCCTGTTTTTTCAGAACACATATATAGAACGAGTATACGCGTAGACTGATGGGTAGAAAGTTTTCAATCTTATTTATGATCCAGAACAGCGCACTATTATGCATCGAACATGAAAGTCACACCCAAAGTCGGCTTACAATTAAATTTATTGTTTAAATAATGACATCCTGCTGCGGTGCGCATGCGATCGGCACGTGCCATGTGATCTATCAACCAGAATAACAAGACCTCCATCACTTCCCACGAGTCACACGTAACAGAGCTCAACAAATTTTGGCCGAGGGGACTATCGACCAAAATAAGTTGACCTGCTATTCACTTAATATAGCTATAAATGAGAGGTCGGTAAGATTGGACAACTCGAATTAGCCTCATAGATCATCCCAATTGAAGTAAAAAAACCTTTTTTCATCAGACTCATCAACATAATGAACTCTTTTAAAAGTTCAATGTAATTCTTTTTATGAGACCGCCAGGATTGGAGCAATGATTTTTGTGGTATTATGAGGTTTAAAGGTTTTAATTAAATATTTAGTTTACGACATAAAACATAGTAAGAAATGTACAAAAGCGAGTTATTAAAACTACTATAGTAGTACTGGTATACCAGTGTTAGGAATATATTATTCTAAATGATAAAAAGAATTTTTAAAATGACATCCTGTAAATAATTTTAATCCACGAAGCGTAATAGACAACTTTAGTAAATATAACTACTGACCCTTTTTACCCGGTGTAATACCCGGCCCCTCCCTAACGAGGCTCATGTGAATAAAGAACTAATGATTAATATCACAGAATCACCCGACGAAATCTGACTTGGGCCGCTGGGACGTTGGGGCAATTTGGACTGGAAATGTGGGGCTAGTAGAGTTACATGTAAATATAAATCATCGATATTTTAGTTTTTATATTGAGTGATAGTTAGTTAATGTTGTTACAACTTACAACTAAAGTTCAAAAATTAAAAGATGGTATTGTTATACTTTTTTAAATTTTCCTCTTTTCCTCTTTATTTGCTTGATGGGAATGTCATTAAATTTACTGGTTATTATACTATTTGATTTTTTGATGGATTAAACGTTTGTATAATGAATACAAAGATTTATTATAATGGTTTGAGTTACAACAGTCATGCTTAGTGATGGGTCGAGGGCAAAAATAAATATGGACAAAATGGGCATAAACTTGGCATATTGGGCATAAATACGACCTAAAAAATGTCCGATCACTGGGCAGAAAAACTAATTACTAATTACTTTCGTTTTGTAAAAAAAATTGGCGGGAACATTAAAACATGTATCATTTTTACTAAAAATAAAAGTTGAATAAAATAATAAAAAACATTAAGAAAAACTATAATACAGAAATCACATCACACACACGCCATGTAGTCTTTTTTTAAATGTTTTTTTAAAAGTTGTGTGTACGTTCGAGCTACCATCGTATATTGCGACAACCACGGCGTCAGCGACCTACATCGCAGCGGCTGACCGATGGACCCATCATGCACCGTCGGCACTCACACCGGCGGCACACAACCTCAAACCTTTATATGTTTACACACTATGTAATAATTATAAATACATGTAACTAAACCACAATAAATTAGATATCAACCGTCCGTGTTGGTTCTCATTTCCCTCCGCTGCGGCCACCGACTGCGACACCTTTAGCCTTCACTATGATCAGTCTGGTGAGCCTGCCAGACTGGCAGCGGGTCCACGCCACCTACCTACCGTCCTAACGCTGCTACCGTGGGCAACCTGGGAGCAGCTATCCTACCTCAATATCCTTATTATATCTAAGTATCTGTAATTGTTAGGCTGGGCTAGGGCTCTAGGGACTTAGTATCTTAGGCAAAGGGATATCTACGCCACTAGGGAGTTAGTTTCCATCTTAACCTTTTATATACTGTACAGACGGGACTTCTTCCCGCCTGTACAATACAATTTTATTTGATTTGATCGATTTAATTTTTTTTTAGAATTATTTTAACACTTACAGTGTCTAATTTAAATTTTTTTTTTTAATAATAAGTGACCACAAATATCGCAAGATCAGACCGACAGCACGGTAGCTCAATTGGTAGAGCGTTTGGCCCGGTTAGTCAATAAGTTGGTTTTAGTCCCGCCCGTGCTCAAATTTTTGGTTTCTTATTCATCTTTATGAATATAAAATATGAAACTGTAAGTGTTAAAAACATCCTAAACCATTAAATAGCGAAGCGTCATCAATTTTCAAGTTGAATTTATTCTGTAAAGGATAACTACTTGACCCACTGTTGCATAAACAGACGGGTAGATGGTGCTAAAACGTCACGCTAATGACGTATCCATAAGAGACCACAAATTGACAACATTTCATTTTTGTAAAGGTATGATAATTCTAAAACCATTTCAAGATTTTGCATTTCTAAACACGTTGAACATTTTTCCAGATTTTTTTTCCGCTTTATTTTTAAAGTTAAATGAAAAAGACTGAAAAGAACATGGAAGTTGGCATTTCACCAGTTACGCAAAGCAATGACATTTCATGCAGAAAAAAATTGCTTTTGAACTTTGAGCTTGCTGTCAGGTGTCAAGTTGACATTTAGTGTTGTTGTTGTTGTTTCCGGTATTGTATTGGACATTGTCTATAAATTACGATGTGGTAAATTGAAGATTATTAAAAAAAAACATTCTCATTTAAACAAATTTTTAGTTCAGATACGAAATAATCATCATGATTCCTCATTCAAAATATGATTGATATTTTTAGTAATGAGAAAATATTGGAGTAATTTTCAGACATCGTAATAGTATTAAATAAGAGGGTTAGGTTGCTGCGTTGTTTTATTTGGTTATTTTTTACATAAATAAGGTAATGTTATAAAATAAAGTAAAATTAAATACTCAATGGATATACCATCTATATTGACATCTTAATTCTACAATTGATACAGACCACAACACTATTAACTCTGATATTTTTTTATGGAATATAGCAAAGACATGACCTCGTAACATCCTATTTCCTGTACTTACGCTCTTTTAGAATGGAGAGTTTTTAAACAATTATTATAAGAGAAAATACTGAAAAGAAATGAAAATGAAAAATATGGGTGCCTTCATTTTTGAAGTTCTTTCAGGAAAAAAATAAAAATGTGCATATGAAAATTTTGAAATATTGTCAATTTCGCAAGGTCAGACCGACAGCACGGTAGCGCAATTGGTAGAGCGTTTGGCCCGGTTAGCCAATAAGTTGCTGGTTCGAGTCCCGCCCGTGCGCAAATTTTTGGTTTCTTATTTCATCTTAACGATTTTAATTTGATAGTTTAAACTTCTCTTGACTCTGCTTATGCTAAAGGTATGATATAACATGCATGTCATGAAAACATTCAAGAGACTCGGCAAATTTTCTCATTATTGGCCCAGGTCGCAAAATCCTGAATACAAAAAAAATACGAAAGATGAAGTTTACCGGGATTCACGAGGGACTGGAGAGGAGAACCGAAATACTTACTGTTAATAATTGTAATTATTAACATGAACATACCATTCACTTATTATATCGTTTTTTTTAGTATAATTTGTAATATATTTAGCTTTAGTCCAATATCTGTTGGTGAAGAAAAAGTTTCTGCATAACGTAATTTAGCTATTTAAATGATTTTCAAATAAAACTTCAAATAAAGTTTTTTTCAGCGTTTACGGGCAATTATTCGGCGTTTATTCAATGCGCCCAATATGCCAAGGCGTAAACCCATCTCTAGTCATGCTATAACAATAATTACCTTTCACGTAACAAATGAAACAGCTTTTTATATAAAAAAAAGCATTCGGTGCAGTTTTTATTCTTTCAAGGCTTAATTTTTCACCGTCAGATACGAATATTCCTTATTCGTTGAATAAAATACAATAGACCTAATTTAAAAACGTTACCTATATGTCAGCAATCATTAATGTAAATCTTAAAATCGATAGTTTTTTTTTTACTTTTTGTGTTGGATAAGTCTTATCTCACGAGAAAAAATTGCCTCTAAGTCTATGGTACATACGTAGGTCAGAAAGTACTAACTAAACTTTGATCCTTTCTCAAGCAAGCCATCCGCACTGCCATCGTTACCATAACCTCGTTTATAGTGCCCCTACATTTCCGTGCCCTCGGGGGCTCATAGCTAATCGCGATAATGTGTTTATTGAATTACCGGCGCGTGCGACGATGGGAGGTCTCCGATTGCAACCAGTTAAGTGCTTTTGATCATTCAAAAAGTCACCGATAGTTTTGATACAGATTGAGCAGTCAAAAAAAGACAATACGTAAACAAAGAAGTAAAGTTATATTTGTCACTAATCACATACATTGCTCTGATCCCAAAGTAAGTAGCTAATGCATTTGTGTTATGGAAATCAGACACAACGGTGGTACCACAACACCCAGGCCCGAGACAATATAGAAAATCTTTTTATGAGAAACAACATACCTATACTTTTTTTTAACAGCAGAATTCGTTTGGACACCAAGTACTGGCAGCATTATAGTGATTAACTCCAAAAATCCAACACTACAAAGAAACGTTGCTAGCAAAACTAAACAGGCGAACACAGAAAACAATGCAGGTGTCGGATTACTGGCAACGAACGTGGGGCCACAGAGGGCTGAGGACATTAATTTAATTATCCTGCTCTCTTGGGAGCGCCTAATATTATATGGGAGTGAGGCGACCTCCCGGCACACGAAAAATCAACTGTCATTCTTTCTCGTGAGAAAAAAAATCTCGAAACTGATTTTGCCGCACCTCCCCAGCGGGTTCAGGTTACGAGTGGAAAAACAAAATATAAATCTCGAACACACAAATGCCAAGGAAATATTCTTCACGTTTTTCTCCCGATGAAAAATCTAATCCAAGGAAATCCGACTTGTTTATGACGAACGATAAGTTTATTGTTCTGAATGCCACTATAAATGGATTTGGTATGTCTTATCGGAGTTTATCATTTGCCTACCTATTTCTTATTATGTAAATATTTCGCGTAAGCATAGGTATTATTATGACGTATGATGAAATTTTAGATACTGAAGTGTTGAAGAGTGCACTTGAAACGTAGATAACTAACCTAACTTGCATAATACTTTAAAATAACCTAGGATGCAAGATGTGGAGTTCTCAATACCAAAACACAGGTTACGAAATACATTACGAGTATAAAGTTCAATTAGTTTCATCTTACGATGTTGAATGAATGAGATTCAACAATGAATTTTATACCCAAGTAATGTTGGTACAATTTCTTGGTTAAAAGGTTTACATTTGAATTTGGTGGTGAGAAATTTGAGCTTAATCAATGTGAAGAAAGAAAAAGGCAAGAAATCCGTCAAAAGGTTTGAACACATCTTTGAGTGACGACGTATCAAAAATCTGGAGCTCCCTAGTGACGTGTGTGCTGAAAACGTCACTTCAGTAGGTTTGGATGCAGGCAATTTTGGAACTTACTGCGTTGGAATAAACTTTGCAGATATATCTGTTGAATCTTTACAATGCACAGACGTAGACGTCTGCTCCTTTTCACGTTTTGATTCAGAAATGTACCAAATATATATGCACTAGTTACGAATACGATTTTAACATAATATCTGCTAAATTACATATCTCTTAAAGTCCGTTACAGATAAAGCAAAGGCTGCGATGCATTATCAAAATTGAATACATTTGCATCGGAAATAACCTAGACTTTATGACTTACTGTCAACATTGATTCTGCAATAGCCACTAAACATGTGATAAATCCAGTAACACTTACAGATTAAAAGGAAAACCTCGCTAAAAATCGAAGTGGCTCAGCACAGTCCTTAATTAAACTCGAGGCACGTACAGCTCCTTGATTCAGTCCCCCTGGGCAGAGTGACACCCCCCCCCCCCTCTTGCGGACTCCCCCCTTTCTTATGGACCGCTTAGATTTCCACCACCCTCCTCGTGTGAACAGAATACTTCCAGTCTGGAATCTTGTACGAAGAATAGGTTTTGAGAGATTGTACCGTTAGGTAGTTTTACTGTGTTGCTAAAAATTCAAGATTCGTTGTAATTTAAGGAGTTTACTGGCTAACTTTGTTTGGTGATTGAATTAGCTGTCTGCGTCTATTTGAACTAAGTACGAGTATATATAGTTTTTGGAGAGTGTTTTTACTTATTCAATTAGAAAGTAATTCTGAAACGTCTTAGAAACTTATTAGCAGAAAATTTGAAGTCCTAGTGAAGCTTAATACGAAGTCTGGATACCTTTACATTTTTTGTACGAACAAATTGTACTCGCGTATCTACTCCAGTATGTTTTTTTATGTTAACGAGAAAAAGTAAAATTAGTAGGTATATCCTTGAAGTGTATCTCTTCTTGGTAACCTAATTTAATTCTTATGAAAAAAGAAATCAAGGATTTTCTCGCATTGTCATTTGCATGTTACTAGCATTCCACTTACAAGGCGCATTACGAATCCAATTAGACTATATTATGTTTTGCAATGTGCTGCTATTTTTGAATACAAAAGCTTTCACAATGTAATCAGGGGGAATTTCCCTGAAATGGGCGTAACAACGCGTTCTATTTTTGAACAAAGTAGAGTCTATTTTTATCGCTGACTACTTTTGATATAAGCAAAAAATATTATCTTGTTAAAAGGCAAAAAAATAAAATAATTCTATTCGTGAAAAAGTTTTTCCTTTCATCAAAAAGTCAGTCAAAAAATTGCAATTAGCCAATTACCATTAGAGGCATCGTTGTTTTCATAATTGATGCAAACCAATTTTGCAAATGCTTTTAAAATTCTTCACCGCAAACCGTGCTAGGGAAGTAATGCAAAAATAAAAAAGAAAGAGGTCGAAACACGGCCGTGGTGTAATTATTCCGAAAGCTAATGTGCCACTTGTTTATCCCCAGACTAATTAAGAGAAGGAAGAGTTTTTAAAAAATACGAATAGCATTCGGTGAATCAAGCATTCATGAAATGGGACGAAAAACGGCTGAATTATCGTTTCGTCTGCCGTATCTTTGAATTATTCCCTTAGTCTCAGCAAATTGTTTTATTATTTCTTTAAGATATGCTTTTAAGCGTCTTAATTTAATAAGGTAGCCATCAAGGGCCAACTTGGTACCCGCTTTTGTTTCTCTTTCACAAAATATGCTTTCCTAATTATTTACTGAAAAAGGCGTTAGTAATTACTTCCAATTAAACAATAAGACGTAATGTAACTATGAACAATTAAACGCGGACCAATTCAAAGCGGGAACTAATATTAATTACCCCGAGTTTCCTAACTACTGTAACTACTAAGTTGGAAATTGCCGTACTAAATGCAGGTACCAAGTTTGGGTTAACAAACTTCCTGGCTCAATTAACGATGAATTAAACAGGTTCGGGTGAGGTGACAAATCGCGGTCCTGCGTCTTGACGTTGACTAATTGTCGACCATTTAATTTCGCGGGTGTAATTATAAATAAAATTTTCGACGATAAATTGTTTTGGGTACATTAATCAAGAAGTTGGGACACTGATTAAAATGCCGTTCGTGGAACTATTCGGGAAGTTGATATTGTTTATAATTTAGACGAGGAGGGTTGGCGGGATCAGGTGCCGAGCAATGCACCGCCCTAATTTATAGAAGGTGTGTCGAGTTGAGTGTATTGGATTAAACGTGTTAATAGTTTATGTGGTGTCAACACTGTGCTTTGGAATTCTCTAGTATTAGATACTATCATTGATACAACGAGGTTATGCAAATTAATTCTAGTAAATTGGTAAAGTTATCATTGACAGTTATAGATAAGTCCATGAAAATACTTAAACAGCAATAAAGTAAAATATTTATTAAAAGTGGTCCTTAGAAAACTTGGAGAAAAGAGAGCTGTTAGCTTAAATTAAATACAAAATTTATTTATGTTAACCACATGAAATTGCAATGAGCTACTTAAATAAAGCAATCAACTATACAAATCTATCCATCACAACCTTCCTATCTATAAACGTCCACATAACACCAGAAACATGTGCCCAATAACTAACCCAACCCTTACATCGACTCTCTCTTTTTGGTCCTTTGGATTTATATTTCTTCCTCCCTCCCACCCACTGCCGAGGTAGGAAAACGGTGAATCTATGTTGAATCACAGACGGTCCCACCCTTATCTTAAATGAACTGGGGAGAAATTCTTAGGTACGTATGCCTGATGAAGATCGAAGATGGATGGACATTATGGAAAATAGAGCGGTTGCTCTGAGTTTTGTATGGAGATATTAATGTTTAGTTACAAGAAGATAGTTTTTAAGGAAAACATGTATGAGAAGCTCAAGCAAGATCTTGTTTGTTAGGTCGATTAAAAAAAAGTTGATTGTATATTAATATCCCTCAAATGCATTTAATTTGAATTAATGAAATATATACATTTTATAAAAGTTGATAGTACATATCTCAGATAAATATGAAACGAAATAAATATCGACAAATCCTTCTAAAAAGTAAACAATTCGCAGGCCAAGATCAACTCTTGAAAACGCAAAATTAAAAAAAAAGTCAAACGCTTGTCTCTGTACTCAGTCTTCCAACTTTGTACTTAATCGTTCCATCCGTCAGTGACTTAATTATCACTTATCCTTTATCAGTCGTTATTAATAGAACAAGGGCTACGATCATTCAGTTAAGTGCCCCCTGGTGGGAGTTGTTCAATTTTGTTGCATCAACATCAATTCTACGGAAACTGTTGATAAGTTTGTCGACTTTGTCACCACAGTTTACTTCGTTGTTTCTTCTCGTTACCGACTTTAAAAAAGGAGGTAATCAATTCAATTGAATGTATGTGATATCATTGTATCTATGGCTTCCAAACACGTGTGCAAAATTTCGTAAGTGTACGTATGTTTGTCCACGGGTTTCTAAAAAACGAGAAATCATAGCAAGGTAATTTTTTTTGTTCAATTAGGTATATTTCAAATTAGCTTACAGTGTAAGTATCATGAAAAATCGGTCCAGTAGTTTTTGAGATATGGGTGTATCTACTATGCATATATTTTTTACAAAATATAATATATCACAACGATTGTATTGATGTGACAGCAAATTTAAAAAAAAAAAAAAAACTAGTTTGAATTTTTAGAGATGATTTTAAGCGTAAGTAATTGCTAATAACATCATATTTTGACGTACTTTAGAAGGAAATATGATTTTGGGATTAAGATTACAGTTTTACTACCTCACTCATGTAAATTCCGACCGCTGGTCATAAATGACAACGGCTCATGAAATCATGATAGCACTTGAGGGTTAAGATAGTCGAATCTTACCCGGCGGTTAAGTGTTAGTGAGACGGCGATATGGCGGCCACAGCATCTTATATTCATGAAGGGATTTTCGAGAATACAGAAGTCTAGTTTAGCAAATAAGTATTGTTTTTGAACCTGTGTGTGTATTATTGAAACTAAAACAGAGATTTAGAGTAACAATTAATATTATTTACATGTCAATGAATCAGTAAAGTAGTCATTTGTATCTCTATACGTATAGGTTATTTATGTAAGCTCTGATTTTTCCAATGTCATATAAAAATATTTATCTAATAAAATACAATACGCTTCATTTAAAAATAAAACGACACCTATTCGTCAACAATCATTCATGTGTCTTTTTCAATCGCTCGTATTATACTTATTCAATCAGACAAGTTTTATCTAACGTAGATCTAATCGGCCCTAAGCAGGAAAAATTTATAGTTGTGATCTTCTACTAGCTTTAATGATGGATTTTTGAGATATTAACTTTCCTTTGTCCCGTGACTCAAACTATCTCTTTTTGACGACCCGTCTGGTGTAGTGGTCGAGAAATCGCCTACTACGCAGCGGGTTGCGGGTTCGATCCCCGCACAATACAAACATTTGTGTGCATGAACATGTCTGTTTGTATTGGTCTGGGTGTTTTCTATGTATATCATGTATGTATTTACAAACAA
Source organism: Pyrausta purpuralis (assembly GCA_963924145.1). NCBI lineage: Eukaryota > Metazoa > Arthropoda > Insecta > Lepidoptera > Crambidae > Pyrausta > Pyrausta purpuralis. The sequence continues at coordinate 21,378,841 of OZ001654.1, forward strand.
AAAGTATTTAAGTATTATATCCGTTGTCTGGCACCCATAACACAAGCTTTGAGTAGCTTACTTTGGGACTAGATGGCGATGTGTGGGGAATGTCCAAAGGATATTTATTTATTTATTTTATTTATTTATCTCTATTCATCTAAACTATATTTTTGTCACTCACAGTATTAGAATAGATTCACGTCATTTCAACCCCCGACGCAAAAAGAGAGGGGTGTCTTAAGTTTAACGGGCCTGTCTGTGGTATCGTTGCTCTCAAACGGATGAACCGATTTTCGTTTAGTTTTTTATCCCGAGTGTTCTCAGCCACAATTCATAAAATTTGTTTAGCGTTTTGAAAATCATCAGCTCTTTTCTAGTTTTTAGTTGTCCGATCGATTTTAAAATTTTTACCGGGTTTTCTTAAACGGTGCTGAGGGCATATCGTAAGGTTATTAAGATGACTGTACACACAACCGTGTAATCCCTAGCAAGATATATCCGTTACCCAAATACTCAACATGGACCAAACGCTTGCCAGCGACAAAATCCGTGTGTCCGTGTAACCCAATCGTCGAGGTAATGTAACCGCCAGCTTCAACCGTCTCCATTTACGCGATTATTATAAAACAGCCGTCTTCGGTGTTAATGCACATTATAAGAAGGAAGATCTTCAGAAAAGTGGGAGTTTTGACACCCCCAATTTGGGTAAGTAAGTGTGATGTGAAACTTCGCTTTGAATTGCCGTCAAGATTATTGTTTGGACTTTTGATTGTGTTTTAGTGAAATTATGAAGACAGGCGCCGGGGTATTCGGTTTTGTTCTCGTTAGAAAATTAGAAGGTTTTTCTTATTACACACTGCTGCAGCTGTTAAATTTATATAGGCGGCTTTAAGACTTTTACATGTCTTATGTGCAATGAAATGGCTATATGGGTTCACACATATGACTAACAAACATAACATATAACTATTGAACTTCCTTACTTATTTCAACTGCTTTATTATACACTGACTTGACACTTTTTTTCTTTACAAAGAGAGTGTAGCCTGTATAAGGAGCAAATTTTTTATCGATGTTCCTACAGAGATACGTAGTTACCTTGATCTGGTCATAGTGCTCTAAAATGCTTTATCAAATCAAATATGTATCAAAATCGCTAACTCGCTGTAGTACCTAAATGACAATGTCAAGTTCTATGAATGGACACATTTATTTTGTTACAAAATAATAATAAAATTATTTTTTATTAAAATAAATGAAACCCATTTAGGATTGGTCACTGGTTATTGAAAGGGCCTATATTTAAAGTTTTTGCGGCTAAGGCCACATCCAGTATAAAAGGGCATAGTTGTTAAATACTTATGATTTCACTTCACACACAATCTGGATTATGAAATAGGTAAACAAGAAATAAGCGGAGATTATCGCGTATTTTGACCGTGATTTGATGTACCTTTTATCAGCGATTAAACATTTTTATAAACCGGATAGGGTAGAGATGGGAAAGATGTTAAAAAATATATGATAATTATAAAAACATATGAGGTACTCAGGTTAAGGTACTTGCTAGTATCTGTGTCAAATCCGTAGGAGTTAACTGTCCGTAGAGTGGTTTTCATGCAAAACATTCATACTGTGTAATTACTGGGACATTTCATTTATTTCTTATCTAATATTGGCAACATGACATGAGTTACGAGTATGAGTTTAAGATGATAATGCGGCTCAATTGACATAAACCAAGCTTTCATAGCACAGAAAAAATGCATAAGGGCCATTTGTCGAGCACATTTTCATGAAATTTGTAAACCCTTTTTCAAAAAACTCGGAATCCTACCACTACCATGCCTTTATATCAAACAAATGTGTATTTTTGTACGACACTGCATGCCAATAAAAAATATGACAAACTGCATCCGAGATTTCAAGCAATGCCATTAGCAATGTTTAAGAGAACACTACATATGGCTCCTGATAAAATGCTTTTATTCGTTAAGGGAATTTTTGGACGAATAATGTAATGATTTATGTAAATGTTAAAAAAATGATTCACTGATATGACATGTCAGCGTTCGTTTCTTAGTGATAAAAATCAATTCAAAGTTAGAGTGAACAGGCTTCTTCTAGACGAGCTTGTTCCATCTTTGACTTCGTCTTAGTCGCACTTGGCTTGGTCTGGAGTCATGAGCAAACCCATACAAAAAAAGCCCTCAAACGTTTTTAACACCTTTCCTCTGCCCACTCTCGCAATTGAGTAATCAAATATAAGAAAAATAAATCAGGACTCGAGTGAATGATGTTGCGGATTAGGATTAACCAACCTAAATCATAATCCATCTGTTAATATATCATCGCATTAAAATTCAGTGACTGAATTTCAGTGATTACATGAATCACTCCTCTACGTAAGAGTACATTTAAATCGTTAAATTAATTGTTGTAAAATTCATTTCGTCTCCTATGTTTTTCTGTAATAAGTAGTACAGTTAAGCTTGGAATCAGTTTTTGATGATCAGAAATATTAACCTAGCTCAATTTTTTTGTTGTGCAAACGCAGCTGAATTTAGGAGGATTTAAAAAATCATTGTTTTGTTGAACAATATAAATAATTATGAACAAAATTTCCTGATCATCATTCATTCTTATATAAGATAGAAATGCGAATAACCTCATAAAATTCTGACTAAAGTAAAATTCAATCTTATAACACAGTGGCACTTGAGGTGCGATTCTCACTCAGTCCTCACCAACTAAGCTGTAAAACACCTGATGGCGTTCGAAAAACGGTGTGACAAAATTCGTGTTTCATTGATCGGAAAATACTCAAAAACATCATTAGATCTGAACTCACCAGTATGTATATACGTGTGCTTCTTCATATCAGATTTCTGGTGGAACCGTTTCCCGCAGTACTGGCAGGGGTACGGCCTGGTGTCCGAGTGGATGAGAAGGTGGGTGCTGAGGGTGCTGGACCGCTTGAATGTCTTTCCACATTGCTTGCACTCGAACACTTTCTCAACGCTGTGCACGGCCCTGAAAGCGGGTGTTTTATCAGTCGGGAGAATAAAAGAAGCATAGAAATTGAAATTAGGCAATCAGGAAATAAGGAGTGTTCTGCTTGTCAAGTCTGTTGTAATCAAACAAGCTCTTAAGCTTGTTTTACATGGTAGCAGGGTAGGAAGGGTTCGATAGTGTTGCCATTTCTACCCTAGAGTTTTACTTTAATCGTGTTAGATTTAACAAATTATTCTCATATCCCTTAATGTTAACATATTTTCGTATGAAACAGTAAAAAGAGCTAAAATTGGGGCTCTTGGGAAGCCAGATAGATGTTGTTACTTTTACTCGACGCCACCTTATTAGAAATTCACGGCAAGCCAAATGACCCCCGACCTCCTGGAACTTTGGGTCTAAAAATTTCCCAGCATAAAGCAATATCACTTTTGACAATGAAACGGTCGAAATCGTCGATCTTCGTGAAAACTAGGACAAATTTCACGCCATAAGCAGATATAAGAGACCCCTTAGCCTACTAGACTATATCTAATGTACTTGAATACCTTAGAAGTAAGGCTTAAACTTAATAATATAAAATGCACTTACTTTTTATATTTTTAAGTTTATACAGTAACAAAACACTATTTAAACAAAAACATAGTTATGAATTAACTCCATTCTTCTTAACCGATTGTTAAATATTTGTAAAAATATTTCCTTCGAATATTGTTAGAGCATCTCGCAACGTTGATGAGGTCTGTTGACAAAGACAGAGTGAACTGACTTCTTCTGGGTGAGCTCGCTCCATCGTCGACTCTGTCTAAGTTCAATTAGGTCTAGTCTTGACTCTAGATTCAATGGCAAACCCATTTAGAATTAATAAAAACTGTTTTATACTGACCTGTGTTGACTTAGGCTGATCTCGTGTCCAAAGGTCTTACTGCACAGTTCACAAGCAAATGGTCGCTTTCCGTTATGCGACCTCCTTGCATGGACCTCTAACCCATGAGGCGTGCTAAACATCTTCTCACACTTGACACATGAATACACATCACCAATGGGCAAGGGTCGTGATAAAGGACTCTGAGCACCAAGTACAGCAGCTTGAAGTCGGAGTAACTGAGGACCAGCCGTTTGGACAGCATGAAGGTACAAATTGCTGTAGCCTCCCCATCCGGGTAGACCCAAACTGCCAGCATCTCTCAAGAACTCCGCAAAGGGTAAAGGAGGATACAAATACGGCCTCTGTGGTTGGACTCTTGGTGCGTCAGGCCGTAAGAGAACACTCATGGAAAAAGCTTCGGATCTCTTCGGAGGTGATGACGAATCTGGTGGTCTTCTCGGCGAAGATGGAGGGGAATCTACTTCGAGTTCAGGTGAAGATGAACGGACTGATCTAGGGGATTGAGGTGATGGGGCCCAGCAAGGGCTTTCGCATCGCGATCCTGGTGACAAATTTTCAGTTCTGTGGTCATTGTTGTGGTCGTCCTCGTCTTCGTTTGTCTTGTCACCGACTAGACGGTTGATGCCGAACTTGATTTCATCTGTAAAGAAATACAATGTATTAGTCTGCTGTTAGAAAAATATAGATGACTTTGAAACAGAACTGAAGTTGGGATGTTTAAAGTATAGCATCATTATTATGAGCTCGTATTCTTGATCATTACATTGCATGAGGGCTCCTTTAACAGTATTTAAATTATGCATTTATTTTTCATGTTTGTCTACTGATGACGCCTATCCGAAAAGACATAGGTAGTCATCATCATCGTATATTAAAGTATATTTGCTTAATCTAGCGCTTGCACTCCCATCAAAATTTATGTTTCGGTTGTTCGCTCACAATAGACCCTAAGGCCAGTGAAAAAGCGCAGGTGTCGCACTTGTCGCTTCCGAAATGAGCCGTATCATGTCGCAGCAGCAAATTGACTTTCATCTGTTCAACCCCCGGACGCCCAACCCCAACAATTAACACATCGGTCGCTCGAGCCCCCAATCTTTTTTTACAATTCACTAATCCGCGGGCGCGACTAAGCGAAACTACCCATTGTGCAGTTTGTTAGTTTGCCCCTTGATGTATTGTCCCTGGACGGATGACTATTTCGCATGATGAAATTAGAGCAAACATGAAATTAGGTATGAATATCATTTGGAAAATTGCAGGCTCGTGTCGATATTTACCTCGTTTATTATAGTGTGACTACCTACTCGTACAATTATAGCTTTTAATCATTTAATTTAGTTACTTATTACATGATATTAATTGTTTGTTTTCCAACCGTAACGTAGCACTGCATTTCTTGAAGATTTGAAGGATGGAAAGTTCTTAGATCTAAAACGCTTTGTATTTATTAATAAGATTCTCAATTCGAATGATGACAACATCAAATGCGATTTATGGGTATGATTCGAAACGGCATTTTTTCTCCAAAGATGTCGTCGTTCCCAACCAATAAAGTTCATACATCATCAAGCGACCATCAGCGCTCGCCTCACGCTGTCCAAAAACAAACATCCATCTCTTGCAGAGACAAGTTGCTCTAATGAAGAGCGACCCCTATATCTGAAACAGAGCAGCTGTCGGCATGTGGAGCGGAACCAATCGGCTCTGTTCGGCAAAATTCGGCAATCACCTCGGCTAGACCTTCCCCTCACGATTTCACGCCCGGGCCTCTTTCGACAAAGCCCAGCGTTTAAGGGTTACAGTGTACACTTGTTTGTTGTTCCCTACCGACACGGCTTTATTACCCCATAGTATTTATTACATATTAATGGTTATTTAGATTCATTGTTCCGCCCCGACAGTATGCTCGAATTTATGGCTTCGCCAAATATTGAATGGGACCCTCTCAGTGACGGCGCGAATGCGAGGAATCGTATTGATGTCCATTGTACCCCGTTATTAGATCCCGTAATTATTATTTTGCATTGATTCATTGACAGTAATAAAGTCTTTTGAATTCTTAATACATATTATTTGCCAGGCAAGTGTAATAAAAGCAGGTTTCATGAGGGTGCGTTTTAAGAATCTGGTGTAATTTCTAGTTATTCTAGATAAAGGGTGTAGAAAATGTTGTGGTAATCTCGAACTTGTCGCTATCGTTGAAATCAATCCCGATGACCTATTTAAGTTACATAATCCCAAAGACATTGAGTTACAAAAATATAAAATAGTACTACTGTATACTATATACACCTATAAAGTAAAAAAAGACAAAAGTATGTTGCTTCAAAATTAACAACACAAAACAACTTAAATTAGTTTGAGCCTATAGATATACGCCAAGTTGTATTGCAATTACAAAAATGCTTTGAATTTCCTGATAAGGCCAAGGTCTACGACAAACTCTGACCACAAAAGTTACTTCGGGCGTCATGTAACCGTTGTGTTTTTAACTGAAAATTGGATTACTACCGTCAGTCTGCTGCATTTTTTTCTATCCGAGCGGTGCATTAGTATCATTAACGTCCGCCTATTTGCCTCTTAATGCAATTTTAATTATAAGAGGCGCGCCGCAAATTGCCAGTGCATTCAGATTGTTATTTTTCAGGCTTTTAACAAATTAAAAATACTCCAGCGCTCAAATAGCTCGGTGCATCGCAATTAACATTTGTAATACGCCCCGTAAAATCCGGATTCGAATCGATTCCCGAATCAGCAAATTGGCAATCGTTTACGATTCCCTATTCGATTCTGCATTTCTGATTATTGCTGGGTTTAGCGGTTACGTGTTTTTGCTGCTGCAATTCCCGATGTACAAAGCTCACTTTGTGTTTATTTTGCACGATTGAATGGATTGTAATGATACCGCAATTACAGTTATCGTAATTAAACGCTTTATAGAGGACGTTCTATGTTCGACTACAATACAATTTATTGTGATTTATATTTTACACTTGATATTTAATAGTGAAGTAAGTGGTCCTGTGTCGCAGCGCCATGGCGCCACCCACTGGATCTCATTGCATTTTCTCGTAGCACAAAAAATATTGAGCTTTAGCAAATATCACGGACAGAATTCATTAAGTAAATAAAAAATCTATGTTTTTACAATCGTCAAAAATTTAAGAAAAGCTTCTCCTTTCCTACGTAAAGACAGAAGGTCGTAAAAGACCAAAAAATGCAAAGTCACGCACAAATCATTAATCAGAATGTGTTGTAATAAAATGTAAATAATAACTGTAGCTATACGGGGTGCGTGGATAATGGCTCCCTGTAAAGGGCCCTGGGGGCGACAGACCTGCTCGAATCAAGGGCTGACATGGCTAGGACTTCATAATTACTGCTTGGAAAAGTAGGTGACAGGTTTTTTAACATTAAGAACTGGGAGTTAGTGAAAGGTTTGAAGGAGGTTCACTAGTAACCTGTTTAGTATAAGTCCTTTCCTTACATTACCTGTTTTTCTTTTCCTTGTTTTATTTTATATATATTTGTGCTAAATAAAGTCATTTCTTTTTTAAAATTTTATGTGGATAGTTTGAGTTTAGGATTAACATAAAACATCATTATTGAATCAAATTTAGAGGTTTGTGTGAAATTGTCGTTTATTTTCCTAAATAGGGTAGGGTTCTTAACTGAATGAAGGATACTCGTAAATGCTCATTCTGCTGTCCAATACAAAGTTGTTTTTAGGGTTCCGTAGCCGAATGGCAAAAAATGGAACGTCAAGTCTGTCTGTCTGTCTGTCTGTCTGTTTGTCCGTCCGTATGTCACAGCCAATTTATTCTGTAACTTTATGCATCACACTGTTAAGATTTGGTAGGAAGATGTATCCTGTTTACCGCTTTACGATTCTTATACAAAAAATAAAAAATAATGATATTTAAGGGGGGGAAAAACCGGGTTAAAACCGAAAATATGTTTTTTGTCAAACCTATGCGTGTGGGTGTCTATAGATAGGTCTTTTGAAATGACAAAGAGGTTCCTTAAACCATTTTCTTTAAGTCTATCGTTTCTTAGCTTGATGCTTCCAAAGTGATAAAATGGGCGTCTACTAAGTGGAAGTAAGTGGATTCCCTCATTCAGTTAACTTTGGCACGGAACCCTCAGTGCGCGAGTCCGAATCGCACTTGGCCGGTTTTTTAAGAATGGATATTCATACAAATGAAATGCAAATGTACACTCGAGCACCGTAAAAAGACATGACTAGTGTCGTAGATATAGTAGTAACACACTAGGGTTTGATAAACGTTTAGAGAGTGTGTTATACAATTTGTTAATTATATACTTGATCAAACTTTTAGGGAGCGCTCTTATGATGGTTTTGAACAACTTTTGCTATGGGACCAACTTCGAAATCGAGAAAAAAAATCAGCTGTTCCATACAAAAACTCTTTTCATCTCGGAGAAAATGTATGGAACAGCTAAATTAAGAAGTTGGTCTCATAGCAAAGTTGTTCAATACCGTGAGTAGAGCACTTCCTCAAAGTCTGATCAAGTGTAATAAAATTAACACATTGTATTATTAAATATAGGTAAGTAAGTATTACGCGTCTAGATATTACAGTTTAATTAATATGAGTCTGCTCAAAACCTCCATATCAGATCCGATTATAAATCAAATGTTATCATTCTGTTTTAAGTCTCATATCGGGCTTGTAAATAAATATTATCCGTTTATCATTATCAAATCATCCAGTGCGACTGTGCTGATAGAATCTATTACCAATTTTTAATTGGATCGTAGTTTAGATTTCAATGATCACATACTTTTTAGTGATGCATTCCTGGATGTGAAGAAATAACAAAAATATAAAATAATTATATTTTCGTTTTTGTAGTGTTTTGCCACTACACAAACTTAATAATATAAATTGAACTTGTAAAAAACGGTTGTTGTGTCAGACGAGGAATCAAACCACGTGTCTTTCGCTATCCGAACGTATGGATATACCACTCATAAATAAATAATAGTGAAAATATTTCCTTTGACCGATTTAAAATATAATTTATAAAAATGATTGTTGACAAATAGGCGTAATGTTTTTTCTTCGACGAATATTCCTTGACGTTCCGGCGTTGGAAAAATCAGGCCTGAGAGTATGAAGGATATTAGCCAATTTAAGCTTTGGTAAGATGTTAAAACTCACAGTGAAAAATTGATTAAGAATATTTTTTATGGTAGGTATGTTCATTTATCGAAGTCCCTATTGCTAGTAATATAAGCACTCAACTGAAATAAAATATATTCACTGATAATCAAGCTGGATTTGTTGAAAAATTATCGATGCTTTGGATTAAGGTATAATCAAAGTTATGTTTTGAAGGTCTCCGATTAGATTTGGTTATATTATTCATGGATTGATGAACCATAAAGTATTGATTCCTTAATAACTTTATGATCGTATTTTTTTGGTTGCAAATTACTTAAATTAGTATCACGTCTCGATGAGGATTGGAATATTTAACTTATGTGAGATATTATTTTAGTGCTAATGTTCGGACTCAGTATTGATGTTTTTTATAGACAAAGATCGTTTAAATAAGTTTTATTATCTAAATAGGAATATTTTCTAAAATTACTCATACTCAAAATTCATTACTTTTCCGGCACTTTCTTTTAAATACAGCGTGTGGTCTGTGATTAGAGCAAACATTTAAGTCAATCATTTTACAGAGTACGAACGAATATACGTTACTGTAACTAGTCGAATTGCTCTAAAATGCTTTAACACATAGTAATACCTAGTGATCTATAGTTATAATCCCTGATCAATGTATATTTTAATCGCTAACTCGTTATAGTAACTGACAATGTTAAATTCTATGACTGGACCCATTTGTTTGTAATATATTGCTGGATCGATTCATTTTCTTAGAAAATAACAATAAATTTATTTTAGTTTCAATAAAATAATACTATTTAGAATTTATCTGGTTACTAAAAGTGGCCGGTATTCAATTCATTGCTTCTATTACAGGCCACACACACACACCCTGCAAATTATTATAAAATGTTATGTGTTATTATAGCCATTAATTAGGTGTATTACCGAAGATACTTGCATATGCTGTAAAAGCGAGATTCAATCATACTACTTGCTAGATTTATGGGATTTATAAAAACTATGTACCTATGCTATAGGTGCCGTTGTTGAAATCACAAACAAATAAGTACCTGCGTAGGTAGGTAGGTACAAAAACCGGCTACGTGCGAGTCGTATTTGCCCACTGAGGGTTACGTGCCATCTTTAACTGAATTTGGGAGTCACTTACTTCCACTAAGCTAAAATACCACAATATTTTGTTGACAGCAAACATAATTTCCGCTGAAAGTTTTTATAAAAATGTAGGTACGTCATGCATATTTTTTCAATATTAATACTCGCTTATTTTAAAAGTTAGGGGGGGGGGGGGGGGGTTAAAAATAGGTGCTATAGCATTTAGGTGCAATAAGATATTTTGGAAAAGCAGCGTTCATGATAAACCTATAGCCTTTGAAATTGCCGACAGTGACATATGATGCATTAAATTGTGATAAGATATTACGTCACGACATGTTAATACTGTTGTCATGTTATCCAAGATGATCGAAGGTTTCCTATACTTCAGGATTCCTTGATACTTCAGCCACCTGTCAGCCCAGTCCGACTGCGTAAGCAAAACGTTGTTGTAAACAAAGATGAGTAGAATTATAGTATTATCAAAAATTTACGCCCATAAAATCTACTGTATACGGAATCGATGCCTCACAATTTGCTAATGTTGCGTTAACTATTTTTTTTCCACGATTTTTTTAAATTACGCGTGAAATTGTGGTTTCCCGGGTTATTCTTCGAAATTTATTAAGGCAGTCAAAGATTTAAAATAATATAGGGGAAAATACAGGTTTTTGACGTAGGAGATAAGAAGTTGGTTTATACCTTCACTTAACTCTATCACAATTTTTAAGTATTTATGAGTACATACATACTTTTGGAACTGAAGCAAAAGCAGATGTGATGGAATTTTATCTGAGCTGTAACTAATCCAGTTTGAAAAATCACTGTCTGAAAATGGATCGAGTTTTTCAAATCGATCACGTTAAATCCTCTCGAATTACTAATCGTACGTGATTTACCTAATTGTTTTGTGTACAAATCGCATTAGTCATAGAAAATAGCATTTCCTTAACTATTTTTTATTTATTTAAAGACTTTATTGCACAAATCATAGTGTACAAAGGTGGACTTAATGCTAAAAGCATTCTCTGCCAGTCAAACCTTTAGGTCATGCAGAGAGATGGCAATGGGTGCAGCGAAAAGAAATTTTGAGAAAAAACAACAAAATAGTAACAATTGACTAATATTTATAGTAACAAATAAACGTGCTTTAATTACTGTAAATTATTTTATATTCAATAAATATACTTAAACTTACACAAAATAAATACAATATATAAAAAAAAATGTACATAAATAATACACATAATAAATAAATATTATTTTGCAATTATCTATTCTTTAAGAAATTGTCGGACTTTCCTCTTGAATGATACCTTCGACTCGGCCCTCCTGACATCCAAAGGAAGAGAGTTCCACAGTCGTGTTGCCGTCACTGAAAATGACTTGGAGACGTACGTGGAGCGGTGTGCCAGCGTGCCTAGCCGGAGATTGACGGAGGAACGGAGAGACCGATCGTGAGTTTGGCATAAAAACGGGAACATATCTTTAAGATAAGAAGGCGACGAGGGGTTATTAAGAATAGCATGTAAAATGCAAAGGATTCGAGAGTCTCTACGTTGACGAATAGGGAGCCAGTTAAGCTGTGCTCTAAAACTGGAGACATGGTCATATTTACGGAGGCCGAAGATGAACCTGATGCAATTGTTGAGGAGACGTTCAAGCTTGTCGATAAGGGCTTCAGTAAGATTAGTGCAGCAAGAGTCTGCGTAGTCTATGATAGGGATGACAAGAGTTTGCATAAGCAGAAGCTTCGTCTTAAATGGGAGAAAGAATTTTAAGCGGTAGAGACTTCTCAGACAGACAATCACCTTACGGCTGACCTCAGCTATGTGAACAGACCAGCTAAGCGTAGTGTCCATAGTTAGGCCCAAGTTCTTGACACTAGTAGAGTAAGGTATAGTGGTACCTTCAAACACTATTGGGTCCAGATCCATTACATTAAACCTAGAAACAAGTCCCGGACTACCCACAATAATGGCCTGACACTTCGTAGGGTTGACAGAGATTCCGAAGTTTTGTGACCACGATGAAATATAATTTAAATTTTCGTTCATAAGATGAATTGCAGCAGGTAGTTCTGCAATTTCACTTTGCACATACAATTGCAAGTCATCAGCATACAGATGATACGAGCAGCGAAGATTAAGGGTGATAAGATTTATAAAAATAGAGAAGAGCAAAGGAGAGATTATGCCACCCTGTGGTACACCAGATGACAGATTGTACCAGTCAGAATGGGCGTTAGGAGTTTTAATTGACTGCTGGCGACCACGCAGATAGGAAGAGAACCATTCCAGGGCTGAAGAAGATACTTTTAAGTACGAAAGTACGGCCAGAAGGAGGTCATAGTCCACAGCATTAAAGGCATTAGAAAAGTCTATTAGAACAAGAAGTGTGACTTTAAAGGAATCCATCCCGTCTCGTATGTCTTCTGTTACCTTCAGCAGAGCAGTGGTAGTACTATGGCCTGCACGAAATCCAGACTGAAAAGGATTCAGTAAGTTGTTCTGAGAGAGATGGGAGGATAACTGTTTAAGTACACACGACTCAATTACTTTTGAGAGAAAAGGCAAAATGGAAATGGGCCGGTATTGGCTTGGAGAAGTGGGATTACGAACCTTAGGGAGTGGACGGACGAGAGCTTTACGCCAAACATCTGGATAAGTGCCAGAGTCCAATGACCAATTAATAATGTGAGTGAGAATAGGTAAAATTATTTTGAGCAATGGCACCATCATCAGACGGCTGATGCCATCCACTCCGGTTGCTTTAGATGTAATCGTAGAAATGGCCTTGCTGATGTCAGCATCGGAGACAGGGGTAAATGAGAAGGGAGTAATGTCACATTATTATACCTACTTTATCATCAAAACTTGAATTTACCGATGAATCTCAAGTCCGCTATCAAGCGTAGTTTGCCGAAACCAAATGCGCCGAATCACTTTAAACTGATAACCGGCGAATCCATTTCGATAACGAAATCCGAGATCGGTTAATCTTGGTTTTCGTCACGTCCTGGCGTTATTGACAGAGTTTTTGATAACGATGAATCTGAGGCGGCGAGATCTGAGGGCAGAATTGAAGGAGGATTACTGTGGCCACGCCTCGCTCTCGATCGGATATCTTATCTTGAAAGGACGAACGGGTTCCAAATGTTTGAGGTCACGTGTGCCGCGTCAGATTCATAATATATGTGCAATGTCCGTTTTTCAAGCCCATTTGCCATAACGCAATTTAATTCCGTTATTCAGCAGACAGTTTGCTGCCCTAATTACATTATTTCGAAGTTTCGATAGTTAAGGTTTTTCTGGCATTAAATACACAATTCTATAACGTAAAAATTAACTTTAAAAAAAGTAAAAACCGACTTCAAAACCAAAATGCACTAAAGAAGTGTTTACCGAAAATGGCTTCCTTTCCTTACAAGGGTCAAGAGTTTATTTAAGACTTTAGTGCATCTTGGTTTTGAAGTCAGCTTTTACTTTTTTTTTAAATTACTTTTATTTATTTATTTTTAGTGGTTACGGGAGAGGGGGGGGGGGGGGGAAGAAGTTGCACTTTATGACTAAAAGCTTTAAATTACCTATCATTAGTTCTGTCATTATAATAACTGAACTCCTAAGCGTTAACGAGATCTACCACCAGCTCAGCTCAAAAAAAAATTATAATTTTCAAATCGGTCGATAAATGACTGATATATATATAAGGTAACACAGATAAAAAAAAGTCGAATTGATAACCTCCTCCTTTTTTTTAAGTCGGCTATTTTTTAAACTTAATGTAGATTCTTTCGTAATGCTAACTTTTTATCGTCTCTGATTTCTCTCAATTCCACGAATTATTAGCTAAAACAATAGCATGTTTCTTATTTAGACTATAACTGTTTGTGATTGTTCCGAAAATTTCATTTGTGCACTTTATTACAATGACCCCAAGGTCGAAAACGGTATGATTTTTATGGCCCTTCCAGTGTGTTTGTATTTACCACGAAATGTCACAATGACGGCGTCTTTCTTTGAGATTAAGCCACGGTGCGGTTTGATAATGGGCAGTCAACAAAAACCTAGATTTGTAGGCAAACAATATGCTAACGACTTCTTTAATTAAGAATGATGTACTTGACATGATTTTCGGTTAAGCAAATGCAATTAAGCGTTCTTTATGATCTTCAAGACACACCTACATTTGCTTATCCGATTTTTGCGCAAAAGATTGTATCCAGTTGAGTAACCATAAATGTATAGGTGTAAGACACAAAAAAAAAACACAAAATTGCACTCCGGGAGTGCCGGCAGAGGTGAAAACTTGAATATCAACGTTGTGCATTTTTGATTTTTTGGAATAGTTAGGGAATAATTTTGAATGAATTGCTCTTATTATCAATATAAAAGTACTATCATTTTTGTGATAGAATACAATAATAATAATAATATAATATTTTTATAGAATACAATATTTATTTATTGCGCTATCGTACACAAACATTACATTTTATATTATATTAAATTACATTAAAAAGTTTATCTCTCAGAAAAATCAACTTACATCCATAATTTCGCCAACCGTCTTACGGTTTTTCGATCAGCCCACGTGTCTTGACGCGAGTTTCACATTTTTCCCCCATCCCACAAAAGTGCTCAACGCCGCTAAAGAAGTTTTCACTTCAAAAATATTACCCTCTTTCTGGCGCAGTCGGATAAAAATAGCAACGGGTGCAGTTAGGTATATCATTGCAGTTAAAGGCTCTCTCTTTCAAAATTGCCAACAAGAGAATACTTCTCCACTGCTTGTTACCACTAAGAATAAATCACTATGTTGGTAGTTCCTATTGATTATTTATAGTGTGGAGGTATCAATAAACG
Source organism: Pyrausta purpuralis (assembly GCA_963924145.1). Classification (NCBI taxonomy): domain Eukaryota; kingdom Metazoa; phylum Arthropoda; class Insecta; order Lepidoptera; family Crambidae; genus Pyrausta; species Pyrausta purpuralis. The sequence goes on from OZ001654.1 coordinate 21,393,846, forward strand.
AATTCATTCATGAAAAATCAATACTTATTATTAATATTTTGAATATTTTAATTTTTCCAAAACATACATTAGATCACGTTGTTTTTATAGTGTTATGTCACTATACAAACTTGATAATATCGAACCCCGTGCTTACGCTATCCGGGCGTTCGTTACGCATAGGCATAGCCCGTATAGCGTAAGACACGGGGTTCGATTCCTCGTCTGTCACGGCCAAAGTTACTTTTTATAACTGCAATTTATATTAATGGGTAGCTTTTTATACTCTGCCAATGACGAATACAGTACTTGACTTGTTTGATTATTTTAAGTATCAACAACAAACCAAGCATTACTAACGTTTCGTAGGCCACAAACGACACCCACTCCTCCGCTTTTGAACAATACACTTTAAACTGCACAGTGAGTCGATCAATCAAATGGTGTTTCGTGTTCCAAGCATGCCCGGTCCCGTCAATATTTGCCCACTGTCCATACAGTCACGACATCGTGTTTGCCCTATTATTCACTGTGTTTAACCGAAACCAGCCGTAAGCATAACCTCGCGTGACTGTAAGGGAATTAGCTTAGCCAATTTGTGAATTATTCAAGCGGTTTGGTTTGTAATCTTTCGGCCGTCTGTAATTGAAATCGCAATGAAGAATTATGTGTTCTTTTTTAGAGTTTGAAATTTCAGACAATGCTTCAACCAGAAACGTTTGCATTAGATTGAATGGTGATGCTGAAAATATACTACACAAAAAAGTGACAGAGGGCCAGGCCTCAATTCTCGCGACAATTGAACTTAATCCATGTGGTAATTCGATAACAAGTTTCACCTTTATAATGAAAAAAAATGCGTGAAAGAAGATCGATTTTAATGCAACTTCTATGCTTTTGTAAACTTTTCAGAAATGTGTACTTTATAAGCCCTTTACGTAAAATACCCTACGTGGTTATATGGCTTGCATTCTGTTTTCCATGGTTTCACCATCTCTGATATACCTTGTCTACTATTATGCTGATAGTGTAATGATATTCTTCTAACTGTGCATTCACAACAATATATGTAATGTTATTAAAATCTATAATTGTTTACTATACAAAAATATATTTGCTTTGCCGTTTTAACTGTTTGCTATCTTAATAAGTATGCGTGATACTTTAACAAGTCCCAGGACATAGCTAATATACCCATCAGTTATGGTGTATTTTGATGGTCAAAGATATCATAACGTTGCGATACAAAAATTGGTTGTTGATACACCCTTAACGGATTTCCGAGAAGTGTCGCGGACAATCCATACATTTCAAATATGAACCACAAAACCTTATCTTGTAAACCAATGTTTGCTTACAAGAGCACACATGTCCATCGGATTTATAGCGGCCCGATGGGGAGCGTTGGCATAATAATATTGGGAACAACTAATAGTTAGGCAATCGTCCGTATAAATTGAGAAAGTAAGAGTTTTAAAAAAGTTTAATTTAGTTGATCAAAATAATAAATGATATTGAGAAGATGTAAGTTAAACACGAAAGATGATTTTAAGAAACGGCATTATAGAATCAAGAGGTAACGAGGTGAAGGGAAGTTTAATATCTCATGAAACAATTGACTTGTTGGCCTATGGACCCTTTGGAACGAATTAATAAATATCTCAACCATCTAAAGTCGTTACCCGAAAAGAAAAAATCATCAATATAACCAAACCACTCAAACCTTTCTCTAATCTTACATAACGCCTCACGTCCTAACCGTACCGAGACTCTTATCGAAATTCGTGTTCGATACAAAATTACAACCATCATAACACGACTCGCGTCGTTTAAACTATCGCGATACCGTATCACACCTTTGTGGCAGCCGCCACTAAATCAGAGTCATAAAACAAACGTAATTTTAACACTGATAAACGCTGACGGGCCGATAGATAAGATACGTCAAGCCCAAATCTGAAGCCGTGGGATTTAGGGCCCAATGTTATTGGAATTTTCGTTTATGATTGGCTATATGGAAAGCTGTACCGAATGGCGGCATGGAAAAACACACTTGAAGATTGGGATCCTGATATATTGCTAATATATTGTGTGGTTAGTTAGATAGCTAACACTCTGCTGAAACTTAATGCCTAATTCCTAGTACTTGGTAGTTATCTGAACTTAATAGAATACTCATATCATGATCAATGGAACAAACGTAGTAACCTACTCTTCGGACAATATCTGACAACCGGGATTTGAAATTTACTGTTCACTTAATGTCTGATGCAGCAAGTCAATATGAGGTTAAATGTTGTGTCGTATCAGCAGGTGAAGAGAATGGCGGAAAGTAGAGAAGGATAGAAAAAACTCTACTAAGGTAAGTTCTTAAATAGTTTGATGCTGACAAGTTTGATGTCACATTGTATTCTATACAATTTGTGGTATTTTAACTATCTTTTTTGATTTGAAAAAAGAGTTACCGATTTTACATTCCTACTTCACTTTCAATTTAATAGATTGCAACTGGAAATCCACGACATGGCTATTATGAGGTTCAAAAATTTGAACCGAATACATAATTGTTCAGATAAGGAACGAGCAATAGTTATGGAGGGCTTCTATCCTATAAAAAATTAAAGTCGAAACTATAACACATCCATCGCTTACCTCTAGCGGAGAAGGTATCCTGGCTTTGACTGGGTGGTGGTGATGCCAGTCTCGGTTCAGAGCGGTTCGCGGTAGCTCCCCATAGAGACTGACACAAGCCACTACGAAGCGCCTCACTGGCTGACACTCCTGTTGACAAAGAATCGTATTTTTAATGTTACACTGGGGTGTGATGATGTGATTTTGCAAGCTTTTTTATGTAAATATTTAGAAATTCAATTGCAATTTTCTGTCACTTAAAGAAGGGCACATGAAAACATAAATAAACCACTATAAATATCCTCGGGAAACGCTGTTTTATTGATTTGTATTGCATACCACCGTAGAAGTTTTGACAATGTATGTTTTTCAATGTGTTTCCAACCAACTTCAAACAATTAGTTTAATTTTGTAAATTACAAAAATGATATTGAAAACCACGTCTTTTAAATCATTTCCAACTCTAAAAAAATAAGCTACTTATAAAATACAAAAAATATTAATATAATAAACATAAAAAACAACCAACCATTTCAAAGTTTACAACGTAGTAACGTATCTATCCCAATTTCCTCCCCATATATTTTTATCATCATTTCAGTTCATTTAATGAATTTATGTTGCACTAAAACATCCGAAACTAGGGTGTGAACACACTGAGCTGTCAATTCATCTAGCCGCAACTTTAATTGAACACTTCCTCATTCGCCACGATTAGTGTGACTCATTCCCATCTGCTGTTTGTCTTTGATTTAGATGAAATTGATATTTTTGAGCTTTTTTACAATTTGAGAAAATTAGAGACAATGCTGGGTCAGACAAAAGAAAAGAAAACATGCCCATATTTTTGTAATTTGGGAATACAACGTTGTTTTTGCGTAAGTATGTATTAATGTTAGGTTGACTCTAGTCTATGTACATTTCCACAAAAATCGTGACAGACGAAGTATTTTCTAGAAATTAAATTGAACTTTAAGAATCTACGTAATCACTGAGTTGATACAATGAATGTTAGAAAGCAGATAAATGATTAACAAATATACAATTTTTCGGACTTAACTGTGCAACTGTCTTATGTATGATTGATCACTTCTTTAACATCGCAAGTACATAAAACATTCAAGAAAATAATGATAATTATTTGGTCACACAATGGTTTCCAAGAAACGTGAGGGTGTAACACGATCATGTGGATTATGATGATCACAATCAATCTCAATGAACGTTTTAAATGTAAAACGCAAACACTCGTTAAGCTTTGTTTATCCGGTGTTATTAAGTCACCTACACGCGTTGGAAGGACAATTTTATTTCTTGACATGGCATGATGCCTTTAGTTGAATGAATTTTGTAAAAGGGTAATGACACTGATAATCTGCTGCCGCTGACAATTGATGAACAACAATAACAGTATTTCAGATTATAATGCCGCATCTGGTCTGTGAAAGCGAACCTTAGGAAACCTGTGGAGACTTTAGGAGGAATTCTTATATGACAGACAATACCTGGCAATTCAATCTATTGATATGACAGCGAAATGTATTCAGAGGCCTTAAGATTATGTATTTAATTTCTAAATCCGTCCGTCTTGTAGCTTATATTTGTTGTCATAACATGAAATAAGAAAGAAAAAATGCGCATGGGCGGGATTCGAACCTGCAACGTTTCGCAAACCGGGCTAACGCTCTTTCCAACCGAGCTACCGTGCCGTCTACCTATCCAATCGCGCAAATTTCCGGTCTCTTATGGATACGTCATTATGCGTTATGTGCCCGTGTGCATATTTTCGGCTTATGATTTCATTTTATAAAAATACAAAATAAAACTGAGTGTCAAAAAACATTCTAAATCATTATAACTTTCAAAAATATAGTTCGTTTGTAAAAATATGGGCATCTCACAGATTACAGTTTGACTATTATAAGTTTTCAAATTGTCCTTAAAATGTAACTATTAGCTCATATTCTTTGTTACTTGAAACTGAAGTAGAAATAAAAAGTTTAAAGTTTGCCCGATCAAGTCAAACTTTCACAAGAAAGTACTTCTCGAATGTGACTAAAGCAAATCATAGCACAAGACAATGTGGTTCCAGCCAGCAATTTGTCCAATTGAATGTTTGTCTTATCAATGAAGAAGTCCGTCTTGATTTGCGAGGCGCGGGCGCAGGGCATCAGATCACTTTCGACGCGCGTGAGGAGTCAAGACATCAGGTTAAATGAATATGAAGTATAGATATATCACAAGATGTTAACGTTGTTATATTTTATATTAATGTTGTATAAACTCGTCAGGAATTTGTAAAAGGCCCAGATTTTGGAATAGAGAGCACGAAGTAACATGTCATCAAATATCTAATCTAATGGATGCTGTGCTACTCGATAAAGATTCAGAATGTTCTACTTTCCAGGGCTATAGTAAGTAAAAATAGTCCCCTATCCAATATCGACTACGGTGGCTAGTCACAACGACTAACCGACAGCGCTGGACATATTATAGTGCATAAGTGTGTGCGCAAACACAGGTCCACTCTCTATTGTTTTCACTCTCATAGCTCGATGGGACAGCAATCTGACATGACCAGAGAGAGATCAGGCGCCGGATCAACGGCTTTACGTGCTTTCCGAGGCACGGGGGTGAAACACCGCCAACTTCCAAACTCCGGGCTAACCTGAGAATCTCTGAACAGAAAACCCAGGTATATATTTTTGGCCCGACCCGGGGATCGAACCCGGGACCTCTGGCGCAGCCATCGCTTTAAAGTGCGACCCTCTGACCGCTGCGCCACCGAGGTAGTTCAAGTTCGAGGCTAGTAAAGAAATAGTGAATGTCACTTTCAAGTAGAATGGTAGTGTCATTTTTTTAACAATAAAGAGTGAGGTAGTATTTTAACAATAGGCCTCAGATATATAGATATTTAGGTAAAAGTGCACGTTTCATAATAACTAGACTGACGAAAGTTGCATAGATAGACTTTAATCTTGTTAGAAAGAGTTTCAAGTGGATTAAAAGATAGCTGGCAGATAATCTTATCTAAGCATGTAGTTTTGTAATCAGAGCCAAAGTTACAAAATATTACTTGTAATTACATTTATCGATTCCATCAGTTTATAACGCGCTGTTTATTTTTGATATAATCTCTATTGACAATAATATGTTCCAATTCATGTGATTGCTTATTTTTACTAGAATTTTACTATTGTTTGGTCAGTTTATACTCGTATAAGTGGATACGACCTAAATGTGAACACTGACCAGTTGGTAACACATACTACCCGTTCCTATAAAATAATATTGCACCAAATAAGGAATAAAAAATAAAATTTGGCGCAAATAGATAAAAATTTCATCAAGTCTCTAAACGAAAAAAAGCTGTTCTATCGGCCAGTTCGTAACACGAATAGTCACAAAACAGGATAAGGATGATAACAGCAAGGGCAATCAGTGCGGCCCAGAGGAAGAGAGCGATTCGGTGGCGCCAGAACGGCGATTCGAATGTCAAGACTGATGACATGATCGCAGGACATAATGTTATTAGGGAAGTGAGTGGTGATTTTGCAGTGTAGTCAGGCAAGGTAGATCACATTAAAGTAGTTACTGTTTTTGATGCAAGTGGAATTAGTGGAAATGAGGTGTTAAATATGTCTGGCAAGTTTGTGCAGTCTAAAAAAATGGTATGAAATCAATATCATAAATTTCTTGATGTCATAAGGTCGTCACAAACCACATAGAATTTTATAAAGAGTTTTATGTGTGGACAGTGCATTTTTGAAAACATTTACACAAACACAATCAGGAAATAATAAAGGCCTATCAAATACCTCAAAACATCGAAAATTAACAATGCACAAAATAAAATAACTAACGTCGATGAAAGCACCTTTACGCAATCGAAATGAAAATTGCATCGAGTAATCTTTTTAAAAGGATACAATGTATCACAATTCACCATCTCAAGATTGAAAGACTAACGGACCTTTGACGATGCTAATCATCCGATCAATGCGTGTGTCTTATATCATCCGTTTAAGCGAGGGGAATCAGGGTCTTACTTTTTACTTTAATAATATGACTATACTTTCCAACCTAGCTGACCCTGTCGCTCATGCCGGAATTACGTGGTAAGTGAAAGAGATAGCTATATAAGAAGATAAAAACAGTTTTACAGAGTAGGTTCTTAGAGTGTTTGCAAAGGAAGAGACAGATTAAGTGGCGCCAGAACGAATCGAATATCAAAATAATATTGTCTGCTAAAGATGTGATAAGTTGCATTGCAGTGAATTATAAGTGCGTTAAAGATATTACAGAAATAACAGAACCAACTTTAAGAATTGTAAAAATCTAAACTTTAAATTCTAAGTTTGATGTGTGTTGAAAGAAACTAGTAATAAATAATAATACAAGTCCCTAGTGCACAAAAAGTCAGTTAAATATGTGCTTAAAGAAATTTAGCGATATTTTTTAAACAGTTTTTAAATACGTAGTAGTAATAATAAAGTAATAACAAAGTAGTTAATCGTAGTGATACTTTTTTAAATTTAGGATGCATGTGCCCCATTTTAAATTATGTTCAAAAATATAATCACTGAGGAGCACATAAGTTATTTATGCTCTGAAAAAGCATCTTGCTGCAAAGGTTGATGCAAACCAAGTAAAAAAAAATGTAGTTAAAATATCGTTTAAGTGTTTTGGATTGGTATGGTGCCGAAGTCTGGAAACTAGCCTAAAAATAAATTGCAATTTCGTCTATTTCTGGTGACGATTACAAAGCACGGTCCTATTTCTATTTTTATCAAATTGTCAAGGCTCGTATCTAAAAAGTGAGTCACTGAAACTAAAAAGGTGATTGCCGAACGGCGCCGGCGCATAAGGGAATCAATGGCCGCGTCCGTCCATCGCTTAATTGACGACGACAATTGTATCATCGCTTCCGCTTGTTTGAGCTGATGCTTCATCTTTGTTTTTGGCTCACATCTTTTGACGTGACAACGTCTTAAATTAGGTTGCGGCTGGGAGTCACTTATGAAAAAGTGTAACGCTCGGTAACGTTACGATGAGTCACCGAACAAGAGAGAGGCCCGCGCGCGCAGCACTGAGAGCGAGTGAGAGGCACGCGTAAGAACGAGAGAGACAGACATAAAAAGTCGTTGTCACGTAAAACTTTCGCCCGTATACCGACTTTACAGGCAACCAATTTTTTTTGTAATTGCAGGATCACACTGGGTGAAAACTGCTTATTTATGGTTACTTTGGACACTTTTTTTTCTAGAATTTCTACTATACTTTACATTTATTATAAATTGCACTAGCAGTCTACGCCTTAAAGAAAACACCAGCAAAATTCAACAAGTTTTCCAATATGTGGTTGAGTGGAACAGGCATATGCCTGGATAGCGTAAGACACTGGGTTCGATTCCTTGTCTGACACATTTGCTATGGTTGACTGGTAGAGAATGCTTTTAGCATTAAGTCCGCCATATGTACCTTTTGTTTGTGTTTTAAACAAAAAAATAAAAATTTGCATTTTGCAAGTGCAATTTAAAATACAATATTTTGCTTAAGAATGTTTTTAACACTCACAGTGTCATATTTTATATTCATAAAGATGAAATAAGAAACCAAAAATTTGCGCACGGGCGGGACTTGAACCAGCAACCTTTTGGCATACCGGGCCAAACGCTCTTACCAATTGAGCTACCGTGCTGTCAGTCCGACCCGGCGAAATTTGTGGTTTCTTATGAAAACGTCAATTGCGTGACGCTTAGCGCCATCTAGCCGTCTGTTTATGAAACAGATGGCCCAAGCAGTTATTCTTTACAGAATAAATTCAACTTGGAAATTGATGTCGCTTCGCTATCTAATGCTTAAGAATGTTTTTAACACTCACAGTGTCATATTTTATATTCATAAAGATGAAATAAGAAACCAAAAATTTGCGCACGGGCGGGACTTGAACCAGCAACCTTTTGGCATACCGGGCCAAACGCTCTTACCAATTGAGCTACCGTGCTGTCAGTCCGACCCGGCGAAATTTGTGGTTTCTTATGAAAACGTCAATTGCGTGACGCTTAGCGCCATCTAGCCGTCTGTTTATGAAACAGATGGCCCAAGCAGTTATTCTTTACAGAATAAATTCAACTTGGAAATTGATGTCGCTTCGCTATCTAATGCTTAAGAATGTTTTTAACACTCACAGTGTCATATTTTATATTCATAAAGATGAAATAAGAAACCAAAAATTTGCGCACGGGCGGGACTTGAACCAGCAACCTTTTGGCATACCGGGCCAAACGCTCTTACCAATTGAGCTACCGTGCTGTCAGTCCGACCCGGCGAAATTTGTGGTTTCTTATGAAAACGTCAATTGCGTGACGCTTAGCGCCATCTAGCCGTCTGTTTATGAAACAGATGGCCCAAGCAGTTATTCTTTACAGAATAAATTCAACTTGGAAATTGATGTCGCTTCGCTATCTAATGCTTAAGAATGTTTTTAACACTCACAGTGTCATATTTTATATTCATAAAGATGAAATAAGAAACCAAAAATTTGCGCACGGGCGGGACTTGAACCAGCAACCTTTTGGCATACCGGGCCAAACGCTCTTACCAATTGAGCTACCGTGCTGTCAGTCCGACCCGGCGAAATTTGTGGTTTCTTATGAAAACGTCAATTGCGTGACGCTTAGCGCCATCTAGCCGTCTGTTTATGAAACAGATGGCCCAAGCAGTTATTCTTTACAGAATTTCGCCGGGTCGGACTGACAGCACGGTAGCTCAATTGGTAAGAGCGTTTGGCCCGGTATGCCAAAAGGTTGCTGGTTCAAGTCCCGCCCGTGCGCAAATTTTTGGTTTCTTATTTCATCTTTATGAATATAAAATATGACACTGTGAGTGTTAAACACATTCTTAAGCATTAGATAGCGAAGCGACATCAATTTCCAAGTTGAATTTATTCTGTAAAGAATAACTGCTTGGGCCATCTGTTTCATAAACAGACGGCTAGATGGCGCTAAGCGTCACGCAATTGACGTTTTCATAAGAAACCACAAATTTCGCCGGGTCGGACTGACAGCACGGTAGCTCAATTGGTAAGAGCGTTTGGCCCGGTATGCCAAAAGGTTGCTGGTTCAAGTCCCGCCCGTGCGCAAATTTTTGGTTTCTTATTTCATCTTTATGAATATAAAATATGACACTGTGAGTGTTAAAAACATTCTTAAGCATTAGATAGCGAAGCGACATCAATTTCCAAGTTGAATTTATTCTGTAAAGAATAACTGCTTGGGCCATCTGTTTCATAAACAGACGGCTAGATGGCGCTAAGCGTCACGCAATTGACGTTTTCATAAGAAACCACAAATTTCGCCGGGTCGGACTGACAGCACGGTAGCTCAATTGGTAAGAGCGTTTGGCCCGGTATGCCAAAAGGTTGCTGGTTCAAGTCCCGCCCGTGCGCAAATTTTTGGTTTCTTATTTCATCTTTATGAATATAAAATATGACACTGTGAGTGTTAAAAACATTCTTAAGCATTAGATAGCGAAGCGACATCAATTTCCAAGTTGAATTTATTCTGTAAAGAATAACTGCTTGGGCCATCTGTTTCATAAACAGACGGCTAGATGGCGCTAAGCGTCACGCAATTGACGTTTTCATAAGAAACCACAAATTTCGCCGGGTCGGACTGACAGCACGGTAGCTCAATTGGTAAGAGCGTTTGGCCCGGTATGCCAAAAGGTTGCTGGTTCAAGTCCCGCCCGTGCGCAAATTTTTGGTTTCTTATTTCATCTTTATGAATATAAAATATGACACTGTGAGTGTTAAAAACATTCTTAAGCATTAGATAGCGAAGCGACATCAATTTCCAAGTTGAATTTATTCTGTAAAGAATAACTGCTTGGGCCATCTGTTTCATAAACAGACGGCTAGATGGCGCTAAGCGTCACGCAATTGACGTTTTCATAAGAAACCACAAATTTCGCCGGGTCGGACTGACAGCACGGTAGCTCAATTGGTAAGAGCGTTTGGCCCGGTATGCCAAAAGGTTGCTGGTTCAAGTCCCGCCCGTGCGCAAAATTTTTGGTTTCTTATTTCATCTTTATGAATACAATATTTTGACACACAGCCATGTTACAGAAAAGTTCGAGGAGTAGCAAAGGCAAGACTTTAAGTTGACATTAAGGGGTATAATACAGCGTTCACTTATATTCTGGATTTTTACGGACTTATAGGCTCACAGCTCTTACCCCTGAACTAGTGGTATTGTTTTTGTTCCATTTGTCATATCGAAGACTTTTCCAGAAATATGAACACCTGAATAGCCTCATATCTAATATATAAAAATAAAACCGCCTTCAAAAAACTGATGAAAAACCTGTGATGAAAAAATTAAACTAAGAGACCTTTAAATAACGCATTTGCAGGCTACGTAGGAGAAACACATTCATTTGCCTCGGTGCATGATGTTCATTGATTGTTTGGTATAAGCTTGAAATCATGCACCGACTCCAAATGAATTTGTTTCTCCTGATGAGCTTTTTAGTCAGTTTTTTGAAGGAGGTTTAATTTTATTATTTATTTTTAATTTCAAGATCTTTAGTTTGTTTACTTGTGTCTAAAAAAATACAAACCGATTTTGACAAAAATCACACATTTTGTATCCTAAGTTGAAATATACCTGATTGAACTAAAAATCATCTCGCTAAGACTTCTCGTTTTCGAGAAATTCGTGGATACATACACTTACGAAATTTAGCACTCGTGTTTGGAAGCCTTAACAGATCCACATACTCCAATATTTTCAAATTCCAACGATATCACATTAAGTTGATTACTGAACTCCTTTTTTTGAAGTCGATAAAAAGCAGTCTAAAGGTACAACTCGGTATTTATTGAATGCACTATAGGTTCATTTATATCAGCCGCTCCCGGCTTCGAACGATTGCTAGTATATTCGATTATCGCCATCGCTATGATGCGCTGCTTTATTATTATAGCTTCGATTGATTAAGCGTAACAACTTTATCTCTGAACAGTAAAATCAATTGGTCAGCTATTTCATGTGGCGGTGTTAGTTTTAAATGGATTATCATAAAAAATAATATCTAGCTAGGAGATAATGTTCATGACCTTTTACAATCACATTATAATTGTCAACCGGGATGCCCTTAGCTGATGTCACGTATAGTTCAGAGTTATTATACTTTTTATATAGGTAATGATTGTTTATTCTCTTTTTATTTGTCATGAAAATGTTGAATCAGATTTTTTTAAGTTAAAGTTAAAGTAAAAAGCTTCAGGTACTTGGATGTAATGGCTTCAAAACATGTGCCTATTAATTTCTTAATTATAATTTAACTAAAGAATTGTATTCGAAAAGCGGATTCGATAACGTTCCCCGAATTTCTTTTAGGTTATCATTCTTGAAGAAGGGAGGATATTATTCTTACAAACATGTAGCTACCGGCTCCATCAATTACAATAGGAAACCCATTTCCTTTTAATTTTAATAATGTTTATTATTTTTTGTGAAATTCATTTCTAATACAGTACATTTACCTATTGGTACACGATATTTCAAATGTGTAAAGAAGTTGAACGGGAATTGATAAAATCGATATACTGGCTGGCTTTTATTTTGTCAGCCAGCGTTATTTTTATCGACTTCTAAAAAAAGGAGGTAATCATTTCGACCTGTATGAATGTGATATCGTCACAATTCGATACAATTTTAATGTGTTGATCTATTAAACTTCCTAACACGAGTGCAAAATTTCTTAAGTGTATGAATGTTTGTATATTTGTATATGTTCGTCTCAAGATTTTTTCAGAACGAGAAACCATTAGAATTTCTCCATAACGAGATGATTATTTTTTGTTCAATCAGGAATAGTTCAACTGATTCATATGAAGCGATTAGTTCAATTCACTCATACTAAAAAAAACTGTGAAGGTCTAATCATGTCAAAGAAATGCCACCAACATAGACTTTATCAACATAAGAGCAAGCCGACCGTCTCAATTAGCTTCAGTAGTCAAGACAATACCGCATTTAGTGATCATCAATGGGCCCGGTCCATTCATTCATTCATTCGCCAGAATTATTATTAGCGACTGATTTGTACATCGTTCGATATGCAATGAATGGACAAGGGAGGTGTGGAGAGGGCGTTATTTATAGATCGAGACGTAGTCGATGGAAAAGGCTATTCAGATGAGTATGTTGACACTTGGTAACACAATTGGAATTTATTGGACATTCATATAGTACATTCGGTGTAAAAACTCTTGTAGTTTTTGAGTTCAGAGCCGATAAATCTTATGACGGAACTAAAAAGACTGTTTTTGTCACAATTTCAGCCTCAGGAAATTCTGCTTAGCACGACAGTATAATAACTGAATTTGAATTACAGCGAAGATTGTTTGAAAATCTGACAGTAAAATGTAAATAAAAGACATATATCACAATTGCTTTCTAGAAATTACATAAAAACTCTCTCATCTCATTATCACATAACACTTTTTATTATTCTTATATTGAGTGCTATCGGTCCCTAAAAAATTAAACTGTCCTTTTTTGTGGACATCAAGGTAGCGTTAAACAAAATTTACAAAAAGTGGACTAAACGCCATATACACATATTTATGCCATATATACCTTTGTTGCTAAGCACAAATGATTGTAGGCGGTGCGACATAGAAAAAAAAGGGAAATTGTCGACCTATACAATCCGTAATATATATGTTATAAAAAAAGGAAGACAAAATAAATACAATTACTACTTACATAATATGATATATACATAACACAAGCTACAAAAAATCTATAAATATCGTGTCGGACCAGCTCCACAGATTCGTGATCTAATCCGGGTGTCGTCTTACCGCTTGGGTGGTCGCTGCACAGAGCTTATTGATCGGCAGGAACCGGGATCAGAGCATTCGATCGCGAGTGTGAAATAATTAATGTGACTAATTAGGATTGCCGATCAGAATTCTTATTATAAAAAATAACTTTAAAAAAAAGAAACACTATAGCTCGTTGGTAAGAGTAGCTCTAAACTACCTATATTATTGTGTTTAAATAACGTCAAAAGTGTTTTTTTTTTAATTTAGTGGTTTGTTGGTGTAACATACCTTAGTGTAGGGCAGTGGAATTTAGAATATTCTGCTGAATGTACATATTATTTGTTGGAACATGTTTAAGTATCTTTTTTTATGGAATGATATTTGAAAAGCATAGTGTTGGTTGAAATTTAAATGTGAGATTATATGTTTAGCTTTTCCTATGACTTTTTCAAGTTTAAGGTACGCAAGACGACGTCATCTAAATTAGTACCAAAACTACGAAAATTAATATTGAGGTACAACTACACAACTAGTTTCATCCGTGTAAAAATCGTATCTCACAAAATAGCATTGTAAATTATAGCATATGTACTAATCCGATGTAAGCTTGTAAATTTCTTAAAAATATATTTAGAAGTTTTAGCATGAAAGATTAAACATCATATGGCCTCAAAACTTTTGCGTTTATAATTTAGTACAATCATCATCATCATTCTCTTTGCGCATTCCCTATGTGGGGTCGGCCATCTTGAGATTAGATCGCCACTTGTGATTATATTTTCACTTGGTATTAATGTCTCAACACCCGAGCGGTTGCAGGCAACCGCATAACAATAGAATTTGCATTGTGTCTCGTTCACATACGCTTGAGGGATTAATACGACGTATTTTGTATAATATTCAAAATCATAAGGACACCGTGTGACTGTCCACTGAAAAAAAAAACGCTCTGATTACATTAGCAGTTCAGTTCAGGGTACTGATAATTGCATCATCATAAGAAATCATTTAATACCGACAATGTACAGTGAAAACTGTTATCGGAACGGTGACAGGCAGTCTACCGAGTATTCTCTTATCGGTGAAAACAGCGACCATTGTGCTTGTGGAACGCAGAAATAAAGATCCTTTCATTTTTATAGCAGTATCAACACAGTTGTAAAAGAAGCAGTAGACTCGGTACATTCTATATGCCTAAATATATTTGGAACCTATAGGTTTCTTATAGTTAAAGGTCTTGTCCCGTACATATTTGTCATCCTAGAGATCAACAAATTAGGCCTACTTCTTTATATTTCTAAAGAGTTTTAAAGGGTTCAAGATGGAAAAATTAACTTAGCCTAATACTTAATATGAACAGCGAGCGAACTTGTTTAAGGTATTTTTCATGAAAATTCAGTTATGGTAATTTTATTTGAGTTGTTATTATTTATCCTTTAATATTATCGACCCGTTACTATAATCAAAGTAAGCTGTAGGTAATCAAAGTAAGCTATTTACAGTTATTTATACATAACATGATGGAATACCTATAAAGCGTTTCTTATCACATAGGACTCTAGTTTAATCAGTAAAGCCACGGGCACCGCAGTGTCTAAGAGGTTTGAAACATTACCGGTAATGAAACTACTGTCGCTACTTCTACTGTGACTGTCACGGGGTCAGGACTTCCTCACATAAGATTATTAGCAAAAATACATTTTTTGTTCCAGATAACAAAGTTGCGTTTAATTAAGTAAAATTTATAATGTTTTCTCGAAACTTGGAACTAATGGCGGAAGTTGTTGATTACAACATTTAATAAGTTTTTATTTTTATGATTCTAAAGGTATGGAGCAACTGTGCTCAGAAGTGATGGGCTATTGTTTTTTGAGGGTCTTTTACGTAAGCACTTAGGATTTTGTCAAAAGCAACTTATTCTTAAGGAAATGACCATTCTTTGCCAAGCCACGGACAGCAATGAAACATATCCCTAAATTATTTATTAAAAAAATGTAAAGTCAATACAAATATGAATATCCTCAGAGATATTCTCAGGGTTTTTTCGATTTTAATAGTTCTATGCGAAATTCAGGGTGTTTATCTAGCTATGACCTTTTACACACTGCGACTTTTACCAGCGATGCAGCATCGATGCAGTCGCAAAATGTCAACCTTTACACACTGCGCTACTTTTAGCATCGATAGGTCGATGCTAACGCGCGTTAGCATCGATATAGTCGCGATGCAGATGCTGAAAATTGACAAAGTATGTTCTGAATTTTGGTGACTGCATCGATACTGCGTTTGTATCGAAGCAGTCGCGCTTTTTCATCGATGCTTACGCGCTTTTGCATCGATGCTAAATTAAATCTGTTCATTACGTGAGTCGCGATGCTGAAGCGCTTTATTAAAACGCGTAACTGCATCGATGCTACAAGTCGCAATGTGTAAGGGGTCTATAACTCTTTTTTGTAGAAGTTTAGCATAATCTATACTTTTCTTATTGGTATTAAGGGCTACATACTAATTGAAAATAAGTTACTTCGATGCTGTCCTCCAATACGGACCAAATCTTCTATGGCAAGTGGCCAATTGCCTTTCGTCGTAGGGTCAATATTAGGACGTGTATAAGTGCTAGCAATAGCCTATGTACAAAATAAATTACTTTTGAATTTTGAATTTTGAATCTTGCCTGTATTACCAAGCGGTTGACTGGTAGAGGAGCTTTGAGTAGCTTACTTTGGGACTAGATGGCGATGTGTGGGAATGTCCAAAGGATATTTACAAAGGATATTTAGAATGTCTAAGGCATTAAGTCCGCCAATTGTACTTACAGTGCAATACTTTTTATATAATGATGAAGGCAGTAATATGCAATCAAATTTCAATTCAAATTACTGTTTCCGGTGCAACGTCCTACGTTTCTACATAAAATAAATTATAGTTTAGTTAGAATACGTTAACTAAAAGAAGCCAAAATCAAAGTGTTTTCAGCCAAATACAATCTAATATCATTCAATAAGAATAATTTTATAGGCTATCAAGTCTTCATAAGAATTGATGGCACCAATGATTGCTTTGGCAAAGTTCAATCAGATGATTATTTATTCATCGGCACTGATATCACTTGAGAACGATAAATTACATGCTACATTTGCCCGTGGCTCTGTTTCCGTAGCCGAATGGCAAAAAACGGAACCCTTATAGTTCCGTCAAGTCTGTCTGAATATCACAGCCACATTATAACCTGTTAACTGCTTTACTATTCTCATACAAAAAAATAAAATAATGATATTCAGGGGGGGGGGGGGGTGGCTGCATGAAAATAAACATCGAGGCATGGTGGTTTCTAAAACTATTTTCTCTAAAAGTTTCAGTGATAGACGCTTCCAAAGTGGTAAAATGGGCGTCCCCTATCTAAATTTTAAAGTAAGTGTAAATTTTTAAAAAAAAACATGATGTAGATCTCGACGAAGACTTTCAAATAAAATTGGTTTGAAAGAGTAGAAGTAAGTAGTAGTAGAACTAGAGCACATTTTCAATAACCGCAAACATAACTTTAATATTCGTACAAATACTATGAAAAACATAAGGCCTTTACGACAGTGACTGTGGTTATTTCCAGTTAGTGCCGAAGAGCTACATCATATTTGCTAAAGAGTAAACCATCCATGAATGGACCGATGAGTCAAGTGAATACGTGTCTTCTGAAATAGTGTCAACTGAAGAGCGTAAGATTGTTAGAGCGGGCATTCGTCAACAAGTTCCCACATTCAATCCCGACCCACGCGCTTTCGGCGTCCATGAACGTTAATCAAGGCAGTTCCTCTATCTAGCGTTAGTGTTACTCATCTATTTAACCGACTGCTGAAAAGAAGGGAGAGATTCCGTTGTTGTAATCATGCGTATCATAGAAAAAGATGTAAAAATGGGTATCATAAAGAAAAGAAAGTGGTTAAACAACAGTGACATTTACATGAAAATGTTTGAGGTATCTGTAGGGCACGTACGAATTATTTACGTGAAGTATTCGTATCGGTAATTTTAACAAATAATTAGTATGGGAAGCGCCTCTATCGGACGTTAAAAAGTAAATTAAGTAAGCCTGTAACGTGCCACTGCAGGTCAGAGGCCTTGGTGGAGGGGTGTTTGGAAGGCAAGCGACTAACCCTGCTGTCAGATGTTATCAAGCCGCCCATCTGACTTGGCTTACCGACTAATATTAACCGATATTAGCCGGGACCAACGGCTTAACGTGCCTTCCGAAGCACGGAGATGGAGATATCTACGAAATACTACGCCGTAGCTAGGAAGCTACGAAGAGGTTACCTGGTGTTGGTAGTTTTGACTCGATCACTGTATCGCATTAATAAATTGATTTTGTAGTTTCTTTTAGAATAATGTTTTTTTGGCATTAGTATCTTTTGTATAGCCACCCCTGAGTCGCTCATCGCTGACCAAAACAACAACCTGTATACTGGCCATCGTAATCGTGCAGTAAACTCGCTACGCTTACGTTACGAATAGTTTAAAAATTCATGCTTGGGCCACTGTACTTGTAAAGAAGACCTCATACTCTTGTATGGTGTTTTGCTTTCGAGCTTACTTGTTTAACGTTACTTGAAAGAACATAATACTAAACTATTGTTTTAATTTTTTACTTTGACTGTAACAAAAGTATCAAAAAATATCAATCCGCCTTCATTTGTTTTGCGGGTCCTTGATATCCATAATAGCGCGATGAACTAATCTTAGTACTTTATATCTCCATCCAAAATATTGTCTGGCCAATGTCTGTGACTATTGAACTAGTATGTCCCTAGTTCCCACGAGCCACGACTCCTACGCATGCTTAGTCACAATGTGTCATCTGCTTTAATTGATCTAAAGATCTATGCCTAAATTAAATTGTTACAATAGTGAGATAGTGTGTGAACGGACGCGGCCTTGGGACGTAAATCAGTTGCTTGTTTTGGTGTAAGGAACTGTTGCTAGTGACTTAGTTGTTATAAAAACTTGTAATAGAATTGACGACCTCCGTGGTCGAGTGGCTAGCACGCTGGTTTCATGCGTCGCCATCTCGTAAGGTTCCGGGTTCGATTCCCGGTCGGTTTAATGTAGAAAACGATATTTTCTATATTGTCCCGAGTTTGGGTGTTGTGGTACCACCGTTGTTTCCGATTTCCTTAATACAAGTGCTTTAGCTACTTAGCTTGCGATCGGAGCAATGTATTTGATGTTGTTAAATATTTATTTTATTTAGAAACAATGCACGCCTCTTCATACAAATATTTTTACGGCCTGTTTCACTATATTTTACTATGTCCTGGTTAGCGTTATCTGCCAAAAACTTCACACGAGATGTCGTTCCATATTTGAATTGTGCGTTTGCTTATTCGTCGACGGTGAAACAAAGCCTTCATGTTCATTAGAACTTCACTTTCAATTTATTCTTTTAAAGGTTAGACTCAAGCGTATTAATTCGTATTATTTATAGATTCGTCATGACGGTTGGATGTGTCTGATACTGTTTTTGGTTATGTAGTTACAATCCCAGCAAAAAATATCGCACCATATTTACTGTTATGAGATTGATTGACTCATGCATCTATGATGGTTCAGGAAGTCTGACATTAAATGTTAAAGCCACAGTCATGACACCATTTGATAAGTACATTACTTAGAAATTACATTCATTTTCCGGGAAAATACTCTCACCTCACACGTAAAATAAAGCATTCAGTTGACTTTAAAATAGTAATTTAATCTTGAATCGCAAAATTGACTTAATTTCAATAAAGAGCAATTGCAAAATATTCTTTTATCATTATTTAGCTCTCACAAAATCATGTTCCAAAGTCACGCGTAGGGGTCTACTCTAAAACCGCGATCGAATCGTAGGAACCGGCTGATTGGCGTGCGAACGAAGGATCGGGTTAAGAGGTGTTAATTGTTCGTGATTGAGTGTTTTCTCAGGGCAGAATATTTCAATTGGACGCAATTGACGTCTGCGAGTTTTTTATACATTCTCCGTTTTGAGCGCGAATATATTTGACGGGTTGGATGTGATTTTGACTATGTTATTGTCTAGTGCTTACAAAATCGAAACCTACTGTTTCTGTTACTACAATTATTTTGTTAGTTTAAAAGCGTTAATGTTTAATTAATATGCTGTGTTACAAATTTATTAACTATGACATTTTTTTAGTTTTAAAACGATAATAATTAATTGACAAAGAGTAGCGACCCCAGCGCTGAAATGAATGCAGGATCATTTAACTCCAGACTTTCCTTCAATAACGCAAGTACCTGTTTAACCATAAGCACTCATCAACGAAAAATTGAAATATGCAATGTCATTTCGAATGAAGTAAAGGACATCCTACCTACTACGAAAAATCCGTCAATACGATAATAGTATTTCGGATCCGAATCATTTGTAGTATGGAATCTTTATACTAAATACTTTCTTCGAATACACAAAACGATTATCGTTTTGACGAATTCGTTTTCGTAGTAAATCTGCTGTAGCCTAACGTTACTAGTTACTTTTGAGGACATTGTGAAACAGACCGTAAGACATGTTTCGTACATGTTTTCGTCGTCTTTTCATAGCTTATTCTTTAACTTAAAGTATTTAGGCAGAAATAAATTTCATATCAATAACTATTTCGACCACATCTAACCTAAATATCTGAACTAATAAATTGAAATTAATACCCATCTCAAGTGCCTAATCATTGTGTAAGTGTGCAAATAATAAAATCAGATCGGTAACGGAGACTCGTGGGATTGTGTGCGCATGTGGGTCAAAGTCATTTAGTTTATAACGCCACTTTATTACGATTTGGTCTGAAAAATGTGTGGATGTCAATGCCGTACGCTTCTGAATATAATTAGTTTACGGCAATGAAACTTAAGTAAGTAAACCACGTAACACATCAACACACAGCTCTTAATAACTTGCAGGTTGATATTTCGGCAGTAAAATTACTGTGAAACACAGATGATGATAGTGAAATTGAAAGAATACAGTTTTTTTATCCGGCTGAGAGTTTGTTTCAGTTGCCTTATCAACATCATGAAAAAAGATAAATAGTGGTGGCACTTGCACTTTTTATTCAAACAATAATTTAAAACTAGTTCAAATTATAGTGGTGAGACTGAAAAGGTTTCTAAGTAGCCAGTCAGACTACATACATTGAAAAGAACTGAATAGACCTCCAGATCGGAGCGGAGCTGAATTTGAAGTAAGTTTCCGAATGGGATCTGTCGGAAGAACCTTTACGTCGTGATTGGATAGAAGACTCAAAAAGAATCTAGCCGGGATACCAAACGAGCTTCTTCCTTGACCCGAAGTCTTAAATCTTAACCTCATTAGAATCTTCCTGTCAACAAATTGATTGCGAAACGGCGGCACTACAGACGCGCGCGCCCATGATTCACTGATGGGCCTGATTGAAGCACGCTTTCATGTGCCGATCGTAGATTTGGACTAGTCATTCAGTGCGACTTTGTTTAGAGATTGGATTCATTTAGAATGGCAATTATAGTAGGACCCTACTTTCGATTGGGTCCGTATTTTTGCATTTATTTAGGAATATTTTTAGGTCATGGATAATTGAGTGAGTGGAGGGTAGTCAAAAATAGGGGTACTTATCATGTTACATAGCTATTTGGTTCCTCGTGTCTTTGATATATTAACAAATTGAAATAATTGCTTATATCCTTCAGCTTTACTTGCTTTGTTCAAAAGTTAGAGGGACACCCATTTTACCACAGCTTAGATTTGTCAGAAAATCAGAAAACTTATATTTGGCAAATAATACTAAATCGTATTTAGAGCACATCCTCCATGTAAAGTTAATTTGAGTTTCCTAGTGTATGTAAGGACATATACCCTTCCTTTCTTTTGGACATTCCCACACATCGCCATCTAGTCCCAAAGTAAGCTACTGAAAGCTTGTGTTATGGGTGTCAGACAACGAATATTATAATACTTAAATACTTTTTGTTTGTAAATACATACATGATACACATAGAAAACACCCAGACCAATACTAACAAACACGTTCATGCACAGAAATGTTTGTATTGTGCGCGGATCGAACCCGCAACCCGCTGCGTAGTAGGCGATTTCTCGACCATTACAGACGGGTCGTCATATATATCATTTAATATAAGCATATACACATAATATAATAAATATAAATATGCGCCAGACGAGACACCAATTGTCGTTTTGAAATAAAGAATTGCCTTCCTGTGTTTCGAATACCAGACAACGACGACGACCCGTCGTCGATCCATGGTGTAGTGGTCGAGAAATCGCCTACTACGCAGCGGGTTGCGGGTTCGATCCCCGCACAATACAAACATTTGTGTGCATGAACATGTCTGTTTGTATTGGTCTGGGTGTTTTCTATTTATATAATGTATGTATTTACAAACAAAAAGTATTTAAGTATTATATCCGTTGTCTGGCACCCATAATACAAGCTTTGAGTAGCTTACTTTGGGGCTAGATGGCGATGTGTGGGAATGTCCAAAGGATATTATTATTATTATATTATTATGTCGGGGGCGACTCCTACTAATTCTTATACACATATAAACATCCGTGTCTTAGGTACAAATATTCATGCTCATCAAACAATTTGCCCCTTGCGGGATTCCAACCCGCGACGGCCGGCGTAATAGTAAAGAGTGCTAATCACTACACCAAACGCGTCGTCTAAATAAAACGTGAAATATATAATTTCAGTCACATCTTTAAAGACATATTTGTCATAACATCAACAATCCCATCACATGACTTCACCAATCGCAGAGACTTCACTCTCAATCCGTTGAGTTGTCTCAAAATTCGCAATCAACTAATCACCTAACTCGGCACCACATTCAAAAGGGCCCATTAATTATGTATTTGGGATCTAAATCGCCTTTTGTACGACGAAGGGATTTAGAATTTAGTATGCCACGTGTCAACCATTAGGATAATGGTGTGGAATCTTTCCAGAGAGGCTTATTAAGTACGCCCGCAGACGTTTTACGGTAATTGTGAGGCTTAGACAACGGAGTTGTGTAGATTGTGGGAGGCTGAAGGTTGATTTTGTGTAACACTTGATTTTACAGAAGCTTTACACGGTCGCACAAAGTTGGGTGGAGGGGAGGACAATAATTTTTAAGCTACTTCAAAAAGAAGTTATTAGTTCGTCCTGTATGTATGTCCGCAAATATCTTGCGTCTAGCTGGACTGGTATTTGTTACACCGAGAAGAACATCGTCGCTGCTTTGATGTCCCGGGTTTGATTCCCGGTCGGGTATAATAAAGTCAAAATTTTCTGTATTGTGTCGGGTCTGGGTGTTGTGGTACCATCGCTGTGCCTTATTTACCGTGAGACAAGTGCACTTACAATCTACTTAGAACCTAGGATAAAATCTACTTACTTTGGGATCAGAGCAATGTATGTGATTGGGGTCCAATATTTATTATTATTATTATTTTTATTATTTATCAATCACATCTGGCCAGTATAATTTGCCGACTTCCTCGTCTCGCCAAATTTAATTCATCTCAAACGGTCCTTAATGTGATTTTTGATCCCTAATCCGTATGATTTAGTGTGAGAATCGGATGTCGGATGTGGCGAAGGACGAACCGTGCGATTCTGTGTCGTTTTGTCGCGAACATGTGTCTTGTAAGTACGAGCTGCGCAGGAGTCGTTTTGCTTTTTGTTATGTAATTCGTTTGTAGAATTTTATAGTCTCAGAAATTAAAATGTATCCGTAATATAGATCAATATCAGCCAAAGGACGTTCACTGCTGAACATAGGTAACGGTTTTCCACATCCACCTGTTGTGAGCGGTCTGCATTCAGTGTGATCTTGCATTCTTTTCAAGGTCGTTTGTCCATCTTGTCAGTGGACGTCCTACGTTGTGCCTTGGTCATAGGTCTTCTATCTAGAACTTTTCTGCCCCAACGGCCATTAAGTACTTGCAGCTTTTTATTCCTTAGTGTGAAAAAACCAAGCCTAACTTTAATTGATGTAATAATATAATAAGAATAAATATCGAGAATTTCAAATGAGTAAGCAATGAATCATAATGTAACCGTAAGCATGGCAACAATATCAAACATCCTTGGGAATTTCCTTAATTTAATTTAGCAAAGGGTATTAAAGAGGAGTCGACATACTATGAAATTATGGATGTTATTAATTTTATTATAGTCAAGCAACGACCGAATAATTTTAGTTTCCTTGCAACTATTCGGTAACAGACGTAATTATTAGAGTTAGATAAACTCACGTTGCAGTAAAAAAAAAAAAATCATAAAATTTACTCCGAAGTGAACTGTGAGTAGTGGTTTATATCCTTAGAAGCCATATTTGGAAGTTCAATTTATTTTTTCCTGAAAATGCATGACTCGGAAATTGAGTTTTTTGTATATTAAATAGTCTTCTTCCGAAGCTTGTTGGCATATTATCTTGTAACTAGGTGTCTGTCTGTTTTTTTAAATAATACATAATGAATTAATGATCACAGAAATGATGAAGATGGGCAATCATAACATCGTAAAGAGAAATGGAGACCCAAAAAAAGACCTAGGAAGGAAGTGTATTTGACCAAATGAAAGAAAGTGTTTGAGAAATGTCGTCATAGGAAGTCCAGTAAACAGCAAACAAGTAAGTAAAAAAAAAAAAAACATACTTGTAATTTCACCAAAAAGAGCCTAAGTAAAATGTTAATTTAAAACTAACAGACCAGCCCCTTCCCGTCCTTTCTCCGATTTAAAGTTGTTTTGTTATATGTTCGGGGCCGAGAAAAAACTCAAAATCTATTAATTATCAAAATCGATCCACCAGTTATCAAGTTGGTAACACAACTTTATTTTATGTATAATTAACAAACTTCAAAAATGGAGGTTATTTGAAAGTGACATAGGTTTAAGTCTTGCCTGAACAATATAGAGTCAATTTAATTAAAATGATAGCGCGGGTATTGGTAGAAGAACCTTTCATGAGCGCTTTATAGAATAGTGTTGATATTGCTTAATATCAACACTACGCTTGTTCGCGTGGAAGAGGGAATTTATAACAAAATAAAAGGATATTTTTGGGAAATCGTAAGTTTTATCTTTTGACGTAAAACGAAAACTAACAAAATATAAAAATGACAAAAATAATTTAAAAAAAGATTCAAAAACAATACTATATCTAAAAAGGAGACTGGTTTGTCACAGCGCTTTTTAAAGCTTAAAGCCTTTTTTTATTACAAATAAATGCATTTTTTTATACAATCGTTAGTCCAGCGTGATAATGCGTGCATATAATCAATTTAGCGGCGACTGCGCAGCGCGTACAAATTAGATTTCCATAGGGAATGATGGATTGGCTGCCCCGCGACCATTCGAGTTCGGACTAAATCGGGATTTGGCGAACGCTTGATTCGTTTGAATATTTTATGTGAAACACACTAATATTGACTGTTCTTTCGGTGGTCAATCAAATTTTCATGATTCCAGTATTTTAACCAACTTCAAAACGGGAGAAGGTCATCCCCCTTAAAATAACTTAACACTTAGAAGTTCAGTGATATTAATAACAGAATTTTTGAAAGGTAATTTGTGGCTTCTTTAAGAATGAAGTCATAAGGTGCAATCCCCCTTCTGAAATCACTAAAAGGGAAGAAATAAAATTAACTTTAAAAAAGTAAAAACCGACTTCAAGCCTAAATTCGCTAAAAAATCTGAAATACACTTTTGATCCTTTAAAGGAAAGGAATCCATTTTAGGCGAACAATTTCTTTGTGGAGTCGGTGCCATCACTTTGACCATCTCATGGATCAACTATCAGAGCACGGACTCCAAACAGGAAATTGCTCGCCTTAAATGGATTCCGTTTCTTTATCAAGAGGTACAACTAAGAGACATGTATCTACTTATAACAGCATTTATGACCTTTGTTCGTCTACACAATAAAGACTTACTAACTGACTTTATTTAAGACTTTTAGTGCAATTTGGTTGAAAAGTCGGTTTTTACTTTTTTAAGTTTATTTATTAAGTAAGAAAAATAGTTTCAAAGACTGTTAAGTACCCTCCTTCAACGAAAAAAAGGGCTTGTAGGTACTTATAATTTTGATTTTTTTCATGATTCCTACTCAACTAGCTTTTTTTAACAAAAGGTATCCTACATTACCTAACAATAAAGAATTGATTGATACCTCATTCCCCAAAATAGAATAGGCTCAGTAGTTAAGCTGCAAATGTGGAACATAAATATACATACATATATACCTATCATAGGCTGCTCAAATCATAATAAGAATTAATAAAATATGTGGCAACGATTTTCCAAAAATTTACGCGTGATCGACTTTAGGTAAAAAGTAGATAGGTATAAATCATGGGTTCATAGTTCTTATTAAGAAGAAATAAAGACAAACATCAATAAACTAAATATCACCACTAAACATTAGCTAATGCAAGTACAGAAAACTTAAATTAACTTTTTTGTGAATGCAAGCCATTTTTATGTAGGTAATAATTATAATATTTATATATTTTTTAACTTTTAGTTTAAATGTAGCCTCCTAAGCATACTTCTAGTAAAGACAGTGGTATCAAGTGTGTGTATCAAGTAGTACAAATCATGGCCGTGGGTAAAAATAGTCGGAATCATATAAAAATCAATGTCCCCGTTGTAGAGAGAACGAAAATAATGGCAAACTCGATAACGTCTATGTTCGATCAGACAAATCCGATTACAGCGGGATCAGATGTCTCCTCTCGGAAATTATTTGGATTATGGGAGCTCTTATATTAATTGTTTTCTATCTGTATTCTGCTCATAAGAGATTTTATCTGGATTATTTTTAGTTTTTAAGTAGTGTTGTGATTAGGAACTAGGTTTAATTAATTTAAGCGTTTTAGTGCTTGGTTAAATCAATTGGTTATGCCTCCTAAATAACAAATCAAAATACGAGTATTCGCTATAACAAAAACTAATCTAGAATATAAAAAATGTTGAAACTGAAAACTCAACGAACACGAATCTGATTTTATTATGTGTAAGTTGTAAGCAATAAAAATATAAAAATCTGACCCAGGCTACTGTCCCGCGGAAAGTTGCCTATCTGGTAGCCCATATTGCTTCTTTTAATGGCCAGGCTTGAAGACTGGCCAAGGTAGGAGACCAGCCTTTACACCATGAGAATTGAAAACTAGGCATTTTGAAATCTCACGATTAAGGGTTATACCACACTATAACAAAACCTATAGGTATGGTAAACTAATAGTATGGTAAACATCACGTTTAATTTTGGAAGTTTAAAATTATATCAAAAATTGTAGAAATAAGTAAAGTTTAGAAATAAGGAACAAGGTAAAAATTATACCTATTAGTTAAGGTATAAGTTTTACCTTCTTTAAAAATGATTTCATATTTTTTATCTTATGGATTGTCCTTATAGTAAACTCAAAGCTTTCCTAAGACATTTAATATAATACACATATATTCATATGTCTTGTCGTGTGATGATAATTCTTGACTTTTCCAAAATATAAGAAGACAAGTCAATTTTTCACAAATCAAAAGAAATATATTTTGAACTCTACTGCAATTAACTTAAGAACTACCAACTCTAACAAGCCGTCGCCTACAATTCGCTGGAAAGACCCTGTCGTTTCAAGAGTTAACACCCTCAGTACTTGAAATTTCAAGAGGGTGTGCGGGGGTTGACGAGACCCGCTATACGGATTAGTGTTATGGTGTTATTGTCCCTCTTTTGCCCTTTTTGCGTTCAGGGTTAATTTGAGTTTCTGTTTTGGGGGAATCTTTCTTTGATTGTGCGTTTTTGGGTTTAACTCCGCTTACTTTTTAATTTTGTTACGCAACAACAGTTTTTGAGGATGCCTTATGGGTGATAATAAACAGTTGGTTGTCTAAGTAGGCCGATTAATATTACCGAGGAAAATGTTTAATTAGTTTGTTTTGTTTGCATTGATAAAGATGAAATAAGAAACCGAAAATTTGCGCACGGGCGAGACTTGAACCAGCATTTTCCGGCTAACCGGGCCAAACGCGATTTTTGTTTTTTGAATTGAGCTACCGTGCTATCTGTCGGACCCTGCGAAATTTGTGGTCTCTTACGGATTCGTCATTATGCATGACGTTTGCATTGACTTAATTAACATTTCTGTTCTATAATTATTAGTATTCACCTATACTATTTCACTTAATGAATTGTGGTCAGAATATTAAAGTTGTGGTTAAGGACGTCAATCGATAGGAACGAAATATCCTAATAAGAAGGTATTTTTGATTAATGATTCCAAGTTATGAAACATTTTCGTAGAAATACTTAATGATTATGATATTGTCAATAAACAGGAAATTGTCATGCAAGTTTATTAAATAGATACTACTATTCTATAGATATACTTTTAAAAGATAAATAGATGGCTTCAGTGGTGCATATATTACGACGACGGCGACCTCTGTGGTGTAGTGGCTAAACACGCTGATTTAAAGGCGTTGCCGCTTCGAGGTCCCGGGTTCGATTCCCGGTCGGGTCACTATAGAAATCAAATTTTCAATATTGTCTCGTGTCTGGGCGTTGTGGTACCACCATTGTCTGATTTCCATAACAAAAGTGCATTACCTATTTACTTTGGGATCAGAGAAATGTATGTGATTGGTGTCCAATATTTTATTAATTAATTATTATTATTAATACTTTAGACCCATTTACCGTTTTATGTATTATCACAACGGATATGCAATTTATGAGATGAGTTTTTCAATAGTATTTACAAAAATTCTAACTCAACTAGAAAAACATGTTTAGAGCAGTAATTCCAATCCAAACGAATAAAAGTCTCACGCCTTGGTCTAATACTGCTGAACCTCCCTATTGTATCTCTGTACCATTACAAGAGATTAATGTTTTTTAGCTCGCCATCAGCAGTCAAAGGGCTTTGGCGAAAAAAGTCGGATGATCAGGGGGCGAGGAATTGAAAATTAATTTTTCATCTGCATTTTGGTCCGCTTTGTAAATTCCGATACGTTGGGTATGATGGTAAAGACATTATTACGTTTCAGCGCTGCACGTGTAGAAGGAAAAGAGTAGAGGAATTACAGTGAGAGTAGTTTTAAGATTATATTTTTTTATATGTGTTAGTTTCTAGTTCACTGTTGCTGATAGCTTTAAAAACGATGGCATATTGGTCATTGAAAATATAGCTTCGATACTATTTTGACGACCTCCGTGTTGTAGAACGCTGGGTTTCAAGGCGGTGCCGCTCTGAGGTCCCGGTTTCGATTCCCGATCGGGTCAATGTAGAAATCATATTTTTCTATATTGTCTCGGGTCCGGGTGTAATGGTCTTGCGTCTGATTTTTATAACACAAGTGCATTAGCTACTTACTTTGGGATCAGAGCAATGTTTGTGATTGGTGTCTAATATAAAAAAAAAAACATTTCTATTCGGTAGGTTCTACCTACTGACTGTTCAACAATAAATTGGACTAGCATTCTGGACAATGCAATGGGAATAATCGTTATCATCTTATTTCCTTTATACATTTCTATGACATATTTATTTTCTATTCATTCTATTATGTATGTTTTCCTTATGAATGATTACACTACCTTTATCAGACTGAAATTAGGTACTGAATTTTAATATTAGACACAATAGGAGTTGTAAAAATAGGTAACATAAATGGTTTTAACAGATTGGTATCTTGGTATCACATAAAGACCAGATTTTTTAAAACAATGATGCACTAAAAAAAAACTAAGTATCATAAATATTTAATGGCGAAACGTTTTTTCCTTTTTTTAAAACCTAAATTATATAATATTTTACATAAGCTGGCTTTATTAATCTTTTCTCATACATTCCAAGGACTTTAAATACGAAGGTACCTAGTGTAGTTATTGTAAAACCAAGACACTTATGATTACAAGTACCTACATAAAGTGAATTTAAGGCTGCGGTCTCAGTCTGCAGCACAAGAAATGTTTACTTACTTAGTTTAATAAGATAATTAGTTTCATCAAATATTATTATAACTTATATAGCTTGATATATCCTGAATAAATCGTTAAAAATGTTTGTGATTCTCTGATCTTAATTCAAAAATTCTTTCTAAATCAAACAAACCCCGAATTTTCTTTTGGTGTCTTTGAGCGCCACCTATTTTTTTATAGATAGGTAAAATTGTGTCAAGATATACAGAAGCTACTGGACAAGCGTTAAAAATTATTCATAATTTGAGCATGTTTTTCTGCTCTGTTATGGAGTAAAAAGGAGGTTAGATTACAGCACCTGTTGAAGAAAATATAAAGAAAAACTTATCAGAATAAAAAAATATATCAAAATGATCAAAGCTTTATGACGAGTCAAAAGTAATCATTTTTAATATAGGAATATGTTTTTATCATAGTTTTTTAAATCTTTGACTCTCGTTACACAGGTATGATAGTCTGTAGGTACTATTTATTATGTACCTATGCAGTGATTTGAAACCATTTTTACCAAAAGAGTACATTTCAGTAAGGTTTTTAATTTACAAAATATACGGTTTTTAAAGCAGATGCCACGTGGCTCACTGGTAACGTATTTAATTGGTGCACGTTTTACAGGAAAATATTAACCTATCGCACTTAACACTAGATTTGTATTGTTTTATGATTTTTATTAAAATTCAAACCATTTTTTTAAAGGGGCTGATGATATTTCTTTGTTAAACAAAGTCTATAGTTAAACATTTCAATAGTAATATTCTAATATTAACAAAAACTTACGAGTAACAAAATATAATTTAACGCAACGCGGCTTTTTTTCTTAAAATTTATTATTTAGCGGTGAGTGAATTTAAATTACATTTAAACTTAAATCGTTTTACCGCAAACATTTGAATCGAATCAAACAATAATGTATTGGGTTACTGTGAAACTTTACTCTTTATTAAGTTTATTATTTAGGTATTTTGTTTACATGCAGCTTTGAACGAGCGGAAAAACAGAGAAATCTGGACCTTACGACTATGACATACAAATGTTTACGCAATTTTTCATACATAAATCTGAAATCATTTATATTTTTTTAAATCAAAACTTGTAAGTAGGTTGTGTATTCGTTAATAAACTAAATGCCTATAGAAATATTCGTGCTTCGAATTTCCTCAAAACAAAACCTCGTGGTCAATTGCGTAGGCAAGCTGGCTGTTCAGATTTTATTTAAGAAAAGAAAAATAATGAAAAGTTATTGAAAAAAAACTTACCTTTTGGTGTGACAACTCTGAAAGCGCTATTCGAGACGGGCCTCGGCGAGCCCTCACGCATCGCCGGTGAGCCGCTACCACTCCGCACCATCGAAAAGTCCAGTGGCATCGGCGGCATTGCACTGATTTCCATTTTTTTAAAAATTCAAAAACGCATAACGGAACACGACTTAAAAATTTTGAATTCGGAACGGTCCGAATCGGAGCGTGCGACCGACACGGGCGGCGAGTATGTATTAAGGCAACCGCTCACTTTCCACGCGAAGCCCGGCCGTCTGTGCCGTAAAGCCGAAAATCTCACGAATCTCCATACTGATTTCGACCTTATCGTTCGCCTGCGTTTTTCTGTGGGCGTGGTGCGATAGGCCCCGCCTCGGCCGCCCGCCATGTGCCCAAGTGACAATCACTTTGTATAGGTAACACAATAATATGATCCGTGATGGATTTTATTGCGCTACCAATGCATTGTTCGCGAATTATTTTTTCGAAAGACGTATTTTGCATTAAATATCGTTTTCATTTGTTTTGGAATAATGTTTGTTTTGGAGTCTTTAAATTTGTATCGTATGACGACTATAATGTGCTTTAAACTGGAGAAGAAAAAAGAACTTTTATTTTAAGTTTTATTTTTTTTTGTTTTAATTATCACGTGCATATTAGTATTTAGAAAATAGAAAAATATATATGTTTGTTTCTGCTTTAAAGTAAAACAAGTGAGCATAAACAAGGAACAATAAATTCTAAATGAAAAGTTAGTTGAAATTGATAAGCAGTAGGGTAAAAACATGTTATTTTGCAAATGTAGAGGAAAGTAGCGTTTGTTTAGGGCTATTTAAATACTATTTAGCTGCTTTGATATCAAGGTAGGTTACCTATAGGTACTATTAAAAGTTTATATGATATTTTAGTCAGTCGGTATCCTATCGTAATTAAAACGATAATACGATACCTATATGACATTTATGACCTTTCAGGTTTTACGGTCAATCTATTATAATATGGTATTAAGTCTACCTTTATATAACATTAATAAAAGTGCAAAGGGTAAATTCTTTAAATTAAAAAAAAAACATCCTTTTGTTTCAATTTTTTTTTCAATAATGACAGTTCTTATAGTCATAAAGAAACAAGGGAACTCGTCAGATGATACAATTAACCATTCGGCCGTTGAATTGAGCCGGGCCGGTCACGTTCCGACATTTAAAACAATGAACGGTTCAATTTTTCACCGGAGGCCCCCCGGACGCCGCTAATCCGGCCCTGCCACTGCAAGGGCGTATTCTGTACGTGTAATATTAAAAAAAGGACTAAACTGCCTCGGTGGCGCAGCGGTAGGAGGGTCGCACTTTAAAGCGACGGCTGTGCCAGAGGTCCCGGGTTCGATCCCCAGCAAAAATAATATACCTGGGTTTTTCTGTTCAAAAATTCTTAGGTAGCCCGGAATTTGGAAGATGGCGGTGTTTCACCCCCGTGCCTCGGAAAAGCACGTAAAGCCGTCGGTCCTGCGCCTGAACTCTCTCCGGTCGTGTCAGATTGCTGTCCCATCGGGCTATGAGAGTGAAAGGAATAGAGAGTGCACCTGTGTTTGCGCACACACTTGTGCACTATAATATGTCCCGCGAAGTCGGTTAGTCGTTGTGTCTGGCCACCGTAGTCGAAATCGGCTAGGGTGACTATCATTAAAAAAGGAAAAATATTTCTGTTAAGTATTTAAAATAACATCTTAAAAATAAATTCGTTTAAGTTTTTAAATTAATAGCAATTTTAGACATTACTTTCCATCAATTGGGTGTGTTGGTTGGTTACAGAAAAATATTTTTGAGCTAGGGTTAGTAAATAGGGTTTACGAATACCTAATATACACTATTGTAATTTGTGTAAATTACATTTTCATTAAAGAAGTCTGTGTCTACAATATTTCTTAGCGGGAGTTATTGTTTGTTAATAAGTGACTTAATAAAAGAAACAATCAATGTAAAAAATATATTTATATTAGCACACAGTGTAGCGCGAAGAACTGATGGCCGTTGGGGCAGGAAAGTTCTAGATTAGAGACCCTTCGACCAAACACATAGCGTAGGACATCCACCAACAAGATGGACAGACGACCTTAAAAAGATCGCAAGATCAAACTGGATGCAGACCGCTAGTGATCGGTCGCTGTGGAAAGCCGTGGGGGAGGCCTATGTTCTGCAGTGGACGTCCTTTGGCTGAGAATGATGATGATGATGATGACACTGTGTAAATTACTTAAAATCTTAATTTACAATTTCATAATATACATCTACCACTTATACCATTAAATAACACAAGCAGAGTCAATATCGTCATAATATTTTTAACTTTAGTTTTTTTCAACTGTTTATACCAAATAAACTTTTCATAATAAAACTGGGTCACCAAAATAGGGTCGCGGGCTTGCTTTGCGAAAACTAATTACACCGCGAGCTTCGCAATGATAAAGCAAAGCCGTCGTATGGGATATTTTTATTCGGGACAAAATGAAATTCCCTTGCTCCCAACCCACATTATATAACCAACCTTATTTTTAAAAGCATAGAGTTGAAAATTTAACAAACAGGGGTTCTGTGCTGGAAAATTTTTACTAGGTACTCGACATAAAATAATCCAGGCATAATCTCGTCGAGAAAATCCCATTATTATGATCACTCCCCCTACCTCCCCTCATTTTCGGATGATAACGAAACAAAGAATCGTATCTCGTATCGGAATGCCTTTTGATTTCTCGGATTTAGCCGTAAAACTCGGCAGGTCGGAATTTATTTAGCGTTACGAATGACCCGATTGTATACTGATTTATCGGTCGAATTTTTATCGGATTTTCTATCGTTGACTGGGATGCACAGGTAATTTAAAACGTTTAATTTATTTTCTAACTTTTTAATTTCTAGATTGGAGACCTTTTGACCAGAGCTGCAGCGTAGGACGTCCACCAAATAGATGGACAGACGACCTTGTAAAGATCGCAGGATCAAACTGAATCCAGACTGCTAGAGATCGGTTGCTGTAGAAAGTCCTGGGGGAAGCTTTTGTTTAGCAATGGACGTGCTTTGGCAGATGATTAATTTATTTTCGCTAAAGTCAAGTAAACCACGACACGTAACATGACGTGATAACATTTATTGAGACGTATGTAAAAAATACAAACAGGATTTTTATAAGCTATACCTATGCTAAAGGTGATTGACTAACCTTTAAGGTTGACGCTACATGAAAGAAATACACATGAATGTTATTCAATTGATAATTTTAATGATGCCCTTTTGGGGAAAATTGTTTTGTATCCTTTTGCCAATTGATTGAAACAACATTTAATCCTGAACAATGCTAACAATAAAACGTTATTCGAATAATATTCATCATGGCTATTGTAGTAATCATTTAAAATAATTGCAGCTAATCTTTCCCGAGTTTAAATACGTTATGAAATTCGTCAGATAAATACTATTTGTTTTGTGTAATAATGACTGATAAAGCTACAGCTAAGTGAAAACAAACACATCACAATTTTGGTCTAGTAGTTGGTACGTAATAAGGTTACCACAGCTTAGCCACCTTATGAGTCAAAATTGCTCGCACTTCACGTGCGTCTTTTTTTAGTGACGCACGTGTTTGTGTCAGGTGTCCTAGAAATTTTTGACCAATCTCTATTGGCAGAGACCTCGACCATACAGAATAGACTCTTACACTTGCTTTGCTTTTAACTTTCCAATCAATAAATTATCTGCAAACGCCTGATGACTTTAATATTGTGTTCGTAGTCATTGATGTATAGGTAGTTTTTTTTTAAATTTGGATGATTTTGATTTCATCTGACTTCTTTTCAAAGAACAATATTGCCAACTATTTGACTTATAGCAAACTCAAGCTAATATTCCGGAATGTCTCAAATGATAACATCACATAACTTAATAAAATGGGTTCTTCTGACAAGAGCAAAATTAAATTATTAGATGAATTCCAACTACAATTCAAGAAGATAGTGAATAAGCTATTTCAAGACAGACATGGTCCATCTTAGGCCGCATTACCACTTTACATCAGCTGCGATCGTGGCCAAATATCTGAGTATTTATTAAAAAAATAAAAACAATTCAGCAATTCTCGCATGAGTAATATTATACTAATAATACTGAGCAGGCTGAATTGTTTGTCTTGTGACAAAGGAGTAAAGGTTTAAATGGTCTGCAGCGTAAACACGGAAGGGTTAATAAGCTTGAGGGGGTTTAGGGTTATTCATTTGCAGATACGTTTACTAAGTGTTACATCATTTTAATTCACAATGATTTCCAACGATGCAATAAAATGGAAGTAGTACACAACAAACAGCTTTTTAGAAGTCAAAAAGAAAAAATGGAAAAGATTAACTGAAAAAACTTCTATACTTACATGGCCAAAATTTACTATAGCACGACCTGAAATGAGTTGTCACAAGCACAAGCGTCCACATCCAAGTTTTCCTTTTTTATTCGTCAGAACGCCTATTGCCTTTGTTGACTCATTGACATTATTTTCTTTCACGTATATGTATGTATGTACGTATAGTATATATATGAATATGGTATTTGTATTATAAGTAGTATGTATGTTTAACTGGCTCGGTGGCGCATCGATAGAAGGGTCGCACTTTAAAGCGACGGCTGCGCCAGAGGTCCCGGGTTCGATCTCCGGGTCGGGCCAAAAATATATACTTGAGTTTTTCAGTTCAGAAGTTCTTAGGGTAGCCCGGAGTTTGGAAGTTGGCGGTGTTTCACCCCCGTGCCTCGGAAAAGCACGTAAAGCCGTTGGTCCTGCGCCTAAACTCTCTCCGGTCGTGTCAGATTGCTGTCCCATCGGGCTATGAGAGTAAAGGAAAGAGAGTGCACCTGTGTTTGCGCACACACTTGTGCACTATAATATGTCCCGCGCAGTCGGTTAGTCGTTGTGACTGGCCACCGTAGTCGAAATCGGCTAGGGGGACTATTATGACTATTAGTATGTATGTTGACTATCATTTTATAGTTACCACATTGTACCTTTAAATTTGTAGTTTCGTCACCTCTTTCTTTTGTCCCTTTATTACTTTCTCCGCGCCGCCTGTACTTTCTCTGTTAAAAACATGGTTAAATAGTATAGAATGCTTTTAGCATTAAGTCCGTGATATGTACCGTTGGATTGTGCATGAAATTTTTTAATAAATAAATAAATAAAAAACATGAGCAGCACCATCATCATTAAATTTAAGAGCTAGGCTCTTGGCGGTTGAGTTTCCAAATTAGGAAAGATAGTGCAGTAGTTTCCTTCTTGCCATCCTTAATGCAGTTTTAAAACCGGGGTTACCAACCTCTTAATACCCAGTCTAAAGCCTTTCCTGATATACTATAGCAGCCTTCAGCCAGCACTGATGTTGGTGCTACCCAACACCATAGGAACGCTTGTTTGTTGGAGCCGTTTACTCGCCATGGTACAGGATCGTCACTGAATATAGTAGATCTAATAGAGACGCACATCCAACTAGACTTCCAGCTACATTCTGGTAACCCTGCTGCTGTTTGGTTGGGGACTGCTTATATATCTTATACATGTATATTGGACACCAATCACATACAGTGCTCTGATCCCAAAGTAAGTTGCCAATGCACTTGTGTTATGAAATCAGACACAACGGTGGTACCACAACACCCAGACCCAAGACAATATAGAAAATATCGTTTTCTACATTGACCCGACCGGGAATCGAACCCGGAACCTCACGAGATGGCGACGCTTAAAACCAGCGTGCTAGCCACTCGACAACAGAGGTTATCGGTGCTTATATAACTTATTCACAGCTAACTACTAACCACCATATCTGGTGACCGATCACTATCCGCCACCTGTGACCTCGCTAGTACCCTATAGCTCAGCCCTAACTCACTTGACGTGGTCATGCAAGTTTCCTTGTTGCTGCAAGGGAGCAATGAGGGACGACCTCCGTAGTGTAGTGGCTAAGCACGCTGGGTTTCAAGGTGTCCTGGGTTTGATTCCCGGTCGGGTCAATGTAGAAATCATAATTTTCTATATTGTCTCGGGTCTGGGTGTTGTGGTACCACCGTTGTGTCTGATTTCCATAACACAAGTGCATTGGTTACTTACTTTGGGATCAGAGCAATGTATGTGATTGGTGTCCAATAATTATATTTATTTATTTAATGATGCTGGCTGCGTTGGATTGCTACAATGCTAATCCTATGTAGTTTGAATTATCAAGATGAATACAAGTGGGAGTGGTTAATGATATCAAGAGAGATTAAGAGTGATTATCAGATCAGAGGAAGACGTATACTGAGTTCGGAGTAATGTTAAGGAAATTTAGTTAATCGTTTGCTGTGTATTAAATAACAAAATATACTAACAAAGACGAGTTTCCCCGTATTCCTACATAAATGAACAACAAAAAATATTATAGCATTCTTCTAAAAAAAAATGATGAGCGTCAACAAAATGTGTGACCAACATCCAAAAATGAACTATAATTTAACCCTTAAACTGGGACATATGACCTCAAAAGGAAATGTCCGATTGCTCGGGGAGGCAAATGGGGGGCCCGTGTAAGTGGGAGGCCACTTACGAGAGCCCCCCATTTCGCAAAAACGACTAAGGCCGGCCAGCGTTCCGCACACCTTAATTATACGGAGTTAATTAATACAAAACATTAACCATGGAGCCATGAAAGTCGCGGGTTAGTATTATATAAGATTATAAACAAAAGAACGCTTACAATAAGTGGAATAAATGACTTGACAATCTTGGGGGATCGAACATTAGATTTAATACTTGCATTAAAGTTTTGAAACTTCTTAAATTTATTTTCTGACTACATTTGATGTAGTGTTTAATTGGTGGGCCTGTGTCCAAGATGTGAAGAAATTACATGGATTTGAATCTTGATAAAATTATAAATTATTATAAAAAATAGGAAATATATCGTTATCTATTTTATCCTAATTCTATGAAATTAAAGGAAAATATACTGCCTATGTGTATTGCGTGCGTAAATTCTCATATAGCATGCTGGGTCTGTGTGGCTTGTTGTTCCCCATTAGATACCTATGCAAGGAAAATGTATGCATGAAAGGTTTCTGATGTAAAAGAAACAAGATTTACGTTTTCTGTGATTAGCGAGTTACTATTTAAACTATGAAACCGTTACAATGAACCTAGATAAAGACTTACAAACGTATCCACCGCGTATTTCCTGGCCCCATATCTACCCCAAAACCGTGTGCAAGCAGGTAGTTGGCATCAAAAATCATTTGCTCTCTCATTGCGTCCTAACGTTTACTTTTCATTCAAAATTTTATTTCGCGCCGTTTGCGCAGCTCGCCTTTAAACCCAAAGACAACACCAATAAAAGAGGTTTCGAGTTCTGTGAGTACAGTCGGGTACACTTGTGCTTTCACATACTTTGAAAAGTCAACAATAAATTACTTATTTGTTAGCCTACTTAGGTAACAAATTTTTAAAACTAATTTATTATAATAAATATCCTTTGGACATTCCCTCACATCGCCATCTAGTCCCAAAGTAAGCTACTCAAAGCTTGTGTTATGGGTGCCAGACAACGGATATAATACTTAAATACTTTTTGTTTGTAAATACATACATGATATACATAGAAAACACCCAGACCAATACAAACAGTCATGTTCATGCACACAAATGTTTGTATTGTGCGGAGATCGAACCCGCAACCCGCTGCGTAGTAGGCGATTTCTCGACCACTACACCAGACGGGTCGTCAGATATTATAATCACGAAGGACTCGTTATACATATGTAATCAGTAGTTTAAAAAAGAAAAGAGAGGTTATTTATAGAAATATACATAGGTATAACGTAAGGTGATAATTATAATAATGTAAATCCGTTTTTAACGACTTCAATAAAAGGGATAATCAATTCAATGTGTAGGTATGTTTCTGAAATCATCATCTGTAAAATTACAATGCCAACACAAACTTGTTCTGTTCCGATTTCAGTACCGTTACCATGAGATTACGCCGGTTTTACTAGTTAGCGATAACGTAAAAAAAAGTCTATGGAAAATTGCACAGCGCCTCTAGCGGTCACTGACAGAACTAAAATTTACCATACAAAAAGTTACGTCATCGCTAGCGAGTAAAACCGTCGTCGCTAGCGAGTTAACTCATGGTAACGGTACATGTTTCTACGCGTAGACTACTATGAAATGATAAAAATAATACTCGTATTTTACAGTTAACTGTACTACTACAGATTACTTATTAACTGGGGAGAACAATCGGCTTACAGAATTCAAACGATTCGATCCCAGTTTTATCGATACAATTTTGGAAATTAACACAACCATTTACCACATTTAGCCACAGTTCAAGTTATATTCAATAACTTAACAACACATTTATAACACAATTATTTATTTCTATGACTCAGATATAAAAAAAAATCAATGTAATTTTTTAACCATTAACCAATTATCATGGTGTCTATTTAAAAATCCCCTTTGACCACAAAATCGCACTTTTACAGCTTTTCATCGCAACTCCGTCGAAGAAAAAAGTAACTTTTAACTGGAAGGGAGCGGTTCCAAGTCCAACCGGATCCCTGCGGTATTTACCGGTTGAAATTAAAGTAAATACCCGAAACAATTTGCATGCAGATGTGACATTAGAAGCTTAGGGTACCGTTTTATCTTTTTGCAGTCGGTTAGACGGTTGGCCGGCATTTAATTAGGCGAGCTCGGAAGCTCCTTAATTAGTACATTTATTTTTGAGGCAGTTTACGCCGGCTTCACACGCGCAGTAAAGTGTGTTATTGTTATTACACAATTTTGAATAGAAATATGCGTATTGTACCGCTCCGGGATGTGAGGGGTTAAAAGTGGGAATCGTAAAGAAAAGTTATATCACATAAGTAATCAGGTATGATCGTAATCAAAGAAGCGAAATATTTCAATTTCTAAATTTTACTATACTTTCAACACATTTTGAAACATTCTGGTGCATATTCCTTATTAATACTTGTTACACTACTACTTTGTACATGAAATATTGATTCAGATTAGACAAATGTGGTGCCACATGGGCCCTAATTGATTGATATTAATTAATTATTGACGTTCAGAAGTGTGTCTGTTTGTGAAAACTAGTGTGTCCTAAATTGAATAAATTATTTTTGACTATTGACTTTGACAAGGTGGCCTTCATTTATGACAAATTCGTTTTTCATTAAAGAAGCGACATTTTTAATTTTATATTTCCAAATAGAGGTAAATACACTCTTCTTTAGTTGAGAAAAACACGAATTAAACTTTTAAAAAAAATGTAACATTCTGGTACATCTTTTTCTATAATACTTACTCGAAAGGGTGATAGAGATCCTACAAGCTGGTCTTCTTCCACGATTAATTCGTCCACATACACTTTTTGTACAGCTAGAACAGATATTGATCTTAAACATTTAGGAATAAATTTACTATAGCACAACCTACAAAATATCTGTATTCTGTCCACGATTCATCTTGTCTCGGTGCTTTTAAATGTTTAGTATTAAGGCTTATTACTAAAATACATATCGATATATAATATATTATGCATATTTCAAGTATCAATTCTCGAAGTAGTCGACGAGTACGTATACCTGGGACAAGTAATCCAATTACTTAGGGTAGGACAAATGATCCAATGAGGTAAGTCGAACTTTGAGAAAGAGGTCGATCGACGAATCCAACTTGGCTTAGCACCGTTTGGGAAATTGCGCAAGAGTCTTCTTGTCTTAATTACCTCAGTGTTTGAAGACGAAAGTCTTCAACGTGTGTGTTACCAGTGATGACATACGGATCCCCAACATGGTATCCAACTATGGGCCTTATAAGGAAGCACACAGCGAGCGATGAATAGGGGCTATGCTCGGTGTTTCTCTACGACATCGAATCAAAAATGAGGAGAAACGATGACATGCATACGGAATGTAACTTTACCAAGCTATATTCCGTAAACATACCTACAAGATACGAATGGCTAGAGGGCCAAATGTCATTCAGGAAAGCTAGCCACGTCTGGTACACGGACTGATCCAAAAAGGGAAATGATGTAGGCTATGGGATCTACGGAGAGAGGCCTAAGCTTAAAGTTAGCATCAACATGGGGACTGGAACCTCGATCTTCCAAGCAGAGGTCTTTGCCATAAACACAGTTTTGAGAAAAACTAGCTGTTAGGTAATTTAATACTTATTATATCTTTCTTCAATGCTGCGGGTAGCAAACTCAATACAACGTAAAACAAAAAACTACTGGTATCATATCATCCGACATGCTGGTCACATGTGATAATAATCCTGTGATTAATAGTGCTGTGCCTAGGTCGACGACCAGGCTGAGCGGCACTTCCTGTGAGCTTGCACTAGTGTTGTGTAACTGTCGATAGTTGATATTTTTTCAAGTCTGTGTATTTTTTATTAACTACTAACCATGGCTATTTAGTGTCATTATTACTAACCCACGTAGAGATAACAACTCTTAAGCAATTTATTTTGCTTCTTTGATTGCAAATCGCATCTGATAAGGTGATCGCGGCCCACAAGGCACAAAAAAATAATAATGGTATGATGTTATGTACCAGGTAAGAAATACTATAGATAAACGACTATAAATAATACAGACGTGTAGTAGCAATGCTAAGGATAAATAAACTACTATGCTTTACTAAACGTACGCGGTTTTACTATTCAACTTAGTCAGATAGACATGTATCGATGTTTTACGATTGCTTGCGGTACAACACTAGCTTGCACTAGCGATAAGTGCAAAAAGTAGAGTTGTCAAGTATGGAATAACAGATGCAGTGCAAGTGTTTGCAGATTCCAAGGGTTCATAATAAGATAATGTGCTTTCTTCGAAAAAATATAACTACTTTTTAGTTTCA
Source organism: Pyrausta purpuralis (assembly GCA_963924145.1). Classification (NCBI taxonomy): domain Eukaryota; kingdom Metazoa; phylum Arthropoda; class Insecta; order Lepidoptera; family Crambidae; genus Pyrausta; species Pyrausta purpuralis. The sequence continues at coordinate 21,435,518 of OZ001654.1, forward strand.
TTTGATTTCAGGTTACAAGAAACGTTTAATAGTTTTGTACAAATATAAAGTAAATTACAGTTGTGTGTTTAAATTTTTAGTTTAATTGCTATTTTAGCAAATAAAAATCAGGAATACCTTCGAAAATTAATCTCTGAGTTTCATTCGAAACTTGATCAAACAAACTTAAACTAAAACGAGTATGAGAAAGAAATATGAGGAAAAAACTAAGAGTATTCTATTCACGAGAATCAAGTCTTTAGTAAGAAAGACTTGGATATTACTTTGATGAAGGATATTAAAATATATTATAATTGGGATTCTATCAATCTCATATAATCATAGAGTTTAATAATACCTCTAGTGTGAAGCTTATGTCATATCATTAAAATCTCCATTGCGATTCAAAACGAACGTTTCATTCAAAACCAGATACTTTTTACTCATTAATAGAGCAAGACGTTGAGTGCTGGATGCGCGGGCGCACCACATGTCTCGTTAACGATGTGCGACCGCGACGAGCACATTTGACACTAGCAAGTACTAGGAAGATGTAGAACTGGCATAGCTGCGAATAAAAATCGACATTGTTTATTTAATTTAGAAATAATGTCTAATGATCAACATAATAAATGTCTAAAACGTTTTGTTAACTGACTGAAGTTTTGTAACTTTTTGTTCAGTGTTTTTTAATAGGTATACGTGCCTAAAAACAATGGAGCTCACAACAAAATATATTTACAACCCATAAATGGAGAAAGATATGTCTCACGCTACGGTGTTATCATTTCCATAAAAACATATTTTTCAGTATATAGATAGCCAGATCTCTGGAGATCGAATCGTTTGTTCGTTTTCCATGAAATTTTTTGCAAAATACAAAAAAGACGAAAAAATATCACGGTAAAAAAAAAGTGTCAGTCTGCAAAACGTAGTGACAATTTCGGCACAAAATTCATTTACGAAGACTATCTAAAGGATTGCTAGTTCTATAGCAAAATATTATTACGTATTATTATGAAGAAACTATGAATGAACGTTACGATACTTATTATAAACAGAAACCACATTTCTAAAACACATTGCGTACTATTTTATTGATGAGAATGAAGTAATCATGTTTATTATAGAACTTATGATAGCTTATATTTACCATATTTAGTTTATAAATAAAATTAAGTTTAATATTTTGCAACAGGACGCTGTTGAAAACTGATGAGGGCGGCTTATTTTCAGCATAGGATGTTCTTTGGCTGATGAATGAGGTAACGATGGTCCTAATTATAATAAAAAAATATGCGCCAGATAACACACCAACTGTCGTGGTTTCTAAATAAGTTTTTTGAAGTGAAAACTTCTTTAGCGGCGTTGAGCACTTTTGTGGGATGGGGGAAAAATGTGAAACTCGCGTCAGGACACGTGACCTGATCGAAAAACCGTAAGACGTGTAATGGGTTGAATTAACAAGCATCTTATTGCACTAGTAATAAGGTGTCATGACTAACATTGCATAAACGAATCAACATTTTCGCCGGTTCTATCAACTGAAGCCGTGGCGCAACGCGCTATGCACGCTGTGAAACATAGCAATATCCAAGAGAGGCTGGTTCGATCCTCCACTCATCTTCCCTCTTTTTGTATTAGCATGTTTCTAGTAATTATTTGTATTGACAGTTTAATTTGTGTAGTTCATTCAAAGGTTTAAAATGCAAACATGTTAGCGTTTCTGATGACTGTACCACGGAAGATTGAAACGGGCAGACCTGTGTCAGTTGGTCGAACATAATTGTGTACATACCGACATTGTGAAATTGGAAATGCAAAATAAGTGCAAATGGTTTTGAAAATTTAGTTTTACACAATTTATCTTTTGTACCAGAACGGGGTAAGTCTAGTTATAAGTACTGTAAAAATGCTATGATTTAGTGCTCAGTAATAGTTCGTAGGAACTAACGGGCCATTATTGTTCTAGCCTTTCGAAATGCCTTGGAATTCACGACATATATTATAGTGAAACGGCAGTGACTGGAAGGCGTTGTCCTGCGGAACACATATTCTTAAGATTCTAATTGTTAAATTACACCGCTAAATCAGAAGAACACCTAAGATACTAGCCGGAGAACTAGGATTGGCAGGGTTCCGCCATCAACATCTTTGGAAAACCCTCCTGGCGTCCAACCTTTTCTTTTTAGAATTAATTTTAAGTATAAGTTATTCGTTAGAGTACCTAGATATTTAATTAGACGTGCACGTCATAGGTTAGGTAAACAATATTATAAAAGTGTGTATAGTACGGATGTCCCGTCAGGAAAGTATCAAGTGATGATTTCATTCTGTACAACGACGTTAAGGTGCATTCACACTTAACTTGTAATCTTTTGTGAACAATAAAGTAATTTTGTAATCTTACTTGAATATCTTTTGATTTAGATCATAACAGACGGTTGTCGAAATTATGGATGTAAGTTGATTTTTCTGAGAGATAAACTTTGTAATGTAATTTAATATAATATAAATTGTAATGTTTGTGTACGATAGCGCAATAAATAAATATTTTATTCTATAAAAATATATTATTATTATTATTATTATTGCATTATTATTATTATTATTATTATTATTATTATTGTTTTCTATCATAAAAATGATAGTACTTTTATATTGATAATAACTATTCCAAAAAATCAAAAATGCACAACGTTGATATTCAAGTTTTCACTTCTGCCGGCACTCCCGGAGTGCTTTCACAGTTTTTTTTTTGTGTGTTACGTACACAAGGTAACGATAATGACGGGAGAGTCTCCTATAAATACTTAATACATATAAACCTCCATGAATTATGTACTAATGTTCGTGCTCATCATACAAACATTTGCGCCTAGCGGGAATCGAACCAGTGAAGGACCGGTATAGTAGTCAGGAGCGATAACCATTACATCAAACGCGTCGTAACGTAACATTTCCTGAACCTTACGAGTAAGTACATGAGACATTCATAACTGAATTACTAGCTTATTGATTAATGTAACTCAATGTATTTTTAGTGTAAATAAGTAACTACATAAACCATTTTTAAGACGAAAAAGTAGTTTAAGGGCCGATTTTTCAATGGTAAAATAAATCTTATCAGACTGATAAATTATAAAGCGACAGATTTTAAAAATGACAGGTACCTATGACTGCTGACAATAAGGTGACGTTTTAAAACTAGCCATATTAGTATTTTGTTTGACGAATATTTCTTATCTGACAAAATTAAACTAAGACATACAACATAAAAAATAACTTATTATCTACCTATTCAAAAACGAAACCATTTCCTTGCGGCAAGGAGGCTATGATGCTGGCTGCGTTGCCGCGTTGGATAGCTATGCTGATTCTTTGAGCTAAGAACCAGCTAGCTTTATTATTGGCTGTTAAAGAATTTAATTTTGGCGCAATTTTTCTAAACAGCAATTTAGCAGAGGGTCCCCACGGCCCAAATGTTTCAACGCCAAACGGCGCAAACACATAATCACTTGCAAGTGAAACGTACTTGCGACGCTTGGCGTTTTCAGCCAACTCCGCTGCTGCTCCAGCTTTAAGGGCTGATTCTCTGAGATGGGAGGGGGCCAAAGTATCGACAAAATTTGCATCCCAAACTAAGGCCCGACCCCGTTTCCAGGGAATAAGCGTTAGGCCATCGGGTCTCTTGCCATCATCACGGACCAAACCACGTGGTTCCAACGTGGAAGGAACATTAATGGTCGCAAGAGCTCTTCTGATGGCGTCATTAAGGGTAGCGTGACGGGCGAGACGCCCAGCGCTTTGCTGGCAACAAAGGCAGTGGAGACCAATTATCAACCTCTTTGCCACATGGACACGTAAAAATTTCACATATAGGGGTACCAAGGCGGAGGCCCACACACACCCGGAAAGACTCACTATCGAAAAGAGTGCCCAATTTTATCTGACTATTGAAAAATCAGCTCTAAAAGTAATTTTTATTTTACCACAAAATTCTTCTGACACGATGTTGCAGTTGCCGTATTGTGTAGGAAGTGTTCCCACTATTGTAGATATTCCAAATTTGTATAGAATAAAAAGGTAGGTAGGTATATTGACTCATCACATGACTGTATATTGTTCACCACGTGTAAATAAATATTAATTATCATTTATACAGTAGCAAATAATAATCATTGGGATGTTTCATAACAAATGGGCACCGGATGCGAGTGTGCTCAATGTGCGAAGCGGAGACGAGTTGTCTCATGGTTTCAGACGACCGCGGTTTATATCAGGGGACGGCAAAACATTAAAAGGTTTTTGCGAAACCTTTTAACACTCACTTCAAAAAACTGTAAACTGAGTTTTACTTTCATAATGAAAGGTTGGCTTTTAAATGCTTTTTTTTGTGCCCAGATCAAATGAGTTCAAATTTGACGGGTGTGTTATGGTTGTAAACAAAATTGGTTTGGGGCCGACAATACTCTGTTTACGTATACTATATTGTTTTTTTTTTAATGTTTTAGTTACATGTATGGGAGACCCCTTAAATATCATTTTTTTGTATGAGAATCGTAAAGCGGATAACAGAATACATCTACCTACTAAGTTTAAACTGTGTAATACTAATAGCTTCAGAATAAAGTGACTGTGACTTGACTTGACGAAACTATAAGGGTTCTATTTTCTGACATTCGGGCTATGGAATCCTAAAAACCGGTCAAATGCGAGTCAAACTCGCACACTAAGGGTTCCGTGCCAACTTCAACTGAATTACTTTACTGTATATACAAATTTCATGAGACGATTGTCATGAAATTTTCCTAGCCGTTTCCGAGATTCAGAATATACACGAATTGCTCGTTTAAAGTATTGGATTTGCACCTCCTGCGCAGAACAAACAATAATAAGAACGAAGAATAATCAAAAACCATACAGAACCAATGAAAGATCCACCACATTTTTTAAACGCGAGCCCACAAATCATCGCCTTGGTATAAAACTCGCCGGAAGCGAATGATTGCGTACTCGCACATGTAGCCGCATTGTCTCGGCCTGAAATGATTTCATTCATTAACAGAAGTAATTAAGGCGCGTATTTTTGCGCCGCAAACAGCGGATTAGAATAGTGATGGAAGTTAATTGGATTTCCTGTAAGCTTTCGAATTGACGAAAATATTCGGTGTGTCATCTTTTTTAAGTGGGTAGGTAGGTTTGTAATTTTATAAATCAGTTAGGTATTCAATACTTTATGGTTATTGAACGTAAGAAAGGCCTATGGCAGCAGTAAACGTCCTTTGACTGATAATTAGGATGAGGCGAATCATACGCCGCGTATTTCAGATTAGTGAAACGTTTCTCAACACATCACTTCATATGAGATAGTTGCTTTATTACTAACTTTTATTATTACTGACATAAGGCTATATTGCTTCAGTTAAAAAACATTTTCGGAACTTTTTGTTGGAATAATTAATTAGTAAATAAAACATCACCTTTCTTTTAGATACCTAAAAGATGGAACTTGTAAAAATGGTACTAAGTTTGAATCCTTAACCCTCCACCTGCTAAAGGGTCCATCCCACAAGTCCCACTCGTCCCAAACCGTGTTGTTGCGTTCAAAACAAACTTTCTTTCTCATTTAGCACGTTCAAAAACAAGGGTGGATTACCGCGAGAGTTTACAAAGCGTTCGCCACGGATTATCGCCATAAAGAGAGGTGCTTGACAATAAAACGCAGTTTATTGTGCTCTGAACGCGTCTTGCCGCTTTTTTATGTGTCGCTGTGGAGTCGCGGAATTTGAAAAGAGCGTGTGCTGTTCATATTTCATATGTATTTTGTGCTTTGAGAGAGTAAATATTGGAGTACCTACTATTAAGAGTTATTAAAAAAAGTTGGTACTTAATGTGTAAGATATTATGGAAAAATAGATAAAATCGATCGTTTTCTATGTAGCAAGTAGAAAAATCGTAGTTGGAGTTTCAAATCGTAAGGTAACGTAAGTAGGTGAGAACGAATAAAGCTGTACAAAACAAAATATTACCTCACTAAATGTTTTAAACTTCACCTCAAAACTGTAATGATATAATAGTTGTATTGTACCCATACATCTATGTATGGTGTCAGTCAGTGGAGGCACACGTCCCATTATAGATCCTACAATTGCTTCGGGACAATTGTGGGCTAGTGCTGAGAAGAAGCAGCGCAACAAACTCAGTCCTATTGTCAATGACACACACAACACAACTAAGATACTCTCATAAATATAAATGCTTGTCCAAAAATTTTCCAAACACGACAGACCCATATCAACCACAAAATTTCCCTAAAAAATCATGCTAAACTAAAAATCCGTCGGATTTTACCGGCCGACATCAAAGGGCCATAACAAAGAACCCTAAAAACATAATGAGACAGCAAGTGCTCCCGTTCGCATGGTTCCGTAGACCCGTAGCAATTTTAGGATCTCATAAATATGTATAAGGCGGTGCTCTTCTTTTCCTTACTTATCAATTATGGGTCGTTTAGCGACACGCCGCAGCGGTAGGGTTAAGATCACGGTTTATAGTTCTGAGGGGTATTCGTTTTCAATCGAATTTTTGGGTACTTTTGAACTTTTCAATTGAATCGTTTACTAAATCATACTGTCATTTCAATATTTATGATCTTTTGCTGTTGTTAAAAGGTCGAAATTAAGACAAGTTAATACAAAAAAAGTAGAATTAACATTACGGAACAAATCATTACGATTTGGTATAGCTATAGGTTTATTTTATAGTGCCTACAATTTTTGCAGAATTTAAATAATTTTTTTTTTGACTCACCATTTTTAGGGTTCCGTAGCCGAATGGCAAAAAACGGAACCCTTATAGTTTCGTCAAGTCTGTCTGTCTGTCTGTCTGTCCGTCCGTATGTCACAGCCATTTTATTCTGTAACTATAAGCATTACACTGTTGAAATTTGGTTGAAAGATGTATCCTGTTAACCGCTTACCGATTCTCATACAAAAAATAAAGAATAATGTCATTTAAGCCCCCCCCCCCCTTAAATGACATTATTTTATCTCCCATACATGAAACTATAACGAGAAAAAATTTTTTTAGTCATACCTATGCGTGTGGGGTCTATAGATAGGTCTTTTAAAATGATATTGAGGTTCCAAAAAACATTTTCTTTTAAAGTCTAACGTTTCATAGCTATCCGCTTCCAAAGTGGTAAAATGGGCGTCCCCCCCCATCTAACTTCTAAACCAAGAAAGTGTAAATTTTGAAAAAAAAAATATAATATAGATCGTAACAAACACTTTCAACGAAAATTAGTTTAGACGAGATCAAACTAGTAGTTTTTGATATATAGCATGTTTTCAACAATCGCAAACATGACTTTGTACTTCATACAAACACTATGAAAAACAAAGTTATATTTGTAGTCAACAAAATATTGTGGTATTTTACTACGTAGAAGTAAGTGGATTCCCTAATTCATTTAAAGTTGGCACGGAACCCTCAGTGCGCGAGTCCGACTCGCACTTGGCCGGTTTTAGGGTTCCGTAGTCGAGTGGAAAAAAACGTAACCCTTATTTAACAAAACATATTAATAGACAGAACAGATAGTTTAAAATAATCATTCTCACATTAAAAATAACGCTGATTCCAATATGTGCCTTCCAAGCCGCGGCTTTTCAACAAACCCATCCAAATCGAAACCGAAAAGACAACATCAGTTTTAACTACACGTAACCCGCCGCCCACGGGCTCACAGATCAGTATAATACACACTAATTTCCATGATTATTCAACTAAACCCTAAAACAGAAACGACAATTCTAACCCTTGATCGCCAGAGGCGCAAAAGACCCCGTTTAAAGGGGCGAGTTTATTGCAAAAAATACTCGCAATTTCACGGGCACAACACTCCCCGTGTCCCCGAGGTAGTTTCGATTCCGACTCGATTATGCTTAGGGTAAGGGCGTATCGTACCTTTTGACGTTTGATTTCAAAGTTTTAATCATTTTGGTCAGATTCACGATATCTATAATATAAAGTTTTACTTCCAAACAACTCTTAATATTCAAACCACTTACATCCAAGAGACCTACGCAATCAGTAGAGTAAGTTACATATGATTGCATAAATTTTCTCAATATTGGATGTAGCGATTTCCTGCGACTCTATCCGCAGATTTTCTTATAGCCTTTCAAGCCTCTTAATAATAATAATAATAAAAATACTTCATTGCACACCATAAACATAATTACACAGGATAGTATCTTATATATTCGCTATAAGTACAATTTAGGCGGTCTTATTGTTTGTAGCAATTCCTTCTTCAGGTAAGGAAAAAGCATGAAGAATGAAAGAAGAGGCATGGCGATGAAATTATTGTTATTTACTCTTTTTGGAGTAGAATTCTACACGTGTAGTAAAATTAACTTTTTTAAGGTAAGATTATTTACAATATTTAATATATTACCATCTATGAAGAAACGTGCAGGATTATAAAATAGTTTTAAAAAAAACAATCTACTATCAAATGGTGTGGAACACCCTTAACCGTCATTGATATTGCCGATCGCAGCCACCAGAGGGCCATTCATTTTTTCTAATTTGTATGAGGTACAATTTGTTCGGTCCATCTGTAGGGTTAAGATACTATCTTTATTGATTGTCATTTAATTGAATTTGTAAGCGGTTAGGGTTTTTATTCGATAATAATGCATCTGGTGAAGTAAAGGTTTGTTTATTGAAAGTTTACTAAAAACTTTATAGCAGACTTTATAGAGAATTATGTTTTATTAGCTAGCACTATGATGTTATAATATTTAATATTTAAAGGGTCAATTCAGCACAATTAATGAATCATTTTTTGTAGATAACACTTTGGGTTTTATTCAGTTTCTTTAGAAAATTTACTATTTTTTTTAGATATTTCATTTGTATTAATTAGGGTGAAGATTAGACAAAAAGAGCGATTAGGCATTGAACTGAGAGCGGCGAAGCCGATGACGTAGATAACTTTTGAAATCATCAAATCAAAAAAAGAAAATATCGATTTTCGTGACGTAGATAACTTTTGAAATCGTCAGGGTAATAAAAAAATAAAATCTCAATTTTCCAAAAAAATAATGATAGGGTCTTGTTTCTATGATACCCCTTAAGACACAGTAAAAATATTATCACTTAAAACGATTTGACCTTATATCTTTTAACTAACTTTTTAGTTATTAAAACCGTTAAATTCCAAATCAACCCAACCCTTTGCAATCAGATTAGCACCTTCCACCCATATCCACCCCGATGTTAATCACTACCACAATAAACAATAACAACGAATCACCCAATAAAAATTACAGTAAAAAATCCAATAGCCCGCATTCCTAAAAAGAGCAATCTTTAACTAAAATCGTAAACGGAATCAGTCCGTTTTAGCAATTTACCGGAGTTAGTGGGGTCTTTTTTACCAATTGTACGTCGACAGCAGATCGTTGTAGATAAGCTAACGCCCGCATGTGCGCACACGCAAGGGGCAAAGAGTAATGACAGACGTAGAAGAGACTAGTGCTTATTGTGCCATACTTAGAGAGGGAAGGACGTCGAATAGACTAAGTCAAATAGTGGCGTCATCAACTTTGAACATTTCCCAAACTAGGTCACGAAAAAAATCATCATCATCATCATCATTATCAGCCTAATGCGACTGCTGATCACAGGACTCCCCCACGGCTTTCCAGTGACCGATCACTAGCGGTCTGCATCCAGTTTGAATCTGCGATCTTTACAAGGTCGTCTGTCTATTGTGACGGTGGACGTTCTACGCTGCGTCTTTGGTCGAAAAGTCTCCGAGAAAAATATTCTTCACTTTATTAGGTAAGGAATCTATAATGAATCATTTCATTCAAAAATTCATTCATTGATATTTGATATTGAATACACTGACTCTGTTGTAAGTACACAAATCAACAAATTTATAAGATTAATAAGAACTGTTTTGTCTAAATAACGTTTAGTAATGGGACATCATTTTTAGAATGCAATAGCAGGTTTAGTTTATGTACCTTTGTTTCAATTCTTTTAAAAACATAGGTAGAAACGAAGACGACAAGACCGCATCACAGAGTAACATATCTGCGATATTTAATCTTTGACTGCGCAGGATGCGGTGATCAGTGGTTCGTAATTAATAAATCGTTAATGGCGTGCGGATCACGATTGTTTTTATGGTGGTGTGTGGTTTGGTGTCTGGCGATTGGCGTTGAATGATGACACTTGAGTAACGGATGGTGTTATGACTTAGCTCTGAGGGGGCATGGTTTGTTTAAATGACTAAGCTTGGGACTCTACTGGGACTCTCTTCTTGACATATGTAGTTGCAGTATTTCCTCTTAGCTTATGCTAACTTTCACCTTTTGAGTAAATCTATACTAATATTATAAAGCTGAAGAGTTTGATTGTTTGATTGAACACGCTAATCTCAGGAACTACTGGACCGATTTGAAATTTTATTTTTGTGTTGGATAGCTTATTTATCAAGGAAGGCTTTAGACTATAGTACATCACACTGCCTGCGATGGAAGGGGAGGGAGCAAACTCAAAACGCGCGGACAAAGTTGCGGGTAAACGCTACTAGTATGTTGAAATTTATAAAAATATTTTGCTTTAAATTTCCGCTAAGCGACGCCGGCGCAGGCAAATTTCAACTTAATAATGGATCTCCACAAAGTAACGCCTGATTCCATTAAACGCTACTACATAAAAAATAGTGAGAGAGTAAAGTTAGACTTCCTGATACATCCCAGCTTTCACTGGTTGGGGTATTTATTAATTTGTTTCTTCATACTTTATTGCACAATCAAAATTTGTATAAAAGGTGGATTTGACACCATATGGCGTTCTCTACCAGTTATACCTTTGGGCTAAGCAGAAATTATTGTGGGTTGTGCGACAAAGTAATAGAATTAATGATTAAAGATAACAATTAAGACGTTAGAGGTTTACAATTCAAATCAAACTGTAGAGTTATATCATCATTAAGATGCGGTATTATACCTTGAGCACGTATTTAAAATGAATAAGAGTTTTAGCCTATACGTAGAGGTTAAAAAGATGTCCTTCTTTTGCCATGGGGAAAATCAAATGTTTCAGAAATTCGGAAACTTCGTGATCCTAGTATTATCTTGACCTAAATAGAAGATCCTGATTTATACCACCTAAAGCTAACTAACGAACATTTTGATTACGACGTCTCGTTAACTACGCAATCTGACGTTTTAATAAATTAACAATTAAAACTGTAATCGGTTAATTGATAACGATGACATGCGGGTCGCTGTCGCCCGAAAGAATGTTTGTTTTTTGTTGAACAGTAACAGTCACCCTTTTTGTCTTTAAATAATTTTAATTAATAGTAGTAGTATAAAATAGTAGTAAGTATTAAAATTTTGATTTCTATATTGTCCCGACCGGAGATTGTACCCGGGACATCGGAGCAGCGACGCCTAGAAACCAGCGTGCTTAGCCACTACACCACGGAGGTCGTCTTTTAAGACATGTTTGCTTATGTAAGTACCAGCTATCTCAAAGAAATCAACTCTGAAAATAATATTTTGTCTTAAAGAAAATGCTACAAGCAATAAGACCGACTTATTGTACTACTGCCTGATATTTCAAATATAACTTATTTTGTACCATTCATTATCATGGTATTCTTATTAATTTTGCTAAAGTATAAATTGTGTCATACCTAATCAGCATAAGTAGTGTCATAGCTACTACAGTATTAATTGTATTAGCTATTACTGCCGAAATTATATGGTTTGGTAAATGTTGATTTGTTTGCTTATACCTATATACTAAATTAAGTTATTGTTATTTTTTTTAAAAAGCCTGTAAGTAAATAGAATTACAAAAAAACATCAAATTGAATCTTAAGAATCGTCTTACTTGGAAGACACTCTCGGGCGGTTGAGTCAACTCAGATCAACTAATTACATGTTATTCCCACTGATTAAAGCACAGCTTGGCTCTAATGAGTGACTCACAAGACTATCGGTACGAGGACGGTTTACACGTCACGGATATTAGTATATGTGTGGATTCATGAACTAAGATAGAATGAAGAGAAAAAATATCAAATACTTACATGATATTAATAGTCCCTCTATCCGATTCCGACTACGGTGGCCAGTCACAAACGACTAACCGATTGCGCGGGATATATTATAGTGCACAAGTGTGTGGGCAAACACAGGTACACTCTCTATTCCTCTCACTCTCATAGCCCAATGGGACAGCAATCTGACACGACTGGAGAGAGATCAGACAGGTGCAGGACCAACGGATTTACGTGCTTTCCGAGTTACGGGGGTGAAACACCGCCAACTTCCTTACTCCCGGTTACCCTGATAGTTTCTGAACAGAAAAACCCATATTTTTGGCCCGACCCAGAGATCAAACCCGGGACCTCTGGCGCAGCCGTCACTTTAAAGTGCAACCCTCTAACCACTGAGCAGTTAAATTACGTTACATCATATTATATTTATAAATATAATAACTTTTGAATTGAATGTCCAAGGAAACCTTGAGTTCGTCATAGTTCAAATGGTAGGGCTGTGTCTGCGACTATGCAATCAAACATGATCGACTGAACTCTTGACTAAATAACTATCACTGCACTGTACTTCCTCATGTCTTAACGTTCCACGTTTAAACTAAATAGGCTATAGCCTTGTTTCTATGCGTCAAATCAAGCATTCGATGGTACGTAAGAGATGTGCCTTCATAACGTGTACCGTATTTGCCAATTATCGTCGGATGTAAACCCCTATTTGACGCGTAAAATTCGTTCTCACAGATAGCTCACATCTTTCTCAATCAACGGACCATCGGGGCGCACGATTTTTATTGTTTTCCTACCAATTGCCACTTGTTTTTTAATTCCACCAAAAAACCATTAACCCTTAATTAATTTTACAACCGCTTTATTAAAGTTAACTGTCAACTGTAAAAACAAAATGGCGGTTGGTGACACTAATTCACTTGCTTTTACATTTATAGTTGTTTTTTTACTGCAAATAGATTGCTGTTTTGTTACTTTTATGTGCGTTAAATCACATGAAATAATGAAAGGGTAAATTGATACAATAATAGACACGTACACTTAAGTATTTTTCATTTGTTGTAATTTTTTGTAATATTTTTTACAGAGTTCAAAAGAAGATGTAATCTTTTCAATGTGTATGTATGTGAATATCATTCGAATTTGATAATATTTGAGTATTTAGATCTATTAAGGCTTCCAAACATGTATCTTAATTTCGTAGTGCATGTATGTATGTATGTTTATCCACTGATTTATTTAGTTTTTGATTATTATTTTTTAGTTAAATATGATATATTCCAACTTATAGGGTACACCGTAAGTTTAATCAGTCCATCAGTTTTTGAGGTATGTATGGGTAATAACTAAGTATCATGAAATCATCATTATACTTAGTTATTACGCATCAGCCAAAGGACGTCCACTGCTGAACAAAGACCTCCCGCACGGTTTTCCACAGCGACCGATCACAAGCGGTCTGCATCGAGTTTAATCCTGCGATCTTTACAAGGTCGTCGGTTCATCTTGTTAGTGGACGTCCTAGGCTGCGTCTTTGGTCGAAGGGCCTCCAATCTAGAACTTTCCCAACGGCCATCAGTTCTCCGCGCTATGTGGCCTACCCATTGCCACTTGAGCTTACTGATTCTCAAGGCTATGGCCGTTATCTTAGTTCTTCTACGTATCACCTCATTTCTGATTCGATCCCGTAGAGAAACACCCAGAAAGTATCATGAAATTAAAAAAAAACACGCCTTCTAAATACTGACTCAAAAGCTCAAAATGAAACCCTTGCCCTCTGTTTAGGAGAAACAAATTTATTTGGAGTCAGTTCATGATGTCAAGCTTCGTACCATGAATAGTCTACGCACATCATGCACCGACTCCAAATGAATTTGTTTTTCCTAAATAGAGGGCAAATGCGCTGTTTTGAGCTTTTCATGCTTAAAAAAAAAATGCATTTTATTTTATTGCCGACGCTTAATTTTAATAGTGAAATTCATTGAGTCTTGTATTTTACTTTTGTCTCACTGGCCTTAATTCTTAATACTATAAATAGGTAAGCGAAGATCGTATTCGGCGTTGCGATTAAACCAATTTTATTAATGTGTTTTATAAATGAGTTTGAAACAAATAATCAACTCTGTCTTGGCCGTTTTTTATTCAGTTTGGTCGCGTTTTCTAATTCCCATTAGAGAGAACTAATGAATAGTTCTCGCCGACTGACAAACTGTCATTTTGACAAGTGTTTGTATTTAATTGCTTTTTTGGTCGCACTGGGCGAACTTATTTACGCTTTTTGTTTCTACCGTCCAGTTTCAGCAAGAACGTATAATGTTAAATCATGTTGTTATTTAATTATTTACACGCAATATTTTTCGATGCTTCAATTATTTATATGCCAGGATACATAAACACTTACAAAGCTTCAATCTCAATGAATACGATTGCTTTACACAATTCCACCTCTGGGGTGCGATTGTGTAAAGCAATCGTATTCACTTGACGTACGGTATGGTCTGTCAAATAGAGAAGAACAAAGGGTTTGACGGATTATATCGTACGTTTTGAACGGTCAAATGAATACGATTGCTTTACACAATTCCAGCTTGGGTCTTAAAAGAAGGTAGTAGGTGTATTCAGCCTACATGCAGACGTGCATTATCAGTAATAATTTCTAAAAAAATATTTAAAAAGTCCGTTTATAATTAATACTTAACCGTCAATAATGTCAAAAAATTAAATTAAGAATGGGAAAGATTGCGAATATTATTAATTATGAATAAAAGAAAAAATCTAGATTGGAAACGCATCGACCAAAAGCGCAGCCTACGACGTTCATCGACAAGATGGACAGACGACCTTATAAAGATCGTAGGATCATACTGGATGCAAACCGCTCACAACCGGTTGGTGTGGAAAACCGCGGGGCTATATTGAGCATTGGACGTCCTTTGGCTGATAAAGTTGATGATTATTATTCTTGAATACAATAGAAAAGCAGCAATGCAGTGCAAGCAATGTACTACATATGTACTCGTAATTGCAACCCATCATAGCAAAAGACAACCAAAATAGCTACTAAACTTAAGTACATAATTAATTTTCTGGAACCAGCCGGTTTCAATCGGTTTCCTACCTCATAAGCACAAAACTTAAATTTTGTGTACGTCATCAATTCGTTAAAAACAGTCGTTTATTTGTCTGAAATAAACGTTACAAATATGGCTAAGCAAACATTATGTTATAAAATTTTCAAATATAATGCAAATCAAAGCAGCTAAAACGATAATTAAGTAAATTAATTAGTTGATCATCATATCAGGACAGCGCACTCGTTATTTGAATTTAATCCAAATTAATGTCATTCAAACGTGTTATCTACGTCCCTTCGCGTGTTGAAACACGGATTTCCCATATTCAAAACATCATTATTATAAAATCTGGGGAATTCATAAAAGCATTGGATTAAAAAACACACCCTGTTTCATAATGTTCTGTATTAGTTGCTTCTAAAAATGTAAAACATACTCTTTTTTTTCAAATCGGCTTAGTTTCCTTAGGTATAAGAAAAGCTTAAAAGATTCGTTTTTGTGACTTTAAGCTTAACTTTATTTGCATATATTCGTCAGACAGATATCTACTTCCTTATACAACAAGAACTTGAGCTTACATTACAATATATGTACTAAGATCAATTTTATAAGATAAGGCATATTATGCGTGCCTAGAGTTGGGCAGGTAAAAAAACAAAATGGTAAGTAATGAAAAATATGGTAATTTATGGTAAAAATGGTAAAATACTCGTAATTTACCAAATAGACCGTAAAATATTCAGTTGCTATATTTATTTATTTTATAATTTGTGCATGATTAAAGCTTTAATCCAAACGGTTGTTGGCGGTGTTGATGGTAGAAAACACTTCAAAAATTGATTATTTTTTACGTTACTTGGGTCACCATATAAAACAGAAAACAAATATTCGTGCGCGTTGCGTAAATTATTAAATGGCATTTAACGTTCGCGCTCGCTTCTCGTCTGGTTATTGACGAAACGTTCGAGGAAATATTTGTGCAGCTGACACGAACTTGCTGTTCACATTGATGTTCACACATCATCATCATCATTATCAACCAAAAGACGTCCACTGCTGAACATATGCCTTTCCACAGCGACCGGTTGTGAGCGGTCTGCATCCAGTTTGGTCCTGTCGTCTGTCCATCTTGTCGGTGGACATCCCACGCTGCGCTTTTGGTCGAAGGGTTTCCAATCTAGAACTTTTCTGCCCCAGCGGCCATCAGTTCCCTGCTATGTGCCCTGCCAAAGTGCCTGCTGCCACTAGAGCTTACTGATTCGTAGGGATATGTCCGTTACCTTAGTTCTTCTACGTATCTCCTCGCTTCTGATTCGATCACCGAGCATAGCCCACTCCATTGCTCGTTGTGTGATTTTAAGCTTCTTTATGATGCCCATAGTTAGAGACCACGTAACGGATCCGTATGTCTTCACTGGTGACATACACTGGTTGAAAGCTTTCGTCTTCAGACACTGAGGTAATTGACACGAGAGGACGCTCTTATGCAGTTTCCCGAACGCTGCCTAGCCGAGTTGGATTCGTCAATTGACCTCTTTCTCAAAGTTGGACCTATCTAATTGGATCTTTCATCTAAGGTAGACGTACTCGTCAACAACTTCAAGAGTTGAGTTTCCAACGGATACTGGAGTAGGTATAACACGGGAACTTGACGTAATTTTCGTCTTTTCCATGTTTTTTTCAAAGATGGGATACTTGGTCGAGCATAGTGTCAAGATCATTCAGCGTCTTTGCCACAACGACTATATCATCGGCAAACCGGAGGCGTGTTATTTATTCGCTATTGACGCAGATGCCGAATCCTTCTCATTCCAGGAGCTTAAAGGCGTCTTCCAATGCCGCTGTATACAGTTTCGGAGATATAACGTCTCCCTGTCTTACACCTCTCCGCAATGGAATCGCCCTCGTATTTTGTTCCTGTACTCGGACCGACCATGGTGGCGTTGTTATACAGACACTTTAACACCTATCGTCTATGTGACACCACTGAAGAGGCCTAAGCACCGCCCAAATTTTGATCGAATCAAAAGCCTTCTCATAGTCCACAAACGCTAAACATAGGAGCATATTATACTCGTACTTCTCGGACTTCTGTATAATTTGCCTTAATAGATGTGGTCTATGGTACTGTAGCCTTTTCAGAATTCGGCTTGTTCGGGAGGCTGGAAGTCATCAAACCTACGTGCGAGACGCTTCGTGATTCACACTTGCGCGAGATTAATCAT
Organism: Pyrausta purpuralis; assembly: GCA_963924145.1. NCBI lineage: Eukaryota > Metazoa > Arthropoda > Insecta > Lepidoptera > Crambidae > Pyrausta > Pyrausta purpuralis. Next base: position 21,452,899 of record OZ001654.1, read on the forward strand.
AGCATTTGTTGTTACATGAAGATGCCGAAGGTTGAATTAATTGTGGCTTGCGCTCTGCAACTCGTTAGTTTAGTTAGTTATCTTGAGTAAGAAAGTGAAAAGGAACCGGCGACGCAGACGATGGTGAGGTGAATGATAAGCTTAGCTTTTAGGTCAGTATGATAAGGAGGCATTTTTTTCAAAAATTGTACCCTATTTCGTCATTTTCAGTTATTAAATTAATAACATATAAAACGAAAACTACTGGTTTTGATGCAACTTACACTGTAGGTACCCTAAGTAGCAAATATCTGATTGAACAAAAAATAATCATCTCGCTATGACTTCTCGTTTTCTAGAAATCCGTGGTGAAAAAAACATCAAAACACACATACACTTACGAAATTTCGAACACGTGTTTGGAACTTTGGAAGCCTTAAAAGATTACCCCACTCGAACATATAAAATTCTAACAATATCACATACCTTATAGGTCGAATTGATGACCTCCTTTTTTAAAATAAACATAAATATGTTTATATTACAAACACAATATCACTCATAAATTACAAAGTACAAAACAAAAATAAACCTAATAAATATATTTTTGCGTGATGTGAATCCAGCTCAAAAGTTCGTGTTCGTATTGGCATGTAAAGAAGTATCATCATGCTAAGACAGTAAAAATGAGTGAAATGTTATTAATGGTAATTTGGTAAAGGATTTAAGTATATTTATACATTAAGTTATGTTAATTAAAATCATTTGAATATTTTCCCAGTCATCGGTAATTTTACCGAGTAAATTACATGTTTTTGGTAATTTACTCGAAATTGAGTAAATTACCGGTCACAAACCCAACGCTATGCGTGCCCGATACCATTAACACAGTTCACACCATTCATAGAGATTTTTTTACTAGTAGAACATAAATGGTGTCATAATAGTCATATGACTATATGACTATATCATATATCGAAACAACTTTGCTAGCAATCAAAATTGCTAATTCAAACCACGCGCAAAATAACAAAGAAAACGGATTTTAAAAATTAAAAAGTGTATCCATTCAATTGGGCGCAGTTAAAGCAAATCGAGCTAAATGAGTGCGCACAGGCACGACAAAGTTGCATCAGGGAACGCGAGCAAACTGTGGCGGTCAAACAAGGGTTAAATTGCCCCCGTTTTTAGGGTTCCTTGTTCGACCTGTGTGTTAAGCCTGCTTCACAAGCTTTATTTGTTATCCAAATATGCTTGACTGACTTATAGTTGTTCAATGGTCAGATAAAACTTCTTCTTCTTCTTTATTATGGCTTATTAGACTAATCAGACTAATAAATTATAAAGACAGATTTAAAAAAATCAGGTACCTATGATTGCTGACAATTAGGAGACGTTTGCAAATTAGCCATATGGTATTTTGGTCGACGAATATTTCTTATCTGACTATTGAAAAATCAGCCCTTATACAACTGAAAATTATAGAACGACCGATTTTAAAATTACATTCACATAATTGAATGCTGATAAATAGGCGACGTTTCAAATAAGGCGTATTGTACCTATTTTATTTGACAAATATTCCATATCTGATGTTGGAAAAATCAGGCTTTAGATTTATTTCAAAGGCATGACCTATCAAGGGTTCAAGGGTGCGTAGTGCAAAAAACATAATTTTCAATAATTGATTCGGTCTCCTCCATAATGTAGGTAAATATTGATATCTTAACCCACTTATTCATTAATAATATAAACCTATTTCAGCCATTACACTTTCTCTCAAATGATGACAGCGCCAAGAAAGAACGAGACAAAACAGTGTAATAGTTAAAACTGGTTTAATAAACTGTTAACGTTATGATTAATAAGGGAGTTAGTCTATTTGCATAAATTGAGTGAAACATTGACTTCAACAAGTTTACCGAGTTCATTTTATTAAAAGATCAACATAATTGAAGATACAAAATGTATTGTTATTAAACAACGTAAGGGATTAAAATAGTAATTAATTTTCGACAGAACCCTCTGCAAAATGGTGCTGGTTCATTGTCACAATTTTATTAGAATGCTTTGATATATTGCCGGTAATAACAGCGTATGCCGTTTTACAGTTCACAATCGGGCTAACGTGTTTACACTAGATAGAAAATGACCGTTTACGTTCAGTAACTACCACAAAGTTTCTTTTTTCGATTTCGATGTTCAGTCGAAAGGCGATTATCAACTATAATAGGGTATCGTATCACAAATTAGTAAAAGTAAATTAAAGTTAGCCTGTAACATCCCACTGCTGGGCAAACGCGGGCCATACTCAGTGCGGGTGGAGGGGTGTTTGCAAGGTTTACTATTGTTTAACAAAAAACGTATGACAAAAGATCATTTTACAAACAACGTTTGAAAAACTTATCATTTGACAAACTTTCATTTCGCAAACATATTACTTTAAAAACAATATATTGACATAATACATGTTAATAAAGATGAAATAAGAAACCAAAAATTTGCGCACGGGCGGGACTTGAACCAGCAACCTTTTGGCAAACCGGGCCAAACGCTCTTACCAATTGAGCTACCGTGCTGTTAGTCCGACCCTGCGAAATTTGTGGTCTCCTATGAAAACGTCAATTGCGTGACGCTTAGCGCCATCTAGCCGTCTGTTTATGAAACAGATGGCCCAAGCAGTTATTCTTTACAGAATAAATTCAACTTGGAAATTGATGTCGCTTCGCTATCTATGCTTTAGAATGTTTTTAACACTCACAGTGTCATATTTTATATTAATAAAGATGAAATAAGAAACCAAAAATTTGCGCACGGGCGGGACTTGAACCAGCAACCTTTTGGCAAACCGGGCCAAACGCTCTTACCAATTGAGCTACCGTGCTGTTAGTCCGACCCTGCGAAATTTGTGGTCTCCTATGAAAACGTCAATTGCGTGACGCTTAGCGCCATCTAGCCGTCTGTTTATGAAACAGATGGCCCAAGCAGTTATTCTTTACAGAATAAATTCAACTTGGAAATTGATGTCGCTTCGCTATCTATGCTTTAGAATGTTTTTAACACTCACAGTGTCATATTTTATATTAATAAAGATGAAATAAGAAACCAAAAATTTGCGCACGGGCGGGACTTGAACCAGCAACCTTTTGGCAAACCGGGCCAAACGCTCTTACCAATTGAGCTACCGTGCTGTTAGTCCGACCCTGCGAAATTTGTGGTCTCCTATGAAAACGTCAATTGCGTGACGCTTAGCGCCATCTAGCCGTCTGTTTATGAAACAGATGGCCCAAGCAGTTATTCTTTACAGAATAAATTCAACTTGGAAATTGATGTCGCTTCGCTATCTATGCTTTAGAATGTTTTTAACACTCACAGTGTCATATTTTATATTAATAAAGATGAAATAAGAAACCAAAAATTTTTTAAAAATAGCGAAGCGACATCAATTTCCAAGTTGAATTTATTCTGTAAAGAATAACTGCTTGGGCCATCTGTTTCATAAACAGACGGCTAGATGGCGCTAAGCGTCACGCAATTGACGTTTTCATAGGAGACCACAAATTTCGCAGGGTCGGACTAACAGCACGGTAGCTCAATTGGTAAGAGCGTTTGGCCCGGTTTGCCAAAAGGTTGCTGGTTCAAGTCCCGCCCGTGCGCAAATTTTTGGTTTCTTATTTCATCTTTATTAATATAAAATATGACACTGTGAGTGTTAAAAACATTCTAAAGCATAGATAGCGAAGCGACATCAATTTCCAAGTTGAATTTATTCTGTAAAGAATAACTGCTTGGGCCATCTGTTTCATAAACAGACGGCTAGATGGCGCTAAGCGTCACGCAATTGACGTTTTCATAGGAGACCACAAATTTCGCAGGGTCGGACTAACAGCACGGTAGCTCAATTGGTAAGAGCGTTTGGCCCGGTTTGCCAAAAGGTTGCTGGTTCAAGTCCCGCCCGTGCGCAAATTTTTGGTTTCTTATTTCATCTTTATTAATATAAAATATGACACTGTGAGTGTTAAAAACATTCTAAAGCATAGATAGCGAAGCGACATCAATTTCCAAGTTGAATTTATTCTGTAAAGAATAACTGCTTGGGCCATCTGTTTCATAAACAGACGGCTAGATGGCGCTAAGCGTCACGCAATTGACGTTTTCATAGGAGACCACAAATTTCGCAGGGTCGGACTAACAGCACGGTAGCTCAATTGGTAAGAGCGTTTGGCCCGGTTTGCCAAAAGGTTGCTGGTTCAAGTCCCGCCCGTGCGCAAATTTTTGGTTTCTTATTTCATCTTTATTAATATAAAATATGACACTGTGAGTGTTAAAAACATTCTAAAGCATAATACATGTTTCGCAAATGTTTCACTTAAGAAATAATTAAACTGTTAAAATATTATTTTAAAAATAATCTCATGACTAAATAATTCGTTTGCTAAATTGGTGATTTTACAAAAAGTAAGAAGATAAATGATTCGTTTTTAAAATTTACTATTAGGCAAAGCCGTACAAAAGTCGGTATTTTATAAATCCGATGTACCTTCTGAAGTCTTGGAAAGTCTACCATGAACATCTACTTTTAGGTTCTTCCTTGTTTTGTCGAAAAACGTTTGATATAATTTCACTTTTTTATTAGCACGAATGGCTCTTTTCTGCAAAATAAATATGGTATCAATGTCAGCAGTAGAACCCGTAAGACGTGAGAGTCCAGTGAGAAGACCATAAGACATAATACTGTGGAAGTAACTAAAATACACAAGCCTCGCCGTTTCAACATCAGTCAGATACCTTATTTTTCTAACTGCAAAGGCAGCCGAGCTTAGCCTGCTAGCTAGGGCTTCAATATGAGGTCTCGACTGTAATTTTGAGTCAAGTGTAATGCCCAGAAATACAGTGGAGTCTTTTAAGACTAGATTATTACCATTTAGTACAATATTTGGTGTAAGTTGCTTTACATTAGGCAAAGTGAATTTTACACATTTAGTTTTACTAGCATTCAGCAACAAGTTATTGGTGGTGAACCAATTCAATACTTTGGAGAGAGTATTGTTTACTTCGTCAAAATCTTCTTCATGTCTTTTCATTTTAAAAATCAAAGAAGTATCATCAGCAAACAGAACTATCTCACAAAGATTTGTGGAATAAAATAGCAGGTCGTTTACATATATCAGGAAAAGTAAAGGCCCCAATATTGAGCCCTGGGGGACCCCCATTTGAAGAGGGGCTCCAGAAGAGTATAGGTACCATTTATGTTAACTGATTGTATTCTACCTGATAAGTACAAACTTAACAACTTAGATGAGTTTTCCGAGACACCATAGTGTTCTAACTTAATGAGCAGTATCTGATGGTCTACACAATCAAACGCCTTTGATAAATCACAGAATACACCTACGCCCTTAAGGCCTCTGACTAGGCTTAACGACTAATATCAACCGATATTAGCCGTGACCAACTGCTTAACGTGCCTTCTGAAGCACGGAGATGCTCGTGATGTACGTCACTTATATCGAATGGTCACCCATCCAAACACGACCTCGCCGTTAGTTTGCTTCACTTCGGTATCACTACCAAAGTGCTGCTACCACTGCGCTACGAGCACCTAGTATCACACATAAGGTTCGAAAATAAATAAATAAGTCATGGTCAATGTAGCTACTTGGACAAGTGATCCAATTATGTAGGTCCAACTTTGATAAAGAGGTCAATCGACGAATTCAATGCTGGCCAGCGTTTGGGAAACTGCGCAAGAGGGTCTTCTCGTCTCAATTACCTCAGTGTCTGAAGACGAAAGTTTTCAACCATACGGATTTGAATGTGGTCAAACCATACCTACTATAAACTTACCTTATTAATTACAAGCGACCCGACCTGCCCCGGCTTCGCACCAGTGCAATGTAAAACATGAATCACACATCTCATGAATTACTCTATCTATTAAAAAAAAACGCATCAGAATCCGTTTCGTAGTTTAAAAGATTTAAGTATTCATACATACAGACAGCGGGAAGTGACTTTGTCCCCTCCCGTCGCAGCGTGATGTTTTGTAGCCTTAAGGATTTACCGATAAATAAACTCTCCAACACATTTTTTTTAAATCGGTTCAGTAGTTCCCGAGATTAGTGCTTTCAAAAAAAAACTGATAGTATTAATAGAGATATTATACATTTGAGGAATGAAATAATTTTCATATTAGCCTCTTAAAACCAATGGTAGCCCTCTACCGTGTTTATCAATTTTCAAAGGGCTCCATAACACGAGGCATTGTTCAAACTTGTAAATAATTAAATAACTACTGTTTTGTTTTGTGCACGCGGCCTTTTTATGGCCTAAATAGCTTCCGTGTGAACTTAGTGACGTTATTTTTGTTTGTTCAAAAATTTTATACTTAAGTGGCTTATAACAATATTTTAAAAGCGTTTTATTATCAGTATTTAAAACTTCATGCACAAACACCATTGTTAAACGAAATTGTATATCATATTAATTAGTAATTTATAACTAGTATTAATTTAGTAAAAATAGAACTGGCTATCTCAAAAGATTAGCATACTTGCTAATAACTCACAAAATAGTGCATTCAGCTATTGATTCCCCAGATTTGTTGTCTTCACTCAACTTCAACACCTTATACAGATCTCGAAACCCAAACATATTTGCCCTTCAGGTATATAGGAACAACACCTCCTTTTTAACCCCATAGTGAGAATGTGCATCCCTGCATTCCCGTCGAAATAGATACGACCTACTCTGTCTTCACAAAATAGTGCATTCAGCTATTGATTCCCCAGATTTGTTGTCTTCACTCAACTTCAACACCTTATATAGGAACAACACCTCCTTTTTCAACCCCATATTGAGGATGTGCCGTTTATACAATAAAATGGCTCGCAGTGGTAGAGACATCGATATTTTTAATGGCAATTTCTCGCGGTTTAAGAGATCTGTTAGTGATATTTTTAAATGTCAATGAGCGTTCTCGACCTCGTCCTTCAAATATAAGTGTCTTTCTTTTTAAAGATTAATGTTCTCTTAATTTAATTTAAGTTAAGATAATGTTATGTTATAGTGTTGCATTATTTTATTTAATATTAAGCATGCTGTGTACGCTAATTTTGGATCTTTGTCTTATTAAATAATGTTATTTTAGCTTTGTGGCTCTGTAAATGACAATGATCTGTTTGTGTACCAAATTTTAAATAAATAAATAAATAACGCGGCAACACAGCTAACATCTTCATAGCTTCCTTGCCTCTTGGTTTTATTTTTGAAATATTTAAAGTGTATTTTTTATGTTGCATGTCTTAGTTTAATTTTGTCTTGTTTGTTATTAATAAAGACTGTTTGAATTTGAAAAAGCTCGGAGCAGAACAAACTGGATCTCAAACCTCCCAAAATCTGCATTGTCTACACTAAGGGCCGGTTTGACCATCGGCAAATAAGCACTACCCAACGAATAATTCAAACATTGAAGGTTTTTTTTATGAAGTAGTGGACAGATGAGTGATGAGTTTCTATCTTTTTAAGGCAGTCAAAGTATATTTCAAAATACGTCTATATTTTTTCGAGCATAAAAATGAAACTCAAACATTTCCATAATTGGTAAGCCATTGGTAAAATTAAGTCATCATTTCCAAATGAACACATATTTCCTTAAAAACAAACACACATAAATGCGTAGTTTCGAAAATGACACCATAATCACACCGTCACCAAATCATAGAGCCGTGCCCTTTGTTACAACGTCTCTATTATTCCCCAAATTTTGTTTACCTAATAGAATAATGACCTATCGTATAATAAATTGGAAGATTTCCATACTCGATAGCGAACTCCGTTTATCATTTTAATACTGCAAAGTGCCTCTAGGGTACCGCTCAATGACGTCATTAGGAAGCTCGTTTGTTTACTTAAAACGACGCTAGATGTCACCCGTTAAAAAATGACACCTTTTTAACACCCTTGCGCCGTTGACATAAGATCTAAAAACCGATTTTTGAAAATTCATTGGCTGTAAATACAAGTTGGTTTTGCCCGAAATATAAAAAGGGTCATCCAAAGTTTGACAGACGTGTCGTATTATTAAATTGCGGCGGAGTAGCAATGGAAAGCAATGATTAGTAATTTGGGCTGTTAGAAGTTATGGTGGCATGCTTTTGGGCGGTAAAATGATTTTTATTTGTTTACAAGGTGTGTTATATTGCTAGTGTAAGTAGAAGGGCATTATAAATCCAATTATTAAACGTGTCCACTGGCATCCGCATCCACGAATAACACGGATGCGATATGAAACATTGTTTTGGAAATTAGATTCGGAAAAATGCGAAAACATCCATATATAAGAGACAACTAACCAAATCAAATTCGGTTTTGGGATCGATCGTTCCTGGAGCTCTATTTTTGAATCACTCGCTAGGATATGGTGTGTGATTTTCGTTTGAAACCAAACTTAATTTCACCGTAAATCAAGCTAAATATATACTTAAATACTCACAATATTGAGTAATTTTTTTTCATCACTCCTGCGTAGAATTAAACTGTTTTTCATTCGATAATCGGACATTAATAAATGAATATCACACGCCATTTTGGCGCAAGTGATTAAAAACCAACTTTCATTCTTAATCACTCGCTTGGATATGGCGTGTGATTTACGTTCGAAAACGAACAAAAAATCAACGAAAATACCGTGAATAAAGACGTGAGTACTTACAACATTGAGATATATTTTTTCAAATCCCTTCTGAATGAATTTCAACTGCTTTTCATTCCAAAATTTGAGTATAATTAATTAATGAATATCAAACGCTATCTTGTCGCGAGTATTTCAGAAATAGGGCCTCTGAACCCTTATTTTTTGATAACTCGCCTGGATATGGCGTGTGATTATTTTCGTTTGAAAACTACAAAAAAAAGTGAATTATAGACTTGAGTACTCACAGAATAGAGCTATCTTTTTTTAAATCCCTTCCGTGTGGATATTAACTGATTTTCAATCGAAAATTGAAGACAAGTTGGCGGGTGATATGATGTACATCACACGTACGAGGGTCAAACTGAAAGTTCTTAGAACTGGCCACTTATAAACAATATAATAAAAAAAATATTCTAAAATTTGAAAATAGAACTCTTTGCCAATATTACTGAGTATATATTTCATTCATTTGTCATTTGTTTTACGATTTGGCGGCAAATTGAAAATTGTCTGTGTCACGTCAACATGAATTTAACACGAGAAAATTTTCGTGCAATGATTTTTTATGACTTTCGATGTCATTTAAGTCAACAAGAAAGTTATGATAGACTACGATTGGCCTTTCACGATGAAGCCCCATCTCGTGCGACTGTTTACAACTGGTTTAATGAGTTTAAACGTGGTCGCACTAATCTCACTGATGATGTACGTGAGGGACGGCCTTCTACGGCGACGACTGAAAATAACATCTGTGTTGTGCGGCGTATGATAGAGACTGACAAAAGAGTGACCTATCAGCAGATTCGGACAAGCTTAGGCATCGGTATGAGTCAAGTGCACAAAATCCTCCACGAACATTTAGCGGTCAGGAAGCTTTGCGCCCGGTGGATACCTCATAATTTGACTAAGGCTCAAAAACTCCATCGTGTGGATTGGTGCAGTAAATTGATTGAAAGATTTAACGGAGGTGACTCAAATGCTGTGTTCGACATACTAACAGGTGACGAAAGCTGGATTTACTGTTATGATCCTGAAACCAAAAGACAATCTGCTCAGTGGGTGTTTCCTTTCGAGGAGTTGCCAACTAAAGTGAAGAGAGATCGAAGTGCGGGAAAAAAAATGGTGGCCTCGTTCTTTGGAAGGATAGGTCATTTCGCAACAATTGTGTTAGAGGATCAAAAAACAGTTTCTGCAGAATGGTACACTACCAATTGTTTGCCACTTGTCTTGGAAAAAGTTCGAGAGAAACGACCTCGCAGTAGGATCCTCCTTCACCACGACAACGCCTCGCCGCACACCGCCAAGCGAACGATCGACTATTTGGCGACATCAAACGTTGAATTACTGGGTCACCCGCCGTATAGCCCCGACCTCGCGCCTTGTGATTTTTATTTATTTCCAAAAATTAAAGAAAAACTTAAAGGAAAGCGGTTTATGAATGCTGAAGAAGCGGTGGCTGCGTATCGCGATGCCATTGAAGAGACCCCTAAGGACGAGTGGGCAAAGTGCTTTTCCCAGTGGTTCCATCGCATGCAGCGGTGTATTGACGTCAATGGACAATATTTTGAAAAGATATAATAAAACTAATAACTGGCTAATGTAATCAGTTTTTGATTTTCTAAGAACTTTCAGTTTGACCCTCGTATCTTGACGCGAGTGACTACTCCCAAAGCCCGTAATTTTGGCCGTATTTACGGCGAAGATGTTTTCTTCGGCTATGCTATGCAAGATTTAATGGTAATCTATTATGATACAAATAATCAACCTCAATTAGGATCCTAAATATTATCTATATATCAATATAGAAATAATAAATATTATCTATAATGAAAATGGTAGCCAAAGAAAAAGCCTTCCTCGTAAATACGGCCAAAACTACGGGCTCATGGAGTAGACGCCTGGATTTGGGTGAGTGTGAAAGAGCCTAAGGGTCTCATTTTTCAATCACTTTTCTAAAAATGGCGTGTGATATTGATTTTTTAATATCCGATAACTCCACACATGAGTGGTTGAAAAAAAGGTAACTGAATTTAGTGAGTACTTACGTATATATATTTTTTTACGTATATATTTAGCCCAAAATTGTCCCGAAGCTGTGGTAGGGTTTATATTGAGACGTGTAAAAGTGTCCTTAATGGGCCTATTTGCATAAATAAATGACTTTGACTTTTACTTTTTATTACAGTCTATTCCGCCATAGAAAATCTGATAAAATAAAATAAATTATATTCAGTGTTAAACTACTCATTAATTAATTCTAAAAGATGAGTTCCCTAATTTCTGCTTCCATCTGCCAAAATACGTTCAGAAAAACCACACATTCTTGAGTGGATGTACAGCAGTTTCCACAAATTGGCATTATTTTTAAAACTGGTCGCACATCGTAGTTTTGTTTCCTGCAACTGAATAGTAAAAACATACGTAAGGGTATCTGAGGCTGTCACGTCGAATGTGAATGGATTCTGTTTTACATTACAGAAATTTCATAGCTATAAAGCTACATATATATTTTTTAAACTTGATTGCTATAGGCATAAATAAAAATGATATTTATGCTTTTGTGTAATGTAAGGAAGTCTGTAAGGTAATTTTATGGATCTGTATTGAATTCGTAATCCAGTGTCTGATTTTAATAAATAAATAAAATGCTTTCTTGTTTACGACATAGCATAATCAATACAATTTCTTTAGTGTCATGTATCCATAAAAATAGATAATTAAACACAATATAGTTGTATAATACAAGAGTCTTACATGTGACATACCGACACATTGCATGATAATGACATGTAGTGAATTATGGCAAAATGAAAAAAAAAACAATTGTCAGAACGAACGTTTTGTATGTCGCATCCGTAACGCAACTACGTTCGACTTTCCTCGCATTGTGCATATTCGAGTTTTATTCACACTTTCATATTACCTGCGCATTCATTAACGACATACTAGATAAAGTATGATCAAGTCCAGGCTCGTACATAATAGCGTTCCGTATGTTTCCCAAGAGCGTAATTCAATTTGGGGGTAAAACGCTTATTGTAGCAACACTGCTGTGTCTCATTGCCCGTCTAGTTAACCGAGCTTCAGGGTAATTCGGTTAATTTAACTTCACGTAAACAGTTCAACTTGCCCTTACATACCGTATAATCAAGTGTACATTAGTAACTTTAATTACTAGCAAGTTTAGGCCCGTTAAATTCTAAAATCCCCAGCTATAAAATGCTGAGATACAGAAGTATAACAAATAAAATAATAATAAATTGTTTATTCACTGGTTCTGTGCTAAACTGAGCGAATACAATTGTGAAATTTGGTAAAAAAAAAATTTTTTTAGTTTTATTTGTTATGAGTTTCTTAAAAATTTCTAAATTAACTTACTGTTGCGGTTGTGAATAATTTTATGTAATGTTATTTTATGTACACTATTTATAGGTTATAGTCTAGTTCTATAATTTTAATTTTCATGTTTTGTAAGTCACCGGCTGTAACCTGTCTGTGTACTAAACAATAAATAATAATAAAATCTGATATGCTAGAATTGCCCTTGTTAAATTGAGATTCAATCAAAATGAGAGAGATCGGACAAAATTCTATTTCCAACGTATTTTTCTCATAATTATAGTACTAACCGAACTCTGGGGAAATATATATACCTACTTAAATAGACTTGAATGTCGATTTGTGTCCCTTTTTGAAAAACGTATAAAGCTCAATTTTCATCCTTCCGATTCTTGGCATCAAACAAATTGGATCGCAGGTGTGAGAGTCGAGTTTTCTCGTGATTTCACTAATCAATGGACTAGGATAAAGTGATCGGCCAATTTCTTACAACAGGGGTATTACTTAAATTGCAAATGATAGAGATCCTATTGCAATCCATGAGTGCTAAGGCTTGTATAAGCAAATAAAATGGCTGACGCACCGTCAAAATTGTGGGAATAGATTCTTATGTTAGCGCTGCTAAAACACTTGTGAACACTCACTTTAATGTTTTTAACACTGATGTGACGTCAAAGAACGGGGAGACATAGAGGACGTGTACCAATATGTGTAACAGTTCATTTGTTCTATTTATTAATCTGTGAATAAAAAAAACCTTATCACTACAAAATAAATTAAAAAAACCAAGTGTGAATCGGACTCGCGCACTGGATTAGGGAATCCACTTATTTTCACTTAGCTGAAATACCACAACATTTTGTTGACAGCAAATATAACTTTGTTTGCCATAGTGTTTGTATGAAAAAGAAAGTTATGCTTTAGAATGTTTTTAACACTCACAGTGTCATATTTTATATTCATAAAGATGAAATAAGAAACCAAAAATTTGCGCACGGGCGGGACTTGAACCAGCAACCTTTTGGCAGACCGGGCCAAACGCTCTTACCAATTGAGCTACCGTGCTGTCAGTCCAACCCTGCGAAATTTGTGGTTTCTTATGAAAACGTCAATTGCGTGACGCTTAGCGCCATCTAGCCGTCTGTTTATGAAACAGATGGCCCAAGCTAGATGGCGCTAAGCGTCACGCAATTGACGTTTTCATAAGAAACCACAAATTTCGCAGGGTTGGACTGACAGCACGGTAGCTCAATTGGTAAGAGCGTTTGGCCCGGTCTGCCAAAAGGTTGCTGGTTCAAGTCCCGCCCGTGCGCAAATTTTTGAAAGAAAGTTATGTTAACGTGTGTTGAAAAGTGCTATATCTCAAATCTACTAGTTCGATTCCGTCTCAACTTACACTCGCGAAGTTAAGAAGTTAGAGGGGGAGGGGGGGGGGCGCACATTTTACCACTTTTGAAGCGTCTATCTATTAAACGTTAGACTTTCAAACAAAATGGTTTTAGGAACCTCTATGTCATTTTAAAATACCTTTCCACAGACACCCCACGCATAGGTTTGAAAAAAAAAAACGGTTTTAGTTTCATATACCTAAAGCGGTTAATAGGATACATCTTCCTCCAAATTTCAACAGTGTGATGCTTTTAGTTACAGAATAAAGTGGCTGTGACATACGGACGGACAGACAGACAGACTTGATGAAACTATAATGGTTCCGTTTTTTGCCATTCGGCCACGGAACCCTAAAAAGGTTGACACATCAAAAGGATTTATTTTGTAAGGAAAATTCAATTCGCACCCATGCGAAAATCGGTCGCTAAACAAACGAAAATAAAACACATCTCTTGCTACAGACTACGATAACAGTATCGCTACTACTCCTATACAATGCTACGCAGCTACGAACAATGTGCTTTTAGGATAGCAATACAAAAGCGATCAAGTTATGTAATATCCCCGCGGGTTTACTGCCGTCAGGTGTCCTCAGGATAAACGGGTCTTTTACGAAGTTAGTTCTCTCTCGTCTCGATGTAAGCTAGATTTCCTTGTAAATTTGGGACTTTACTGAGTGGGTATGTTTTCCTTTTAGGGCGTCTTACGTTGATTATGAAAAGGTTGTAAATTCGTTTAGTTTATAAATAAATCGGCAAGGAATTGCGCAGTAGTAAAGAGAAATAATTGGGTAGGCACCGAAAAAGTAATTTAAGATCCAATTACATATTTCCGTTCCAATTTCCATAAATCCCATTACAGTATGACCATGCTAACAATAGTCATTTTTACGAAAGAAAACTGACAACTGCAGCGCCCCCTGGTAGATTAACACTTTAATTTCTATCTAAGAACCATCGCCAATAAATTACTAATCTATTGCAGAAAACTGCATGTCAATCGGTCAAGCTGTTCTGGAGATACATGGGAACATTCGTTTGCGCACACAAACACACAAACTTCCTCTCACCATAATTAAAAATGTTATTTTCTAGCAGCTATCCCATTATATGAAATCAATCAGCGCTTATCTCAAAATAAGTGTCACGAACGGTTTGTAAGAGAATATTTTTTTCTCCTTTATTAATTTTGATTTCACAACTACTCAACGAAAATTGATTTTTACACCTATGTATTTCAGCCACACATTATAGGACAGGAGCTGAAAGGCGATTATTGAATCCACTTTTACTATTATACATTTATTAGAATTTCTTGATAATATCATTAGAAATGTAACCATACCATATAAAGTACGGTTTTAAGAGTATTCATACTAAATAGGGGCTGAAGCGAACTCACTAAATCCACATCAACTGCCATTCAGTTCATTACGCAACTGATGCTCTCGCGCAATGACGTCACGCGCTTAATTAGGAAGGAACGAACCTCGACCGGGAAGTGGGCAATTATCCCGATCATAACAAATCCCCGGGAAACGCGTCGGCGAGGACAACCGTTAATCATGGCTCCCAGTACTGGATTAGAATTTCATCATATGTGGATCAGTATGTGGTGTGTGTTCTGATGGTAGTCTTGTTGAATACAACTACGCCAACAAGACAATGCAACTGTTACCGTTACTTATGTTTTTTATTACTTGACTGCTTTTAAAATACAAAAAAATAACAAGGAAACCGCAATTTTTGCGCGTAATTTAATACAAAAGTTTGTTAGGAAATATAAGCGGTATTATTATTTAAATAAACATGCACATTTGGGCCCGAGTGGTCGGCACCGCTAGAATGGTTCTTACAACGAGTTAGGCAGCAGAGTCTGCTATCAATAAATAGAAGTACGATCCTAATATCATATATATAGGATATACAAAAAATAGTATTATAGAGTTATGCTATAACATTAGAGCTATAGAAATACTTCTGAACTAGCTACTTTTGAATAAGCTTGTCCTAGTATAGTAAAAAAACAGGCATGTACCTTAACTATTCGCCCCACAGTGTCCAAAAAAGTGTCAAAAAAAACGAAAACTATCAAAAATCGCGGCCCAAAAGTACATCGGGGTGATTTTGATAGATCTAGTGACAATCTCTGGGCTGCAGCTTGATACTTTTTATTGGAACATGGCTGTATTTTGCATATAATATACCTAAAAGATCCCTTTCAAGACTATCCAGTCGTAAGATAACATACAAATTGTAATGAATATTAATCGGTTGTTCACGAAAATAAACTTCCCTAGGTATATTGATAAGGTAAGAACGCAAAAAGGATGTCACACGACTAAAAGTACTTATCGGACCAAGTATAGATTAAAAATATGTGTTTCCAAGTTGTGACAAGATTCGTATGTTTCCTCAGTCAAGTCGCAATCTTTCATATATTCCACCTCCATCACGTATTAAATACCTACATACTTTTCATATCAAACACAAGCTGTGAACGTCAAAACTGTGAGTACATCTCGTATTCTGAAATGGAAGGCAGATTGACTGGCTAATACATAAAGATGATGTTTCAAAGGGCATCAAAATTGAATATTGCTTATGAGAGGTATGCGTTGGTGCAAGCGTTAAGAGTATAGCCTATTGCAGGGTTTCTTAACCTGGGGTCCATGGACCCCCAAAGGGTCCCTGGCAAGTCATTCCGTACTCTTATTTATTCGTAAAATGTGTAGTAAATTCAACGGGATGCATTGGGGTTGTCGGGTGGCGGATTAATACGTAATCACTGCGCACTGATGTAAATCAAACTCGGTCCCAAAAAACGTTGTCGCTGTAATACGCCTTAATTGATATGAGATCTAAAGAAGTTTTGAAAGCTGAATTTCGTGCAAAATATCTTGGCGAGTTTTGGAGTTCTTTAAGTCAAACTTATCCTCTTCTTGTCAAGCGTCTTGACACTATTTGCAACTACGTATCTTGGCGAAGCAGGGTTTTTGGTTCTGGTGATGACAAAAAAAAAATGCAATCGCTTGAACGTCACAGATATGCGTTTTCGAAGACATTACCGCAATTTAAATTTCTCTTTAGGGCTAAAAACAGCAGCAATCTTCTCATCAAAATGCCAATAAAATATTTGTTTATTAATAGAAAAGGCCTTTTTTTTTCATTTACAAAAGAAATTTTAGAGGGGTCCGTGGAATTTTTTTAAATCATAAAAGGGGACCGTGACACCAAAAAGGATTCAAAACCCTGGTCTATTGGTATCTCAACAGGAGGGAATCTGTTATACACTATTGGTATTGGTCTCCTTGATTGTGTATTAAATGACTTCCAATTGGAGCTCCAAGACCAAAGGAACTTATTGAACCTACTTATTTTCTTAATATAATTAATCAAGCAATGGGTTGATTAATTGCAATTGATTAATAATGATTAACCTGTAATTTCTGTTTCAAAACCTATGGTTGACTGGTAGAGAATGCTTTTAGCACTAAATATGTACAGGGCACAGGATTTAAAATACTGTCATAATCCGGAGAGATGACATACTGACAAGATCGCAATAATTTTTAGTTTCAGAGTACAAAAGAATTTGGAGAAACTAATAGGAACTACTTGGCCGACTTAGGATTGAATCTCAGACCTCTTGGATATTTAGCCGCAATCTTATCACGAGACCAACGAAGCAATCATGTAAGAAGTTGTCAATAACATCTGCTAATCTCTCATGCTTTAGCCCACGCCCTGAGGCCCGAAGCGCTGCGAAACTTAAATTCGAAATCTTTGAGATTCAAATCGGCACAAGCGGTTTAGGCGCGCGGTGGGATTTCAAAGGAGTTGAACATCTTTTACTGCTTCTATTATTGTAAGATGTGCAGCATAATGTTGTTGCTGTTAGTTTATGGTGGTCGGAACTTTTTATTGGAAATACATTATATGGTTTATAACGTCTTTAACACTCACAGTGTCATATTTTATGTTCATGAAGATGAAATAAGAAACCAAAAATTGGGCACGGTCGGGACTCGGACCAGCAACTTTCCGGCTAACCGGACCAAACGCTCTTAAAATTGAGCTACCATGCCGTCGATCCGAACGGGCGAAATTACTGGTCTCTTATGAATACCTACGTCATTACGCGGGAAGTCTGCGCTATCCATCGCAACTGTTTTACAACAGCAGTGGGCCAAGTAGTTTATTCATTACAGAATAAATTCAACTTGGAAATTGAAAATGCCTACGTCATGACGTAGGTATTCATAAGAGACCAGAAATTTCGCCCGGCGGTGGGACCGACGCGACGGCACAGTAGCTCAATTGTAAGAGCGTTGATCGTCAATATGAGATCCCGGAGGCCTGTTTTTAAAAACAATACCACTTGCTAAAGACTTCGTTTCGTCACCGTGTGATAGACTAGTTTCGCATTCCCAAATTTTCAGTAATCCCCATAGTAATAATATTGTGTCAAAAATTTAAAAAAAAACAATTAAAATTAATTTTTCATTAAAATGTCTTTCTTTCATATCATTTCAATTATAGTTTAAAAAAACACGCTTTTATAGCTAACCGAACTAAAAAGTAGAAAATAATTTTTAATTACAAAGAGTTAGAGAATAATTCAATTTAGAGTAAAAAGCGAGGGGTGCATTTTACTATATTTTCATAACTTTTTACTATGTTTTTTTTTCATAACTCTCCGCACATAGATAGTTGCATGTAGAATAATTGTAACATTTAATATATCAAGCACCCCACGCTTTTTAATCTGAATTTAATTATTTTCTAACTCTTTGTAATTAAAAAATATTTTCTACTTTTTAGTTCAGTTAGCTATAAAATCGTGTTTTTTTAGTTTTTTTTAAACTATAATTTATTTTTCATTTTTTAGTTCGATGTTTCAATTAATTATTTGCGGACATGCGACACGCGATAGCTCTATCGTTCTTACTCCCTTACAGAGGATCCACGTAAGAATTTATTAATCCTGGCGGTCCTTATAAGGATATTGAGAAACTGTTATTAAATTATTGCATTGTCATCGGTCCTTGATACGTGTGCAAAGTTTCAAATTAATCAAACTTCTGGAAATCGGTCAAATTTATGCTCAAAGATTCCATTACATACATACATAGATACAACCCAAGCTAATAAAAGCTTGGTAAAAACCGGCCAAGTGCGAGTTGGACTCGTACACTAAAGGGTTGCGTGCCAACTTTAACTGAATTAGAGATCTCCTCCTCTACTTCCACTTAGCCAAAATACCACAATATTTTGTTAAAAGCAAATATAAAAGACCTATCCACAGATACCCTACTCAAATAGGTTTGACAAACAAAAATTTTACAGCATACATCTACCTACTAAGCTTCAACTGTGTAATAGGTACTAATAGTTTTAGAATAAAGTGCCTGTGACATACGGACGGATAGACAAAAAGACAGATAGACAAACTTGACGAAACTATAAGGATTCTGTTTTTGCCATTCGGCTACGAAACCTTAAAAAGCTTCGCCAAAAATGAACTTTAGGTAAATATGTATTTGATTATCCGATCACTAATAACTTATCTTTGGTGCTACAGGATCTGCCGAGTCCTATCAAAATTTAGGCGTCGGGATATGGGCGTGGACCCCATTGTCAGCAATGCATATTTCACATACTAGGCAAGTGTGGTATCGGATTTCATGTATATTCTTGCGTTTTTTCGATTAAGGCGATGCCCATATTAAAAGTAGAAGTTAAAGATGTATAAAACGTGCAAGTAGGTACATTTAATTAACTTAGCAAGTGACGTATTTTAATGTATTTATTTGAGTTAAATCGAATGTGACGAAACTTATACTTACAGAATCGATATTTTGCGTGATACGAATGGTTTTTGTTACAAACTGAAAGAGATAACTCAATGTGTTGTAGAATATTCTTATTTCATAACAAAGTTACTTATTATAAAATAATCAATGCAGTAAGTAAAATTACGCGGGACAATGCCACAACAATCAATGTTATATCAAACACGATCTATCTGACAGGTCTAGTGATGTCCATAAGTGCTAGTGTTGTCTACGAGAGTAATGCCATAATCGATTATTCGTCTAACAAAACAAAGGTTTTATTCACGTACCTCCATATTGTATGTGGGTAACAAATTATTTTTCTTGAGTTACGGTCCAAGACATGACGCCGATGCTGACGGCGACGGTTATGCCTTCGAATGACATCTTACGTCGTCGGCAAACTGCAGTCATCGCGTCAGTTTATATGATCCAAGGTAATTGTTGGCAGCTCCAACAAGAAGAACCTTTTAGTATAGTTTTCTATGACCTGTTTATGACAACCAATAACTATGTTTTATTTTCTCTTCTCATCGCTGACTTGTTTAAAGTTCATACGGTTTAACTTGTTTCCTTAGGAAATATATATAAGAGCGCTTTCACACTTAGACGACTTTAACAGCGCGACGGTCGCCCCGCGCTGCTGATAATTTCATACATAAATGACAGTAAGCCCTTCAGATTAGAGCGACGGCGCTGCTGTCGCTCTAATTAAGATGCCCCTAATTGCCTTGACGGAGTTTTTAACTATATCAATTGCTAGCGAGCAGAAAATCGAGAATAGCAGTCCAGTTGTCCCCGCCCTAGACGAGCTGTCAATCTGTCAGCGACGATCGCGCCAATGCCGCACGCAAAGTGTTGTGTTGCTTTGTTTTCAGTGTTAATAAATAAATATATTCATAGCAAAGTGTGTTTCAGTGTTAATACAACCAATTAGACCAGCCACGCAATCAGTGCATACAAGAAAAAAATACAGTCCACTATCAAATAAGCAATAAAGCGACCACGAAAACAGAAACTATTTTTCGTTTATGAATTAAGATGCTAGTTTGTCTAAACAGAGAAAAATTACCATGGGTCATAAAACTGACGGTAGATTGCCGATGACTAAGACGACATTCGAAATATAGCCGTAGCCGTAGTAAACTTCGTTTTCTCTCTATGTCCTAAGAATCAAATTCAACGAAATTCATCCACCCGTTGTAGAGTTATAAGTGGTGAAAACTATGATGACTTAATTTTATGTATAGATAGAAGAAGATAAGATATATGAATAGTGATAAAAAAAGATATAGATATCTTTCAAAACGTAGCAGTTTTTTACACCTTGTACATAAACACCAATTAAGTTCAATTGTCTGAGGCTTTACGACACATACGACTTATTTGTGTTTGTAACGTTTCTTACGCACCCCAAATCTACCTTATTTTGACATCGTTACACCCGCCTATTCAAACATAACTCTGCATGTAACCCCCAAAGGTACGGAATACGAAAAAAAATTAAAAATCATACATCAACCGGCTCACGCGTGTTGTAAAGCGTAGCGCACACGGTAAACATTTCATAAAAATAAACACTTAGGTAATGGAAATCGCACGGGTCTCCCAAAATAGGGCTGGCGAGTGTAAGAGAAAAAACTATCTTTTTACTCAGATGGAAGCCAAAGTATTGTGTGTAATTAATAATAATACATTTTGATTTTATTGCTACTGGATACATTATTTGTTACTACATTAATTTTCTCAACTCAAACTCACACTCACTCAACTCAAAACAAATGAACATTATTGATTTTAGTCTTATATTTGAAAACAAGGTACTAAAATCCTATTCCTAACCTCTTTGAACCAGAAATTCGTCGATTTTCTGTGATGTAAATTATTCCGCACAAAAAGTGCCATTTCTTAAAACAGATTTGAAAACTTATAAGAAAAACAATCATCATCATCATCATTATCAGCCAAAAGACGTCCACTGCTTTCCACAGCGACCGATCACTAGCGGTCTGCATCCAGTTTGATCCTGCGAATTTTATAAGGTCATCTGTCAACCAGTAAAACAATACTAAGTACAAATAATATACTTTCTTGTCTGATTTATGCTTAAGTTTACTTACTAAGTTAAATTACGTTCCTCTTATTTCTGTGTTTATGCTTCATGATGTTTAGCAGAATAATACATTACTTAGGATACGATTGGACTGACATTTTGTAGTAGTCCAACTCAAACGAATGTCATAATAAATAAAAAACATATAATATTAAGAGCCGCACTTTAAATAACTCGTATTTCTTAAATTTAATAATATCGTATACGATTAAATAAACAATACCAATGGCCGTTAGGACAGAAAAGTTCTAGATTCGAGACCCTTTGAGTAAAGTCACAGCCTATGACGTCTACCGACAAGGACAGACGACCTTGAAAAGATAACACAACACAGTATAAAACTGGATGCAGACCGCTAGTTCTCCATGGCTATGGAACGCCGTGGGGGAGGCTTATGTTCAATAGTACGATGATATACGATTAAAACCCTTAAAACTAAAATGTTTAAGTTTTTGGCAGCCCTACCCCGGAATAATGTGAAAAAGTAAAGCGGGCGGCAACGGCGCCCTGGAGACCCGGAATCGGTTATTTGCCGTGGATTGTTTTGAATACGCCACAGTGTTGATTGTGCCGGTTAGAACGGACGAGGCAATAGTTTTTGTTGGGGGCGCGCCGCAGGAAAATACATACAGAGACAAATAGAAGACTGCGCGGCCTGAATTTTTTGTGGTGCAGCTTTTTTATTTAACTCTACAAAATTTTACTATGCAGATGTGTTTATTTATTCAACATGGAAAAACAATTTAAGAGAAAACGCTATTCTATAAACATCTATCAAAGAAATGATCTAAAGAGAAAAGTAAAGCTGAATGATGTAGATATTAGCTAAAAATGTTAAACAAGTATTACGTTTCAAGGTTCTATTTTTACATATTAAGAAAAACATGTTTGAATCTATCAGTGCTTCCATTCATTGTGAATGGAAAACTGATAGATTTATTACACATAATTTACAAAAGTTAACATCGCTGAAAATGATTATTGTCAATTTAAACTAAAAATCTATCTTAAAGTTAAGATATAAACTGAAAGTAACGTCTATTCCTTCGTCATCGCAACACGCAATCGCGTCGGACCCTTACACCGTACCTTATATTTAATTTATAAGTCGCCACGCGGTTCGTGTGCCCTAAGCTTTACGTTGAGGTTGCGTTTTAAGTCGGTCGGTCATAAAAGTTTAAATAAGCATGTGGATAGTTCTAACGATAAGTATTTGGTTTTGTGGAAATGTATTTTTTCCGACTTCAAAAAAAAATAGTTTCTCAGTTCGACCTGTATGTTTGTATGTATGTTTGCCCGCGAATATCTCGCATTTGATTGGACCGATTTTGATGGGGTTTGCAGTAAAGTATGACATAAATATGGCCTATCAAAATCAACTGCATTCTTTTCTGGGGCTAAGTCTGATGCTCAAATACAACAACTTTTTGTCTGGGACCATCATCGTTATCTCGAAAATTTATTTCACTTTCTCATACTAAAGTGCTGGTAAGCTAGGCTGATACTAGTTTGTATGGAAAAGAAAAAAAAATGGGGATTTCGATGTTGGTCCCATACAAAAACCTGTTGTATTTTAGCTACAGAATCACCATCAAGAAGGAATGCAGTTAATTTTGTTAAACCCGGTATTACAGAAGAAAGTTGTGGAAGGGTAAGGCATTATTACATAACAGAAGGTTATTAAATCAATCAGGTACATTGTAACTTAAACAATAACTAAGAACGAGGAGAAGTTTCTTTCCACAAAATATAATTTGCGTTAATTTCCACAAAATATAATTCTTTTTAAGACGGTTAATTTTTAGATAGATAGTTAATAACTGTCGCCTCCCAAAAAATACACCAACAACATATTGGTGATAATAAGAAAGCTTTTTTTATAAAGCTCAAACTAGGGCCTCCGTACCTATCATTATTAGCCTCTCAATTGTTTTCTTCGTCTGTCCGTATAGGTAGGTTTGTCTCATATAAAATATATAAAGGAAGAACATTTTATTTACCAAAAAATACCAACGTACCTGATATACCTACTTATCTATGAAGGTTTGACAAAATTATTTAATTGAACTGCTTATCTCAATGTTTCATTTTACTTAGAGCGAGTCGAAACTGCCAACGCCAGGTCGCCTCTTCTTAGCTTACGAGCTACGGCGTAGCATTTCGTAGATACGCGCAAGCTACGCGCGAGTAAGTTTTCCAATTCGTTTCTTCTGTAATGTTGTGAAGAGGTTTTCTTTTAGAATTTGTTTTAAGAATAAGCATAACCCATATTATCATCCCTGAGTTAGAACCAAACCAAAAAAACCGGCCAAGTGCGAGTCGGACTCGCGCACTGAGGATTCCGTGCCAACTTTAGCTGAATTAGGGAATCCATTTACTTCTACTTAGTAAAATACCACAAAATTTTGTTGACTGCAAATATAACTTTGTTTTTCATAGTGTTTGTATAAAGTACAAAGTTATGTTTGCGGTTGTTGAAAATGTGCTATATCTCAAAAACTACTAGTTCGATCCCGTCCGAACCAATTTTCGTTGAAAGTATTTATTAAGATCTAAATTATATAGAAATATTTTTTTTTCAAAATTTACTCTTGCTTGGTTTAAAAATTAGATGGGGGAACGCCCATTTTACCACTTAGGAAGCGTCTAGCTATGAAACGTTAGACTTTAAAAGAAAATGGATTTAGGAACCTTTATGTTATTTTAAAAGACCTATCCATAAACACCCCACACGCATACGCATAGGTTTGATAAACATTTTTTTTTGGTTTTAGTTTCATGTATGAGAGCCCCCCCCCCCCCCCTTAACTGTCATTATTTTTTATTTTTTGTATGAGAATCGGTAAGCGGTGAATAAGATACATCTTCGTACCAAATTTCAATTGTGTAATGCTTATAGTTACAGAATAAAATGGCTGTGACATACGGACGGACAGACAGACAGACAGACAGACAGACACAGACTTGACGAAACTATAAGGGTTCCGTTTTTTGCAATTCGGCTACGGAACCCTAAAAACAACCTGTATATTGTTCAATCCATTGCTTCCGTTACCTACCGTTTTGAGGAAATTGGAAGGAAGTAAATTTGGAGTAATGTGATTACATACCTTAAAAAAAAAAACGAAACTTGAGCAAGTGGACCGATTTTCATAATTTTTACTTTGTTGGATTCGTCAAAATAAGTTGAGTCCGCTTTAATTTTAAACTTTTCATTTTCTCATAAAATATTTTTAATAGTTCCGTACCCAAAGGGTAAAATCGGTACCAGTTTACTGAGATTTCGCTTAGCTAATTAACGATTTAGAAGTGTTATTATAAAAGTAGAGCTAAGTTTAAATATTAGACAAATATTTGTTGACAAGAAATTGAGTAAGTATGTAATACCACACCGCATCAAAAAAAAAACAATTTCAATAAATTCAAAATTATTATTTTCATATTACATCGATCCATACATATCATTCATACAAATTATAATATTAAATAAAGTTACAATTGCAATAAAATTATAATAATATGACGTCAAAAAGAATATATTAGAAAAAAATTAATTAAAATTACAATTCATTAAAATATCTTTCTTTCAGATAAAAAAGACACTGATGAAACCGATCTTATCCTAACTCTTTGTACTGCTCCTCTTTTCCGCCTAAAGAAACTTCTTCATTAAGTGCTATGTTATCTCCACAAAAACTTACAAAAAGTAAGTAAACTATGCCTTTGTAAGGTTAGCAAAGGAGCAACACGAGCGACAAACCAAACTTTTTTCCAACCCACTTTCTCATTCGCAATTGAAACAACCGTCATCCAACCAAAGTCACTTTTTTGGGCAACCCGAAGAGATTTATCCGACCAATCTAATCCTTCGCATCAATCAAGCGCCAAAAAAGCCGAAGTAAACATCGGACGGACGGACAGTCCAATTTTCCTTATTGTTTTAATTAACCCAGCCACTAACCTGCCGCCATTTTTGCAGTCCCGCATCGCCCGTGCAGATTGATTAAAAGTCTATGGCCCATGCTTTATAGCTTGAGTCCAGTGTTGGACACGACACGGTATTCAGGATTACAAGTACATGGATCGAGATGTACGGACAACAGCACAGCAAACACTGCATCTTATGCCAGTTGTAATAAGGGCTAGTTTGCAACAAAAGTGGGTAACCTGATGTGCTGTCGACTGTACTTACCAGTACAATGCCGCGATGAAAAAACTTGACATGCGCCATTACACTCGCTGTTGTAATTAGTTATAAATCTACGATGCGTTGCGTGCGAGAGATGTTTTTGTTAAAATTATAGTTTAAAAAAACTAAAAAACCACGCTTTTATAGCTAACCGAACTAAATAGTAGAAAATATTTTTTAATTACAAAGAGTTAGAAAATAATTCAATTCAGAGTAAAAAGCGTGGGGTGCTTGATATATTAAATGTTGCAGCCCACGCTTTTCAATTCAAACTCTTTGTAGGTAATTAAAAATTATTTTCTACTTTTTAGTTCGGTTAGCTATAAAAGCGTGTTTTTTTTAGTTTTTTTAAACTATAATTTATTTTTCATTTTTTACTTCGATGTTTCAATTAATTATTTGCGGACATGCGACACGCGATAGCTCTATCTTTCTTACTCCCTTACAGAGGATCCACGAAATAATTTATTAATCCTGGCGGTCCTTATAAGGATGTTGAGAAACTGTTATTAAATTATTGCATTGTCATTGGTCCTTGATACGTGTGCCAAGTTTCAAATTAATCAAACTTCTGGAAATCGGTCAAATTTATGCTCAAAGATTCCATTACATACATACATACATACATACATAGATACAACCCAAGCTAATAAAAGCGTGGTAAAAACCAATAGGATCGCTTCCACCAGAGCTGCGCTGAGCAAAGCCCCTCGCACTTCAGAAGAAACGCAGTCCAAGCAAGTCCGGCAGATGCTGACTGACTACAGGTTTTGTAAATAAAATAAAGTCGTGTTAGTTTCACATTACACCCAATACTAAGTTCGCTGAAACCGCTTGTCTATCATAATCCACCACCCACTTACATAAGTAACATTATTAGTGACCAAAAACGTGTGTCAATGGAAACGTACAGAACCCATGTAGCGCTCAAGCAGCTTCTAATTTATGGTTGAGGTGGGCGCCCGGCCCGCTAGTTACAGCGGCTGCTAATCAGACGGACAAGGCTCACCCTGTATACACACACACACACTCACACACACTTTATCTAGGACGGCCCGATAGATAGTCGGCGTATATTGCGAAACTTTTTTGATACAGGGTGGCGCAGTGGGTCTGCGTTTTTCGGTGCCAATTTGTTTTATGCGAAATATTTTTGGAGTATGTGTGACAGTTTTGTGGAATAGAGATAGTAACATTTTACAGTTGATGACTTTTTTGCATTTAACTTGATAAGATTAATGATGGTTTGAAAGGATGTTATGTACTTACGTAATTAATGTATAAAGTGAGCACTTTCTCAATTATTACAAGAAATATAGTAGGTATTAACACTTAAATTGTCTAACCAATTGCAAAAGTATCCTCCTTTTAAATTGGTCGGTTAATAGTTTTGTACGTTTCTAAGCCTGGTACTCAGGTTTTGGAATAAGGGGGCATAAGTTCAATTAATAGGTTAGGTGGAATTTGTTGATAAAGTTTTCGTTTCGTCACAATAATACTTACTAGACAACTATGTCGTATGTATGAGTTACTTAGCGATATGATCGCCACCCAACTGACGCCTGCAAACTATCTCACAGACGAGGATTGACTATGACAAATACCCGCGGAAAACCAACGCTAATATCAGTTTTCCACGTCTCCAGAACCACCGTTTTTGTGAATGTTTTTTGCGTGGCCACGAAACTTGCGAGCTATCCGGTTAGAAGATTCCCTATTTGTTTATCTTGTACTGAAGAGCAACATTCAGTCAAGGCACAGTCTTCGATGTGTCGATGGCACGCAGACGACTTATATATATTACGCCCAGTAATTAGCGACACTGATTGCCTTGGCATTTGCACACATGAGGTCTACCGAAGAACAGAGCAGAGATCAGGGTAGGCAGGACAAAATAGAAGGTAAGGCATATCCTGCGGACTGTAGTCGCAGATGTATGTATAGTATAGGCTAATACCTATACGGATAAAGATGAAATAAGACAAAATATAACACTGTGAGTGTGAAAAACATTCTAAAATCTATACGGTTATGTAAAAACCATTCTTATAAGGCAGTAGATTTTACAGTTATAATACCAAACAGGTAAACAAGTATCTGTCTTTAAAAGGTTAAGCGCAAACTATCGCAGAGAGGATGATGAGAGAAGACAGAAGAATACTCAAAAGGAAATTATATTTTGACATGCCCACATGAATGTTCTGTTTTAGCATACTCGCTAAAAAATAACATTCTTTTGTTGTTAAGTTTAACCATTGCGATAACTCGAGCTAAACTCGAGCGATCTGTGGGTCAAGTACACCCAAAAATCGTACAATGCTTTGGGCATATAATATAATAATGCCTTAAGGGCATTGTTGGGGCTGCCGCGATACAGTAGTGGCTCAAGTATATTCGCGTTCGCAGATGTTGACAGTTTCCCGGCTATACTGCGGAAAAAAGCTGGTTCACTGCTTCGGCAAGTTCGCGGCAGCCGCAACAATGTTCTCCAGGTCATTGCCGACAGTGGGGACTGTCCACTTGCCGCTCATTTATGTAATTTCACTCGTTACCTTTTAGTTATTACTAACATAAGACGATAAGTTAGCACTAACATTAGATGATAAGTTTTCTTAGTTTTACTAATACTATGGGTCGTTGTGGTCCGATAAATAAATATATTTATTTTTAAAACTAGCATACTTGACCCTTATATTTTGTGCTTCGTGGCCCGAGTCGAGTCGCTATCATGGCGCACTATTAAGCCGCTACATTTGTCATGGCTGATCGTTTCGCTGACGCGTTGCAGACAGTGTGGACCAATCGTGGTGAATGTCGCCAATTACTTACGGAGTATGATTATGATAGTTTTTGGGACATTTGTTTGGGTGATGAAGGGTGAAAATGTTGATAAGTCTTATTCTGAGTCCTGCCACAGAAGATATAACACTACTGTCCTGTCACTCCGGACATCATTCATCAAGTCAGATATAATAATGACATGACTGAAATATGATGATTCTTCTTGGTTAAATCGGATGGTTTCAGTAACAACAAACAAATGGCATTTTTCCATCACAGCATTCTTCTGCATTCCCAAACGGTAGACTAGTAGCGAAAGTCCGAAGGCATTAAAAGTTCGCCAATTGTGCAACTAAAAATACAGAAAAAAAATAAGTAAATTCCATAACTTTAATACATACATAAGGCTAACAGTAGCCTATAGTACAGACTATATCTACTACTATTCCTCACGGATGGGTTTATCAACAGTCTTTTGTAATGCGACCACTGGTGATCCTTTTGATCCGTGAGTGTTTAAAAGCTCACCACAAAACATCCTAAACCAAAGTAGGTAACTACCTTCTTACTAAAAAAAAAGATTCTGAGAAACCAATACCCAAACAATGACAGGTAATCGTTTTTCTCAAGATTGGAAGCAAGGCTACCCCATGGGAAACCCCAGCTGATGATGACGAAGCCTGATGATATCCAGTATCCACAAAACATGAAAAAGGACAGCTTAAAATGAAATCGCTAGTTATTAGGCAACCGTATCTGGGTACTTTCTTTTAAAAAACAATGATTTCAAAATCATGCCGAAAAGACTTCAAAGGAAAATCGAAAATCACTCTCACTACATTACAAAAAAAGATTTTTTTATTTTTATTATCGTCCCGTGCAGCGCGATTTATTGATATTAAATAATAATAGGTTCTAAGTCATCAATCGCAGATTAATTAATAACTCGTAGTACCTACTACGAGAATAAAATGAATATACAAGTCAACAACTTTCACAGCCAATGCCATCTAGCACTACTTGTTGAAAATTATATTCCTCGTGCTAATGTTGTGCTTCGATTACGGCAAGGAACACTCAAAACTTTGAAAGTTCATAACGAATACAAGAGATGGCGCTAAATATATGTTAAGGTATCTCGATGCGAACTAATTACCATGATACTATTTTTTTAGATCACAGATAATATACGTTTAGATTAAGAATCCACCTAATAAATAAAGAACAATTTGTAATATCATGAGATAAATAAATAAAGATTATATAGTTATACACTAAGAGTCGGTTTTAGCAACGTCAGATAGGACGAATCAGTAGGAAACGACCGATTTTCAAAATATGACATAATAAATAAATCTTATATACATAAAAATGAATTGCTGTTCGTTAGTCTCACTAAAACTCGAGAACGGCTGAACGGATTTATCTTATCTTAGTATTGAAAAAATTGTGGAGGTCTAGGGATGGTTTAAAAGGCAAGAAAAAATCGAAAAACGCGCGGACGAAGTCGCGGGGGGCCACTAGTAATAAATAAATATCCTTTGGACATTCCCACACATCGCCATCTAGTCCCAAAGTAAGCTACTCAAAGCTTGTGTTATGGGTGCCAGACAACGGATATAATACTTATATACTTTTTGTTTGTAAATACATACATGCGATACATAGAAAACACCCAGACCAATACAAACAGACATGTTCATGCACACACACAAATGTTTGTATTGTGCGGGGATCGAACCCGCAACCCGCTGCGTAGTAGGCGATTTCTCGACCACTACACCAGACGGGTCGTCTGGTGACAAATTAGTGACGTTTTAAAATTACAGTGCGACAAGGATCTTTTGGCTAATATATATATGACATTGACAGGGGGGCGCTAGTATTCAATAAGGGTAGCCAGTGCAAGAAAATCTCTCTTGATTCATTGTTTGCCCGACCAAGACAAATGGAATATGGGAACGGTAATGATTATAATAATACTATTCATGTATGTTTATATCATTGTAAAACAATTGTATGAACAGTAAAAACCATTGCAAATTATAAATAGCTCTACCGTCTACGGTACTTAAAAACAATCATTTTAATAGTTTACACGGAACACGTAAGAAAATAAAACAAAAGGGAAAATCAAAGAATATTGTAAGATTGGGGAGATTTCGTTACACTGATATGGCAACCGCATTTTTGAATTTGACAGCGTTAGTTCTGCTTTTTACCGTTGGCCAAAAGATCCATGTCGCACTGTAAGCGTATTATATTGTATTCGACGAATATTTCTGGTCTCTCCTAGTGTAAATTCAACTATTGAAAATATTTGATAGAAAGAAGATGACTTAATTTTGCATTTCAAGATTTCACCCCTAATAAAGGGAATTTAAAAAACATCATAGTTGGCTATATGGACCTGGGGTGCGATTGTGTAAAGCAATCGTATTCATTTGACTGTTCAAAACGTACGGTATGATCTGTCAAACGGCAAAGAACAAAGGGTTTGACAGATCAACAACATTGTCAATGACAGTGACAGCTCATATCAGCTGTCTGTTTTGTTTTCGGTGTGAGTTCGCGTATAACCTCAAAGAGTTGTGCGTTTTGCCGTTTTTTTTAATTAATTTGATTAAAAATTCTGTGTGAACCCATGTAAAACAACTAGACATTAGGTTGGGAAACCAAATTAAGTACAGAGTCTCATTTCCTTGACTTCGTTATTAGTGATTTACTGCGTGTTTTAGTTAGTGTTTATAATTTTGAAATCATAGGTAGATTTCTCAATAAAAATTGTGTTTTAGGGTAAATTTCTGTTATTAATTAGTGTCTTTCACTTAGTACCTAGTTAGTTACTATTGGTAGCAATATATAAATCTTACCTTTAGCTTTCATCTTCAAATATTTCTATGAGTGTTTAGTGTTATGATAAAATTCTTTCAAAAAAATTTTAACAGTAGTGTACTCAAAAAAATTCAATTGCCAAATAAATTTTGTTTAAAAAAAGTGCCAATCATGTCGGGTGAATCGTCAAAGACACCAGCGGATTTGAATTTGGAATTGAAGCCGGCTAAAAAAATTAAATTAGAAGTAGATGAGACTCCAGTGATGGCTCAGAGAACAGTAGCTACTATGTGTGGTGCTTGGAGGCCTGATGAGCCAGATGGTGGCTTGATTTTTGTGTTCAAGAAGAGAGAAGAATGCCTCAGCCCAGATCCGAAGAAGGAAAGCGACTTTCCGGAAAACATCAATGACTTCTGGGAGGCGGGATTGTTGACTGATGATGACATAAAGGTAATCTAATTACTCTACTACGATTTATTTGTTGTATTCAAATATTTATCTAATAACTATTAGCTTTGTGTGCTAGTGATAAGTTATTTCAGTGTAATCTTATTTATTTCTGTTTGCTCATTTTGTGAACAACGCCATCTACCTTTCATGCTACATATTAACATGTAACAATCCACTAAGTTAAGCAACAAAGTTAAACCTTACTCGACTACGTTAGCAGACCGTAGTTCGGTTAAAGCTCGATAGATGTCGCTATTTTGTATTTTATGTCTAAGATAAAGGTGGGAATTGCAATTAAAAATAGTAAAAAAAATAATAATAATGACCTACCTATGCGACAGTTTATTTAGAGCTATAATTGCAGAATTCGGATATAATATAATCTCAAAGCAATAAATCCATCTTATTTTTAACGGCAGCACATGCTAAAATCGTCCCGAAGCAGTTGTAGAGTCAATGTTGTGACGTGTGTATGCCTATTGTGTCCCATGTACTAGAGTTAAATCAGGTAGTATCTAACTAATCAGGTAGTTAAGGCTAAACGTGACACTGAAAAATAGTTTTCTTTGAAATACTTGTTAAAGAACAAACAAAAACCACAGTGCCGAAAGGTCAGTAGGATAACTCCATGTTATCGACTTAAAGATTTTAAAAAGTTTTATTCACACCACCACACATGATGATATTAAAGTTTTGCCGCTATGAGAATGCTTTTTTGATGTTTTCAATTTTGACATATAATGTATGGAAAGAATTTCAAACTTCCTGACTTTGTAAATTTTCTCTTACATTTTACATCTGAGCGGCTAAATCATAAATAAAGAATTATTCATATTATAAAAATATCTATTTATCTGGGCGATTAAATTACCTATTCAGCTTGTGTATCTGTTTGATGTCCGTTTTTCTTTGATAGTCGAAAAATGATTTTTTTTTAATACTTTTAAAATAATATCAATGAATAAAACTTATAATCTATTTGATAACGAATCAAATAGTTTATTAATTTTCTTCTTTATCTTATGATCTCAGTGGTTAACGATGACTAGCCTATTTAGGTTGTAAATTTTGTGTTTATCTTATTTTTAACTGAATGATCTCGTTAAAAAGGAATATCAAGATTGTTTACAATATTGGTCAAGCAATGAAAAACAGACTTCACCTTTACACAGTATAATAACACTGATTAAACCCAGTCATCTCGTACTTTTTACTTAACTATATCA